>CAWUFW010001865.1:0-1270652 GCA_963921515.1 Calotriton arnoldi | reverse complement strand
GTATATACAGATACTTGTATAGTTCTATGTTTGCATCTCAATTACAAAATTCATGTTTACATATTTACAGCTTAAATATTTACAATTTCTGGTACCATCAATTGATGTACTGATACCTGGTTTATCTACCTTACCCTCACTCACCTCTACCCACCAAATAACACTAATGCATTCAAGGTCAATCTGATTTTGATGCTAGAGACTCACCGAAAACCATCTTAGTTTGTCCAACACTTCACTTTGATCCTTCATTATCCAACACAGCACCTCATTTTCGATTAAATACCATACGCAATATCATACGCAGATATCATATGCATATTGCCCTGTGGGTACACCATTTTAGCTCACACCTACCTTACACTTTGACAAAGGGCACAGTCCTCAACCCCTTGACTCTGGACCCTTCTACTCATGGCCACCACCACCCACGCTCTACTTTAAGCCCACTTGGTACCGCCTTAGGATACCCAGCAAAATGTAAAGAAAATTGACACTACTTCTATGCTATCTACCTACTCTTTCCTAGTTATTCTCTCTTTCTTCCTTCCTCTATACCTCTTTCTCATCACCGCCTTCTCTCACTCTCCTACCTCCTACCCTATGCCTCCCTCTTACACCCCTTAGACTACCCAATCCCTCCTCCACTCTTCACCCACAGCCAGCCCATTACCCCGCCTCCCTTCCCTCTACCCTCTCCCTACCCCTCTACTCCCTGGCATTATACTTGGGTCAGCTGTAAAATAATCCACACTCACACTGCCCCCTCATGCATAACCTAAAGATTCCCTCTCTAAATGTTAAGGGCTTAAACCACCCGACAATTAAGACAGAAAAGTCTAGACTACACACCTAAACTCAAGGGTGATGTAATACTCTTACAAGAGAAGAAAGTTGCCCTAAGGGAAGGTCTCCTACTGAAATAAGCCTGGATGGGTAACCTTTTCTGTGCCCCCGCAGTCAACCATTAAAAGGGCCTGATTACTCTAATCTCCATCTACTCTGGTTTTACTATTACCTCATCTGAAGCTGATCCGGAAGGCAGCTGACATTGTAATGGTGAACATCTACATTCCCAATAGTGACACCCCTAGCTTTTGGACTACCCTTAGCAAATAACTATCACTTCTGCCTACGCACTGCAGACTCATTATGGGTGGTGAGTTCAACCTCCCATGGGACGGCGTACTAGACAGTAAGGGGCCGATTCCGATTCGGACCAGAAAACATACCGACCGACTCGGTACGGGAATGTTGTCCGACCGACATGTACCGGCGCTGCCCGATCCGCGTAGTATGATGAAATGCATGTGAATCACGACCGACTCGTACGGAACACAAGCCGAACGACCGAACCGCACGGAAACCAGCTATCCGGCCGGGAAACTACGCGAATCGAATGACCGACACGCACCAGGAATGAACCCGACAGAAACGTACCCGCGAACTCCGACCCACGCAGTACGATGCAATACGTGTAAAACCAGACCGAGTCGCACGGAGCCCAAGCCGTACGACCGACACGCATACAAAACCGAGCCGAAGCAACCCAATACTCCGCGACCGACGCGTACGCCGCACATGAAACCCATCAGGAACACAGCTTGAAAGACTCGGAGAAGCCCGCACGAGCCAACTGCAGCGTCCTACTCGGTCAGAAGAACGTCTCTTACATGCATAAAAAACACAAAGGAAAAAATACAAAAAAAAGGGCCAAACAAGCAATGACAAAGTCAATAAATACAGGGGAAAAAAACATGGAACAAGGACACACCCCCAACTCCACCCATATAAAGGCCACAAATCCCTACCATGATCCTTTGCAAATTCAACTGACCTGCCACCACAGAACACCATCAGACAGCAACCACAGACACACTCACAACTCATCCATCACACAAGCCACACACCATTAGCACCTCACAAATAGCACCCTCACATACACCCAGCAAAACCGACACTCACCCACCCTCACTTGCACACTCACACACACATCAATCCCCACCACCACCCATCACCATGCCCCCAAAGAAGAATCCAAAGTTCCTAGACAGTGAATTGGAAGTCCTGGTAGATGAGATCCTCAGGGTAGAGCCACAGTTGTTTGGTACATTGGTCCAACAGACCCCCATGTCGCAGAAAACCAAGATGTGGGAGAGGATCGTCGACAGGGTGAACGCACAATCACCATGTTTGCGCACAAAGGAAGACATCCAGAACAGGTGGTATGATGTGCGCAGGAGGGTCAAGGACCTACTAAAGAAGGATTACGCCTTGAGTAATCGCACCGGCAGTGGCCCTCCTGCCAAACCAGTATACCTCAGGCCCTGGGAGGAGAAGGTGCGGGACATCCTACCACCAGTGAGCGTATATGGACTATCAAACATCCCAGAGCCTGGTGAGTACACAACCAATATACCCAATATTGTGTGACAATACACACACATCACTGTCAAGGGGATAGTCAAACCATGCACCCTTAGCAAATCCACAGCAACCAAAAGATAATCATCCCAAGATGTGTATGTTAGTCAGATAAACACAATACATGCCATCTCATAGTGATATGTAACTGTGTCATGACATGTACAAACCTAACAACAAATAGAGCAAGGCAGTGGCACAAATCTAACCAACAAACACAGTCAGATATTTTGCCACCACTAGAACACCACCTCACAGGGAAGCACACTGAAAGGAAGGAATTCTGTGTATGCTGGTGAAGTGAGTGTAGCCAATAGCATGATGGGAGTTGTAGTCACAGATATTGGTCACCCTCACAATTGGCCCATCAACACCACCCTGAACCATGCTCACATCACAGGGAGTGGAAAAGAACTGACAAGATGGCTGACACTGGGTACTGCTGTGGGGAGCACAAGGCCCTGCTGGGCACTGTGCAACAACCATCAGCAGAACACCACTGACTGACATCCTGAAAGCCAACTTGCACTCCCTGCAATGGAAGCACGTTCCATGGTGGGATATCTGGCTGGGTGGGAAGGAGGACTGACAGCTCTGACCATAGTTACCAGCATCTTTTCTCACACACCCCCTTAACACAAACTCCACACAACTCACCTGGGAGAATTCAATGCCTCACACTCCAATTAAATATCCCACAAAGAACAACCACACTGGGTTATGCTGTGTGAAGCACAGGGACACGTTTGGGACTTGTAGCCAAACAAACGCCAGGACAACACTGTCAGCCATCCTGTCAGCACAGGCACACTACCCCACAGGGAAGCAGAGTCAAAAGGAAGGAAGTATGGGCATGCTGGGAAGGGGGTGTAGGCAATAGCATGATGGGAGTAGTAGTCACAGCTCAACATCCCCCACCCACATGGCCCAGCAAGCTCACACTGAAGCATGCACACCTCACAGGGAGTGAAAAGCCACTTCTAAGATGTCTGACACTGGCCTCAGCTGTGGGGAGCACAAGGCCCTGCTGGGAACTGTGCACCAACAAACAACAGGACCACACTGTCAGCCATCTTGCCATTGCTGTCACACTCACACACAGTGAAGTCGACTCAAAAGGAAGGAAGTATGGGCATGCTGGGAAGGGGGGTGTAGGCAATAGCATGATGGGAGTTGTAGTCACAGATATTGGTCACCCTCACAATTGGCCCATCAACACGACTCTGAACCATGCACACATCACAGGGAGTGGAAAAGAAATGACAAGATGGCTGACACTGGGTACTGCTGTGGGGAGCACAAGGCCCTGCTGGGAACTGTGCACCAACAAACAACAGGACCACACTGTCAGCCATCTTGCCATTGCTGTCACACTCACACACAGTGAAGTCGACTCAAAAGGAAGGAAGTATGGGCATGCTGGGAAGGGGGGTGTACGCAATAGCATGATGGGAGTGGTAGTCACAGATATTGGTCACCCTAACAATTGGCCCATCAACACCACTCTGAACCATGCTCACATCACAGGGAGTGGAAAAGAAATGACAAGATGGCTGACACTGGGTACTGCTTTGGGGAGCACAAGGCCCTGCTGGGAACTGTGCACCAACAAACAACAGGACCACACTGTCAGCCATCTTGCCATTGCTGTCACACTCACACACAGTGAAGTCGACTCAAAAGGAAGGAAGTATGGGCATGCTGGGAAGGGGGGTGTAGGCAATAGCATGATGGGAGTGGTAGTCACAGATATTGGTCACCCTCACAATTGGCCCATCAACACCACTCTGAACCATGCTCACATCACAGGGAGTGGAAAAGAACTGACAAGATGGCTGACACTGGGTACTGCTGTGGGGAGCACAAGGCCCTGCTGGGAACTGTGCAACAACCAACAGCAGGACACCACTGACTGACATCCTGAAAGCCAACTTGCACTCCCTGCAATGGAAGCACGTTCCATGGTGGGATATCTGGCTGGGTGGGAAGGAGGACTGACAGCTCTGACCATAGTTACCAGCAGCTTTTCTCACACACACCCTTAACACAAACTCCACACAACTCACCTGGGAGAATGCAATGCCTCACACTCCAATTAAATATCCCACAAAGAACAACCATTCTGGGTTATGCTGTGTGAAGCACAGGGACACTTTTGGGACTTGTAGCCAAACAAACGCCAGGACAACACTGTCAGCCATCCTGTCAGCACAGGCACACTACCCCACAGGGAAGCAGAGTCAAAAGGAAGGAAGTATGGGCATGCTGGGAAGGGGGTGTAGGCAATAGCATGATGGGAGTGGTAGTCACAGCTCAACATCCCCCACCCACATGGCCCAGCAAGCTCACACTGAAGCATGCACACCTCACAGGGAGTGAAAAGCCACTTCTAAGATGTCTGACAATGGTGCTCTGTTGTGGGGAGTACCAGGCCCTGCTGGGAACTGGGCACCAACCAACAGCAGGACACCACTGACTGACATCCTGAGAGTTAACCTGCACAAACTGCAAGGGTGGCATGCTTCATGGTGGGATAACTGGGCTGGGGGAGAAGGAGGTCCGGATGTCAACTAAATACCACCAATGCTGGTCATGCACACACCTCAACATCCACATTGAAATGCATCAGGTTGGCAGGACAATGAGCCACACCAATATCAACCTCTGACTGTGACAACTTAGGACAATGCAATGTACAGGGCCGCATCCAGAGGTACAGTCACAACTGTCATGTGTTTGAACCATTGATGCCTGCAGAAACATAACATACATTGTGTGTCTCTTCCAAAAACAGGTGATGATGGGGACACAGCAGCAGATGAGGAGGAGTCCCTGTCCCAGGCTCCGGTGGCCCCTGAGCTCTCTGGTGTGGAACAGCCTCTGCCCTCATCGGATGGCGAAGACCAACCTGGCACCTCCGGTGTGAGTCATCATGCAGCACCAGCAGGACCACCATCTGCACCCCCTGCACCCATTCCTCCAACATCTGCCAACACACAGACCACCCCCGCCGACACGGACAGACCAAGGACACTTAATGACAACAGCACAGGGACCCCAGCCCACCGTGAAGCAACGGACAACAACCCCAGTACCAACCCCCAAGGGGGCCTAGGGTCACCTGTGCGTGCCACCGCAGATCCCGCATGTGTCGCCAGGGGTGGTGGGAGGGGTGGTAGGCAGAGGTCGCTATTTGCAGAGGGGTCTGGACTGCATGATGACCCACAACTGGCACGCATTGCTTATGCATACCAGAATAGCACCGGAGAGGTCAACCAGGTAGTGGGGATCCTCAAGGACATTCAACAGCAGGAGGCTGCCCATCATGCCCGCTTGGACTCCCACATGTCCCGTGTGGAGACACACATGTCCCGTGTGGAGACACACATGTCTGGCATGGAGGCCAAGTGGGACACATTGGAAGAACTTTCAGCGGTGCAGAGGGACATATTGACATGCCTCCACCAGATTAGCACCAACATGTCCACACCTCCCTGTGTGCCCACAACATCTGGTGCCGCAACAACTGCAACTGCCACAGGGAGGGAGGATGACTCTGGTGGAGTGTCCTCTGCACCGCAGCGGCCTGCACGTGAGGGTCCCCCCAGAAAGAAGAGGGGTCGTCCGAGGAAGGACAACTGAGAGGCCAATGGCCATGTACATCCCCCAGGAACCCAACACCTGTTCTGGAAATTCTCCTTTGTGTGCAAACTGTTCACCCTGTCGAATGCAACCCAACTCTCTCACATGACATGGGGAGTTTAATTTGGACTAATGTATCAGATGACTGTGGACTTTACTCAGGACATTTCTGCTACCAACACTTCCAACTCATCTGGGAACTTTAGATTCCAATCCCGATGTACAGCACCCACCATCCTGTGCACTATCCTCACACATGTATGTAAATAAACTCACTAATACACCATACTTGCCCCTGTTGTGATTCCAACGTTGTTTTTGTCATGGAGATGATGATCTGCTAAATAACACTGTGCATGCTAACTGCTACAGCAAGTTCAACACCGTCATATGAGTCATGGCGACGTGACACATATGAGGGAGACACACCACTAGGGCTACACAACACATACACACCAGGGCCATCTGACTCATCGCCTACACTGATGTTGCCAGGAAATACAGTGGAATGCACAGACACCACACCTATTCAGAGTCTGTGTTAACTAGCCCACAGGTGCAGTAAGCAAATGTCAGTCAGATGTGTGACCACAGACAACGTACATCCCAAAGTGAAGCACAGGTTCATTACACATTTGCAACATGTTGTTTCCACTAAAAATGCAAGGTAATCCCACGTGGCAGTGGCCACACAGTCAACAAGTGTAGAAGAAATAAAGTCCAGGGGTGTGTGGCACATCACCTGTAGGGAAACGACTGCTTCCACCCTGAAAGCTGAATCATGGTGTTGGGGGATCCGAGTTGACCAAACAACTCTGAAAGTACCCTGTGAAGGACAGACATGACACACAGTCAAAAGCACTGAAGAACAGGACAGAACTGCAATACTCATGCCCAATACATGTCACAAGATACCTACACAAAACCAAGTTAGCATGTCAACACTGTTGGGGAGTACAGACAACCTGTAAGGACACATCGCTGCACGCATCCAGTCAAGTAGCACATGGCCACACCCAAACAGCAGCAGAGCACCACCAACACATATCATGCAAACTCACATCATTGACATGACATCTCTGGATACTCACATTCAGCTGAAGAAGTTGGTGATGAGCTGTGTGCGGACATCACCCTCATCATCATCATCATCACTGGCATCGTGGCCCAGGCCAGGATCCTCCACAGGTGGCGGATGTTGGTCATCGTCATCCAGGATGAGAGGCAACTCCTTCCGCACTGCCAGGTTGTGTAGCATGCAGCAGACGATGACAATCTTGCACACCTTTGCTGGGGCATATGGGAGGGCCCCTCCTGTCTTGTCCAGGCAGCGAAAGCGGCTCTTCAGGAGACCAAATGTCCGCTCGATCACTCTCCTGGTCCGACCATGTGCCTCATTGTAGCGCATCTGGGCTGGTGTCACAGGGTTCCTGAGGGGTGTCAGCAACCACGGCATGTTGGGGTATCCGGAGTCACCTACATACAGACAATTGCACATTAGCTGAGTTGGAAAAGAGGGTGGAATACAACATTGCAGAACACACACAATGGTACAAAGTCAGTACACACCGACAAGCCAGGCACGCTGGTTCTGCATCTGTGACATCATCCTCGGGATGCGACTACTCCTCATCATGTAGGCATCGTGTGCAGAACCGGGGAAACGGGCACACACATGTGAGATGCTCATATCTGCAAGACATATCACCAGAGCATTGATCGAATGGTAATGTTTCCTGTTCCTGTATGCCTGCTCATGTGCCTGTGGTGGTACCAAAGCCACATGTGTCCCATCAATGGGGCCAATGACATGTGGCATCCTCCCCAGGGCATAGAAGTCACTCTTGACGTCAGTGAGTTGTTGACGTTTAGGGAAATAGATGTACTGGTTCAGGTATCTCAACATTGCCTCCAAAACATCGCGTAGCACATGGCTGAACATGGTCTGTGACATCCCACCAGCAGATGCCACAGTGTGTTGAAAGGTGCCGGTGGCAAAGAAGTGTAGGGCTGCCATCACCTTCACCTTGGGGGTCAGCGCTGTAGGGTATGGCCGGCCAGGTTGCAAATGTGGGGCCAACCGCACCACCAATTCCTCAATCAGCGGCCTGTTGAAGCGGTACCATCGGATGCAGTCACGTTCAACCATGGTTGCAAGGTCAGGGAATGGTCTATGGACAGCTGGTGCCCTGCAGTGCATAGGTGAACAAAGAAAGATTGTCAGTCACCCCACATATGTGGCATTGACCATACTCAATATCACATGATACATCATTACGAGACACAAGTACCTGATGTGTGTGCCGTTCTGTATGGACATATATGGCACCTACATGGCCAACATCTAACATCACAGTTCAACATGTGTTGACAACAAATTCCAGGTTTTGTTATGGGAAATCATTAGGCTGTGTCACAGTACCCATGTACTGCTGTCACGTTCCAAACACACACCACAGTGACATGTGAGGACAGATGTGCCACAGGCATCACAGCTCATTGACAGGTAGATTCCCAGGGACCCTGTATTGCCACATGGACACTGGCATGACATGGCGTATCATGTACACGTCAGCAAAACAACCATGACTCCCACAGGTAGTGGCCCCTGTTGCCTCTGCAGGACAGACATGGACGTCTGTGACACACACACGCACAACATCAAAGTCCATGCACAAACAACGTGGATGTGGAGACTGTCTCCCATTGTGCACATGGAATCAGAGACATCGGAAACACAACATGCACACAGACTGTGGAGGGCCATCACTATTGTGGCAATGGGTCACCCTGTGACGTACATACCTTCCCACATGGGACTCAGGGTGTATGTGACATGACATACACATACACAACCTGGAAATGTGACCATGCCACATGCTCTGAACTGAACAGTTGCACATCACAGTGGTCATGTGCACAACACACAAAGGATTCTGTCCCCATGAACACGTGCACAGCCTGGGAGTGGCTGCCCCCAAGTGCCACCAAAAAAACCACATGTTGACCCCCATACACACACAGGTAATGCAGCCTTACATGCCTGTGTGGACAGGCTGTGGTGTTGTAGGTGTGCCCCTGAGTCCCTGGCAAGTAAATGTGGCTGGCATACGTTCACCAGTGACAACCATGAAACCGCTTGGTGTTAGTGCGCTCTATAAATACTTTTAACATAACATAACATAACATATGCGAGTGACTTGTACAGGGATGCGTCGTACAGCAATGGACCGATCCGTGTGCACGCATTGGCCATTGCATATGATGTGGACGGATGCGTGTTGTCATCCGAAATACGCGTTGTACAGCAATGGACCGATCCGTGTGCACGCATTGGCCATTGCATATGATGTGGACGGATGCGTGTTGTCATCCGAAATACGCGTTGTACAGCAATGGACCGATTTGTGCGCACTCTTTGGCCATTGCATATGATGTGGACGGATGCGTGTTGTCATCCGAAATACGCGTTGTACAGCAATGGACCGATCGGTGCGCACGCTTTGGCCATTGCATATGATGTGGACGGATGCGTGTTGTCATCCGAAATACGCGTTGTACAGCAATGGACCGATCGGTGCGCACGCTTTGGCCATTGCATATGATGTGGACGGATGTGTGTTGTTTTTCGAAATACGCGTCGTACAGCAATGGACCGATCGGTGCGCACGCATTGGCCATTGCATATGATGTGAACGGATGCGTGTTGTTTTTCGAAATACGCGTCGTACAGCAATGGTCCGATCGGTGCGCACGCATTGGCTATGGCCTGACATGGTAACGGACGCGTTTTCGAAGCTTTAACGAGTCGGATGCAGTGAATTCAGTTGGCCACCCACAACAATGTTGCAAATTCATGGGTGTCATGAAGTTGAACTTTTGAAGGATGCTGTGGGCGTGTATAAGTGGTGCAATTCCATGGATTGGCCAGATTCAGAAGATGCAAACGACTTGGACCTATCACTTTGGACACATGGGACAGTATCTGCCTCTGCAGCACACATATAATGCTGGCTGTTCCCCTGAGAGCTCACTTGCCTGCACTACATGCTCCAGGACGACATCTGCCACCACCACTGCTGCTGTCTCTGCATCCTCTGGCTACTGCAATGGCACGTACTGTGGATAGAGCCCCAGCCTTCAGCACTGAGGAGAACCAGGCCCTGCTGGACAGCCTCCTTCCACAGTACAGCAAGCTGTATGGGTAACCAGGGGAGCAGGTGAGTGTGCTGTCCACTGCCTTACTAATTGTGCATGTTGTCTGACTAGCAAGACGTACAGTGTGTACACCAGTGGCTAGCATGCTCACTGAGTAGTTGTCACCCCCCAAAGTGTGTAGTCACATGCACTGAACAGGTATAGTGCAGTAACAGTGCATTCCAACAAGGTTTGACTTCCCAGGCAATGATACCATTTAGTAACTGCTGGCAAACTGTTCATAGCCATAGTTGCACTACCTGTGTAGATCATATGCCCCTGTGATTGAGACATGTATATCCAACTGTGTGATGCACGGAAATGTTGCATGTGTAGTAATGGGCTTTTCACTTTGTCATCCACACAGGTTGATGCCCACCAGAAGCAGGAGATCTGGCTGACCATCGTCCGGGCAGTACGATCTGTGGGGGTCTACAGGCACAGGATCCGCAACTGCCAGAAGAGGTGGCAGGACCTTCGGGGCTGGACCCGGAGGATCGCAAGGGTCCAGCTGAAGCTGTCGCCTCCTCGCAGGAGGGGCGGACACCGGACCCTGACCCCCCACATGCTCAGGATCCTGGCGGTGGTCTTCCCTGACCTGGATGGGCAGCTGAAAGCCAGACAGCAGCAAGGAGGGGGTAAGTGCTAGCCTCAACTGTGTACTATGACTGACATGCTCTATGCACTCCTTTAGCCTGGTTCCACTTCCACAGTACAACTGTCATGTCGTCCTGGACTCATGTCCCTCACTTGTGTCATGCCCCCTCCTCATCTGATACACAGGTGTGGCCCTTACAGTCTGTGACTTAGGTCACTTGGGTACTGTGTACTTGCAGTTACCTGTGGTTCAAGTTGGGGACAGCATCAGTTACAGGAACTTTGTGGTGGGCTGCATGGGTGGTACAATTGCTCACATTGCCTGTGATCTGACATGTACTCTGGGTATGGCTTTAATATGTGTTCCAATTGCTGCTCTGACTCACCACATGTCTGGGGTATGTGCCACACACCCATGCTGCTGCAGAGACCAAGGTAGGAGCCTCAGAAGTATGTACATCATGTGTGTGACACATGCATAGCCACCTGCCTAGTGTTCACGGTAATACCATGTTGCACATGGACCAGGACTGTAATGCCTGCTCCGTACATCGAAGGCACTCTGTTCTCCCACTCCCGTGTGTCAGCATACATATTGGGCATTGTGAAGAGTGCACTCAGGTGTATGCCTCTGTGTCACCGTGGTGTGGCCTTGCTATTTGGACTCCTGGAGTGTTTAACAATTTGGGGTGGCCAGCCATCTGAGTTGTGACTATGGGATCTGCACATAGGTCAATGCATAGGTCTCTGATCCCTTGACTGTGCACAATGTTGTATGAAACATTGAGGTGCAGACAGCTTTGGTTCATTCTCATCAGACGGTGAAGTGCTCATGTGTATGCATTTGTGTTTGCAGTCACTCAAATGTCTCATTTGATTGACGTGGGATCATCTCAGTCCTCATGATGTGGGTGGCCAGGTGTGCACATGTGCACCTGTCAGCTACAGGGCTTACATTTCAAAAACTCTCCTGATTGTGACACAGTGCAGACTGGTGTTGTGTGTATGCACTGCCCCTGTGACAGGAGACAGTTATGACTGACTTGCCAGACAGGCCTGTGCCATGACATTCCAATCGCAAAGGGTGATCCAGCAGTGGTGTGATATGTCCTGCATGCACACCATTGTTGCATTGTCTATCAGGACATGAGGACATCATTGTGTCTGGTGATGGAAGCAAAACCCGCATATCAACAGAGACTTTGCCCATCACTTTTCCTGACACATGTACTGAGTCAGTGGCAGGAGATGGCATGTGTTTGGAGTGACACATTTCCATATATTCTCTTGGATGTCCAACAACTGTGTATGTGGTGCATGTGTGCACATATGATTAGTCGCATACAACAGGCAGCAGACAGATGGGTGCATGGACAGGTAGGATATGTGTGGCATGACTGACTGTCAGGCAGACAATGGGCTTCTTCAAATCAGTGTCAGCACTAATTGCAATGTCTATCAAATGATGGCAGGGCTTGCTCTGTGATGTGCTGTACTTACTGTGGTGTGTGGTCAGTACAGGTGACTAATGTTGCTCTGTTTATCATGATTGTTTGCAGATACATCCACGGCCACAGGAGGAGAC
The DNA here is from genome assembly GCA_963921515.1 of Calotriton arnoldi. Lineage (NCBI taxonomy): Eukaryota > Metazoa > Chordata > Amphibia > Caudata > Salamandridae > Calotriton > Calotriton arnoldi. The sequence goes on along the minus strand of CAWUFW010001865.1, from coordinate 1,258,207 downwards.
AGCTCCACGGACCAAGAGGAGCGGCAGAGCCAGACTGGGTCCACTGCAGGGGAGACCGAGGGACCCAGTGGCACAGAGGGTGAGGGGAGCCACACTGAGGAGACCTCAGCTATGAGCACCTCGGCTGGGGAAAACAGCACTTCCAGTGAGGACTCCCTTGTGGAGGCGGGTGTCAGTAGACCAGAGGTAACGTCAAGCAAGTCTGTCCCCACCACCACCACCATCTCCACCCTCCCATCTGCTCCCATCCCACATGTCCGTGGAGGCTCCCGTGTAGGGGAGCGTGTCTCCTTCATGCCAGGCACCGCACCCCTGCCTCTGTCCCCCCTGCTGCCCTGAGTGTGGAGTCTGTGGACTTACTTAAGCAGATCCATGTAGGGCAGACATCAATGCTGAGTGTCCTCCATGCACACACGGGTCTTTTGACACAACTGGTGTCATTCATGGAGGGCATGTCATCTGGCATGTCTGCCCTACATCGGACCAATCAGTCCATGGCCTCCTCACTGACGGCAGCAGTGTCCCTCCTGCAACAGTCCCTCACCCCTCCTACCTCTGCCCCATCCACAATCCCCAGCACCCTACCTGTCCCAAGCACACACACACCGGCACCGCCACGCACCAGCACAGACACAAGCAGCACACAGACACACAAGCCAAAACCCAGACGCACATGCACGCACAGTCAGGGGACTGATACCTCACTCACAGGGGATGGGGCCCAGACACACACACATGCATCCACGAGCACTGCGCAGTCCTCAGATACCTCTCCCTCCAAAAGCCCTTCCCTTGCCTCACCTGCAACCCCCCCTCCCAGAAGCTCTTCCTCTGTGAGCTTGGCCTCTTCCCCACAGATACATCTGACACGAAGTCCAGGCGGAAGAGGCGACCACCACACACAGAGGGGAGTGCCCCTCACACCCGGACACCCTCCCCCAGGCACAGGCAGACAGAGGACCCCATTCGAAAGTCCCCCCGGACCAGGAAGGGCAAGACCCCACCACCACCACCACGCAGCTCCACCACACAGTCTCTCTCCTCCAGCCCCCAGGCCACCACTCCACAAGTTCCACCGCCACACCCTGCCCCAGGTTCCCCCACACACCGATACCGCATCCCCAAACTGCTTAGGCCCTCCCCCCCTACCACTTGCTCTTCCACCCCCAAACCAGACGCTCTGCCTCTTTGTGCCACTGGTGTGGAGACCGGGTCCCCCCCTCTGTCCTGCCCACCTCATCTGCCCCCCTTCCACTCCCTTGGAGTTATGCACTGCAGTGGAGTCCACAACCACCCCGTCTGACTCGGGCACTGCAGTGGGGACCCAGTCCACTCCATCTGACCGGCCCACTGCAGTGGTTGCAGCACCCACACCATCTGACTTGTGCCCTACAGTGGTGCCGGCCCCCACTGAGTCAGACACCTCCACTGCAGTTGCCGGTGACACTCCTGCACCCACCACCCCTTCACTGCCTCCTTCTGGCATCCCCTGATCCTGTCCCTGCGGTGCCTGGCCTGCCCCTTGTATGCCCCTCCGAGGGGATGTCCCCTGTCCGTACCAGTGCAGGCAAGCAATGGGTGACAAGTTGTCACGTATCACCCTGTTGGGACTGTGTATTTGGACTGGCCATTGGCCTTAGTTTCTTTTGGACTTCAAATTTTAGTTTAACATTTGCTGAATAAAGCCTCTTTTTGTTTACTTGTGGTTTTTCTTTTGATGTACATGATGTAGATGAGTATCATCATGCATTTGCAGTTGTAATAGTGTTCTGATCAGGAAAATGAAGTGTTGCTGTGATGGACTCCATGTGGTCCATGGGATATGTGTCCTGTTGTAGTCTGGATCTATAGCATCCTCTGCTGCAGTCTGAGGGTGTGATGTTCAGCATATGACACAGGGATGTACGTTTTGCATTTGCAAATTAACATCTTTGTCTTACAGTGATGCACATCTGGTGGGCTTACCACTGTTCAATGTTTCTATTTCCCTGACTGTGTGCCCATCTCCACTGGACATGCAGTTTAGCACAGCAATGTTGAAGGACTCATCAGTGTATACAGTGCACCTTGCTTGACACGTGTTTTGGGTGTATGCAGATGACTGACGTGACACTCCCGTACCCAGGCTGATGTGAGCAGAGCCTTCAGTGTGTTGTAGTTGTTGACTCACTGACCGAGTGTTCTGCTGACATGTTTGAGTCGTGCACAGACGAGGTTTGGCACAGCGGACCTTCCACAGGAGTGGAGTGCCCTCATGGCAGTGTGTAATCCTGTGACATTGCCTGGACCCATGTTGTGTGTTGTGTGAGCATGTCTGTGTGTGTTCCCTTCCCTTTTCCTACACAGGCTGTGTCCCTAGGGATGCTCCTGTTTGTGATGCTTGCTGAGTTGTCCTGTGTTCATCCAGCATCTTGGACCTGGTTTCTCCGGGATGTGGGTGCATGGCAAACTAATGTTCATCAGGTTGTCATCCCTAGTTGTCTTTGTTGTCAGGGCTGGGGATGTGGGCAAACGCAGATGGGACACAGTCAGGATTCCCCTTGGCACTTGTTGGTTACACAAGTCATGTAATTTACAGTTTGTGGTAGCTTTCAGTGATTGTGACACGTTGTGTGTGTGACTGCTGCCACTCCTCAGGGTCAGAGCTGCAATGTTGGAAGTTGTCTATGTGTGTTCTTTGTGGGTCACCTTGGCTTCTTCATTGGTGTGTGACTGTGGCCGGGATCCCATTGATTGGGGTGGATTTCACGTCATGCCCATGTACGTCGTACTGTGCAGTGTGTCAGACATTCACGAGTCTTGTTGACTGGCCATGTGTGATGGGTTTCGCACCTTAGTTCCCACCACCCCCCCTGGGATTGTCATGGGTGCATGTGCAATGTCACCAGTGCATGTGAGCTTCACTGCTGCACATTGGTGGAGATCAAGGTGTGTGGTGTTGAGTGTGTGCAAATGTGAGTTGTTGCATGGCTAGACCCCTACCTCCATATTGGCCTTGGCTGACAGGCCGTGCTGATTGATTTGTGCTTGTGTAGGTGTGATGGTAGTTAGTTGCTCAGGACACATGGCTGTGGTTCACAGTGTGAACGACATCTACCTTTGTCATCACAGTGGGATTATCATGCAGGCTAGTGTCACCACAATGTGGGGTCCCTGGGAGTAGTGCTGTGGTGGGTCTGTCTCTTGCTGTGTTAGTTGCTGTTCCTACAAGCTTGTGTGACATGTGTAATTTGGGCTCTCTCTCGTCTAACAATGCCTGATTGCCCACATAGGGGAATCCGATCCATGAGTTACTTTTGTGTGGCACTGTATACACATCTGTGTAATTGGGATTCAGGCCTCCTCATGTGTTGTGTGGTTGCCTGGGGACACTGGCACACCCCCCCCCCCATCACCTGTTGTGGTTGATATGCAGTGTGAGGCTGCCTGTTGGTGTTTGTGCATCTGCACCACTGCATTGGCATATCTTTAGTGTGCCATTGGCTGTATGTTGTTTGGTGGATTTCCCCTGCTGTCCCTGGGACTCCTAGGTCATCAGTCAGCACAATAATCATGGTTTGTATGTCCCATTGCTGCCATGGTATGGTATTTGTTCACCTCACATCTACAGTCTCCACAGGATAGCTACATTTGTGTGTCCATTGGTGCAGATATGTGGGTCTGCATTATGATGGTCACTTCTGTCATTGTGTTGTTTGTGAATGTTGACAATGTGAGCCCCATGGGTGATGTTTGTCTGCACATGGCCAAAGGTATGTCTTATTTGCACTGCACTGTTTGCCTCACCCAATCTATGTTGCTATGGGACACAAGCACTACTTTGCCACTGATGTGTTTGTTGTTGTGTGACCAGGAATCATCCATGCTGTTTGGCAGTTGCAGCTTTTTCCATTACAACACTTACCTTTTGGTCACTGTGATGATGGGGGTTTAGACCCCATTGCCACAGTGGTCATGGTCTGCTTGCATTGTGGAGGCCACACACATTTATGTGTGACACATGTGATAGGGGGTCACATTGTATGTTCAATGTCATGTTCAGTGTTGTAGGCATTAGGCACAGACTACACACGCTTGTCATGATGTTGGGGTGATGTCTTTTTCTGACATTCCTTATGTTGGAGTATGCTGGTTGTGTCATGCATTACCCATCCTATGAGTGGGTATGGTAGTAGTGGTAAGCATCCAGGCCCACATGAGTAGGGGTGGTGGTTGTGGTAGGCATCCAGGCCACCCTGAGTAGGGGTGGTGTTAGTGGTAGGCATCCATCCCCCTATCAGTGGGGATGGTAGTAGTGACAGGCATCCAGGCCCACATGAGATGGGGTGGTGGTAGTGGTAGGCATCCAGGCCCCCCTGGGTAGGGGTGGTGGTAGTGGTAGGCATCCATCCCCCTATGAGTGGGGATGGTAGTAGTGACAGGCATCCAGGCCCACATGAGTAGGGGTGGTGGTAGTGGTAGGCATCCAGGCCCCTATGAGTGGGGATGGTAGTAGTGACAGGCATCCAGGCCCACATGAGTAGGGGTGGTGGTAGTGGTAGGCCTCCAGGCCCCCCTGAGTAGGGGTGGTGGTAGTGGTAGGCATCCAGGCCCTCCTGAGTAGGGGTGGTGTTAGTGGTAGGCATCCATCCCCCTATGAGTGGGGATGGTAGTAGTGACAGGCATCCAGGCCCCCCTGAGTAGGGGTGGTGTTAGTGGTAGGCATCCAGGCACCCCTGAGTAGGGGTGGTATCAGTGGTAGGCATCCAGGCCCCCCTGAGTAGGGGTGGTGTTAGTGGTAGGCATCCATCCCCCTATGAGTGGGGATGGTAGTAGTGACAGGCATCCAGGCCCCCCTGAGTAGGGGTGGTGGTAGTGGTAGGCATCCAGGCCCCCATGAGTAGGGGTGGTGGTAGTGGTAGGCATCCAGGCCCCCCTGAGTAGGGGTGGTGGCAGTGGTAGGCATCCAGGCCCCCATGAGTAGGGGTGGTGGTAGTGGTAGGCATCCATCCCCCTATGAGTGGGGATGGTAGTAGTGACAGGCATCCAGGCCCACATGAGTAGGGGTGGTGGTAGTGGTAGGCATCCAGGCCCCCCTGAGTAGGGGTGGTGTTAGTGGTAGGCATCCAGGCCCCCCTGAGTAGGGGTGGTGTTAGTGGTAGGCATCCACCCCCCTATGAGTGGGGATGGTAGTAGTGACAGGCATCCAGGCCCACATGAGTAGGGGTGGTGGTAGAGGTAGGCATCCAGGCCCCCCTGAGTAGGGGTGGTGGTACTGGTAGGCATCCAGGCCCCCATGAGTAGGGGTGGTGTTAGTGGTAGGCATCCATCCCCCTATGGGTGGGGATGGTAGTAGTGACAGGCATCCAGGCCCACATGAGTAGGGGTGGTGGTAGTGGTAGGCATCCAGGCCCCCCTGAGTAGGGGTGGTGGTAGTGGTAGGCATCCAGGCCCCCATGAGTAGGGGTGGTGTTAGTGGTAGGGATGGTAGTAGTGACAGGCATCCAGGCCCCCATGATTAAGAGTGGTGGTAGTGGTAGGCATCCATCCCCCTATGAGTGGGGATGGTAGTAGTGACAGGCATCCAGGCCCACATCAGTAGGGGTGGTGTTAGTGGTAGGCATCCATCCCCCCTATGAGTGGGGATGGTAGTAGTGACAGGCATCCAGGCCCCCATGAGTAGGGGTGGTGGTAGTGGTAGGCATCCATCCCCCTATGAGTGGGGATGGTAGTAGTGACAGGCATCCAGGCCCACATGAGTAGGGGTGGTGGTAGTGGTAGGCATCCAGGCCCCCCTGAGTAGGGGTGGTGTTAGTGGTAGGCATCCAGGCCCCCCTGAGTAGGGGTGGTGTTAGTGGTAGACATCCATCCCCCTATAAGTGGGGATGGTAGTAGTGACAGGCATCCAGGCCCCCCTGAGTAGGGGTGGTGGTAGTGGTAGGCATCCAGCCCCCCCTGAGTAGGGGTGGTGTTAGTGGTAGGCATCCATCCCCCTATGAGTGGGGATGGTAGTAGTGACAGGCATCCAGGCCCACATGAGTTGGGGTGGTGGTAGTGGTAGGCATCCAGGCCCCCCTGAGTAGGGGTGGTGGTAGTGGTAGGCATCCAGGCCCCATGAGTAGGGGTGGTGGTAGTGGTAGGCATCCAGGCCCCCCTGAGTAGGGGTGGTGGTAGTGGTAGCCATCAGGCCCCTATGGGTGTGTATGGCATTGGTGATAGCCATCCCGCCCCTATGGTTCTGCTGTTGCAAGTGTACGTCATTTCTGCATCTCTATGTGGGTGTGACATATGTCGGGTACGTGTCGTTTGTTTGTGTTGTGGGTGTTTGACTTACCGTCTGCGCCGTACGCGTCCGTACCGGTTCCGGTAATAGATGTAGAGTATTGGTAGGACCTGCGCGATGGGATTCATGGTTGGGTCGTCTCGTTCGGGTTTCTCGTGGCTTCGACTCGTACTCGTCGCTGGCTTGTTCGTCTCGTAGCCGTGGATCATCTTGTGGCGCGAATCGGAGCTTATGTGCAGCTCTCCCGGATGCTCTGACGTGCCGGACGTAGCGACGGGTTCGGCGCGTACAGAAGGCGCATCGTACTTGTCCGGCCGGAAGGTGCTGTATATTTGCTTCCGTGCGACTCGATTCGGCGTTTACGGATCCGGCTCGGGCGGGGACCAGGAGCTGGAATGGGTACGTACGGCTGGGTCGGGATCTGAGCAGTTATGCGCATCGTACTTACTTGTTCGGACGACTGTTCGAATCGGTCGGGAAACACGCGTTCAGCTTGGTTTTTTTCCGGACTAATAGTGTTAGGTGCGCTTCCGGCCAAGATCGGAATCGGCCCCTAAGTCTGCTTGCCCTTTTAGACCTAACAAGTCTCACAAACAAAATGCTAAACCTCTGTAAAACACATAAATTAAATGACGTATGGAGACTCTGTGACCCTATAGGCAAGAACAACTCATTCTTCTCCCACCCCCATAACTCTTTCTCGTGTATCAATTACATTTTAATAGATGATCTACATGTTGCAGCTACCTCAAACCCCACTATGAACCAATCTTGGTATCCAAACATGCCTGCATTTCTTTACTCTATGATATCTCTTGTGTCACGTCTTCAACCAAAACTCGGAGAATGAATTACCTTCTTTCAGAAGACCCCATATTTAAGGTATCAATCAAAAAAAAAATTAAACAATACATGGAAATCAACAAAGACTCGGTCTATAATCCTCAAATAATGTGGGATGCATTGAAGGCCACAATTTGAGGCCATTTGATTAAACAAATGTCTAAGAAAAACAAGCAAGATAATAAAGCCTTAGACCAATTGGAACTCCAAATAAAGTTACTAGAAAAATCCCTTAAACTCTCCAGAGATAAGTCACAACTAAACTAACTGACTAAACTAAAGTATGAATTTAACAACTTCCGAAGTAAGAAAGCCCACCTTCTAATTCAAAGAAATAAAGGCATCAAAGTCTGCGGTCAAAACAAAGCAGGTAGAATATTAGCCTCTTATTTAAAACAAAATTACCGTACACCTAGGATAACTTCTATAATGAATGAACATGGCATATCCTCCAACAAAGAGAAAGACATTCTTACCACTTTTGAGGACGTCTATCGCAAACTCAACGCAAAAACTAATGACTCTTCTTATGAGTCCTGTTTGACTACCTGAAAGGTATTAATATCAAAAAAGTATATGAGGACGTCAAACTCCCCTTAGAAACCCCTATTTCTCGACACAAAATCCTATACGCAAATAAAAAACTCTAACCTAGGAAAACCCCAAGCCCGAACAGCTTTCCAGCCTCCTTCTACCAAACATGGACATCCTTTTCAGCCGTCCCTCTGGAGGACCTTTACACCCATTTTTCCTGCTCTGGCACCATTAATGGTACATCAGCAGAAGCAGCAATAATAGTTATTCCCAAAGAAGGGAAAGATCCTTCCACCCATAAAAATTACCGGCCTATATCTCTATTAAACTATGATTGCAAAATATACTCAAAAATTCTTGCACTAAGACCAGAACCCATACTCAGTAAAATTATTCATCCTTCTCAAACTGTCTTCATCAAAGGCAGATTTAGGGCGGACAATATCAGAATATTCAGCCATACAATAGAGAAAGCCCACGGCCTCGACCACCCTGCTTGCGCAATAGCTTTGGACGCAGAGGCTTTTGACAAGGTCTGTTGGCCTTTCCTCCATGGCACTCTCACTGCCTTTAACCTAGGTCCTTCCTTTATCAAAATGAACCTTGCCTTGTACAGAGAACCTAGAGCCAGAATAAGCATCAACGGCGGCCTATCTGATACCTTCAACCTTAAATAAGGTACCAGACAAGGCTGCCCTCTCTCCCTACTTTTATTCCCCTAACATTGGAACCCCTTCTGACACAACGCAGAGAGGGCCCCTCCATTCCAGGCATCCCCTTCAAAGCAGGATCGCAGAAAGTGGCAGCTTATGACGACAACCTTCTCCTATTTACCTCCCAAGTGGATATACCCCTACCCAATTTCATGCTCACTATAAACAAATGCACCCAGGTCTCAGGATATTGTCTCAATAAAGACAAAACTGAGGTGCTTCCTCTTAATATACACTGTAACAGCTCCGTTATAAGTGACCTTCGCTCAAAAAGGCCTCAGACAAAATAAAATACCCAGTCCTATGGTTTTCCCAAAACCTAAAAGCATTCATAGATCACAATGAGAAAATGATCTTATCCAAAATCAAAGACATCGTAGACAGTTGGTCTTCTAGATACATCACTTGGTGGAGATGGATTGAATAGGTCAAAATGATGATAACTCCACTCAATAAATTCCTAATCAGCATGTCACCGGTTCACCTTTCTGACTCCTTCTTTACCAAAATAGACGCAATTGTCATCAAATGCCTATGGCAATCCCCAAAAAATAGATATTACCTTAAAGCAGAGGTCTTCAAACTTTTGTAGGTTGAGCCCCCCCAGCTGAATTCTTTTACTTGTTGGGCCCCCCCACCACCTGACAGAAATTTCTGGAATCTGGTACACTACATAATCGGCCACCACGCGCATATCCCGGGCCATATCCAGCAAATAATGTTCAACACAATAAGAGGGTTTAGTAAACTGCAGGTTTGTGAGTGGGTGTGGTGAAATGACAGAGGCTTATTACACAGCTCAAAACACCATTTTCCAAGATAAAATGTGCGCAAATTGTTTTTACTAGGATGCTTTGTTTTACACATGACATAGATTGATAATAACACCACCAACATAAATGTGACGGGTGTGCCTGTTTTTCGCCACAGAGACGGTCCATCTGTGGATGGATTTTTGCTACTGCCGTCCTCAGGTTGTGCTCCACATCCAGTCTTGAACGGTACTTAGTCTTTAATACCGCAAGTGCTGAGAACCCAATCTCACATAAATAGGACGAGCTGAAAGGCAAGAGAGTTTTGATAGCAGTTTCTCTCAAAGCTGCATATTCTGCAGACATTTTCAGCCAAACCAGTGACAGTGTTGTCAGATTTTTTGAGCACTCCCTAGCTCAGAGCTGGTACACGAGAAACAAATCGTCTCTAGAAATCATTATAATGGGATAATTGCCCACCAACCAGTTATGGATCCGAAGACAAAGTTGAAAGTCCACAGAGAGGGCGCTGAACGAACACCTAATTGAGAATTCCTTAGTGGTACGATAAGTTGCTTGCCTGAAGCCGTGGGGGTTTAAGACACGTCGGGCTTATGTTTAAAAAAAATAGAACTAATAATAAATTAATGATGTTGTCTATTTTTACTTCAGAGCAATGTTGTCTGACAGACTTTGTGGTGGCAGGGACATGTTAAGGATTTTGGGTGCCCTGGGCCAAAACTATTTTGGGGGCCCCTGTTCAGTACAGCTTTGAGTTTAAATGGTTTACTTTCAACTCTGCCATACCCTCTTTAGCCAGGCTACTAACGGTGCACAGGCACTATGGGCGAAATTCTAAAAGCGTTTACATCTAATATTCAGAGATAGTGATGTGTTTTCACTGTTGTAACAAAGCAGCAGCCCACTAATTTTACAGCGAATAATATCTGTGATATCGTCCAATTTCTCATATGTGAGGACCCGCTTGGATCTAAAATAAACTTTTTTATGGTTGTTGCATGAAACAAACACATTTCTCTGCAAATAGTAATAGGCTCCCTCACATCAATCACATTAAAAAGAAATGAAACAAAACAGTATTTACAAGAATCTGTTCAGGAATTATTCCAGGCCATCAGGGCAAAAACAGAGCTGTCTCTATCATGGGTCCCCTGAAAGGCTGGATTGCAGTGCATGTAAATGTGTCCTTTTGTAATTTAGGACGAAAACCTTGATGGGGCACGACATGCCCATACTTGTGTACAGGGGCGCAACTAGACCCGAACTTCGGGTGGGGCTAACACTCCCAGCCAGGGCTGGCCCTAGCACTTGTCGCACACAGTGCAACAGTCTTTTGGCGCCCCTCCCCCATTTCCTCCTTCTCCATGAATTTCCTCACTACCACTCACCAACAATGCACCCCATCTCTCTATAACACCTTTCTGGCAAACATTTCATTTTTTTATAGCGCTACTCAATGTTTACTCATACTCAGTTCAGTGATCTGCATGGTACACGTTCTTTGTATCAAGCACATTAAACCTCTGCACTGTGTGGGAGGAAGGAGTGCCCATGTGAGTGCACGGTGAGCCATGCGACAGTGTGAGAGTAGGGTAAGAGGAGTGACTGCAGGGTGAGTGAGGTAACCATATGAATATGGGTGCGGATGTAAGTGCAGAGTGGGGCGAATGAATGTATGGTTAGTGGAGGGCTTATTTGAGTGAGATTGCAGATTGAGCAGTGAGGGGGACAGGTGAGTGAAGTGTCACATGAGTGCAGGTTGAGTAGTGTGCTCGTGTGACTGCAGGGTGAGGTACAGGGTGAACAGTGCAAGTGCATTGTGAGTGCAGTGTGATCACTGTGAGTGCAGGGTAAGTGGGTGAATGGTGTGAGGGCATTGTGATCGCTGTGAGTGCAGGGTGAGTGTGAAAGTGAAGGGCGAGAATGAGGAGCGAGTTGTCTGAATGCAAGGTGCAATCCCAGACACTTGAAGTAACTCAGTATGTTATTGACAGCAGCGTAGGGTTTCAAATGTGTTAAACTATTGCTATTATGGCAGTAACCAGGGATCAGGGTGGAGGAAATAAATAATGTGCTGATCCTGCAACAAACTCCCAGTCTTGTGATTAGGGTTTCCAGCTCATTATTTCAATGTCCCAGACGGTACAAAAATAAACAGTCACCTAAAGCCGTATTTTCATCACTTATCTGTGCATACTTTGAACAGCAAATATAAATAGAAAGAACTTTTAATTGTGTTCAAGGGCTTCCTGAATGATCCATGACTCATAATAAAAGGGAACAAAGACAGAAAAGTCACATTACAAATTAATACATACTTCTTTATTTATAACCATATTTAGTGTCAAGACAAGCAAGCAATTTGCAGGCTGTTTAAACAACACATGGCTGGCTGGCTGGCATTTTGCGCGCCTGCCTGTGTAATTTTAAAAGAAACTTTGTCTCCTTTCTGGGAAGAGCTAACCCTCCCAGGAGGGGGTTAATTCATAGAGCTCAAATGCTTCAGCTGCAGTGGGAGGCAAGGAGTCTCCTCTGCTATGATATGGAATTGGAAGGAACGGGACGGTCTGTTCGTTTGCTTTCAGTTTTAGCAAAGGAGACTTCCTGCCTCTCACTGCAGCTGAAGCATGAATTAACCCCCTCCTGGGACGGTTAACAAGACAAAAGCATGGGCAGGTCGTGCCCCATCGATTTCCCCTCCCTCCCCCTCCAACCATACCGGAGTTCTCCAAGAAGACTTGCGACGCAGGGAACAAAGGTAAGATTAGAGTGGAGTGCGCGCCCCCCCTGAGATGGTGTCGCGCCCCCCCAGGGGGGCGCGCCCCACAGATTGAAGAACTCTGCCTTAAAGAAACTAAGACTGCCCAAATCACTGGGTGACCTAAACTTACTGGACTACAGGAGATACCAGCAAGCATTCGTAGCTAAACAAGGTATCCTCTGGTTCTCTCCCTTGAACAGCATCTCCCCCTCATGGCTCAAGATTGAAAAGGCGTTACTAAGAAAATAACAGTAGAACACTCAACATGCAACCTCACATGTACAGCACAAGCTCTTAATAAAATTGACAACAAACTTCCTAATAAAAGGCGATACTCCACTCTGGCCTCGTTATGGCACAGCGATTACCTAAAAATAGATGGCAAAATGTTACTCTCAGAGAACTGGGCATGAAAGGGCATACTGTGTATAGAAGACTTAGGTTCCCTCCCGCAATCCTATGCCCTTCTCTCAAATCAAAGCTAAGTTTGACTTAAATGACTTAGACTTCTATCAATTATTAAAAATTAAAGTTATTATCTCCAGACATAAAACCCCAGTGATTGCTGACCTGCCTACTACTCTATGATCATATTCCAAAGAGGGCCACTTAGCCTCTAAACCTTACTCCCTCATATCTCGCACCATCTCGGTACTAACAAAACCAATACAAAAGAAATGGGAATCACTCCTCTATGACACTAACAACCCTACAGCCACTCCATTGAACTGGCCAGACATCTGGGAGAACCTTACCTCTAACAAAATCACACCTGACTTCGCTCGGAGTAGATACTGGGTGGCGCATATGACCCACTGGATCCCAGCTAAACTATTTAAACTGGTCCTCCGTAATTCTGACACATGCTGGAGCTGCAAGAAAGGACCAGGAGACCTTGGTCACATGCTACTAGAATGCACCTACTCTAAAAAATTCTGGGCTGAAAAAAGTAAAACGACAAATTCTGAAATTGACATGGACACAAACTCTAGCCTATATTTCATTGGGTATCCTTCCCCCCTGACACACACTATAAGTTAAACAAAGAAGACCGCCTTCTTTGGAATACTCTTTTATCAACAGGTCTTAAAGTCATTCTTTTCGAATGGAAAGACCTCTCCAAACTATTCCCACACACCTGGTGGGAATGGATACAATTCACCAGAGGGTCGGACAATTCCTTGAACACATTTTAAAAACCAACTGAAGGAAAAACAGATAAAATTTGGTCCAAGTTAGACACCTTTATTCAGAATACACATCCATAGTATCTGCCAACCCCTCCCCCTACCCACTCCTTATCCGCATTCCCCCTTCCACGCTGACACTCCACCACCCCTAAACATCTCTGCCCTCCCCTCTCACTCCCACTCTCCTCCTGCCTGGCCTATCTTCTCTCTATCCTTCTATCATTTCCTTTCTTTCCTATCATAAACCATACGATCAGCAGGTGTAACCTTCTTCAGATGGCCACCTACCAGTCTGTTCCTCGTAATCCTCTGTACAAACATCAATAAAAACCCACAACTTCACAAGATACTGTCTACAACTACACACTATGGGGCTCATTACGATGGCGATCCACCCGCCATCGAAAGGTGATTTACCCACCGCCATATTAGGATGGCGGTGGGAATCACTATTGTTCTGCGGCGGTCAGAAACACCGACCACCACGGTTCCGCTAGGCGGTCCTTTTCTGCCCGCCCTGCGGAACCCGGAACCAGGCTATCATTGCGGCGGTGCCGTGCAGGCACCGCCGTAGTGATTATAATGGCCCTGTCCGCCTGTCTTTTTGCAGCGGATTCTCCGCCGCAAAAAGGCATATGGAGGCAGGCTTTGGTGGCCCGTTGCGGGCCCCCTGGGGGGGGTCAGCTGTGCACTGGGGGTACCCATGGTACCCCCCTGCAGTTCCCTGCACCAAGTGGCAGGCACCGCGTGGTGCCTGCCACGTGGTGCAGGGAAATGCCAGGCATGCCATTTTGACATCGCGGCGGGTGCTGCTGTAAGCAGCACCCGCCGCAATGTTAAAATGCGGGATGCGACCGCCAGGGTGGCGGTGGCATCCTAATTCACGGTGCGGAACCGCTGCATGTCTGGCGGCCGGTCCCAAAACCACGAGGATGGCGGGCGGGCGGACCTAATAGGCCCCTATGTACGGTACAAGCTGTTTCTTCCCACCTTTTATGTTTCCCCCATGGGAACTTGTTTTTCCTTTCTCTTTATATCTTTACTATATCTGTACTTTACTCATGTAAAACCCTAACAAAATCTATCTTGAAATAAAAAAAAAAAATTAAACAGACATAGGAACTAATACAAATGGATACTAATCCTCTAGAAAATGAATATTTTGATGAAGAAATAAATGAAGTGCATTCAACAGGTATTTTTAAAATATTGTCACCAATAGTAAATGCTTTTAAGTCTCCTGGAAGCACAGGAGCACAATTACAAAACTTACAACAAGTTATAAAAATGTATAAAACCAATTTCCAATCCGAAATCGCCTCACTTCTGTGCGCTGCAAATTTATTTGCCTAAACTGGACAGGTGGGTGTGCCAGCCACACTCCTCCGAGTGACCTGACCTCAATTAAATCACGTATTACCCAGTGGTGGCTGGTGACATTTGAAAGTGGTGAGGCGTAAAATGATTGGCATACTGCACCGCAGCGAGCGAGCGTAGCGAGCGAGCCCGAACAACCTAAGGGGGGTTCGGGGGGGTTCTCCCCCCGAGAAAATTTTGAAAAAAGAGTGGACAAATGGTGCATTTTCAAGCAAATTTGAGAAAGCAGGAAGGTTAATAAAGCAATTGTGAAAGTGCAGTTATTACATTAATAAAGAGATGTCATATAACATAGGTAGCTGCTTATTCAAGCTTTCTTTCACCCCATAGTCCAGCAGGGTCTTGATACAAGACAGATAAGAGAAAAAGCAGTGTGGTCCTCGACCAGGAAGACACTCATATTTCGTTGGTAAGAAGTCAAAAGATTGGTCAAATTGAAAACCTGAAATGCAATACGCAATCAAACAATTTGCAAGTACATCTCATCTATGTTCAACAAGCCATGTTTTACCCATGATTGGAATTGTGAATCACCAAATAAACTGAGCCACTGCAATCAAAAGCAGAGGGCCTCCTCAAAAGTATGCCCTTAAGAGAGTTCTCTCAACTCATGTCCTCTCTATATTTTCTCTGGAAGTTGAAAACTCATCACAGTCTACTGCACAAACCTGAACCCTTCTGCATATTCCAACACCAGAACTCATTCTTGGCCATTTAGTTTGGAGCCATTCATACCAGGAATACAGAAAATACCTTTAAATAGAGTAGAAGGTATTCCAAAACAAGGAGTGCTGAAATGTTGCTTAAGATAAGATGTACACACCAAGTACTATGGCCAAGAGCACGTAATGTTCAGTCAACAATAGGCTTAGGAAAAACCAACCATTCTGAGAGCACCTACAGTCAAGATCCTTCACCTGAGACTATGTGTTCCCAAAGATGTAGTGATATGTTAACAGTTGTAGCTAGACTTAAGGCCTTCTAACTGATGTACAAGGTGAAGGATCTTGACTGTAGGTGCTCTCAGAATGGTTGGTTTTTCCTAAGCCTATTGTTGACTCTTTCTTCCCCTCTCCCTTTGTCCTCTACACTGTCTCAATCTGTGCTTTTTTCCCTCACTTCCATTTGTCTATTTCATCACCTAGAGCTCAGTTCCTTTACTTTTTCTCTCCTGGCATCCTCTTTCTATGCTACTTTTCTTTATTTGTTTCCGACTTTCTCTTTATTTACATATGTGCTTCGTTTACTTTCTCTGTTGCTCTCATTCAGATGATTTCTTTTTCTGTCTTGCGTTCTTTCTTGCTCTTTTTCTTTCTTCCCTCCTTTCTTGCCATCACACCTGTCCCATCTCTTTCTCACTACCCTTTCTTTCACTTCACTTTCTTCATTCCATCTTTACTATCCTCTCTTTCCCTTACTTCTATTTCCCCCTTCTTTGTTTTTGTTCCCTCTTCCCTTCTCTTTCTGTTCCTTTTCTTTCACAACTTTCTCATTTACACCCCTTCCTCCATCTATTTCTCTTTACCTTTTTCTTTCCTTCGCCCTTCTTTCCCACCATAGTCCATTTCTTTGCTTACTTCCTTGTGCATTTCTTCCTCCCTACCTCCTTTATTTACACATGCTCTCCCTCCAGTTTATCTGTCACCCCTTCCCTCCTCCATCTTATCCCAACCCCACTTCTTCCCTTGTCCCTCTCATCTCCTTTTTGCTCTCCCCTTCTGTCGTGTCCTCGCCTTCTTCTTTACCTCTAGCTCTCCCCCTCTCGCCATCTCGCTTTGCTTTCCCTCTCTTCAGCAGTTTTAATTTTCCAGGTTTGGGTTGTAATATCCCACGCAGCGCCAATTTCCCATCACTAATGTAAGGCGCATTTGCATATCTAACCATTGCAGTCACTATCCTATCAGCTGCTCTTGAACTTCTGATTCAAGGCGCCATTGTTCAGGGTGCCCTACAGCATATCAGATCAAAAAAAAAAGGCAAAGAGATAATTTTCCTTTCAGTCATTTTGTTTGTATATGTGCGCTGCGCGTGCGATTTAGAGAAGTAATCACAAGGGCAGACTCCTTGTTGATAATCTCCGGCTCGCGCATGTGTTAAAATTCAAGGAGGCTGAAGCACAGATAAGGAATTGAATTTTGAGAGGAAAAAAAAAAGCCTAAAGTGTCCTATGAAACAGAAATAATTTTGCCTTAGGCTGGTGGGCCCACCGGAGATGACTTCCAAGTTCCTCTTCTTTCTACTTGTGTTTTTTAGAAATTTTGTTTCCCACAAAATGCATCCTCGTGCCTCAAAAGCAAATTTCGCAAATTTCCTGCACTCCAATCTATTATATGTCTGCATCTGCACATATATCCCCAGAAGTGAGCGAGCCTGGTCAAAACCCACCACCCACTTGCAACAGAGGTCCAACCATGCACAGAAAATTTCAGTCATTTCACAAGCGCACGTGTTCCAACTGGTACTTGATCTCTGACTGAGAAGCTGATAGTGTGTTAATAAACTTACTAAGAACCATGTGACCTTCTTGAGTTATAACAAAGACGACGAGTGCCTGTGAGCGGACAGCGACACCATCACCCCTATTTGATGTACTCAGTCAAGAGCTTGCAGTTTTCATCTCAACCAGAAGAGTGCGAGAGAAAACGGTTCCATCACAGCAAGTCTGTCCTCATAATTTAGACAGGTTGATGGTGAATACTCATGAAGAATTCTACAAACTAAGGTAAGTCATCGTGCTGCCAGCTATTTTGAAATGTTGCCTGCGATATCAGGAGAAGCTGCTGACTTTTAAAGGAATTCTCCAACCGGCTTCAGAGCTCAAAATAATTATAACCATTGCTATTCTGTTTAGCTCTTCATTTAGCACTTACAAGAGTATGCAACATATCAACTAAATTCTAAGGAGACAAGCGGCAGTATAGCGAGTGAAATTCACCATGAGCAGTGCGACAATCACAGCAATAGTGAACTGTTAATAAACGGCTTGTAAGCAGCTTTGCAACTCAATCTCAGTGCGGGCTGAGGAAATTTAACTTTGAGCACCTCCAGCGTTATGCAAAGGTCGGTGGTCAGGCATGTATAGAAAATGAAGGAATCCATTTTGCCACTAACCTCTCTCTCCGTCTCTCTTCTCTCGCTCTCTTTCTACTTTGCAATTGCTTCCCCCTTTACTACTCTATCGCCTCTAGCCCGAGTTTCCTCCTTCTTCTCTTCTCACCTTTTATGTCCTACCTCACTTTCCTTTTCCCGCCGTCCCCATCTTTCCCATCCTTTCTCTTTGGTCTAACTTTATCGCCGTTCTTTGAAGCGAACGTTTTTGTTCGGCAAATGCCAGCGCTGCAGTAATTTTACGACATGTCAACAGACTAATTGCCAAGAATCGTACAACAATACTTTCAAGTTAGTTACACAAAGACATTTCTACATCTCTGGGTCTCATTCGGTGTCTCTTTTTTTCATTCCCCTTCCCTTTTCCTTTCTCTCTTTCTTTCAGTGCTGTTATTTATTTGCTTTGTGCACACCCTTTGTGTTTCTCTTACTTTGCCTCTCTTTCTCTCTGCCTGGTGCTCCTGAACTGAACTCTTTTTTCTCCTTCTCCCGTTCCTGTCTGTCAACGCAGTCAGTGACATAACGCAAAATGATGCCACCCCTCCCCTCAAAAAACGTGATGAGTGCCCCCTGAGTTTCTCCTATCTCACATACATTCACTGGCCGTGGGTTCAATGCACTCCGACCCCCCTCCGGAAGATTTGGAGACCCCTGAACGGCTGAGGGTCCCCCTGCCCTGCAGGGGCAGCAGCATGCAGTCTACTCCTATCTCCCTCACTCGACCCTCATGTTTCCTATTGTGCTTTTATCTGGCTCCTCTTTTCCACCTTTTTCCTTTCCAATCCCCCTCTTCTATTTCTCTCGCTCCCCCCTCACCCTTTTGTCTCTCATCCTCTCTCACTGTTTCTTGCCGTATGATGTCTTTCTTACGTCCCCTCCATTGCTTCTACTCCTTCCGTAGCATAGCTCTTCTTTCTATTTCTCTATATCCTCGTTCTATGTCTATCTTTATGTTTATATATTTCTCCTTGTCGTTCTTCTTTTTCATTTCCTTCATACCTCTGGTGATGGTGCAGTTATGTATCAGAATTTGCAACACTTCTGCAAACTTTAAACAAGCTTTGACAAAATCAGTAGTTTTACCTTTTGCATAATTGATGCTCACAGAGCACATAGAATATGCAATTTGAGATATCCTTTTATTGTTTTAAAAAGTGAATGTAGTGTTGTGCTTCACTTTTACCTTTCACCTTGACACGCTTATTTGTTTCACCCTGCCCCTTCGAACTAGATTTCCACTCGTAACATATGATGGAGAATCTATAGACTGTTTTGCTCTGTATTGTCCCACCTGCCTCTCCTTAATCGCTGTACTCGTGGTTCAGGCCACTGCCAACCACTTAAACGCTTGCCTTCTGTTCAACTTGCACAGCGTTTGTGGTCGATTAATTGCTGAAGATTAAACAACGAGTACAAAGCTGGAGGCTTCACCTCGGTATCTTTATCATTTCCTAGCGCTGGGATCACAGAGACAAGATAAGCGCGCCAACAACATGGCCGGGCATTGCGCGTGCACTTCCCAATAATGGGTTAAGTGCAGACGTCAGTCACGCTGCCTGCTTGGGTACATTTCAGGCTCATTGAAGTCCCAGGGGGCTTCCTTGGGGTCACTGGGAGCCCTGGCAGGATTCCCAACATGTGGCCCTGATAAACATCTGGCCCTCGGAGATAAGGGAGAGTGCAACCGAATGCAACGGAGCTTAGGCCGTGTTACCAGAGTCACACAATGTAAAGCGTAATCCTTACACTAATGCAATTAGGTGCAAGTCACACAGGCCTCTGAACGACGAGCGAGACACTTAAAACACACGAGATGGAATTACACGTCAGCTGAGATGTAAAGCCCTGAAGGGCAGTCGCGGCCCGGGGAGGGGGGGTGTCGCGGGGGGGGGTCGGGCGGGGGGGGTAGTTTTAAAATAAATAAATAACAGGCATTGGCATAGCCAATAGGTCTCGCCTTTGGGACCTTATAAGTATTTAGTTATATAGTTATACAGCACAATATCCTCAGTGCAACAACATTAACTGTTGCATGGCTAAACAGTTATAAGGTCCCAAAGGCGAGACCTATTGGCTATGCCAATGCTTGTTGTATAACTGTGACAGTGGCACTTAATATTTTTAGATCACGTCTTTCCAACTGGAACACGGAAGCTAATTCAGAGTCTCAGACAGTGTCTTATATGAGCTGAGCATCGTAATTTCCTGAATGCAAGCAGACATGGAGGACACATCACATAAATAACTGAATATCAAAATGAAATAAAAGATCTGTTATGAAGCATCGCCTTCAACTGTGGCATTTCCTTTTGTCCCGGGGCAACTGGTCGCGTGCGCCAGCCACGGAAGCCAGCTGCAGCTGGTTAAATTCGGCCGTTGTAAACAGACATCTGTGCGCGTGGCGAGTAAACAAGGGAGAGATAAGATGGATGGCCTCCTCACGTGACCAGAAGGTAACGCTTATATCAAAACCCGTCGTGCTTGGAGTAGCAGCTAGGATGGCTTCCTGCGTGTGGATCGAGGCTTTCAACATGACCTGGCGTTGAAGGAAAAACAGCCAAACGCTGCTGAAGCCAGACTTTATAAGGACAATAGCTCAGTGGGTTAATGCTCTGGCTTGGTGTGTGTGCGCGCGTGCGAGTGTTAGTAACCTTCAAGCCACAGCACAAATATCTTCCTTGCTAATCTTTCCCCTTCCTGAGGTTGACACAATGAAAAGCATGTCTCCAGGGTACGAGTAGTTAAGCTTTAGTAAGTGATATTTGTATGGCGCACCATTTGCTAACTCCTCAGCCTCCTGGCGCAGTTGGGAGTTGGGATTCCTAAAGAAGCATTTCGTAAGGGGTGGATGTGTCCCTTGTGACCCACGTGAGTGTCATCCAGGTTATTCAATAACACGGATCACACTCGCATCTCATATCTCACACCTCATATCTAACAATTCAATAGTGTCTATAAAAATCCCTTTTCTATTAGTAGATAATTATCTCATGAAAGAGATAGTGCAAATTGTTTGAGTAATATTGCATAAGGAAGACAGACCAATACAAAATAAGTGAGCTGTAAAACAAGAGGTAAATCTTTTTTCTTGTGCCACTCTGTCAGTCTGAGAAAATGTAGACAGGTTTTTCTAGGCACCACGCTATAACAATGGCCGCGCGGCCGTGAAACTGACACGGCCGCGCGGCCGTGAAAGTGAAAGTAAGCGGGTTTTGGGAGTGCAGACAGTGGCTTTTGCTGGCGACCAGCTTGCGTTCACGCGAGCGTCCAGATGGCGAGGGAAGCCATATGGCGCCTGATCGCGCGTGCACACTCGCGTGAACGCAGGCTAGTCCCCAGCAAAAGCCACTGTTTGCACTTCCAAAACCCGCTTACTAAAAGTCTCGCCAGAGCAGCGCATGCGCGCTGGCTCAGGCGAGACCTAAAAATCCTACCTGACAAGGTCCGCGCTGCCTCGGGTCCGTTCTGGCGCCTACAGGAACTGGAACAGCCGCATCACTTCTGGCAAGCAAGTGGCAAACCCCTCTCAACCAATCCTGGCGCTGCTGGCAGTCAACATGACACCGGACCGCCCACCCCCTTCAGACTCTGGGGTGGGCGGTCCGAAGTCATGCTGACTGACATGATTGTCAGTTCTCCCTCGGCGTCTCTGAACTTAAGTAAACTGAGAGTTTACTTAAGTTCAGAGACGCCGAGGGAGCAGCTGCGGCGGGGGGGCAACGCCCCAATGGACGCACCACCCCTTTTTACCCCATCGCAAAAAGCAGATAATGATGCTCTCGTGCAGCTTTGAAGCAAATCAGCATCTCGCATGTTCCTCCGTACTGATCTGTCTGCTGAAGATGGAGGAAGATGCCAGCCAATTATAAACAGCCACGTGCGCTGCTAAATGCTCACTTTACTGTTCTCATAAATGTGTAGGTTTGGGGCAATTTATATCCCTTGGTTTCTGTATTCCTAGTGCTTGGTAATATAGCGAAAGGTCCCCTGTAACAAGGAGAAACATAAGAAAGATACTCTCCTCTCTCAAAATCCTCCTTTCTAAATAGATTGTATTTTTGCTAGCAGAAGTCACATCTTTTACATATAATCTCACAAGTTTAAGCTTTACAGGAGGCAATGGTAAAATGTGCATCTTAATACAGTACATGATGTTTTCACCCACTTTGTTCAGAATGCCAATCTTGAGTACAGCATGTGCCTTCGGGGTACTGAGTAACCTGCATCATGTTATCTGATGCTTCAATTTAATTAGGCATCTAATTAAATCTGCTTAACACAAGTGCCAAAGGCTATAGAGACAGCCTCTGTGGATTTATGATCTTCAGAGCCAACAAAATCAGTATCTCTTTGAAACAAATTGAGTCTGAAGAAAAATGGGGGGTTTCTACTAATTTATCAACCGTGAACATACCACTGTTTTAAACATTTTGTTTATTGCTCCTAATTCTGTATGGGTCAATGTCTGAACACACGAATGGCAAACACTATCAATAATGCAAATATGACAACATGCAAATTATATTTATTAAGTGTAGTCTGACAAACAAAATAAGCCAAATACATTGTTGCCAATAAAATGATTATCAATATTTAAATTCTTGGGGCGTGGCTTGGCCGCGAAACGAAATGGCCGCTACTCCGTAGAGCTCCGGCACCCATGGACCCTTCCTGCAGATCCGTTACACGCATCCGGCTCCTGAGGCGCTTTAAAGCACACACAAAGACCCGCCGACACGGCCCCGGACCGGAGGGAGGGCTCGGGTGCGCCGTTGGCCGACGTGTTGAGGACAGGGGATCGAGGCCTGTCCGTCCTCCCTGGCGACGGGAGACTGAGACTCAGAGCGCTGGGCGTGGCTGTCTGCGCTGGCGGGCCGCCGCCTACGAGAGGACGTGGTCGAGGCCCGCTGCCCGCTTGGTTTCAACAGAGGCCTGCGGCCGGCGGAGTGCTGGTCGCGCCTCTTTGCTGTGGCCCCTGGCGGCGGAGATACCCCGTGACTTTAACAGCAGGCGGAGGAGAGGGAGGAGAGAGCTTTGGGTGGAGGCGGAGGCTGTGACACTGGGGCTCGGCTGCTGGTGTGGGGGCAGCTTGCGCATTCCTGGAGCGGAACCCCCTAGGGCAGCGCATTGACTCCCTCCTCATATTTGCCCTATCCGCTGAGGTGAAGACTCGGAGAGCCTTCCAACGTGAGAGAAGGGAACGGCCCTTTCCAGTCCTAACGCATGGTGGCATCGTAACTTCCTAGAGCCAGGAGACGCCCGCCGGTGCCTCTCTGGACCGCGGCGCCTGCGGGGGCTTAAACTACGCCTTGCCTTCCATCCGATTGTCGCTGTGTTGAGCGGGGGCGGGAGGTGCGCCCCTGGTGTCGCCCGTCACAACTGGGTCCTCATCAACCGGGACTGGCGGGGTCCACCTTGCCAGGGCCCCGAGGTCCTCTGCGTTCTGCCTTACTGTCTCCAGTGCCCGGTGCTTGGTCCCGTCCAGGGTGGTGCCCCGGTGATCAGGATTGCTGCGGGGTGGCCCCCTTCCCCACTACGCACGGTTACTCGTGGCCCTGGTTGGAGAATTGCTTGAGCCGTGGACGCGCTGGGACCAGCGGTGGTGTTGGAGTCGCCGAGGGCCGGGGTGCCGCTGTGAAGATGTCAGGGACCAGAGGCTCAAAGACGGTGCAAACTAATAAGCTCGACAAATACGCTTATTCGAAGACGACTTCTCCGGATCAGCACCGTGCGGCGGCCACGGCAAAGGGTGCGGAGGGGGCAGCCGCAGAGCCAACGTTACAGGATGTCATGGATGCCATTTCCGGTGTACGGGTGTCCCTGGAACAGAGGATGGACACTATTGCAACAGAGGTAACACTCCTCAGGGCAGACCTCACAAAAATTGGTGAGAAGGTCAAGCAACTGGAGATAGCCACATCCAGCTTGGTCGATGACACATCCCAGCTGCAGCGCGATGTTGAAGACCTTCAGGTCTTTCGGAAGCACGCGGAGGAGAAGCTGGACGATTATGAAGGTCGTACCCGCCGCAATAATGTGCGCATAATTGGGGTCCCCGAAAAAGCGGAAGGGCTGGCTACGGACCTGTTTGTTGAAGACCTTATCCTAACCCACCTCCAGCCCAAGTGACTATCGAAATTCTTTGTTATCGAAAGGGCGCACAGGGTCCCCGGCAGGAGACCGAAGCCTGGTGCACCGCCCAGGCCGATCCTGGCCCGACTGCTTAACTACCGGTATGCCCGGAATGCCCCACCACTTCGCTATGAAAACGCAGAGATCTCCTTCTTTCCGGATTTCACCCTGGCAGTGCAGAAGCAGAGGAGATCCTTCTTGGCAGTCAAAAAGAGGCTACGGGACACGGGGGTGAAATACGAAATGCTATTCCCGGCCCGGCTCCGGGTGGAAACGGATGGTTTTTCGATCGACCGGAGGACGCTGCGGACTGGCTTGAGAGCAGGAGAAGGACGGAGGACCAGGGCGATCGTAGATGACCCCACACGAGTTGCCTGGACACTGGACACTGCGGAACTGTAAGATGCGAACTTGAGACTGGGGGGAGGGGGCGAGGGCCCGCACGGGGTTATATTCGTTTCGCTGCCATTCCTGTGGGTGCTAGCTAGTATAAAGTGTGGGAACGGTGTCGCTTACTGGTAAGCGTGCAACCTACAGTCTCGATTTCTGGAGCCTTATTGATATTCTCAGAGGGAAGGAGTTCACGGGGGAGTGGTCGTCCACCCCCCAAGTTCAGCTACAGTTAGATCAGTTTGGGCAACAGGCACTCTGCAGAGTTTTCGATGGGCAGTTCTAGGCTTAGAGTGCAGGGGAGCAGGGTGGGGGGTTGTGGGGCGGGTTTTGGGAACAAAGTTCCGTTCTATTGTTTTGCAAGTTGCTTTTTCATGTCGACTGTATTATTCTTCGAGTTGGGGCACTTGGGTGTGTATTGTGTAAAATGCCATGGGGAACGGCCGAGACAGGCAGATTAGATTGTTAAGTTGGAATGTCAATGGCCTCGGGGACAAACTCAAGCGCAGCATAGTCTTACAGCATATTAAACGACACTCCCCTGAGGTGGTACTAGGAGACGCACCTAGTGGGCAACACATGTAGGGTGCTCGACAGGTGGGGATACAACTTGGTGGCTCACTCGGGATTTACCACCGGGTCCCGGGGTGTTGGTATCCTGCTTAAGAAATCCTTTCCGTTTTCTGTGCAGCGCACTTGGGTGGATGATTTGGGGAGGTATGTGGCAATATCCAGCCTATGGGAGGGCGCAACCCTTAACCTAGTGACAGTATATGTCCCACCGGGACTGCAGAGCCTGACATTCAGGGACTTAGGCACTCATTTACTTTCCCTTCCCGAGGGTCGGTTAGTACTGGGTGGAGATTTCAACTGAGTGGTTTCGGGTCACTTAGACCGCCACCCACCACGGGACATGGCGCAATCTCAGAGATTGCTCCCTGACTTTCTTGAAGCCATGGGGCTGGTGGACTTGTGGCGCACATTACACCCTGACACCACCCAATACACGTTTTACTCCTGAGCTCACTGCAGTTCTTCCCGGATAGACTACTTGCTGGCCCCCGCAGCTCTGCTCTCAGAGACACAGGAAGTTAGGCACATGGCAAGGGGCATCTCTGACCACTCCCCGCTCTGGGTGTATCTGGTCTTGGGAGATGGACAAGCCGGGAGAGTTGCGCCGATTAACCCTTGGTACCTCCGCAACCCCGCTGTCAAGAAGGCACTCCTCCAGACAATCGCAAACTACTTCAGTGACAATGAGGGTTCGGTCCAGTCGGCCCAGATCCTGTGGGAGGCATTTAAGACGGTGATACGGGGGCAGGCACTGTCCTCGATGGCCGGGATTTGGAAGGAAAAGGCCAAGGAGCTGGTCCGGGTGGAGGATGAAATCCGTCACCTCGAAGAATCGGAGGCAGACGATCCCTCGCCAGAGACGTTCCATACTCTGCAGCTCCGGCGGGATGAGTACAGGAGTATTGCCACGGACATGGCCAAAACACTGGGGAGAGAAAAAGCCGATAGATTGTATGACCTGGGGGATAAGGCAGAGAAATTATTGGCCTGGCTGGATCGGAAGTGACTGGCCAACAGGCTGGTCCCGGAGTTGACGGACGAAGGGGGACATACAATAACTGACCCACAAGCAATTGCAAATACTTTTGCAGACTGCTACTGCTCCGTGTACCGGTCGACCTCTAGCTTCTCAGTTGCGGAATCGGAGTTGCTCCTCAGGGATATCCGAATGCCTACCCTCTCGGCTGACGAAAGAGATGCGCTTGACAGCGCGCTCACGGACGACGAATTGGCGCAAGCGATCCGGGAGTTTCGCACCTGCAAAGCATCCAGACCTAACGGGCTGCCGATTGAGCTGTACAAATTGAAACTGGACGCTATTGCTCCCCACATGCGTAATATGTTTAACGAGAGCCGCGAAAAAGGTCTCCTGGCCTACGACCAGTGCATAGCCACGTTAGTGACGATACATAAGGATGGTAAGCCCAAGACCCAAACTTCTTCCTATAGGCCAATTTTGCTGTTCAAAGCCGAACCCAAAATCCATGCCAAGGTACTGGCAAATCACCTGATACCAGTAATCTGCAATCTCATCCACCCTGACCAGTCGGGTTTCATGCCCCACCGCAACACTGCGTTAAATTTACGCCGTGTTCATGGCGTTCTGGGTCGACTTGAAACTATTCGGGAGGCGGCGGTGGCGGTCTTGCTGGACGCCACAATGGCGTTCGATACGCTAGAGTGGTCTCATCTCTTTGCAGTCCTTACTAAACTGGGCTTCGGCCCGGGTTTCATTGGCTGGGTGCAGCTCTTATATTCCGAACCCCTGGCGCAGGTGGTGGTTAATAACAAAAAGTCAGTAACTTTTGGCTTGAGCCGGGGGACCAGCCAAGGGTGTCCTCTTTCTCCCCTCCTATTCGCCCTGTCCTTGGAGCCTCTGGCGGCGTGGATCCGTTGGAGTCCCTCAATCCGAGGGCTTAAGTGGACGGCGGGATGGGAGGATCGCATTTCCCTCTACACGGACGACATACTTCTCTTTTTGGCCTCCCCCAAGTCCTCCCTACGAGTTGTCCTCGACATTTTTACTGTTTTCGGGAGGTACTCGGGTTACAAAATTAACTGGAGCAAGTCCCTACTATACGTCCTTTGCGGGGATCCCCCACCTCTGCCCCATGACTGCCCGATACAAGTGGCAAGTGAGGGTTTCCGATACCTGGGCATATTTATTGCGGCTGACCCCAAGCTTCGCTATGAGCGTAATTTCTCCCCCCTGTGATGAGGCTTAAACGTGATGTTGAGGTGTGGAGGCAACTCCCGCTTTCGCTCCTGGGGAGGGCGGCATTATTTAAAATGATGTCACTACCGCGCTTTTTATACGCCCTGCAGAATTCCCTTGATCTTGTCCCAACAAGTTATTTTAGAGAAATAGAAGCCCTACAAAGAAACCTGCTGTGGGAGGGTAGGCCTCGGATAGCACTCCAGAAGCTGGTCCTGGGCTGGTACGATGAGGGGATTGGCCTACCGGACATAAGGAGATATTATTGGGCCGCACATCTGGCGGCCATAAATCATTGTGTATATAAACCTGAAGATGATCCTGCTTACAGGATGGATAAATGGCTACTTCCTGGAGGCACATACCATAGAGCTCTATATTCCGGACCCCGCCGATATCATCTCACGGGCCCGACTAAACACTCGGTGGCGGTGTGGCACATGGCGAGTAAAAGTCTGGGGTGGGATGGTAAACTGTCTCTGGCAACCCCCCTTTGGGATTCGGAAAAGTTGGGCACACTGGGAACCACCAAGGGATTCGACAAGTGGGACTTGATAGGGATCTCAACAATTGGTGACCTGTGGAAGGGAGGGGGGGTGGTGTCGTTCGCAGACTTACAGAAAAGCCACGACCTCGCCGACTCAGAACACTTCCGCTATCTGCAAGTCAGACATGCATTACAGTCGAACATACCTGGGGACACCTCCCTACTGGACGCCTCGCCGCTAGAGGACAGACTATTGGATGGCTACTTACCAGATGGGGTAATATCACTGACGTACAAAAAGCTAGTCAACAACATACCGGACCCCCTAATACTTCTGAGACAGCGCTGGGAGGGCGATGGGCTTGAGATAGACGATGAGGAATGGCAGGAGGCCTTGGCCTCCCCTAAAGAGGTTGCCATCTCATCCAGACTACGTCTGGTGCAATTAAAGATCCTCCACCGGATCTACATCTCTGGTCCAACACTGGTTAAAATGGGTAAGATGGATGAGGGTGATTGTAGGCATGGATGTGGACAGATTGGATCCTTTATGCACATCATTTGGGAATTCCCCCTCGTTCAGACCTACTGGTCAGGAGTGCTGGAGTGTATGAGTCGGGTGACAGGGGTAACCACACGACCAGAAGCAAAGAGGTGCCTCTTGAATATTTGGGAGCCCACAGACCTTAACAGCAGAGATAGGTTATGGGTCACTTTGGGTCAGATGATAGCCAAGTGGAACATAGCACAGTCATGGGGGGCGAGGGAACCACCCGGGGTAAACTCCTGGAAAAAAGACATGGACTGGTGCATGCTCAGTGAAAAAACTGTGTATGTCTCCCGTGGGTGTCCAAGGAAGTGGTCCTCCATCTGGGACAAATGGAATAACTACCGAGGATGTATCTGTACTCCCCCCTGGACCCTATTTCTGATGGCCAACTTACGCCTTAACCCATGTTGCAGTAAAATGGATATTGTATGTTGTACCCGTGAATGCTCTAGGAATCGAAGCATATGTATCTGTATCTCTCAATGCCCTGTATTGTCGACTTTGTGGATGGTTAATAAAAAGAATTTTTAAAAAATAAAAAAATTAAATTAAATTCTAAATCTTCAAGTGGCAAAAACATCCAAATTCCTGTCCACCCTCCTTTTGAGTGACACCAAGCAGCCACCTGCTGTATGGTTTCATGATGCGCTGATTACTTACAAGCAATCTCATTACACCGAGGCGGTCTTCCACATCCCAAGTGGTCTATCCACCTCTTGCCATTGCAGCCCTTTGACCCTGTCCCCAACTGTCCATTCTAATCCTTCCCCCCTTATAAACCTCTTCCCCTTCTCATGGGGGTTGCCTATGAAAGGTGGAGAGGATTCTCTCCAGTCACCCACCTGATCACCTTACTTAGCTCTGATCAAGCGCAATCATCAGGGGATGCGTCAGGATAGAAAGTACTGGAATGAGGAAGGCAGCCTCAAAGTTCTAATGATTACTGGTAACTAATTGGATGATTACTTTCTCATCCCTCTGTTTCCTCGTCCCAGTACTTGCAAATATCAGGATGTTCCCCAGTGGCATAGCATCACCCTGTCCAAAAGAGTGATGCAAAGAACACACCCCCACTCCTAAATTGCTCCAACATATCTGTGTGTATTGAACAGAAATTAAAGTCTCCCTGAAGAACTCACTCTAGGACTACTGCAATCTAGATCCCTTCTTCCAAACTCGAGGGATCTTCTCTCCCCGACTGCCAAAATATAAAGATAAATAAAATTAGAAGAGGCCACCTAAATTTCCACCCTTCAAATGTCCATCAATTAAGTGCCATAAGTGTCAGCCTACGAGGTGTGAATTTTCTAGGCGGACATTTAAATTGAATCTGACTAGGGCGTTTTGTCGTTGATGCTTTGTCGGGTAAGGAGACAGTGGATTTCAACCAATGCCTCAGGGTCAATAGTGAAGGTGTCTTACCTCCAGGAATTTTAATAAAGACGCAGTCATACTGCTTGCATTCAGCTGAGATAAATACCTACAGCCCTGTTGTGCATATACATATATATAACATGCTGGCGGTCGCCAGTAGGTAGTTATAATTAGGACCTAGTTTCCATAGGAAAAGCATTTTTTGACTTGCTTATATCGTTGGCTCCGGTTTCCAAAGCTTCACTAAATCTTCCCAAAAAAGTGTGTTGGTGGTTTTTATTGTGGAAAGTTTCAGGGTGATCTGTCAAGCAGGGGCCGATAAAAAGGAGGGGTCAAAAAAAGTGCGTTACTTATGTTAATTCCCATAGGAATTTTGAACACAACTACAGACTGAACCGATGGACGGAACTACACCAAATTTGGCAGAAAGGTAGCTCTTGGTCCAGAAAGAGCCCTTTTAGTTATTTGGTGTACATCTGTTCAGTAGTTTTCAAGATATTTAAAGAAATCCAAATTTGTATATCTATGGTTGCGAAAACATCGCGAATACTCCCAATCTCATGAAGAGATCTGTATGGCTGTCAACCCTTCAACCTAGCCGTGGTACTGGGGTCCCCTCGGGACCCCGCAAGGGCAAAAAAGCATTTTTTAAAACATTTTTGGCAAAGATTGCGGCGTATTCGGCAAAAAAAAAAACAAGCAAAGTCTTCCGTGCTTGTTTATAATATAGCCCTTGGATGGGCCAGGTCCTGAGGCATGTGGCATTTTTTTTTAAAAGGAGGTGGGCGCACGGGTCCCCACTCTTAAGGCTCTATTGAGCCCCAGGACCATATCTCCCTGGGGCTTTATAACTATAATGAAGGGGGACTGCGCAGACCTCCTTGGGCTCAAGGAAGCCCAAGTGACCACCACCTCCCCGGGTCTTGATTTTTTAAATGGAGGAGGGTCGCGCAAACCCCCCATCTGGAGCTGTTTGAAGCCCCGGGGACCACCACCTCCCCGGGGCTAAAATTAAATATTTAAACGGGGGCGAGCGGAACCCCCGGGCCCCAGGAATGACCATCTCCCTGGGTGGCTATGAAATATATGACAGTGGGAAGGAGCCGCACGGCCCCCTTCCTTGGCCATATATGGGCCGGGGACAACCATCTCCCCAGGGCCGGCCTATGCCAAATACATCTTGAAGCCATTAATGGCCTTGAGGACCGCCACACCCCAGGGGCGGCTACTACTATCTCCCAAGGTGCCCACCCTCTGAAGATTACAGTTTGCTTTCTCTTGGCAGGAGCTGTGACAGCTCCCTCCAAGCAAGAGCAAACACTAACTACTCTCCCAGTGGGCAGGAGCATCAAAACTGCTCCCACTCGCTGGGAGCAGAGTTTTCCAATGAAAACAGATGAAAAAACTGCTCTCACGTGCAGGGAGCAGCATTTTTGGCTGCTTCCTGCGTGAAGGAGCAATGTGGCTCTTGCTGGAGGCGAGACCGTGGAGACATTGGGGCTTCCCCTGCGGTCCCTGAAAGTGTTTCCTCAGTGGACACCTGGGCAGCCAGTATTAGTTTGCCAAGCCCCGGGGGATGGGGTCCTCTGGGCCAAAAGCAGCCTTGGAAGGGGGGCAGCAGGGCCCCCCTTCACTCTTTTGAAATGAGGAAGTTCTTTCTTGGCTTCTCCTGCTGTGAGCAGAGTCCATAGTTCTCCATTTAAATTCCTACGAGTATGCAAATGTGCAAATCACCTGAAATCTCTACCCATTTGGCCCCACCCCGGCCACATTAGTAGTATGCAAATGTCTTCCTGCCTTTTGCCAGGATGATGAACAGCTTAACAAAAGGCCCCGCTCCAGTTGGGTAGACATTTTGCGCAAAACTGTGGACTCTTGCTGGATAAACGAGCAGGTGTGGTTCTGTTCTGGTCCTGATGCTCATTTCACAGTAATTACACCTCAACGGGTGGTCCTTACAAACATAAACATAGCAGGGGCCCCAATTGAAGCTCCACTTCGGTGAAGTACAAATTATCCTAACTTTCTGTGCTTTGCGAAGGCAAAACAAGTGGTTTTTTTTGGCTGTTCCAATTGAAAAACGATCTGAAATCCTTGGTGAAGGTGAATGCATCGTTGAGCTATCAAAGCGCAATCTGTAGTGACTGTGATGAGTGGGTTCTTTCTTGGCCTCTCCTGGTGAGAGCAGAGTCCATGGTTCTCTCTTTAAATGACTATGAGCATTCAAATGTGCAATATCACCTGGAAGCTTCACCCGTTTGGCCCCGCCCCTTCCACCTTAGTAGTATGCAATGGTCTTCCCGCCTTTTGCCAAGATGATGGACAGCTTACTAAAAGGCCCCCCGGTGCATTTCCCGCCGATTTTGGTGACGCTCTAGATGCGGCATTCTAGATGACAAAGAAAATGAGGACATCTTCACCAAACAAAGAAGCACTTGCTCCATATAGCTAAGAGGAAGTACCCCTGTTTGGTGGAGATTCACTCCTTTGTAGTCTCGTTGTGTTCTCTATAGGAGAATTCATGTTATCACAGATTTCTGGATGAAGACGCACAAGGAACAATCACATCGCCGAAACTCACACAAGGTCACTGGAGACAATTCCTTGTGGTCCATTATGGAGCTGTAGTGTGAAAAACTCACTAGACATTTACCCAACTAGGTGGCACTTACTAATTAACCGGTAGAAACAACTCCAAGTTGTGTAGACTCTTTGCGCAAAACCTGTAGACTCTTGTTGGATAAACGGGCAAGTGGGGTTCCTTTCTGGCCCTGATGCTCATTTCGCCGAAATTAAACCTCAACGGGACACACTTACAAATATAAACATAGCAGGTGCCTCAGTTGAAGCTCCTTTTCTGTAAAGGACAAATGATCCTAACTTCCTGGGCTTGGCGAAGGCAAAGGAAGTGTGTTTTCTCGATAATCCGCATTGAAAAACGATCTGAAATCCTTGGTGAAGGTGAATGCATTGTTGATCTATTGAAGCACAATCTGTGGTGACTGTGACAAGTGGGTTCTTTCTTGGCCACTCCTGGTGAGAGCAGAGTCCTTGGTTCTCCCTTTAAATTACTAAGAGTACGCAAAAGTGCAAAATCACCTGGCAGCGTCAACTGTTTGGCCCCCCATCCACCTTAGTAGTATGCAACTCACAGACCCATCCAGCCGCTCACACATCCACTTACACACCCACAAAACTACTCACACACCCACTCACACATCCATACAGCAGTCACACACCCAGTCACAGATCCATACAGGCAATCACACCCACTCACCAACTCACAAATCCATTCACACACTCACTAACATACCCCTGAAACTACTCACACACCCACTCATACACCCATACAGACACACACACCCACTCACAGACTCATACAGCACTCACACACCCAGTCATCGACCCATACAGCCACTCAAAGACAAAATAAGCTTTATTCGAACTCACAACGTGAATCATAAAAGCTACAAAATACATCCATAACAAAACTTTTAAAAACCAATATAAAAGTTAAAACAGGATTAAAAAGCTAAAAAGGCCTGTGGAGCACAAATACATTCATCAGTTACTCAATTAGTTTCAAATTACAGCTGCTTCCTGCAGTGGATGATGGCCAGCAAAAATCGGGACATTACAGCACATATGTAGATATTCGGGAACGTTTGCAGATACATAAAAGCTGGTCGGCATTGTACAAAACCCAGCTGCAATAACAATGGTTTCATGAATTTCTTCCTCAACCCAGAAAAGTGTTTACAGAAGAAGTGCATGGTGCTCTGCGAGGAAATATCATCACAAGTGCAGTTCCCCAGGTCAGATGACCAGTTTTTGATGGTGGGAAAACTAACTAAGCGATGAAAAATATTCAGGCGAAACTGGGTCAGCACAAACCTATGGCGCATGTTGTACACGTTGGCTAAATAAAATTGCATGTGGTAGCTAGTCAAAATCATCTGGTTCCTCAAGACAGAGGGTTTCATAATTTCAGATGATAGTCTCGTGTCCTCTAGTAGTGATAGGCATTTCATTTTGAGTACTTTTCTTTGACCTGCTACCAAGGTCACTCACATGCTCACTCAAAGGTTACAGGTTACAGGATACAGTTAGAAAATTTAATTTAAAAAACTTTTGAAATTCACTAAAAAAAACAAAGGCTACAGGGATGTTATAATTAGGAAATAGAATTAAAAAAACGTAGACATTAACTGAAAAAACCAAAGCTTACAGGGACGTTATAGTTAGTCTCAGATTTCACTCATATAAAACGAGTGAAATTTAGCAGTTATAGTTACCTGAGGTAACTATAAGTTGCGGCGCTGCAATGCACTGCTTATGAACTCACATATTACATCACTCATGACATGGTCAGTGACATCACTGATGGCATCATTGATGACATCTCAAATGACATCACCTATGTCCACTTTAAACATAATACGGAACTAGGGGATGGGGTCCCCAGGGCCTAATGAGGCTCAGGGAGGGGGGCCACATGGCCCCCACTCCCTTTTAAAATAAAAAACAGCCCAGGGGGATTGGGTCCCTAGGGCCTAATGAGGCCGGGGGGGTCTACGCTGTTCCCTCCCTTCTTTTATTATAGTCGACTCATCCTGCAGCTATTGACTCCAGAAACTTGGGAGGACTACCTGCCTTTGATAAAGACCCAAGACCTCCCATGAACAGCGGAACTGTTCCCCTGCATCCTGCACGATCTTCAATGCAAAGACTCTGAGGCCTCCAGAACCACCAAAACCTGATACCTGAAGCCTCCACCTCACCTGTCGCCTCTGGCCCGAGTTGAAGTGGGCCACCGGTGTCAACCAGGTGCCCCAGCCCTCCAATGCTTGAGTCCATTGTGGTTTCACCCCACTTTGATGCCTATAGCCTCTGCACGCAGGCCCCCTCAACCGCGACTGTCCCGGTAAAAAAACCTGATGCCTAAAGATACCTTTGCATCCATTGCCCCAGGGCCAAGCATCGTAAGCCTTGAACCCTCCAGTTGGTTCACCCCGAATGGCCTTCCAGCCAGAGCCTACAGCCTCTTTTCGCAGTGACCGATCTCCATAGAAACCTACTGGGCTCCCAACGCTGTTTTGCACCCTGTACCCAGCCACCCTCGTGCCGCTGGTGGTGTACTGCTGATGCGCCTTGGACAATATTGTGCTGACATTCTGCTATTGTGCTGGTATTCTGTTTTAGGATTGTATTTTCTTTGTCACTGCTGCTGCCATAAACGGTATTTCTCATGAATACTGAACAAGGGCTTTAATGGTGCTTTTGTGTGATGAGCATACTCATGTTGTTTAGGATGCCTAACCGTGAGCACTTCACCCTAAAAAAGAGTTTATTGCCATTGTGTAGCTTCTTTAGTGCTGGCTTCTTTGAAGGTTGCCCACATTTGCTATGGCTCACATCTAGATTTGCAACCAAAAATGCGCTATTCTTTAATGTGCCTATCTACTTCATTACTCAAGTATAGGCCACAGAAGTTTGATATTTTTGAGTGATTCATTTCCTTGTCCGAAGAAGGTGCACTGGCTCATATTAGTCCATTTTTGTGTGTGTTTAATTTTCTGAAAACGTTCTTAGCTGTTTAGTCCCTGTAACAGTGAGACTTAAAGCAGTTCTTCAAAGTGAAATTGTATTGTATTATTTAGATAGTGCTTACTATACCTAAGTAGGGCGATGAAGCGCTGGCCTACATGAGTAGCATGCTACACCATCAAGGGTGTGTGGTTGGAAGGATGGTGTTTTTGCTATAATCCTATGTGGGAAGTGTTTCCATGTCATGTGTGAGGACCCCCGAGGTGTGGTTATCCTGTTTATGGGACACAGCTCGTAGCAGTGTGTTGGATGATGAAGTGAAATAAACAGATGCACAGTTTTATGCTTTTCATTATGCTGTTCACTTTGAACAACTCTGCAGGTCATTTATGGTATTTCATATTATATAGGGCCTGATTTAGATCTTGGCGGATTTGGTCCCGCTGTCACTTTTCCGTTGGGTAATTCTACTATGCTGCCCGCCCGCTCAATGTAGATGCTGGTGGGTCTATGGACGAAAGTCCGTCCGAGTCCCGCCGTCTC
Source organism: Calotriton arnoldi (assembly GCA_963921515.1). NCBI lineage: Eukaryota > Metazoa > Chordata > Amphibia > Caudata > Salamandridae > Calotriton > Calotriton arnoldi. The sequence goes on along the minus strand of CAWUFW010001865.1, from coordinate 1,222,835 downwards.
TGCCAGAATTTTCCTCCCGTGTCGACGGCGTCATTGGCAAAAGCAGCTGTCAGAGGGGGTTCAGCCAAAATTTCCGCTGGGCCAATTACAATGTGCCTTCCCATCGACATAATTGTAACGGGTAAACCTCCACACCTGAGTTAGCAGTTTAGAAGGGATATAAGGTGGAAACTTACCTTTTTTTTCACGAAGCTGGAATTGAAGGTAAGCTTCTTTTTACTTGTTTTCTTTTGAATTCTTGGTTTACATTTGCTCTGGACTCGTGCATTTTAAATTTCTCTTACAATCAATTTTTACTAATGTGTAATGCATATGTGTGTAATGTTGTTGTTTAAGAAATTAGGAGAAACACGCACCTGTATTAACTTTTTTTCTTCAAATTTGGTGCAAGCTTCTATTATGATAATGGACACTTACACAAAATTTGACATTAATCAAAACTCATAATGTGTTCATACAGTTGTATTTAAATATTTTATGTAAGCTATCAAATTATAAACATATGCATTACACATGTTTGGAATAATTTAGATTTAATATAATTCAGTAATTGCACTAGTCTAGGTAAAACATCTTTTAAAAAATAAATGTAAAATCAATGTTAGTTCTAACCACAGAATGGAGTACTGCCATTATTTTTGCTGTTGGTGTTATTGATGTGGGATTCCTATTGTGAGGCAAAAGATCTGACTCCAGCTGATGGCGTAAATCAAGAATAGTATGCCTATTTGTTCTGAATTTTTTGGTAATATCCCGTTGTTCCATGGTGGCAAGGTCTGGAACTGTAAATGAAATATAGCATGAAGTTTTGGATTATGCATTGGTTCTAATGTATTTGAAAAATATGAAAAACAATTCTTTTATAAAATAATACTCTTTGATTTGTCGTTCTTTATATTTTTTTGTCATTTAAAAAAAATTGAAAGTATTACCTACATGTAATTTATTTCTGAATGAACAAACTTTTTAATTTTAACTTTTTAAAATGTATGTTGAAACAGAAAAAAATTAACAAATTGGGAAAATAAATACAACACCAGTCTTTGAATTTGTAATTTTTGATGAAATTTAACAAAGCAAAATACAAAAAAACAAGAGACAAAAAAAAGTCAATCATGGTGAATGAAACTAAGATTGGAGAACCAAAACTGTTTGAAATCCAATGTACAAAATACAATTGGCATCAAAAAGGTAAGCGTGTTCAAAAAATAGCCCACAGAGTAAATGCTGGTTATACACTGGAAGAAATTAGGTTCTGCGTCTCTTGCTGGTGGAGGTCGGTCCATCCTCCCCTGCTGGTCCAGTGAATGTCCCCTCTTGAAGGGGACAGGTGGATCCACAGTGGCAGGGACTGAGGAGGGTGCAGGTGTTTCCTCTTGTGGCATGGCCTCCCTTTCTGTGGCTGAGGCAGATGTAGCCGGCCTAGATGTTGTTGGACCACAGAAAGGGGAAGATGTTGCTGGAAAAGCCCTTCACATATGGGTCAAACAATCCTGCAGCACCCGAGTCAGAGAGCCCAAATACAAGTTGAGATTTTCCATCTAAACATTGTGCTCCCTCTGCAACTGCTTCATTTTCCGGAGCTCTGTCAGGACCTGGCCTGTCATGCCTTGTGACTGATTGAGGGATCCCAAGACTTGGTCGATGGTGGCCTGGGTGACAGTGAACCCAGTAGTATATGTTTTTAGTGGGCAGAAGTTGTGTGCTTCCACAAAAAATGCTTGCCCTCCAGGCAGCTGTGATCATTCTGTTTATCCTGCTACATAAGCTTGGACTTACTGGGTCAAACACCTCACATTGGAAGGCTATTTAAGCATCTTAGATAACTAGATAATGTATATTGTTGTTCTCTGACAGCAGCGCAGATGAGAGGAGGGCAGTCATTAACCTACATGGGTGTTTAGATCTGGCTTGACAGTGCAACTGTCACTTGACCTTTTAACCTAAACCAATATTATTCTACAGTGCTTTGCTTCCACAGAAATACATATCTTTCCCCATGCTATTTACTTGTAATGCTTCACATTACCATGCAAAAGAAACAATTGATGGACGGAATGCTGGACAATGCAAACATTCACCCCCAGTCACAAGGATCTGGGTTTAATCCATCATTCTTTTGCTCACCACACCACCCCAGTTTGGACCCAGCCATATGCAAATCAGTCTTGACCCTGTTCCTTATGGGAACAGTCCAGCCCGAACTGCCAAGCCAGGTCCTCCCTGGACCGGAAACAAGCATCCTGGGACCGGTTTCAGGGCATCACCCTTCATCAGCCAGGCTAGCTTGAATCCAGTGGTGTAGTGAGCACGGGACCCACTACTGGGCATACCCTTCCCACTTAGGGCGACATATGCAAAAGAAACAGTTGATGGACGGAATGCTGGACAATGCAAACATTCACCCCCAGCCACAAGGATCTGGGTTTAATCCATCATTCTTTTGCTCACCACACCACCCCAGTTTGGACCCAGCCATATACAAATCAGTCTTGACCCTGTTCCTTATGGGAACAGTTCAGCCCGAACTGCCAAGCCAGGTCCTCCCTGGACCGGAAACAAGCATCCTGGGACCGGGTTCAGGGCATCACCCTTCATCATCCAGGCTAGCTTGAATCCAGTGGTGTAGTGAGCACGGGACCCACGTCTGGGCATACCCTTCCCACTTAGGGCGACATATGCAAAAGAAACAATTGATGGACGGAATGCTGGACAATGCAAACATTCACCCCCAGTCACAAGGATCTGGGTTTAACCCATCATTCTTTTGCTCACCACCACCCCCACTTTAGACCCAGCCATATGCAAATCAGTCTTGACCCTGTTCCTTATGGGAACAGTCCAGCCCGAACTGCCAAGCCAGGTCCTCCATGGACCGGAACAAGCATCCTGGGACCGGTTTCAGGGCATCAACCTTCATCAGCCAGGCTAGCTTGAATCCAGTGGTGTAGTGAGCACGGGACCCATGTCTGGGCATACCATTCCCACTTAGGGTGACATATGCAAAAGAAACAATTGATGGGCGGAATGCTGGACAATGCAAACATTCACCCCCAGTCACAAGGATCTGGATTTAATCCATCATTCTTTTGCTCACCACACCACCCCAGTTTGGACCCAGCCATATGCAAATCAGTCTTGACCCTGTTCCTTATGGGAACAGTCTGGCCCGAACTGCCAAGCCAGGTCCTTCCTGGACTGGAAACAAGCATCCTGGGACCGGTTTCAGGGCATCACCCTTCATCAGCCAGGCTTGCTTGAATCCAGTGGTGTAGTGAGCACAGGACCCACCTCTGGGCATACCCCATATATAGCGTGGTGAGCAAAAGAATGATGGATTTAACCCAGGTCCTTGTGACTGGGGGTGAATGTTTGCATTGTCCAGGATTCCGTCCATCAATTGTTTCTTTTGCATATGTCGCCCTAAGTGGGAAAGGTATGCCCAGACGTGGGTCCCGTGCTCACTACACCATTGGATTCAAGCTACACACTTGCCCCCACAGATCATTCCAACTCTTCCTAATTTCCTCCTGTGTGCACATGTTGCTTGCTACAGAATTCACTCTGTCAACTATTCTGGCCCACATTTGCCTTTTCTGAGCTATAGTTGTACTTTGTACTTGAGCTCCAAACAATTGTGGCTCCTCTCTAATAATTTCATCCACCATGACTGACAATTCTTCCTCAGTAAAATGAGGATTTCTCCTCCCTGTCAGCATCAAATAATAAACTTAAACAAATGTAACAACCCACAACAACAAAAAAAGAAAGAATTAACAAGAAACAGAGAAAGCAAAAAAAAAAACTGACTTTACCGTAAAAGTTCTCATGAACAATGTTCTGCTGCAGTGGAATGGCAAAGGATCATGATCTGAAATGGAGTGTGCTTTATAGTGTGGTATGCAGGTGAAAACAATTAGCCAAAACACATCAGGTGCTAGCATCCATCCAAAAGCCACAGTAATAGTACAATGTTGAACGTGTCCCTCAATGGAATCCCTCCGTCAGGAATCCACTGCTAGGACAACACCAGCAAAACTGAGAAATCTAAATAGCTCAGCGCAATCCCACCACCCTGACTGTGATGGAGTAATGATAGCCAGCAGAGGAGTCTGCTGTGTCGACAGTGGCTTAACCGCTTATGCGACAGAATACACTCTGTCAACGCGGGCGGAGGATCAGCCAGCCCACATCTAAATAGGGTGGGCGGGAATCCGTCAGCTTGGCGGAGTACTTGTGAACGCCACCATGGAGGGACGATGGGAGTCCGGCCAAGATCTAAATCAGTCCCATAGTCTGCTAAGCTGGTTACTGCACTGGGTTGTCCAATCTGGAGGGAGAGACAAGTGAAGAGATCTGTTCAATGGGCATTTTTAGTATCATCCCATATCTGAGTGTCTATGTGAGATGTAAAGAAGTGGTCAGATTGTATAGATGTTTGGGGCCTGCAGTGAATGGACTATATAAAAGACCTCCAAAATTGTCCAGTAATGTGTGACAGATCTATTCAGTTATTCCATCCCTGTTCATTTGGAGATGTTTGTGTTTTTTGTAGTACAGTGCTGGGGAGGGACAACCCTCATAGCAGATATGTATTATATGGATTTAATAGGTATAAGTTTCACTTTGTTTCTGTCGCTGGGTATTATGGTTTTAGTATTATTGTGGGCCATAATTGTTATATATGGAAGTACATGTCAATATAATAGTACGGCAAACCATAGGTCACCCCTTTTTTGCTTACCTGCATAATAAAAGCAGTTTGCTGGTTGAGTTGCTTCCAATTCATAGGTTGTGAGCTGAGGGTTGTACATGAGAGTGTGTCTGTTTTCTGGACTCTAGTGCCAGAATTCCGGTGATGTAGTTATCTAGGAAATAGTGGAGTTTTCAACTGTCTTTGGAAGTGTATATGCTCCTGGGTGCTTCTAATGCTGGCTGGTAGTGAGTTCCAGAGCTTGATGTCTTGTACTGAGAAATCAGCGCTTCCTACGGATTTCTTATGATAAGGTGATATGGTGATAAGTGGTGCAGGCCTGTAGAGCAGGAGTATATGTTTTTAGTGGGCAGAAGTTGTGTGCTTCCACAAAAAATGCTTGGCCTCCAGGCAACTGTGATCATTCTGTTTATCATGCTACATAAGCTTGGACTTACTGGGTAAAACACCTCACATTGGAATGCTATTTAAGCATCTTAGATAACTAGATAATGTATATTGTTGTTCTCTGACAGCAGCGCAGATGAGAGGAGGGCAGTCATTAACCTACATGGGTGTTTAGATCTGGCTTGACAGTGCAACTGTCACCTGACCTTTTAACCTAAACCAATATTATTCTACAGTGCTTTGCTTCCACAGAAATACATATCTTTCCCCATGCTATTTACTTGTAATGCTTCACATTACCATGCAAAAGAAACAATTGATGGACGGAATGCTGGACAATGCAAACATTCACCCCCAGTCACAAGGATCTGGGTTAAATCCATCATTCTTTTGCTCACCACACCACCCCAGTTTGGACCCAGCCATATGCAAATCAGTCTTGACCCTGTTCCTTATGGGAACAGTCCAGCCCGAACTGCCAAGCCAGGTCCTCCCTGGACCGGAAACAAGCATCCTGGGACCGGTTTCAGGGCATCACCCTTCATCAGCCAGGCTAGCTTGAATCCAGTGGTGTAGTGAGCACGGGACCCACATCTGGGCATACCCTTCCCACTTAGGGCGACATATGCAAAAGAAACAATTGATGGACGGAATGCTGGACAATGCAAACATTCACCCCCAGCCACAAGGATCTGGGTTTAATCCATCATTCTTTTGCTCACCACACCACCCCAGTTTGGACCCAGCCATATGCAAATCAGTCTTGACCCTGTTCCTTATGGGAACAGTTCAGCCCGAACTGCCAAGCCAGGTCCTCCCTGGACCGGAAACAAGCATCCTGGGACCAGATTCAGGGCATCACCCTTCATCAGCCAGGCTAGCTTGAATCCAGTGGTGTAGTGAGCACGGGACCCACGTCTGGGCATACCCTTCCCACTTAGGGCGACATATGCAAAAGAAACAATTGATGGACGGAATGCTGGACAATGCAAACATTCACCCCCAGTCACAAAGATCTGGGTTTAACCCATCATTCTTTTGCTCACCACACCCCCCACTTTAGACCCAGCCATATGAAAATCAGTCTTGACCCTGTTCCTTATGGGAACAGTCCAGCCCGAACTGCCAAGCCAGGTCCTCCCTGGACTGGAACAAGCATCCTGGGACCGGTTTCAGGGCATCAACCTTCATCAGCCAGGCTAGCTTGAATGCAGTGGTGTAGTGAGCACGGGACCCATGTCTGGGCATACCATTCCCACTTAGGGTGACATATGCAAAAGAAACAATTGATGGACGGAATGCTGGACAATGCAAACATTCACCCCCAGTCACAAGGATCTGGATTTAATCCATCATTCTTTTGCTCACCACACCACTCCAGTTTGGACCCAGCCATATGCAAATCAGTCTTAACCCTGTTCCTTATGGGAATAGTCTGGCCCGAACTGCCAAGCCAGGTCCTTCCGGACCGGAAACAAGCATCCTGGGACCGGTTTCAGGGCATCACCCTTCATCAGCCAGGCTAGCTTGAATCTAGTGGTGTAGTGAGCACGGGACCCACCTCTGGGCATACCCCATACATAGCGTGGTGAGCAAAAGAATGATGGATTTCACCCAGATCCTTGTGACTGGTGGTGAATGTTTGCATTGTCCAGCATTCCATCCATCAATTGTTTCTTTTGCTTATGTCGCCCTAAGTGGGAAGGGTATGCCCAGACGTGGGTCCTGTGCTCACTACACCACTGGATTCAAGCTAGCCTGGCTGATGAGGTGATGCCCTGAAGCCGGTCCCAGGATGCTTGTTTCCGGTCGAGGAGGACCTGGCTTGGCAGTTCGGGCTGGACTGTTCCCATAGGAACTGGGTCAAGACTGATTTGTATATGGCTGGGTCCAAACTGGGGTGGTGTGGTGAGCAAAAGAATGATGGATTTAACACAGATCCTTGTGACTGGGGGTGAATGTTTGCATTGTCCAGTATTCCGTCCATCAATTGTTTCTTTTGCATATGTCGCCCTAAGTGGGAAAGGTATGTCCAGACGTGGGTCCCGTGCTCACTACACCACTGGATTCAAGCTAGCCTGGCGGATGAAGGGTGATGCCCTGAAACCAGTCCCAGGATGCTTGTTTCCGGTCCAGGGAGGACCTGGCTTGGCAGTTCGGGCTGGACTGTTCCTACAAGGAACAGGGTCAAGACTGATTTGCATATGGCTGGGTCCAAACTGGGGTGGTGTGGTGAGCAAAAGAATGATGGACTTAACCCAGATCCTTGTGACTGGGGGTGAATGTTTGCATTGTCCAGCATTCCGTCCATCAATTGTTTCTTTCACATTACCATGCAACATTCCTTTAAAGCCAGGCCTATTGACATTGCCAATGCTTGTTATAGTTAGAACATAGTTCTGGACCTCAACGTATAGTGAGAGTCTCCTTTTGCCTAGAAAGGCTTGCAAGCAGATTATAACAAATCATTCGTCTGTCTCTGCTGCCATCTCCTGGAATATATAAATACATCATGCGGCCAGTGGACGGTGGGTTTTATATATAACATCGGGTAGTTGATGCGAGAACAAGAAAAGGCCTGTTTTCTGCACAATAAATAAAATCCGTGTAGTTTGTATATAAGTACCCACAATGCAGATTGAGGGTATTCAGCTGAGGTGTTTCTGCTTTTCTAAGATTTAATATTATCATAATATCAGGTGATTGAGGTTCAGTGGAACGTTCTATGAAAACTGACCTCTCACGTATTAAATTTCTCTTGTTATTCGTGCCGTTGTTGTTATACAGTCCCCAGCGAGCACCAGTCCATTATACAGCAGATAAATTAAATGGAGGGGGGGGGAAGGGGTTGTTTCCCCTTTAATTTATTCCTAACATACGCACTGTACAGCGTACAAGTAAGCTTTACGGAATAAAGAAACCTATGTTACGAAACTGATATCACTAGTAATATTTATTGCGCGCTCTTTCATCCCGTTAGCATTTCTGCTCCGAGCCTTCGTTTTCGGATGAGGTCACAGACGAGCCGACTTTCCGTGCCGCACCGCGCGCTGCACGTTGATGTATTTTGTCTGCACATGTGAGGTTGTCCTTCCTCGTTAGCAGTGAACATTAGGCCCCTTGTATTTACAGCTGCAGAAGCATCAAAGGGCGAATCTCTGACTCAGTCATGGCTGCAAGTTGTGCTCAGCTTCGAAAACAACGATATCGTTTTACCAGGCGCTTGGACGACCTGTGCTGGAAAACAGAAGAGTGACTAAACTTTGGCAGTTTCTTTACTCTCGAGAACAGTATTTCTTTGCTACACGTCCAAGTGCCTGGTGGCATTCGTTTCCCAGACGCAGAAAAATACAAAAATGTACTGTAGGGGTCCAGTCTTTGTAAAAATCCATTGTAAAATGGGAAATTATGTGTTTGGCTTAGATTTAGATTAAACACGCGTTACGAATGTCATGTACTGCCCTACACTGGCCCTCTTTCTCTGCTGAGACCAAAATCTCTGACCATACTTCGGTGGAGACGGGTGTCACACTCTTGGCCTCTCACGAGGACCCATTGCTCTGACATGTTTATCTTCACGTGTTACTTGACTTTAATAAAATAAGTGGGTTGATTCAAGTCCTCAACTCTGACCAGTTGAAGAGACGGAACTTTAATCTGCTGGCTGTGTAATCTTAAGTATTTTTGGGCCCTGGCAAACACATATTTTGGGGCCGCTTGTTCAGAACAAGTTGGATTTTTATTTCTTATTTTCTGATAATTGAAGTCTGCATCACCCAAAGAATGTTATACTTAAACTTTCACTCATAAACAGCAGAAATATGTTTTAATCGGTTCCCAAACATTCTTAACACGACACAGGGTATATATAGAGAGAGAAAAACAGAGTGAGAGGAAGAGCCAAGAAAGAAATAAAGGTGTTCTAATAGTGAAATAAATAAAAAGAGACAGAATGAGAGAAACTGAGAAAAATAAAATTTTACCAGGGGGCCCCCATAGAAGACGGGGACCCTGGGCAATCGCCCATTTTGCACATGCCTTAAAACGTCTCTGTCTGCTGGCTCCCCCTTGAGCGCATGTGTGAATGCTGCAACTGTCGCGTTAGCCATGTCTATATGTTATGTTACTTTACGTTGCCTTAGGTTAGGTTACATTTGGCTGCGTTATATTATGTTATGTCATGTCATTGAAATTTTACACACGTCACAACATACTTCTTCAGGGGCCTTTCTCAGAATATGTGGGTCAAAAACCAGTGAGCTTGACAAAGCAAGTATGAGCATCAGACATGTCCTCTTGATTCAAGTCCTAGACCTTCAGTTCGAAGTGGATTGTGAATAAAAAAATACTTTTGAACCACCTAAGTTTGATTCCCCATGGAGGACGTTCCAAAAGGAATTCCATAATTTGGCCCCACACGGCGATAGCAATTGCACACCTGGGTGGCATTTGTGGGAGTGCGCAGCTTTCCCAGTTGACAAGCAGACATATCTTTCACCAACGTGTCCTCAGTTCTTGCAAGGAACTGAATTAGCAGAGAGGATCTGTGCTCAAGTGTGTATCGGTGCCAGCCTGAAACAGTCACACATTCGACAAATGTCCGGATTAGTGCACTTTAGGGGTATCTGTCACGAAGAATACTAAATAAATTTAAAAATAGGGGTGCCCAATATCCTTCAGAGTAAATGCAAGTTGTCAAATAACGAATTTAGAGGGTATTCTACTTTTTAATAGGTCACTGAATGCAGGTTAGCCAGGAGGACCTATTCTCTCTTGTCAGACCTTCAGACAGTACTGCTTATAAAAATCTGCTCTGAATAAACTGAAGATAACATAGAAATATAACTGAGAGCCGAATTGCAAGCATATATTTATACAGTGTGCAGCGCTAGCTTTACTAAGGAGCAGTCCTATGTATTTTCTCATTACGCTGTCATGAACTTTACAAGTAGGTGGATTGAAGCATATAATGTATTGATTTTCTAAAACATTTGCATGAAATTACAGCTTCCCTATGCGCTTGGGGTCCCACATTCCATATTTGTTAACCAACAACCCGTCACCTAGTCAGATCATTACCTGATCAGGTTCCCATCCTGCTTAAAACTGTTCATGGAAAACCAAGGAAAGCAGTCTCTAGACCTCGACGCAATTGGAAAACAGTTACCTCCGCTGCCTTTAAGGAGGTCGGTTCTGCCCCTACCTCATTTGGATGTGGACACAGCTTTGTGTGTTTATCATGATTCCCTGATCATCACTTTAGATCGAACTACACATTTAAAAAAATGTCCATCTGCTTCTTTTAGAAGTCCAGCTCTGTGGTACTTGGATACTTTGCATCAAGAGAAATCGGCCTGTAAATGCCTTGAGCGTAGATGGCGTCTCACTAAATCCCCCAAGGACAAAGCAGAATATCAGTCCAGGCTTAGAGTCTATCACAAAATGATTACGGCAGCACGGAAAACATATTTAGCCTCCACAACTGTTAATGCAGGAAATTCCACCAATGAGCTATATAAAGCGCTAAATAACTTTGTGAAAACATGGGCGTGCACCTCTACTACTGTGGCCTCACAAGAGCTGTGTAACAACTTAGCTGACTTGTTTGAAGATAAAACGGAGCCATTTATAATCATTTCTCTGTCATTCCTGACTCGCCTGAGAACGAGTCTGACCTTAATCATCTACATTCCTCAGCTATGGGTAGCCTGTGTGACTTTGAACTCTGCTCGGAAGACCAGGATTTGCTTCTCCACGCCAAGTCCTGTTTTCCGCAGGACCCTTACCCTCCTAGGACAACTATTAGTTTAGAGTCATGTCTGGCTCCCAGGGCCACAGATTTATTTAACCTTTCTCTGACTACTGCAAAAGTGCCCAAGGATTGGAAGTGTGCATTAGTATCTATGCTGCTTAAAAAAACAACTGGTGATCCAACAGTTCTCTACAACTATAGACCAATCTCGCTATTACCTTTACTTGTGAAAACTCTAGAAAGGTTTATTAATAAACAACTTCCAGCCTTCCTTGAAGCAAACTGCATCTTGGGCCTCTCGCAATCTAGCTTTAGAGAGCTCCACAGCACTGAGACCGCGTTGTTGGCTGTGTCAGATAATATCAGGCCCTCCCTTGATGCCGGAACTCCGGTCATGTTGGTATTGTTGGATCTGTCAGCAGCATTTGACACGGTCTCCCACTCTGTTCTCATCCACAGGCTTCACGAGGCTGGGCTGCATGGTAGGGCGCTACATTGGCCCACGGACTTCCGTGCCAACAGAACGCAACAAGTCTGCTTGGATTCTTTCAAGTCTCGACTGATGAATAGGGACAAGGAAGTACCTCAGGGATCGTGCCTGAACCCTACTTTGTTTAACATCAATGTGGTGCCATTAGCCTGAATCGTTAGAGCCTGCGGTGTGGAGATCGTGTCATATGCAGACAATACTCAACTACTGTTCTTCTTTGGTCATGATCCTGACGAGGTGAAGAGTAAATCTGCAAACTGCATGATGGAAGTCGCTGTTTTGATGAGTAACATCTGCCTCCAATTAAACATTGACAAGACAGAGATCATGCAATTTGGCAAAGAGACCGAGATATGGTCAGCCGATTGGTGACCCACACAACTCGGCTCGGCTCCTGCACCTAAACAGGTAGTAAAAAATCTTGGCGTGAGGTTGGATCAATCTCTTTCCATGAAAGATCAAGTTAGCATCTGCTTCGCTACCATGAGGCTTTTAAAAAAAACATCTGTGGCTTCCAGATACCGCTAGGAAGATTATTATCCAGGCTCTCATCACCAGTTGCCTGGACTATGAGAAGCCCTGCTGACCTCAGTAAATGACACTCTGCTGTCCAAACTGCAGGTGGGCCAGAACACTGCCACTCAGCTAATTTGGAATCTCCCCTCTTGTTCGCCTTCCTCCCCAATCAATAGAAAGCTTCATTGGCTGCCTAATAGGAAGCGTGTCCACTTTAAACTCGGTTGTTTGACACACAAATCACTTCACAAGTCTTGGCTAGCTTATTTGTCTTCTCAACTAAATCTCTAACTTCCTTCAAGATGTTCGAGATCTTTCAACAAGGCACTTTTGGTGATCCCTCATATCCGTACCTCAAGGTATGGGGGCAGATCTTTCTCTAACAAGACCCTTATCACTGGAATAAATTCCCTCTCAGCCTTCACTCAGCCCAGATTTCCCCTCCTTTGAGAAGGGGAGTAAACTTGGTTGTTTTAGATTCCCTCCATTTCTCTTCTCGTGCAGCGTAGTGCTGAGATACTCCTCCGGAAGTGAATTGTGCGTGATATCAAATGACCAAATAATAATAACATAAAATAATTGTTTTCTACAGTAATCAGTAGTACCTAAACTATATTGGAAACATTCATTTATCGCTTACTGTGGTGCTGTCTACTGTACAGCATGACACCCCAACATGAGGTGGGAGGGGATCTCCCTTTAAATCCTTGCAGTTCCCTTAATAGCCTAATTCATGCAGAAAACGTGTTTAGATTTGATAATAGTCTGGACAATTAATGCAGTACTCACTGGGGCACCCCTCTAGTTCTCCATTTCTCTTTGGAAAATACATTACTTAATGTCTCTGTCTCTCCACTGCCATTATCCTGGTGCATAAAATGGGCAGTTAGGGAACCTTAAAACAATATTAGTGGACATTAATACCAATTTCATGAGTTGAGCAGGCTCTTATCCTTTGAAGGTCTTAACAGCTGGCAGAGGTAGGAATTTTCTCAGTGCCAAAATCTTCAGGAATGTGAGAATCCTGAATGCTTTCATGCTTAAATATCAAGGATTACAGTAGGTGAACAATCTGCTAATTATAGAGAGTAACCTAGGGACGTCAATGGCTGTATGACACCAAAGCACAGCACTCTCACCTTGTGTGGGGCCACTTTATCCACCTACTTACTTTCTTCAGAAATGAATATTCAGAACTAACTAAGTAATGAGACATCTCTATCGTGGGACGCAGAGCCTCCTCTCTGCCACCTTAGAGCAAATTGCTCAATAATCTTTATCAGAACAAAACCATGTTCCATTGCATATGAATCATGCTGACAAAGGCATCAGCGTACCCCATTTACTTTAGGTTTTCCATCTGTGCCAAGAGCCAAAAAATTCACAAGCCTGTGATAGTGCGATTTCTCATCCATTAAATTACACAGTCTATATGTCACCCGTTTTAGGACCGCACCATTCTTTGACTTGCTACCTGAGGGAGCAGTTTCTTTTCCTGAGTAGCAAAGAGAGGAACTTAGAGCAAGTCCTCTGAAAAAGAAATATATCCCAGTTTATCTGGCAGATATGTAAAACTATTGATATTCAGATCATAGTGTTCATTTTGTTACTTGCGATGCAACTATGAAATTCTTTATCACAAGATAAAAAGGAAAATCAGGACCAGTCTCCAGGCTCTTTACTGATATCTGGCATAAGGTTCTGTTAGAAAGTGGTCATGGTCAAGGAGCTCCAAGGTGACTTGCAATGTCCTTAAAATGTATGGCAGAGTGTATTTTATTCCTTATAATATATGGTCAGACCATCACCTTTCCCTCAATCCACTTAAATCCTTGGTCTCTTGCTCTTTCATATGAAAGAAAAAGAATGGCTGTAGACATGAAGAAAAAAAAACTCAATTCAGTGTGAACATTTTTTTTTAAATTATTTTTTGGGGCTATTGCAGTGAAAAACAAAATGGCATACAATCAAAAGGACACAATGCATGGTACAGTGATACCAACAGTGTACCTTAATGCGCAATATATTGCATTCGTCCTGAACTGGGGAAGAGGACCGGGGAAGGGCAAGGGATTAACCGCCACTCAGCGAAAGGTTCGCCTTATGGTGAAGGTACCAACCAGTGGTATGATCTACTCTCTTACAGCAATCGGCTATGCATGCCACTCTACACTATGCAACCTGAGGACTGGTGCTCATCGTCTGGGATAGGTGTTTCTCTCTCCGGCTCCTCGGCGGCCGGATCAAAGGCATCACCAAGGGGGACCAAATATCCTTGGGGCAGGAGCGGGCAGGCATAAGCTCCCAAAAAGCGTTCAGGTGCTCATGGCAATATGCCGCATCCCGAAGTCATCCTTCCCGCCGAGGCAAAAAGCGCCTCCCCCAATGCCTCGCTACCTGGCATTTAGCCAGCACCAGCAAGATGGCCATCAGCCTACGCGCCTCAGACTGGACGTCCTTGACATAGCCAAGAATCGCTAGCCTCAAGGAGTGCTCGGGAGCGTGCCTCGTAATTTCCCTGATATCATCAAGGACCTCATCCTAGAAGCTCCGCACTCCCAGGCAATCACATGCCAAGTGCAGAAAGTCAGGGAAAGGGGTTTAGATTGAGCATGGCAATACTTCTATTGTTCATCAGTAAGAGGGGCAGCTCGGTCCACCTCCCACCCCTGCCGATAGCCAGGTATCCACACCGGCACAATCATCTACATCTCTGCGTAGTCTCTTGACCAGCCTGCGTGGCAAGGTGCCCATGAGGGTCACCTCCAGTGCCTGAAATGTAGGAGACTTCACCGGGATGGTATCATGAACCTCTCGCAGGATGGGCCATAACTGATAATAAGTGAATGTATCTAACATCGTGATTGCAGGTCCCTGGAGTGCCTGCTGGGTGGTGACAAAGGTTCCCTCCGAGTAAACTGCCTCAAAGGCCGTGAGCTGTAGTCGACGGAGCCGACTGCGAGTGCCAGCGTCCATAGTGATAGGAAGTGAAGGGTGGTCAATGACTGGCACCGATGGCGCAAAGAAATTGTCCAGCCGGCCACTCCACAATAAATCATTCCATGCCCAAACCGTGGATGCTACCAAGTCTATCTGGGTGCGCGGTCTCCTAGCCGGGAGTTATAAAGCCATTTGCAGCAGGCAAGGGGAGGCTTAGTCGTGTTCGGGAGTCGGGTGCAGTTGAAATTGCGTAGGGAAAAGCCAATAGTGAACAAATTGTGCACTAAAATAATATAAATCCATATCTGGGGCTCCCAGCTATCCTTGCTTGAAAGGAAATGTCAGTGTTTCCCACACTACTCGGGGTTGTCAACCCGCCCACACAAGTGTTATGAGGTGAGATCTAAGCTGCCTGCGGAAATAAGCTGGGAGTGGAAGGGGCAGGTTAATGAACAGATACAAAAGTTTCGGAAGAACCACCATTTTAGCAATGGCCATTCTCCCGGTTAACGACAGCAGGAGCTTCATCCTTCCCTCCAGAGTTCTCATAGCTAGACCATCAGTCTGCCATAGTTTGCTCTCCAGAGCTCATCAAGGTCCCGGCTGAGCCAGATCCCCAAATATCAAATTGGCTCCCACACCCATGGCAAGGGGAATTTAAAATCGAACTCCCGGGTTACCACCGTCAGAGAGAAAAGGATGGATTTGGCCCAATTGTTATTGATCCCTGCGATGCCCCCAAATCTGGTGAACTCTCTGATTAGCGGGTCCAGGTTGTCCTGTGGGTCTCTTACATAGAGGGTAAAAGTCATCCAACTACAGAGATACTAGCACTGCCAGAGAGTGAGAGTGGTGCTGCTGCATGTGAGCCACCAATGGCTCAATTGCAATTGTGAATAGTATGGGCGATAAGGGGCATCCCTGCCAGATGCCCCGAGATATCGCAAATGGAGTAATGGACCCATTGACTCGCAGTCTAGTGATGGGTAGGGTGTAAAATAGTCCTATTAATCTAATAAACTTGTTTCCCACCCCAAGGTGCGCTAAAAGCCTGAACAGGTAGGGCCATTCAAGCGAATCGAGTGCCTTAGTCGCGTCCAATAGCACCACTGCTGCACCGAGGCCAGGGTCGATGGTACGCAATAGGGCAAATAAGGTGTGCAGGTTATGGGCCGTAGAACTGCCAGGAACAAACCCGGACTGGTCAGAGGCATACGATGCTCAGTAAGAGCGGAAGGAGCCGCAAGACTTATCAGTTTCGCTAAGATTTTATTATCCGTGTTTATCATGGATAGGGGTTTGTTTGATTTGCAGCGCTGAGGTTCCTTATCTGGTTTTAATATA
Source organism: Calotriton arnoldi (assembly GCA_963921515.1). NCBI lineage: Eukaryota > Metazoa > Chordata > Amphibia > Caudata > Salamandridae > Calotriton > Calotriton arnoldi. Next base: position 1,206,692 of record CAWUFW010001865.1, on the reverse strand, counting down.
GTGACAATCAAGCCTTCCCTGAGGAATGGGGGGTGTTCACCAGACGTCAGTGACTCTTCATGCATTTTTAGTAGATGCGGAACAAGAATCGGGGCATACTCTTTATAGAAGGCGGCCGTAAGGCCATCCAGGCCGGGGGGCCTTGTCACAAGGCAACCTGTTGACAATCTGGATAACCTCCTCCTAGGTGAAAGGCTCATCAAAAAACTGCCTATGTCCTTCCTGAAGCCAAAGCAGCTGCACTGATTCCAAGTAGGAATCAAAGTCAGGAGGGGCGAGGACTGCGTGGAAGTGTATAAGTCTGAGTAGAAGGTAGTATCACGTGCTGTATAGCCTCCATCCCAGCATGAACAGTTTGCTGTTCGTCTACCAATTCAGCTATGAAATCGCTAGCCCAGGGTTTGCGCAGAAGATTAGTGAGGGTCTTGCCTGCCCTGTCGCCCTCTCCATATCGCCTCACGCGGGCCTCCCTTCCCAAATAGTGTGTATCTCTAGGCACTGCTTCTTCATACTCCAAGAGTTTACTGTGCATGGACACTAACATGGCTTTACTACAAGTGTTAAAGTACTGTAGTTCTAAATCATGGATCTAGTTTCACCAGCTCTCCGCGCAAGGCCCTAAGCATACCCGCCTGCTTCGCTATGCAAACCTCTCGTATCGCCGCCTTAAAGACTTCTCACACCATAAATGGAGAGGAGACAGACTGTGCGTTATGCTCAAAGTATTCAATTATAGCTGTGCACACTTCACTGCGTAACACCTGATCGCGAAGGACTCCAGCTGGTAAACACCAGGAGAATGCATGTGCGACGTACTCCAGGGATGTCATTTCCAGTAGGACCAGGGCATGATCGGACAGCGTCCGTGGGAGGTGCAGGATAATGGAGGCCCAAACATCTGCATCTCTAGTCGCCAGCGAGTAGTGACCACGTGTTTTGTGTGGATGCTATACATTAACCTTCAACGCTGTCTGCATGGCGAGACTGCCTTGAATCAGTGAGGTCATTGTCAGTCATAATAGTTCACTGTTGTGCAGCAGCATTCGGGTGTGGGCGACGCTAGTCACTAGATCTGTCCACGCTAGTGCCCAGTATAACATTGAAATCTCTGCCCAAGAGAATCGATTCCCGGCTCAACTTCCCTACCAACCGCCAAACCTCCGCAAAGAAGCAAAGAATTGGGGTCGTACACTGATCATATTGTAAATGGGTGGCCCTGGAGCATGCCTGCCAAAATAACATAGTGTCCCTGCCTGTCGCACAAAACCCAGCCTCGTGTTCCACGGCACTCCCTTACAGATCAGCACTGCCTCTCCTCACGCATAGTTCGAGTAGTGTGCCTCATACCGCTTGGTTATCCAGACTGCGCATAAGGGCATCTGAGTCTCCTCTGTAAGATGCAGCTCTTGTAGTAGACAAATATCAACACTATGCCACTGTAAGTATGCCAACACATGTTGTGCCTTTCGCCTCTCATTGAGACTCCATATATTTCAGGTTACACATTTAATCAGTGACATTAAGGACTATAAATGTGAGAGGACATGCAAGCACATAGTCGCTGAATGCCAATCTGGTAAGTAAATGTGAGTGGGCACTTGAGTAATTGTGTTGTTGAGTTGAAATATGTGGTTTGTTGTCGAATTATGTGGTGTGGAATGGAAATGTATAGAGTTGAATTGTGTGGCGTGGAAGTGTGTGGCGTTGAGTGGTATTATGCTGATTGAAATTATTGGGGAGAGGAGTTGGCCTAACGGCTAGGGCGGTCGACCTCGAATCTGGGGAACTGGGTTCGAGTCCCGACAATGACGCTGAACATCCTGTGATTCTGGGCAAATCACTTAATCTCACCGTGCCTAACAAAAATGAATGTGTCCTCATGTAACGCAACTGGTGCTATGTGAAGCGCTCTGATACCCGATACCTTCGGGTCAAGTTTGCGCTATATAAAACTCCGTAAAATAAATGTGGCATGGTGTGGAGTGCCCAAACTGAGGTAGCATGATGGGAAAAAGAACAACAGGTTGAAATACTATCCCGAGCAATTGGCATTGGTTAAACCTATTGCAAACAGACCTTCTATCACATTTTGGGTGTTTGAAATCTTTTCTGTGGCCCATGTTTACATTTGCCTGCATTTAGTGGCATCTCATGCAATAAACCTTTGCAATGAAACATGAGATATAACTTCCTCTATGCAACCTCGAAATTATTTACTTTTTATGGTCAGTAAGTCTAATGATTTTAGTACTGTAGCACATAGCATATTTCAGCAAATGTCTACCGAATTTTTTTTCTGTGCACACAGGCCTTCTTTTCTTGTTTATTTTTCTTTTCACCATACCCAACTCCTCTGTTGCTCTCCTATCTGTCCTACCCCCATTTATCCCGTCTCTCCTCAGCTGTTACTTGAACCCCTGAGTGCTCAACTGCTGATCCCCGGTCCATCGCCCCTCCCCATAGCGTTTTGTTTTCTGCATTTTTTATCTTTGATTTCATTTTTGGAGGTCCCAGCTTCTTTAATTTGCAGAGGGGTGCTCCTTTCTAAATAAGGCAATTTTATATAGTTTTTAAATTTACCGCTGCAAGATGTGGTTCCACCATCTTGAAACAGCAATTTAAAAAAAATTCTGCCGCACCGGCATAACGTATAAGTGCAAATGTGCATATGTCAAGAAGCATGTGTGATGGTCTGATGATGTTCGCCCGCATATACATCGTCATGCTGCTTTTTGCTGATGCAGTTTAGCTTCAACAATAACCTTTTTATTTTTGATTTCATGATGACTGGTTTGCTTCCGTAGAATACAGTGTGAAAACGGTCCATGGGTAACAAAAGGGACAGGAAATATGTTACCCTTCAACCTGAGAGCAGGATACGCATGACGAAGCACAATAAAAAATACGGATATCTTTGCAGCTGTTTTAAAACTCAGCCCTTGCCCTGTCAAAGCGTGGATCAGTTGAATTTTAGCTTATCTATCAGATCATAAAAAAAGAAGGGGGCTGCGAGCTGAAAGTTTTCAAAGCATTTATAAATGAAAACATGGTTGGTGTTCAGAAAGAGCATAGGTGTTTGTACTAACTCTCTGCTTGGACTTCTACTCACATTTATGGTGGCGATAATCAAGAATCAAAGAGAAATATACTTCATTCATCAAACCTGCATGTTTAAAGAGATCTAGGGGATGACTGCTGATTAAGTCGCATCGCCACAGAAGGCCCTTGACACAGTTTCAAATAAGCAAGCTAATTTTATGAGCGATAGGGTTGTAAATGACTCCAGTTCGTATGTCAACATCGTGAAGGGCGAGAATGAAGGGTAAGTGCGCCATCTGGCAGCTCGTTTATGTAAATCAGTAGTAGGTGTTTATTTTACCTAGTCATAAAAATATAATTAAATAAACACAGTATAGTGTCATGGTGGTCTTAAGTATCTCTTTCCACTTAGCTCCAGAAGTAACCACCTGTGTCCCTTTTCGCTGTTCAAATAACAGTGCTGTGGGGGGAAATACACATCGACGAACACCAGCGCTGACAATGTCATGTGACAGGAGGACGCCCAATGGGCGAACCAGTAGGAGGGAGGAAGGGCCATCACAGCTGTACAGTGTGATGGCCAACCAAAGTGTTCTCTCAGTGAATCACCAGAAAGAGAGCTAAGCACACAAAGAAAGGGCATTTACAGAAATGCACCAATAACAAGTCAGCATTTCTAAATGGCACATGAAACAACCAATGGCAATTGGTGAGTGTGCCAGAGTCCATAGAAAAGGATACAACAGGTCGAGGCTCAACCTAAATAATGTTCAATTATTTGGTCGGTAAGACCTTTTTACTAATCCAGAAACAGCTGCTTCATCAAGTAAAATCTTGATGAAACAAATGTACTCTGCTAAACTTGAAGAATTTAGATTGAGGCAATAATTTAGCAAACCTTCAGTACAGTACCACATTGACTTACTTTTAGGGAAGGGACCACAGTGCTCTATCATATGGGTTAACAGTCCCCAGCATAGATTTTATCTAACACGTTTTAGATTAAATACTGTTCATTGTCTGGTTGCTTTTCCAAAATGTGGTACGTGGTTTGATAGTCTCGCTGTTTGCCCCTGTGACGTTTGTAATATCCAGAGCACTTTGCACTTTCTTTTTTTTGTAACTTTTATGCTCTGCAGAGGAAACAATACCTTTTTCGAATATGACGCGCCTTAAGGCTTTTTAGGGCCATACAGGCACTGTTGGTATTACAACAGCTAGCCTCAGAAAAAACCTGCTTGGCCGTAACTAACTTTGTTTTACAAGCCATAAAGATAAGGAAACTGCATGAGCCCATAGCACCTTGATTGTGGATCTTAAGTCCATATTTAATCATTTTGTGCCGGGTGTTTTTAAGATTTTGTTTTCAATCTTTCTCTGTTAAATGCACTGAATGCGTCAAGTAAGTGGGCAGGATATGTGAAAGCCCTGAGCACTTGGCACTTTACAAGTGTTATTTAACCTACGTCAGGGTATTGAGATTCCTGCTATTATTGTGTGTTTTTAGGATAATATGCATCAGTTAGGCATTTCTTCAGTATTAATAGCTCTAGCAGATAATTTTATCCCAGACATGGTGATATACATTTTTAGCTGAAGACATAGGGCACTGTCTTTTTAATCTGCTATAGTCTTCATGATCTGAATGTTATAATTCATTGTTTGTTTAAATGTTTTTCTCTTTCTCTTTTGTTTCTTTAATGCAATTTGTGTAAATTATTAGTGCTTTTATGGCTATTGTTTAAGCTGAATAAAGATATTCTGACTGACTGTCTGACTGACTTTAAGGAGTCAAAGGCTTTCTTTTTTAGCTGACCTAGTCCATCCTAACCAAGATTCCCACCCCTTAACTATCACAATAACCCTGTTGCATTACACCTCACCTAAAACGCTTCTCCAAATCTGAAGCCAATGCATTGAAGATCACCTACCCTCAGAATCCCTCAAAATTCCCGATGACAAACTTTAAACACAAGATCCTGCCAGAATTTCCAGAAACCCTATTCGCATACCAATACCATTGCTTTTAGAAAGGAGCCCTCAAAACCGACCTCCTCCTCTTCATGCACAATACTGACCTACGGTCCCGCTGTTTACAAAAGAATCTGAATGTTTCCTCATTGGCAAACAATCCCTTTGGACATAAATGTGTATTATTGTGGTTGCATATACCACGGACATGGCCTAGGGTCATTAGAATGACACTAGGCCATGTCCGTGGTATATGCAACCACAATAATACATAAATAATAAAAAATAAATGAACCTACCCTTGTCAACCATGGCTTGCATTACAGGCAGGGAAAAAGAGGTGACTGTCGTCTTGCCCTCAACAGGGCAGGGCAGTTGTTACTGTGGCCTGGTGGCCCTTTGGTGATGGCTCACCGGTTTCTGAGGTTTACACCGGTAGAGCCAGCAGAATGTTTATCGTTGTAAACCTGGTGCTTCCCATAAGTTAAAATAGACTGGAGGAACCGTGGGTTTGGCGAGGAGAGAGCACTGCAGATTTATGGTGGTCCCCCCTCTCTATCAAACTCTAAATGAGACCTATCCTTTGAAGTTCCATTCAAAGGGTGTGTGTGAGGAAACAACAGGTGAGCAGTTGTAGCGATGGAATGTTCAAGTGTACTGCCTATGTGTGACACTGACGTCTTTAGGTCACTGCCTTCTGTTTGTATTATATTTAAAAGTAAAAACACCAGCTCATGAACAATTCAATTCAAAAATCTTTATTCGGTTTATAGAAGTAAAACCATCTAAGTACACAATAAAAACAATGCAATTAATAAATAGCTTAAAAAGATACAAAAGCTCATGTCTGAATGCCCATTCCCAAAGTCAGTAACCTGTAACATTTATGATATAGCATCATGGGATCCAACTCTTAAAGTGAGGCCAGGTCCTGTACCGCACTCCGGTTACATTAATAATCATGGTCGCCAGTGCCTCCCGTCACTCATTCAATACAAATTAATCAATCCATCGAGTATCATTATAGTCAAACAGTTCATAAGAGATGGATTTATAGGGTAGCCTCATAAGTTAAGGCTTCCAAATGAGCAACGTTTTTTCTTCTTCCCAAGGCAGATATGATGAATGCTATAACAGATAGACAAATATCCCCATTTTCCAGAGCACATAGATAATTAAAAGCATCCTTATAGTAAATATAGTTGCCAGTTTTAAAAATCAGTGGTAAAAAATGTTTCCTAAGGCCCTTATAAAAACTGCAGAATAAATAAAGTGCATTGTGCTTTGGCTAGTTCTACCTTCACATGGGCAATTTGGTAAGTTGTCAGTCGATGCCCCAATTTTTGGAAAGGCAACCCTTAAGTGCAATGTTCCTAAACGTAGTCTGGTGAGGTAGAACCTGTGTTGGCTGGTAATTTTGCAAACCCACCTGCAGAGGGCCCAGCAGATATCTTCGCAACGTGGATTTGTTGCTTTCTTGGGCGCTCTTTCTATGTCTCTCTTCCCCCGAGTATAGATTTAACATCAGTTTTTGAGAATTTTAAGACTTTGTCTGTGTCCCTAGCTCCGATGCTATTGTCTTTTCTTAGGTGGCTATCTATATAGGTCAACCATTTTATTTTCTTCCATGCATCTAGCCTTAGGCAGTCTAGTATTATAGCCTTTGAGAACTCGGTCCCTGCTTTACTCCATATATTATGCCACAAGAGGATGGGACTAATATGTAGGTTGTCCTCTAAAAAAGGAACTGCCACTTCCTTATGAGTGATATATGTTGAACTTGTTTTTGGGACAGCCAGCAATCGAGCCAAAAACATATTCTCAAGAGTTTGCAATGGAGCACAGCCTGTACACCCCCACAAAGCAGCGCCGTAGCCAGCACTTGGGAGGCATTTCGTTTTATACAGTATCAATATCTCCCTAATTGGTTTCTGGCCTATTTTACTCGCAAATCTAATAATGGATTCTATGGCTCTCAGGAATTTCATTTTAGAGATATTTATTTGGCTATCCCAGCATCCTGATGCAGCAATTTGAATTCCCAGGTATGAAAACATTTGAATCTCAGCTAATCTCTCTCCCTTTTTTATGATGTGACCTCTTTTATACTCTTCCCTTTCCACTCACCATGGTGACGGTTTTCTGTAGATTTACTTTCATATCTTTGTTTTCCATAAAGGTAACAAAGTAATCGATCAAAAGCTGAAGCCCGTTTGCTGTTCTAGATAAGAGGACAGCATCATCTGCATATAGTAAAATTCGACAGGGTGAGATCCAACCATGGGGGCATCAGCCTTAACTTTCTGTAGACACTCATCCACCCCATTTATATAGAGAGAGAAATGCAGGGAGGCAAGGACGCAACCCCGTCTGATCCCTCGGGCAACCTTAAATCTTTCAGTACATTCCCCCTTTGGACCATAACGCACCCGTGCAGTCAGATGGGAGTACCATTGGGACAAGTAATTGACAATACACACTAGAGCGCCAATGTCTGAAAGGGTTTTCCATAACTTATTATGGTTTACCAAATCAAATGCACTACTTAAGTCTGCGAAGCATAGGTGCACATGTCCCTCTTTTGCAACCGTATATTTGTTAATAAGCAGATGTAAATTAACACATTGTTCTATCGTGCCAATATCGCTCCTGAACCCATAGTGTATGTCGGTAAGAATATGTTTCTCCTTCACCCATTGTTCCAACCTACCCAAGAGGATTCTGCCCATTAATTTAGCACTAGTGTCCAGAAGTGATATTGGGTGATAGCATCTCGGGTCCCCTCTAAGTCCTCTTTTAAATATTGGGGCAATTGTGCTTTCTGTCCAAGAAACAGGGAGAAAACCCTTGACTGTGAAGTTGCATACTTGTGTTAGCATGGGAGCCCATAAAGTGACATGAGCCTTGAAAGCATCTATTGGGACCCCATCCGGGCCCGCGGCCTTTCCGTTAGCAGCTTTAGTTAGGGCATTAGTGATTTCTTCTAAGCTTATGACAGGAATATCTACAGCATCAATAAAATATATGGTTGAGGTTGACAATTCTAAGGGGCAATTATCCGGGTTAAAAATAGTGACAAAATGTTCTAACCAGTCCCCCTGTTGTACGGATACCTCCACCCCTGGTTCTTCTCTATCTTTCAGAAAAGGTTGATTTATTATTCTCCAGAAAAGAGAATTATCCTTTAATTCGGCAGCCTGTAGTAAATCATCCCAGATCTTATCTTTCAATTCTCTTTTCCTTTTGTCTAGGGCCGATTTGTACATGGCTCTCAATCTACAAATTCCTTCCCTGTCTCTCGGTATGTCCCGTAAGGCTTTCCTTAATTTCCTGCTTATAGCAGAACAGTCCTTATCGAACCATCCCTTCTTTCTATTTCTTTGGCTTCTGGGGGGGGGGGGTATCTTAATTTCTCCGAGATTTCTACCATGATTGTACAAATGGCTACCATAATACACAGTGGTAGCGACTCTAGATCCGTGCATATATTAAAATCTCTAAGATTTTCTGCCATAACTTTCCCTGTAATGCCCGTCCTATCTATATTTGGCCATTTTAAACTAATTCCATTCCTGCCATGTGTTTTGATTTGATTCATAAATTGCGAGCCATTAGACCTTAAAATATTTATGTTGAGGACGACTATCAGGATAGCATGGCCACTGAGGACACTTGGGGTGATATCAAAAGATTATATTAGTCGCTGCCCTTTTTCGGACACCAGAATATAGTCAATAACAGACCTTCTACCATTCCCATAATATGTTGGGACTGGTTCTTCCCCTTTACAATAATCTAACAGATCTAAACTATATTTAAAAATTATTTCATTTAATGACTCTCCATATGGGTTATGTAAAAAATGCTTCATTCCTTCCCCATTTGTTTTTACATAGCCACAACCTTGTGGTCCCCTCCTGCTACATAAACTCAAATAAAAATCCCCTACCCATATTAATATATAATCATCCTTAATGTGAGTTAAAAATGTTTCAGTCTCCTTGCTTAAGTCCATAATAACATTTACTTTGGTTTTATCAAAAACGTTATTATAGAAATTAATTAAAACCAGGTTTAACTTTATTTCTTTTAGTAGGTGAAGGAATTGGTCGTAGGGGGAGGACATATAAAACCTAAATAATTTCAATGGTGTGTTGTGGGTATTAATACTGCCTTAGCCTGCTTTCCTTCTGAGGGGGTTGCCAGGGTTAGAAATTAAGTAAAACTCTCCACATTAAAAACGTCTGTTGCCCATGTCTCTTGCAGGCAGACTGAGTTTGGCCGATAGCCTCCAACCATTCTGAGTTTGCTAATTTATTCTTTACTCCCGCAACATTCCATGTCTTAATTACAGGGTTTGTGTTTCCTATCTTTGTACAGGTCTGGGTACCCCAGTCAGGATTCTGTATTTCACAATCTACATGATGTACATCAATGGGGTAGGCCAGCTCATGCTCTAGAGTTTGGGTTTAAATACATGTGGAAAAACAAAATTAACAAATGTAGTTTTTGCAATTTTGAAAACTGTTTGAATCAGACACTGTTAAATAATTTTGAATGTAATCAATAAAATGTATCTCTATAATGTATTTTGATTGCCTTTACAGAAACATGACGGAACACTACTTTTCACCTCTAGTTTTGTGCATTGGTTTCCTTAAACTTCCAAAGGCAATAACAGCAGATGAAAATGTGACAGCATCCTCATATGCAAGCAACAGAAGTAAGAACTGATTTATTTCTACCTACATAGAATTGCATTAACCACTCTATTCATGTTTTCTCTACACAATAAAATATGCTTGCAGCATCATTGAAGTACAGAACATTTTTGCAGACATTGCGGATCATCGATCATGGTTAATGCTAACTTTTATAACTGATTAATCCACTTTGATTACAATACTAGGTAAACCTCTCCTAAATATGAGCATGCTAGGCTGTGGTGAAGAGATCTTTATATGATCTGTAACTGAGTTCTCACAAATCCCAAAAACCAGACCCACAAAGTTAAACCTGATACTGTAAGAAATGCCTGGATCACCCTTGGTAACTTGGCACAAGTAGCAAGGCCTTTCTTAGAGAAAATACATTTGGTATATGTGAAACATGTAGCCAAGAAGCAATACAGTTAATGGCCCCAAGCCAATTTAGTTAAAAAACACAAAAATGAAATAAAAAATGTACAATTGAAAAGATGAACAATTGGTAGGGATCATAAGTTACAGGGATAACAAAAACAACCTATAGCAAGCCATTAGAAAAAGCTCTCACTGTTGTTGTAGAGGAAATGCAAACATATTTGAAATGTCAAAATATTATTCATGCAATTGACCACGATCTAGGCACCACTGGCGTATGAAGTTGGGTTGTAGTTGGTGGTTGGACCCAGTGAAAGTGTTTAATTTCATCTTAGAAAATGTCTGCAGTGTTGATGTATTGAGTTCTTGAAGATGTGGCTAGAGATAGATCCACTAGGTTAGGTTCTTTCTTTAAGCGGTTCAGCTCTACCCTCAACTCTCCCCCTCTGAAAGGTTCAAGAGGAAAAAAAGCTAAATGGAGCTATTGCAGATGCATCTTTTTTAAGGTAGGATTGGCCAGTGGCCTTTTTCCTTCCTGCAAATATTGAAACCATTTCTACCTTGAAGAAATATCCTCAAACTTTAAGGACATTTTCCTGCTCCTCCAGTCCATTTTTTCTAGTTGCAAGAGGTTTGCTATAACAAATGTCATGCTCAACTGGTCTACTATAATTTTTGCAGATATGCAATTTCTTCCTCTCTCTCTCACGCTCTGCATCTTCCATACACTTCAGCCACAGGAAGGAAGTTACAAATGGACAAGTAGGCCTCAGGGTTGTGACTCTCGTTACCCCTGTGTCCATGTGTATCAGCAGCAGTCTGAACCACCGGTCCTCGAGCACAATGTTGGAGAAAAGGTTCAAGACAGACAAATCTCTGCAATACTCTGACTGGCTGGATTACCTATTGAGGACCTAATGCAAGACAGAATTGTTTCCTATTCAGTTCTAGGCAGATTATTTATTCGAAGGGGGGGAAATAGGGGGGGACAAAGGAACGTTTTAAAAGTTAAACCAGTCAGTAATGGTAAGAAGGACTAACCCGACCTTGCAAAACTCACAGTGTCCTCACTCATAAAACAGCAGCAGGACATAACATTTCTTGTTCTATGTATGTACCTCGTGGCAGCCAAACTACACTACAGTTTCATGCAGCAAACATGCAAACCGCTCTCTCCTGACTTTCAGCACCACCAAAAATCTTATGTGAGCCACTACTTGGTGCAGTTCTCCTGGCCCCATACGGTATCCTGGTTTCACTCTCTGAGAGGGAAATTATAATTGGAATTTATTCAAACACAGAAAAGTCCCTCTTGGTACTAGTCCCTAGGGGCTTCTACTTCCATCATGGGCGCTGTCTGGCGAGTCACTTGCAGTAGCAATAGCCAGCTTTTCACCACAAATTTGTGTCCAATTTCACGCACTGCAGAGATAGATGGCGCACTAAATACTTTATTTTTGTTCTCCATGTGTGCTCTTCTTACAACTGTACAAGTGTCCTGTACATAGATGGGTACCACCCCTGAGTGACACATAAGGCAATTTGAAAATAAATATTCAGTTAATTTTAAAATAATCAAATTCAGTTAAAACTGTTTTTAAGGCCACCTCCACTGCAGAGGGTCTAAACACCTGAAGTTCCGAGATAATAAGCAGGCGAAACACAGCAAAAGGATTGATTTTCCTATTGAAGGTAGTTTCACAATGTTGTTCCAGGCAGAGCTAGCCATGTCATGGACTTCTGGAGTTTCTAGAGACCTTCTAGAAGACCTTCTTAGCTGCACACAAAATATTCAGTTACATGATGTATAAATTTTACCTTAGTCTTACATTTTGCGGATCTTTTCAGGTCTTAATTTTACTGACAAGTACACTTTTTGACAACCTGTCCAGCATCCACGGAAGGAATGAGCTGACCAATAACAATTAAAGCAGCAGCTTCTCTCCTGCCCCTATAACTGGCATGCAACGCCGGAGTAGCTGTGATCATAGTATAGAAGAACCAACCCTACACTTGTGCTGGATGCAACTATACCCATATGTTGCATCCAGAGGCCCATCTACAGCCACACTGCATCATCTACATGTTTTCTCCTTTTGTGCCGTGTTGCAATAAACTATAAGGGAAAATTGTCAAATTGTATCCACATATATTTTGCTATATCTGATGGACAATTTTTGGATAAAGTTGTCCCTAATAAGAAAGTTCCCTGTAAAACTAGTTCTAAAAATGGTAGACTGTTTTGGTATTCAGTACAGAGAGATCTGCTTTGTGATAAAACATTTTCATTGGATCGTTCTGTGCAGCTTTAAAATTATTTGGCCATAGTTATTGGGTCTGCATATATTTAGGTTAGGTTTGGATCACCAATCAATTATGTTTAAAAGTTATCTTAGCATATTTTCATTTTGCTTCCCAACCATATTTCTAATGCAATCCACTTTAAAGGGAATTTAACAATGGTCTTATTGTCATACAGTACCACAGTGAAACAAGCTTGAAAGCTGTGCCATTTTGTCCATGGAGCATCTATGAAGGAATCTATAGAATTTAAATAAACTAGGGACCGAATAGGACAACCATATGTCAGAATGGCTGTAACTTTAGCATGGTAGGCTTTAAAAAGTTGTTGCAAAGTATTATCCCTGAATTTACTACTAAACCTCTTAAAAGATAGTCAAAACAACAAGGAAAGCCAGATAAAGGCCATTCTCGCACTAAATCCCATTGAACTAACTCCTCTCAAAATGAAGAATCTGAGTCTTATCATAATTCTTTTTTTGTTTGTTTTGTATGAAAAAGCTCCCTGTACATCAGGTTTGTCTTGAGTCCAACAAGTGCTAAACGTTGACTCTTAGCTGCATTCCCAATAATCAACATGCACAACGGTTTCTAAAAACAGAGTGATTGTTTTGATTATCCTGTTATTTTTTCAACACTATCCCCATGTTGGTAACTGTTTATTGGGTCACCGTTTTGTTGGTTCTTCTGTACTAAAAATAATAAGAACTGGTTATTTAAATATTTTGTGTCTGCCATTTCTGAACAATATTAATAAAGAGTGTTATTATCACCTATGGAATGGTGCTCACTTTATCAACCTGGGTAGAGTGGCAGGCTCAGTTGTCCTAGCAGGAGATTGTAATTCCAATCAGCATTTCACATCACGTGTCAGCAGTGAGTCTTTAAATCACTGAGCCCCCCTACTGGGTTGGGTTCCTCCATACATTTTTCCGTATTTTGTGTCCGTATAATGGAGTCTCTTTGACCTTAATTTCCAGCATCATTTTTGACGTTGTCAGGTTCTCTTGAACGTCACAGATTTCCAAGAATTTTCCAAGTGCATTTTCCATTGCATATGAAATACCTCACCAATAGTATAGGTCGTTGGTCACTGGTCCTGCTATATCTGTATGTTTAAACATTCCACGTTACCTCATTTCTCAACCCCCAATGTTGCTGCCTTTAATATTAAATGCGTTAAATCGATCTGAAACCAACTGTTTTCACCTGCATTCTTAGAGACTGAAGCAAAACATTAAATAAGTGATTTTTCTGCCCCTCTGCTGCAAATGGTTTACTTCCTTCATAGATAATGTAGTCCTGATTTCGTTAGAATTTTCTTCTCCATTTATGTATTTGTTGAAGTATTTCTTTCCACCTTCTAACATATTTTGACAGCGCTAATTGTCAATTTGTGCTGCACACATTTTATCTCACTTCTTTGTTTTGTCTGTCTCCATTGTTTCATCTAAAATGCATAGATTAGGAAGAATAAACCATTCATAATCACTTAATAAAATCTGAACCTTTATACTTTGGACAAATTATAGATCTCCCTTGACCACTTCCAGTCTCTTTAGGCATATTACAGGGGGGTTGTTCATTGTGGTGTGCCCTTGTAAGTAGCCATGCTGTGTGTTTTGCAACTCTTTGTATGTAGCTGGAGAATTTGACCTATTTCACAGAGCAAGGATCCAGATCATTCTTAATGTCATTGATCTTGAAAAAGGACTACAGTTGTCGCTCGTTTTTGTTTTTCGTTTAGCAAAAAAGCATATAGCGCACTATATTTCAGCTCCATCCATCTCACAAACACAGCTACTTCATTGTTTCTCCTGTTCTCCCTTTCTAATGCATCTCGTTAAACTTCGGTGCAACTACGTTATCAAATTATTTTATTTATCACTTTACTCATCTATACCGTATGGGATACATATGTAAGGTCTCAGAAGAGTATTTCATTTACGAAGTGTGGCACCTTCTCCAAGGTAATAAATACAACGCTATACAGTATACTATGAGTATGATGAGGGCTTTCAAGCAGCTAGTGAAGGGAATGGAATAGAATCAAGAAACCAATAGATTTTTCATAGTTTGGGTGAAAAAGGGAAAATGTACGAGAAATCATGTTTTCTGAAAAGAGAGTCAAGCATATTATGTAAAGATAGTTGCAGCATTGGCAAACTGTAAGAGACGGGAAAGGAGAAAATGTCAGCGAGTGATGGAATACAGTCAGGCTCTTATGTTTTTTAAAAGTTAACAGAGGGGAAGCTGATAGTGTGATAACAGGAATAGCGTCATCATTAACAAACGAAAACACAACAAACGTGGGATTAATTTAATCAATATAAAGCAGTGATGGACACAACCAGAATGAATGCAGTGCAGTAGAGCAATGAAAGCTGATGTAATACTTGTTAAGCAAATTCACAGCTTAAGTGCAGAAGGGCTCCTACGTTCGTTCTAAATAATTGTGATTAAAGTTTTAAACCTCATTCTGCCATAATCAAATTTTTTTCTCTGGTGTTATCGTAGCTATACCATTGGGCCTTGTTGGAAGATATAGATCTACTACTACTCTAGAACCCAGACTTTCAAATGCAAAATGAGATATTGCATTTGAAGCCAATAGAAAGTGTTGGAAAGTGGGTTATTGGTAGGAGTAAGTATGCACCTACCACTAGTAATAAGGCCTCTAACACTTTATAGGGTCCAGTAAAGGTCTCAGCAAATTGGCCCCTCGCTCAACCCTTGGTAGCTGACAACGAGCTGTCAGGCCTAACTTAGGGGACAGGAGTGTAAAGCATTTAAAAACACCAATACATCAAATAAGTAAGACACAGCACACAATCAGAATCCCACACCACTTTATAAAAATAGGAAATATTTTTATGAACAAATAGACATCAAAGTGATAACAATCCAATGTAGGGAACCGGAGATATGAGTTTTTAAAGATTAACCACTTCATTGTGCTTAAAAACCTATAGCACCACTCTGGGACATCTGGTCGCATTTGACCGGGACAAAGTTAAAGTTTGAGGCCGACTGCGATGGAGCCCTGGTCAGATACACTAAGCAGAAGGCCACAGTCAAAATTTTACCTACATACTTAAAAACTTTTCTGGAGCTTTTTCTTCCGACGTCGCTCAACCCTCCACAGCCGGCCAGATTTGGAGAGGGTTTGTCGGCTTGACTTTCCACGAGGCTCCGGTCAAATCCTGGAAGTCTGAAGCTCCAGAGCTTTCATCGGGACAGACCTGAAATCCTGGCCTGGTCGTGGTTGAAGGTAGTCAGCTTGCCTCTCGACATCGGGTTGGTCACCACATGGAGCTTTTTCCCCAAAGCGCTCCAAAGTTCTCCAAACTTCAGGAGGTGCTTCCTGAAGGTCTCCCTGTAGGTTCAAAGTGTCCAAATCACCAATCCAAAGGTCTGGAATCTCCTAGATGGTCTCTAGGATGTCTGGACCACAATTCCCGCAATGCACCTGGCCAAATCCTAAAAGGTCTTCTGGACGCACTCCAGGATGGGAACTCTTGGTGGAGATGATGCAGGTGGGCTCTGGTGGCCTGTAGCCTGCAGGGAGTCCACTCATTAATCCTTCTTGAAGCAAGTCACAGTCCCCAGGGCTTTAGTACCAGATTGTGCAGCAGGCACAGTCATTCAGAGTGCAGGCCTTTGGGTGCAAATCCAGATTCCAGCAGGGCAGTCCTTCTTTTCCTTGTAGTTTCAGGCAGCAGATCTGTGAGACTATGCAGCTCTCACATATTTATTCAGTGTTCTGGGGCAACAAGCAGGGGGCACCTCTGTCCAATGAGATGCTGGGTGCCACCCAAAAGCATGACAACATCCTCCACAGTGTGGCATCTTCTTGTCCCATGAAGCACTGCACTTCCAAATTACAGCATGGGTGATTTCTCTCCAGAGGAGTAAGAGCTAGCTAAACCAATCCATAGTGTGGCTCATTTCCATTAGCTCTTCCACCCCCGAACCACTGCAAATTCCTCTCCTAAACCTGCTATCTGGCTGGGGCACAGGATGTGAGGGTAGGTACATCTGGCATTTTCTACTGATCTGCTCTCTCTTTGAGCTGAGTTTGATTTACCCAGCCCCCTCTGCAGGATCCATCCTCCCAGTTACAGAGCTCTCTCCATAAGATAACCTCTGCTCTGGCCAGGCCACTTATCACCTAATCAAAGCAGCCTGGCTAAGCTTATTAAGGCTAATCAGTCAGCAGAGACTACTAGAAAGCTGGATTTTGGCTTACCGAAGACAAAGTTCCATAACCTCTCTTCTGTACTAGTTATGATAAATTCAACAGTGGCAAGTTGTTGACTTTATCAATACCAATCTTTTGAGTCCTTTGATGATATTTCACTCCTTTCCTAGCAATAGTTATATCTAAATAAAATATTGCAATGTTAGCCTATGGAGCTAAGTATCTACGATGGGAACAATGAAATGGGCAGTTTTTCCTCACCAGGGCATATAAAACATCTTTTATAATGTCCCTGCTTATAGTTACATGACCCCCCAACCCTGGGACACCTAGGGGAGACCTGGAGGGTGCCTAATATGTAACTATAAGGTAGATTGTCACTTTTGAGGTGCCCTTACCACCAAGGTTGAGTTTACACACAATTTACTTTTAAAGACAGTCTACAAAGCCAGGCTACCTTCAAAATGACAGCAGACACTCAGCAGTGCACACATGTAAGTGCTGGGCCTCTAAACCTTCATGCCCTATTATGCACTAGGCAGAGGTAGAGATGTCACTAACGTATTTTTGAGTCTTGTGGGGGCAGCAAGAAGTGCGGCAGCCCCCCCCCAGAAATTGTTTTTAAAAGTAACTCTAAGTATCCTGAGACCAAGTTTGAAAGACACCAGGAGATGTTTCACTGAATTTTAAATACTCCTAGAGCTTTTGCTTTTGTGTTTCGGAGCGGAGTACAGGAGCCTTTATGGCTATTCCTATTATTGCATTAGATGGTCTTTGGACTGTAAAGAAAAACTCCAACACATATGTTTGGTGTTGTTATGTGAATTAATGCTTTTTTGAAAGATTTATTGGCAAACACTGCAATACATATACTAATAAGGACTAAATATGATTAATGTTCCCATTGGTTTTAATGGTGATATCATAGTGGTATTTTGCTAAAGTTTAACATGTGGTTATTGTCATTAATGAGGTGATACCCTGGCAAAGACATTAGGCCTGATATATATATATATATATATATATATATTCCTCTCCTCGCCAAAATCCTTCGGAAAACGCAGTGCAGACCTCATTTAGTGCAGAAATTTAATTTATTTATTTCACCAGTCCTCTGCCATTACGCGTTTTGGCCGTACAAGCGGCCTTGATCACATATATATATTCACTGAAAAAACCATAGGTTTCAGGGGCGTTATAGTTAGTTGGACATTTCACTCGTACAAAACCATAGAAATTCCCCCGTTATAGTTAGTTCAGCTAACTATAACTCGCTACTCCCATAATGCACTGCTGATGATGTCACATATTACATCACTCATGACATGGTCAGTGACATCACTCATGACATCACTCATGACATCTCAAATGACATCACTGATGACATCATCCTTGTGATAGAGTGGCAGACCTCCTCTCACCCTAATATAACCTTTGATACACACACTCAAAAATACAAACTAACATTTTCAAAACAATGGACATACCAATACCAGTTACAACACACCTATTCAGTAATTCCAAGATCTACACACACATCCACTCATTCACCAACAGTCCCTATACAGTCACTCATACATGTACTCACTCATCATATGTACTCATATACCTATACATCCTGTTACCACCACTCATCCATAGAGTTACTCACACACACAGTCACACATGCAAACAAAGTATCAAACATCCATTTACCTGCATATACAGTTATACACACACTACCACACTTACTTCTACAGAAACTTACACATACTTACTCTCTTAAACAATCACTTATAGAAACACCTACTTATTTGTACAGGAACTCTTCCAATCTCTCACTCTCACATATACTCACTTATATACACCAATACTCACATATACTAGTTTAAAACATATGTAGTTACTCATAAAGACACTATTGAGACAGTCATTCACTCACTAACACACCCATACACATACTCATCCACCTATACAGTCCTGCACACATGCTGTCTTCAACACATACAAACAGTGAGTCACTCATTCATGCATCTATGCACTAAGTAATACCCCCACCGAACCATACAGACACTCAGACACTCATACTGATACTCAAAAAACCAACTAATAACCCATATAGACACTCATGTAGCTACTCACCAACCCATGCAGCCACTTATACACAAAGTGAGAGACTAATACAGATATTTTCATATTTAAACATTACTCACTAACCCATGTATTCACTAAGATACACTTAGTCAGTTATACAATCAATTTTACAAAAAAAAATCATCCATTTGGACACTTATATACCCATTTATTCTTCCATCGACCTTGAGATATACATATATAAAACATATTTAATTTTCAGAAAAACACACATTCACTGGATCATATCATCAGTGATGTCATCAGTGATGTCATTTGAGATGTCATCAGTGATGTCATGAGTGATGTCACTGACCATGTCATGAGTGATGTAATATGTGACGTCATCAGCAGTGCATTGCGGGCGCGCGAGTTATAGTTAGCTGAACTAACTATAACGGGGGAATTTCTATGGTTTTGTACGAGTGAAATGTCCAACTAACTATAACGCCCCTGAAACCTATGGTTTTTTCAGTGAATTTCTAAGGTTTTTAAATGCTAATTTCTAACTATAACGTGCCTGAAACCTATGGTTTTTTCAGTGAATATATATATATTTATTATACTATGTATACATGTGAAAATGTCTCGGTCCCCTGTTTGCCTCAGTGGCACGGAAAAAATGGGTGGAACTGACGTCAGCACGCCGACGAGGAACTCTTATGGCTCCGATGACGTCATACGGTGTCGCAAGCGGAGCATTGCTCGTTGACGTGGGAGAGCTAGGAAAGAATTTCCGTGGAATGCTGGTGCAGGGGATATTCACCTAAGTGTTCAGGCTAGTCCTTTGGGAGCAACTGTTTATGTTGCCACTCCAGAAACCGAAACCAGTGATCCGAGGGCAGAGGCCCTGCAGATGGCACACGAGGTGGGGTGCCCAGTCGTGTGCACCGGCGGGGCAGCGAAGTGACAAGCACCACAACCCACAAAAAAGGTAACGAGGGCTCTGAATAACACAGGATCTTCTCTTTGTATCTGTCAGGAACAACGAAGTTAAAATGCCCTAGTACCAAAATGTAGAATTAGTGCTACAACGGTCTTCAAGAGGACCTGCGATGCCGCTTCTGCCTCCCGTACCCTGGAGGCGGCACATGGGTCACGCGGTACGGTCATACTGCGGTGGGACGCACACTCGTTGACCTCTCATGGCACTGCTCCACACTTCAGGGAGGACGCTTTCCATTAGCTATGTTTTCTGATGACATGTCGCGCCGGCCCCGTCCAACAACAGAACTCCTTTAGATCCAAACAGACTCTTCCACTCTCTCACTGGAAGTGAAACCAGGCCACGCGGACACTTTCACAATACAACAGCCGGGAATGCACTTTTCGGTAAAAAAACCACATTCCTTCCTCCTAATTAATCAAATAAACATCTCACTGAAGAACAGGGGCCAGCTTCGATCAGTAAACAGCCGTTACAATGACTTTTTTACTTTGCGATACCATTACAACGCATGCGTTGTACATCACGAAGTCATTACTACGCATTTTTTTAGAACGCATGGTCATTTACCACGCATGCCTTTACAACAAATTTTGTTGTAAAGGTATGTATGGTAAATGACCATGCGTTCTAAAAAACATGTAGACGATCCATGTCGTTGTAAGGAAACAAAGGCTGTTCCGTTTCCTCACAACGACGTGCACCGCTCCTCAGAGATGACGTGAAGCAGGAACCATGAGGAGAGAGGAACCATGAGGAGTGAGAGGTAAGGGGGATTGGGCATGGGGTGGGGGTTTCTTTTCTAGGGTTTAGGGTGGTGCAGTGGTGTTTGGGTGGTGTAGGGGGTCGTGCTGGGGGTAGTGTTTTAGGGTTTAGGGTAGTGCAGTGGTGTTTGGGTAGTGTAGGGGGTTGTGCTGGGGGTAGTGTTTTAGGGTTTAGGGTAGTGCAGTAGTGTAGGGGGTCGTGCTGGGGGTAGTGTTTTAGGGTTTAGGGTAGTACAGTGGTGTATGGGTAGTGTAGGGGGTCGTGCTGGGGTAGTGTTTTAGGGTTTAGGGTAGTGCAGTGGTGTTTGAGTAGTGTAGGGGTCATGCTGGTGGTAGTGTTTTAGGGTTTAGGGTAGTGCAGTGGTGTTTGTGTAGTGTAGGGGGTCATGCTGGGGGTAGTGTTTTATGGTTTACGGTAGTGCAGTGGTGTTTGGGTAGTGTAGGGGGTCGTGCTGGGGGTAGATTTAGGGTTTAGGGTAGTGCAGTGGTGTTTGGGTAGTGTAGGGAGGCGTGCTGGGGTAGTGTTTTAGGGTTTAGGGTAGTGCAGTGGTGTTTGTGTAGTGTAGGGGGTTGTGCTGGGGTAGTGTTTTAGGGTTTAGGGTAGTGCAGTTATGTTTGGGTAGTGTAGGGTGTCGTGCTGGGGGTAGTGTTTTAGGGTTTAGGGTAGTGCAGTGGTGTTTGGGTAGTGGAGGGGGTAGTGTTTTAGGGTTTAGGGTAGTGCGCCCAACGAGTCACAATATCCGTGGACAAAGGGGATCCTGACTCTTTGGAACGCTCCGTCAATTGAATAATTTGGGTCAAGGGCCCTACCACGTCCAAGACCTATCAATTCCTTTCTTGGGATTCCTCATATACTTGGAGAAAAAGGTAAATAGTTTCTCATCAATTTCAGGCATGTGTGCCACCTTCCCCTTCAGTGAGGGCCTGGGGCATTCTCCCCTCATCCTATTCCTGACCTCCCTTTCAAGGGGTTGATGGATTTTCCCCACCACATACTCTGCCACTTTGGCATCAGGTGTCCACTCTGCCGACTAGGATGGTAAATTTGGGTAGGCTCGAACATGTCCGAGTGGACCCCGTCCCCAACCGGGGACTGAGAGGAGTGGGACTCTGGACGCCAGGGACGCCCGAGTCCTTATCCTCATCGGAGGAGAAATCGTCCTCCGATACACCCTCTCCCTCTAAGGGAAACCCGCCGTCGGGGTCTACAATAGTGGTGACAGTGTCGCAATTTTCTCCGGGTCCCTCCTCCTCCCGGCAGGGTGCATGTTTTAGTGTTCGCGCACTCTTGAGGAAGGTCTCCGTAAGTTTATCAAATCCTTCCAAGTGCCCCGCGTTATGCTAACGGCCCTTTTATTCCCCATCTGGGAGCTACTTGGACCCGCCACCACCAGATCTGGGTCACTGAACACCCCATGGATGCTTTTCGCCAGCTTATCAACCTGATCCTAAGAGGAGCCAGCGCCCTAGAAATAGCCAGAGAGAGGGCTTGGTCCACTGCTGGAGGGAGAAGTTGGGGGCCATTCCTCCTCCACTTCCTGGTAGGAGGAGTAAAAATGGTCTTCTGGAGAAGACATGATAGCAGAGGGTGTGAGCACAGAACTAATGCCCTTAAAATCCTTAAGACAGCCCCCTCGCCGGTGCTCCAACAGCTGGGCTTTCCCCGAAGCTGTTATAAGAATAGACTGAGGCGCAATACCAATTACCACCACCAGGTGGCGCTGGTCACTAACGTGGCCGTGTGGGGAAATCACCGCGTAACTGTGTCAAAATTAGGCGAGGGTTGGTCGGGAATCAAGCGGACACTAAAAGAGTGACCGGATTCCCAAACGCGAGTAAAGACCAGCGGGAGCGCTCGACGGAGCTGCCTCGCTCGGACCAGACGCGCCTGACAGGATCTCACCGCGCGCAGAGCACACAGCGGGAGAAACTGCGAGGGGGAGAACGTGCTCGGGCAAGAGCCTGCTGCGCAGGGAATATGAAACAATACCAAGGCAATAATGCTAATAACGTGCACAAGAAACCGCTATACAAACAGCAACAACGTCAGATTAAGCCAAGAATGTAAGGAATGCACTTAACTGACGAGCAGTGAAGAAGGAGGAAGCGGAAGGGACGTCACAATATTATATACGATGGACTGTGATATGATTGGACTATAGTTGCCTTGGAGACTACCCCCTAATGGTTCATGGGTTGTGTAGTCTTTTGTTTAATGATTGTTGTGTTACGTTTTCTTTGAACTGCTATGCAAATAAAGTGAGGAAAGATATGCATAATCCTCGCCTCCGTCCTGCCATAGAATTCATTAAACTTTATTTGATCTGATTTAGAAACATAGATCATAAAAGTGTACATAAAAACAGTAAATCCTCTTTCCTAATACAATACAGTGAGAATTAATTAAAACCAGTAGGTAAAAACGGGTGTTACAAAGCCCGGTTCAGAGCAACTTCAGGTTAACAGAATCGTAAAGTTCAATGTTTCGCAAGATCAATCTCATGTACTTCGTGCAAAATACGCAATAAGGGGTCCAAGTAAGATGTAACGCTCCAATACCTGACCAGTTTGCACTATATAAAACTGCAGAAAAACTAAAAATAAAAAGTGTTTTACACACTTCTGTCATTGGGCTATATGTGGGCTACATCTGGGTGATATTTGTGCTACATTTGGGCTCTTTTTTCTCTGGTGGCCATCTTGGGAGACTTATTTGTTATGAAGTTTCCTAATTTCGTCATTTACTGCAGTCTCCTCAGTAGGAAATGCTTTCAGTTTTTACTTTGATTCCATCAAGAAGGCATTCAGATGTGTCACACATTTGCCATAAATTCAGAATGTTAGCACTCTAGTTGTTCATTAGATCACTGTAGTAAAGCTACTGCTCACCAGGGAGTTAACTGGAAGTCTACTGCTGGTATTGAAAGTGATTGTTTCAGTCTGCATGTCAGAATTTTCTAATGAAATAGAAGAGGATTTGAGATCTCACTTAAAACATGCCCTAAATTTTCTTTCTGCAGCACTAACCATAATTTCTATGGCAAAATGAACCCCCTCATTTTGTTTCTTTTTAAATTAAATGTTTTAAGTGTTACCAGTTTATTCCAATCAAGATGGCTTCAGGTGTGCCATACGTTTGTCATAAGTAAGACTGTTAGCGCTCTAGTTGTTCTTTAGAACACTCTGGGAAGCTGCAGTAGAACACAAAGGCATCAACTGACAGGCTGCTCCTGTTGAAATATAACAGGAAGATATTTGAGATCTCACTTAAAACATGTCCTAATTTTTCTTTCTACAGCACTAACCATAATTTCTATGACAAAATGAACCCCCTCATTTTGTTCCTTTTTAAATTAAATGTTTTAAGAGTTACCAGTTTATTCCAATCAAGATGGCTTCAGGTGTGCCATAATTTTGTCATAAGTAAGACTGTTAGCGCTCTAGTTGTTCTTTAGAACACTCTGGGAAGCTGCAGTAGAACACAAAGGCATCAACTGACAGGCTGCTCCTGTTGAAATATAACAGGAAGATATTTGAGATCACACTTGAAACATGTCCTAATTTTTCTTTCTACAGCACTAACCATAATTTCTATGACAAAATGAACCGCATCATTTTGTTCCTTTTTAAATTAAATGTTTTAAGTGTTACCAGTTTATTCCAATCAAGATGGCTTCAGGTGTGCCATACTTTTGTCATAAGTAAGGCTGTTAGCACTCTAGTTGTTCTTTAGAACACTCTGGGAAGCTGCAGTAGAACACAAAGGCATCAACTGACAGGCTGCTCCTGTTGAAATATAACAGGAAGATATTTGAGATCTCACTTAAAACATGTCCTAATTTTTCTTTCTACAGCACTAACCATAATTTCTATGACAAAATGAACCCCCTCATTTTGTTCCTTTTTAAATTAAATGTTTTAAGTGTTACCAGTTTATTCCAATCAAGATGGCTTCAGGTGTGCCATACTTTTGTCATAAGTAAGGCTGTTAGCGCTCTAGTTGTTCTTTAGAACACTCTGGGAAGCTGCAGTAGAACACAAAGGCATCAACTGACAGGCTGCTCCTGTTGAAATATAACAGGAAGATATTTGAGATCTCACTTAAAACATGTCCTAATTTTTCTTTCTACAGCACTAACCATAATTTCTATGACAAAATGAACCCCCTCATTTTGTTCCTTTTTAAATTAAATGTTTTAAGAGTTACCAGTTTATTCCAATCAAGATGGCTTCAGGTGTGCCATAATTTTGTCATAAGTAAGACTGTTAGCGCTCTAGTTGTTCTTTAGAACACTCTGGGAAGCTGCAGTAGAACACAAAGGCATCAACTGACAGGCTGCTCCTGTTGAAATATAACAGGAAGATATTTGAGATCACACTTGAAACATGTCCTAATTTTTCTTTCTACAGCACTAACCATAATTTCTATGACAAAATGAACCCCATCATTTTGTTCCTTTTTAAATTAAATGTTTTAAGTGTTACCAGTTTATTCCAATCAAGATGGCTTCAGGTGTGCCATACTTTTGTCATAAGTAAGGCTGTTAGCACTCTAGTTGTTCTTTAGAACACTCTGGGAAGCTGCAGTAGAACACAAAGGAATCAACTGACAGTCTCTGCCCTTGTTGGATGTACATGTTTTACTGAGAATGTCAGACTTCATTCTCACATGACTGAGAAAGATAATGTGAATTTACAGAAAATATGCTCTCATTTTAGCTTCTGGAGCACCTTCCAAAACTGTATGGGACAAGCATGTGAAAATAGTTTTCTCTCAAACATGATTCATGATATCCCAGCAGAAGGTTTTTCACAGGGTAAAATCACCTTAGAACACACCACAATTCCTGAAATTAGTATGGTACCATCAACAAATGAATTCTAATGTAACTAAAGTCTGTTATCACCCTTTATAGTTCTCCTTTTGGTAACCCTCAAAATCTTCGATTCACTACAATGCATTTCAATGGGGTACTATCATTTATATTGGTCCCAAGATGGCTGCCAGCAATTCCAGGATGAAGTGCTGACAGCCAATCAGATCTCACGATGACATGTGTGGTTAGGCTCCGCCCAGATATATATGTGTTTTCTTTTTCAAATTTCTCAGGAACTACTGAACGGATTTACACCATTTAACCAAAAGGCACAACTCTGAACCAAGGGCTACCTTTTTGCCAAATTTGGTGTAATTCCGTTCAGCAGTTCGGGCTGTAGCTGCGACTAAAGGTTCCTATGGAAAATTGCATGGGGAAAACACATTTTGGGACCCCCTTTTTCTCGGCCCCCACTTGACGAATCACCCCGAGACTTTCAGGATAGGAGCGGACCGGAGCGCCCCACGAGTTTTGAAAATTTGCGAAGATTCATCAACCGGCGCCAAAGTTATTGGAAATAGAATGTTGTGAATTTCCTATGGAAAATAGGTCCTAACTATAACTACCTACTGGTGACCGCCAGTAGGTAATATATATATATATATATATATATATATATATATATATATATATATTGCCTCCTTCACAAAACCAATAGGCCTGCCTTATAAATAATGGCAATCTCTTATAATGTGATGGTACATCTGTTGTAGGTTCAGCGGGCATTGTGGTTATGGGGCCAGCATCCACATGTTTGTAATTTAATGTGAAGTATTTAGTAGTGTGGGTGTATTAAAAGTACTTTTCCTTTTTAAAAGAAAAGGCAATGACTGGACATTATTTTATTTAGTGTTCTTAATGGGTTCCAGCACATTGGGATTGTTAGCCCACACCATCTCTCCTGAGTAGGCCTTGAACTGCTCTGCCTTGCTACCTTGAGAGAGTCAAGTGCTACAATAGGGCACTTGGTGCCCAGTCAAAAGACAATTGAGGTCTTATTACTTGCGTGGAACTCACATCCTTCACCACTAATAAGCCAATTTCTTACACACATCACACGTATTAACCCAATCTGACTGGTAAATTTGGTTAGTGGCCAAATCAAGATTAATGAGGCACTTATATCTGGGCATTCAGTGGTGTCAAAAACTGCATACCATACATAATATTCCACTAGAATGTGGCGCAAGCAACTTTCCTTTCAAAAATTCTGTATTCTACTCCATCCTATGGGGGGCATTTCAATTTTTTTTGGTTTATGAACTTTTGTTTAGAGTGAAACATGTTACATTGCTGTCACTTCAGAATGCTAGGTGCAAGCTCGAAAAGTCTTCGATTAAGAACAGTCCAAGAATGTCCTTGCGGGTTCCATGGTTCAGACTGAGCATCGGTCCATGAGATCTAGTCCGGTATCCTTGGAATGGCAGAGAACTGAGTAATCCTGGAGAGATATCATGACTGTCAGATCGCTGAATGATCATATTGATGATTGAAGCCCAGGCCCTGGGAAGGGGGAGAATGGGCCATGCAGGTAGTGATGAGTCAAAAGCTGTCTTGAAGTATTTCTCCTGGAATCCATAAAATGCAAAACATGCTATTTGCACATATCTGAACTTCGAAAATGTTATTACATGACACAGGCCAAGACAACCCTCAAAGGGTTGCCTGTAGACATACTGTTCTGTAAAGCCGTAGCAATGGCAGATTGTCCACTGTATGATGACAAATAACATCAAATCTGCATAAGTATATTCAATGTTAAATATGTAATGCAGAAAATAATCTATTACATGCAAGGTACAGGGAGCGGTTGGAAGGCGGAACCCTGATAATTCCAGGGACCAAATTAAGGCCAGAGACTGCCTAAGTCTCTTGTGAAGAATAAATCGACCGTTATTTTTAGAGATTTGCATCTGTTCTTATATTATCTATGATTCGCCAGTAGGTAGTATAGTTAGGACCAAGTTGACATAGGAAATGTGTTTTTTGTTTTGCTAATAACTTTAGCGCCGTTTGACTAATCTTCACGAAATGTTCAAAACTAGTTTGCCACTCACTTCAGCTGCTGTTTGGAAAGTCTCAGGGTGATTCGTCAAGTGGGGCCAAGCAAAAAGAGAGGTCCCAAAATGCATTTTGTCCATGTAATTTCTCATAGGGATTTTGAACACGACTACAGCCCAAACCACTGAACGGAATTACACCAAATTTAGCAGAAAGGTAGATCTTTGTCCAGAAAGAGTGCTAGATGTAATTTGGTGTAAATTCGCTCAGTAGTTTTTGAGTTATTACAAAAATAAGATTTATGTATATCTAGGGAAATGAGTCCTCCGCGGAACTGACAGATCATATGGTGATATCTGAATGGCTGCCACCACATCAACCAGAAAGTGGTGGGAGCCATCTTGGGCCGAGAAAAAACATTTAAAAAAAGACAAGGGGGCAGGCGAGGAATATTCTAACCCCCTAGGCCTCGCCTAATTTTGCGTGATCACTGCAACATTTTTTAAACAAAAGCAAGCACAGTCTCCCGTGCTTGATTTTTTCTTTTGCCCCCTGGGTGGGCCAGGACCCAGGGGGGAATTTGAGATGTTATTTGGGGGGAGGGAGGTGCATGTGGCCCACCTCCCTGGGCCGATATTGGCCCCAGAGACCCCAACCCCCCAAGCACAGCCTTAACAATAGTGGGAGGAGGGCATGTGGCCACCCACCCAGACCGATTTTAGCCCAGGGGACCACCACCCCCGGGGCCCAGGCTTGAAAAGTGAGGGGGGCTGCAGCCCCCCTCCCCGAGCTGATTTTGGGCCCGGGAACCCCAACTCCTGGGGCTCGGCAATGCCCAGAAACTAGGGAGGTGGACCGCAAGGCCCTCCTTCCTGGATCCCCTTTGGATGCTGGGAGCCAGCTGGGGCTACAGGGTGCTTGGTGCTCCCCCGCAGCCCCATCAAAGATGCAGTGGGTGTCCTGGTGGGCTCCAGGGCACCTACCCTTTCTTGGCCGAACCCTGGGGTTCGGGTCCCTGGGGCCAAAATTCAACCTGGGGAGATTGGCTGCGTGCCTCCTTCCCCTTTAAACAAATGGAGGGCCTCGGAGTTGGGGTCCCCGAGGCCAAATTGGCCCAGAAGGGGGGGCTGCATGCCCTCCACCCCTTTACAATAGGGTCGGACCCGGTTGATGGCATCCCCAGGGCCGAAATAGGCCTGGGAGGGGCACTGCATGCCCCCTTCCCCATTTACAATATGGCCAGGCCCCGGGAAATGGGGTCCCCGGGGCCGAAATCATCACAGGGAGGGGGGCTGTGTGCCCCCCTACCCCATATATACCATGGTGGTCCCCGGGAGATGGGGTCCCCGGGCCACAAATGGCCCGGGGAGAGAACCATGTACCAACTCCCCTAAAAAAAATTGCCTGGCCCTGGGGGATGGGGTCCCTGGGGACAAAATTGGCCCAGTGTGGGGGACACATGCCCTCCCACAAAATATGCCAGGCCCGGGGTGATGGGGTCCTCAAGGCCGAAATCTGCCCTAAATGAAGGCTGTTTGCCCCCCTCTCAGGGTGGCTGGCTTTGGGGGAATGGCCATAGGGCCTGGCTGCAGGCCAGGCCCGGTGGCCAATCACCTTCTGTGCACTGCCAGAAGCTGTGCGCTGCATGGGGTTGGCTACATTCGGGGTGTTGGTTGCAGGGCCACAGGCCAGGTCCAGTGCCTAACCCACAGCTGCGCATGCTTGAAGGTCGTGGGCGGCGTGGGGTTGGGTTGGCTGCATGCAGGGGGTTATCCAACCCCCTGCTGCACATGGCTGAAGGCTGTGCGTGGCATGGGATTGGCTGCATACGGGGGTTGGCTGCAGGGCCTGGCGTGCGCGACGTCGTTTGGATTAATATATGGTAATTAAATATTACTTTATGTTAAAAAAAAAGTAGAAATTCACTGAAAGAAAAAATAAAGGTTACAGGGACATTATATTTATGAAATAGAATTAAGAAAAACCTTAGAAATTATCTAAAAAACCAAAGGTTATAGGGACATCATAGTTTAACACACACAAAACCATAGAAATTCGGCAGTTATAGTCATAGTTTTCTCAAGTAACTATAACTCATGCCCTAAGGTACATCACTCATTACATCTTCTATGATATCATTGATATCAATGCAACATTTGCAGTGAAATTATGGATTAGTAAACTGTGCATGGCGGGGTCGCGAGTTATAGTTACCTTAGTGCACGAGTTATATTTACTTGAGATAACTATAACTGCAGAATTTGTATGGCGTTGTGTGTGTAAAATCTGAACCTTACCATAACGTACGTCCCTGTAACCTTGAATTTCTAAGGTTTTTTTAATTCTATTTCCCAACTATAACGTCCCTGTAACCTTTGATTCAGTGAATATATATATATATATATATATATATATATATACATACACCATGTTGTGCAATATTATGCAGTTTTCATTGAGCAAATGTTTTCAGAGAAATAGCTGTCATTGAATGTAAAAGCATCTTGGAGGGTGTAAATTCGCACAGAGACTTCTGTGCTTGCATGAGACGTTTGATTGGGAGAGACACTTGGGATATACCTTGCATACAAACATTCCTTCCTTTTTTAGTTCGGGAAAGCTTAGGTCATGGTTCACGGTGGAGCAACATTGGGGACCAGATCCAGGTGATCTGAAGGAGGAGAGAAGGGTCACCTCTGACTGACCTGTTTTGTGAACATTGATATGTAATTGTTTTTGTATAAAATGTTCTGAATTGTAACACATGGTTCTTTATTTCGTTGCCCAATTTTTGCTCTTCTCCATGTCTGGCAAATGCCTGGCCACAACCCCAGTAAATAACACCCTGTGAGTGACCTCGTCTTAGGGCTATTATTAGTCTAGTGGCAGGGCCTTGCCAGTTTCGAGGGGTGTGTCTGCAGGAAGCAGTAATTGCATACATCAGCAATGCTTAAAGCAGTTGGTAGCAATTGGGAAATTGCATGTTATTTCACATTGTGCGGTGACTGGCAGAATCGAGAAAATGTTATGTATGAAGTATTGTTTAAGGGGCACTGGATTAGAGGGAGGGAAAATTCGGAGTAGAAATTTACACTTTACGTGCATAATTAAACTTATTTTTCTATTTGTGTCGCAACCGTAAAGACTCTAGTGCAGCAGTGATGACTGCAGCACAGAGTAGAAAGGTAAACATGCAGTGAAACTGGGGCATTCCATTCACAGGGCTGGACGTTAGTGGAGAATGAGCTGTGCGTGTCCTACTTTGAATTCCAATACAACAGGTCTGTCTCAGTCACCAAGCCTCTTTTTTGGCAATGGCGTGCAAATGACGTGCAGAAAATACCATTTACCGATATCCTCTTCTCATTACTTCTAGAGGTTGATAGGCTATAGGAAATTTTGAAAGGCCTTCTTCACAGGGTCAGGTGCTGTTGCGACCTGAACCTGCACTTTGACGACCCGACATGTGCTATTAGCGCGGCACTTATTTCTGATTTAGCAGCTATGAACATCCCGCTTGTAATTCAGGCTCCACCCACACGGCTGGCCACTTATTAGACCCAATATTTTCTAATCTGCCTAACATTTGTTGCCCTCAGCTCTTCCAATACTTTGGTCGGATCACTTCTGGTGGGCTTCCGGTTAAAAAAGGTCTCTCTAGTTTATCCTCGATTACCCCCGGCCTTAAGTCCAAATCTAGAAATTGGGGAAAATTGACATCGAAGCTTTGAATAAGCTCCTATCCAAGACTGTCCCCAGCTTTAGCCCAATCTCTATAGCAGACGAGGATGCCATACATAATTGGATTCTTAACTCCATTGATGCTTGTCTACCGTCGTCTGTCAGGATGGTGAATAATCACCGGCCACCTGCCCCCTGGTTTTCCGAGAGGCTAAAAGTGGAGAAAAGCAAATGGAAAGTACTAGAGAGACGCTGGAGAAAGAATTACGCTCCTGACGCCAAATTAGCATATAAAAAGGCAAAAAGAGATTATTATTCACTTTGCAAAGTTGCACGTGCAGAGCATGTGATTTTTACCATTTCCAAGGCACAGAATAACTCCAAGACGTTGTTTAAGCTTGTTAAAGAACTGTCTGGCGCGACATGCCAACCTAAATCCCCGGATCTTACTGAATTGCAATGTGAAGATCTTGCTAGGTTTTTCCTTAACAAAGTTGAAAAAATATACTCCACACTTAATGAATCCAAGCCTACCAGTGCCATACTGCAAACTACGAACCCTCTCAGTTAATTAGAAGTATGGAACCGCAGGTTTGTGTGCCCTCTGCACCTACCAATAAATTAGAAACTTGGGTGCTCCTTGATAGCACCCTCTTCAGGCGGATTTTGGACAGCCTTAGATCTGGTTCTCCAGTGGACCCTATTCCCATCACTGTGCTTCAGAAACTCGAACAGTCCTCCTTGTTGTTAATTATGGCAATTGCTCAACGCCTCCTTAAAGGAAGCAATGGTTCCGTCAACATGGAAGCATGCGATGGTTCTCCCACTTCTAAAAAAAGTTAATGCCGACCCCGCGCAACTGTCTAATTTTCGGCCCATCTCCTTGCTCCCAGCCTTCTCCAAAATTTTGGAAAAGCACATTAATCTTCAACTGACGGCATTTGTTGAATCCCAGAAATTTTTGCACGACTCACAGTCTGGTTTTAGACCAGGCTTTTCAACTGAAACTACTCTGCTTAGAGTCACAGAAATGTTATGCAACCGTGTTGACTCTGGGGACTCCGTGGCACTCATACTCTTAGATTTAAGTGCCGCTTTTGACACGGTCTCTCACACCGTGCTATTGCATGCTCTGCAATCCTTAGGAATAACTGGTTGTGCACTCAACTGGCTTACTGATTTTCTGACTGACCGTACGTTCCAGGTCTTCCCCACGGCCAGCTCCAATACTCATTTCTCACCTTATGGGGTTCCTCAAGGGTCCATCCTCAGCCCTCTTTGTTCAACATTTATGTCAGGCCTCTGGCGACGATTGCTGAAGATGCAGGGTTGTCCCTTTTCTCCTATGCCGATGACACCCAGATTGTTTTCTCCCTTTCTGCTGAAAGAGCGTCAAAATCATCTTCTTCCTTCAGTCTGGTCAGGAACATAGCAGGATGGATGCAAGCCAACCTGCTCAAACTCAATGAGGAAAAGACGGAGGTGCTGATTTTGGGTAAGAACAAAGACCATGGGGACCTCAACACTGGCCGCCTGAAATGGGTGCTCTGCCCAGCCTAATCGTCAGGTCTGGAATTTAGGTGTTATAATCGATGACCAGTTATCAATGAAGCAACAAGCGGTGAAAGTGTCTTCAATCTGTTTCACTATCATTAAATGGCTCAGAAAACATCCTTGGATGCTGCCTTTGTCTACGTAACGTACCGTGGTCCAGGCTCTTGTCAACTTCTAGACTGGACTACGGAAACATTTTGTATCTAGGAGCCAATAAGGATATGTTACGTAAACTGCAGATGGTGCAGAATGCGGCGGCTAGGCTACTTTGTAAGGTTCCTAAAACAGTTTCCATCTCAGGTTCTCTTAGGGATCTACATTGGCTCAGGGTTGAGAATCGTATTAAATTCAAAGCCCTGAGCTATATGTTCAAAATCAAAGTTGGTAAGGCACCCCAATACTTAAATGCTTTAGTTCATCCTTACCTCCCACCACGTCTCTTACGTTCCGCCACTCAGGCAAAATTTACGGTGCCTAGGACCAGATTGTCGCGTATGGGCGGCCGATCCTTCTCTTTGTCCTAGGTCCCTCTTTATGGAACTCCTCCCTACGTCTCTTCGGACTGAAACTATTTACGAGAATTTTCGTAAGTGTTTAACAACCTGGTTGTTCAATATGTAGAGCACTTTCTTTTTTCTTTTGTTCCTATCAGGCGGCGCCGGGAAACCCTTGGGTAGCTGTGCGCCTTATAAGATTAAAATAACATAACATAACATAACAAAGTCATCCTGTGCCCTGGGCACCCCCCAACGTTTTGCTGACTGGTACTGGTGGTAACTGACTCTGACTGACCCTGGGCAGGGGTGGTGCATTTGCCTAACCAGGCCCAGGGCCAGTGCTATGCTGAAAACACTTAGATACAGTTAAAACACCTACATACACTAGGGTACACTATGGGTTGGGGTACCCCTGTGATTGGCCTGACCTACCCTATAAGCCCCTAGTATATAATAGGGCAGGGGAATTGAAACTACCTATCAGTCCCTAGTATGTAGTAGGGCATGGCAGTTTAAGAGGCCAGCAGCCTTTCTGCACTTGCATGTGTGCACTGCTGAGGCCTGAGGTCAGTTTTAAAAGCAGCTCTGGGTGCCATGACTGCTTTTAAAAAGTAAATTGTGCCCAAACTCGACTTTGGGATTTGGGGCACTTAAAAATGGATTACCTATAATGTTTTGGCATATTAGGGACCCCCAGGGTCTCCCCTAGGTATCCCAGGGGTGGGAGATCAGGTATCTATAAGGTAGACCCCTATAAAAATGAGTTTTTATATGCTTGGGTTATGAAATTACATTTCACTCTCACATTGTGGTAAAGTGCTGCCCAAATTCGACTTTGATGCTAGGAGCACTGTGAAGTGAGGATCTGCAATCTATTTTACAGATTCAGAACCCCTAAAGTCTCCCCTAGTTGTCCAATGGGGTGGGGGTCCTGTAGATATAAGCAAAGTACTTATAAAATATGTTTTGTAAGTCTTGGTGCTGGAAAAATGGCCCAAGTCATTTTTCCCATTGCAAATCCCCTGTTACATAGGTTAACATGGTAGGAAGTTATTAATTAATATCTCTTGGATAGGAGAGGGCTAGAGAGGCCATTCAAAGATTTCCCCGAATGGTATTAATAAATCCAACAATATGATATTGTTGAATTTCTCCTAATGTGTACATACAAGAAGTTATAAGACTTTCTTGTTTGTAAATCCAGATTCAGCCTTCCAGTGGTCTGCCCTGATTGGTCAGAGTTAAGTGGATTAGCCAGCCTGCCTGGAGAGGTGATAAAGAGCCCCTGGGGTTATGCAGCTGGGCTGGGAGGGCAATGTGCTGGTCCACAGGAATTCCAGGCCAGGGGGAGGGGTTGTAAACCATGGGCTTCAAAGAGAAAAGCAGAACCCAGTGTCATTTTACAACTCTGAACTTTATACCTCAGGCAGATGGGGGGATTAAGGAAGGTATGAGCAGATGCAGGGGGGAGAGTCTAAGTAAATTAGCCATCCTAGGGGTGTGTTTAGCCAGCTCTTGCCTCCTTGATGGAAATTCTGCCATTATGGATTTGGAAGATTTGATGCACTCTGGGACAAAATAACGCCACACTCTACAGGAAGTGGTCATATCTTTGAGGAGTTACCCTGCTCCCATTGGTCAGGAGTGACCTCCTGTCTGACCCAGAGAACATGGAATAAGTATCTGAGAGGGGCAGAGCCCTCCAGATCTGCTGCTTGAAACTTACTGAAGCAAGACATTGCCAAGCTGAGAAGATTTTGCTGTGCAAAGATTTCTAAGGCCTGATCTCTGAAGACTGCACCATCTGAAACTACAGCCTTGTGGATTATCTTACTGAAAAGGAACTAAAGAGTGGACTCCCTGAAAGCTACAGGTTAAAAGAGCTCATCTGGAACATCACCAACTAAATCTGCACCTTGGGGAACTACCAGTGGATTTGTGGAGAAGTGTGGCTCAATGGTTAGAGCGGCAGACCCTGATGCAGAGATCTGGCCCGGGACCAGGGTTCAATTCCCGCCTCGTCGGGTCTTGGGCTCAATTTCCTCGGACCTGATAATTCTCGCCTCGGTGCCTATTCTAATCATGGGTCCCACTCTGCAACTCTGGGCAATAGCTTGCTTAATCTCCACAACGGCCCCACCAGCGCTGGGATGCCTGGCTTCACCTTGGGGGTGCCCAGGAGTGAAATGAAATGAAATGAAATGAAAATCGATATTTGTAAAGCGCGAACTGTCACTCCGAAGGGAGCATCCTGGCGCTGATACAGAGGAGATATCGCACTCTGAGTGTCTTAGATAAGAGAGAGGCAAAATTCATCTGTTGCTCCGAAGATCCATGTTTTTAGAGCTTTTCTATACTGGGTTTCGGTTTTATGCATTCTCAGTTGCAGAGGCAGTAGGTTCCAAGCTCTGGTGCCTAACACTGCTATAGTTTTGCCTCCTTTGGTTTTACATCGGAAATTGGGAGGTGAAAGCAGGTTAGCTGATGAGGACCTGAGAGTTCTGTTTGTAGTATAAGGAGTAAATCGAGATGAAAGGTATTTTGGTCCTGTCTTGCGTGACGCCTTAAAAGTGATTAGGAGAACCTTGAACAGAATTCAGAGTGGACATTTCACAGGGAAAAGACAGGAAGGGTTCCACAGCGGTATGCGTATAGCGCCAGGACACCCTAGGGTAACAGTGCGCTTTACAAGTACAAATTTCATTTCATTTCATTTCATTTGTAAGGGTGATGTCCAAGTGGATTGTGGGAACTGAAGTCCTCAACTTTCAAGGACCATCTTGGAGCTTCCAGACCCTTGGAGTGAGTTTGAGACACTTTGGGACCCTTTGAGGAACTTCAGGAAGAAGTTCAAGAAGTTTGGAGAACTTTGGAGGAACTTTGAAAAAAAGCTCCATAGAGGGACCGACTCAACCTGGTCAGCCAAGCCGCCTGCCTTCAACCGCGAGTCGGCCAAGCCATCCAGGTTCGTCCCGCTAAAAGCTTCGTCAGTCCCACTTCCAGAGTTTGACCGGGACTAGAAGAAATCGGAAGCCGGCGAAACCTCACCCGACCCGGCTACATGAGGAGCATCGAGAGACCCCACGGGAAAAAGCTCCAGAAAAGTTTCTAAGTCCGCTCGTAGAAAAGGCGACCGGGAGCAACCGCGAGAGCCAAGCCGCCTGTCTTCCATCGCGTGTCGGCCTGGGCTCCTGGGTTGCCCCGCTGAAGCGCTAAAGAAAAAGTTTCTAAGTCCGCTCCAGGGAAGTTGACCGGGAGTTCGTCGAAAGGCAAGCCGGCGGACCCGCACCGGATCCGGACTGGCTGGGAGCGTCGAGGGGCCTCGGGGAGAAAATCTCCAGAAAAGTTTCTAAGTGTGAAGGTAGAAACTGAGACCGTGACCTGCCGCGAGCTGTAGCCTCCCAGGGCTCCATCGCGGACGGCCTGAAACTTTGACTTTTCCCCGGTCTATCGCGAGCAGGTATCCCAATATTGTGCTATAATCTTCTAAGTGCTATATTTTATTAAATCTTTGAAAATTCATATCTCCGGTTCCCTACATTGGATTTTTGTCGTTTTGGTGTCATTTTAAAGATGAAAATATTTCCTATTTTTATAAATTGGTGTTGGATTTTTATTATGTGTTGTGTCTTAATTATTTACTGAATTGGTGTTTTTAAATGCTTTACATACCTGTCTTTGAAGTTAAGCCTGTCTGCTCGCAGCCACGTTACCAAGTGTTGAGCATAGGAATAATTTTCTAAGACCTATGCTGAGTCCTACCAATAGTTAGTGGCCTTATTGCCAGTGGCAGACCTACATTTGCCCCTACCAATAATCCACTTTCCAACATTTGGTGCTCAGCGGTGTGGATGAGGACATGTGTTTAAAAGTACACCTTTCAGTAAAGTGAATTAAGATTATAAAAATCCTCTAAATTGCCTTAGAATAAAACTTTTGAGTTTGATTTTTGGAATTTGGACTAAACTGTTTTTAATCCATTGTTTTGATTTTCCCAAATTGTTCTAAGTCTGTTGTGCCTAGTTTTTGTGTCCCAAAACTTGGAAACCATGGAGCTGGACCTGGCTAAACTTTCCCAGTTTAAGATGGCTGATCTTAGGGAACAATGTAGGCTTAGGGGGCTGCCTGCTTGCAGGAAGCTTAGGAAGGTAGGGTTGCTTGAGTCCCTAAAAGCCTGGGCTAGGGCAGCTGAGGAGAGTCAAGGGGGGAGAGAGGGTGTCCCCCCCCCAACCTCCTCCAAGAGGAGGTTGAGGTTGATGCCTCTTCAATTTTAACTAGTGTTAGCCAATTGAATCCAGATGGTGGGAGTGGGGAAGGGTCCCTTACTCAGGAACCACCACCGTCCCTTGCAGAGAGACAGCTTAAGGCTCAATTAGCTTTGATAGCTTTGGAACAGAGGAAACTGGACTTGGCTGAGAAGAGATGGGAGAGGGAGGAGGCGTTCAAAAGAAATGGTGGCAGTGAAAATGATGAAGATTTTGAAATGTCCAGGGGTGGTGCATTTGATCACAAACTTCCCAAGGGTATAGTACCCAAGTACACTAAGGGGGATGACATTTACAAGTGGCTAGCAGCTTTTGAGAGGACCCTTAGAATGAGTAGGGTCCACTCTAAGTATTGGGGTGCACTCCTGTGGGAGTTGATTCCAGTAGCTGGGAGGGATAGGCTCCTGACCCTGAAGGGAGAGGATGCAGAATCATACCAGCAGATGAAGGCATGCTTAGTCAAGAGGTTTGGTCTGACTCCAGAGCAGTACAGGGTGAAGTTTAGAGGCACCCAGAAATTGAGTTCAAAGTCTTGGGTAGACTTTGTGGACGTTTCAGTGAAGGCACTGGAAGGCTGGATTGTTGGTAACAAAGTTGACACATATGAGGGATTGTATAATTTGTTTTTGAAAGAACATATTTTGACTCATTGTGCAGAAGAGAAGTTACGCCAGTATCTAGTGGACTCCAGAGAGCTGGGTGAAGCAGCTGATGAGTGGGTGAGAACCCGGGTTTCCATACAGCACCAGGGGGGTGACCAGAAGAAAGGAGGACAGGTCCCTCCCCAGGGGAAAGCCCAAGGGAAAGAAGGTCAAAACCAGAAGGAGTCCTCCAAAGATCCACAAAAACCTGCACAAGGAGGGGGGGCCCGAGCCAACCCAAATACAAAGGGTGGTGGAATCAGGAAAAGAATGGTAGGTTCTTTGATCCCTCAAAAGTGGGTAAGTGCTTTGACTGTAACCAGCCAGGGCACAAACAGGGAGATGCTGTCTGCGCCAAGAAGCTCCCCCCTAAGGGGCCATCCACAGGGATTGCCAGTGTCAGTGTAGGGGTGGATAGTGGTGCCCCAGTGAGGAGTAGTTAGGTGGTGGAAGCAACCTTAGTGTCCCTGGGTGGGGTGAATATTGCAACCCTTGCTGCCTTACCTCCAAACATGGATAAGCACAGGCCGAGGCCTAAAGTGAATGGGACTGAGGTTGAGGCTATCAGAGACACTGGGGCTAGTGTAACTATGGTCCTGGATGAGCTGGTGCCTCCAGAGAGGTTGTTACCTGGTGAGTTTCACCAGGTGACTTATGCAGACAGCACTACCAAACTCCATCCTATGGCTGTGGTGGATTTGGAATGGGGAGGTGTGACAGGCCCTATGAAGGTAGCTGTGTCAAAGGTGCTCCAAGTCCAGTGTTTACTGGGCAATTATCTTGAAGCCTCTGTGTGGTCAGAGGTGGAGAGAGGACTCCATATGAAAATATTGGAGCTCCCTGAGTGGGTATGTGCTGTGACTAGGTCCCAGACTAGCCAGAAGGGAGGGGCTGGACACTTGGACCCTGGAACAAAGGGCCAAGCATCCAAGTACAAGGGCACTGGGCCTGGTGAGCCAGCCCAGGGAACTCCAGAGGTGCAGGAGGAATATAACCCTGATGGGGAGGATCTGGCCTCTGAGGGAGGGACTCCATCCCTGCCAGAGCTGTCGGATTTGGAAGAACTGACAGGAGCAGGTGGACCCTCCAGAGAGGAGTTCAGTAAGGGACAGCGTGACTGTCCCACCCTTGAGAGCTTGAGGCGGATTGCTTCTAAGCAAGAGGAGGGGGATAACAGTGGGTTTCACAAACTCTACTGGGAAGATGGACTGCTTTATACTGAGGCCAGAAACCTCAAGGAGGGGGCCACCAGGAGGTTGGTGGTGCCCCAGAGGTACAGAGAGCTCATCCTGACTTTGGGTCATGATATCCCCTTGGCAGGACATTTGGGACAGACAAAGACATGGAACCGGTTGGTGAACCATTTCTACTGGCCCCATATGTCTGAAAAGGTAAAGGAGTTTTGCAGCTCCTGTGTCACCTGTCAGGCCAGTGGCAAGGCAGGGGGCAAGACAAAGGCTACCCTAAAACCACTGCCAGTGGTTGGGGTTCCTTTTGAAAGGGTGGGGATGGACATTGTTGGTCCCCTGGACCCACCTACTGCATCAGGGAATAGGTATATCTTAGTGGTAGTTGACCATGCCACTAGGTACCCTGAAGCCATACCTCTTAGAACCATTGATGCTCCTGCAGTGGCTAGAGCACTGCTTGGTGTGTTCACCAGAGTGGGTTTTCCAAAAGAGGTGGTGTCAGATAGGGGCACGAACTTCCTGTCCAGCTAACTGACTGCTATGTGGGATGAGTGTGGTGTCAACTACAAGTTCACCACCCCCTATCAACCACAAGCAAATGGTCTTGTTGAGAGATTCAACAAAACCCTGAAGGGCATGATAAATGGGTTGTCAGAGAAACTCAGGAGGAGATGGGATGTTCTCCTCCCATGCTTACTGTTTGCCTACAGGGAGGTGCCACAGAAAGGGGTTGGTTTCAGTCCCTTTGAGTTGTTGTTTGGACACCCTGTGAGGGGGCCATTGAGCCTGCTGAGAGAGTCTTTAGAGAAGCCTCTTAAAGAAGCAAAGGACAATGTGCTTGACTATGTGCTAGGCCTGAGATCTAGAATGGCAGAGTGCATGTACAAGGCAAACAGGAAACTGGAGGCCAGCCAGGAGCTCATGAAGCACTGGTATGATCAAAAGGCTACTATGCCTGAGTATACTCCAGGACAGTTGGTGTGGGTGTTGGAGCCTGTGGCTCCCAGGGCCCTCCATGACAAGTGGAGTGGGCCTTATCCAATCTTAGAAAAGAAGGGTGAGGTTACCTATTTGGTTGATCTTGGCACCCCCAGGAACCCTCGTAGGGTCCTGCATGTGA
Organism: Calotriton arnoldi; assembly: GCA_963921515.1. Classification (NCBI taxonomy): domain Eukaryota; kingdom Metazoa; phylum Chordata; class Amphibia; order Caudata; family Salamandridae; genus Calotriton; species Calotriton arnoldi. Next base: position 1,166,451 of record CAWUFW010001865.1, on the reverse strand, counting down.
ATAGATTGAAACCCCACCATGACAGGGCAGACATGACCATGTTACTGGTCACTGATGAGGGTGTGGAGGAGGAAACTGAGCCTGTGCCCGACCTCCTCTCCACTAATGTGCACGATGGGTCAGTGGAGGGGGTGATACTCTCTCCCAAGTTGACAGACCAGCAGCACAGAGACTGTAAGCAAGTGCTGGAGCAGTTTGCTGGCTTGTTCTCTTTGACCCCAGGCATCACTGAGTGGTGTGTGCACCACATTGACACTGGTGACAGCCTACCTGTCAAAAATAAACTGTACAGGTTGTCTGACCATGTCAGAGCCAGCATTAAAGCTGAGGTTGCTAAGATGCTGGAATTGGGGGTAATTGAACTGTCTGAGAGTCCATGGGCCAGTCCAGTGGTGCTGGTGCCTAAACCTAATCCTCAGGGGGACCCAAGGAGTTAAGGTTCTGTGTGGACTACAGAGGATTGAATGCAGTCACAAAGACTGATGCTCACTCCTGTACCTAGAGCTGATGAGCTCATTGATAGGTTAGGGGCTGCTAAGTACCTGAGTACTTTTGATTTGACTTCAGGTTACTGGCAGATTTCCCTCACTGATGGAGCAAAGGAGAGGTCAGCATTCTCCACACCATAGGGGCATTATCAGTTCAAGGTAATGCCCTTTGGATTAAAGAATGCACCTGCCACCTTCCAAAGGTTGGTGAACAGGGTCTTGTCTGGGTTGGAACAATTCAGTGCAGCTTAACTGGATGATATAGCTGTATACAGTTCTATCTGGGGGGATCACTTAAGCCACCTAAGGGAAGTGCTTCAGGCCATGCAGCAGGCAGGCCTGACTATTAAGGCAAGCAAGTGCCAAATAGGGCAGAGTTCTGTGGTGTACCTGGGCCACCTGGTAGGTGGGGGCCATGTACAGCCTCTCCAAGCTAAAATCCAAACTATTTTGGATTGGACAGCTCCTGTTACCCAGACTCAGGTCCGGGCATTCCTTGGACTGACAGGGTACTATATAAGGTTTGTTCAAAATTATGGGACCATTATGGGGCCCCTAACAGAACTCACTTCTAAAAAGAGGCCCAAGAAGGTGATTTGGACCCCAGAGTGTCAGAAGGCTTTTGATACTCTGAAAGCTGCTATGTGTTCAGCACCAGTGCTACTGGCCCCTGACTACACAAAAGAATTTGTGGTTCAGACAGATGCTTCAGAGCAAGGGATTGGGGCAGTGTTGTCACAGCTAAATGAAGAGGGCCTTGATCAGACAGTTGCCTTTATTAGCAGGAGGCTTCTTCCCAGAGAGCAGAGGTGGAGTGCCATTGAAAGAGAGGCTTTTGCTGTGGTTTGGTCCCTGAAAAAGTTGAGACCATATTTGTTTGGGACTCACTTTCGTGTTCAAACTGACCACAGGCCTCTCAGATGGCTCATGCCAGGGGGGAGAATCTCTCATGATGGCTCATGAGAGGGGAGAATCGCAAGCTGTCAAGGGGGTCCATTTCCCTACAGGGAATGGACTTTACAGTGGAACACAGACCTGGGGTTGCCCATGCAAATGCGGATGGACTTTCCAGGTTTTTCCACTTAGCTGATGAGGACTACCAGGGTGTAGGTTAGTAACCCATCACCTTTCGTTTGGGGGGGGGGCTATGTTGCAAAGTCATCCTGTGTCCTGGGCACCCCCCAACTTTTTGCTGACTGGTACTGGTGGTAACTGACTCTGACTGACCCTGGGCAGGGGTGGTGCATTTGCCTAACCAGGCCCAGGGCCAGTGCTATGCTGAAAACACTTAGATACAGTTAAAAAACCTACATACACTATGGTACACTATGGGTTGAGGTATCCCTGTGATTGGCCTGACCTACCCTATAAGCCCCTAGTATATAATAGGGCAGGGGAATTGAAACTACCTATCAGTCCCTAGTATGTAGTAGGGCATGGCAGTTTAAGAGGCCAGCAGCCTTTCTGCACTTGCATGTGTGCACTGCTGAGGCCTGAGGTCAGTTTTAAAAGCAGCCCTGGGTGCCATGACTGCTTTTAAAAAGTAAATTGTGCCCAAACTCGACTTTGGGGTTTGGGGCACTTAAAAATGAATAACCAACAATGTTTTGGCATATTAGGGACCCCCAGGGTCTCCCCTAGGTATCCCAGGGGTGGGGGTCAGGTATCTATAAGGTAGACCCTTATAAAATGAGTTTTTATATGCCTGGGTTAAGTGAAATTTCACATTTCACTCCCACATTGTGGTAAAGTGCTGCCCAAATTCGACTTTGAAGCTAGGAGCACTGTGAAGTGGGGATCTGCAATATTTTTACAGATTCAGTACCCCTAAAGTCTCCCCTAGTTGTCCTATGGGGTGGGGGTCCTGTAGATATAAGCAAAGTACTTATAAAATATGTTTTTGTAAGTCCTGGTGCTGGAAAAATGGCCCAAGTCATTTTTCCCATTGCAAATCCCCTGTTACATAGGTTAACATGGTAGGAAGTTATTAATTAATATCTCTTGATAGGAGAGGGCTAGAAAGGCCATTCAAAGATTTCCCTGAATGGTATTAATAAATCCAACAATATGATATTGTTGAATTTCTCCTAATGTGTACATACAAGAAGTTATAAGACTTTCTTGTTTGTAAGTCCAGATTCAGCCTTCCAGTGGTCTGCCCTGATTGGTCAGAGTTAAGTGGATTAGCCAGCCTGCCTGGAGAGGTGATAAAGAGCCCCTGGGGTTATGCAGCTGGGATGGGAGGGCAGTGTGCTGGTCCACAGGAATGCCAGGCCAGGGGGAGGGGTTGTAAACCATGGGCTTCAAAGAGAAAAGCAGAACCCAGTGTCATTTTACAACTCTGAACTTTATACCTCAGGCAGATGGGGGGATTAAGGAAGGTATGAGAAGATGCAGGGGGGAGAGTCTAAGTAAATTAGCCATCCTAGGGGTGTGTTTAGCCAGCTCTTGCCCCCTTGCTGGAAATTCTGCCATTATGGATTTGGAAGATTTGATGCACTCTGGGACAAAATAATGCCACACTCTACAGGAAGTGGTCATATCTTTGAGGAGTTACCCTGCTCCCATTGGTCAGGAGTGACCTCCTGTCTGACCCAGAGAACATGGAATAAGTATCTGAGAGGGGCAGAGCCCTCCAGATCTCCTGCTTGAAACTTACTAAAGCAAGACATTGCCAAGCTGAGGAGATTTTGCTGTGCAAAGATTTCTAAGGCCTGACCTCTGAAGACTGCACCATCTGAAACTACAACCCTGTGGATTATCTTGCTGAAAAGGAACTAAAGAGTGGACTCCCTGAAAGCTACAGGTTAAAAGAGCTCATCTTGAACATCACCAACTAAATCTGCACCTTGGGGAACTACCAGTGGATTTGTATGGGTGACGTCCAAGTCGATTGTGGGAACTGAAGTCCTCAACTTTCAAGGACCATCTTGGAGCTTCCAGACCCTTGGAGTGAGTTTGAGACACTTTGGGACCCTTTGAGGAACTTCAGGAAGAAGTTCAAGAAGTTTGGAGAACTTTGGAGGAACTTTGAAAAAAAGCTCCATAGAGGGACCGACTCAACCTGGTCAGCCAAGCCGCCTGCCTTCAACCGCGAGCCGGCCAAGCCATCCAGGTTCGTCCTGCTAAAAGCTCCGTCGGTCCCACTTCCAGAGTTTAACCGGGACTAGAAGAAATCGGAAGCCGGCGAACCCTCACCGGACCCGGCTACATGAGGAGCATCGAGAGACCCCGCGGGAAAAAGCTCCAGAAACGTTTCTAAGTCCGCTCATAGAAAAGGCGACCGGGAGCAACCGCGAGAGCCAAGCCGCCTGCCTTCCATCGCGTGTCGGCCTGGGCTCCTGAGTTGCCCCGCTGAAGCGCTAAAGAAAAAGTTTCTATGTCCGCTCCAGGGAAGTTGACCGGGAGTTCGTCGAAAGGCAAGCCGGCGGACCCGCACCGGACCCGGACTGGCTGGGAGCGTCGAGGTGCCTCGGGGAGAAAAGCTCCAGAAAGGTTTCTAAGTGTGAAGATAGAAACTGAGACCGGGACCTGCCGCGAGCTGTAGCCGCCCAGGGCTCCATCGCGGTCGGCCTGAAACTTTGACTTTTCCCCGGTCTATCGAGAGCAGGTATCCCAATATGGTGCTATAATCTTCTAAGTGCTATATTTTATTAAATCTTTGAAAATTCATATCTCCGGTTCCCTACATTGGAGTTTTGTCGTTTTGGTGTCATTTTAAAGATAAAAATATTTCCTATTTTATAAATTGGTGTTGGAGTTTTATTATGTGTTGTGTCTTAATTATTTACTGAATTGGTGTTTTTAAATGCTTTACATACCTGTCTTTGAAGTTAAGCCTGTCTGCTCGCAGCCACGTTACCAAGGGTTGAGCATAGGAATAATTTTCTAAGACCTATGCTGAGTCCTACCAATAGTTAGTGGCCTTATTGCCAGTGGCAGACCTACATTTGCCCCTACCAATAATCCACTTTCCAACAGGTGCGCTGCCTGCTTTCACATGAAAGAATATGCTAATTATTAAACACAGTTGTATGAGGATTATGTTCCACTTTTAACTTACCACGTGCTCAGATTTATATGTAGATGTATGACGTTACCAGCTGTGACACATAAAGATTTAAAAGCAATTTCGTTTTAGAAATATGGCACTTTAGAAATGTACAGGTAATGGGGTACGGATAGATGCACCTCGCACCTACTAGCACCTTACAACATAGATATTCTGCCTCTTACCATGGACTTTGCATTTTCTGACACATCATGTTGTAAACAGAGCTGTATTATTCATGCAACCCTTACGAAAATAATAAGCGAAAAGCAAAAGGAAGTAAGACTTTAGTTATCTTGCTCCAGTGTCCTTTCCTTTTTCTGCATAGTATTCCGCAAGTTAAGCCCAATGATGTTAAAAGCAACCTGCCAAAATACCATCAAAGCCGAATATAGCATGTTACAACGCATGCTATTACATCACGTTCCTTTACAACGCGTCGTTACAACGTCCGCGTTGTTAGAACGCGATACCTTTACAACGCAAGTCATTAGATCGACTTCTGTAGGGGGCGCGCTGGACTTAGAAATAGTATAATTTACTATTCCAACTCCAGCCTGCGCAACAGTAGGGAAGGTGTTGGAATAGTAAATTATACTATTCCTTAGGTTAGAGCGCCCCCTACAGCAAGTCGATCTAATGACTTGCGATGTAAAGGCATCGCGTTCTAACAACGTGGTCGTTGTAATGACCGCGTTGTAAAGGAACGCAATGTAACGACTGCATTGTAAACGCTGTTTCCCATCAAAGCCAAATTGTGTATGGGCCTCTTATATTACATGAGACCACACAAGGGTGCAGTGGCGTAGCGAAACTTGAGGGGGTCCCCCTGCGAAGTACATGGAGGCCCCCTCCCCGGCCCACCATCTATCATTTTGCCCCAACGCCCTAAAATCTGGTATATTTTTAATTGAAACCTCCAACATTTAATGAAATGCCTCTATATTGTCTTGCTTAAAGTTCTAATAAGAAAGTGAGAAACACTCTTAATATATAAACTACGCCATTTGTAACATTATTGTCAAGAGCAGATTATTTAACTGAGACGGCAATCAGAACAATGCCAAGGAGCCGTCTTATTGTCTCAGGAACTGCCTATCTCTGATGAACAACTACAAAGGGGCCGATTCCGATCTCGGCCGGTAGGGCACCGAATCGGATTCGGCTTAACCGGATCCGATTCGGAGCCCTGTCTCCCGACCGATTCGTAAGTGCGTCCGGCCGAGCGAGTACGATGCGAGCGCACGCGAAATCACCGACCGACTTGTTCGCGGGTCCGATGCGCTCCGACCGACTCGCACGGACACGACTCGCACCGCGCGATGGAGACATTCCCCGGCCGGGCAAGTACGATGCGCGCCGCGAGCAGTCCGACCGACTCGCGCCGTCCGGCTCGAAAGAGCAGTCGGAGCCGCACTTTGGGGGTCCGTGTCGGACCCCCCTGTACGCGTAGCCGCTCGAGTCGCACACAGGGGGGACCCATGGGTCCCCCCTACCTGTGCATGTACGCTGCGAGTCGCTTCGAGGCATACCCGCTGTAGGGGGCACCCTTGTTCGCCTCGCACCCATTGGGTCAATGGGAGCCCGCGTACGCATTGTACGACCTGCTCCCATTGACTTCAATGGGAGTCCGACCGACTCGAGTCCGATTGCATGCGTGCGCATCGTACTCGTTCGGTCGGACTGCCAGAGTCCGATTCGGTCGGAAATCTCTCCGGGTCCGGCTCGGTCGGAGAGATTTCCGGCCTGAATCGGAATCGGCCCCATAGTGTCTGAAATAGAATTGACATTGATGGAAAATAACTTGAAACTTTGAAAGACAAACCCAAACCTGCAATTTCACAGACTCGACAGACAATATACACTAGGAGTACATAAGATAGAACTCAGTATCCTGCCAGCTCCAAGAGAAATAAACTGGTGTGAATTGTCTGCATGCCACACACTTGTGTCTGTCAGGGGTTGTGCATGATAATAACCACTCTATAGTTTTTAAAATGAACCGAGGAAGACATTTCAACCATCATGGCTTTCTTAGTAAGCAGGTCAAAAACAGACAGGCAAACGAGGCAGAGGAGGAAAATTGCTTGGATGCTTCAGAATATTGATGCAGATGTTTGTCTGTTTGTATTTATCATGTCTGTGGTGTAAATAATGCTAATTACAAGATTTAAATTGAGAACAAAGAAGGCTCGGGTCCTAAAACCTCCTGGACTGGACCACTGTAAATACGAGAGAAAAGAGTATGTCCAGAAGGACTAGTTTACATACTTTAAAAAGAATACCCTAGACCATCAATTCTAGGGTTCTTATTGCTTTATTTAGCTGATTTTAAATTATTTAGAATAGCAAAGCAAATAAATATTTTTTCATGTCTCAGAAAAGAAACCTTCCATTTACAGAACACCACATTTGCAAAAACACATTTATAAACAGTGTTATATTCCACTTAAAATCGAAAAAATTCAAAAACAAAATTGACAGGTGAAACAAACTTAGACAATCATGTGAAATAACATTTACATTAAGAGTACAACACCAGTCCTAGTTTTTACATAAGGCACCAAGAGGACGTTAGATTCTTAACTAGACGTTGTTAATTGTCCTGCCTAGGCCAAGAGGCCGGGGGTTATGTCTTCAAACCAATGTTGCCTACACAAGAGGAAAAAATTATTACTACATTCCTTAAGGCACAATATATACACAATCCCCCGAGCTCACAAGAGCCAACGCGTTTCGAATCCACCCAATTCACTGATTCTCCTTAGGACTTGGACAAAGTTGAAATCTTAAAAGTGGCGCAATGTGCGTCCGCCCTGTGTGTAGAGGAATAATTGAAACCTCTTGCCTGACGGTTGGATTTGCCAGGACAATTAACAACGTCTAGTTAAGAATCTAACGTCCGCTTGGTGCCTTATGTAAAAACTAGGACTGGTGTTGTACTCTTAATGTAAATGTTATTTCACATGATTGTCTAAGTTTGTTTCACCTGTCATTTTTGTTTTTGAATTTTTTCGATTTTAAGTGGAATATAACACTGTGTATAAATGTGTTTTTGCAAATGTGGTGTTCTGTAAATGGAAGGCTTCTTTTCTGAGACATGAAAAAATATTTATTTGCTTTGCTATTCTAAATAATTTAAAATAAGCTAAATAAAGCAATAAGAACCCTAGAATTGATGGTCTAGGGTATTCTTTTTAAAGTATGTAAACTAGTCCTTGTAATTACAAGATTTAAGGCACACATATTACAGACAAGTGCGAACAACACCGTACATAACACATTATGTAGAATAAAAACAAACCATATTAGCAAGTACCTAAAGACAGAATCTATACTAATTGTAGTTGGTGAAGCAACGGAAAAAGTGCAAATACTTTCGAAGTGCATAATAAAACAATCACCAGTCCAGCAATATACAAAAATCAAGTGTGTTTTGGAAAACAATCCTCTTTTCGTCTTGCATCAAGGTGAAAATACTTTCAAAGTGCATGATAAAAACAAGTCCAGCAGTATGCAAAAATGAAGCTAGGTTAGTCAAACAATTCCCCTTTAGTTTGTGCATGAAGGCGCAAATATTTCAAAGTGACTAATCAAACAAAAACAGGTGCAACAGTTTACAAAAATCAAACCAGTTTAATCAAACTATGGCCATTTGGTTTGTGCATAAAGGTGCAAATATTTAAAAGTGACTTTTAAAACAATAAACAGTACAAAAGGCAGCAACATACAAAAATAAATCCAGTTTAGTCAACCTATGCCCCTTTGGTTTGTGCATGAAGGTGCAAATATTTGAAAGTGACTAGCAACACAATAACAAGTTCAGCAGCATAAAAAGCAAACCCTTATGCAAACAGTTCCCTTTTTGAAGGCACAAATATTTCAAAGTAACTGGTGAAACAATAACAAGTTCAGCAGCATAAAAACAAAACCAGCAAATGTGAGAGGTCCTGTTTTGATCTAAAATAAACTTTTGTGGATGTTGCATGAAAGATAAAGAACATTTCTCTGCAGAATGCATGCAAGAGACTCTCACACATCACCCACATTAAGAAAACAATTCCAGGAAAATTGTATTTAAAACTATCTGTTTATGATTCAAGGTCATCAGGGCAAGACTCTGTGACTCTGTAGAACAGAGCTGGCTCTTTGAGTGAGTATACACTTATAAAGCGCATGGCTACCAAAGGCCTCCCAGCGCTAGAGACAGAGCCGACAACTAAAGAGTAACAGGGGGGATCAAGGAAACAGCAGAGTCTTCAAAAGTTTGCGAAAGGAGAGATAATTAACCTCCAGCCGGATATGGTCAGGTAACTGATTCCAACATTTTGCCGCAATGAAGGAGAACAGACGTCCACCACTCCGAGCTCGGTTTATTCTAGGAACGGTAGCTAGGAGTTTTTTCCCGGAGCGCAATGCTCGTAGCGGGAGGTATGGGGGGATGATAAATTGCAGAATTGGTGGAGCCCTAGCTGACAATGACTTATGTGCGATGCACAGAGCCTTGAACTGAATCCTTTCGGCTACCGGTAGCCAATGCAAAGCAATAATGTGTGGCTTGGCAGATTCCCGATTATGAGCCTGCATAAGAAGTCGGGCCGCACAGTTTTGAACCGTTTGGAGTTTTTTAATGGTAGAGCAAGGAGCTCCAAGATAGAGCACATTGGCATAGTCAAGCCTCGAAAGAATCAAGGCTTGTACCAATAACTTCCTTGCAATAAAAGGTAAAAAGGGCAGCACTTTCCTGATCATTTTTAAAAGTCCATAACAGGTATCTGCCACCCTGCGCGCCTGTTCCCTAAAGTTCAGGTTGTGATCCAACCATACCCCAAGACTTTTTATTTGCTCTTTGGGGGTGGGCATCACACCTAAACATTTAGGCCAAAGTACGCTGGTGTCAAGATTAGTGGTCTTGCCCAAAAACATTAACTCCGTTTTGGCTGCATTCAGTTTTAGGAAAGAGCCATCCATCCACGCGGAGATCCTTTCCAGGCAATTAGCCAAATTAATCTTAGAATTATCCAGAAGATTGAGGGACACAATCAGCTGAGTGTCATCAGCATACGAGATGATCCTAACCCCAAAGGGCTTGACCACCTCGGCCAGTGGGCGGAGATAAACATTAAAAAGTATGGGGCTCAGGGAGGAGCCCTGAGGCACCCCACATCGCAAAAGCATACTTTCTGAGATAGAGTTGTTCTCAAAGACCTGGAAAGATCTATCGGCCGAGAAAGACTCAAGCCACTTAAGTAGAGATCCAGAAACCCCAATCTCTCTGAGTCTGACAATCAATAGTTGGTGATTGACCGTGTCGAAGGCCGCGCTGAGGTCAAGTAATACAATAGCTGCAGACCCGCCACTATCCAGAATTTTCCTGGCTTCTTCGACCACTGCCAATAGGGCCGTCTCCGTGCCTTGTTGGGGCCTAAAGCCCATTTGAGAGAGGGTGAAGACAATCATTCTCCTCCAAAAAGTGGAGAGAATGGAAGTGACATATTTTTCGCAGATTTTAGCAATCCCTGGCAGGAGCGAGATCGGCCGGTAATTAGCAAAGGCTTCAGGGTCCAGGTTGGGTTTCTTCAGAAGAGCTCTGACCATGGCCCGTTTCCATGAACACGGGACAATCCCAGAGGCAAGTGATGTATTAATGAGGTCCAAAATAACTGGGGCGACAGAGTCAAAGACCTGACTGAGAATGTTAGGGGGTACAACATCGCTTGGGGAGCCAGATTTCAGACGGTCTAGATAGATTTTAAAAGAGGTCATATCCAGGGGAGGGATTGTCTCAATGAAAGGTCCCGGAAATTTAGCATCAACAAGGGGGGGATTTATATAGGGTAGAAGAGGGGGAAAGGTCGAATAAATATCTTCTAATTTTCTTATAAAAATAATGAGCCAAATTATTACAGCGTCCTAAGGTGTCTTCGGACGGTGAGGGGGCACCGGAGGCTTGAGGAGAGATTTAGCAATTTTAAAAATTTCACGGGGAGTTGGAGGCTGCGATAATCTTTTTTTCATAATACTCAGATTGGGCAGTTCTAATTTCTGCCTTATAGGCTTTAATGGCTTCTCTGTATTTAGTCTTCTCAACAGTAGAGAAGTCCTTTCTCCAGTTTCTCTCCAGACGCTTACATAGTTGTTTCAATTCTCTAAGTTTAGGGGAGTACCAGGCTGCACAGTGACCATCTTTTTTACTAGATATCCATTTTTTAGGGGTAAGCGTATCTAACGATAGTTCCAACCATTGATTGACTTCATTGTTAGCAGCTTCCGGATCACTACTTAAGTCGGGTCTGGAATTGTTCAAGGTAGATGCCCAGGAGTCAATAGAAAGTTTAGACCAGTTCCGACACCACATTTTTACCCTTTCACGTGGGTGACCACCATCCTGTTTAGTCCACACAAAGGGGACCATAAGGTGATCTGACCACGGCAGGGGAATATGCTCCTCCACAACCAGACTATCAATGTTGGAGAAGAGTGGGTCAAGGAGATGGCCTTTTTGGTGGGTGGGGCCGGACACTATCAATTTCAGTGCCAGAGCACCCAAATTATCAATTACAGCCTCAGCATCAGAAGAAGATGCCACATCAAAATGAATATTAAGATCCCCTAAAACGGAAAAATTAGAAAAGGAGCTGACCGATGTGGCTAACACATCCGAGAGCTCCCTGCTGAAATGGCCAATAGGTCCTGGTGGCCGGTAAATAAGGGCACCAGAAAAGGTGCATGTAGGGGAAAAGCCAAGTGCAAAGAGGCAGCTTTCACAGTCGGGAATCATGCTTGGAGAGATCCGACAGTTGTACTTATCTTTGTAGATAATGGCCAGACCACCCCCTCTGCTTAACTCCCGATCCTGTCTCTGTATCAAATACCCAGAGGGCAGGGCTTGAACTACTGCTGGGTCTGAAGTACTTGAGAGCCATGTCTCTGTCAGAAACAGGGCATCGAGATCTCGTTCCTCAAGCAGTAAGCGAAGTTCAGTGGTATGCCTTGGTAGAGAGCGACAATTCAAAAGGGCCATTTTAAAAGTCACTTGGGAGGACGGGATTTCATCGGCCACAGCCGAAATCAGTGAGCCCAATTCAAAGGGGCAATGGGGACATTTCACATTAATATTGGTGGGTACCATTGTGTAAACACATTTATGAGGTAGTGTCTCTCTGAGATAATGGAGCGGATCAGACGTAAATGAAAGTCTGACTCTTGTTATGGAATCAGAGATCCCAGCCCCAGGGCCCGGTCGGGCGCGGACGGGCGCAGACGGGCTTGCCTTAGGCGCGCCTTCGGCGCGCCAGCGGCGCGGCCGCGTCATCCGCCCCTTTTACGGAGTGGTGAGCGTAAGAGCCGTCGCAGCTAGACTGCTAACCCCCGTTTTAAAATGCCCGTTCAATATGCCCGTTCAGGGGGTCCCCTGGAAGGCTGGGGCCTTGGGCTGGAGCCAACATTGCCCATGCCTTAAATCGTTTCTGAATGTGCCTGAAAGGAAGATTTTCCCTCTCCCTGTAGCACATTTCTGCCCTGTGGCCAGTAACTGGGCCCTGCACAGGAAAAGCAGCCTGACCTGTGCCGCTATGTTTTCATGCTATTAATAGGGGAGGCCGGAGGGGCGGGGAATGAGGCATCAAAATACCGTCGCCGACAGAGTACACTCCCCAGATACCCTTCACCGCCATGGGCACCAGCACCATTCAATGGGTCTTAGGCGTGACAGCAGGGTGAGGTGATTGAAAATGTACTGCACGTCTGCCCCATGGAGGGTCAGGTGCCGGTGTAGTAGTACCAATTGCATTGCAGGCTGCGCTGCTTTGCTTCGCTTACTTCACACTTTTTACCGTGGCATTGGCAGCAGTCTGAGCAGCCCACATGACGTGACAGGAATACTATACTTATTTTTTAAAGAACCGGGATAACAAAGTCTTTGTGCAATTAACGGAATATGTGCAATCTTTGATCAAAGTTATTATCCATTGACGAATTCTGTTAGAATAAGTTATAAGAAGTGTCCCATGGACAGACCAATCTAGCACTAGAAGGTCTGATTGCTAGGTTTTGTTTTCCTGTCTACGCTCTTTAGTTTGATTTATATGATATTGGAGTATGCAAGTGGGATGTGAATGATTGTTTAGTGGGAAAGAGTTGAATTGCTGTGATTGGATTTGTGTGAATGATAGGAAGGGGTGGAGATGAGAGACGTATACATATGTATTGTTGTTATCCAATGTATGTATATAATTGTGTTTGCTTTTATCTAGTCAAAACATATATATATGTTGTGTATTTATATATATATATAAAATATTTGTGTTTTGTTTAATAAACTTCAATCAAATGAAAATAAGAACTGTTTAATATTTAAAAAAAAATCTTTAGTTCAAACTGGATTCATTTTGAAATGTAGTTTCTATGTATAGCGAGATTCTTCTGCTTTCTTTCATCCTGGGCAGGTGACATATTCCCTTTCTAGGGTTACTTTTAGATTATTGTTTTTCCCGGATCCCCTGCCCACATTTGTTTCCCAAGATCCCGCTTCATTTTTTGCTTTGTTAGCAGTCTGAGCAACGGCAGGCGCAGAGTAGACACATCACTGGTTCGGTCCGGTCCAGTTTTGAATTCCACTGTGAGGTGCGCACAACCGCAGCCTGTGCATGACTGACCCACCCTCCTGTGTCCCACCCTGAAGACCACTGTGCGTGTGGTCACAATCACTGCGCAGCAGCGGCGCAGAGCTGCATGATTGCCTTGCACAAATGTGAGCGTGCTGCACTGCGCGGCTGCGTTAGCCGAACCTTCGTCTCCAGGCAGGCCCAGGGGCACACATATTAAATTAATAATGGCCTGCTGCCAGGCCCAATGTCATAATACAGCAAGTGCAGTGCACAGGCATGGCGGCAGGCAATTAAAATGTTGCTAATTACACTAATTGGCCCCGTCCCGTCGGCCGCTGTCGACATCGACCCCCAACTCAGTCCTGCTCTCAGCTCAGTCTCAGAGCGAGTTTGCATTTGTGGTGAGGGGGCCCCCTGGACCTCAGGGGGCCCGCACCGCGGGAGCTATTGTTATGCCAGTGCAAGGGTGGGGGCAAGTAACATCTCCCATATTCAACATACTACAGACTGTCCAGTGTTGCCACTGTAAAGTCTCCTGTCATTTCCTTTGATCTTCAATGGATTATTCAGAGTCCCTCTCATAATGTGGTAGTTAAATCTGGGGTGGAATATGCTGTACTACAATCAGTTATTTACACAATCATGTTGCGCCTAGAGTGTCCCTCCTTTTATGCTTCTAGGAAGATAATCCATATTGCCTCGAAAGCTTGTTACTGATCATTAAGCGTGTATATGGGGAGTCTCGTAAGGTGCCATAAGTAATAGTAGCTCATTGTACACTTCTTCATGTGTTTGTGACGTCCTTGATTCCCAGTTATGAAGTATGCACATTTTTGCAACTGCTAAGCTGTGTCAATTGCTTTAATGATTGTTGACTCCTGCTGTCCCCTGTGTGTGATGCTGGATCACCAGTGATCATAAAAGTATTATGATCAGACTACTTGCACCCTTGCATTGTGGATCATACCTCATTCCAAAACTCTGTTAGCAGTGGTCAAGCCCAGATTATGTGCATAATGTCTACATCTGGGATATCTCATCACCAGCATCGGGAGTCAGGACTCAGGATCACTTTACAAATACTGTTTGGCATCCTGTGCAAAAGCTATAATACTTTGAAAAAACTTTTTGGGAAAACTTCCCTCCTTAGACCCCTGATGTGTGTGATCAGCAGTTCCTCCCAGTTTTCTTTAGTGTGCTCCAGTCTGGGTTGCTACTTCTCCAAAAGGTCTCTTCACAGCAATTTTTATTATCGTTTTTCATTGAGCACATTGTATATTATGGGTGTTACCCCATTCAAATCACACTATTCCTTTAGATAGACATGTATCAAGGATTGAAGAGTCATGTTTGAAATTTAACCAATAATCACTTCCTTACAGTGTTGTAGTAGGAATTTCCAGTACTGCAGTTGAGTTATAACGAACTCCTTTTGTAGCTTTTCAAACAATTTTAGTTGTTCATCTTCTAAAGTGTGATCTATAGACCTTTCTCAGTCCACATTTTCCAGTGTATCGTTTTCCTGCCTCAGGACTGTTGTGTTATTGCAGTGGAGGGTGTTAGAATATGTGTATTTTAAGTAATGTACAGGTTTGGTTCCAGATCTTTTTTTTTTCTCTTAGAATTGGATTGTTTGGGTTTTTATTTTCCTCTGAACAGAATTGCAGGAATGCTACTCCCACCCATCAATTATTATTCGTGGAGTACCCAGTCAGATAACTCTAGGTTTGTGGAAAAGTGATAGGCTAACATGGACAGTTGATGCGCTTTGTAGTAAGAGACTTTATGTGGGAGTTTGAGCCCCCTGATGTAGTAGCTGCCTATAGTGTGGACAGTTTCAGCATTGGTATTTCTGTGTTCCATGTGTATGCTTTAATTGCTTTATCAATTTTCTTAAGCTAAGTAACCTGTATTCCAAGTAGCAACATTTCAACGTATAGTTAAACCTAAGTGCCGCTGCCATTTTTAATAGTTTGAATTCTGCTACACAACAATAGATTTAGTTTGTTGCACTTGACAAAATCTCTTGTTCCTTTTTCAAGTAGTGTTTTTACATTGACATGTATCACATCTGAGGGGTTTCTGTTTACGAATATGCCTATGTGTTTCATCTTCATGAGAGACATTTGAATGGGCATCCTCCTAGACTGCGTTCTGTGGTCATATTTCTCATTGGCATTGATTCACCCAATATTAAGTATGTCAGCAACAGAGGCTACTCTGTCTCCATCGCTGACATACTCCTCTGATGGCCTTATAGAGTAAGGGTCAATGGAGGTTTGGACAGTCAACCACCCACCTGATTTAGAGTGGGCAGTCGAAGGCCAGTTTTTACTCTCCCTTGCTGCCTTGAAATACATGTCAGTGAGAGACAGTTAAAATGTTTAAATGACCCCCAAACCATGGGCGAAATCTCCATTTTGGGATTTTGTTTTTCCTGATAAAAATGTTGGTGGGTGGCTGTCATGTTTGATGGAGCCATCTGACAAACATTTAACCCATTGACAGGAACTGATGTGACGGTGGTTCCTGTAAATGACTAGAGCTTTCTTCTATGCAGGCATGCAACTCTAAATGTGGAGGACAGGTACTCTGTCATAGCAACATAGGGCCTGATTCACAAAGGCAATCTGAGACAAAAGTCTAACTTTACGACTTTTGGTATTCACAAAGGTCATTTACGAGTCGTATCTTTACGTTCGCAGTCGGGCCGGAATCTCCGGCTTTGGCCGTACTATCCGCACCCGGGCCATACTGTCCGCACACAGTCCATACTCTCCGCACCCAGGCCGTACTCTCCGGCTCATGCCGGATGAAGTGTAATCAATGGGCCAGAATGCAATTTATACAAAAAGGAACATTAGGAACGTGTGATAAATGGTAGAGGAGGTAATGAAAAAGTTTGGGCAGGGAAAAGGGTGTGCCTGGACACTACATCATATCCCAGAAAAGTTTGCTCCTTTGCATCATGGTACATGCAGTGCACGTCCGGCCACACCCTTTTCCCTGCCCAAACTAATTTTCATGACCTCCTCTACCATTTACCAAACGTTCCTAATGTTCCTTTTGCTAGTGTTTTGAATAGAATGTTTATATATGAATTGTTGGACTGGGCCCTTTCTGGGGGGCCACCCTAGGCTTTTGCCTTCCTTTGCTGAACCAGTTTTTGCTGACTTTTATGACTCTATGCACTTTACGCCTGCTAACTAGTGGTAAAGTGCTCTGCCTTCTAAATATGTTAACATTAGCTTACACCTGATTGGATTATTTAATTTACTTATAAGTCCCTAGTATATTTTATTACATGTATCCAGGGCATGCAAATTAAATGCTACTTGTGAACTCATTTCCCCACCCATTAAAGCAGCCTTGTAAAACATGTCTCAGGCCTGCCACTGCAGCCTGTAGTGTAGTTTTATAGTGTCATTTCAACCTGCCAAAAAAAAACTTTTGCCTTCCTTTTAATACTTTCAAGTCACCTCCAAGGTAGCCCTAAAGGCTCACAGGGCATGGTGCATGGTATTTAAAAAGTAGGACATGTGTGTTTAAGTTTTGACAGTAAAAAACTCCTGAAGATGATTTTCACTGTAGTAAGGCTATCTCTCCCCTAGAGTAACACTGGGTTCCCTTAGTCCACTTAATAAGTGATGATTTCAGTTTGGGAACAGGTAGAAAAATCCTTCTTCCGCCCATTTGATTTGTAATTTAAAATCCTCTTTAATGGTAAAGTTGGTTTTTAAGTTAATATTCTGAAAATACCCCTTTTAGAAAGTTGGCAAGTTTATGCCTAAACTAAATGTGACTTTCTGCCAGTGTCCCCTGTCTGTAATAGCTCTCATGTGGTATGTTGTGCATTCCTTCCAGACATGGGGACAGAAGTGGCTTGGGTGTAGAGGGAGTGGGTCTTCCTGACCGGATGGCTGGGGAGGAGTTGTGCCCTGCCCTGATTACACTTCAAAGGGCACTGCCTGCAGCACACACAAAAGAACCTGACACCAGGCCTGCCTTTGCCTTTGTCACGCTAGTCAGTTTGAAGCCAAAACAAGGAGAAGGGGAACAATGGACCAGAACCAGTTTGTGAGTATGCCTTGGATTGCCACTCACACAAATGCTGGGACTGGGTAAAAATGTGCCACCTTCAGAACTACTCTTCAGAACACTTCTGGGCCTGTGGGAAGATTCAGAAGAAGGACTGCCCTGCTGTCTGAAGAATGAAGCCTGGACCTGCTTGCCTTAAACCCAGTATCCCCAGAGGTGATTCCAAGAGTCTGTTGGCTGACCTTCTGTTGGAGCCACAGGAACATAACATGCTTCCAGAGGCCTCCTTGCAACTGCCCAGCTGACCAGCACCACCTGGACCTGCCTGAACCCTGCTGCTGGCCTCTGTTGGAGTCAGCTCAGATCCCCAAGAGGTGCCCCCAAGGTCCTGGACCCTTGACTGGCATCAGAGTGAAAACCTCCAGCATCAAAACCAAGTTACAGGTGACAGCCCAGAAGTCTGCAACTATTCACCATTGCGAGTGGGCTCTTTGTGTCAACAACAGTCACCGTGAAGTTCTGATGGCGACCTTCTGTTCACGCCAGCCTGCCTCTCCCACAGGCGCAAAGCTTTAGTGATGACTGCTCCTCACACCAACAACAATCTCCTCATGGCCGTCGCCAATGCAGAGCTCCAGATGAGACTCCTTGCATGGGCTCGGACATTGAGATGGTAAACTCTTCACTGGGACAAACCTGGTCCCTGTATCTGACCTGCACTCCATCATAGTATGCTTGAACTTGGGTCTTTGACCTGGTCCAGCATTGCTAGAAACCCATGAGTGGTGATTTGGGCTTTTTGGAGCTATTTTCGCCTAAAGCTTTCAAAATTCATGTAAGGAAGTGCCTCTTTTTGCATGCTCACCACCAAAGTTTGGACTGATGCTGCTGGTTTTTTCCTCTGATTGTGCACTGCGGCCTGCTAACCAGACCTTAGTACCAGTGGTCCAACCATTAAAAGTGTACCGTTTGATTAACTAATACCCAATTTTCATCACTTAACTTTCTTATACGTCCATAGTATCTATTACCAGGGGTACCCAGGGCATGTAAGTTAAGTTGTCCCTCATGGCTGCAGCACTAATTGTGCCACCCTCAGCTTGGCAATGTAAGACATGTCTCCCAGCTTGCCACTGCAGAACAGTATGGCAGTTTTAAATTGCTAAATCGACTTTGTCATTTAAACTAATGGCAAAGTGGAGACCACCCTTTATAATATATATGTCATCGCTAGAGCAGGCCTATAGAGCTCTAAGCCAGGGAGCTGTATATTAAATAGTAGTACATATATTTCTCTCAGTCCTAATTGTAAAACCCCAAATTGTCCTTTTTGCTGTGGAAAGGCTAGTAGCTCCACTGGCGTAGATAGGGTTACACACTGATAACTTAGCTGTGCTAACTTCTGAATGGGACTACAAAAGTTGGTACTTCAAGGTATCAAAATAATCATTACATTAAACCCAACTTGATGCCCAAGCTAAATTTAATGTAACATTTAAGTATAAGGCAATTTTTAGAAGTTGTCACTCTTTTGCCCAAGTTTTCCAGTTGCCAGTCGCAGATGCTGACCACAAGACAACCTTCAGTCCTCCTGGGGAGAGGTCTGAGTGACTACCAGGAAAGAAAACAATAAAGGCAAAGCTGTTGGAAGTGTTGTTACTTCTCCCTGGCAGGAAGCCACACAGGGTGTGGGCCCAAAAGGTGAGTTTCAAAGGGGAAACCCCCTTTAAAGGGCAAATGGTGGACACCCACGAGAGGGCTACTCTTTTGTTCTTGATTTCAGGTTGGCAATGGGAACAGAGAGGGGATGCCAAACCTGTTTCCCCGTGGGCATATAGCACTCAGTTACCAACACCTCTTGGATGGGCTACCAAGCTCCACAAACTGGGAGACCCATCTTGGGAGCGGGCAGTATGTTGCATTCTAGAATAGGTAGATGGCACATGTTGCGGGGAAAATGACAAGACTCCTCTTGGCAAGGCAAGAGCAGAATTACTGTCGCAGCAGGGAGAGTAGCTATCTCCACACAGGTATACAGCTGGTCTCAATTTGCTGCTTCACAGGCAGCCACTTAAATAGCAACATGAACAATGCTTATTGCAAATGGTCAAATAATAGGCTACTTAGCAGTTCCATATCTGTTACAGAAAACATCACATCACCTGTGTCCCTAAACTGTTAACCTATTTCTTACACATTCTTTATTACAGTTCTTACAATGCTTAACAAACCATCTATTTACTACTTTTTAATGCATCTGTATTTTGCATGTGTGTTTTATCGTTCTTCTCCCAAGACTTCTTATCAGATTCTGTGTGCTCTTGGCTAATTCAGTCTCTTATTTTTCAAGTCACCTTCTTAATGTACTAGGACAACACAATACGTGCTTGTGTGCTGAGACCATAAATTCCTTCAGGCTTAAAAACACAGGTTTTTCCTTTAACTAAGACCTTGCTGGTCATGCACTCTATTTTCTAGTGAACTCTTCACCTCTCTTGCATCAGTATGGGATTTGGGCCAGCACTGCTCTTTCACCATGTTCAGTTTTATATCTTTTTCTACTCATGTCTGCTGTATCCTAATTTCTTCATGTTTCATTTCCTCTCCAACATTCCCCCCTCTAGTTGATATTTCAACTACTGGTTCTAATCCTGCATCTGTACTTGACACTAGATGGTATGTATTGCCCTGAGCATATACTACTCATGTTGGTGTCCTAACAGGAAACATCCCTCCCACCTTTGTACTGATCCTCCTACAACATGCTAAAAATTAATTAAATTCCACAAAATATCAACAAAAGGCCACAAGAGCTAGCAACATGGCCTTTAACAGTCCAGACATCCAGGGTGGTAGCAAAGAAAACCACACGCTAAGCAATTTATCTGGGCCACCTCCTTCATCTACCATTTTCTTCTGTAGAATATGCAAAGTTTGTATAGCCTCTGACAAGGTTCCACTGCCTGCAGTATTTACTGGGACAAAAGTACAACAAGCAGTTCCTGTCTTCGCACATACCCCACCTACCATGGTCGTCATGAGGTCAAGTACACGTGGCTGCCAGGGATGCCAGAGGGTTGATATACTGAGGGCATGGCACCAACACACAGCCCAGGAGCATGAAACTCATTGTACACCAGGAACAGATCTCAGCGAGCCCGTGGAGAGGGGAGATTTTGATCACAGCTGGTTTGTATTCTTTCTCTGTTTATTTTATAGTCCTAACCAAATTATTCCATTACGTAGAATTATGGCATTTATAGTTGAATAAAAGTCTATGTATTTTTTATTTTAGTGAACCCCTCATAAATTAAATTTCTCATGATTGTCTTTCATTGTATTTACTGTGGCAAATTGTTTTACTTTATAGAAATACGTTATTAAACCCTCAGTGGATCTGTATTTGTTGATTCGGGTATTTCTTTGCAACTGTCCTGTCATCTAATGTCCAGACCATTTTTAGGTCGAGCCTAGCGCAGCGCGCATGCGCTGCTCTATGGGGAGGCTTCTTGTAAGCACTCCAAACTTTCCCCAGACTTCTCCGTGTGGGTCTGGCAACTCCCACGCATTCCATTGGCCTTTGCGTGTGGCTTTCAATAATGAAAGCACGCAATTGGCCATAGACGGGTGCATGTCCCGCCTTTTCTCTAAACGTTCACTCCCATGGCGTTTGGGTCTCTGGAGCGAGCAGCGGCGCGCAGTGTGGCAGCTTCATTCCTCCCTCGTCATGGATAATTAAACACAGCGCGGTCGCTTTCACTTTAGCGGCCGCGCTTGTTTTCCTTTGCTGCTTTGCTTGTTTCACTTCTTCCTGCGTATAAAAGCACTAAAGGACAAGCAGGCTGCCCAGTAACAGCTCCCATCGGTTTCCGATTGAGCTGCCGGAGTGAAACCTCAGCTCGGCGTCTGTACAGGGAGGGGGCGCCGCTGGCTCGAGGTTCGCCCGCTTAGGATGCGGAATTTTCTCAGCAACAGATGATGGCTATCTGGGAGCTCAAAGTCTGTCTCCTCGGGGTGAGTGGGGCGGCTCTGTGACTTCCTTATCGACACGGCTGTCCTGTTTGTAAACACGGGGTGCTGGGAGGATGTGGGGAGAGTGATATGTGCCCTTGTCAGGGGCATACTTGTTTTTGGTGAGCTGTGCGCTTCCTTCAGCTTTTGGGGCGACTGTGGTGGTCTGGCTAAACCATTACGGGGTAAGACGTGAGGAAAGTGTTTGTGACATCTCTACGTGGTACGCCGTCGTCCTGCTGTAACATGTTTTCCTGGGACTCTCTCCTCCCTGCTTCTGGATCCAGGGGATAACGTTTCCTGGAAATTCCTGCTCATAACATTCCCAGCTGGGAGCCCTGCGGCGAACCCAGACAGGAAACCACCTCAAGGGGGAGGGGGCGGGGAAGGACCCCCACCGAGGTTTACAAATGCGGCTGTAGGCATAGTGTTTTGTTTCATTTTTTGGTTCTTATTGAAAAGTCCGTTTTCAGCCACATGACCGCATTTAACCGAAGTATACACGCTTTTAAGAATTAAAGGGCTTGCTGTTGAGCCAACAGTGTCTTTGTTTTTGGAAATGGCGCAGCTGGAATTTGAGCCACTCCTGAGGCTGTGATGCATTATAAAATGGTCCACTGGAATAATCAGACTCGAGGTAATTCCCCATAACGTACCACAGTTGCCACATAACCTATATATCATATGATGCTTAATTTACATCTTTGAACAAAGATGTGTTTCTGGCTCAAATGGATCAAACTTTACTATAATAACATATGGGGCCGCACCGAGGCAGACCCTTTGCAAGGATTAACTATTCACTGCTCAGTTGCTGTATGTAAGTGTTAACCTCGTATTGTTGAGCCAAAACATTTACTTAGATGGTATTAACGTGCTTCAAAGTAAGCAAATAATACTGCCACGGAATGTGCCGTATTCTCGTACATAATGTGCTTGTTCTTGCTGCATAATTTAGTAAACCATGACGCAAAATCAAGTACCCTTTGCCGCATAATACGGTGCGCCTAATTATATGTGGGTGGCAAAGAGCAAGGGGTAACACAGAGATGGAAGGGACATTGCAGTCGACATTATAGTATTGACTTCAAAGGCTCTTTGTGTAAGCTGCGTTTTCCAGAGTTCGGACTCGTGTATACTGTGCGCTAAGCAATCACAGCACAAGGCGACTGCCACGGAGGGAGGATGCACCAGAAAGGGGTCGGCTTAGGTACCCAGTGGGGACTGATTACTCGTTAACTGGCGCCGTGCCATGAGGCTGACTTTGAAACAGCCCTCGTTTTTCAGTCAGCAGTAAGGAGCACGCTGGACATTGTAGGCACATATTTGACATGAGAAAAATTGAACTACAAGCCCAGCATGCTTAGTGCTGTAACTTGGAACAGCAGGACTGGTCCAGAGTTATCCTCAAGGCATGGGTGCAGTCGGCAGTAATGTATGTCATGTATTAATTGTCTGACGCCGATGCGAGAAGCAGGTGGGAAGCGGGTTGGCTAAAGAAGTATATGTAGGGAAGTTGTGTAACTGACCATAATACGTGTTGGCTGTAGGGGGCGTTGTGTGGAGTCCGGTGAGAAAGTTGAGGAATTGCAGCTTCCCGCTTATTTCTGAGAAGGGACCCCTGCTTGGGGCAGGCTTGCCTCGGTTGCAGTTATTGCTGCTAAGACTGTTTATGATGAAGCAGCGCCCCATCCCCTCTCTGCCCCCACCTCACCACCTCCTGGCATCTAGCCAAGAGTAGAGTTTCGACATTTGTCCTAATGTTCTTAGAAATGATGACTGGGGGCCAGCTTCCTGTTTTTCCTTTTCTCTGCTCCTTTGTTCCCCTTTGTTAGGAAAATGAATGCTTTCTCGTGCCTGTTCGAACTAATGAAAGCTACAAACCGCTTCAGTCATAGCAGCGCTATGCTGCCGTGTGTACTGGCGCTTCACAGGCCAGTGCAGTCAGACGCCAGCAGGAAAACTCATTTTGTATTAAGGTGGCTCTTATAGTTACACCGTGTCCGCTGTGTGCCATGACCCCGAGCTGTGAAGCTGGCAGTACTAAAGAGATGAAGGGCAAAACCCAAGAGTGAGGCCTCTAAGCGCTAGCCAACAGCATAAATTACACCCCTCGCAGCTCTTTTTTAGGTCGAGCCTAGCGCATTCATTTCTGTCACCCCTTCCCGGACCACCAAGCTTCCTTTCTTAATTGAATCCTAACCCTGCATCCTTCCAAAGACAGTCTAACACAGGAGTAAGGGAGTAAATGAGTGATCAAAAATTGTACGTGCTTTCTATTGCTGAAAGTTTCCAAACACCCTCATAGGCTGTTCAATACTCTAGTGATGCAATCCCACACAGAATGTTATAGTGCTACTGACTTGCATCTAAGCGCTTGTCTCTCGGTCTGTGTGTTACTAAGCCTAGGAATGTGCCCATAAATGTTTCCTGTGGCAAGCATGTATTCCTCAATCAGGTTGCATGACCCAACGTGTATTAAATGTATAGCTCTTCAATCCCTGGCTGCACAGCACCGAGGATAATGTGCTGCATGGCTAATCACTTGTAAGGTCCAAAAGGCGAGACCTATTGGCTTTGCCAATGCTTGTTATTTTTGGAAGTTGTTACAGAGGAATATGTTCTACTTTATCTATATTTAATCCATATGGGGTTCTTGTCCTCGGTCGTATGATATATTTGGATTCTAGTTGCCTCAACTGTCACACTCTTGTATCCTTCTCTTTCCGTTTTTTGTGGCAGTATCAATTCCGTAACACTGCATGCTTGTTCAATCACCTGTGTGATGTTTTCCATAGTTTTTATGTTCATATGCCAGCATAAACGTTTTGCATAGTGCAGGAGTGCATTGTGGATATTGTGTCTAACGAAACATGAGGGAGTTCATGCTGGGGTTATGGCATATATCCGATTACAGATAAGGCAGACACCTAGTTATTAGTGATCGTTTCCAACAAATCACTTCATGACTCAAAAAGAAGTATTGTGACTGTTTAAGGATCTCTAGGGACCTTCGAAACCTCTGATGGATTGCTGGCATGGAGATTTGCATCACTATTGCTAGTATTTTCTGGTTGTCAGATAAAAATATCTATACCTTGAGGTTTCTGTGCCAAGGAAGTCATGACCAAAGAAGTCATAAAATGTAACTAATGGAAGCATGGACTCAGGTGCCTCATTGAACTGGACAGACACAGTAGACACAGATTGGTCATGCTTCTGTACGAATCAAGCCTAGTGTTATTTTATATGCATCCTGATCATCTTAGTGTTATCCCACATATGTGCTCATTATCGAAGTGAAGTAAACAATTTATGAATGTGATAGCGCAAAGATTTCAAAAGCACTTTACATGACACTTTTACTGATTTAGACACAAAAACCTGAATGTTCACATTGCACAAAAATGAACTTAAGTGATACAGCAATAGAGACAAGTGAAGTAATAGCACTGTAAAAGCGTGCTTGAAAGGGTTAGAAAAGGAGAAAATACATTGCTAATTAATACATTTTCATAACAAGATTATGCATGAAATGATGTTTTACTATTCACATACTGATGAAAACTAATGAATCTAATGATGAGGCCTAACAGTTCCATCGCCTTTCATTGCAAATGCATTATAAATAGATTGCGATGCAATTATGCGATAAAAGTAGTTAGGAAAGTGAAACTTGCAGACGTGATAGCAGAGACCCTAATATTTATAAAAATCTGGAAATTATTTTAGTAAAATGGTTTTTAAGAATAATTTACATGTATAGATGGTGACAAATTGTGGAAGTAGGCCATAGCTAATGTTAGTCAATTTTCATGCAATAATACATTGGTGAAACATTTATTATTATTCTCTTATTATGAAATGATGATTCAATGCATTATATTTGATTCCAATTAAGTCAATTCATTTAAAGCTGATGTATGCATTTTAAGCTTTAAACGTGTTCTTTATTGAGCTGCAAATTTTCCCTTGGCAAGTATGATAATTCATTGGTATTTCTGCAAATGTTGCTTTACTTCTTCTGTGCATATTTAATTATACATACAAAGGACATTCTTTTGAAGTTCACTGTGAGATGGCTCGGTGGGAAAATCAACTCTAACCCGATGCCATAGCCTGTTACATTGTATATTTCTTACAGTTGATAAACCTGTGAGGCCCGAAAAGCCAAGTCGTTCACATGAAGTGCTTGGAAAAGAATGCAGGAGTAATAAAAATGTATTTGGTGATTACATACATAAACTAATCATACCATAGACTGACTAGTGGAGTGACACCACGTCATTAAGTTGTCATAAGGACTATAAAAGAAGAAACCCCAAATGTGGGGCAGCAAACAATGAAACGCAACGCTATTATTTTTTTGGGGGACACACATCCACTCTTCCTTTGGGAGAGAACTCTTTTTCCCATGATTTTATAATCATCCTTTAAATCTCTATCTTGGACTGTCTTTTTGCTGATGCAGCTGTTTTTATGCAGTTGACCTGGAATCCTTCTTTGCCGAACTAATTGATTTTTGCTTTATTTTTCTTTTTGCCCATGCTCATGCCTTCACCTAACGAGGACTCTAAAATTGATTCCTTTATTCCTTTGCCTTCCTTTAGATGCTGGTAAAGAGAATCAAACTATCCCTCTGCCTTTAATAGTGGTAGGAATCTGTAAGCTCGTATTGGATGCTTGTTATAAACCATCCTCTTTGGATTTGAACCTCTGACTAAACGTGTAGTGTTGTACTAAGATGCTTCAGAAACTGCTTATCTGTATCGATTATGGAACATTAATACAATAACTAAACTATCTAAATTGCCTGAATCTATTATTGGACTAGCACTCTTTACAACGCATGCGTTTACAACGCAAGTCGGTACAACGACGCGTTGTTACATCGCATGCCATTACAACGCAAGTCGTTACAACGACTTGCGGTAGGGAGGGCCCTGGAGTTTGGAATAGTATAATTTACTATTCCAACTCCAGTGTGTGCAACAGTAGGGAAGGTGTTGGATTGAAAATCCAACAAATCCAACACCTTCCGCCTCTACCGCAAGTCATTGTAACGACTTGCGTTGTAATGGCATGCGATGTAACAATGCATCATTGTAACGACTTGCATTGTAAAGGCATGCGTTGTAAACAATGCATTGTAAAGGTTGTTTCCCCTATTATTGTGTCCTGATGTTCTTTATTTGTAACTGAGCTAAATTACTGTTTTGATCTACATGCATTGTAGGGAGAATCAGCAAATCTTTTCAGAATATCAAGTTCAGCTTCTTTTATTCTGTGTTGCATTAGCACAGCTTCTAGTGTGTATCATTCTGGTTAGACTTAATTTCTTTAGGAGGCTGGGTCTCCCCATTGTGATACTTTGGGGCTTATTTACAAGCCCCTTGCGCCGCCGGTGTGTTACTTTTTGTGACACACCCGCAGCACATCTTGCTGCCCCATATTTACACGGACACGTAAAGCCACCCTGCGTGGCATTTCATGTCCTTGTAAATACCAGTAGCACTATGCGTGAAAGAGGCGTGCCATGGTTGTTGCTGTGGGTATTCCCAAGCAACACCCATGGCTTCTGCCACATTTCCAGATTTACGAGAAATCGTAAACCTGGAAATGCATCAGAATGCTGCACCTCCCCAGGGGAGGCGTAGGGAGGAGCAACAAGGAGAATTTTTTTCATTTCTCCTTGTTTTTTCCTCTTTTTATGCATGCTGCATTCTGCAGCACGCATAGAAAGAGGAAATCACCTATTGTGATTGTTTTTATGCAGGAAGGTGTCCCTTCCTGCACAATTACCTCTTGAACAACTCATTGTAAATGTTTTTGCTTCAATGGATTTTCTGCAATAACCTTAAGAGGTTAAGCCATCCACAATTTATACAAGAATAAGAAAGGGTTGGGAACTGACCCTTACCAAATTATTCTCAGATTTTCCAAGAAATGCATTTAGACACATTCTTTCCTAATTCAATCTTTCAAGTTTGAAGATATAGTTCACAAGCTGAATTTGAGAGGAGATGTGAAGTACTGTATTTGCAGCATGAGAGCCTGGCACATGAGCGTTGCCCATTCTCTTTTACCTTTGCAGAGGTGTTCTATCACAATATCATGTTTTAAAATTGATCTGCAACGATATTGATTGCAAAATATCGATTACTACTATACTTTCTCAATAAGTATATGTCGCTAAGCAAAGATTTACTATTCCTAACTTCACATGTACTTATATTGATGATATATATCTTGTCAAGTAGGTGTGAAGTTAAGAAAAGTAAATCTGCACTTATCTATAAATGCTTCTCTTGAGGATAGATATCGGCAGTTGACATTCTCTAGTCCATATTGTGGCGGATCGATATTTTATACCTCAATATTCTGACAACTCTTGGAGAGAATTGCAAAAGCAGGCTGGCAAGCATGGACTTTGGGTATAGTCCTCTGCATCTCTAAATATCAATCCATACAAAGAACATCTGATCAGAACTATAATACATCCACGATATCAGAGGTAAGGTAGCGTCCCAGAATGCTAAATCCAGAGCAGGTTTTCAGTATGCACACATTGATCTCACACGCTGATGAGCCTGATTCCATTCTGGCTGCTTGTACTGATACAGCTCCCTTATGCTTCCTAGATTATAATATTTGTGCAGGAAAACGATTTTGGCGTAAGAATAAAAAATGCATCTTCTGTAACTTCTGTACTTAGGAGGCCTGATTTGGAGTTGTTTCAAATCCGCTGATGTGTGGAGGAAGCGGAGAATTCTCTGTTAAAGAGTTAACCACCAATGGAGAATCCTCCAATGCAACTCCCTGTGCCACAGAGGAAAGGCCCACTCCTCAGGGGTGTTCATTTCTGCTCAGCAGAAACAGGAACATAAACATAATACAAATATTCAACACAAAAAGCAAATACAATCATGCCGTTCAACAAGGTATCATAGGCACAGATCCTTCATCAGGGGGAAATACCTTATGAACATGTGTCTTTCTTCATCTTTAAATCAATATAATCACGTAATACTAAGGTGAGCAATACAACCCCTTGTGGACAGCTAGTTGGCAAGTCACATACTAGTTACACATAATCTTTGTCAATGTGGAAGTGTGGATGTGTTGATGGCCTCATGCGTTCCAACAGGAAGTGGGTTGTAGGCCACAATGAATTGTATAAGTGACCATTATTTAAAGCTCCACTCCAAATAAGGAGAGGTTGCATGAACAAAAACAGTTTAAAGCAACTAGTGCTTCAGACTGACAACAGCGCAGAAAAATAACAGAGTGCAGAGCAGACACAACTGTGGAAATTCCCATGCTTCATGCCTGTGGTCTCAGAGTTTACCTCGCCATTGGCCTCCATGAATCTTCACCTCTGTGAGGCTTGTGAAACCACCAAAGACATTATTCACAGAGCTCTGAACATCCCCTCTGATCTCTTATACTTGGAATTACAGAATCATTTCTACAGCAACACGAACGAGTCGCCTTTATTTAGCTCTAGCCCAGGCTGAAGAGGAAAAATAAATAAAAAAGCGGAAATGCTGCTGTAGAAACACTGACTCATTTCTCACGTCTGTCGCCTTTGCAGGCAGGATTCTGTGAAAAGCAATGAACGCAGCTGCTGATAAAAGAAATACAGCGAGCAGAACGAGCAGCGCATTAGATGCTGGTGTTTCCCCTAGCACGAAACGTGCTTTATAAGTTTGTAATAGTATGCACATCTTATAGCTGGTATGTTTAGGTATACGTCTGGAATCTTCAACTCAATTAATACAAAAAACAGAGTTTCAAAATGGGCAAACAATCTGAAAATTATATGCACTGGAATTTTGCGTGCACATTCATTGTAGACTGGGTTGTAATTCTGTCTGTCTGTCTCGATGAGAACAGCCAAACGATGGCTGGTTCTTTTGGAAAGGCAATAGTAGGCAGCTGCTTAAAGTGACACTCGTGGGGGAGCCAGAATTACACTGCTTTGTTGCAGCAAAATGTCACTTTGCTACGGTGAGGAAAATCCTTGCCTTGGCCTTCATTAAAACCACAGAAATAAGGCACTGTCTCTAGAATCCAAGTAGCTGTATATGATACAGATGGAGAATGTAACGAGTTGGCACTTGATCAAGGACTTCAACAATTCTAAAATATCTTCACCAAATAAAATATGTTGATGATGGGAAAACTGAAACCTGTGCTTATATTATTTTCCATGGTTCTGATTCTGCCACAGAGGCGTTTTTAGATGCTAGCAATGAAGAGATGCCCAGTGCCAAAATTCACCGAGCTCGGTTTCTCAACACATAATTCCTTCATCAACCAGAGTGATTTACCACTTGCACATGGTATTGCAGCTAGTTATAGATAATCCATTCAGGTACCAGTGGCTGTTCTTGGGTGTTCTGTAAGTCGTAGGCGATTATGTTTTATCTAGAGTTTTAACAATGGTGTCTAAAGTCAGTAAAATACTGTAACTGAAAGGTATTTTTCAAGCACAAATGTGAAGGAAATGCACTTGAGATGTTTCATGGACCATAAAATATTTCCTTCCATTCATATCAGAGGTAAATTCTATATGTAGGTCTTATCAAAGCAAAATGTATTCTGTCCAAGCTTGCAGAAGATGTGAGTATAAGTTTTTTTCCTAAATTGTGGAAGATCTCTTTGTATCATTATTGACACTTTAATCTGAATAATATGTCTGGGTCAAAAGCTCTCGGGTCTAACAGCTTCTAGGTACCCGCCACCATAGTTCTTTAATTTGATTTTTTTTTATAGAAATATTTTCCTTCCTTTCACATATCTCTTAGTTACTTGATGTCTGTGGGCGATGATGCCTTGTGTCTGTGAAAAAAATACTAAAATATATCCACTGATATATTTTGAGTCAGTACAGCTGCGCAAGGCCAGCTGTTATCCGGTATCTGTTTTTTATTCCTAGCACCAATCTACCCGCCCTCTTACTATTTTCTTAGCTAGATCGATAGGCATACTGTAGTGGTTAATTATTGTGATACATGGGGTCAAGTTGACTTCCAAAACTGGTACAGTTTTCATAAAATAATAAAATTATAGTTGAGCACTTGTTAGGCATAGGTAGAGACAACTTTATTTCACTATAACAAAATACTCAGGCACTTTGGGCCAGCCCCTTACATCCATTTTTCAAGATTTATTCACACTTTGGATCATACCAAAGGATAGCCATTGGAAGTTGTACCGATCAGTCATGGAGTATGAGTTTTTATTCTTTACCCACATCCAGCAGTTTTATTTGTAGAGCGGGTGTACAAGTTCATTCAGATGTGAGTACCAAATGGCAAAGAAATCTGTCACTAGAAACTGCTATGGACCCTGGGCTTAATTTGAGCTGGTGGTTGCAGGAGAGGCCCACCAGCACTCATTTTTAGGGACAGGCACTTATTTTTATTCGAAGGCTTTCACCTTGAGCAAGAGGTTGGAAAAACACAAAGGGGAAGGAACAAGGAAGAGAAAGATGGAAAAACAGAGACAAAGAGATAAATCAGGAACCTGCAGTGAGATAAATGGCCATAGAGTGTTTGGTGGTGGATTAAAGAGGCATGGGGAGAAACCAAGACTACACAGCCTTAGTATTCGGCATGCCGACATTCAACAGGGCCAGCAGCCTCAGCGATTATTCTTTTACAAATTAAGCACTGCATGGACCCCCACTCCAATGCTTGAATAGCAGTTCAAGAAGATGCTGTATGAGGCGCAAGTCCTCAGGTTGGATTTAGCGCCTTAGCTCCACACAAGGCTTTCCATAAAAGGTGGCTGGAGCTGGCCTGGCTGCATCTACATCAGGCTCTGTCTCAAAGGGTGCAGTGCAAGATGCCAGAGAGGTTCCTTGAAACTCCTTAACAACAGGCCTGTACACCACCACACCTCCATAGAACTGTGTGCAAGTGTGCCTGGTGTCATGAGGCTGTGACATCTAAGATATCCCATGGTTTCTGCACGCCAAGAGTGCCAGTCAAGCATTATGTCTCAGGAATCAAAAGTTAGACATTGGATAGCAATACTTGATAACATGATTGTAGACCTATGTTTTTATTTGCAAATATTATAAACGTGTACTGACCCAGGATGACTGGAAGCCTGGGGTCTACTCAATGTTCAATATTTGCCTGAAGTCAGTGCTTAGTTTGTAAAATAATAATTGCTGGGCCTAAAGTTTTTC
The DNA here is from genome assembly GCA_963921515.1 of Calotriton arnoldi. Taxonomy (NCBI): domain Eukaryota; kingdom Metazoa; phylum Chordata; class Amphibia; order Caudata; family Salamandridae; genus Calotriton; species Calotriton arnoldi. The sequence continues at coordinate 1,135,053 of CAWUFW010001865.1, read as the reverse complement.
TCCGAAGCCCACGGACGGTACTACTGAATGTAGGTGTGCCAGATACCAAGGCTGCATGGTCTTGAATCCTTTAAGTGATTTTCAAGTCTTTGGGTGATAGCAACTAATATATTTTAGTGGCACAGTGTCCTCCATATAGCTGTTTCTGTACCACAAACGGTAGGTAACGCTCATGTGGAAGCATAGATTTCATACTGTGGACCAGAGCCTCGATGGTCACAGCATATGAGAGAGTGTCTAACATAGTATACACAAAGGCAATCAAGACGTTTCAAGTTGGGTAGGGATGGGAAACATCAGAAAACCACAGTATGTAATAGAAGTAGGTGATAGGAGCTAACACATAGCAGGCTCAGAGAACCACGTAGTCAGAAATGATGCCGGGATACCAGGTAGCTTGCACTTCAGGTAATCATTTCCAACTTAGGGGCCGATTCCGATCTCGGCCGGTAGGGCTCCGAATCGGATTCGGCTTTACCGGATCCGATCCGGAGCCCTGTTTCCCGACCGAATCGTACGCGGGTCCGGCCGAGCGAGTACGATGCGAGTCGCCCGACCGACTCGTCCGGGCGTCCCGACCGCTCCGACCGACTCGTTCCCGGCTCGAACTGCACCGACCGACTCGCTCGGACTCGACTCGCACCGCGCAATGGAGACGTTCCCCGGCCGGGTGAGTACGATGCGCGCCGCGAGCAGTCCGACCGAGCCGCGCACTCCGGCTCGAAAGAGCTGTCGGAGCCGTACTTTGGGGGTCCGTGTCGGACCCCCTGTACGCGTAGCCGCGCGAAGTCGCACACAGGGGGACCCATGGGTCCCCCTACCTGTGCGTGTACGGCGTGAATCGCTTCGCCGCGTACCCGCTGTAGGGGGCGCACTTGTCCGACTCGCACCCATTGAGTCAATGGGAGCCCGCGTACGCGTTGTACGACCGGCTCCCATTGACTTCAATGGGAGTCCGACCGACTCGGGTCCGATGGCATACGTGCGCATCGTACTCGTTCGGTAGGACTGCACGGGTCCGATTCGGTCGGAATTCTCTCCGGGTCCGGCTCGGTCGGAGAAATTTCCGGCCCGAATCGGAATCGACCCCTTAGTCAATTTCAAAATCAACGAGTCCAACACTTTGAAAATGAGTGCTTTGCCTTTCTGCATGATCTTAAATTGAGCCAGGTCAGCAAAAGTGATTTGGATTGATATGTTTTTTCCTCTTGGATAGGAAGGCTTTTTGACTTTGGCTCCATTCCAGATTTTATGTGGGTGTTCACTCGTGAGAAAAAAATTATTTCCACATTATTATCAGACATTTGTAAAGCGCGTCTTTCCCCTCAAACAATCATGGCACTGACATAGTTATGTCTCAGAGATTTTAAGGAAATGGCTCTTGATAGGGTTGTGGATCTTGCTTTTATCATTGGCAGTCAGGGCCCTCTAAGTTTTAAACTCTCTGTCAGATTTTATGCCCAGAGTGCTTAGAATCTTGGACTCAAGAAAGGCCACAAAAGAGATCACTGTGTCTTCTGTGCCTTCAGGGAGTTTGAATATACTCAGACAACCTTCTCTGTTGTGGTCTTCCAACTCTGTGATTTGTCTCTCAAGGGTTCTGACCTTGCTTGAGTGAGTGTCCAGTACTTTTTGGGTTTTCAAACTGTTGTCTTTCAAGTGGCTGATTCTCATTATATCCTCTGTGACTCCACCTCCAAGTTCCTTTCTCATGCCAGTCATTTTGTTTTGCATCATGTCGGTATTTGATTTTGTAGGGTTCTCTAGGTCATTCAGTACTGCCAGTCTCTAGAGATCAGGTCCATAGAGGCTCCTGTGTTATTCTTTCCTTTAATAGGATACTGTAGAAACGGGTCAGAGCATTTCTGACTTGTTTTTATTTCATTTGTGCCCTTTGTTTCTTTTTCATTGGAGTCTGCCATCTTTACGATGTACCCTTTGATAGGTTCTAACCTGTGAGATGACTTATTTAACTGTGTCATATAGCAAAGATATACAATCTTGTCACTTGAACTGTACAAGTTGGTATAGGTTATTCTATGCCTTCGTAAATATGGTTGCTAGCCCCACACTATGGTTAGGCAACCTTACAGGTTACTCAGAGTGTTTGTGGGTGCTTTTGAGAGCACCATCATTTTAAATTAGTGTTGTTGCCACTCAGAGATTCGGTGTGCATCAAGATGCGAAAAGCCTTGAAAACTATACAGTTACTGTGTCAGATAATTGTGTGGTGTCAGAGAAAGCTATGAATGAGATATCCTCATATGCCTCATTTGGAAATGTCTCGGGAACAATTCAGGACGTTTACCTCCAGTTACAGTTGGGCATTATAGCTGGGACGTTTTCATCCTGTTATAGATGGGTGGAGTTGCAGGCAGCGATAGTGAACCCCAAGGAGCTATTCACTGTGAATGCTGTGGATGTGCTACAGTTGATGGTGTTGGCTTTAGAAAGCAAAATGTGGAGAAAGAAAGTCCCATAAGTATCTTGCACTCAAACCAATGGGTTAATTTGATGATTTTAACTGCTATGACTTGGCAAGATAATTGCACAGGGAGTGCACCATTTTCAGAGCTGCCTTGACCTGCATGTATACCACTAGAGTAAGCGGCATTACAACAAATGCACTCAGTTTGTATTGGGCAAGTTTCTGTAGCGCTGTTCCATTGGACATGCCTCACGACTCATTGACTTCACTCCGCTGTCCTCAGAATGCATCCGTCTAATATGTGACTTTTCGGTATCGTCATTGGTTACTATGTAGTCTAGTGCTGTATGCCCTCTGGAGTAGGGGATCCTGTTTGAACATTTCTCACCAGACACTGCTGCTATGATGGTCCCTTGTGACAGTTAGACCCAGTGGCTCATTCTGTTGGGTTTAGATTTGTGAGTAGATTGTAGCAGGAGAAAGCACTGTGTTTGGCAAGATCTAGTGCGATGCGGAGCTCCTCTACAGAGCACACTTTTCATCAGATGCTAGCCACACCCCTGAAATTATTAAAAGTCTTTAAAATACTCTTTTGAATGCCCAAAGATTTGGGACTTTATTTAATGTTTTAAGGTTATGTAGCAAATGGGTTCCTCCTATTTAGTCCAGCTGGGCTTTTTGCATTTGACTATCCATCTTTTGGACTTTTATTCTGAGTGAGTCTCACTACCTGAATCTTACTCATTGAAAATTGAGGGTGAATGGGCTGAGAATGCTTGCCACCTGTATTGGTCTTTTAGGATAAGGCTACTCCTGCACAGCTAGGGTAAGACTATCCTCTTGTAAAGGTCAGTATCTGCAAACAAGTAGCCTGATGCAGAAGGGACTCTTCAAGGATTGGTACTGACCTGCGTAATATTTGTAATGTGAGTGGGCCTGCATAGTTTAGGTCCGTAGTACTTAATGAAGGTCTGTCGTGCTTTCACTGTGTTACACATCATAGGCAAAATCTGCACTAAGGTACAGTTTCAACTCACTTAGGCCTACAGGTGTCAATCTATTGGTAAACATCCACTCAAGTGTAGATTTACAGTTCCTAGCATCATACATACAAGCCTTTGTCCCCACTACTGGGCAAGTTAATTACTCCACCCTCCAGACGGAGTATCAAAGGCTTCCCCATAAAATAGAGCTATTAACAGTGTGTGATTCAGTTCCTGGGAAAGAAAGGGGTGGGGAGGAAATCTGCTTCTGTTAATTAGCTAGTCACAATGCACCTGGGCTGGGACAGCTCAGGCACACAGAAACAAACGAGGAGGGACAGACTTCTGGAGCCAACACAGGAGGGGCTCACCTTTGGATTTTTGATGGGACAGAATCATGCAGGAGTGTCAGTTAGGGGCAGAGCTGAGGTTCTCAGGGCGGCTCTATCCATAGTCAACTTGAAATTACCATATTCGAATGTTATAGGATGCTGTACAGGAGAGTTCGTACAGGAGTGGTGTGATGATATGGCACCCTAGGATTGGGCAGTGGTGTCTGGCTTCTTCAACCTTTCACCCTGCTTAAAACCCCTGAACAAGGGAAAAACAGATGAGAAAACACTGGACCTGGAAGCGATAACAGTGAAACATTGTCAAGCTGGAAGGAGTAGTCATCTGATGCAATAAACATCTGTTATTCAGCGCCAAGAGACCCTTCTGGGTGAACGTGCGCTTTACAAATGCACATGTTATGTTATGTTATGTTATGCCCCTGCTAGAGTGGACTTTGGGACTTTCACTCCAGCGGAGCCTTAGGACTAAGAAGGGTCTCTCCAGGGCCAGTGTAGCTGCCCCCCACGCGCCCTGAGGAACAGCTGGGGGAATGGGCCTGCTGGGGGGTGGCCCTAGAGTGTTCCGATGGGGCTTATGTGAACTGACCCCTGATTCCACTGCTGACACACAGGTGTATTGCAAGACGGCCAAAAGGCCTTGAGGCCTGATGAGTGCAGCATGGAGGGAGTTCTGCTTGCTGGCTGTGCAGGGCCTGTGGAAGGCACTCCCAAGCAGTAGAGAGCACCACAAACTCAAGTAGAGGGCAGGTCTAGTGCATGGTGCAATTAAATCACCCTCCCCTTAAAAGGCGCCTTTTTATAGGCCAGAAGGCTTTAACAAAAGCCTCCTAGTCATCAGGAGCAAAATAAGCCCAAATTTGTGTCCCGCTTGTCCCTACAGGCCTAAGATATCACCTGGTCCCCTGTGGGGACAAAGCAGAGAACGAAGCGCTAGGTGCTTTGCCATCTTTCTTTAAACTTCCCCAGGGGAGGGGTAAGTGTCTGGGGGCAGTGTAAATTCATTAAAAAAAATTAATGGGAAGGGGTGTGTTTGGGAACCGTTACCCCTGTCAACTTTTGGCCCCATGGAATCCCATCTCCAGAGGCCCATTGTAATACTGAATGTCCCAAGGGTCCCATCCCCCCAGGACAAAAAAAGACAAGAGGAGAGGGACCCAACTCTGAGCACCCGCAAGCTTCTTTAAACCCTGCTCCCAGGCAGGTCAGAACCCTGGGAGTGATGCATTGTAGCTCCTCCATACCCGTGCCTGTGTCTGGGGGTGATGGGCCTCCATGCCTTTAGAGCAGAAGTGCGGGCACAGGGTAACGGAGGAGCTAGCTTGCCAGTGCCGGAGTAACCCCCCCAAGCTTCACTCAAAAAATAAAAAAAGACAAGAAGGACAAAGGCATGTGGGTGCCCTGGGTGGGACTGGCACACCCGTGATAAAGAAGGAACATGGCATGAGGCCACTACACAAACAAATAAACAAATAGGAACGCTCTGGGGAAGACTCTCTTACAATATTCATACCTGAGGCAATAGGAGCACCCCATAAGCCTTTAGGCCAGGCTTAAAATGTACATAATTGCCCGTGTTGTGACCTAGAAAGGGCAGGGGGACCACCAATGGGTGTTAAATCATGTTTGGGGGGGCTGCATGAAGTGCAGCAGCCCCTGTCTACTAGAAACATCCCTAAAAGTGAACCTAAGACTCCAAGGGGGTTGCTTTTATGACCCGAAGAGAGGCTTTTTATAGTTTCAATCACTTCTGAGCTTGGGCATTTGCCTACGGGCTTTAGAGTGTGAAACTTTCTATTGGTAGGTCATAAGGCTCCATTTGTTGTTTAATAAAAGTAAAATCAAGACTCTGAGACACATACATTGAATTCAGAGTTTTATTGGTACTGTTGATGTTGACGAATGGAAGATTTCACAGTATAATGAACTTTATTAAATTATACCCTCCCATTGATTTTAATGGTGAATGATAACATGCATTGCATATTGGACTGTTCCCAGTGATTTCAGTGGAGTTGCAATGGTGAAATACCACATAGTCCCTGCTTTTAACTATGTGGTGACATCCTGACAAAGCCAGTAGGCTTATCTTATTGATAATGACACGCCCACACCTATTTAGGTGTGTGTGTGTGTGCGTGTGTGCGTGCGTGCATGCGTGTGTGTGTGTATGTAATGAAAGTACTTTTTTCTTTTAAAAAAAAAAAATCACTGGCTGGGCAAAGGTTTATTGAGTATTGTTGGTTAGTATCAGCAAGCTCTGACTACTAGCCGAGACCACCTCGCCTGAGTATGCCTTAGACTGCTGTGCTTCACTACTCTGAGAGAATCAAGAACTACAACGGAGTACTTGGTTCCCAGTGAAAAGACAATTCAGGACTTATTACTTGCGAAGAGCTCACATTCTTCGAAACTAATAACCCAATTTCTTACTGGTTGGAGTTCCTAGATTATCCATTGAAAAGTTGTTTCAAAGACTCAATGGGCCTAGTTTCCATTGCATAATTCTAGCCCTTTTATTTTGTTATCTTGATTCTGTTTTGAATCTGGCTTCCTCTGAGTCCTTAAACATTAACATTTAGTATACCTGGGACTAAAAGGAAAAAACCATTAGCCTTAGCAGCACAGTGAGGGAGTTAAAGAAAGTGGGTCACTCACCAGGTAATGGAATACCCTTTCCTGGACCTCCTGAGTTGCCGGTTCTTTTATCCCCATGACAAACTGTCGGCCCGTCCTGGACCTATGGAGGCAGGTGATCTGGTTAGGACACAGTGCCTTGAGACCTTTACGGGTGAATAGCCACACTTTACAAACCCCTGATTGATTGATTAAATGGAGGTTGTTTAAAGAAAATTCTTCAGAAACTAGCCAAAAGACTGTGCCTCTGTCTAAGAGCACATCTTCTAACACCTTTGCTGGATTTGGAAGCTCACATATACCTAGGCTTTCCTGTTTTCAGTTTCTATTTTTGGTGAATTCTGGTGTGTTTTTTTTCAGTGTTTTCCAGTACATTCAATACCTTAAAAAAAACAGCGGTTATCAGTGTTTACACATTTTTGCGCCATTAAAAACAATAGAAACAGTGTTTTCCCAGTGTTTATGGAACGTTTTGCTTTTATTATTGCTTGCTTTCTGCACTGATAGTGCATGGTATATAGACAGTGTACGTACAATGTATATGAGTTCCAAATACATTTTTACAAATTAAACTTATTGTAGTACACCATACAATACTTCTTCAGTGAGTTTTTGGTCATGCGCTCTCGCGCTTTCCTTCCCACTATCAATATGCGACTGAAGATCCTCACATTTCTTACCTTTGGCATCATCACTAAGCAAAAATTCTGTAAACGGTCGCCACATGGAAAATAGAGCATTCACGGCCTCTAGGACCGAAAAACACCTGCTAACTGACACAGTTGGCATGACTCTTCCTTTGATGCCATACAAAGCACAAAATGAGAAATATTTGTGTTTTAGTTCCAGTGCATAACAAAACAGTGCACCAGAATGGACTACAATGTCAACAGCATTCTTCATTAATTTGGTGTTGTCCAGGGTTGGTCCAAAAGGCCTGGTGTATGCAAGCTTTTTAGGATAGACTTGTATGATAAATTTACGCAGGAGGAACTTAAAAGTTATTTACGCAGCATGCTGTTATCCTGAAAGTCTGTCTCGTATCCAAACTTTCCTGAACATGTTAGACACACCTCATCCATAGGAAGTGGAAAGGCAGCGGTCATTCCTGCCAATCCAGCAAGCTTTCCGCTCCTCTGACAATACACTTTGATTCCTGAGAGGATGGGCCTAATGACGGCCACTGCAGCCCCTGAGGCGCAGGGGGGCCTCCAACCCTTCAGGGGTCCCTGTCCCTTCTGGGGGCCGTCAATAACCCCAAGACCAATGACTATTTATGCGTTCTGTGCGACTTCGGACCCCTCATCACATTCCGCAGGGAGACCCATCTTTTTGCGTTACACCACTGCTGAGAGGATTTATTTTGTGTCTGTGACTAGATTGAATTCCTAGAAGACGATGTGCATTAGGCGGGGGAAACGTGGTGCTTCATTAGAAACTTTGCAACTCACACCAACTCCTACTAGACGCCCTGTAACGCTTTTTGCACCAAATTTAGGAAGTTAAAGTACAGTTTTTTAGAATTGCACTTCTATGCACCCTAAGTCATGCTTAAGGTAAGCAACACTTTGTGTGCGCCATGACATGCATAATAGTGTATTGTCGTTATGCCGTTCATACTTTGCACTATTATTTTGCATAATCTTTGCTTTACAAAATATATAGGGTCAGATTTACAAGCCCCTTGCGCCACTTTTCCCATGTTAAAAATGACGCCAAAGTGGCGCAAGGGCCTTGTAAATAAGCCCAATACTGTAGTGCACTTGCGCATGCAGGTCATGGCGCACTTTTACCATCAGCATCACTAGGTTACATTCATTTTAGTTTTGAGGCAAAACACCTGTTATAAGAAATGAGATGAGACCAATGTTTCCAACCCGGCTGTAAGCAAGCAGGCAGCTGAACAAGCTAACGTCAAACATTCCATTCGACCACTGAGCGCATGTGACAACCTGCCTGGGACGCTGCAAACATGCTAAAAATGCTCGGCGTTTCCCTAACGTCCCATAAAAGAGAAACACTGAAGGCCACGGACAGCGAGCAGCAGGCGAGCCCTTGTGAACTTGGCATTCCTCTAACTTGTTTGTGAGTTTTCCAAGGTAAAATGATTCTAATTTTATTATACCGCTCTGATTTTACTCGATACATTGCCTTGCACTTCCCGTAGAGCTGTGTACTCTTTTGAAAGGATACAAAAATATAAATTCCACAAAGACTGCCAATATTTTTAGCAATCCATGCTATGCAAAATGTTATAGATATGATGCAAATGTAACAGTCTTTTGGTACATGCATATTTATTTAAACATATTGTTTCATCTTTGTAGTTTTTTAACAGTAAAAGGAAGCTGCTTAGACACCACGTTTTGCAAATTTATACCTCATTAGGAACATCGATCAATACTTTTTGTGCAGTTCGGAGACTCAACAAACGTTTGATTTTTTTAGACCGACGTAACTCATATATAATGATCTCATTTTGGCCAGTTTGTGTGGAGGATCGACATTTGCGGTCATTTGTGGTAGCCCTCGTAGGGAAGAAAGTAAATCATGAAAAAGGTAGGTAGGATGTGCATACGTGATAGGAGAAAATCTTAACAAATGTAAATAAGTATTTCTAATCGCAAAATATTAAACATTTTCTGCAAAATGTCCCTTCAGCTTAAGAAAAATTGCAACTGATAAGTCCCATTTCTCCTGCTGAGTTTTTACAATGGTGCATTCATTTGTGACTCTCTTGGGAGAGTTCGAAAAGTTAAATATTGTTGTAATTGAAGTGAAACATTGGGGTAATCTTTACTGCCTAAGTGCAGGCGTTACACAATTCTAAAACATTGTTGTAAACTACATACCAACTAAGTTTCTGGAGCTTGTCCCCCTCTTTTTGGGTTGTTCTTCCTCTCTCCGGTCTCAAACATTTCTAACATAAATACAGAAGTGAGCTGCCATAGGATGCGATGGTGAAATGCACAAGACCCATTTTCGTCAAGAAGAGAACTATTACTTCTTACCTAAAGGTCAACAACTTCAGTACTACTTTTTCACTCCATTTCCTTAAAATTGCTCAGTCATGGTACGGAATTTTGCCACGTCCTTGTTTTCTCGGGTACATTGTATGTTTGCTTAGCAGCTGCCATGTGTCAGGGGGACGCTCAGCAAGCTCCCAGAGGGGGAGATTGTTTCTGTAAAACAAAGAACCCAATAATGCTGACACCCTGTGAGATTTCTCCCAGGGTATGGAGGGTCATTTGTCTTTTACCGGCAGTCCCAGAAGAAACAAGCAATGGAAAATGCATTAGGTTTCGCCTATGTGATTAATAAGAAACTGTTTTTTTGTTTTAAGTTGTAGCTTGCTGAGTATTTGTACAATATAAGTTGCAGAAAGTCTGTTAAAGTGTTGTGACTTGTTTATGTACAAGGCAATATATTGTGCTGTTACTAGTGGTATAGTGTAGGTAAATAATAGCAAAATTTTGAAAAATGAAATGAAAGGGAAAAAATAGAATTAATTGATGTAAAATCAATATTATGTGTTTAGAAGAGTTCTGACAACTTTTGGGTCCGGTGCCACTGCACCTGCTGCACCATTCAAATCATGCCCCTAGTGCCTGCACGATAACTGCATTTTTGATTGCCTGTTTAGTAGTAAAATATAGCAATATTTGGTGTTTAGAGGAGTTATGACAACATTTGGCCCCTTAGCCACTGCACCTACTACACCATGCAAATCATGACCCTATTGTCTGTAAGGGAACTGCACTTGTGACTGCCTGTTTAGTTGTAAAATATTGCAATATTTGGTGTTTAGAGGGGTTCCCAGAGCTTTGGGCCCTGGTGCCACTCACCTGCTGCACCATTCAAATCAAGCCCCTTTTAACTGTAAAATAACTGCAATTGTGTCTGCCTGTATAGCAGTAAAATATAGCAATATTAGGTGTTTTGAGGAGGTCATGACAAATTTTGGGCCTGGTGCCACTAAACCTGCTGCACCATTCAAATCATGACCCTGTTGTCTGCAAGGTAACTGCACTTGGGACTGCCTGTTTAGTAGTACAATATAGCAATATTGTGTGTTTAGTAGTAACATTTAGCAATAATCTGGGTTAGGCGGGGTCCCTAGAGCTTTTGGCCCCAGTGCCACTGCAGCTGCTGCACCATTCAAATCAAGTCCCTTTCAACTGCAAGGGAACTGCAATTGTGACTGCCTATTTAGTAGTCAAATATAGCAATATTATGTGTTTAGAGGCGTACTGGCAAATTTTGGGCTCGGTGATACTGCACCTGCTGCACCATTCAAATCATGACCTTGTTGCCCATTTAGAAATAAAATATAGAAATAGTAGGTGTTTAGAGGAGTTATGACAGCTTTTGGCCCTGGTGCCCCTGCACCTGCTGCACTATTGAAATCATGACTCTAGTGCTTGCTAGATAGCAGCACTTATGACTGCCTGTTTAGTTGTAAAATATAGCAATATTAGGTGTTTAGAGGAGTTCTGACAACATTTGGCCCTGGTGCCTCTGCACCTACTGCACCATTCAAATCATGACCCTAGTGCCTGAAAATAACTGCACTTGTGACTGCAGGGTTTAGTTGTAAAATATAGCAATATTTGGTGTAGTGGAGGTATGACAACTTTTGGCCCAGGTGCCACTGCGCCTGCTGCACCATTTAAATCAAGCCCCTTTCAACTGCAAGGTAACTGCAATTATGACTGCCTGTATAGTAGTAAAATACAGCAAGTGCTGTGCAGGCAAAACGTAAAAAAAGTATATTAGGCAGTCCGCTCTAAATAGGGTGGAAGGTCTGATGTACTTGCGTCAGTGGTCTCAGGTCCGTCCAAGGGTGTAACACAGGCCCCTGCAGTCCCTGTGGTGCAGCCCCAGCCTTTCAGCCCCCCCAAACCTTTCAGGGTGCCCCCATTTAGCCCAAGGCCAATGAAAATCTGTGAGATATGAGAGACACAGGGGGGCCCTCTTCACGCTCTGCAAGGGGTCTCCATCATTTTACATTACGGCGCTAAGTCCTGTGGTGTGCTGTTTCCACCAGTGAAGCCAGTGGGGGCACCAGTTCGTGGAAACATAAGGGTTTCTCGATTCTAAATAGTGTAGGCGGACCTTCAGTTTGACGGCAGGGTACTCTGCCATGTTTGTGGTGGAGTACCCTGCCCACAAACATTAAATCAGGCCCGAGTCTTTTCTAGCTCTATGCTCTTCATTGCTCCAGAGGCCATTTGCAACCACTCCAAGCATTTTTAGTCACGTGTGCTGTAAAACCCTGGAGCATTTACTAAATGTGCTTAACTACAGTAAAATATAACGTGGAATGTTTTGCTCGAAGGAGTCTGTCCCCATCGCATCATTCTTCACATTGCAGGGTATTTCACTTTCTTTACCAACACATACCTATGGGCTATACGGGCACGTGTGACCAGAAGTTCATCTCAGTTCAACAAAATGACATCTAAGCCACTTAATTATTACCTTCACAAGAAACTGGTAGTCATACTCTCTTTCCTCTTCACAAGCGTGAACCATTGAACTTAAAAGGAAATTGTCAGATGCGACATTTCACAAAGAATTATTTGTTTTCTTTCAGTGTGTTTCCTTTCCTTTCAGGGACCATTTCGTTTCATGTTAAATAGCTGCTTTAAGTCAGTCTGTGCTCTGACTAAAGTAACTTGTCTGGGCTGTGACACAGCCCTTTGCCTGTCTGTGGCTGGAGAATGTTGCTCTTTACTGTTGTGATGCCACAATTCTGTAAATCAAAATTCTTTTTTAACTGCTACAGCTTACTTTAAGGTTTAATGACGCAACTCATTCGGTGTTATTAATCTTTTAAAAGCCGCATGTGCACAGGCAACTGGCCCCATATGCGTCTTTATGCTTAACAGATAGCCTAAGAAATGATGGTAAACACTTGTGATTTGATATCTTATACTTATTATTTGTAGTTGTTTGGTCATTACTAGCCTTTCATATTCACCAAGGCTCTTAATTCCGATACATTTCGGGAATCACACTTTCACTTCTTCAGGCACAAGCCGTAAAGGAGACCTCCAGTGCATAATGTCACAAGAGATCTCAAACCCCGACTGACATCACCAAACAAACGTCTGTTGTTGTTGCGTGTAAGAGATGCAGGCCTCAGCAGAGAGTACTGCTTTATTCGCTTCAAGGTGTGGATCATAAAACAGATGAACGACTTTTCATCAGTGTAATCTTAAGGATTATTAGGATCCTGAGCGAAACATTTGGGATCCCCTCTTTGGAAGAACTTTGCATTCACGTGAAGTTGGGAGAGACAAGTGATGGGTAGAGAAATGTGAGGTAGCTAGAAAGGAGGGTACATTTAAGTGAAAAGAGGTAGGATGAGGAAGAAAGATGGGTAATGGCTTAGAGTAAAAGAGAAGGGAAGAGAGAGCTGGAACTAGGAAGAAGGAAATAAGAGGGAAAGGTGTAGGGTCCAGAGAAGAGTGAGGCAGAGAGGAAGGCAAGGCAGAAAGAGAAGTGAGATGAAGACAGGCAGAGGTGAGAGTTAGCCAGGTAGAGAGATGAGGTAGTGAGAGAAGTATAAAGTGATGCCAGTTAGAGGGTTAATGGTGTGCTAGAGAGGGAGTTAAATTAGAAGTGAGGTATAGAAAGGCAGGCCAGGAAAACAGAGTGGTAAGGCAGAGGGAAAGATACTGAGACATAGGTGAAGGGTAGAAAGAGGGATGAGGTGTTGAGAGAAAATAGGTGAAATAGAGAGACAGACGTGAGATAGAGACAACGAAGTAAGATAGATCATGGTGGAGAGAGCGGCATGGTAGACAGGTATAGACAGAGAGGTGAGTTAGAGAGATGTATAAAGAGAGAAGTAGACAGAGAGGTGAGGTAGAAGGGTGAATTGAAATAAAGTGAAAGGTAGAGAAAGATGAAGTAAAAATAGAAAAATGAGTTAGCGACAAAGAAAAAGATGTGGAGAGAAAGGAGTATGGTAATGAAAGAGGTGAGAGAGGTGAGGTGGAAGGAACACAGGTGAAGAGTAAGGTAACAAATAGGTGGTGAGGTAATTTAGAGTTTAGGGAGTCACAATAAAATAAGTGGGGTACAGAGATGTGATTTAGTGGTTCATATGAGATAGAAAAGTGAGGTAGAGGGGAGAGGTGAGGTAGGGAGTGTTGCAGTATTAGTAGGCATGAGAAAGAAGTGGAAAGAGATGAGGTATAAAGAGATGAGGTAACAAGAGATGGGGTGACAGAGAAGTAAAATAAGTGATGGTGAGATACAGGAAGTTGATATGGAAACAGACCAGCGATGTGCAGAAAAAAAGAGCAAGGAAGAGAAAGTTGGGTGAGAGACAGGTGCATTACAAAAGAGGTGTGATAGACAGAGATGATGTAGCAAGAGGGATGGGATAGAGAGCAGAGGAGATACATAGAAATGTAGAGGTAGGTACAGAGAAAGAGATAAAGAGAAATTGTGAGGTAGAAGAGTGAAGTATAGAAATAATGAGAAACAAACATATTTGAGACATAGAAAGAGAAGTAAAGGGTTGTAGAGAGAGGTAGTATAGAGGTAGTTAATAAGTGGGTAGGTAGAGAAGTAATGTACAGTGAAGGGTGGGTCTTTAATGAATGGTGAGATAGAGATACGTGAGATATAATAAGGCAGGTAGAGAGACGTCACATAGACAATGCTGAGGTAGAAAGAGGGGAGGGTTAGGAGAGGCATGGAAGACAGATGTAGGTGAGGCAAAGAGTAAGTTGGAGGGTGGTAGACAAAGAAGTAGCGAGAGGTAAAGAGATCTGAGGTTATGTAGCGAGAGAGAGAGAGAGAATAGAGTCAGAGACAGCTGAGATAAAGAAAGGGAGGTAGCCAGATACGTAGAGGGTGGTGAGGTAGGAATAGGTAGTGAGACAGAGCCAGAAGAAGGGGAAGGTAAAGAGTGGGAGAGGGATACAGAAACAGACAGAGGTGAGTGAGAGAGATGAGAGAAAATGAGGTACTAGAGAGATAAGTGTGAGGACCAGACAGAGAGATGAGGTAAATATATGTGAATTTAGAAAGGTGAGGTAGAAAGAATGAGACTAAATAGAGAGAAAAAGAGGTGGGGGCTATGGGCAATTACCCACTTGGACCACGCCTTACAATGTTGCCTCTTTGTTAATATCTTAAATCTTAGGTCTTTGCCCTTTCATTAAAGAATTACCTGACCCACAGATCCCACACACACAGAACAGAAGGTTCCAAATTTTGGTACCTGGCAATGCTCCCCTATTTTTGCAGCAGCTGACCGGAAGTAAAAATGGGCCTGGCTTAGAGAAGCTAATTGCAGACAAGTCCATTATTTCTCCATACTTGCACGTTTCAAATAATGACAATATCTATCTGCACATGGAGAGGGATGTTGACACTTAAGCTGTAAGTGACCAGCTATTTCTTATTTCAACCTTATTTGCCCTCAATTACCCAAACTCAAATTTCAGAGGACAAATGGAACCCCTCTAGAAAAAACTTTGACTTTGCTTTGACCTACAGAATCAAGCATGAACCTACAACAGTCACTCATTTTAAATTAGCAATTATCCAAGCTAAAAGAGACTGTGTCCCCTCATCATGCCCAAGGTATTCCGTAAAGAAGGACTGGTGATTTTTAGAAATGGGGATCTCTAGTTGGCAGTAGTATGCACCCTGTCTAAGTAGGGACCCTTCCATCTAGTCAGGGTAAGGGAGTTACACACCCAAGATAACCCCTGCTTACCCCCTTGGTTGCATGGCACAAGCAGTCAGGCCGATCACAGAAGCAATGTGTAAAGCATTTGTGCATAGACACACAGTAATACAGTGAAAACACTGCAAATGGACATCACACCAGTTTAGAAAAATAACCAATCTTTCTCTAAACCAAACAAGACCAAAATTACAGAAATCCAACACGCAGAACCTAAGATATCACTTTTTAAAGGTTTAAGAAATTCTGCCCATAAAACCCTTTTGATGCATTGATTTTAGCACAAAGTACCTTTGATGCATCAAAATCCAAGGTGAAAAACAGCCACAGAGGAGGGAAGCATCAGAAAACACAGCAATGCATTGATTCTGGAGTCCCAGGGGAATGGAGGTGTCAGTTCTGCTGAATGCAGGAGAAGTGTTGTGTCGATTCCTTACTGCGAGGAGAAGCGAAGTTTCGAAATCCAAAATCAGTTCCTTTCTGTGGGGTGATTCGTTGGAAATTTTGGTGCACAGGTACGATGTGTGGAAAATCCGACACACTGGTGTCGATGCGGCGGCGGCGGTGAAACAGGCACTGCGTCGATTCTTCCAGCCGCGGACCGGGATGCGTTGAATCCTTCATCTGCACAGCAGGGCCTGCGTCGGAGTCGGAGCAGGGGTCTCGGACATCGGCGACATGGTGCTCTGGACTCGGGCTGCTGTGTTCCTTCTGGATGCAAACAGGTGCTGCATTAATTTTACAGCCTCACCAAGGTGATGCGTTGGTTTTTCAACCGCACTGCAAGCTTGCGGCAGGTAAAACGGGACTGGAAGTGCGATGCATGGATTTTCAGTCTTTAAAGCAGGTAAACTATCTCTAAGGGCCCAGAACTGCAATTGGCACCTCTTGGCAAGTCAGAACTCCCAGCAGAGGAGTTCAGGGGGGCTTCAGATGATGTCTTTGATGGCCCTAAGACTTCTTAACAGGAGGCAAGCACACTCAAGCCCTTGAAGAATCTTCTCAAGTAGGATACAAAAGCAAAGTCCAGTCCTTTTCCTCTCCAAGACAGAAGCAGTAACTGCAGGCCAATTCAGCAAAGCAACACAGCAAAGGGGCAGTACTCCTCCTAACAACTCTTCCTTTTGGCAGAATCTCCTCTTGATCCAGAAGTATTCTCAAAGTGTGGGGTTACAGGTCAAATACTTATACCCCTTTCCGCCTTTGAAGTAGGCATACTTCAAAGGATAGTCTTTGTAGTGCACAGATCCTGCCTTGCCCTGACCTGGCTCCAGGCGCACTACAGGGGAGTGGAGACAGCATTGTAAGAGGACAGGCAAAGCCCTATTCAGGTGTCCGTGATAATTCCTCCCACCACTCTAGCTCAGGAAGGCCCATCAGCCTCGTTATGGGCAATGAGGTTAAGGAGGGCACACTCCTTGCAATAGTGAAAAACTAAATTGGCGGTATTTCACTATCAGGATATGTAAAACACACCAGTACATGCCCTACCTTTCATATACACTGCACCCTGCGCATGGGGCTCCTTGGGCCTACCTTGGGGGTGCCTTACACATAATAGAATGGAAGGTTTGGGCCTGGCAAGTGGGTGCCCTTGCCAGGTTGATATGGCAGTTTAAAACTACACTTGCAAACACTGCAGAGGCAGGCCTGAGACATGGTTAAAGGGATACTCATGTGGGTGGCACAACCAGTGCTGCAGGCCCACTAGTAGCATTTGATTTACAGGCCCTGGGCATACACAGTGCACTTTACTAGGGACTCAGCAGTAAATCAAAAATGCCAATCATGGATAACCAATTATAATCACAATTTACAGAGGGAGTACTTGCACTTTAGCACTGATCAGCAGTGGTAAAGAGCCCAGAGTACACAAACAAACAAAAACGAAGTCCAGCATACAGTCAAACATACAGGAGGTAGAGACAAAAAGACTGGGGAAACCATGCCAAAAATGCCAGGTCTAACAGGGATCATAGTTCATTTACTTTTATTGGCATTTCAGCATATATTAACATTTTTTCAGTCTGATTATTAACAGCTTTTAATGTCCACGTTGTATGGATAGGTGTAAAGTGGCACCTTTCATGTGTGACACTTTCATCCAGCCCTTTTGTTCTCACCTAAAAGCTCTTTCCATTCTGGGACTAGTAAGTTTGAATTTCCCTCTGCAACATAAGACTCAAATGTTGCAGCATGCAGAGCCTTCTTTGTTGAGCGCCAGAATTGGATGAAGATATAGCAGTGGGTTTCTGGATGCATCATACAACGTGATGACATGTTGGTCATTTTGTAAACTACAAGCCTTGTTCATTAGGCCTTTCAACATCCCACTGAATGATCAGTCATCCACTCTGGCCTCTTAGCTCTTGATAGTTAAGCACCACAGGATTTGCTAAATAGTTTATTGAGCCTCGCATTCTAGTGGATAGCTGCTTGATTTAATCATTGTTAAAACAGTAGAGGTGAACTATGTAGAATAATTGCTACTTGTGTGCTCGGATTTTTAATCAATCTTTATTAAGCTCTAAGTTCCTAACACAAACACCAAGGCCTCATTTATGAGGCCCTACCGGCACTATTGCCCCGCCGGAACGTCACTTTTTAGACGTTCCGGTGGCGTAATGTGCCACTGGTATATTTATAAGGCCACGTAAAGCCAAGTTACGTGGCTTTTCATTTTCTTATAAATATGTGCCCCTTTCACGCAGAAAACTGAGTGAAAGGGGCGTTCCTTTGGTGTTGCTGGGTGCGTTCCCAGCAACAGCCATGGCTTTTTGATACTTCCCCAGATTAACAAGAAATCGTAAGTCTGAGGCAGCGCCAAAACGTACGCCTCCCCAGGGGAGGCGAAAGGGAGGTACAACGAGTAGAAATATCTTTACTTCACCTCGTTTTTCCTCTTTCTATGTCTGCTGCATTCTGCAGCACTCATAGAAAGAGGAAAAAGCCTCTTGTGATTGTTTTTTTGCAAGAAGGTTTCCCTTCCTGCTCAAAAATAATGATCCCCGCAATGCAGGCACCCTTGCACCATGGTGCAAAGGTGTCTGCGTTGGCGCAGGGCAGCCCATTGTGCGCCTGCACAGGAAAAAAGGACAGGAATACGGCGCATTCCTGCCCTTTTCTTTTGCCAGAGGGTAGGACAGCAGCAAGGCCTGCTGCGCTGCCCTATGGCAAAAAACACGTAAATGAGCCCCAAGTCATTCAAACCTCCTTAGTATTGTGTGAAATGTAATAGCTCGTCCCCTTAGGATCTCAGTGAAGCACTGAAGAGTATGTTCAGTCCTGTCCTTGACCGCCATAACTGTATCTTTCATTTCGCCAGCTTTCATCAGTTTTCATCACCATCAATAACTCTTTGACACCCAATAGGAGGTCATGTGTACAAACTCTGTTTGGACAATGTTGACAGCTTAGATAAAGCAGCTCAAACAAAGCAGTTATAAACTTTAATGGAAATGGTGCAAAAATATCAGTTTGCTAACCTTGTGACATACAAGCCAGTTAGGTTACATTAAACAATCAAATTAATCTTTTATGGACTGACAAGATTAGCCAATCCAAAAATCTGACCAAAAGGGAGCAGTGATGGAGCAGATATTCACTAATGAATATAGGTGGTGATGCTGGATTGTGACACGAGGTGGAATACTTACTGTATCACAACATAGCTTTTTCCAGGTGTTGGGATGGAAAAATCCCCTACATGGTGACGGACATGCGCCTCTGTCATGAGTGCCCCACCTGCATGGTTATCTGGATTCCTGGTACTGATTTTTGATCATGGGTGAACATGAATCATGCATGTGCACCATGACCTAGTCCTGTCCCATGGTAATGCAGTCTTATTATACGAGGATGGGCGCACCAAGTGCCACCCTGTAAGTGGTAGAGGACTACTGGCCTTGCCAGGAATTAAATGACACGAGCGCGTTAGTGGCAGCATACCAATTTTGTGCCTGCTTCACAAAGGGCCTTCGCACTCGTGGCTGAGGCCCTGCAGACATGATGGGGACCTCACTCGTGGCGGGGGCCCTGCACTTGTGGCGTGACCTTCACACTGCAGTTACTCACGAGTGAGGGCTTCCCCACCACGACTGCGGGTCCTCCATCACAAGTGCAGAGGCCTTTTGTGAATCAGGCCCTCAGTGTTTGGTAAGAATCAGTAGTGTGAACAGGCCATTCTACCTGATGTGTACTTAACTCAGCTTTGATCTACATGGTGACTGTGTGTAGTGCCAGGCAACGGGTGACATGTTTGCATTTAATGGAATATATGTGTGCCTGTTCATGGTACATAACATGGAGGCCTGGAGGCTCCATTTTGAAAGCCTAGGGCCTGGAAAGCTAGTGGAGGTGAGCACTGCCACCCTCAGACAGGAGATGTGGATTGTTGACCTTCCTGAGGGATCCAGTGGGAACACACTCACCAGAGGATAGAGAGCAGAGCATCCTCTGTGTACATCAAAGGTCTCTTTGATTCCAGGAAGTGTTACTGGTCAGTGGGGCCTTGGCTCTTTGTAAACGAGATGGTGGGTCTGATAAGGTTAGCACTGTAGGACTAGTGAATCATGATAGAGTAGAAGGCTTAGGTCTTTGAACCTTTGTGAGGCATATATCAGTAGAGGCTGACAGCCAGTGTTGCTCCCCGGTTACTCCCTTGGCCTGCGTTGTGGGTCAATCAAAATTGTAGTTGCTCCTGCTGTGGCAGACTGTCCATTTGACAAAGGACAGGGGAGAGGACACTTCAAAGAAATTGACACCTACAACAAGCACATGAAAAGACTAAACACTAAATCACATCAGTGTCTGGATTTGGACTATAAAGGTGAGAACCAGAGTCCCTAAAGTAGTCAACAGGACTGTTCAACAGGAGAGAAGATTGCTAAGACTTATAGCTACAGGATCCAGGACTAGGGTCCACGGTCTGTTAGTCTCCGTGCTGGGTGAGGGGCCATCATCACCCAGGAAGTCAAGATCACTTGCTCTGAGCCTAGAACATTAGACTTCTGACTCTATGCCAAGACAAGCAAAGCCTGTGAGGAGGAGGGGGGTGCCTGGAGGAAGCAGGGCCCAGTGGGGCTCCTGCCATGGAGGTCACATTAAGTGAAGTGTGAGACACCTAGTCTGGTCGAAACCACTGCAAGATTGCGCACCGTCCATCCATTCTTCTAATGTCAGCGGCCCATGTGTGCCAGGAGGGGGCCACGATGAAACTAGGGCTGTCACCCTTGTGCCATCAAAGTCAGTGACCCAGTGTGGAGGGAGCCACTGCAAATCTAGGGCCTTTGCTCTTGTGCCAGAGCAATCAGCGACCTCTGTGTGCCAGGAGGCGGCCACCAAGAAACTAGGGCTACACCATTGTGCCAGTGAAGTTGGCAACCCAGTGTGCTAGGAGGGAGCCACCATGAAGCTAGGGCCTTCACCACTTGTACGAGTGAAGTAGGTGAAATCCAGATCTCAGGGGGGAGCCAGAATGAAACTAGGTCAGTCGCCCTTGTGCAAAGAAAATCGGCAACCCCATGGCAGTCGCCCTGGATTATCATACCAAGGCTGCTTGATGAAAGCAACAGTCGTCCAGGAAAGATATCCAAGGTAATTTATTGAAATAACAGCAAGTAATATAATGCAAAAGGAGACAGCGAAAAGTCCAGCCTCTTTCCCTGCAAACTGCAACCAACTTTACATCCTCCCCTAACGTTCCTTAGGACTCAACCATAACACTGCTCTAAAGAGCACTTACAGATTGCCGTAGGAGCTGTGGAGAGGACATCCAACACCCATGCGGGCCATCCAAAAACTGAGGAGGCCAAATGTGTCATAGGACAAAGACTGCAAGAGGTCCCAGACGCTCAGCATCAGGAGACTAGTGCCTGCAGTGGCGTAGCTAGGCACTCTGCCGCCCGTGGCGGTCCCTGCCTTTTGCCGCCGCCGCCGAGCGCCTAAGAGCGGGGGGGTGCTGGCGTTAAATTTACCTGCCGCCCCGAATTCTCGTGCCGCCCGGGGCGTACCGCCCCCTCCGCCCCCCCCTTGCTACGCCAGTGAGTGCCTGCAAAGACGTATCACAGTCCTCCCGCAGTAGCTGGTTGCCATTGGGTCGGGTAAGACTATTCGAGGTCGTCATGCCTGCCGGGGACTTGCACAAACCTAGCACATAGAGCTGGTGAGATTGACTCTTAAGGACAAACTTAGACTTTGTCGTGTGAGGACAAGCATGGCCACATTTGAAAGTCAGCTCCATTATCAAATGGGGGATAACTAGCCCCACTTCAAGGGACAAAGGGACTCAGGGATGCTGCCCAGGATGATGCTAACACACTAACCTTAATAGACTATGGATATTATTTAGTGTGTTGCCTCTGTGGATTGTGTGCTTATATTAAAAACCTACTTTTTTCATAAAAGCAAGTAATTACTGGACAGCCAGTTTATTGTGGATACTGTTTGTACTTTGAGACTTGGGGCGTGTATGCCTCACACCTACCTCCTGCTCAAAGAGTCCTGGACTTCTCAACTTGCGCTATCAATGAGGGCCATGAGTTGAAATGGGTAATACTTGGCCACGTTACGTAGGACCCTTAGTAGCTCGGGCCCTTGGACAGCTGTGAAAGACTGCAACCCCTGAAGGGTGAGCCCAGGAAATCCCTGCTTGCCCTGTGGCCCCCTGAAAGGAGTTGTGTCACCAGATCTCTCCTAAACTGAAAAAAGGGTAAGTGCAGTCCTGGTAGATACAGGGATGTTGTTTCAGATCTTAGGTGCAGGGAAATAAAAGGCTTGGGGTCTAGTTTATTTCTTTATTGCACATCTTCAGTTCCAGTTTCATCATGTTTGCATCAATTTACAGCAAAAGGTTTTGCATAGACATTCCAGCTTCACATTTTTAGTGAAATAATGCTCCACCATTCACTTTTTCTTAAAACTCAGCTGAAAAAGAAATTAATTGGTTAGGAGCTCCGAGCTTGGTTCTTCTGACATTATATCTTGGTGAACTTGAGGCCTCGGGCTAAACTGAAGACATGGAGTTGAAGCAGTTAAATCAGTGAGTCTGGAGTTAAAAGGATCCACCTGAAAGACCATTGGTGTATGTGCCTTTGCAAGGTAAGCAGGTGCTTTCTCAGTGTGTCATTACGCTGCTGCTCCTTCTGTTTCTACTGTTGCCTCAAACATTGCTGGTGAGGGCCATCTTCGATTGGTTTAACTCTTCATTGTCACTACCAAATCCCACACTCCTTAAAGCCAAGGGCCACCATGTTGGGGTGGTCTGAAAAAACGAGCACATTCTCAAGTGGCTTGAAGCGATCGTCTGACTGTAATAACAGGACTGTTGCCTAGATTATTCCCATGTCGTCTTGGTGTCCTAGTGCCGGTGTCCATGATGGCCCATGATGGAACTATGCCATCAGGGTAATGGGAAGGCAGCAGGGTCGGATTGGTAAGGCGGGCACTCGGGCAATGGCCGGCGGGCCGGTATCCGAGTTCCAGCTGTGGGCTGTTTTTTGGGCAGCCTGGGGGCTGATTTGGGCGGTGTCTGTGTTGTTCGGATGCTGCCAGCGGCCCAGTGGGTGCCTGAGTAGCCTTTCTGGAGGCAGATGGGCGTCCATTACCTCCCTTTTATCAACGGGCAGAGGTGTCACTCCCTTTCTCTCGCTGTTCCGGCCCATTAATGAATGCAGATTGAGCGGGTGCAGGGGGCCTGAGCAAAAGTGTCCTTACTTGTTTTCAGGTGTGTTTCACCAGTGTGAACTAATCCTGATTTTTTTTTTAATCTAAGTAAAGTTAAGAAAACATGCCTCTGTCAGAGACCACCCTCCCCCTCCCGCCTTCTTTTTTTATAAAACTTTGCCAAAGCAGTGTTTTGCGGAAAGGCAATATGCAAATATGGGCCACTTTTTTTAGCGTGCACGGGCCGATTTTTAATCCCAATCCAACCATGGAAGGCAGAAAACGAATACACTCTGCCAATGTCATTGTCGCAGTAAGTCTCCGACACGAAGGGGCATGGATGGGAATACAGAAAATAACGTATTCATTTGAGGAAAGGGGAAAGGAGAAGAATGTGCCCTGGGCAGTAATGCAGGCTAAGGGGATCGAATATATGAGAGAGAAAGATGAAGGCGGGTAAGTGGAAGTGGTAGCAACAGTGAGGAAAGTCGCTTGAAACATATTTATATCAGATAAATAAAACAAAGATAACTATAAGAAAGTATTTGCATAAAAAGTGAACAATATAAAAACGTTGCACTCAGACTTGAGGATTGATATGCAGCAATATCTAGGCGAAGTCATGGAATTGTGGGTAAAGAGAAAGATGGCATCGGCAGAGGAAGTCATTCCAAAGGCGATAGTTAAACACAGCACAAAGAAGACCCACATTAGCAGTTTACAGCAAGTTTGTGGTGTTAATGAAATTCAGTTGAACACGTGATTTAGACAGGTTTCCTTTTATGACACTTTTCGTAGTAACCAATCACCAACCTGTGTTCGACGTCCTTGTAATGATGTGTTTGTGTCATGTAATTATATGTGCTTACAGACAGAAAAACATGAGTCAGTGCCTCTGTCCTAGTAGACTCAGCCACAAATTCCAAAGAATCTACAGAGGTTTAGCAGAGCATTTCAAATATTTCAGAGGAAGTGGAAAGGAGTAAAATGTTGATTAGGCCCGGGTGCTTCTGGGCCTTGTAAACACTGCAGTTCACAGCGATGGTGATAAGCTCCAAAAGAAAGACATACACGATAGAGGACACGTGCACACTTACCCACCCTCCATGCAATGAAAAGACTAAACATACGGTGTGCATTAAAAGCATGTAAGTAACATCCTCTCACCCCTTGTGAGTCAGCTAGGCGCTAGTCGTTGGTGACCTCATGTCTGCTCCTGGTGTGTGTTAGTAAGAGATCAATGTGTATGCAATAGTACTGCAGAGATATTAGGCTCTACAGACTGAGGGTATCCACCCGCCACTGAGCAGAGCTAAACATGGGTGATTTGGAAGCAAATGAAGAGAAAGGAGTCCGAGAGAGGACTCACTAACTGCTGTGCAAGCTTCACTAGAGTTCCTACCTTCGTTATTTCATGATGCACTAAGGAGAGCCGCGCAAGGGGGCCTTGTGCTCCACCCCATTTACCCAAATGCAGGTATGCACTGTGCTGCAGCATACATATTTAGCAAACACTGGGGAGGTGTGCATGCATTCTGATTATTTTTATTTCAGTTAGAAAGTACTAAAAGACATTCAGGACTGTACAGCTAGGAGGGCAGAAGCTGTGGGCGCTGCACAAGTGGCGCTGCACAAGTGGTGCACGGTGCCCTCTGCACTGGAGATGTACGGCTTGGTATTGAGCAGGAGTCACAGAAGAGGGTCCCCATTGCCTGTGTACAGTCTCCCATTACAGCATCGACTTGGGAAACAGTGCCGTGGGGCACATGCTAGATGCTTGATACATAAGCAGTTGCAGACCTTTATAATTATTCCCTGAGGCAAAGGGGGGGTTCAGCGACCCTGCGAGACCACCACATACGAAGGGGCTCGAGCGCAGGGGGGGCGCATGCACAG
This sequence comes from Calotriton arnoldi, assembly GCA_963921515.1. Lineage (NCBI taxonomy): Eukaryota > Metazoa > Chordata > Amphibia > Caudata > Salamandridae > Calotriton > Calotriton arnoldi. The sequence goes on along the minus strand of CAWUFW010001865.1, from coordinate 1,110,384 downwards.
ATCCAGTCAGTAAGCCACACACGCCCTCTTTTTTCTCCTCTCCTTCCAAGGAAGTTGACCGTGTAAGTCTAAGAATGCTTTCTGCAGACATTATGAAATGGCACATAGTAAACACCCACACCCAAAGGAGAAATAGCCTAAATTAGAAACGGCTACTCCCAAACCTACCAGCACCTCCTGCCTGGCTTTGGTAGCAGGTAAACAATCATACAAAGCCGGGCTGGGGTCAGAATGTAACTTATATCCATATTTACCTGTGTTGAGCAACACTGTGGACAAATGGCTGCGAAATTGTTATCAGTGCAAGTTGTTATCGCTGTTACCTCATCTACAGAGGACACAGCAGTTGCATTGGCACCATGTCCCACTTCCAAATTACATGATTAATGCCTAGGTGCCCTAAAGAATATGATGGTCCTGTACAGAGGGAAGTTATCAATGTGTTTTCAGTTCTCAAATAATAAAAATAACATAAGAAAATAAAACCAATTTCTAATGTGATGTTTGGTATTTTTCACATGTGCATTCTTCATGCTTGCAGTCATGTAGTGATGGTGGCAAAGCATTTAATCCCTTTACATCAAAAGGGGCCCCGGCTGCCTGGGGCTTTGCCCCATGATCCAGAGAAAGTTTGGAGCTTGCAGCTTAAGCTAAAGTCAGGCTGGGAGCCTTCTCGTTATACTGTGCACGCCACCCCTGATGTCCACAGCGTGTTAGTAATAGTTTGTTTATCCTGTCATTTTCAGTATTTGTTTTAATGTTGTTGTATCTTTTTATTGGTATTTCCGTAGCGCACATCTGCCATTGGAATGTGGGCCAGATATTTTTAGGGCAGCCATACACACTGACAGACATCACTGACTGACGTTACGTCATGGGCTAAGAGGCATTCTAATACACACTACTGTGGAACGCCATTTTAGCCTTCAGATATCCATTAAAGCCCCACTCTATTTAGATTAGCTTTTATGTATGCCTTAAAAATGTGGGGTTGAGCTGAGCTCAAGCAGTCTGCTACTGTAAAGTGTAGAAATGGACAGATCATTTCTGAGAGTCTCCACGATGTAAGGTAATGACTTGAAGCTTGTTTTGGTTCAATTCCAGTTCAAGACAACACATGGTACCTATTGAGTTGGAACCACATTTGCTTGCAAGTGGCTCCAAGTCACTGTGACCTGGGCTCACAGGTAGTGTAGCTCAGCCTTGTAGATGTCAAACCTCCAACTCAAAGAATTCAAAGGACTCAGTTACGAGTGCTGTGTTAAACTGCACCTCCAGCACACATTCGTTTGCATGGGTGTCGCAATTACGAGTAATTCCGACCCCTTGTACTTTTCTGCAGATAATATCAGCAAATCTAACATGGTGATATTTACCTGGATAAAAGGTCTATAAAATACCGGGTCATGTGGTTTTTGGTGCGGTAAGTTCCAAAATCTGCCTGTTATTCCCCATTATTTTTATTTATTTATTTGAAAAGTTTTATAAAGCGCGAACAGGACCCGAAACGGGTATCAGAGCGCTGTACATCAGAAAAGAGAGGGTATGGTTAGTCACTAAGCAAGTAAACATCCTAAACATTTGTAGAGAAACCAACCCAATACAATAAGAGCGAAAACAAAAACGAGGAAACATGTAGCAAGAACATAAGCTGCATCCCGAACGTTTCTCAAACAAAGGAGATAGCCATGATTTCTCTAGGGTATAAAAAGATTAGTTATATTGACTTCGGGAGGATTGTTCCAGCTGGTTATTCAAGAGAAGATCTTTGACTTGTATTTTGAAAGAGGAGGGCGAAGGGTTCAAACGGATATCAGGAGGAAGAGCGTTCCAAATTCTTGGGGCCAGACCCTAGAAGGCGAGGTTGTATGTTCTTTTCTTTTTGAATTTGTGCGGTTTCAGCAGGAGAGTGCTGGAGCTTCTTAGGGACCTAGACATGCCAGAGAGTTCGAGCTTATTTGCCAAGTAAGAGGGAGTATTATGGTGAAGCGCTCTGTGCGTCAGGCAAGCAATCTTGAACCTAATCCAATCATCGAGCGATAGACAGTTAAGCTAAATTAAGTCAGGTGTGATGTGATCATGTTTACGCGAGCCCGTGACCAGTCTTGCTGCGCAGTTCACAGTGGCCATTAGGGGGGTCAGACTAGCTTTGGGCAGCCCAGCCAAGGTCACAATTCCATATTCCACATGAGAGATCGCTAGTGACTGAACTGCAAGTTGCAGGTCCACCGGAGGTAGGAATGGCTTGATTTTCCTAAGCGTGTTGAGATGGTAGTTGGCTCCCCTAGTTGTTGCGCTGATATGATCTTGCATATTGAGGTGTTTATCTAGCGTGATGCCTAAGGATCTAGTGGAATCCCCCACATGAGGATTGCAGTTGAGGGCCGTAAGATGTTTGAGCCAGTCTTGAATGGGTATGGAGTGGGTGGGCGGGGCGATCAGGAGGAATTCAGTCTTGAGAGTATTAAGCAAAAGGTGATTGTGAGTTAGCCATTGTTGAGTGTTCAGAAAAACACAGTTCAGCGTTTTGATGTCTTCCAGAGAGGCCATTTTCATATAGAGTTGGGTATCATCAGCGTACATGTGGTATTGTATGTTTGAACATTTCAGGATTTCAGTGAGGGGTTCCATGAACAAGTTGAAGAGTGTTGGAGAAAGTGTGGAACCTTGGGGCACTCCAATTGAAACTGGTGTACTCTTAGCGAGGGAACGATTCACTTTTATTCTTTACGTTCTGTTCTGTAGGAATGAGTTAAACCAATTTAAAACCGGGCCCGCTAACCCCATCCTTTTTTCCAGAATATCAATCAGGTTTTCGTGTTTGACTGTGTCAAACGCTGAGGATAGATCAAGAAGAATAAGTAGACATGGCACATTTTGGTCAAGTAGACTCAAGGCGTCATCAACAATGTGGGTTAGGGCTGTTTCAGTACTATGTCCCGCTCTAAAACCAGATTGGTATTGGTCAAGCAGCTGAAACTCTTCGATGTGATTGCAGAGCTTTAGGTGTACGCATTTCTCAAGAAGTTTAGCTAGAGTCATGATGTTGGAAATTGGGCGGAAATTGTTGGGATCAGATAGGTCTAAATTGGGCTTTTTTGGAATGGGAGTGACTTGACCTATCTTTAGGCAATCAGGAATCCTACCCTGTACGAGCGATTGATGGATAATCACGGACCAGAGAGGGAGGATCTAAAGTCTTTGAAGAGTTTAGCTGGCAAGGGATCATGGAAATGATTAGAGGGTTTTAGTGACATTAGGATTCTTTGAAGCTCAGCATCATCAGGCAGACTGAAATTGTTCCATGATGCGTTATTTTTTGGAGTAAGGCCTATTCCACTGTAGGACAGAGCACTCTCAGAGGTTAGGCAGGTTGCTGTAATGGACTGAGCCCGATGAAGCCTGTTATGTGATGCATGTTGGAGTTCTAGTTCGATCTTTCTAGACTTTTCGATAAAATGTGCGGAGTAGACTCTTCACTAGTTAGAGATATCTTGGGAGCAGATTGAAGGTCGGTTGGATGGTGAGCTTGTTTTATGATTTCAAAAAGTTTTTTAGGTTTGTTTGTAGCATTGTCTAGTTGATATCTAAAGTGTTCGGCTTTCGTGCTGCGGATATGTTTATTGTAAGATCTTCTTGCTCTCCTCAACTGTTTGAGGTTGGAAATGGACAGAGAGTTTCCCCATAATCTTTCCGAGAGCCTTAGTTTGCGACTCTCCTCATTGAGGGAGCCGTTGAGCCAAGGTTTGGACTGTTTGACTGGAATCCTCTGGAGTTGCTTCGGAGCAACCGTGTCGAGTATATTAGTCATGGTCTGTATATAGTGTTCAGTGAGGTCGTCTAAGTTGATCATGTTAGGGGTTGGAGGGAGTAGGTTGTTGCTAATAGAGGTTAGGTCCATTGCTTGAATTTCATTTAGATTCCTAGACCACTGTTTGTTCTTGTGCGGTTGAACTTGTATAGACATTACCTTTTCGAGAATGCGAAAGGAGATTATGTAATGATCCGACCAGTCACACGGTGAGATGCTTTCCAGTTGTATCAGGTTATCCTTGGCTATGATTCAAACGAGGGTGGAACCCTTGTTGTGAGTGGGTTCATTGCAAACCTGGGTGAGGTTAAGGTCTGCGAGGAAAGACTTGAAGGTACACAGTGAGGGATCAGTTGTATCGTTCCAGTGCAGATTGAAATCCCCAAGGAAGATATGGTTAACGGGTAGGTCCGAGTTAGAAGCTATGATTTCCATCATTTGTTCGATGAAGATAAGATTGTCTCCAGGAGGATGGTAGATCGTGTGGAGCAAACAGACAATCTTTTTGTTGTTCCAGATTTCAACACTCAGGTGTTCGTGAGAGGACATCGGCATTGTTTGTGAGAGTCTCAGATTGAGACTGGAGCGATAAATGTATGCAATACCGCCACCAATTTTAACAGGTCTATCCAGTCTGATGATGTCATATTTGGGAGGCACTAAGATGTCCACAATTGGCGAGGAGGAGTCGTTGAGCCATGTTTCTGTTAATATCATGATGTCTAGGTCATGAGTAAGAATAAGGTCGGCAATATCAGCAGCGTGTTTGAATGCTGACCTGCAATTAAGTAGCAACGATTTGATGTGTGATTTAGTTTTAACCGTTACTAGGTGTGATGTGGGTACATGGACTAGGTTGTTCTTGTTGATGTCTCTGTGCTTGACAGTGGTTTCTCTGAACGGGTTGGAAGGTATAGGTTGAATATTGTGTGCCGAGGGTTGAGCGATACTGCTAGGGCCATTGTACGACAGAATGAGGGAGAGGATGACATCCTCGGACAGATGGTTTGTGGCCCTATGGGGTCTAGAGTGGTGATTCGGATAGGGTCAAGTTTTCCCAAGAGAAAAGAGCTGGTTTTTCCTGGGCGCAGGTATTCTCATGCAATGCTTGCCTGTAGCAGGAAAATTAGTCTCCGGGATTGATTTAGTCGTCAAAAATGTTTCCATCTTCACTGAGAGGAGTAATAGGTTCTGCAGGCTATCTTTAACTAGTTGGAGGTCCTGCTTGAGGTCAGCCAGCTTATCTTCTACGGAGGTCTGACTAGAGGTGAAAAGTAGAAGCGGCTCCTCATTAACAGTGGTGGTGGGGGGAGTTGGGAGACTCCATGGGCGGGGAGGCATGCGGAAATGCGACCGTGCCATTGAGGGCTTAAGGAAGGTGTCCTGGGGGAGGTGCATGAGTGATGGTTAGGAAGAGTTAACCTGTTAGCTGGCATTGTCTGATAGCTGGATTGAGAAGAAGCGGACACTGGGGATACTGGGGTGGGATGCGAACTACGTGTGGGCGAGGCAGGAGTCGGTGATAGGAGGTTGTTAGAGCTGCCGTTGCCCCTATTATTCGATGTACCAACTTCAGTCGGGGGCTCTATGTGACTCAGACTCATGGAAGGATCTTCATCATTGTTAAGTTCGTAGTTTTCAGCGGGTTGTGTGATCGAGGTCTGATGAGATGGGGGAGCGGCAATTGCTGCAGTATAGTTGGACGATGTGACAGGCTGCATCTTATCTGTGGGAGGGCTTTAATTCGGTGGACTAACCATCTCAATATTATCCAGGGTATTTATAATCCTCTTAAAGACATTGTCAAACTGAGTGAGGTTTCTGTCAGATGCTTGAATGAGGATGATTCCGTTGTTATAAAGGGATATAGTGAGCGCTGCATTGAGGTCCGGTGAGGGTATTAAGATAACCCGTAAACCATGAGGAGTTTTCTTCATTGATTTAGAACGAAACATAGAGGTTAAGACATTTATCCATTGTGCTCTTCTGTTACTGAAGAGGATGAGGTCATTAATCACCATCCCCTTAGACTCACAGAAATAGGTGTCTGATACTAGTGATAAGGCCGGGTTCCGCTACCAGAATTTAATTAGGAACCCTAGGTCAATGGATCTTTTGTTACCTGCTGAGAAGTGTAAAGGGGAGAAATAATTCAATTTAGGCAATCCAACATTTTCCGATGACTACAACTCAAAAGATCACAGACTCCGAATTCCAGTTAGTGGGTTTATTACAATGCCAGAAACAACTGAATGTACAAGCACCTCAGCACGAGGTTGTAAAAGTACATGGGAACTAATACAAAGCCATATCTACGAGTGAGTCTAATCCGATAGATCATGAAAAGAATAAAAGTTCCAAAACCAGAACACAGGCAAGGACTTCCCCAACATCTAAGTCAGACTTCATCTGCGGCTGAAAAGTAAAAACATTAGACTATCCCTACTCTATCTCTAAAGTAACATCCCTACTTTGCATTCCCCAGGCAAGATCAATTAAAGGTGTCAGCTCGTGAAGACTTCCTAAGAAGTACCCTCACGTTGTATGGGTCGATATCTTTACCTTCTTCTAACACCCTTCTTCTCCTCTCTCATCCTTCTTCTCCTGACTCATCCCTCGGGACACTGTCCCTAATACAAAATGCACAGATGTAAAACACGCCCACAGATCACCTCATTTCACTGGGCATTTCTCATAGGTAAATTTCCACCGTCTTCCCCACTTCATCCAAGTTCGGCTCGATGACCTTGATTCCCAGGCCTCCTCAGTGAGAAAGAACACCGGCTCCCAATTATCGACATTCCATTTACAAAGTATCACTTCTCCTCCATGCCTAACTCCTAAAACAAAAGGCGTTAGTTTAACTAACAAAGGCAGCTTCTTCCACCTGCAATGGAAACGTGAGAACAGAACAACCTTGCATGTACATGAAATTCGCTGACTACCTCCAAATGCGAGAGCTTACCAGGAAATTACATTTTCAGGCCTACACAAATCGGCCAACATAAGAATAAACAAATAGGCCTTCAATTACACAAAAGTGAACATTTCATTTAGGCCTTTAAACATCAATTTATACACACAGGTTAACGGTGCTTTCCTTTGCAAGCGTCTACAATTATTACACGTTAAGCACAATTAGTCATCTCCACGTGCAGACTCTAATATGATGCACGTTTAAATCAAAATGCATTACAATACACATAGGCTTTCTGTTAGGTAATTGCAATACGCTAAAGGTTACTCTTTCCAAACATAAATGCCATTTCGTTTCTTTTTGCATGGCACGAAACAATTTCTATCATTTCACTTACAGATCATTATTACAACAAATTTCCTAATGATCAAATGTTAATACAACACAGGAATATATGCGGGTGCGGACTATCCATGATTATGATGCACCCCAACAATTTTAGAGCACCATCGCGCTCCATCACTAGTGTTTCAGGGAACCTTTTGAGTGGATTATGTTTGAAACTTTTTGAAGCTTTCTTAGAGAGGTTTGGAGGGTAGATGATCTTAGAAGCGTTCCGCCCTACTTGCGATAACAGGTTAGCCCTAGCGTAAACATTAGTCAGTGCCATGGTGGGGAAGTGCACAGCGCGGTTGCTTGAGTGCAGATCAGGATCTAGACATCTTCATGAGGTGAAGAACCAGGCTCCTATCTGTCATTATGATTCAAGAGAAAAAGAAAAAAAAAATGAACAGTGTAGGTTGCATGAGGATGGTCTGTTATTTTTAGTTCGTAACTCATGGAGCTCAGGTGCTGGAGCAGGGCACATGCACCATCTCTCAGGAAGGGATTCATAGGAGACAGTAGGAACGAAAACCACTGTGAGATGGCCGCCAAAGGTAATGCTGACTGTACTGATTAAGTCCTCCTTTACTGTCTACCATTATCTTGAGAAAACTCTTATTTGTCGTTGTTAATTAAATCCAACAAATAACGATCCTCGTGGTATCAATATATATCAGGTGCTATAAATAACTCACATGGATTTCAGTTTTGAATTAAAAAAATGACACATTAGATCGACATGAACAACCTCTTGTGTTACATAGAGACTTCGGGAGCCAAGCGAAGATAAGTACAGCATTTATTTCGTGAAGTACAAGGTAATTAATAAGGAGCCATTACGCTGCCTGTCCTCATGCATCAGACGCCCAAGGAGGACTGAGCAACTGATGTGGGACAGCAGCGCAGGCCATGAAGCAGTAACTTAAAAGGAAATATAGCAACAAGAATGCATTTACATTTGACAAGTGAGCTCGCTCCACAAAGCAGGAGCTCGCTTGCTCAAAACGAGTTCTTAAAGGTACCGCACACTCCATATATTACTGCAATGTCTTATGGTACAACACCTTCCCCTTTTTTAATAAACAAGCTAAATAATTTGTATGGGGAGAGGATGCAGCCTTACAGTTTGAGCGGTCCACCTCGAAGCTGGGGAACCAGGTTCGAGTCTCGGCAGACGCTCAACATCCTGTGATTGTGGGCAAATCACTTAATCTCCCCGTGCCTAACAAAAATGAATGTGTCCATCTGTAACAAAACTCGTTCTCATGTAAAGCGCTCTGATACCCGATGTCTCTGGTCTAGTTCGCGCTATATAAAACTCTATAAAAAAAAAATATATATATATATATATAAAATAAAATAAAATATCTAAAATAAGCAAAACAACACAATATTTAGATCTCTACATCTATAATTTCTTTTTGTTAGGCATATAGTAATCCTTACATTTAGAAGGCATAGTAGTATTGTGTACAGCTCTGGTGTTATGGGACATAATGCAGTCATTAGATAGTTCAGGAACAATGTCTGACCCAGGTTGCCTTTGTGTACGTAACAAATCATTTGCATTATCAATCTTAGATGGCCCTTGACTGTCACTTGAATACTATTGAGTTGTTTGCCACCAAATGCATTCTAGAGAGGAATTGTTGCCACCATAGTCTCACAGAGCTTGAATTTTGACTGCATGTGCCTGGGTGATCTTGACCATACCTCTCTTACTCCACCAGCCTTTGTCCTTTATAGGTACTGAGGGGCAGATTTACAAGCCCCTTGCGCCACTTTTGCGTCACTTTTCCCATGTCAAAAATGACACAAAAGTGGTGCAAGGGCCTTGTAAATAAGCCCCCTGAGCCTTTAGACACTGTTTCAACACAAACTGGTTTAGAAAATTTCGATAAACCCTTCTTGACCTTAGTGCAATTTCTGATCAAAACGCAACCCCCTGTTTTCAATGTTAACTTTGTGACATGGTGTGTTTTGTCAAAATGTTCCTTAACCTGACTTTGCATTGCTTCAACTCTGGATGCAATAGTCTGCAAGTCAGGTGTGCTCTTTTTGTTTATTTCTCTCACCCAGTCAGGACAAACTGAAGCCCATGGAAATCTTTTGCATAACTTCATAAATGGGGACATACCTGTTGTACCAGTGGAGTTACTAAATATGACCAAACTTTCTCCCTCAGAAACGTTTCGACCTCAAGTCCCATGGTCAAGGCTGTTTGCACACCCTCTTTTAAGAACGTATTCATGCGTTTAACCCACCATTGGCAGAAGGTGAGTAAAGCGCAACTCTGAGATGAGTAATGTGAAAACCCTCAATGAAGTCCTTCATGTGTGCTGCTGTGAAGTGGGTGCTACATTTCCTTTGGATGCTCCTTCTACATCAAAATTTCTTTTTAAAACTTTGATTATAGCATCAGTGTTGGGAACAGAGGTAAAACCAAAATATACCCATTTTGAAAAATAATCAATAAAAACCATCATGTATCTTTTGTAATAGGCAATAACTCAAATGGACCCTCAAAATCAAGTGCCACTTTTTGCCAAGCTTCTTCTGGTAGAGGGACCATGTGAATAGGTGACTCATTTCCCTTCAATGCTTACCAGATACCAAGCAGGTGGTGCAATTTTCGATATATTTAGAAACTTGAGGTTCCAATGCAGGCCACCAGTAAAATTGTTTTATATATCTGCATGTGCTACTGACCGCTAAATGGCCCTTGTGTGCCTCCTTAATAATATCATCTCTGATAGTCACAGGAGGCACACACACATCCCTACGTACTAGCACCCCTTCAACAACTGAAAGGTTCTCTTAAATCTGTACAAAACATCTCAAAGAGGCCTCAACATCTGTTTCCTTGGGCCAACCTTCTTTCATGAATTTCCAAACAGTCTGTAACGTGGCATCCTGTTTGGAAGCTTAACCACCCTTTATGTGTGTTCACCCCTTCGTTCCGCACTATATCCTCCACCACATTCTCATTATCTTGAAGTGTGTTGGATTCTTCACCTCTGATGGGTAACCTGGAGAGAAAGTCCGCTCTTATGTTTTTCCAACCAGGTATGTAGTTCACCATAAAAAACATTTCTTGCAGCTTTGATAACAATCTGACCAATCATGTTGATACTTTCCCTGAACGATTGCCGCTCAACAGGTGGAGCAATGGTTTGTGGTCTGTGAATAGATCAAAATGGGAACCCCAAATTAAAGTCTTGAACCTTTCCACTGCCCAACAGCATGCCAATGCCTTTCGCTCAATGGTGCTGTAATTTGCTTCCACACTACTGGGAGAGCGAGAGGCAAAGGCAATTATGTTTTCTTTGTCCTGACATAACTGTGAAAACACAGCTCCCAATCCAACTTGACTGGCATCAACAGTAATGATACACTATCTGCCTGCTACAAATGGAGTTGAAGCCGGGGCTGAAATAAAGAGATTCTTCACTTTCTGAAAAGCTTCTTTTACATCATCAGACCAGATATACTTTACTCCTTTATTGAGTAAATTCCTCAAGGGCTGCACAATAAAAGCATAACCTTGAACAAACTTTGAATAGTATTCGCTTAACCCAAGAAAGGAGTGAAGTTATCTTTGTCACTAGGTCGATGTGCATCTTCAATAGTTTTAATCAATGAAAATTGTTGTAGCTATTATGTGGTGTATCAGTTGAGGCAGTAAACTAAGAGCCCAAAACACCTCAAGGTAATTAAGAAGCAATAGCTCCACTGTGACAGATAACTTTCAGGTAGGTTCTTGATCCAGATAGATGATACATGTGTATGGTGTGTCTTTTTGCCCTGCTCGACTCCGCTCCTCCACCATCCTGCGCTTTGACTGAGGCACATTGTTCCCACAGGTTTCTTTTGCTTGTACTGGTGCAGAATCTTCAGTGCAGTGCTTCTCCAATACCTAAACGTTTGGATCACCAGGCCTTTGCCCACTTCTGCTCTGACTGTGCCAATTCACATATGCTGTCAACCTCAACAGTTCACTGCAGCATTCAAGTCATACTTCCATCCAGGCTAGCTTTCTAAAACTGGATCAATCACTAAGAATGGGATGTCCAGACAGTGAATGGATGTTGTGCATGTGTGAGGTTTATGTGTTTGCCAGTATGTGTGGTGGGGTCTGGAGTTGACTACATTCAAAAGCTTTATCTGGGCCTCCATGCAGGCGCTGATGGTTCGGAGAGAGGCCATGTGTGTTTTCATTTGGGATAGGGAAATCAGATAGAAGCAGCATACAGAAATTGTATTTAACTTCTCCAGTGTGCCCAGAAGTGTGAGCAGGAACAGCACACATTTTGCTCCAGACTATTCCCGACAACACTAGGGTGTGGACTCAGGACATCATAGTACACCTGCTACACCATTGACAGCTATGCCCCTACAGTCACTTTAATTTTATTTACAGATTGTGGCTCAGTACTGCTGCTGTCCATACACTTCAGGTTATGTCAGTCAAGCCAGAACTGTAGCAAATGACACCCGCACGGCTCCTTACAGGCAAAACCTCTGTATACTGCAAGGGGAAACGAGTTCACTACATCTTTCAGGCAGGACAAATACTCTGCAAGGGGTAATCCCTTTGTCCCTCCCCTCATGCAGGGCCCTCTATGTACAGGAAGGGATAATGCTTGTACTGCTCTCCAAAGACAAGGCAATCTACATAGTAAGGCATGAGCCCTCCACTGCTCCCCAGAGGAAGGACTCCCTCCCTTTTGCAGAGTGACTCTTGCACTATTCCATGTAGACAAGCCTCCTGCTGCACAGCTCCCCTCAGGCAAAAAGGGTGGCCCCTGCCCTGCTTCTCTCAGTCAGGACCATCTCTACATTGCAAGGGATAACCCCTGCACTGCTCCCTATAGTCAAGATCTCCGATACTGCAAGTTCCTCTCGGGCAGGACCATCTCTGTACCGCAAGGAGTGACCCTGCAATGCTTTTCTCAACAAGAGCCCTATCTACTTTGCAAGGGATGGTGCATCCATAGATCTTCTCAGGCAGGACCAATTCTATACTGAAGGTGGTGAAGATAGATCACAGTACCACAGATGTGCTAATCGCAAGCCACCTCTCACAGCCTACACATGAAAGGGGCACTAGGTATTCAGTCCTTCACTGTAGGGGTGATGAAGGGTTCTTAAGCTTCTAAGTTACTGCCTCCTCTAGAGCAGACAAGTTAGCCCTCTACAGAACAGTTAATCCCACACCTTTCCTTTTTCTTACCTCAATCCTTAGCTTATGAGGAATATGGGTAAAAAGGGTTCAAATCAAGATCAATGTTAAATAATTGAGGCGTTGCAAAAATGAGAATGTATGTCTGTTTGGGAGTGCAATATATTTAGTGGTATTCATGAGGATAAGTTTCGACTTTTTCAATTTTTAAGAAATGTTACTAGGCTTCTTGCCAGATGTGTGTATAGTTCGTGACTTCTCATGAAGTCTATCGAGCACTTGCACTTCTTTGTAAGAATACTGTAGAATCCTTGTAATACTGTGCTTCATCTTGGGGCAATGTAGGTAGTTATCTACAGGCAGACCAGGAAAACCTAAGGGGAATCCCAGTGGAAAGGAATTCTGAACGCTGCATTTTTGTAATGTGATGCTTTCATTTGAATTAATTAACAAAGTTTCTTTCTACAGCTCCTGCGTGGTGCTGTTTTTAAAGCAGACAAAACATTCCTACTATATAATGATTCATGAATATTTATATTGCTGCATGTAACAGGATGCTAGTGTCTTACTTAACAGCCCAATACTTATATCAGAATGTATAAGGATGCATTATTTACATGTTAAATTGTCTGCATGGTCAAGAAGATTCTTCAAAATAGATTCCTAACTTAGGGGCTCATTATGATGGCGGGAGGATCGCCACCACCGGGCCGGCGGTGGCGATCCTCCCGCCATCACAATGTGATTCACCCACCGCCAAATTAGGATGGTGGTGGGAATCACATTGGTACCGCGGTGGACGGAAAGTCCGTCCGCCGTGGTCCCGCAAGGCGGTCCTTTTCCACCCGCCTTGCGGAACCCGGAAACAGGGCATAATTGCGGCGGTGCTGTGCAGGCACCGCCGTAGTGATTAGGATGAGCCCTTCCGCCTGTCTTTTTGTGGCAGAGACTGGCTTTGGGGGCCCGTTGCGGGCCCCCTCTGTGGGGGGGGGCAGCTGTGCACTGGGGGGTACCCCCTCCATTTCCATGCACAAGGTGGCAGGAACTCCGTGGTGCCTGCCATGTTGTGCATGGAAATGCACAACATGGCAATTTGACATTGCAGCGGATGTTGCAGCCAGCAGCACCCGCCGCAATGTTAAATTGCCAGATGCGACCGCCGCAGTGGCGGTCGCAACATAATTAGGGGTGCGGGACAGCCACATGACAGACGGGCGGTCCCGTTACCGCTGGGATGGCGGGCGGACTCAAGTCCGCCCGCCATCCTAATGACCCCCTTAATGCTTAGGAGCTAGCCTGTGGGGAGAGCATCACACACTAGGACATAGATCGCCAGTGGCAGGCTCTACGCCACGGAATACAGCTGACGTGTTACCAGATGACCAATCCAGCTCTCATTTCCTTTTCAGGTGCTCTTTATTTTGTATGTGAGGGATTTACTACGCAAAATGTTAACAGGTTTCTGGTCTTTTCCATGTACAGCGCTCTGATACCTTTGGGTCATGTTCACACTCTACAAAACACTTAAAATAAATAATAAAATAAATAAAGTCATTATGTTCCCTATATTAATCTCTCCATTATGGTTCTTGAGTCAGATGTGATCAGTCAGAGCACCACTTAGATACTGGGTATGATCTTCTGCAGCAGAGCTCATTTGCACTGATCCAGAAAATAGGTAAAGAAGATGAATGTGAACATCTTTTCATTAGATTTGTATAAACCTTTTTGTTGCATGGATATTAGAATAACAATAACAATACAACTCGAGGTAAAAGCTGCCCACGCAGCAGTCGAGTCATTTACTTCCACATATGCTCATCGCCTGTGGGTGGATAACCCTTAATCATCTCCCAACCCTATCATTAAGTTAATTCTTTCTTACAGTCTGAAAGATTGTGCTAAAGATAATTTCCATATATTAATCGAATCTTCTCTGCAAAAAAGAATCCTGCTGTTCATCTTGGAGTGCCTCAGTGCTGAAACACAAGATAGGAAAACAGTGGTCAGGTGTAATTTTTTCAGTGTGTTTAATCGTTTGTGCCCTCAATATTTATTGCTCTGGAGCCTGTTTTGGGAAAGAATTTTGTTTTTGTTTGGCTTTGGGAGTGTGAAATTAAAAACGAATAATTATGTACTTTAATTAACATTAGAAAGAGACAAATGCAATGTGTGTATAATATAACAAAATTTTAGAGTTGACATGAGTGGGCCTGGTCATATTTCCAATTGCACTTTAAAATGCATGTGAGTTGCAGTGTCAAGCACTGTCATATGTTATCTTTCTCTGCCTATGCACCAAAGACTATCAAATTAATTGTGTGAAATTCAGTTCACTTTGCGGTCCTGCTTGGACTGTATCTTCTGAAGAGTTTCTTTTTAAGTGTGTGTAATGTTCCTGAAGAAAAAAAAGTTTAAATTGAAGCCCATTTCCTTTGCCCAAACAGAGATGCTGATTATATTTTGAAGGTGCTTTTGTTTTCTGTTGTAGGGCATAATACAGGGCTATTAAACAGATGTAAAGCAAAAGCCATTAAACCATGTGATGTGTTTTCTGTTTTAACATTGTATAAAATAATGTATCCCTTTCATCACACCACAGTCAGGGCCGGACTGGCCGTAGCGGGCACCAGGCGTTTCCCCGGTGGGCCGCCAGGGTGGGGGCCGGTTTTGTGACCGGGGGTCGGCAGTATCGGCCCCCTGTAACAAAATCGGCTGAAACCGGCCCTAGCAAACCGCTCGGCTGCACCCCCCTCCCCTTCAGGGGGGCCCAGCCGAGCAGTTTTCCAGGGCCGGTTTCGGTTCCCAGTCCGGCCCTGACCACAGTGACTGTATAGATTGTCCGTCTAAAAATGTATTAAAACGCTCCATTTGGGATATAAACAGAGATTTTCCCCCTTAGAGGCAGACTCCGTGTCAAGCCTCTTATTGATCTGAACTTAGAATGTTTTTCGTGCTCCTGCTCTCTTGCTAGATTGAGCAGTCCTCATGACAGAATGCTCTTTGTCTTAATATTTGCCTTCTGCTAGGCCATATTCAGTTCTGGCTATTAACTAGATTAGGGCTCAACTTGTACTGCCATTATTGATATACATTTATTTGCATTTTAACCTTTTGAATTTATTGACTAACCATTATCTTTTGCCTTCTGTATTGATTCTTACGTTTTAAACAAACCTTTATGATTTACACCTTGAACCTTGTCTTGTGTGGATTTTCCAGTGTGGATTTACTCATGTGAATTCTTTACATAAAATACTAGGTTTCTCGCCTTTA
The DNA here is from genome assembly GCA_963921515.1 of Calotriton arnoldi. Lineage (NCBI taxonomy): Eukaryota > Metazoa > Chordata > Amphibia > Caudata > Salamandridae > Calotriton > Calotriton arnoldi. The sequence goes on along the minus strand of CAWUFW010001865.1, from coordinate 1,094,814 downwards.
AAGACTCATGCATAACCCCATCCAACAATCAGCCCTTTTAATGCTGAAGACTGCTGACAATTTTACCTTACTTTTTCGTTGATCCTAAGTGGTCCATTTACACAGCACACATTTTCAGAGGGAAGATTATGGCCAACATTAAAAAGCAGCAGATGTCCAGTCTTCAATGTGAATGAGGAGGTAGGTGGGGAAGGCTGCTGTGGCTGAAGAGATACTGGCAGAAATGATGTTCGGCCACATGCCCTATTTAAGGCGGCTCTCCACGACCAACAACCATTTGTGGTGGTGTTCCTTCTGTGCAATACCACTGTGTAAACCATCGTGGTTTTGCTCAGAAGAGCCTCAAAATGCCTCTGACATGCAGGTGGAAACCTCCCCACACGACAGGAACGTTGCTATTCTGGGCACTGGATCTGCTTTGGAGGAGCAGTTCCGGTTCCATGTTAGTGATTGAAGTTCCATGGAGTGGCAGACCTTCCCTGTGCACATGTTATGCCAAAGCATCTCCCACCATGAAGACAGGAGCTGCTTCAGGAAGTAAAAGCCCTGCCACACCAGCAGGGTACTTAAAATCGAGAAGACCATTCTCTACCAGAGTATCGATGGTGTGTTTTCCATATCTAAAAAACAAGTGAGATCCTTATAAGACAAGTCAAAGTGTCTATAAATGCACACCTCTACTTCACATATCACCGAACGTCACTGGTTTTTAATTAATATCATATAAAGACACCCAGTGCCCCTAGATCGTGTCTTAATATTTTGTTGATAAGTTTCGGTAGATTTGTATGCGATTTTGCCCATCCATTAATCATGGACGTCGAGTCACCAAAGCCTGAAGCAGAACAAGTCACATCATGTGCCACTGACCCCAGTGACACCACACTGTTGTCACCATGTCCTGTCCTAAGTCCCTCTTCAGCCTCTTATTTGCTGATATAAGAAGCAGCAAGAGGAGGACATGTGTGGAAATAGCAGAAGATAAGCTGAGCTCCTGGGTCCCTGTGTGATCCAATAAGTGAAGGGATAGTACATTCAGAGCTCAGGAAGCCAAACAGCAAGTCAGAGGTACTGACATCGGTGAAAAATGGCTCCGTATCAAAAATACAAATCGCAAGTACAGTATGGTGCCTGGTGGACATTCGTGCTCTATTGTATACCTAAAGGGTGTCAGAGTTATAACTTTGTCTTTCCTCCATACTCAAAACGCCCTTAGGGTATTGAAAAAGTACCCCTATTTATTCACAGAGAAAGGGGGCTTCAATGCTGGGAGTCTGGGACGCAGCAATCAATTTGCATACATGCCAATAGACCCGATGCAGGCGGGAGACTACCGATTTTTCAAGCAAAAAATGGGTTTATTGTAGCTGTCTCCCGCCTGAAATTGCATTTTCTGCAATAGAAGTCAATGGGGAAATTACATTCTCCCGATTTCTATTTTAAAATCTCCCACTTCCCTGCCCTAAAATGTTGGCATGTCTTGAATTTGTGCAGCAGATGCAGAGACACCTTGGCACAGTGTTTTGGGAAGCCCATTGAATACTAAATTGTGATTGTATTTTACTGTCCAACCGGGGGTTAGGGATGCCCATTCACGCTGTTCTTGATTTAGTAATGTGAACAAAAAGCTCGTGCACGCTTTGGCCGGATGTCACGAACACTGCTCCGTTCTGTGGTAAGCCGCTTTACTTTTCATCCTGCCTTCTCTCTGTGCTTCATTTGCAGACTCTACATTTTCACACCTTGAAACCGGCTCGCTGCTCACGTCGGTGCTCGTGCCCGTCTTGGTGGTGATAGTGCTCGTGCTGCTGGCCGCCTATTTCTTCAGGTAAGAGTCGCGCGTGTCACGTGGTGTCACTAGTCCAGGCCTGCTGCGCCTGATCAACCAGGAAGTGCGAGTGTTTTTATTCTGTATTTCTGCGTGAGGCGAGGCAGCTAGCTGGCGGCTGCTGGAGGAGTAGTGTTACAGCGCTTGCCGGCTTTCAGGATGAGAAGAAAGAGCTTCACGGGACTCACCTGGTCTGTGAATCTTATTTTGCAAAATAGCGCTGCGATGCTTCAGTTGTTTAATGCAGTGTAATAAATCGACGTGCCTGGCTTTCGTTTAGGTTCAGAAAACAACGGAAGGCTGTTGTTACTTCTGGTGACAAAAAGATGCCAAATGGGATTTTAGAAGAACAAGGTAAAACACATTTTTATGAATTTTGATTTTTAAAGTTGATGTGTGCTTCAGTAGGAGGCTCAAGTAGAATAATTCAATTGCAATCGCCAGTATGCATCTCGCATTTTTATGCATCTCGTATTTTTATGAAAGTCTGCTTTCACTGTGCTGTGATCGTTAGCGCATTACCAAAACGTAAACCAGCTATCATTCGGGCGATTTGGGATGAAAATGAGAACATGTAATCTCAGAGCACATAATATAAAAGGGTCAAATATTGGCGGTGTTCGTTTATTTTAAGCGTGACCCACTTGCCACCTCAAATGGTGTTTGTAGTCAGTCGCAGGTGCTACCCTCAGGGAATGAAAGGGTGTCTTAAGCTGTTGTTGACAGATTGAAAAGATCGCCTACAGCTCTCCTCTCAGACAGTGGTACCCAGGCTGGCGCGCTGCGCACCTCTCTCTAGAAGTTAGTAGCGCTGGCTCTTTTTCATTTTAATATCTGTGCTTTCTAGCGAAGAGTCATGTTTTCTATCAAAAGACGTTTACCGTATAATTTACCCGGTCTATCAGTGTCCTTGCAAAAACACACGGCAACGAGCATTTGATCGCCTACAGTATGTTCTTAATGTGGTTTATTAATCACGTTCGCAGGATACGTGTACAGCTCGCAGCTGCAGCTGGGTATTGGGCTGTTCGTCACTTTTCAGAACTGCGAGGCGTTTGATGCTGGTGTTGGAATGTGACTGTGGTTTCCGTTGTGTGCTTTCATTTCTGTGCAGCAGAGGCTCACGTGAAATACTAAATGTGACGCCCACGATAACACTGCCTCGTTTATCATACCGTGTTCGGATGACAGAAATGATTGACATTGTTGGGGTTTCCCACGCGCTCATGTGAGATTTTTTTTTTATTGTTTAGTTCTCCCTTTGCCTATGAATCCAGGAGGAATAATACACTGCCACTGTGTCTCAGGTATACTGATTGTACTCTTTCTTCTGAAGTTCATCCACCTCATTTAGAGTTGGTCTCAACCAGGGCACAAGTCCTAAAACAAGCATTTGCAATGCAATAGGTCTCGCATTTGCGAGAGTTTTTAGCTATTGGCATTGTAAATGACAATGCCTTTTATTTAACTGTTTTGAAAACAACACATATATAAAAGGCATTATCATTTACAATTCCAATAGTTCAATCTTTCCCAAATGCGAGACCTATTGCATTTCAAATGCTTGCCTTGTGAAGGAGGCCGACAGAGTGACGGAAATATACGCAGACAACAGTAAATGAAAATACAGTGTACAGCAGGGAGGAGGAGGACGAGGTGGGGCCTCTCAGGGATTTAATTATTTTAACTTTTTTTATGCGTTTTTATATATCGCAAACTTTACCCGAAGGTGTCAGTGGCCTTTACAATAGAACCAGTTACATTACATATGGACTTCAGAGTACATGAATAACATAATGGATACAAACAGATAAGCTCACATAAGAATGGTAGTAAGTACAAAAATTTACTACAGATACTGCTTGGGTGGCATGTGTCCTGGTGCACCCAGAGAGCCGGGCAGGGAGACGCACACAACTGGCGTGGAGGGTGAGCATCCAAGTGCCCCCAGAGAGCCGGGCAGGGAGACACACTCCACTGGCATGGGTGGTTTGCGTCCTAGTGCACCCAGAGCGCTGGGCAGGGAGACACAGTGCAATGGCGTGGGTGGTGTGCGTTCTGGTGCACCCAGAGCGCTGGGCAGGGAGACACACTGTACTGGCGTGGGTGGTGTGCGTCCTGGTGCACCCAGAGCGCTGGGCAAGAAGACACTGCACTTCGGATGGTGTGCGTCCTGGTTCACCCTGAGAACCGAGTAGGGAGACATACTCAACTGGCGTGGAGGGTGAGCGTCCAAGTGTCCCCTGAGAGCCGGGCAGGGAGACGCACTCTACTGGCTTGGGTGGTGGGAGTCCTTGTGCACCCAGACCGCTGGGCAGGAAGATACTGCAGTGCACTGGCATGGGGGGTGTGTGTCCAGGTGCACCCAGAGTGCTGGGCAGGAAGATACTGCAGTGCACTGGCATGGAAGGTGTGCGTCCAGGTGCACCTAGAGCGCTGGGCAGGGAGACACACTGCACTGGCTTGGGTGGTGTGTGTCCTGGTGCACCCAGAGCGCTGAGCAAGGAGACACCCTGCACTGCGGATGGTGTGCGTCCTGGTGCCCCCAGATCACTGGACAGGGAGACATACTGCACTTGCTTGCGTGGTGTGCATCCTGGTGCTAAAGAGAGACGCAGGCAGGGCCGGACTGGCCATAGCGGGCACCGGGCGTTTCCCCGGTAGGCCGCTAGGGCGGGGGCCGGTTTTGGACCCCTGGGGGGCCGGTTTTGTTACCGGGGGTCGGCAATATCGGCCCCGGTAACAAAATCGGCCGAAACCGGCCCTCGCAAACTGCTCGGTTGCACTCCCCCTCACCCCAGGGGGGGCCGGCTGAGCAGTTTGACAGGGCTGGTTTCTGTTCCCAGTCCGGCCCTGGATGCAGGGAATAATTATATGCCTATACTGTAAATCTGATAGTATGTGTGTGTGCTTACCTGTGTTATAGTGCCGTTCTGTGTGTGTTTTATATGTGTGTGCCTGCGTTCTCGTGTGCGTGCTTGTGAGTCCGTATACGTTCTCGTGTGTGTTCTTGTACGTTCTGTGTTTGCATGACTGTGTTTATTGTATATATAAATATATTGTGTATAATTGTGTGTCTGTATCTTCTGTTCTTGGGCATGTATGTTTTTTGTGTGTCTTCTATACTTGTTTCTATGCATGTTTTAATATGTCTGTGCTTTCTGTATGTTATTAAGTATGTATTTATATGTGTGTCTGTGTGTGTTCACGTTTCTCAAATATGTTAACTCTTCCTGTATTGGACATAGATATCTCCTGTGTTAGGCAAAATGTTGATACTTATTTTTGTTTAACTTTCTCAAGCTAAAACATTCTCCTCAGGAGACAGGTTAATATTATTATTTCTGCAACAAAATATTTCTGAAATGTGCCAATAACTAGGCAACTCTATTAGCTAACACCAGGGGTTTGCATTTTTGGGGCGAACCGAGGGGATACTGCCTTTAGCCATCGCCTTGACTTGGCTTTAAGGACATTTTAGGAGGGAGACGAATTCACATATCAAACGTCGTTCGTTCATAAAAATAAACAAGCGTGAGTCTTCTGCATAATCAGGGCGAGTAGTCAGTCTGGTGTGTGTTTTGGGGCTGGCTCCACATTTTAGCTTGTGTGCCCCCGTGAGTAGGAGGCAGGACAAGGGGCAGTGCCCACTGCCTTGGCAAACATGCCTGACAGGGGATTTTTGTTTAATAGCGGGGACTGGAGAAGTCCTACAAATGTGAAATTACGGGTCTTTGCCCCCGTTACGAGGGCGTGTTTTGGAAGCGCCCTGGAGTGTTTTCACAGCACATGTGCCAATCACACAAACCCCACCAAGGAGGAGCACACAGTGCCTGGATGTGTACGGAAGAAGCAGCGAGCCATGTGTTCTTAGGCAAGCTTAGTTTTTAATAAAGTTAAAACCGGTTGGGCAGGCACATCTGACAGAGGAGACCGGGTCTGGGACTCTGTGCTCACCCACCGATCCCTTCAGAGAGACAGAAGCTGAGCTATTTATGTCTTTACTCCTGTTATGTGTGTGTTGCAGATGGGAGGTGTTTGCGTGTCGAGTATCTCGAAGTTTTGTGCGGTGGATGTGCGTTGTTAGCGCAGCGAAGTAAATCTTGACCTTTCCTGGAGGAAAGTAAAACATCACCATTTACTATTTGAATGACAGGGGGTGCTGGAGATCTAGGAAAAACACCCAGTTCACCTCTTTTCAGTCTAAAAATTCTACGATTCCTGGAAAAAGAAGCTTTTACTACTTCTACTGTGGTGCTTGTACTGCACGGGCTATGCTGGAATCCATGTTTGCCACCAGCACAGAACAAAACAGAAAGGCTAATAAAATCAAACACTATAATTTAAAAATAAAAAACGAATTGAGCAAGCTGCGCGTCCTGTCCCGCGAGTGGTGCGTGTGTTCCCATAGTGAAAGCGCGCATAGCGCGCCGCAAATACCCCCCAGAAAAAAGCGAGCGCACCTCCGGCCAGCATGCGTGTCTAGCCTACCTCTCCGTGTGCTTAGCTACTGCTCTAATATCGGGCGGGCCAAGAGCAAACATATCATGACAGCAAGGTCTGCAGATAATATTATGAAATACATGCATATTACCAATAAAATTAACTGCGTGTGTGGCCACTGATGTGGTTAACAAAGTGTAACTTTGCTAATGGAACAACAACGAGCGCACCTCCGGCCAGCGTGCGTGTCCGGCCACCGATGTGGAAAGCAGCGCCACTGCTGAGCAGTGTACGACACTGCTGAGCAGTGTGCGAATGAAACAAAATAGTGCTTACCGCCTACATATGGAGGACAGTGTAACGCCGCAAGCAAACAATCCAGTCCGGATGGACCGTCTAAAAAGGAGACAGGGCGGTAACAAAGAAGCCTCATTTTCAATCGGAAGCCACCGTTTAGCATAAAGGATGACGCCAGCCAATAAGAATGATGGGCGGGGCTTGAAGCCCACTTCTGAAATCTCCTCGATTACAAAAAGCCTCGCAGAGCGAGGAGCGCATGCGCGCTGCAACGCAGGTCTGCGAGACCTAAAAAGAAGTGGGGGGAATAGCCTAATTAATCAGTATGCAAGTGGCAGCACGGCGCGTGACATCACAAGAAGTGACATCAGATCTTAAGCCCTCACATATATGTTTAGCAGGTCTATCATGCGTACATCTGAGTACATTTTGAGTATACTTGCAAACCCTCCTGATTTAGGCAGAAGATTAACACTTTTGTAAGCTTCACATAAACCAATGTTACCTTTTGTCAGCGTAAAGCTTCCTCCACCCATAGTGCTTTAAAAGAAAAATAGTGATATTTAAATTATTACAACGCCTCTTCAGGGGTAGTAGGCGCTACATAAATGCTATTTATTTTGTGCAAATACTGGGAAAGATCAACACATCTGACGTTCTTACAGTGCATGTATATCTCCTAAACACAGCCTGAACAAAGTGAAGAGCTGCCTCTCTTAAGTATGTGTGAAGTGCTGACAAGGTGTGAGCCTTTATTTCCCCTCTGCTGCAGTTGCTTCTAGGTGTGAGGCTCCTGACTGCTGCCAGCCAGGAGACTCAAACAAAAGGAGGCCTGATGACCCCTCAAATTCGGCCTTTGTTGTGGGCCCAGCAGGATTCAGAAATAAGAGAGCCCCATCTCGTCCCCGCCTGCTCGTTGTTGCGGATCGAAAGCAGATAACGTGCAGGCGCTGCTGAAAGTGTCCCGGTGTTTGGAAATTACACCGGGACGAATTCAGCATCTTTTTCAGTGGGGCCCAACTTCTTTGCAGGGTGGACCACTGTGTGAAAAAAGTGGGTGGACGCCGTCCACCCGCGTGTACCCCGACTTGTGCCCTGGTCTCAACTTAAGTATGTCAACGACGGAGACTGCTCTGTCTCCGGGGCTGGCATACTCCTCGGACGCCCTGATGGCGTATGGGCCGTCAGTGGTTTGACCATTTGTCCACCTGCCCAATTTAAAGTAGGGGGATGAAATGGGAAAATGTTACTTTCACACCCCTCCATGTGGCGGTAAGTGCAAGTAAAAACATTTTATTGACCCCAGGCCGTAGGAGAAACCTCCCGTGGTAAGCAAGTCATTACTTTTTTTGTTTTCAAAAGAAAATCCAGCTGTTTTGTTGTTGAAAAAAAGATATTGAAAGAGTGCTGTAAAGCAATGTCGTGTTGACAGAGCCGCACAGCACAATTATAATGCATTGACAGGACCCGCTGTGACTGCTGTTCCTGCCCATGTAAGAGCTGGGGCTGCGGACATTTGTAAATCAGAGTAAGGTTATTCTGTCAGGGTGATGTAGTAGTTTAGTCCATTGCCCTGATGGAGTAAATACCTTAAATCGCAATGTATATCAGCCCCTAAATTCTTTATATCACGCATGTATCTTATACAGAAAGCAAGCCTTATTGTTTTTGTTGTTGTTGCAGCTAGCTCTTAGTAAATTAGTAAAAACGACCATTTTGCCTACTGGAGCTCTCCACGTACAGTGGCAAACAAGCGCTGGCAAAGCCAGTAGTTTTGGCTTTAAATGCCATGGAAAAATGCTGTAGGCAGACTTTCGTACATTAAAGACAAACTTATTTACTTTGCTAATGCGTGGTTTTGTTAGGTCTCGTAAAACAACAACATAAATATGTGTTTAAATGTCTGCAACTACAAAATGGCACACAAGATTGCATGTAAAGCATTAATAAAAATATTCTATGGCTAAATTAAGTATCAGACACTCCGCCTTACACTAGTTTGTTCAACTGTTTTGTATGAGTGCTGCCTCTTTGCTTTTGGTAATAGTGGATTACCTATGTCCAGTGTTAGACCTGGCATCTTTTGGCGTGGTTCCCCCTGTCTTTTTGCTTCTGACTTCCTGTTTTTGACTGTGTGCTGAACTTCGATTTTGCTGGTGTTAGGACTCTGGGCACTTTACCACTGTTGAGCAGTGCTAAATTACATGTGCTCTGTGACTAAAATGTAATGGCATTTGGTTTCTCCATGATTGGCATACTTGATTTACTAATAAGTCCCTAGTACAGTGCACTACATGTGCCCATGGCCTGTAAATCAAATGCTACTAGTGGGCCTGCAGCACTGATTGTGCCCCCCACGTGAGGAGCCCTTCAAACCTGTCTCGGGCCTGCCACTGCAGAGCATGTGTGTGCAGTTTACGACTGCCATGTCGACCTGGCAAGTTCACCTACTTGCTAGGCCCAAACATTCCCTTTTATTACATGTAAGACACCCCTAAGGTAGGCCCTAGGTAGCCCCATGGGCAATTTATTTAAAAGGTAGGATATGTACTTTTAAGTTATACATGTCCTGGTAGTGAAAAACTGCTAAATCCGTTTTTAACTACAGCAAGGCCTATCTCTCCCATAGGTTAGCATTGTAGCTGCTTTGTAACACTTTACTAGTGTATCTTCCAATTGGGAACAGATTGAAAATTGGAAGTTGGTGTCTCTGGACACAATTTAAAAGCAGATCTTTAAGTGAAGATGGTTTTTAAAGTGCAGGTCTGAAAATGTCACTTTTAGAAAGTTGGCATTTTCTTACCTTAACCATTCTGTGCCTCTGCCTCCCTAAAAAAACCACATCTGGGTTGGGTGACATTGTGAATTTACTCTAGAAAGTCACACACAGAGGGAGCTGAGGTATACCCTGCATATTCTGATGGCCCATCACCAGGCTGATGGGTCTTTCTGAGCTAGAGTGGTGGGAGAAGTTGGCACGTGCACCTGAATAGGGATGTGCCTGTCCCCTCACAAAGAGCTGCATACCCCCCTGTAGTGTGTCTGGAGCAAGGGCCATGAAGGGCTGGGTCTTGTGCACTATAAAGACCTTTCTTTGAAGTCTCCCTACTTATAAGGCTAAAATAGAATAAAGTACTGGACCTCTGACACCATATACTCAGAACACTTCTGGACTGAGGACATTCTGCCAGGAAGAAGAGCTGTTGTACTGCCAGGAGGAACTACCACTTTGCTGTTTGCTTTTCTGTGTTGGCCTGCTGTCTGCTGCTTCTTTGCTTTGAGGGAGAGGACTGTACTTTGCTCTATGCATCCTGATTTCAAAGATTCTCCAAAGGCTGGAGTTGAGCTTGCCTCCCGTTGGAAGTCTCAGGGCCATCAAAGACTCCACCTGCAGCACCTGGGCTCCTCTGCTGAGATGCAATAAGAAAAAGAGGGACCCCTTTACTCAGACATGGGGAATAGGGTACTATTGACAAGTAGAAAGGAGAAATCCCTTGGTGAGGATGTGTGCTATTACTGGGTCTCTAAATTCCCAGTACAACATTTTTAGCCCATATGTTAGAAAATGCTGAGTTAAGGATATTCCTACACAACTATGAATTGTATTTAAAAATTATTGTTTTATTTAAAATGTATCACTCGATATATACAAAAGAATTTTTTTTAAACTAATTACACTGAAAATGACATCAATTTCATATACCATTAAAAAACCTTTGTTACAAACATTCAAAAAACAACACAAACTAATAAAACAACACAATTGTTCAACACAGGAATAATTGCAGGAGCATTGATCTCTAGTATATGCCAACAAACACTCAACAGAGAGACAAATTTAGACAATACATTTTGTCATTTAAGAACACATCCGGTCGGAATAATTCAAATGCAGATCCTAGATACAATCTATAATCCTTATCTATAGGATGAGCTATTTCCACGGATTGTGTTGAATGGAGCGTCGACGCGTTTCGATGGTTCTAATAATTTCCCATCTTTATCAAGACAAACAATAAGTCTCTCTTAACTGGCACTGTATGGTTGCCTTTGATCTCAGTCCTTATTTCATTTTACTGCCAACTCCACCCACGGTGGAAGGACGTTGTTGCAGGCTCTTTACACAAATTTTAAGTTAATTTTATCGAGAGACTGTAAAAGACAGCAAACCCTTTTTGAGGATTTCACCGGCAAATTGTGAAGTGAGGGGATTGAAAATTAATGATTTTAATGCAACATTCACAGTGAAATATTCCAGAATGACGCTCTGCATAGAAATTACAACAAAGATCCCATCACTAATTTTATGAGATTCTCAGGATCAGAGATTACTAATATGCCCAACAAATCAGAACGTATGGAGTTGGCAGTAAAATGAAATAAGGACTGAGATCAAACTTGATTGTATGATTTCCTTTTCCTTCTGTAATGATTTTAAGTAATCACACAATAAATATATTCATTCATTCATTCATTTTATTTAATAATTTTTATTCTATTTTCTATTCCAGTTCGGTATTTTTATTGCTTGGTGTTTTGACTTTATTACTGTTTTGGGTACTGCATAAACACTTTACACATTACTCTAAGTTAAGCCTGTCTGATCTTTGCCATAGCTACCCAGAACCTGAGCTCAGGTTAATTTTGTGACTTTAAGGTTTCACCCTGAAAAGGAGTGTTATTATTTCTTTAGGTGGGCAAACACTCATCCCAAACAGTAATCCACGTTCTTATGCTACCTGAATAAAAGTGTAATGTACTGTAAAGAAAAGAAGAACTTCAAGGTTTGCTGCCTCATCAATAAATCATGGGGTAATAATGGATTTCCTCAGACTTGCAGTGCCCTGTATATGATTGGTTTCTTATAGTAAGAGGTGGGGCATAACTCACGTAATTCTGTGTAGTGTAATCGCACAGAATTACCCTAAAATTCTGTGAGATTACAAGGAATTACATAAGAGTAATTAGGCATTGATCGCTATATTATTAGCACAAAAGGATGCATTTTGGGCTAAGAAAATAGCACTAAATGCAACATAACATAAACAGCAGCATGACATGTCACTCACTAAATGTGCTCCAGCTGTAGGATTTTTTTCACCCAAATTGTTCCTAATTATGCGAGTGGGCGTAAGCACATTTTTAATCGGTAATTCTGTGCCAAAAAGTAACATGGAATTACCGATTACTACGATTACCCCGGAGGAATTGAAGTTCGACCCAGGCCTACTTATAATGCTTCCTTAGATCAAACTAAACTTTAAAAATTTATCATTTAATATTTACTTTCTTTGAACAATTTAGGATTAGCATACTTAAGGACATGTCAGTTTCTTGATGGTTAATGCAAAACATCAAAAATAAGAATAGTTCTTTTATATACCATCCATGAGAAGGGTGATGCATCTTCACAAGCTGCACAATAATAAAAGTCGTAATATGTCAGGATCTAGCAAACTCTCAGTAGTGGGGAACTGTAGAAAACCCAAAGGCTGTCAAGTGTTTTATAACCCCATTTTATAGAGGCTGTGTGTAGAGTTATAGAACAGATGATACAAGGGTAGAACAGTGACATCACTGTAGAATGTGGGAAGGTGGAGTTGGAAGAAAAAGCTGAAGGTAGAGTTAGGGAGGAGCTGGAGCTGGACATGTATTGAAGATTAAAGTGATTATTTCTTAAGAAGATATTCATGCAGACTAATCTTTACATTGGCGATGAGATGAGTACCCAGTTTGTGTGGAGAACAGACAATTTTAGCATCTCCACCCCTGAATTGCAAGAAATGCAGATAAGAATCTCGGGTACTGACAAATATTCACTCCTGAATACATGGTGAGTACATACTCCACATAAAGTAAGTCTTGCTAACGGACTTGGATTTAAATGCAGAGTATCTAGAATGAACTGAGACCATTTTTCTAATAATATTTGTTATGTTAAAAGCTGCAACATGTAAGACATGCACTGTGGCAGTTACCTGCCCATGTGGCTGCACTCGATCATTACGAGCAGTCGAGCCAGGAACTGTCTCATCTGCGTGCATTCAAAGAGTCGTGAGCGAATAAACAATCAATAATTCACAAGGGAAAGGAGCATGCATAGTTCAACAAAATACATTTAGAAAATAAATTCTACTTACTGAATCAAGTGTACATGTTCTGCCTCACAAATCCCTCACTGTTTGCCTTTTGGCGCCTTTGAAGAATGCACTTGGCAACTGCAAAAGCGTGGAAATAGAAAAGGGACTACATGAACATCAGAGAAGACGAACAGCTCAGAATTGACTATGCCCGTTATTATTTTAGATTGTTGTTATAATTTGTTATATTACCTTATTGTGTTAAATTTTTATTTTAGACTATTATTTTAAATTGTTTTACATGCAATATGACAGATTAAAGCATGGCATCTCCTCCATTCTTGCCAACTCCTCGGGATCCACCAGTACCATAGAAACAACGCAAAAAAGTGTTGGTTTTTTTAACATGTATGTTAGCCATACAAGGCAACACGTATGGTCCAATCAGAAAACAAGCCATTCTTCTTCATCATTTGAGAATTGAAGGAAGGAGATTATATTAGGATGTACCAGAAATATCCTTAGATGGATAATGGTCAACCAAACAATGTGTTGAAATATCCTTACAAATGTTAGATTTGCAGTTTACAGCTAAGATTAATGTTGTCCTTGATCGTCACAAATTGTTTGCCAGAACACAAAGGATAGATGAAAACATTGCTTCTTACGTAGGCACATTAAGGGGATTAGCTTTGCCTTGTCAATTTGAACTGTCAAATGATTCATTTATAAGAAATCAGATTATAAGGTGCACCAATAATAAGCTTAACTTTGGTGACCAAGTTAATGCAGTGGCATCTGAAACTTCGTACTCCCTCAGAATGATTAAGAAAATACTGCCTTTTTTGCCAGCCGACAGTCGGCGGACAGTTGTTACAGCACTCATCCTGTCAAGGCTGGACTATTGTAACAGTCTCTACTTGAATATTCAAGAACGTTTTCTGAACAAACTTCAACTGTTGCAAAATGCGGCCGCCAGACTGCCTACTGGCACTTCCAAATTTGCACCAATCTCCATGGAAATCAAAAGACTGCACTGGCTATCGGTTAGGAATCGGGTGCGTTTTAAATCTCTCTGCACCGTCTACAAGGCCCTACAAGGAACAGGACCTGAACATCTGAAGCAACAGTTTCAATGGTACATGCCCAAAAGAACTCTTCGCTCTCTTGGAGCCAAATTGGTGACAGTACCACCCACAAAAAAAGCTACGTGGGGAGGAAGAAGCTTTGTTGCCTGCGCTGCAAAGGCTTGGAATGACCTTCCTTTCCATCTGAGGAATGCCACCGACCTCCTGGCATTCAGGAAAGGATTAAAAACCTGGCTCTTTGACATGTAAATTTGTCTATAACGCTTATTGCTCAGAGGACAGTAGCTAGCGCCAGGACACCCTTGGGTAACCGCTGCGCTTTAGAAATGTCTATAACATAACATAACAGAAACATTTAACAAAGACCCCACCTTGGATGAAGCTATTTGAATAGCTAAGCGGATAGACCATACACCAATGTGTTTAAAGGAAATGGATAATTCTACTAACAGTAATCTGGATAATGTACATGTGGTGGAAGGTGCAAATGTTAAAAAGAGAAAAAAGACGAGAAAATCAAACGTTGTAAAAACTAAATATGAAGGAATTGTGAATGAAAAGGATAAAAGTGGTAGGGAGATAAAATGTTTTCAATGTGCAGCCCCTGGGTATATTCTTTCTAGCACAACGTATGCAGCCAAGAGTGTAATATGTAGAAATTGTGGCATTATGCAAAGATAAGTAGAACAAAGATTACTAGTAAGAGGATACAGGAAGTCGACCAAGGGGTTCATGACATTTGTGAGAGCAAACTGGAAGTAATCTTGACTACAGATGAAAAGCCGGGATGTGCAGTGGAAAGTTAGTGAGGAAGGTAGGACTGTGTCAGTACTACATGAAGTGAAACTAGAAAGCATGGATACATTGGAATAACCTAATAGTCAGGTGTTTATAGACGACAAGGCAATGAGAATATTACTGGATTCTGGGAGTTTATATACACTATTGTTGGACCGAAACATAAGGGAAAAAATGGTTATGGAAGTATTGTCCACCGTTAAATCATTCAGATATAAGGGTTATAAGCTATAGTGGAAAAGGATAGAAACTTTAGGTATAGGAATCAGATGGATGACAATCAGATTCACGGGCGAAGCGGTGAAGGAGCAAGTATATGTGATCAATTATGGATCAGATCTGCGGGGTGGCATCTCCAAAAAGACTTCAATATTGTAACAAATCTGAATGCTAGAGAGCCAGTCATGGTAGCGGAAAAAGTGGAAGTTGAAGAAATAATAGATAAGCATGATATGAGGTAATTGCTTAAGGCATCACGCCAAAGCAGAGTATAGTGGCAGCAGTAAAGAAACAAACCAACACCATCCTGTAAGGAAGAGTTAAAATAATTTCTTGGTCCTGATGAGTACTATTCAAAATATATAAAGAATGTTGCTGAGATAGTAGAACCATTAAGACTGGTAAAGAAAAATACTATGGGGCATATTCTCAAGGAACTATCGCCGAGTTTACGGCACTTTATCTCAGCCAAAGTCGTGATAAAGTCATCGCCCCATTCACAAGCTGGTGCAAACAGCCGATATCACCAGTTTACCTGCGATAGCAGCCGCAAAAAACATCACCACAGATGACCCCGGCAACTAACGCTAATGATATGCAGAGTAGGCGTTCCCGTGCAAAAATCCGCGACAACACCACAACGCAACATTCTCAATGACCAGCCAGATCGGCGATAAGATCACAAAACATGCGATAAGGCACGTTAGCAGCAGGAAATTAACACCTGCTCTGACCTGGTGCAAAGTCGGACGACAACCTGCACCACAAAAGGGAGCCCAGCCCACAGCCACACCTGAAGAACAACAGATGCCATGGAGCTACTCATCATGCAGCTCGGAGCCCCAACAGGGCCACAACACCCACCGCCACAACACCCAGGCCCGCCACTCCCCCCCCCCTCCGGACCCTCTCCGCCCCCCCCCGGACCACCACGGAGGCAGCGCAGACAAAGTCAGCGGACCTTCAGGAAACGCACCAGCCTCACAGACTTGACACCAGAGAATGTCATTGCCCACTACAGACTCAAAAGGTCAACCATCCTCCGCCTCCTGACCATCATTGCCCACAGGCTGACGGTACCAACACAGCGGACAACCAACATCCCACCCCAGACAAAGCTGCTGGCCGTGCTGCACCTGTTAGCCTCTGGGACATTCCAACCAACAACTGCCAGAGTCGGAGAAGTCTCACAGCCAGCCCTATCCAAGTTCCTCACACCTGTCCTGGATGCCATCACCAGCTTGGTACCCCAGTACCTCATACTTCCCCACACTGCGCAGGAACAACTGGAGACCAAGCAAGGCTTCTACGCCATAGCAGGCTTCCCGCACGTGTTGGGGGCAATTGACTGCACACATGTCCTACTTGTGCCCCCTGCTGACACTGCACACAATTACCGCAACAGAAAGCACACGCATTCCATCAATGTGCAGACAATAGTCGACCACCGGGGACTCTTCACCAATGTCGTCGCAAACTACCCAGGCAGTGTGCATGATTCATACATCTTCCGACAGTCCATCATCAACCGGCGCTTCCAGGATGGCACCTACGTAAATGCAGTGCTCGTTGATAAGTACCAAATGAGCACACCACACACCTCAAATCCCCAAACATGCAACTCACAACCCTGGGAATGCACACGTTACAAACACACATACAACATGCCCACCCACCAGACACAACTGCACAACGTACTGCGGAAACCTGGGCTAGCCATGTACATGAGCCATCACCGGCATGGCACCTCAGCCACACAATAGCAGTATGCGGGGAGAGGTGGGAAGCAGGCATGTGCGAAGGAGGCAAGTGACCCATGAATGAGAATGCACACAATGCCAAGTGTGGGGTGGAAGTGCTGGACAGACTGTAGTATGCAGACCACAGACATATCCATGTCGACATATACTGCTGGTGGTGGTAGTGTTGTGGACAGTGGACGCAACCATGTCACCCCAGCTAGTGGGGAAGGTCTCGGAAATGTAGCAAGTGACGTCCCACCCTGCAAGCGTGTGCGGAGTGGGCTGGCCCGGCGTACGCCAGGCCAGCGTAGGGGTGTGAATAAAAAGCACGTAGCTCTGGGCGTGGTTCTCTTCTGGAATGCCCAACGTGTCTGCCAGGGCGGTGCCTCCCACCCCGCCACGAGGCCGACACCATCGCCGAGAGCGGTGTGGCCCCGATCCTGTGCGTCTTCCGCAGCCCGGGCCGCTGGACCCCGAACCAGTCCCGCCCGGCCGTGCGCATCCAGGCCTCACTGCTCACCTACCGATACCGGCGTGTCCCCAAGAGGGCCCACCACGTGCCTGCGCTCGCACCAAGCCAGATGCCCTCGAGCTTGGCAGCCTCCTCAGACCACCACGGCCTCCGCGGGCAAGGCTCGCAGTACTCCTCTGTCGTTGACGTACTCCACCGGCCTACACAGCGGACAAGTAGGCCACACATTTGGAACTGAGACTTGATTACATAATGGCAGAGTACACATGTTAATGCAGAGTCTAAATCAGTATACTCCCTTCGCGGTGGTGCCACCAACTCTGTGCATAGCATTCCGACCACACTTGTCTGTGGGCCCTTGCTGACCCCTGCCTCCGGTCTACACTGCGGTCCAGCAGGCCTCACACCAATCCAATACAGTCCGTAACAGGCAGGACATGGCATCGTCGCTGGCTAAACACCCGCTCAGCTCTGGTGCCTCCGCCTCCGTCAACCAGGAATCTACTCCACATGCCATTTCAACGCTGTGTGTTAGAAATCCAGGAGGAGCTGGCTGCACAGCGCTTGCCCCGCGCTGACCGCTGCCTCCGGCACACACTGCGGTCGAGTAGGACACACATTTGGAACTGGGTCTTGATTTGTCAATTGCAGACTTCATGTCATTGTACAGGCCTCATCGCAGACTGCATCCCCTTCCGGCTCTGGTGCCACTGACTCTGTGCCATGGGAGTCATGGACACTCTCTGGTGGGACTCTGGTGGCGTCAAAGTCTATGGCCTGGGGGTTGTCTCCATCATCATTAGCTGATACTGACATCGTGGGGAAAAGGAGACTGTGGAATTCAACTCCTCCATATTGCCTGTTTCTGCTTGCTTCTGCCCTCTGCATCATGCCCTGGATGGACACCTTCCACTGTCCCCCGTAACACTCTGCAACACTCTCCTTGGACATCAATGTGCGCCCGCTCAGCTCACCTGGCCCTACCTCAGTGCATCGCAAGTCACCGTCCCGTGGCGGTGTGCCTGTGCCGGCCGCTGTGCATCCGGGGCCACCAACTCTGTGCAGCTCAAGTGCTGGAACCTTGCTGTTTGTACTTCTGATTGTCTGATCACTGTTGTAGTTGATGCCAGCACCAACCAACCCCTGAGGGGTGGCTACACTACCCAACTCCCATCCAGCACAGGCGTCACTGGATGTGTGGCCCTGGCAATAAAAGGTGCCTGGCGCACGTGCCCGTAGCCAGTTCCACGGATAATCTCAGTGTGTCTGTGTGGTCATGTATGCATGTGGGCCCAGGGCCATACCACATTACGTTGTGCCATGTACAGCGGGCGCAACCTAGTCACATCAGGCAGTGGGGTAGACCTGGGACATGTGGCTGTGTCAGACCACCCTGTGCGCGTGAGGGAGTGGACCTGCGTACGGCAGTAGGGCGTAGGGGTGTGGTCATTCCACAGGTGGCTCTGGGCTTGGTTAAGTTTAGGCCTTGCCAGGGAAGTAACTAATGCGTGTGTCTCAGGTGTAGTGTCGGCGCCACACGTCACGCAATATTCAATGTTGCCATGTAGCATGCGCCCGGAGTACGGGCTCGGCCGAGGGGTAGATGAGGGTGCGCAGGCCCGCTGGGGGTCAGGGATCAGACATGCCAACTGTTGTGTGTGTCGCTATTTCCGCAGCATAAGCCAAAGGTCTACCCTCGGCCGCATGGCGAGTTCAACCAGGCATGAACTCTACATCTGTGTCCGCCCTGTCTTTACCATTGCCCTACACACACGTGTCCGTCCACCTTCAGCGCAGGACATCACTGTGTCGTCGTCAGGCTTGTGGACATGCGCAGACAGGCATGACAATAGTGTGCCATAGGGGTGCAAGTGATGCAACCGCGCTGCGCACTCTCGTGAATATGCTCGGGGGAGGGAGAAGCGGCATTGAGGCTACGTAATCCACATTGATGCCGCTCATTTGCAACAAGCAGTACATGTCATGTAGGAATCACAAAGTCACACATATCACACACCAATGAACCAGTGAGCCTGCCAGCACATCATGCCGAACCAACTATTGACTCATGTCTCTCTGCACTGTCACAGGTGACCAAGGATATGTACTCTGCGCTTGGATGATGACACCCCTCCAAGCCCCGAACACACAGGCCCAGAGGCAGTACAATGCTGCCCACAAACGCACCAGGGGCATCGTGGAACGCACATTTGGCGTGTTGAAGTCACGTTTCAGGTGCCTGGACATCACAGGTGGAAGGCTCCTGTACAGCCCAGACATCGTGTGCAAGATGACCGTTGTGTGTTGCACAACATATGTGTACGCAGCACGGCACCATGGATACATGTGCCGGGTGCACCGGACGATGATGATGGGGATGAGGCAGGTGGACCACAGCCCACTGCATCCGCAGCAGGAATAGCCCGTAGGAACACTATCATTGACAATTTCTTCACATGAGCACGTCACATTGTGGCAGTCCTTGGCAGTATTGGGACAGTACATAATGACCACAGGCAAAGCATGTGCAAATAAATGCATTCGTAGAACACTATCCCTGAGTGCATGTCTCTCATCTGTACAGGCACATCACTCAGACAAGTGTGAGTGCGACATGTATTGCTGACATTTTTGTGATTTGTTATTGTGTGGTGGGTGTGTCACCTCTGTGCAGAGAGGCTGTTTAGGGTGTCACGTGTTCGAACTGCCAGTTCTGTGTGTCGCAGTTAGTAGGGAATCCCACTCTTCGGCGTTTCACATGTGTCCAGATTCATTCCATTTTGGCTGCCATTTGTGTCATGCATGTGACAACAGGCTCCTTTTGGGGTCAGATATGTACCACCATGATGCAGGGATGCCCCCTGTGACTCAGGTCCCACAACATGGGCAAAATGTACATAAGCGGGAGTCACTGCCCCTACATTCGTCCACGCTTTCGTGATTTGTTGGTCATGGTCATGACACGTCTGTGTGCAGGAGGGGTTGCTTGTCCCTCTGCAATGTGAGGGGGAGATGCGGTTTCACTGTGTGTTACATGCATGTTTCAGCATTTGCGCAGTTTACATGCAGACTGCATGTCAATGTACATTGTGACTGTGGGGAGATGCCTATTTGATGCGGGACGATGCTCATTTGTTCTACGTCACGGATGTGGGGTTGTGCTCGTACATTGTCATCTCACCGTTTTTTACTCTGCTTTTATTGTGCATTTACCCGCATGACGCGTGGGTATTGCAGGCCTCTCACTGGTTATCGCTGATTTTTGTATCGCGATTGGCCTCATCGCTACTATTTTCACGTTCGTGTTTCGCGTTTTTTCTGCGTCGCGTTAGTTTTAACACGTTTATTTGACACGTTATCTTGTGTCTATCGCATGGTGCCACCGTGTTGTGAATACCACGTTAACACGGAGTTGTTTTCCTGCGATAGACTGCAATGTGAAGGGTTGCGTTAAGCTACACTTGCAGTAGTTATCACACGTTCTTGTGAATATGCCCCTATGTTTGTTTCGAATGATGAATGTGAACATGCTTTTGAGAAGGTGAAGGAGAGCATAGCACAAGCACCCATGTTGGGGCACTTTGGTGTGTCATTTTAGGTTTTATGTATGGGGACTGGCTTTTAAGTCAGAACCGATCATAAACCCATAACATATTTGTTCAAATGTGGAAGAGGGTTGGAAGGAAATGTCACGCTACATATATCAAGACGGATGTTATCAGTGTTGGATTATATTTTGAATGTACAATATGTAAAGGGAAGTAAAAATGTAGTAGCAGATTATTTATCAAGAATGGCAGTGAGTGAGGATGAAACTGTAGAGGAGGTGGAGGGTGAAATTGTATTTGGGAGAAATGGTGAAATGGCACTAAGTAATGACAAATGGATTGATGCAAGGGGAGAGGATTCCTTAATGAAAGAAGTGGAAGTGAAAGTAGTGCAAGGATGTAGTGACAGTAGATTCCTGAATAAAGATATGGGTGAATTTACAAAGTGAAGAACAAGTTGAGTATAATAATAAGAAAATTGGTGAGAGGGAGCCAAATTGTTCCACCATGCGGAATCCATTAATGCATTATTGACATTGCACACGAGGAACATCCCAGCTGCAATATGACAAAGAGAAAGGTAAGTCAATCGTTATGGGGGCCTGGTATGGATGTTGATATTGAGGAAACTGTGAAGAATTGTTATGTATGTGCTAGTAGCGATACAACTAAGGTTGTGAGAAAACCTTTATTGGAATGTACAGATTTTCCCGAGAGACCATGGAAAAGACTGTTGATTGATTTCCTTGGTCCTGTGGAAAGGTTAGGATCAAAGGATAAATATATTGAGGTACTTGTTGATTATCATACATAATGGTTTGAGGTGAAAATAATGGAACAAGTGAACACTTTGAACATCATTGAGTTTTTGGAAGAGGTTTTTATGAATGAAGGGATACAAAAAACTATTGTGTCAGACAATGGAGTCCCATTTATTTCCAAAGAAATTAAAAGTTATTTGACTAGGATGGGAATCGTTCATGAGAGAGAAGCCCTTTTCAGAACTCCAGCCAATGGTTTGGTAGAAATAATTATTCATTTGATACTTGAGAACATGCAGCTTTCTTTTGCCAATGGGCCTTTCTTGGACGAGATAGTTAAGGAAGCTGATTTGAGTGTATAGGCTGACTCTTCATTGGGTGGCACGTATACCACCACTTGTGTCTTTGAAAGAAAGATAACCAGAAAAATAAGAATGCCCTGCATGGTTGTGTGGAAAGGAGAGTGTATGGGTGGATCGCGAAGAAGGAACAAGAAGAGTCAGAGAAATGTTAACGAAAGAATAGAATACTCTCTCAAAAAAAGGAGTGTGGAGAAACTTGATGTAGAGATTGGAGACTGGGTGGTCGTAAAGAAGAGAGGAATAGTCAGAAAGGGTGATAGCAAATATTCTATTCCACATAAGGTCACAGATGTTAAATAATGTTGTGGTTCTGGATGATAGCTCAACGTGGAGTTTAGGAAATGTGTGTAAAGTCAACATCCAACAAGAGGCAGATGTGGAAACTAAAATTAAGTAATAATGTGCATAGGAAAAAAATTAGATATAATATGCATGAATGTTAGTCAAAGTAACAACTATTTAAACTATCTGTAATGCACAGACAAGATACTCTTTTTAGGTAAATGTGATTTCTGTTCAAATAAATGTATATGGTCTTCTAGGTATTAAGGGGGAGATGTGTGTAGAGTTATGGAACAGATAACGTAAGGGTTAGAACAGTGACATTACTGTAGAATTGGGCGGTGGATTTAGGAGAAAAGGCTGAACGAAGTGTGAGGTATGAGCTGTAGCTGGAGATGTATTGAAGATTAAAGTGATTATTTCTTGAGAGGAAATGTGTGAAGACTAATCTTTACACTGTGTTAAAATGAAAGCAGCAAAAAATGTAAGTGTTACATATACTGGAAGAGCTCTAAATAGGGAATATTAAGTAGAATTACCATTGTGACAAGAAGATCCATGTCCATTAGCAAGAGAGGGAATTTGTCCCATTTCCAAAGTATACCAATAAGAGCCAGATAAAGTTAAAACTTAACCAACAGAAGGGCAATTGTTGCCTTTCACCTTAGTGAGCGAATTTACCTTGCCTGATTTCACCTGAGGTGAAGGTAGCTTCCCCATGGCAAACACTTATGCTCAATTCACTGCTGCCTGAAGTATTAGCTTCAGCTTTCAGCAGTGGGAAATGAAACAACACATGGAGTTAAGATTCTTAAGCTAAAGCTAAACTGCTTCCAGGCCCTCATTATGAGTGTCCCTTTATTTTATTTTTACCGGGCCTGTCGGAATTAGAAATTGTTTCTAATTCACGTAGAAAACGCTCTAGGACATACATGAGGGAATGAGTGCAGAAACAGTGACTCCTGCATTTTATTCCCAAACATGTTGTAATCTTGTAATACTTGTTAATCCCTGTTATTGTTCCGCCCCTGAAATTACCAGGACCCGAGTAACTGTAGTTCCTAAGTGAGGAATTTCTGTGGATTTTAACTAGCACCTCATAATTAGAGCTCAAGGGCCAGCAGCACGTTCTCAGTCCTCAGATGAAGAGTTTTCGATTGTCATTCTATGTTCCTGTTTTAATATCTTTTCATTAAAAGTCACCAACTTCTCCCTTCAAGAAGCTGGCAACATTGTACAAAAATATACAAAGTTATAAGAATTGAACTTAGTACACTCATAATGCCAAGACTTTTTTTTTATTATGAAATAGACTTGAATGGGAAAAGGCAAGAATGACACAAAAACTGGGAATGATAACTACAACATGACTAAAAGTCATGTAATGCTAAAACTCAGTTGGTCATTCAGTGTATGTCCATAATAGTACACAAACACCAGTACTGTTTGCTCAGTAGTGGGACTGCTATTATGGATTATCTTTGTTGAATCTGTGTTGATAATGACATCACTTGGAAATACAGTTATGCCTAGTGAAAGGCTATTGCTGATAATAGGAGGAATGATGGATTGTGAATAATGCACTTTATGAATGGCTGAATATACTGTTTTTTTAGGGCTTGTGAGTCAGGTCTGTTTTGGACATTTCTTCAGAATGGTTACTGTTATTGGTGACAAAAGCTTATTGTCAGAATAAAATGCTTTTTCCTATGAGATTAAAGCTGGCCCAAGTTCAATTTTTTCTAAGAAACACCATAGGAATATACATAATTAATAATATCAAGATAGAGGATGTCTTGCCCTGGGGCAAATCAATATTACTGAGGTGAGGATAGGTACTATATTTCTTGAGAGAGTTGCCTGTTCTGATATGTTACCTAGAATTGAAGTGTATACATTCACCAATGATATACTTTGGTGTAAGCATGCACCCAAGAAAACATATTCTTTTTGAAAAATAAACTCATGCTAGCAGTGGTCCAAGAAAAGGGTAACTAAACTCATACAGTTAATTCCTGTACTATGGTAAAAAACATATTTGCCCCAAATTACAATCACATTAATTGAGTTGAATAATTAGTTACAATCCAAGCAATTCAAAACATGAGCTTTATCAATGAGGAATATAATTAATGTAAAAAACCTCGTTTACCATTCATATCATATCACATGGCTAAATGCCTCCCTAAAATCACATAGACCTCTCTGAAAAGACTTCATCCTGGCCCTTTCGTGCCATAGAGTAATTTCACAGCCAAACTTTGATATAGTTATGGATAGTTAATAATGGGTCCTTAGAGAAAAGAATCATTGAATACCACTACTATAGAATTAGAAGAAATGAATGGCAATCATTTTGTTTGATAATTTTTATTTCAGAGTTGAAGACAATAGATACCCATTGTATGGACACAATTTGGGATAAAATTCAACTTTCATGAAGCCCTTGCTTTCTGAGGGATTTCCAATATTTGGGGGAAATATTTGTTTCTTCAAGAAAGTCAATATCATTCCATAAAGAGGAAAGCGTCTGTTGTACCATGTCCTGTGTTAATGTTTTAATGCGGGTTACCATCTTGCAATGTTTGCACATTGGTTTATATCTCTAAATATTGTAATTCTTTTCTCTACTTTTATTTCCACCTTCACCCTGCTAGCCATCATCTAGTCCACACCCTACTCTGTGCCAACTCACCCCACCAACATATGCCCCACAGAGGGAATGACCAATCTGGGCTGCAGCCATGCAGCCTTGTGGCTCTCTGAGGGCTGCTCTTACTTCCCCAACACAGCAACCACCTACAAAAAAAGATATCAGAGGAATCCCAAGTACAGAAGCCATATCCTTTGTTAATATTATAATGTAAATTATAAAATATCACATATATTAATTCAAAAATACTTAATTAATGAAAGGAAATGGTTAATGTATTTGGAAGATAAAAATGTACTTGTCAATAAATATAAAACTCCCTTAAAACCAGGGCCTTTTTGTTGTGACTTAAAATCTAAAAAACCCTGTAATTCCTCAGTGCACTCCTCTTCCCTCACCCATGATGTCAATCAATCAATCAATCAGGGGTTTATATAGCGCGACTACTCACCCGTAAGGGTCTCAAGGCGCTGATTGGGGGGGGAGGGGGAGGCTGCCGATCTGCTTGGGCTCAGGGGTTCAGTCAAAGAGCCAGGTCTTGAGATCCTTCCTGAATTGGGTTAGCGACGGGGATTGCCTGAGGCAGGGTGTTCCAGGTCTTGGCAGCGAGGGAGGAGAAGGATCTTCCTCCGGCTCTTGTGTTGTGGATCTGTGGGACAGTGGCCGGGGCCAGTTGGGCAGAGCGAAGGTGTCTGGCAGGTATGTGGAATGAGCCGTGGTGGTTCATATATGCTGGTCCGGCATTGTGCAGGGTTTTGTAGGCATGTGTGAGGAGCTTGAAGGTGATTCATTTGTTGACTGGGAGCCAGTGTAGTTCTCAAAGGTGTTCAGTGATGTGGCTGTGCGGGGGATGTTGAGCACCAGTCTAGCTGCGGCGTTTTGAACGGTCTGGAGTTTCTGGGTGACACCGTAGTAGAGTCTGCTGGTGATGAGTGCATGGGTGACCATCTTTCTGGATTCGATGGGGATCCAACTGAATGTCTTTCGAAGCAGGCGAGTGTGTGGAAGCATGATGAGGATTCTGCGTTGAGCTGGCGATTCATTGTGAGCGAGGAGTCCAGTATGATGCTGAGGTTGCGTGCGTGGTCCGTGGGGGGCATGGGCCACCAAGAATCGTTCCAAGCTGATGGGGTGGGTCCCAAGATGAGTACCTCAGTCTTGTCCAAGTTGAGGTTGAGGCAACTATCTTTCATCCAGGTGGCAACGGCCTTTATCCCGCTGTGGAAGTTGATTCTGGTTTTCACGATCAGTTGGATGTCAACGCAAACATCACAAATGTTATAATCATTGTCATTTTACAAAAAAGAGAGAGTACGTAGTTCCTGTATGATATATTAATCACTCAAAGAGTAAGAATATTGAAAAAAATATATATACTACAGATAAAGAGGAGGATAGGGGGAATTCCTCCTGTTGGAACTAGGGCCCTCACACACCCAGCAAGCTAGGTGTCATGCTTCATCATTTGAGCCTGCTCCTCGTCGGGCCGGCGCTGCAATGCCCGACGGGCACCCTTAAAGGGGCTCTTTTTCGGAGATCTTCTGTTCCACGCCGTATGGGTGCCGTGGGTGTATGGGGCCAGAATGAGTGTAGATGTACAAAGTGATGATAAAACAGGTATGGGACTCCTCTGTGATGAATTTATTCCGCGAGGGACCCAACCTGATTAAAAAGAATAGGGAGGGGTGATTCTTTTTTGTTTTTATGCAACAAAAATTATACTCAACTCCCAAATCATTGTCATTGTCAGTGACATTTAATCCACACTATGCATGGCTGTGTGTGCCTTAATGCCATTCAGGATGTCTTTTAAGATGTGGTTACTGATGCCATATGTAAGAATAGAAAAAAAACGGGCACAGTTAGTTGTGAGGGCTGAAATGTAGGAGGTTAAAATATTTTTTCTTTTTTAAAAGAACATCCACTTTACAATTGTACACAGCCGAAGGTCATGCACATGTACATCTATGGGCATGTGAGCTCTGTGCATGCCTTGGCCGAAGGCCAGACACAGCTCTCAAATCTGACTGCATATAGACACAGGCTTTGTGCAGAGGGTTATGTCTGTACAGGGAGTTGGCATCAGATATGTCCAAAGAACATGGGTGTGGATGGAAGGATAGGTCCTTCTCTCAACTTCTGCTGAACACACCCAAACACATGTGCAGTGTGTTATCTCCTCAGTGAGTGAGAGTTGGGGCTGGCTGAACGCAAGTCCCTTTGTCTAGATGAAGCATCCAGCACCTGAGTGATCCATAATGGGTTAAATTCTCAAGAATGCTGGTTGCCAAAGATTTGCACTCGTCCAGTCAGTGAATATCTATTATATTCTATATATATAGTTAGGTGGTGAAATGAGATAAGAATTAATTTATGGAAACCACAATTTGCCAGTTATAGTTTAGTGAACTAACTGTAACTTGCACCTCCACCATGCACTGCTTTCGACCTCACATATTACATTACTCATGACATGTTAGACGACATCAATGAAGACATCACTGATGACATCTCAACAAATTTGGTTTTTTTTTAACATAAGCTAAGATCTTATTACCATACATTACTATAACACCACTTTAATCTTTGTTCATTCCTTGAACTTCATTTTTTTAATCATATTTAAAGATCAACCCCCTCGGGGAAACTGC
The DNA here is from genome assembly GCA_963921515.1 of Calotriton arnoldi. NCBI lineage: Eukaryota > Metazoa > Chordata > Amphibia > Caudata > Salamandridae > Calotriton > Calotriton arnoldi. The sequence continues at coordinate 1,067,590 of CAWUFW010001865.1, read as the reverse complement.
AAACAATGCCCTGCCCAACCCTTGATCCTGCGCCCAATCCACTGCAGGCAGCCAATCCTTACAAAGCAAGGCCTACAGCTTGCACCATGGTTGATGGCCGCAGGGTCTTGTCTATGATTTTGTCTATGATCAGACCATTTTAATATTTCTTTTAAAATGTTTTTTGGTATCACTGTACTGGTACCATGGTACTACTGGTGTGTCCTAGTTGGGTACCACGTACCTGGTGCTGGTACCTTGGTACTGGTTACCTGAAATAATAATTATTTGTTAAATTCAACTTGAGGTAGTGGTCCTCTGGGACTCCACCTCATGGCCTTCGGGGTCAATGTGGGCCCACCCAGCCCTGGTATGTGGCCCTTTAAAAACATTTCTGAGTTCCTTAGTCCTCTAATGGAAGCCGCAACATTTTCTTCAGTGTTGAGGCCTGTCATCAGATCATTTGGTACTGCAGTACCAGCACCAGTACTGCGGTATCAAAATGATAGATGGGGAAAAAAAGATCACTCGTCCAGTCAGGCTAGCCTATTTTTATATTTTTTGTCACCACAAGAATCCTGCGAGACTCCAGCAGGTTTAATCGTCTGGATATACCTAACTTCTTCTGAGGGTTTACTCCTTTATGCCCAACTTGAGCCCCTCTTTAACCCCTGGGCGCTATGGATGTGACCTTGATGTCCATTGTGCTCTTAACCGGGCACGATGTAGATGGAGGTAGCATCCATAGACCCAACACCGGAGCAGCATTTGATGTGTGCTGGTCCGGTGCCCCCACCTTGTGGCATCCCCCTTTCCTGCTGTGGTCCAAGGTGTGTCACTCTCCTGTCAATGACACAATCACATTAGTGATGCTATCACATGATTGACAAGCTGGCACCTAAGAAACCCAAGAGCGCTGAGGGGGCTGAAAACAGTCCCATTCTCTGTGCTCCCAGGGATTGTACTGAGAGGGAGGTGTTTGTAAGACGAGAAACTCAGCTTTCAAACGCCACCTCTCTTTCACTTTATAGCACTGCCTGGTGCTCCCCCTAGGCACTAAGGATTTTAGTTGGGGGAGCAGAACCTTGGGCAAGGGCCAGTGCTCCATCCACGACCTCTAACACCATTAATCTTCCTGCCCTCTTGGGTGGCAGATGGGGGTGATTAACCCCAATCTGCCCCCGTCGGTTAACAGGGCTAAAATAAAAAATAAGTGAAGGGGTGGTGTGACTACCCATGGGCAGCGCTATGCCACACCACTAAAATGGCACAACAGTCTTTCCTACCTCCTTGGGGGCTTATTAGGGGGTTGCCCCCAAACTGCCAACCTGGGGGGCAGACATCCCACTAGACATTAGGGCTAAATTGGCAAAAGGAAAACAAAGGAGTGGGGGCAGCTCACGGTGCACAAATCCAGCCAGCTTCCCGGCAGCTCTTCCTGAGCCCATGATGAATTAGTATATATGTGAGCCCTTTAGCAAAATGTATGGTCAGTTTAAGACTAAACCATTTTCACCTGTATCAATGGCACACAGATCCAGCTGCCTATCAGCGTATCTAATTCTGCAGTCTGCTATATCAGCTCCTAACTGAATGAAATCCTGATTTGAAGCCGTTGCACACTGGATTCACAGAAACTCTTTATAGGTGAGAAGTTGTAAGAATGAGATTCCCATCTTCACAAACAAGCCCTTTACCAATGCGAAATTTCGATCAGATGTCTTTGAACCACCGCCCTCTCCACCAACATTTCAAGCAACGTGGGAGTAATTGTGGAAAAAAATGTTACCCTGTCCTCAAATTAAGTGGTTGTACATTTGTGCCATTTTTAGTTGAGAAGCCTGCATCAAGTCTTACACTTTCTTTCGAAGCCTTACTACTCAATTGTTACTAGCGCCTTGAATTTTTCAAGCTTTCCGACTTGATTAATATCGTGTTCTCTACCTCAGCCAGTCCCAAACCTTACTTAGCCACCTACAAAACATGCAGTATACAGCACCCAGGTTAATATACAAAGGTACTGGGATCACCACATGACTCCGGTTCTGTCACAGTTTCATTATCTATTGGCAGAGTAATGTGTAAAAGTTTACTACTTTATGTAGTATACAAGGTAACACAAACAATAGGAGCAGAATGTCTGATCAACAGACTTCTCCCTTCTTTACCCCATTGAAAACTATGTTTCACAATCTGACCCATCTCCAGGACCATCCTGTATGGAAAGTGAGAACAGGAGACAATCTCTTAGATGTAGGTTTTGGAAGTGTTGAAAACCGTTCTACTACTCCACCACCAAAAATAGTCCTGCATGTTAATCTTGAAAATATTACCGGCGTGGCTGTTCCCTGGCAGCTTCCAGCCCTTTCTTTATTCTACAATGAATGATTGATTGCTTTGAAGTAAGCAGTCTGTGTGCTCCCACTCCATGAAGATTATGTGTACGCAAGGGATTTACAGATAAAATAAATGAATAAATAATAATATGTAATAAGTAAATGTCATTGAATGTTCAAAATACAGAATGTGGACAGGACCTCTGTTTCACAACTAAACAGTGGCCATATTGAAAATATATCCTCATCTCGTTTTGAAACCATATTCTCTTGACCAGCTGCTACTTCAGTAAAAATTGTCCTCGCTTCTTCTAATAATGCAGAATCCAGGAAAAGGCATTAGCTAAGCTTGCTAGATTTTGAAGGCAGTTGTTTCTAATCATCCAAGAAAAAGGGGGACTATGGGCTGTTTAAAGAGGTCCAGCGTACAAGCCCTATCAATATATTGAACAAAAAGAGGTACGCTGTTCCTCAACATATACAAGTAAGACTTATTGAGTCTAGGTCGAAGTGCAGGTAATGTCCCAGGCACCCAAAAAAATGACATGCGGTCAGCACCTTTTGGGCATTACCATAATTAATTTTGTTTTCTTACATCCTCTCATGCAGGTCTGTCCCATTGCCTGCAGGTAATATGCTGCACTTTCGTGGTGGCATGTAAATCTTTACCAGACCACCTCATTATATTATTTAGTGGCACACACCACTTGTTGTAGATAGTTTTATGTCACGGTCCTGAAGAAACGCCGCTTGATCCTTTGGACTGATAGGCGTGAAACATGTCGACCATCTAGGAGTAGAGCGCCTCTTGACTCTTGATAGCTTGACAGTCGCCTCTCCTTATTACAATTTTAACCAGGCAGGGATCCTCACAGATTAAAATTGCTCTAAAAGGTTTCCCTACTTGTTTTAATTTCACTATTCAGCACATCTACACATATACTAGGCCCCTCACACCCACGGCACCCATACGGCAGGAATAAAAGATCTCCGGCAAAGAGCCCCATTTATGGGTGCCCGTCGGGTATTGCAGCGCCGACCCGACGAGGAGCAGGCCCATATGATGAAGCATGACACCTAGCTTGCTGGGCGTGTGAGGGCCCTAGTTCCGAAAGTTGTTTCTAATCTCCAGTTGTTTTAAGTTTTCTCCAAATTCTCTGATTTGTCTTGTGTGGTTATTACAAGTATTCTTCAATCCAACATAAATGCACATAGCAGGTTGCAACTGAGTTGCCTCTCCTTAGGTTTAACTATAGTAATGTCTGTTCCTACTTGAGCAATTGGTGAATTTGTCACCAGATGTAACCAACCAATGCCTGGAGGTTGTTTGCATATTTTACTAAGAACTTCAGGAAGAACACAGTAGAAAATTATTTCCTATCACACCTCAATATATCACAAGTGGTTCTCGATTTCCCAGATTTCACTTGAGGCTGAGACTTTCTTCCACTATAGAATAATGTCTCTGAAAGGGCTAAACATCCCAGTTCAACATGGGCCTTCTATCTTGGCTTGTGTCCTAGTGGCTTTGCTTCTGGTGTCCTACACACTCCACTTGGTTCCATGTGAGATCTACTTGAGGGCCATGCAGTTGCAATGTCTCTTGCATTTTGTAAGGTTTCTGAATATAGACGTATATGCTTTTGTATTTTCACACTTCTCTGAGTTCCTGAATGGTTTATTTTCCCTCAGATTTCCTGGGTCTCCGACCAAGTTGCTTGACCATCTTCGGGTAACTCAGAACACTTCAGCAATCATTTTTGGGGCTCAGGAAAAAGAGTCATGTAACTGGAAGGGATTAGGCATTGGCCTGCCTCCTTCTCAGTCACAGACTAAATCTCATTTAAAATAGCATTTCTTGAATAGAAACACCTTTACTTTTCAGTCTCAGATTCTATAAACACTTAATTCTGCGCTACGTTCTGCCCTCTTACATTGGTTATTTACAGCACTCAGGTATTGTCTTGTTTTCAAATAATGAAGACAGATTCTAAAAAAAGCAGCAAAAAGTAATGTGCTCTCTGTTTACAGGCAGTAGTTGTTTTCATTATTTTTTGACCTCCTGGAGTTCCCCAATGTCTAAAGACTTTTCACAATATAGTGCTCTATATAGTTTAATTCCTAGCATATTATTGGTGCAGATGAATTACTTTGGATCTGGGTCCATCAAGCATATGCAGCTTTGAGGATGAGAGTTCTTACACCTGTGTTCAGGAGCATTGGTGCAATGGAATTCTGTCCTACGTAGTGGAAAGACAGGGTAATAGTGTCACTTCCAAAATGAAGATGTTACATACCTACTTCGCAGACCCGTCTTAATATTGGCTAACATTTTAGAGAAAAGTCTTTAGAATTTAGCTTTTCATCTTCAATTATGAACCGGCTTGAGATTGTCAATCTAATTCATCTTTGTCAGACTCAGGGTTTGCCATAACTTCTGCAGCATCGGAACTCCAATATTTTTTGTTGGTGGAAAACTATTTAAGCCTGAACGTGTCTGTGGATGATTAGCAAACTATTAACATTAGATACTTTAATGGATGCATTTGATAAGGCAAAGGTTTGTGCTTTCCTTTCTCGATCTTGCACTTTACAGGGTTTACATGTATCTCATTCAGCCCCCAATGCAAAAAATTCAATAGTATTGTTTACTGTTCTTGGTTTGACAGAACAACAGAGGGTTATGCTTCTCAGCAGATCACCAATGGGCCAAAAGCGGTACTTTCCTATCCCAGTAGAGAATTTGGAGGTGGAGGTTAGAATACGATCAGCAGATGATGGCAAACTGTTTCGTGAAGAGTACAACGTAAGTTATTTTATTTGTTTTGGTGAGACAGTGATTAACATTTTTGTTTATTTAATGATTGGTTATTTAGTTTAAATATAAATGTCATGTCTTCAATTAATCATTTATGTCTGAAAAAATGCAATTAAAAAAGCAGTGAAAGTGAAAAGGACATTTGGGTGATCACTCAGAGGTAAAATTAAGGTGTATTCTCCTTTGCTTGTGGGAGTGGGTCGTTGTTTCAACTTACCCAACTCAGGGCCTGATTTAGACTTTGGTGGATGGGATACTCAATCACAAACATGACGGCTATCCCGTCCACTATATTACACATACCATTGGATATAATGCACTTTAATACGGCGGACGGGATATCTGTTATGTTTGTGATGGAGTATACCATCCCCCAAGGTCTAAATCAGGTCCACAGTCTTAATTTCTGAACTGCTAGTCTGTAAAGTGTTTTCCCTCTGTTTCCATGTTCTGTTTTGTACCTTTTGGTAAGCTCTGTTGTATTGTAGCTTCATTTATATAGTGCTTAAAACCTCTGATGAGGAGCAGATGGGTAGCATGATAATTTATTGGTTGTGCTTAATTAGAAGGGTGTTTGAAGTGTAGCCGTGTGAGAGGAGCTATCCGTGTTGTGCATGATGACTACAGCTGTGCTCTTATCATGTTGTATGCCCCTGTGCCATTGCGTGTAGTGAGCAAAATGTGGGTGAGAGATGGGTTGTTATGCTTATTGGGCACTGTTGTGTTTGGGTTGGAAGGGTGTGCATATTCGCAGCTGCCCTTGGGACAAGTTTTTTTTATGTTATATGTAAATGGTGGAGGCTACTCATACCATGTCATGTGCATGGGTAGCAGCGCCTTTGCGTAATGTAGAGTGAAAAAGCTAGACATAGCTGCACATATGGTCATGTTTACCATCATTGAGTGAGATTAGGTTCCAGTTCTGGTGAGAATATGATCCTTATTTCAGTGTCATCCAAGCAGTTCTTGTGATGCAGAAAGATTATTTCTTTTATTTGGGTGGCATTTCTCATCTGTTGAAAAGGAGCTAGGTTATTACTGCCTTCCTGAATTCTTGCATATTCTTTGGTTGTGCCCAGCTTAAGTTGCATTGTTTCCTGCGTGTATAAGGAGGGATGTTTGACAGAAGCATTTATTCATGTAGAGTGGGATGAACAGACGTGATACCAATCTTGAGCACAGGGTTCAATTCCATGAGCATCCTTGGAGAATTACTTGGATGATGGAATGGCCTTGGCATGAACAGCTTTATGGGCATTGCAGAGTATGTTGAATGTGGAGCATCTGGCTATGAGTAGCCAATAAAACACTTGAAGTGCTGGCGAAATGTGGTCCCATATGCAAATTTGTCTGAGTTGTCTTTCTGCCACATTTTGTATTCTTCACAATCTTCAGAGTAGGTGTAGCAGTTAAGTTTGTTTACTTAGTCACAACAAGATACAGCAAGGGTGGCGGTGGTCTGGAGCTTGTGTGGCACCTTAATGAGAGGGAATGCATTGAAGAGTCCACTTGGTGTGGAAAGCATTTCCTGTGACTTGACACACATTTTTGAGGAGTTGTGGGGTGAAAAGGGAGAATCCTGGCATAGACTGAAGTTTTGATCTTTCATCTTTCCCAGATTTATTAATTAAACTGATGTTGCTGGTGGTGGGACGATGTCCTGAGGACAGATGGGTGCAGGTTATCAGTTCTTCCATTCTCTGCATATTAGTGTCCCTATTTTGAAAGAGTTCAGTTTAAGGTAATTACTTAGCCTCCATGTGTTACCGGGTCGGAGGCAGTAGTCTATTCCTAATGTGTCATAGTCCCTTTGATTTTACAGGTTTGTTTTGATCTAAGTGTTATCAACATATTTGCAGTAGGTATGTTGAAAGATTTGATGAGATCTGGACGGATACTGAGGCAGGCCTTGAAAGCGAATGGTGGATGATCAAGTATGGAGGTATGTCAGGGGTGGCACCAAATGCTGGCAGCAAGATGATGCTGGATCTGTTGGCGTTTAGATTTCATTCACTAGATGTCACAATTACTCATTTCAATCTTCATCATGCTCAACTGCTCATTCAGCCAAGGGATCATAGACTGATAGCTAAGATGTATGCACTTATGGATTTAGTCAACACTTTCAGAAAGCCACCTGTGGAGTTGAACCATTTCTGTTATTCTGTCAAGAGGTGAGATGGTCGAGCAATGAGAATGAGTTTGTTCTGTTATTTTTAGGTAGTTCTATTCATCGCTGTTGCTTCTGTTGTTTTTTTTTTTTTTTTAAATATATTAGTCCTTATATGTGACAAAGGGAAGGAGCAAGATCTAGCCGAAGGTTTGAAGGATCTGGACACTACACACCTTTCGAGATCTATGCAACCCGGGCGCCGGCCTTTTCCCACTCACAGTTGATGAGCGGTCTAATGGCAAACCACCATAAATCTCGTCAACTTATTGAGCATTGTCTTAATCCTTGGACTTTATAGAAATAATCCCAAAAAAACTGGCAAAGTGTAGTTTCGCCCCGAGATAGAAAAAAGGATAATGTTCGATGCGGTGGAGTCAGGGATCGAATTATATAAAGGGAGCCCACATTCTCTCCTTATAGGAGCCCTTCTGGCAGTCAAGTCTAGCTATGTGTCTTGAAAAGCTTAACCATCCCGCCCTAGTAGGGGGGAGCTCAGAGACCCATTTTAAACAAATTTCCCTGCGAGCAGTAGCTATTAAGATAAAAAGCAGAGACAGATCATTTTTCCCCAAGACTGTATTGTCTACTTCACATACTCCGAATATCACCAAGGAAAGGCTTATCTCGATGAACCTACCCAGGACTTTATTTAATACATTACCCACTTCTCGCCAGAAGGACTGGATAGCTGGACACTGCCAAAATAGATGCACATCATCCGCTTTTTCCAGTTGACATTTCGGACAGCATCTTCTTTTACTTCCTCCCATTTTAGCAAGCTTCTTAGGCGACCAATAGGCCCTGTATATGGTAAACAAATGATTCCTCTTGAGTGGCGCTGAGGTCACTGAGGCCCATAGTGTAGCAGCAGATACCTGCCATATGTGGGAAGGAAGTCTCAAAATGGTACTGGGCATTAGTACAAAGAGATGATAAAGGAAGGACCCCAAACGAAGAAATCTGGAAGCTGGACATTCCAGGCTGTGACATCCAAAACATATGGCAAGTATCTGCTGCTACACTATGGGCCTCAGTGACCTCAGCTCCACTCAGGTTGCTTCTGTTGTTGCCTCCCCAGGATCACAAAGGAGATGAGGTACAGGGCAAAAAATTGCCAAAACCCTGATTATCCCACGTCTCATCCTAACGACCAGAAATGGTTGCAAATTTCGATGAGGATGGTTGTAGTACTTGGGCACAGTGTCATTCAAGCACAAAAATTGGCCAGGCAATGCCTGACAGGAAAGCTTGGAAATAGGCTTTGAAAAGAAGGGAACGGAAGGATAAGGAAAGTATTTGAAATACACTTCCCAGCTTAAATATAGATTAACACAGGAAGTAATTCCTCTGTGTTTTCGGCATAGATATGTAAAGAAGCTCATTTTCTCACTGAAAGAGAATGGCTGGTGAGTCCCTCTTCCTGAATGAACTTTGACACATTTCTCATCCCCATCATGAGCAGCTTACTAGACTATACCTTCCAGTCCAACAACTTCAGCAGGATTGAAAAGAACATTGGGGCATATTAGCAAGACCGGCGATAAAATTATCGCTGTTTTAGCGGCAGCAAACTGCCGCTAAAACGGCGATAATGGGCTTGCTAATATGCGTTATAGAATTCCAATAGAAGCCCAGGTTAGATGTGCAGGACATCTAACCTGGGCCTCTATTGGAATTCTATAACGCTTATTAGCAAGCCAATTATCGCCGTTTTAGCGGCAGTTTCCTGCCGCTAAAACGGCGATAATTTTATCACCAGTCTTGCTAATATGCCCCTTTATTTTTGAAACTCATCTTTACTGATAGCTATGATTTTATTAAAGGCGATTTGTAGAGTTACTTTTAGAATTGTGACAATACCTGTACTCCCTACTTTGGTAAATTGACAAATAGGTACATCTCATTAATATTCTTTTACCCACCATCCCACATCTACCTGCATGTATTAAACAAATTTCTGTAGACCTGTACAGCACACTCAGTATTTTTGGTTCTGTTATGTTATGTGCATTTATAGAGCGCATGGCTGCCCCAGCAACGGGGCGTCCCAGCGCTACATCTCAGTTTTGACTGCATAGCTGTCAAAGGACATATTATTAACTATGTACATAGAAAGGGTTTTTAGTCTGCCCTGTTCGACCATTGCCTTTTTTCAACAAATTTCTTTCGGCCTCTGTTTTGAGTCTTTGTCACTCAAATCTTGATTCATACCAGTGAAGTATTCATCTCTCACCTAATGCTATTGGCTGTTTGAGTGCATGCATTAAACTTCATGATGTATTACTTTACTGCTGTAGCTCTCTTTGCCACTCCAGCGGGTTCCCTTTTGTGTGTCTCACTCTAATACTCAATATGCTAGCACATTATAACAAGACTCATTGGCTTTGCCAGTGCTTGATTTTGTCAGCTCCCCATACTAATGTGGATGCCGTTATATGGTGCACCTTTTCCGATATCATAATGTGGCAACTAAGACCATTTTTTGTTTATCTGCCTTTCTCCTGTATATAAATAAAGGCTACCAATGTATCCAAAAAGTATAAATGTTTTCGTGCTGAAAGTGTTTGTTTTATTGTCATTAGGCAAATCTCTTTCAACTAAACAGAGTCTCACTGTGGTTAACATTCTAGTAAATTATCTTTCACAGCTTGAGTGACATAAAAGTTATGCATGCCTCATGAATGAAGTCAGGGAGTCTTTTAATATTTGATTTTGTTGGTGATTGCAACCTGACCAGTTTAAATACATATCATTGAAACCCATATTTAAATATGAATTAGACAGTCGCTGGCGGTTGCTTGCGGCTTACGGCACCCCTTCAGTAAGTAATTTTCATGTTTGCAGTTAGTACATATTTTGACTGTATGTTTGGTTGCTGCTTATCTGTAGAAATGTGAATGTTTATACCAATTAAGTAGTAAGCAAAAGGTTGAAATTAAAGCAATGATTGGTGCCTTTAGCTAACTGTACAGAACTATACTAGGGATGGCAGCTTTCAGCTTTTAAGTGTTGAAGCATAAAGCGTGGTAAAAATATTTATTATACGCTTACTCTCCTTACTACTCTAACTGTACTGGGCCCTTTACGATAAGTCAATCTGAAGCATTTCCATTTACCACGGAGGCAATGATCCTCTGACGAGTCTATCTCCGCTGGTAGAGGGGTGGAAATTAGGGTGGCCAAACTCCACGTTAGCTGTCCAATGAGGATAATTAATTGACAGCCAACTCACAAATTAAAGATCATATTTAGGTACACCACTCTCAAGACCATGCTGTAGAAATAAAGAATACAATCAAAAAAGGGGGGAGATGGAGGTACTGGTTAGGTTCACCCTCCAGTGTACATGTAGTTCACAAAAAATCTGTAAATGTCCGATCCAAAAAACCTATTTAAGGGAATGGGGATTCCGCTGAATGCGCGAAAAAAAACAAGACCCCTGTCCAAAGAAAAGAATATTATTTTCTTGAGTCCCCTCACTCACCCAGGGTTGCCCCTAGGTGACATGCTTCATCATTGGGGCCATCCCAACCGGCTGCTGCTTGGGGCGTGCTGCGACTTGCGGAACTACGTAGGAGCACTTTTTTGTGAAGAAATGTGTAGTGCAGTGTTCGTGGAGTGGTGGAAGTGATGCTAAAAATACCTAGCTAGTGAGCTAATGTTTTATTCTCGCTCCTAGTTGGTATGGATAAAAGGGGTTAAATAGTAGGGAAAGATATAACTATTGTGTGTATACAGTCCCTAATATTCGGTCGACATGTTTCGAGGTATCCCCTAAACCTCTTCTTCAGGACACACGGGACCAGCCCCATGCGTGCCACTCCTTGTGAAAACCTATAATAAAGTGAGGATGCACACCTAATGTGTGAGCACCCGATTCAAAATACATACGATTTAGTCTTTGACTCGTAGTATCTGTTCAGGGAATAAAACAGAATGAAAAGTTAGCACATAATGCCTGCCCATCTGGTGGGCAGGCATTATGTGCTAACTTTTCATTCTGTTTTATTCCCTGAACAGATACTACGAGTCAAAGACTAAACCGTATGTATTTTGAATCGGGTGCTCACACATTAGGTGTGCATCCTCACTTTATTATAGGTTTTCACAAGGAGTGGCACGCATGGGGCTGGTCCCCGTGTGGGAAACATCCTTTACATCGCGGTGATTACACCGCGATGCATTTAGAACGCTGCCATTACAACGCAAGCGTTACATCGACTTGCACTGGAGGTCGCTATAACCTAAGGAATAGTAAGATTTACTATTCCAACACCTTCCCTACTGTACGTAGACTGGTGTTGGAATAGTAAATCTTACTACTCCTAAGTCCAGCGTCCTCCAGCGCAAGTCGTTGTAACGACTTGCGTTGTAAAAACTGCGATGTTACATACCGCGATCATTTTGATCGCGTTGTAACATCACATATTCCCCCATGTGGTCCTGAAGAAGAGGTTTAGGGGATACCTCGAAACATGTCGACCGAATATTAGGGACTGTATACACACAATAGTTATATCTTTTCCCTACTATTTAACCCCCTTTTTATCTATACCAACTAGGAGCGAGAATAAAACATTAGCTCACTAGCTAGGTATTTTTAGCATCACTTCCACCACTCCACGAACACTGCACTACACATTTCTTCACAAAAAAGTGCACCTAAGTAGTTCCGCAAGCAGCACGCCCCAAGCAGCAGCCGTTTGGGATGGCCCCAATGATGAAGCATGTCACCTAGGGGCAACCCTGGGTGAGTGAGGGGACTCAAGAAAAGAATATTCTTTTCTTTGGACAGGGGTCTTGTTTTTTTTCGCGGATTCAGCGGAATCCCCATTCCCTTGGTTAGGTTTTTTGGATCTGACATTTACAGATTTTTTGTGAACTACGAAATAAAGAATAGCAACAGGAAGACCCAACCTCCTAAAGAAGTTAAGTCGAGTTAGGATAACGCAAACCAAAAGTTCTGCAACTGCAACGCAAAACAAAAGAAGTAACACCTGATGTTTTTTCAGAGCTTAACAATTCTCCATACAACACATTACGTCATTAGGAAAAAGCACAGTTTGAATGGAAGAATCAACAGGACTCAATAATAGATTCAGACAGATATTTGATTAATTTGGTTAAAGATTCAAAATACATTGCCACAAGTAATTTCTTTAGAAGACCAGTTAAGAATATCACAGTTTGTATAAAAATGCCAAACATTAAGCAGGCTTTCTTGGACTATTATACTCAGAATCAATTACAGAGTTACAGAGTCCTACCACCATTAAGGCAGAAGGATAGTTAATTTTCTAACAGGTCAGGCCCTACGAAGATGGAAAAAGGGTTCACAATTAAAGTCCATTAAGGGCAAGTCCATTAGCATAAACAAAGAAATAAAGGAATGAAAAATTGGAAATGGTTCGGCAAAGAAGGTTTCAGACCATCAGCTACCAATTGTAGCATCAGGAAAGCAGTCCAAAAGCAAAAAATAGTTAAAAAATCATTCAGCATAATACCGTCCGACGGATGGGGTGGCACGGGCGCTTAACCCAGGCATCTCCCTTATGGTATGGCACCCACCTGCGCCAAGTGGCGGCTCTCCCGGGATTCCGCAAGTGGGACCTGGTGGGCATATCTACACTTGGGGATGTAATGAGGGGCACTACCTTAAAATCCTTTCAACAGTTACAGGAAGAATTCCAACTACATAAAACGCAATTTTACAAATACCTTCAATTGCGTCATCCTCTCACCCCCAGGCTTCTCACCCTGGACAGTCTTCCTGAGTTTCACCCCCTTGAGGGCGCCTTCTCAGGGGAAATTTGGGAGCCCATAAAATCCGAGAGATCTATCAGACGTTGACAGCTCACGCTAATACGACATTACATAAGACGAGAAGGGCATGGCAAGACGATATACCAGATTTAACTGATGACGACTGGGCCGAAGCTATAGCTAGCCCCCGGAGTGCGGCAGTGTCCTCTAGATACCGTCTCATCCAATTCAAATATATTCATCGAGTTTATTATACGCAACTTCGTCTTTGGAAGATGGGGGTTATCCCATCCCCCCAGTGCTTACGTTATGAAAAAGAGGAGGGAACATTTATGCTTACTGTCTGGAGTTGCACGGCTATACAGCCCTTTTGGCGTAGAGATTCGGCTTGCCTGAGTGAGGGGTTTTCCTGGGATCTCCCACATGACCCTAGATTATTCTTACTCCACAGCACTGATGGTATAGGGGGGAACATATATAAACAACATTTACTTTTCTTGGCCCTCACTAAGCGTGATATTGCTCAGTTGTGGAAAGGGACTTCCCCTCCGACGTTAGGGAAATGGCGAAAAGACCTGGATAGATGTATGGGTGCGGAGATTGCGGTGTTCCAGGCGCGCAGCTGCCCCAGAAACATAGGAAAATATGGTCCTGATGGGCTGCATATCGGGGTATCGATCCCACCCCCCCTCCCTTCCCAGACCCCTTGATCAGTAAGCCCCCTCATGCGTCTTTGGCCATGTTGCACTGCACACGGTTTTCTTACTGTTACTTACATGGGTACTCATCTACGCACTTATACGGTATGGGGAATGGAACTGTCTGCGCAAAGTTGTATTGTTCCATAGACATTTGTAGTCAATGTTGTTTATATGCTTGGTACTTTGACATTATCCTGTCTTTAATATGCAAATGTCAGGCTGCTGCCCAGATGGTACCATTAAAAAAGTCAATAAAATATGTTTAAAAAAAAAAATCATTCAGCATAGCATCCGGGGCTCGAAAAATCAGACTGGCATCCATCAAAAAGCAAAACTCAATGGCATTACCCCTTCTTTGGGGTTTCTTCTTTTATAAAGTTTTTTAAGATTGTCCCAGGGAGGTGGCATCACACCACCATCGAAAGATTATCACATGTCCATATTCGCATTGTGCCACCTAGGACACTTGCAACAGTAAGACGTTTTCCCATGCTAGTCATGAGAAACAAAAGATTTGAAAGACCACATAGACCTAACACTGGTGGAGAAAAAATACAAAGTTGCATTCTAAAGTAATAGGTGCAATCCTGTTCCCACAGGAATTTTTCACTGTGAACATTGAAGAAACATTCAAGAATGTTGGGCTGTACACATGTACAGGACAAACAAAGCAACATTTCACTAGTAGAAAATGAACCATTGCCTTAAGTCAGGTGAAAGGCCAGTATTAGAAAAAAGCATTTTGAAAAGGCCTTTAAGTTAGCATCACACGTTTAAATTAAATGAGCTCTAAACCAATATCCCATATAGTGAAATTAAATCAATTCGCAAAAAGATTATGTAGAATGTTCACCATTAATTATTACATGAAAATAGCTAACTTTAGAAATACCCTACCACAATTTTTGTCAATATTTATATAAGTGCATATTTTTCTAAACTCATTAAAAAAAATAATTTTTATATTTTCATGACCTATAGAAACTCTAGTATCACCAAGTAAAATTACAAGCTTATACTTCACTTCTACGTGTTTTTGCACCGACTTTTCTAACTGATGCATGCTCAACAAGAAGCATTTGAAACACTAGGACACTTCATTTAACATCAAAATTCCATCAGGATACGTTAATAAGCAACATATGCATTAGAAATGCATTAGTGCAACTCGTTTATATTGTCTCATTTTCATCTGTCTAATGTGTGCAAAGCATACTTTCAGCTTTTCATCCTTTAGTTCTCAAATGTGTCCTGTATTATGACTTTTATAAATCGTGCTGCATCATAAGCAACAGGATTCCAAAACCCTGCATCTTTTGCATTATTAGGCCTCTGTCTTGCAATGCAAGGTAAATTTGTTTGGCCCTTCTGATTGTAACCCTGTCACAGAAAAAATTTCAAACTTCAATGAACCCTCAGCGACTCTGGAAAACATATGCATGAAAAACCAAAGGTGAAGAAGCCAAAATATTGAAACATATTTTCTTTCTCAGCTATTGACATATTTAATGACTAGATTCTGAAAGCTCTATTCCAATGTAAGACACAACATTTCTGAATTCCGATTTTGGAATCTTTATATTTGGGCAAAAAAAACTTCCCTGTGACATAAAGTGGGGGCCCGCTGTCACTGCTCGTCCTCGTGATGACCCAAGAAGAACTGTTAAAAGGACCAAAAAGTCTGCAGGAATTGCTGAAAAGAAGCTTTTGACATATTCATACTTCGGAAAGAACGGACATTCATTGGCCAGACATATTGCATCCATCAGCCATCAACCAACTCCACCTTAACCCCAAGGATCACAGCGTGGGACCCTCTCACCACGCAGACCACCACCACCAACATGAGATCCATCTCATGAGATCCATCCACTCAGGACCCCTGTCTCCATCACATGTTCAACCTGGGGAACAATACCATCAGCAAAGGACTCGCCTCAATTCTCAACACCTCCATCACCGCAGCTTCCTTCCCAATGGAATGGAGACATGCAGAAATCAAACAACTCCTCAAAAAAAACTCAGCAGACCCGGAAGTACTCAAGAACTACCGTCCCATCTCACTGCTGCCCTTCATGGCAAAAGTTCTGGAAAAAGCCAACTCATCAACCACCTAGAAAACAACAACCTACTGGACTCTTCCCAATCTAGTTTCTGATCAAACCACAGCACAGAAACCGCCCTAATCACGGCCACCGATGATATCAGGTCTCTCTTCTAGACCAGGGGGACACCGCAGCCCTGATCCTCCTCAACCTCTCAGCAGCATTCGATACAGTGTCTCACCACACCCTCCTAAATAGATGAGAATACAAGGGGATGCCCTCAACTGGATCGCATCTTTCCTCACTGGAAGAGCTCAGAGCGTTCGCCTCCCACCATACACCTCGAGCCCTAAGAACATCATTTGCGTACCCCAAGGTTCCTCACTGAGTCCCATCATGTTCAACGCATACATGGCCCCTCTGGCCACCCTGGTTAGAGCCCACGGTATGAATATTGTATCATACGCTGACGACATTCAGCTCATACTCTCCCTATCCTGCTTACCCCACCAGTACCAAAGCTAACTTCCACGGGTGTATTACCAGCGTCGCCAGCTGGAAGCATAACAACTGCCTCATGCTCAACACTGACAAAGCTGGGGTACTCATCTTCTGGAACAACGTCAATCCCTGGAACTACACCTGGTGGTCAGCAGAACTGGATGTCGCTCCCACAACCTCGGACCATGCCAGGAACCTTGGCATCATACTGACAACAGGCTCACCATGAAAACCAGATTAACACAGTATCTTCAGCCTGTTTCCTCATGCTCTGCATGCTCTGAAAAATCTTCAAGTGGATCCCCATCAGCACCAGACACACCATCACCCAGGCCATCATCACCAGCCGCCTGGACTACGGCATCACTCTCTACATAGGAGTCACCACTCAGCTAATAAGCAGACTACAGACCATCAAGAACGCAGCAGCCAGGCTCATACTCCACCTCCCAAGGCGAACCAGCATCAACCCTCACCTCAGAACACTCCACTGGCTCCCTGTCACAAGAAATGATGTTCAAAATGCTGACCCATGCCTACAAGGCCCTACAGTACGAAGGACTAGCCTACCTAAGCCACAGACTGAATCTACACCAACCCATCAGACATCTGCGCTCCGCCGCCCTCTCCCTCGCCCACACTCCTCGCTACATCTGAACCAGAAGTGGCCGCCGCTCCTTCTACTACCTGGCCGCCAAGACCTGGAACAGCCTCCACCTCCGGACCTCCCCCACCGTGCAGGATTTCAGAAACAGCCTAAAAACCTGGCTATGCAACTGACAACTCCCACCAGCAGCTACCACTCCACCACTCCCTCCCCCCCCAGCACCTGGATACCTCATGGGTGATAAACTGCGCTTTGCAAATCCTGATTGATTGACTGTTTGAGCCAGGATTTCTCTCTTTTTATCCCCTATTATTAAAGTGGTGTTTTCGGTTATGTTGTAGAGTGTATCAAACACCTTCGTAATCGTGTGTTGATCGATATCTTGTTAGCATACCACGTTCACCTTGCATTCCTTTGTTACGAGTGTTGCAGGGGCATGTTGATCCATTTTTTGAGAGCCTTATGAATTATTTCATTTTGCAGACAAATTGCTGTTTTCGTTTAGAGTGTTGGCTGGCAATCTCTGAGATTGTATGCATAGTGATATATTTTAAACAACTCCCATAGCACCCTTTTTGCCAGAAACAGCTATATAACACAGGTTCCTTTAGAGGAATATCAGATAGCCCTAGTTTTCTGTAATGAATGTAAACCCTATCTTATCTTTCTATAATACGTGGGAGACTGTAATCCCTGTGTAAATGCCAATCACTAATTTCCTTATTATAGGCGACTTGTGATGTCTCTAGTAGCCTATAAAGAAATGACGTAGCTGCTCTACTGTAATAAGTTATTACAGTTGACGTCTGACTCCACAGTACCTGCAGCCAGTGTCAGCAACCAGATGAAAGACAGGTCAAAAGCATAATTACAGCTGCAGTTTAAACAGGGAAAACGAGAACTGTTCCTTCTTCTGATAAATTTTTCTAAAAAGAAAATTTGATCAGCAGAGAGGAGATATTTATATCATTATTGGAATAAATTTGTGTATCTTGGTGCTTTCCTATGGTACAGTGAAAATGGCTTTTAAGACCTTGTCACTGTAAGCTTATGTTTAACATTAAACATTTACATGTCCATTTACATGTTCTATCTTTAAATATCATGCACTCTTCCTTTTTGTCGTTTGAGTCCTACATAGGGGTGACCTATTAATATTTAAAAGAAGAATTTAGGCCTGTCTAAAGGGTTTATTTTGGCAGATGGACTGTGCAGTTTTAAAACTGTACAGACAGGCTACAGTGGTAGGCCTGCAGTCATGTTTTGCACTTTCTCTCTAGCGGTGGCTCAATGGTTGCTGCATTCTACTAGTGACATTTAACTTAGAGGCCCTGGGTACACTTTGTACCATATACCAGGGGCTTACAAGTAAGTTAAATATGCCAGTTAGGAGTATCACCAATTTCAAAATGTTTAGGGGTCAGAGCACATGCACTGAGGTCTAGTTAGTAGAGTCCCAATGCAGTTGTCAGTCCCCAGTTATCTTGCATTTTTAATCAAATGCTCTCACAAGGATCCTTCCCAACACTGTGGAAACAGGCCTGTATATTACCATTATTAAAAAAGCCTAATTTAGATGTAACGGACCCGGCCAATTATAGACCGATTGCTAGACTTCCGTTGCCTGCAAAAATAATTAAGAAAATTGTTAATACGGAACTTTCCACATTTATTTTAGATAATAATGTCTTAGACCACAGCCAATTTGGCTTTCGATCATGCCACAGCACCGAGACAGCTTTAATTAAGACTACGGAGGAAATTCGTACCGCACTAGATGGCGGCGGATCTGCAGCTCTGATCCTCCTTGACCTGTCCGCGGCATTTGATACCGTGGACCACAACCTACTGATAGAACGGCTGAAAACTATTGGTCTAGGAGGAAAAGCCCTGCTGTTTTTAACATCTTTTTTAGCAGGTAGAGTGCAGACAGTGCAATTGGGCGATTTTAAATCTACGCCTTTTATTTTGCCTTGTGGGGTGCCACAGGGCTCTTCCTTGAGCCCCACTCTTTTTAACATATATGTGTCCGAATTGGCCCCTTTGATTAGAAGCTTTGATCTAATTCTGACCTCATATGCTGATGACACCCAATTGGTTATTTCTACCATAGACAAGGATGTGGGATTTTTCTAACAAACTACATGATTGCATGGTCTCCCTGAGCTTGTGGATGAGCAGGCACTGTCTGAAGCTCAATTCGAGCAAAACCGAGGTGGTGCTTTTTGGAAACCTTGCTCCCCTTTGGTCACCAATTTGGTGGCCAAGTACACTGGGCCCCCTTCCTACACCAGTAGCTAAAGCTAAAAATCTGGGGGTCATAATAGACGAGAAGTTGAATTTTAAATCGCAGGTCTCTAAGGTGGTATCTTCTGCTTTCTTCACCATTAAAACCGTGCGCAAGATTCTTCCTTTCATTCCGATAAACACGAGGAAAATTGTTTTAACTTCCTTGGTCTTATCCAAACTGGATTACTGTAATGCCCTATACATAAATTTACAGTCTAATCAACTTAGAAGATTACAAGCGGCACAGAATGCTGCTGCCAGACTGGTGCTAGATGTCCCTAAGCATCAGTCAATTAGGGCCGGGATACAGAAGCTGCATTGGCTACCAGTTGCCCAGCGCGTGAAATTTAAGACACTTTGTATAGTGCATAAGGCACTCTATAGAGTAGGTCCACGATTTCTATGGCATGCCTTTAGTTGGTACTCCCCCAGCAGACAACTACGATCGGCTAATGCTTTCCTGATGCTCACCTCCAGAGTCAGGACGATGAACTGGGGAGGGAGGAGTTTCAGACATGGTGCTATTAGGCTATGGAACTCCCTCCCACTCGCTCTTAGGAAGATATCTTCTTTGATTGAGTTTAGGAAGAATCTTAAGATATGGCTTTTTAAAAACTAACTCTCCCTACAGTATGCGGTCCTTAAGCGCCTAGACACCTATGGGTATTAGCGCGCTATAAAAGTTGTTGTAACATAACATAACAGAGTAAAAAATGGCAATAAACTCTAGCAGAAAGTGGAGGTGACCATTCAAAAAGGGTCATTTTCCTACAATAGACATGGGTTCAACTGATTTGAAAGGAGTGGGATTTCTTACAATGGAAGAAGGGAGGGAAGTAACGAAAGTGGACTTTACATCATTATACAGAGCAAATACAATCTGTAAAGCTGAAAAGAGACTGAACACCTTGGGTTTAACAATAAGTTTGGCATTTTAAGTTCACCCATTAAACAGCTGGGACACTTCTGTCCTGTCCCAAACATAGAGGTTTGGTGGAAGATCAAGTATGTTCTAGTATGTTTATACCAACAACAGGAATTAAATACTATTCATCCCAGAGTCGAGCCTCTGGGATACTATGGATTTCAATCACGTGCAAACAGAGAGAGCTTACAAATTGTTTTGACTAATGACTGATTCACAAATGAGAGATTTACAGTTTTAAAAAAAATAAAAACAATCAATGCTCCTTATTGTATGAGCAAGCTGATGTTGAATGTTGGTCAAATTATGATCCATCCGAACAGGATTTAGAGGTTTCTCTCAACCTTAATTTTTTGGAAATATGTATGGCTTTCAACAATGTGTATAGGCAAGTAAACTTGATTGCCTTATAAATTAGTATCATATAAGTTTTTTTGCAACAGACTTGGTTGCAAGAGAACCAGAATGTTGTCAGCTTTGTGTCTATCTGTAAACCCGACCTGGCCTGGCAGTTCGGTCTGGACTGTTCCCATGGGGCACACGGTCAAGACTGATTTGCATATGGCTGGGTCCAAACTGGGGTGCCGTAGTGGGCAAAAGAACGATGGATTTAACCCAGATCTTTTGACTGGGGGAGAATGTTTGCATTGTCAGCATTCCGTCCATCATTTGTTTGCTGTAACACTTATCTGTAAACCCGGGCACACATGTAGAGAGGGAAGGCTATGTGGGTGTCTGCTTACCCGTTTTTCTATAAGGATATTTAGCAATGTAAGAAAGATTGAACTGGAAAGTGAATGGTCCCAAATAACCATTATAGAGATGCAAAGGTATATGGATCAAGGCGTGAATTTAATTATAGTGAACATATATATATATATATATATATATATATATATATAATGCCTACTGGCGGTCGCCAGTAGGTAGTTATAGTTAGGACCTCGTTTCTATTCAAAAAGCGTTTTTTCTTTTGCCAATATCTTTGGCGCCGTTTGACGAATCTTCGCGAAATTTTCAAAACTAGTGGCCCGCTCCGGTCAGCTCCTGTCTTGAAAGTTTCGGGGTGATTCGTCAAGCGGGGGCCGAGAAAAAAGGGGGGTCCCAAAACGCGTTTTTCCCATAGGAAACTTTAGACAAAGCTACAGCCCGTACTGCTGAACGGAATTACACCAAATTTGGCAAAAAGGTAGGTCTTGGTTCAGAAAGATCCCCTTTTTTTTTTAAATGGTGTAAATCCGTTCAGTAGTTCCTGAGAAATTAGAAAAAGAAAAATATCGATATCTGAGCACTGAGGAGGAGTCCCGACTCCTCCCGGGCACGAGCTTCACTCTGATTGGCTGCCAACACTCTAAACCAAAATGTGTTGGCAGCCATCTTGTGACTCGGTAGAACCGAGTCACAAGAAAACAGTGAAAAAGAGGTTAAAAAACAAGAAAAGGGGGCAGGGTAGAAAGACCCTGACCCCCTAGGCCTGCTCAGCCAAAAAAAGCATTTTTAAATAAAAAAAAGAAATCAGCAGAATTTGCGCTGGGTGCGCAAATCCTGCCGAAAATAAAAAAAAATGAAGCGTGGGTTCCCGCGCTGTCACTAAAAAAGCCCCCGGGTGGGCCAGGTCCCGGGGGCAATATAAAATTTGGGTGTGGGGGCCCGCGGGGGCCCCCACAGCCCCGAGGACCGCCACCTCCCCGGGGCTTATTAATTTGAATGCGGGGGGCACCCGGCCCCCCTGCAGCCCCGGGGACCACCACCTCCCCGGGGCTTCCTTAATAAATGCGTGGGGGGGTCCCAACCCCCACCACGCTGCCCTGGGGACCGCCACCTCCCCAGGGCATTTATGTTAATAGGCGGTGGGGCCTCGCGGGCCCCCCGAGCCCCGGTGACCGCCACCTCCCCGGGGCCAGAAATAATAATTAGTGTGGAGGGGGCTCAAGCCCCCCCACACTGCCCCAGGGACCACCACCTCCCCGGGGCACTTAATATTCAAATGTGGGGGTCCGTAGCGGACCCCCGGGGACCACCACCTCCCCGGGGCTTTGACAATGGAGGGAGGAGGGCCACGCGGCCCCCCTCCAGGAGCCCTTGATGGCCATGGGGACCGCCACCCCCCAGGGCCGGCTCCTGCAGTGTCCCGGGGTGCCCACCTTCGGGACATTGCAGTTTGCTATGGCCGGATGGGAGCACGCCTCCCGCCCTGCCATAGCAAACTCTGCTTTGCTTCATTGAAGCGAGAGCAGGAAAACCTGCTCTCGCTTCAATGAAGCAAAGCAGGATTGCTTTTGAGCAAGGGGAGCTGCATGTCAGCAGCTCCCCTTGCTCAAAAGCAATGCCGGCTCCGGCAGTAGGCGGGGAGCCGGCGGGACTGTGGGGGCATTGGGGCTCCCCCCACGGTCCCCAACGCAAAGGGCCCGCCCTGCGGGATGGGGTCCCCGGGGCCAGGAGTGGCCTGGGAGGGGTCCACGTGGCCCCCCTCCCTTTTCTTTAAAAAAAAAAGAATGGCCGGGCCTTGGGGGATGGGGTCCCAGGGGCCGAAATCGGCCTGGGGAGGGGGGCCACGCGGCCCCCCTTACCTGTAAAAATAGAAAAAAGAAGAGGCCAAGCCCCGGGGGATGTGGTTCCCGGGGCCAAAAGGGGCACAGGGAAGGGGGGCCACGCGGCCCCCCTTCCCTATAAATATATTATAAAAGAGGAGGCCATGCCCCGGGGGATGGGGTCCCCGGGGCCGAAATTGGCCTCGGGAGGGGGGCCGCGCGGCCCCCTTCCCGTTTTTTTGGGGGTTTTTTTAAAAAGGGGTCAGGCCCTGGGGGATGGGGTCCCCAGGGCCCCAAAAATAGTAAAAGAAGGGGGGCCACATAGCCCCCCTTCTAAAAAATAAAATGTAAAAAAAGCCGGCATCTCGCCGGAGGCCCCGCCCCCTCCCTGCACCACTCTGCAAACACGCCCCCTGCGCATTGTAAGTTGGGGAATGAATTCCCCTTGACTACTGAGGGTCCATGGGGGCCAACTTGCCCACCAGGTACCTCCAGTATGCACCACAGAGCTGCGTTGCAGAGAGGTGGTCTGAGGCCACGCCCCTTTTTACACCACTCTGGAAACGCACCTCTTGGTGCACTGCTGGTGGGGCGATGAGGTCCTCTTGTGTCCTGAGGACCTCAGGACACAAGTGGACCTCATCGCCCCACCAGCAGTGCGCCAGGAGCTGCGTTTGCTGAGTGGTGTAGAAAGGGGGCGTGGCCTCGGACCACCTCTCTGCAACGCAGCTCTGTGGCGCATACTGGAGGTACCTGGTGGGCTAGTTGGCCCCCAGGGACCCTCAGGAATGAAGGGGACTTAATACCCCAACTTAGAATGCGCCAGGAGGCGCGTTTGCAGAGTGGTGGGGAAAGGGGGCGTGGCCTTTGTCCACCTCTCAGCAATCCCACTGTGTGAGGCTTACTGGAGGTAAGACGTTGGCTAGTTGGCCCCTAAAGGACCCCCAGCAGCGAAGGGGACTTCAATCCCCATCCAAGAGCGCGACAGGGAGCGCGTTTGCAGAGTGGTGGGCAAAGGGGGCGTGGCCTGCTATGAGAACTTAGCAATCCTGCTGTGTGGGACTTACTGGAGGTAATAGGAGGGGTAGTTGGCCCCAAGGTTGTCGTTGGGGGCCAACTACACCTCTTGTTACCTGCAGTAAGTCCCACACAGTGGGTTTGCTAAGACGTCTAAGGAGGACATGCCCCCCTTTCTCCAACACTCTGCAAACGCACCTCCTGGCAGACTACGGGATGGGGGATGAAGTCCAATTTACTCCGCAGGGACTTTGGGGGCCAAGAAGCCCTGTTGGTACCTCCTCTAAGTCCTATGCAGCGGAATTCCTGAGCACTGGTCGGAGGCCCAGCACCCTTTCTCCACCACTCTGCAAATGTGACTACTACTTAAAGAAGCGTCTTTCTGTACCTCTGACTTAGAGGTAGTTTTAATCCCCCTGCCCTATTATGTTCTAGGGCCTTACAGAGGAGGTTATGCCAATCACAGGGATACCCCAACGCATAGTGTTCCCTAGTGTATGTAGGTGTTTTCACTGTATTCTAAGTGTCTTTGAGCATAGCACTGGCTCTTGGCCTGGTTAGTGAGAGTCAGTTACCACCAGTACCCATCAGCAAAAAGTTGGGGGCACAGGATGACTTTGCAACAAGGCCTCTTTCTGCTCCTCTGTCGGTTCTTTGTGCACATCTCTTGCTCCTTTCTGCACCTTTCTTCGTCTTTCTGGACTTCTGTTGCCTCTTTCTGCATTTCTGTTGCTTCTTTCTGCGCCTTTCTTCCTCTTTCTGCACATGTCCTACCTCTGTAGGCATAGTTAGAAATTAGCATTTAAAAAACCTTTGAAATTCACAGAAAAAACCACAGGTTTCAGGGACGTTATAGTTAGAAATTAGCATTTAAAAAACCTTAGAAATTCACTGAAAAACCACAGGTTTCAGGGACGTTATAGTTAGAAATTAGCATTTAAAAAACCATTGAAATTCACTGAAAAAACCATAGGTTTCAGGGACGTTATAGTTAGTTGGACATTTCACTCGTACAAAACCAGAGAAATTCGGCCGTTATAGTTAGATTAGTTAACTATAACTCGCGCCCCCGCAATGCACTGCTGATGACATCACATATTACATCATGCAAATACAAGGGTTGTAAATTCAATGTAAGAAACTTGTTAGAAACAAGAAAGAGGCCTTTTATAACAAAAATGTTTGAGGTATTACTGATGAGGACCCAAAAAACATTTTGGGGGTTAGTTAGCAATGTATTTGATGTAACTGTGGGACACCAGCCCATATGATAGCTGAAGAAGAACTGGTATGATACGTATGGGGAGAGGATGTAGCCTTACGGCTAGAGCTGTTGACCTCGTTGCTGGGGAACCGGGTTCGAGTCTCGGCAGGGACGCTCAACATCCTGTGATTCTGGGTAAATCACTTAATCTCCCTGTGCCTAACAAAAATGAATGTGTCCATCTTTAACGAAACTGGTGCTCATGTAAAGTGCTCTGACATCTTCAGGTCGAGTTTGCGCTATATAAAACTCTAAAAAAAAAAAAATGTGTGCTATATCTTTATCCATTTTATGCAAACTTTCTGGAACGTTGAGAAAGGGCGAACTATTTAAGCAATGTAGTTTATATGGTTTGCCCTCTCTCAACGTTCCGGAAAATTTGCATTAAATGGATGAAGATATAATAGACCTGTTTTCACCAGACCGTAGAAAATAAATAATAATAGCCCTCAAATTAAGTTGAACTGGTGTACCAAACAACATACCAGCAATCACAATAAAAACCAATATTGATTGATGGGTAGAAAACTTAAGCTTTTATTTCAGTGGTTTGCAAAACTATTATTAAAGGAAGGTGACTGGAGAACTCCAGCAAATATAGGCTAATCAGATCTTAAAATGTTTGTGAGAAGACTTCCTCTAAATTCTGCTTCTCAAACTTAAAGATTGGGTCTTGGATGATAACCTCTTGTCTTTCGAACAGGGAGTATTTCAGGCAGGCCTCTCCACAATTGGCCACTGCTTTGCCTTGTGAGCTATTTTTAAAAAGTCCATTGAGTTAAATCAGAGGCTGTGTTGTTTCTTCATGGACTTCCGCATTGCATTCGACTTAGTAGAGGAAAATGATGTGGTAAATTGTTACCCTGGAATGCACCAAGAGGACTATTGACTTTAATCAAGCATTGCATACTTCAAACTGGACTTGTGTGGAAATAGATCCTTCTGGTCGCCTCAATGAAAAGATGTAAATTTGCAATGGACTGTACCAAAGGGTTTGTTTTAGCGCTGATCCTTTTTTTCTTTATACACTATAGATTTACAAAGTTGGTTAACTAATTAAAATTCCTTTTCACTAAAAATGGGGTCAATTCTCATGCCTTGTTTAATGTGTATTGATAATCTTCTTATATAAAACAAAGGGGTCTTCAAAAGAAACGTGATCTTTTAACAATGTATTGTAAGACTAATGTTTTGATGATAAATAAGGAAAAAATAAAAGCGTTAGGGCCAGATGTACAACCGTTTTTAGCAGTCGCAAACAAAGAATCGGGCCGTTTGCGACCATTAAAACAGCTTTTAGCATTTACCAACCCTATTTTGTGAGTCAGTAACCTATTACCAACTCGCAAAATAGGGTTTGCAAGTCAGTATTAGGAAGGGGTGTGCCAAGGATGTCCCTTCCTAATAGCGAGTCTCAGGTGAATGTATGAATGTTTTGCAATCGGAATGCAGTCGCAAAACATTCATATTTTACCAACTCCATTTGTAAATGGGAAGGGGTCCCTAAGGGACCCCTTCCGCTTTGTGAATGTGGGCACCAACATTTTTTAAGAGCAGGCAGCGGTCCCATGGACCACTGCCTACTCTTAAAAAATGAAAAGGTAGCTTTTCATTTTTATTTTTGAAATGCATTTGATGGCGGAAATTTGATATCTCCACATTGGTTTTTGCAACCTGTCCTGTCACATGCCATAGGTCCACCCACACAAGAGGGGTACTGTTTCTATCAGGAGAAGTGTGGAAATACAGAATAGTAGAACATTTGTTTATATCTATTGAGTTCTCTCCATCCTGGGCTTCCAAATGTAAGCCAGTGTTCATGAAAGAACACATTTTGCTAAATGCTCTCTGAAGCACATTGTAGTATGAGTAACCCTAAATTCAGAACTATACAAATCACCAGTATTCCTAAACTCAATAGCTTGGGTATGTTTAAAAAATGCATAGATTTTCTTCATACCCATTTTTCATTCATTAGATTTTACCATATAAATTAAGCATGGTTGTTACACAATGAAGTATCATTATAAGCTGCAGCTCAGTTGTTGGCTCTGAGTATTATTGCTTGCTTTTGGACAACCAAAAACACTCAGCATCCCTGCAACCATAAGCATCTGACGGATGTAAAAGTAGATTACTTTTGTAAATCAGCCATTGGGGCAAACTAGTAGAGATGAATACATCATCACCTATTAGTATTTTATCAACTTGTTTTTGTTATATTTTTATTTCAACAATAATTTCTTTGGGAGAACCATGAATGATCCACAAAAATTACACTATGCTGAATTCAGAATTTTGTCTACTTTTCACAAATGTACATCTTCCTGGGTTTACACATGAGTTTTAATCCTGTTTCCACGACAAAGTTCAAGGAGGTAGAAACCGCATAAAAATATGAAGAATGACCTTCCGATTAAAAAAGCAAAAACTGTGGTAAAGATTTTTTTTTTAATGTTACTACTTTGCTTGTTGCTGAAAACTGGTAAGAGAAGATGGTGATGTTAGCAAAGCCAACCTTATTTTGCTGCCGTGGTGTCTGCCTTCCCAAACTGGGTGAAAGGATATTGATGCTATCATAGAGAGTGGTTGCCCTGTAAAGGTCTGCCTAAAGCATCTATGCGTTTCCAGGAAAGAGAAGCACGGCAGGGCATACTTATGTTATGCCGGTTCCCACACGTGAAGTGCCTAGGATATATCGGGAGTCCCACCATCCTTCACTGGTGCCAAAAGGAACACATGCTCACAACAAATTTGAAATTGTTTTTATTTTCATCATGACATAACCAAGAGATTTTTCCTTAGCAGTTTTATACCTGTACTGGCAGACGTGGCCTCTAATGGACTGGGTTTGCATAGTTCCCAAAAGGAGAGAATTTCAAACCACAGAACATACCTGACATCTCCCTACCCCACTCCCTCTGCCTTTCTGGGACCCGCTGGAGAACAGTTACACCCTCCTTCCGAGTTAAAGGTAAATTTAGCTAGAAATACCTTGCCTGGCAAAAAAAGTTAAACCATCATCAATAGGGAAACCTGCAAGGACTTTTGAGTTTTAAAAGTAGAAGTGCACTACATGGTTTTATAACACCTATGCTGATACTGCATTTATGCACACATTGGAGGAAGTCTCAAAAGCTGATGTGCCTTAGAATATGTAGACTGAGGGCTGTGCTGACCACTGTACCTTAGACCTTAGTGCCAGGACATGCAGAATGTTCTTATCCCTCACACAGTCACATCTGCATGTCTCTTGGTGCTTCCTTGCATCACATTACTGCTTCTTGAACTTCTGCACATTCTGACAACTGGCTGTGTTGCAGACTGCTCCACACTCTGCAGTACTCCCATCTGCAGCCTTCTCTAGCTAATTGTGAATTACTCCACCTGTAAGTGGTCTATGCTATGTACCTGTGAGCCCCCTCTGTACGCCTGCTTGCTATTTCTTAGCTATCATATGCACCAGCTGTCTAATTCGCATTCTGAACAGCTGCCAATCCTCTGGATCTCAAGAATGGCCTGTAGCAAAATGCGACCTCAATTCCTTTGATGAAGAATTGATGTTCCTGTGGCATATCAATCAATCAGGGGCCTATAAAGCGCGCTACTCACCCGTGAGGGTCTTAAGGCGCTGGGGGGGGGGGGGGGGTGCAGCTCCAGATCAGTCGAAAAGCCAGGTCTTGAGTCTCTTCCTGAAGGTGTGCAGAGTGGGGGAGCGTCTGATGGTGACTGGGAGCTCGTTCCAGGTCTTTGCTGCGATGTAGGCGAAGGCTCTTCTGCCTGCTCTGGTTCTGCGGATGCGTAGGGTCGCGGCCAGGGTGAGGTCGGGGGAGTGGAGGTTTCTTTTGGGTGCGTGGAACGAGATTCTTTCATTGAGGTATTTGGGTCCGATGTTGTGGAGGGATTTGTAGGCGTGGGTGAGTAGCTTGAAGGTTACTCTCTTCTCGATGGGGAGCCAGTGGAGGTCTCGTAGGTGCGGGGTCATGTGCTCATGTCGTAGGGTTCCGAGGACAAGTCTGGCTGCGGTGTTCTGGATGGTTTGGAGCTTGTGTAGCAGGGTTTTGTTGATTCCAGCATAGAGGGCATTACCGTAGTCCAGTCTGCTAGTTACGAGTGCGTGGGTGATGGTCTTTCTGCATTCGTGGGGGATCCACTTGAAGGTCTTGCGGAGGATGCGGAGGGAGTGAAGCAGGTCGAGGCGACGGCGTTGATCTGGCGGGTCATGGTGAGGAAGGAGTCTAGAATGATGCCGAGGTTCCGGGCGTGGTCCGTCGGGGTGGGTGGGTTTCCGAGGGCAGGAGGCCACCAGGAGCTGTCCCACGCCGTGAGGGAGGGTCCAAGGACGAGGACCTCGGTTTTCTCCGAGTTCAGTTTTAGGCAGCTGTCGCTCATCCAGGCTGCGACGTCTTTCATTCCTTCTTGGAAGCTGAGTCTGGTGTCTTCGGGGTTCTTCGTGAGAGAGAGGATGAGCTGGGTGTCGTCGGCGTAAGATACTATGCTGAGCCCATGCTGTCTGACGATGGTGGTGAGGGGGGCCATGTAGATGTTGAAAAGCGTGGGGCTGAGCGAGGATCCTTGGGGTACTCCACAGTTGATCTCTGTAGGTTCGGAGAGGAAGGGAGGGAGTCTGATCCTTTGGGTTCTGCCAGAGAGAAAGGAGCGGATCCAGTCGAGGTCGGTTCCTCGTATACCGGCATTGTGGAGTCTGGCTGCGAGAGTGCGCTGTGAGACGGTGTCGAAGGCCGCGGAGAGGTCTAGTAGGATGAGGGCCGCAGTGTGGCCCTGGTCGAGGAGCATGGGGATGTCATCAGTGGCGGCGAGGAGGGCGATCCCGGTGCTGTGGTTGCTGCGAAATCCGGACTGGGGGGAGTAGAGGATGGCGTTCTCTTCGATGAAGGTGGTCAGCTGGGCGTTGATGAATCTCTCGGTGACTTTGACTGCGAAGGGAAGGAGAGAGATGGGCCGGTAGTTTTTCAGGTCCGTCGGGTCGGCCGAGGGTTTCTTGAGGAGGGGCTTGACTTCTGCCCGCTTCCAGTCGTCGGGGAAGATGCCGGATTCGAGGGAGGCGTTGATGGTCCGGCCTAGTTCGGGAGCTATGGCGGCGGTGGCTCTGTGGTAGATGTGTGGTGGGCAGGGGCCCATGGGGGCTCCTGAGTGGGTGTTCTTCATGGTCTTGGTGGTGTCTTCAGTGGTAGCAGGTTTCCAGGTGGTGATGGTCGGCCGGTTGTTGGTGGTGGAGAGGGGGTTGGTGTCAGGAGTCTGTTCGCTGAAGTTGTCGTAGAGGGCCTTGATTTTCAGGTGGAAGTAGGAGCTGAACTTGTTGCAGAGGTCCTGGGATAGAGTGACGTCCGTGGCTTCGCTGGGGGGTTTGGTGAACTGCTGTATGACGTTGAAGAGTTCCTCTGCGTTACTTGCGCTGGAGTGGATTTTGTTCTTGATAAAGGTCCTCTTGTTGACTCTTATGCGCTGGTGGTATTCGTTCATGACGTTCCTGTAGTTGTTCATGTCTTCGGTGGTTTTCTTGTTCCGCCAGAGTTTCTCAAGGCGTCTGCAGGAGCGCCTGACTTCTTGGAGGTCGGTGGTGAACCAGGCGGCCTTCAGGCGGCATTGATTGACTGGGTGGCGGAGGGGTGCAAGCTTGTCAGTGCAGCTGGAGATCCAGCGGTGTAGTTCTTTGGCTGCGGAGTTGGCGTCGGTCGTGGCGGAAGGGGGGTCGTGGAGGAGGGTGGTGTTGAGGTGTTCCTCTGTGATCTTGCTCCAGTTCCTTCGGGGCGGGCGCTGTGTGGGTTTGGGTGCGGTGGTGGTGCTGAAGGTAAAGTGTACGCAGTGGTGGTCTGTCCAGAGGGGCTGCGTGGTGTGGCTGAAGTGGATGTTTGTCCCTCCTGCGAAGATGGGGTCGAGGGTGTGTCTGGCTCTGTGGGTGGGGGTGGTGACGAGCTGCTTCAGTCCGAGGTTGCCGAGGTTGTCAAGGAGGGTGGTGGAGTCGGGGTCCCTGCGGTTATTGAGGTGGAAGTTCAGGTCTCAGATGAGGATGTAGTCCGTGGAGACAATGGCGTGGGGTGCGACGAGGTCGGCAATGGTGGTGGTGGAAGAGGCGCGAGGCCCGGGGGGTCTGTAGACGAGGGTCCCGCGCAGCGTGGTTCTGGGGCTGGTTTGGATCTGGAAGTGGAGGTGCTCTGTGTTGGAGAGGGGGTCGCTAGTGCTGGAGGTGGAGAGTCGGAGGGATCTTTTGTGTGCGATGGCGAGTCCTCCTCCTGGGCGGTGGAGGCAGTCCTTTCTTTGGATCTTGTATCCGTCAGGGATGTCGTGTCAATGTCGGGGCGGTGGTGGCGTTGGTCCATGTTTCCGTGAAGAAGGCGACGTCTGGCGAGAGGGTGTCAAGCAGGTCCCAGATCTCTGTGGCGTGTCTGTGGAGGGAGCGTACATTGAGTAGTATGCACCTCAGGGCTTCGGTGGTGCGTGCATCTGTCATGGGTTCATCGGTCGTGGGGGGGCTGTTGATGGTGAAGGATTGTCGGCAGGAGAACTGGCCGTGGGTGGTGTTCGGCGTCGATCTGTGACAGTTGTTGTTTCTTCTGGGGTTGAGTGCGAGGAGGGCAGCTGAGTCGTAGCGGCGGATGGTCGAAGAACCAGGGTCCCTGGCGCTGGCCGCGGTCGGGTCGCGGACGGGCGCAGACGGGCTTGCCATTAAGTAGGGGAGGGGGAGGGAAGCGCATCTTGGAGGCGGGAAGCGGGAGGCGGGAAACCGGCAGGGGGGAGGGGCCGCGGGGGCAGCAGCGGCGGGAAGGGCACAGGGCAGAAAACTGGCACAAAAAAGACAGAGAGAGAGAGAGAGGAATAAAATAAAAATCAGAAGACAGAGAGGATGCAGAAAATGGGCATAAGGAGACCAAAAACAGAAAATGGCACAAAGACAGACACGGGCACAAGAGAGACAGAAAACCAGAAAGGTGGCACAAAGACAGACCCAGACAACAGCGGCCAGCAGAAGAGCAAGGCTCTCCCACTGGGCCACCAGGGATGAGGCGCAGGCAAGAGCCTGCGGGTGGAGGAGGGCCTCAACACCTACCTGAGCAGCAGCACCCAGAGCAAAAGAGCAACAGTGATGGCACTTGACAGCGGCGCTGCAGGGGGAGAGCAGGTCTCTGACCAGGAGGTCAGGGGTCTTGCTCGCACTCCCTCGCAGCAGCCGCCATTAAGTAGGGGAGGGGGAGGGAAGCGCAGCTGGGAGACGGGAGGTGGGAAACTGGCAGCGGGGGAGGGGCCGCGGTGGCAGCAGCGGCGGGAAGGGCACAGGGCAGAAAACGGGCACAAAAAAGACAGAGAGAGAGACAGAGAGGAATAAAATAAAAATCAGAAGACAGAGAGGATGCAGAAAACGGTCATAAGGAGACAGAAAACAGAAAATGGCACAAAGACAAACACGGGCACAAGAGAGACAGAAAACCAGAAAGGTGGCACAAAGACAGACACAGACAACAGCGGCCAGCAGAAGAGCAAGGCTCTCCCACTGGGCCACCAGGGATGAGGCGCAGGCAGGAGCCTGCGGGTGGAGGAGGGCCTCGACACCTAACTGAGCAGCAGCGCCCAGAGCAACAGAGCAACAGTGATGGCACTTGACAGCAGAGCTGCGGGGGAGAGCCGGTCTCTGACCAGGAGGACAAAATAAATGAGGAGGAATGACTCTTTGTTAGCCTGATAGCAAAGATCACCACTCGAGCTCAAGATAATCTGTGCAACTCCATTGGCCTAAAAGGAAATGCCATGGCTGAATTCCCTGTAGGCATTTACCTTTAGTGACTTGTCCTTATGTAGGGAGTAAAGCACCAAGGGGTGTTCTATGTCACAGAAGGAGTAAGAGGAGGAATTCCCCAAGTCCCACTTTATTGTTCTTTGGGCATTGGGATAACTGGCATGCAGTATGGTCATTGATATGGATATTATGTCCCCACAAAACACAAGGAGTTGTAAATGAGGAGCAGTGCTACAATAGATAATATTAGCGAGGGCAAGGAATTAATGGTTAATATGGATATGATTCTCCAGGGACAGTGTGACATTATTGTATTGTGGTTATATTGTTGAAAATGCAGCTGAACACCATGTTATAGTTGTTGAGAGTAGCTGCCCCAGAACCTGTTTTCAGTGACCACCAGGGAGGTTTTGCTCAGGGGAAGAACGATTCTGCCATCTTGGTTTTGGGTAGAGAGGGGTACCATGGGATAGTTCCCAGTAAGCACACACAGGAAATGCTGCAGATGTGGTTAGGGTCACCCCTGGGTACATTCACCCCATTAGTTAGGGAGTGGCCAGGACTTTCCCCCGCCCAGAGACTGGCACTAGGCACAAATCTGGTACCCCTACCTCGTACCCTCCTCATAACACTGCTGGACTTGTGGAAAACACTTGTACCCAGGACCAAGAAGTGAACTGCAAGAGTCAGTTGGCTGACCTCCTGTTAAGCTCCAGGGACTCCGAATCTTCTAGAAGCTCACTTTTCTGGAGAACCCAGCTGACAAGATTCAACTGGACCTGCACTGGACCCTACTGATGGCTTCTGCTGGAGAGAGCTGTGACCCCCAGATGCTGTTCCTGAGCTCCTGGAGCCCTTGACTGGCCGTGGGTGGTGTTCGGCGTCGATCTGTGACAGTTGTTGTTTCTTCTGGGGTTGAGTTCGAGGAGGGCAGCTGAGTCGTAGCGGCGGATGGTCGAAGAACCAGGGTCCCTGGCGCTGGCCGCGGTCGGGTCGCGGACGGGCGCAGACGGGCTTGCCATTAAGTAGGGGAGGGGGAGGGAAGCGCATCTTGGAGGCGGGAAGCGGGAGGCGGGAAACCGGCAGGGGGAGGGGCCGCGGGGCAGCAGCGGCGGGAAGGGCACAGGGCAGAAAACTGGCACAAAAAAGACAGAGAGAGAGAGAGAGAGGAATAAAATAAAATCAGAAGACAGAGAGGATGCAGAAAATGGGCATAAGGAGACCAAAAACAGAAAATGGCACAAAGACAGACACGGGCACAAGAGAGACAGAAAACCAGAAAGGTGGCACAAAGACAGACCCAGACAACAGCGGCCAGCAGAAGAGCAAGGCTCTCCCACTGGGCCACCAGGGATGAGGCGCAGGCAGGAGCCTGCGGGTGGAGGAGGGCCTCAACACCTACCTGAGCAGCAGCACCCAGAGCAAAAGAGCAACAGTGATGGCACTTGACAGCGGCACTGCAGGGGGAGAGCAGGTCTCTGACCAGGAGGTCAGGGGTCTTGCTCGCACTCCCTCGCAGCAGCCGCCATTAAGTAGGGGAGGGGGAGGGAAGCGCAGCTGGGAGACGGGAGGTGGGAAACTGGCAGCGGGGGAGGGGCCGCGGGGGCAGCAGCGGCGGGAAGGGCACAGGGCAGAAAACGGGCACAAAAAAGACAGAGAGAGAGACAGAGAGGAATAAAATAAAAATCAGAAGACAGAGAGGATGCAGAAAACGGGCATAAGGAGACAGAAAACAGAAAATGGCACAAAGACAAACACGGGCACAAGAGAGACAGAAAACCAGAAATGTGGCACAAAGACAGACACAGACAACAGCGGCCAGCAGAAGAGCAAGGCTCTCCCACTGGGCCACCAGGGATGAGGCGCAGGCAGGAGCCTGCGGGTGGAGGAGGGCCTCGACACCTAACTGAGCAGCAGCGCCCAGAGCAACAGAGCAACAGTGATGGCACTTGACAGCAGAGCTGCGGGGGGAGAGCCGGTCTCTGACCAGGAGGACAAAATAAATGAGGAGGAATGACTCTTTGTTAGCCTGATAGCAAAGATCACCACTCGAGCTCAAGATAATCTGTGCAACTCCATTGGCCTAAAAGGAAATGCCATGGCTGAATTCCCTGTAGGCATTTACCTTTAGTGACTTGTCCTTATGTAGGGAGTAAAGCACCAAGGGGTGTTCTATGTCACAGAAGGAGTAAGAGGAGGAATTCCCCAAGTCCCACTTTATTGTTCTTTGGGCATTGGGATAACTGGCATGCAGTATGGTGATTGATATGGATATTATGTGGAGCTACTGCATCTGGTTCGCAAGGTGAGCCTTCCAATCCTTTAATATCAGATACTGCAATGTGTGCTTGCACTCACAAATGACCACAAGCATCTACACACAACCTCTCCCTCCTACCTATGGGAAATCTTAATCCATCACACTTGATCATGACAAGGAGAAGTTGGAGTACAAGGAAGACAATGACAAAGGACTTCCCTGTGTCACTTTGTATAATCACATCTCCCAGGACTCTCTCCATCTGTATCCTACAGACCCAGGTGATGTGAGGATGACAATACTTCTGATTAGGTTCCACATTGCTCTGGCAATTATGAGCCTCTTCACCCTCTTTGAGACCACTGGAGGCATCCAATCTATGTCCTTTTGCCCAGCTGCATTTAGGGACATTATGCTACAGAAATAAATTGTGTTACCAGCATCTTCACAGTGTTTTCTTACGGAAGGTTTAACCCCCAACAAACTGGAGACAGCAAGTCTTGCAAAGGAAAGTATTACAGTCTTCAATATTATATGATTCAGGCCCACTATATAGTCCCCACAAAACACAAGGAGTTGTAAATGAGGAGCAGTGCTACAATAGATAATATTAGCGAGGGCAAGGAATTAATGGTTAATATGGATATGATTCTCCAGGGACAGTGTGACATTATTGTATTGTGGTTATATTGTTGAAAATGCAGCTGAACACCATGTTATAGTTGTTGAGAGTAGCTGCCCCAGAACCTGTTTTCAGTGACCACCAGGGAGGTTTTGCTCAGGGGAAGAACGATTCTGCCATCTTGGTTTTGGGTAGAGAGGGGTACCATGGGATAGTTCCCAGTAAGCACACACAGGAAATGCTGCAGATGTGGTTAGGGTCACCCCTAGGTACATTCACCCCATTAGTTAGGGAGTGGCCAGGACTTTCCCCCGCCCAGAGACTGGCACTAGGCACAAATCTGGTACCCCTACCCCGTACCCTCCTCATAACACTGCTGGACTTGTGGAAAACACTTGTACCCAGGACCAAGAAGTGAACTGCAAGAGTCAGTTGGCTGACCTCCTGTTAAGCTCCAGGGACTCCGAATCTTCTAGAAGCTCACTTTTCTGGAGAACCCAGCTGACAAGATTCAACTGGACCTGCACTGGACCCTACTGATGGCTTCTGCTGGAGAGAGCTGTGACCCCCAGATGCTGTTCCTGAGCTCCTGGAGCCCTTGACTGGTGTCAAATGGTACTTCTCCTGCTCAAACTGCAAAATCTGGGACTTAGAAACTTTTTGCCAACATTTCCTATCAAGAACTGATGGGAGACTGGGACCGCCGTCAAGTCGAAGCTGCTCGCATATAATCGCTAGTCAGATCTGCTGGTCTGCCACACTGAAGGAGATCTGACTTCAGAACAGTTTCTAAGTTGTAACGTAGAAGACATCACTAAGAGTGACGCTGAGTCGAAGTTGATCAACGTCGAGACCTTCCCAGCAATGGACTACAGACTTCGACTGCTCAGAGCTTTTCCGTCTTCGTCGATGACTGCGCCGGGACTCCGCTCTTCAGCAACCTGCTGTTGTCGAACCCTGACTCAGACGCAGCTTGCATCTTGCCCCGCCGACAACTCATCGATACCACCTTTTCTCCAGAAAAAATTCTAAGTCAGAAGGAAACTGTTTGACCGGGACCAACCTGGTCCTGGTATCCAACACGCGATCTATTGTAGTAGGCCTTAAACCTTACCTAACCTTACCGGTCCAGCGTGACTAATTGCTCGCTCTTGGCAATTTGCGGTTTTTGGCTCTATTTGTATTTAAAACTTTAGAAATTCATCTCTGGTTCCTCCTATTGGATTTTTCTAGTTTTCTCGTCCTTTTGTTCATTAAAATATTCTCTATATTTATAAATAATAGTGGGATTTTTATTGTATTATGTTGTTGACTTTTTATCTTTTTTGGTACTTTTAAGTGCTGCACACATTTTCTTAAGTTAAGCCTGTCTGCTCCAAGCCATAGATATCTTGGATAGAGCTCAAGTTTAAATTACTGAAAACTTTACTGGACCTTACAGGAATAGCGACATTACTACTTGTGGTAGACTATCATCCATCCCAACTAACAATCCACTTTCTCACAAGGACCCTTTACAACTAAGTTTATTCTGTCACCTGACCATACCTTGCAACCAATCTTAAGACCTCCAGCAAGCATGCGCATGAAGGTGCAACATCTCCAGACTGGAAATAAGGAAATGCATGAAGGACAAGATGAGACACAAGTAATTTGCTTGCTATGATTCTACAATCTGGAATGCCATACCTCTACAGATTCACCAGACGTCATCATTTTGCTTCTGCAAAAAGCTAAACACCAAACTCCTGAACAAACACCTCATCATATGGTACCCACGCAGATGCTGAGCTACCCTGATGAATTCCCACTTCTACCCCTTCTTCAAACACCCTCTTTTTCACATATGGCTCTGCCCTCCCCTTGCTGCCCTCACCGTTCCTGTTATTAACCCTATGTCAACACTCCACATCCACCATGAGCTCCCTACTGTAGAAATACAATTGCGTACAAACCTCCTCTGCTTTCTAGCTAGTTATGGTTATACTGTGTCTAAAACATTTATACATACTTACATACTTCTTTATAGCCCATCCGATTTAATCATCTTCTGTGTTAGATATCACTAAAGTGGCCTTTTTGTTATCCATAATTCTCTAAAATAGTATTTCATTCAGGCTATGCTGTTTTTCTTTTGACCAATTATGGCATGCAATAAATACTGGGTCTCAATCTAAATGTACTTCTCCATCATAAAATACAATTGGGTTTTACCAACATTTTTGCTGAATATGTGAAAGAAAACATACTTGAAATAGTCAAACTTACGGAAACTGAAAACTACTAAGCATGTGGGCATTAGGAAGCTAATCATCTGAGTTTTACATTTCTTGTGATTTGCATTAAGTTTGCTAATGCAAAGGGACAGTTGATTTTAACGTACCACCTAATGTTTCTTCTGATTAGGCACTGCCACCTGTACATCTCCAAGGACTATTTGAAGCAGCGAATAAGGAAGAGAACAGAGAGAAAAATCGGTACCCAAATATCTTACCTTGTAAGTTTTAATAAAAGCTGTTACTTGGCTTCCAACTGAATGTGCAAATTGTCTAGTGATTAAATGTTTTCATATAAAACTATTGAAGTGCCTAATTAGAAAACTGCCATTCTGAGTTCTCCTGGGAGAGTAGGGCACTCAGAGTCAAGAAACATTTAGATGATCTCCAACAATACCCTTTAAAGGAAAGCTCCACGAATGTAAGACACAGTCTTTTTATAATATGCTGATCTCCAGCAACACCCCTGTCAGGAAAGCTTCACAAACATAAAACAAGTTCTTTTTAAAGTATATATTTTGACCTATATCTCAAATGAAAGACCTACTGTTTAGAAGGTATGGTGGTGAGGAAGCCCAAGGAATCACCTGGATGGTTTCTATCTTTATATACACCCACTTACAAATCTCACCGTAGAGAATCCTTGTGGCTCCGGAAAGGTCGACGGACCTTTTCCACTGTATACGAATTAAAACTTTTCGAATCAATTCAATCATCAATTACATTTAGAATTTGCAATCAGTCAATGATGAGAGGCTATTAAAGTTTCAAAGCCTTTATCTTAAGGTTATAGTATCTTTGTCTCTTTATTCAGATTAGTAAGTTTACAGAAATATAAAATAGAATTTGTTGGGAGTTAGCATTAGAAAATGATACCCAGTGTTCCATAAAGAAGCCCCATAAACTAACTAAAGAATCTATTCTAAATAGAACCCATCATTGTTCCTCTGGAGAAGAGCAAATCAGAAATTAACTCCTCATAAAGAGTAGTTCTGGAAACTCAGCCGAGTTCCCTACAGCTGCAGTAACATCTGTAAATAAGAATGTGATCTTTGCCGTAGCGTTGATCACCAAAGGTGTAGTCACCTTAGAGGAATAGCTGAAGAAAGCAACTGTCCATAAAGAAGAGTTTCAGAATAAGGAGAGTTCCAGCAGCAAGACCACTGGAATAGGGGTCTGAGTCTAAGTCAGAGAAATCCAAGAATCTCTGACTAACTACCTAGGAACACTCATTATTATAGATTCATACTTTCGTAACATTTCAATCAGCAGCGGCTCCTCCGCTATGGCGGAGGAGCGTATACCCCGCCAGCACTTTTAAAAGTGTGAAAAATAAAACAGGTTTAAAACTCGTTTTATTATCATTTTCTTTTTTCCTTGTGCCAAGGCTTGGTGGGGGGGCCAGGGTGGTGACAGGCTGGGGGGGGGGGGGGGTGCTGGGCACTGCCTTCACTGGGTATGTGGGTATGGCCGGCCGTCACAGGCCGGCCAAACCCACATGCACAGTGACCCGCTCTCCAACCCCAGCTGCTTTTCTGGGGTTGGAGAGAGCAGGCACAGGCTTCCAGTCTGTCCAGGAGCGCAAATCAAGATGAGAGCAGCTTTAGAATTGGCTGCAGGGCAGGCTGGGAGCCTGTGTCTGCCTGGCAGTGGAAAGGAGAGGTCAGCAGAAGAATGCGATGCAACGCAATCATGGAAGGCGCAGGTAAGTTCTTTTTTAAAAAATCCATTTGTTTCCGTGGTCCCCCATTCCCCCCCAACCCCCTCCCCCACCTGACCTCTTTTCCCTGACACGAGCCACTCCTGATTTCAGTAGGCCTTCTCTGTTGATATCCATTAGGAATAACTCATGTAGTGGTTTCATCGGTCACACTATTCTCCTTCTGCTTTCGATTCCCACAGTCTGTACCCTCGTTGCCATTAGTCCATACAATATGTTCAATACTTGTTACATGAAGGAAGGTTCTCATGAGAACCCTCTTACCTAAGCCAAAGGATGGATGCTCTATGAGCTTGATGTATGAACAATAGCTAGTCAGAGAGCATCTATCAATGTTATTCAGAAACGTCATTCATAAAATCTCTAAGTCATCATTTTACATAAACGGTTTAAAGGCTCATTGTATTCTAACACATGATCTAACATGGGGTGAGGAGCAGAATAAGCACAATGTTACAGTCAGCACATTTCTGAAAGATGTCACTAATGCTAAGCAGTTTTCTAAATCTCTCATTCATGTAACTGTGAGCAAAAGTCGAGTGAGAAGACTTTTGGGCCTTGTTAATATTCATGTTAAGAAATGGTTGCTTCGTGCAAGAAACTTTTCTCTAAAACACGCATTAATATACATATATTTAGTTAATGAATTTTCACAGTTTAATTTCCAGCTGTTCTTAACATTATGCATTTATTTTTCTACGAATCATTTCCTACATAAACATTTCTACAACATTTAAAGCATTTTAAGTGCAATTCTAGAAAGGTGAGTACATTGGTTTTCTAAATTCGTGGTCATTTCTCCCAGTCGAGGGCAAGGGTAAGCAATTCAAAAAATAATACAGTTAAAGGGTTAAAGAATGTAATGATGAAACCAAGGGTCCGATGTACGAAATTTCCATTTTGCACAAAGGGGTCCCAAATTGTGCACAGACGTTCTGCAAATGGAAAGGTATTTTGCGAACTGAACTATGTACTAATATGTTGGTTCACAAAATTCTGAATAATAGTGGGTCGTAATGGGAACTACCTTATCAATATTCCCGAGATAGGTCTTAAGTTCCGGCTCACTACAATTGAATGCCGTTACAGTGAAGGTGTCCTGCTGTGATCAGCAGACCGCCATGTATGTATTCACATTTTAAATGCACCCTAATTTCCTTAAGGGAAACAGGGCTGAATTTGAAAATAAACTTTTTTATTTATTTTTGAGGGTTGACTGTGGTCCCAAGGACCACTGCCTACACCCCTACAACTTTTATTTAGCATTTACAAAGAGAAAGGTGTACCAAGGGGACCGATTCCCGTTTCTGAATGGGTTAACACCTGTCAGTTGCCAGTAAAATGTCAATGTTTTGTGACAAGATTTTGGTTTCAAAACATTGATAAATACCTTAATGATTTGCTATTTAGAAGGGACACCCTAAACATGCCCCTTCCAAATACGAATTCATTAATGTGTTACCGTATCAGAAAATGGGTTTAGTACATAACAAAAAGCAATTTTGGGGCTGCAAATCTTGTGATTTTGAAAATTGTAGACTTTGCGACTGGAAAAAGGTTTTTTACATCAGGCCCTGGATTCACGAAAAGTGAAACAAATTAAACAAAAAAGAGAAAATTTGGGGAAATTATAAAATAAAGATAAATGGAGAAAACAAGCTTTTGATAATGTCAACACTGTTAAGCTGTATCGTAGAAGACAGTGGGAAAGAAATCAAATCTTTGGGAAATGATGGAAATATCAGGAAAGTTCTAAATATTGCTGTGGGCCACTTTAGTTGGACCAGGACAAATAGTGGCTTGACTCGCAAGTGAACGTTATTGTATAGTTCATGGTTAGTCCAGCGAACAAAGTTACCTTTGGACTTGGACATTTTTATAAGACAGGCCTCACAATATTGATTGGAATTATTTTGAGGTTCTGGTGAAAAGAGTAGGAGAACATACAAACGATTCTGTCACAGGCATGATTTTTAGTGTGGATTCTGGTTTATCAGAAGTATTCAATAACAATTTTTGGGTCCCAATGAAAACTACCACCAATCAAGGTTTGGAAATTCTATATTTTGAAAACTTACATTTTAAGAAATATTCTAAGTAAATGTTCAGAATAATTTTATTTTGTGTAGTTGTGGACTGAATTATTACATCTGCATTGTTTTTGTTCACTGAGAAAAGGGCAGAGGCACATCTTATATTTCGCTCATCCGTTTAAGGACTAGTATTTTGGTAGTTTCATTTCTTGTTTACTTGGTGTTCGGAAACTTCTTGGAGTGGCCTGATGCTGATTAGGAATCTTCCTACAGTGGTCTGATGCTATTTCAAGTTAATATCTTATAAAAAGTACAAATGAAAATAAAATTCCACTAGTGCGCTGATTCTCTGATGAATTTTCTTGACAATGACTTGGAGAAGAATGGTGTGTAAAACATTAAAAGGAAATGTATACATTCTTTTGTTCCTTAAAGTTGATGTTTTCCCCAGTTTTCACTTGTATCAACATTGCCCTTGTTTAATATGTATCCTGTTTCTGTTTCACCTGTGAGAATTATGAACCATTCCTATTGTAGAAATTATTTAACTGGACATTGGCTAGTTTCTCTGTTCTCTGCTTTAACAGTACTCATATTATTTCTTGCCATTTGACGACAGATCAATATAGATGTATGAAACACCCACGTTGACATTGTAGTCTTGAAAGTAAAACTATCCCATCTTGCATTAAACCAGAGCTCTTCTGAAACAAATAGGTAGCAGTGGGACTACTAGCTGCTGTTACCCTCATAACTTGACTTTTTTCTTTACAGATGACCATTCCAGGGTGTTGCTGAGCCAGATAGATGGAGTTGCATGTTCAGACTACATCAATGCATCATACATAGATGTAAGCATAACCTTTTTCAGTTGCTGTTTTCTTTGACCTTGGAATGGACTGTGCTGTAGGTATAACCAATATGTATGTATTTTAACTTGAATCCCAAGCATGATATAGTTATTGGTGGTTTGTACCGGAGTGTATAAATGTGTTTTGAATGTCTGATTTTGGTGGTAGTCGAGGTAGACCACTACAATTTACTTGTTTCAACATTCCCCAAACCTCCATGAATGGAATAATAAGTGTCAATACAGGTACTTCTATTAAATCTAGGTCCTGTGTCTATGATCAGGCTGTGACCCCAGTTAGCTGCTCTTCTTTATGCTGCGTAGGACCAGTTAGCTGAATGATGTCAATCATTTTGGCAGTAAATTACAATAAAGCAAGACTATAATTACTGTCTGGTGAGGGCACACACATTTGTTTTGACAGATCAACCAGCATAGAATATTTTAACAAAGTAAATTTTTAATTAATGAATGTTTGCCAACATCATATTAATGTTTTCATCCCCACATCAATGTTCATCTGAAGCAAAAGAACACGTTAAATAAATAAAATATTGAACTTAATAGTTTAACATACTTTCTTTAATTTAAAGCTAAAAAGAAATTGTTATTATGTACTTCAATTTGTGAATGGAAGGAGCTGACATTTACGGCAGAGCTTCATTCAAACCTAATAGGATCAAAAGCAGAAGTTGTTGAATAATTGCTGTTTGGTAATATCCTTTGCAACATATTGTGGTGAATGTCCCAGAGTTGCACCTACTACTCTTAAGTTATTCAGGGGTGTTTGTTGGTAAAGCACTGTGATCTGTATGTGGCTTGGAATAATTTCCTATATCAGAATTCTTCAGCTAAAGTGTAATAAAAGACTATAAGAACACTGTCTTCCACCAACCTCTTCTTAGACCAAGTGTAAGCAGTGGCGGCCGGCAAACAAACACTTACCTTGCCCCTGGGTCCCGCATCTCTGCTCCTGCTCTCCTGCGTTGGACTCCAGGAACAGGAAGCACCCGGCACACAGGCTCCCCTGACCAATCTGTAATGCAGAAAAAAGTTGTGTTACATGAGCCAAGTAATGTTCTTCTCTTGCATTGCACACCACATACACCTTCTCCAGCCTAATGCTACTTTAACAGTATTGAAAGCGCAAGCGAAATTTCCCACCAAATCTCATTTACTGGGCACTGGTGTTCTCAGGTACATTGATTATCATTAGAATGGTGCGCTGCTCATCTCAGAAATAGAGCTAAGTTGTGCTTTTATTCATAAAGGAATACAAATGTTATCATTTGTGCCAGGAACTGCTTAATTCATACCCCAGTAGTGACAGTGTCTAACAGGGCACATTTTAGCCTCTCAGCCAAGAGCTACGCTTATCAGCATCCCCTTTTAGGCAAAGGTCCATCAACAGTAAGTCACAACAAGGTCCCTGTCCCTGCTGGGGTCCTCCTAAAATCATCCAGATCAAACCATGGCATACTAGACCTTGAAGATAAGCTTTTGCATTATCAATAGGTGGACTAAAGCCCCTATCCACACAAACACACACACAGAGAAACACACAGGTGCACACCCGTAGGCACACAGAGACGCACACAGAGATACATACGAAAATGCACACAGAGGTCCAGATGCACTGCGCTAGTGACTTTGACACCTTG
Organism: Calotriton arnoldi; assembly: GCA_963921515.1. Taxonomy (NCBI): domain Eukaryota; kingdom Metazoa; phylum Chordata; class Amphibia; order Caudata; family Salamandridae; genus Calotriton; species Calotriton arnoldi. The sequence goes on along the minus strand of CAWUFW010001865.1, from coordinate 1,023,466 downwards.
ACTTCTTCGTGGCCCATCTACCAGATCATGAGAAAGATCAGTTTGTGGCTAAAGGTTTACTCTGAGCAAAGCTAAAATTTCATATCCGCTATTTACTGGGCTTGAATCCTGCCAATTGACTCTGGCAAGAACTGATCATGGTCTCGTGCTGTGGAGAGTAAACTCTGGGAGCCTCCCCTGTGCGTGTGTATTTTGGCATCTCACAAGAACACAACTGCTTCTTGCACTTTAAGCTTTAGAGCTAGCTATTGTTTACCATGATGCACTGGTGCCCAGTACTGCTTGCCCCGCATGTTTAAGTGAGTGAGCAAGGATTCCGTGCAGTAACTGGCTTTCTGATTCTTTAGGGTGGGCCTGGTTACAGTGAAGATAGCCGAATCCTCTAAGGCCTGCTCGTTTCCCACCTCATTAACATGCAGCCAGGGTATGCTGACGTGCAGTGTCCCACTTTCACCTCATTCGTCCTCTTACACATTATTAGATATTTATTGAATTCTGGATATTTCTAAAGCTTGGACCTAGGATGGAACTTCAGTGCTACACACAGAACTTCAGTTACATGCCACTAGGTACTGGTTACAGATGCATGCACCTGGCTGCAGTTTAAGTGGATATTTCCAATGAATTCTGTACATACAGACCCACTGTCACAATAAAATAGGCAGACAAATATAGCTACATTTAGTTGTCACGTTTAAAAATATGCAGCAGCGGATCCCCCCACCTCACTACCCGTATACTGGAACTGCGCACTTAGATATGCAATCTTCTGTGTGGATAAGGCATTAAAACAAGTATTCACAGTTAAACTGTATCTTTTCCCAACTGTCTGGAGCTGTTGACCGATATTTAAATTTAACTCAGACATTCTTTTTTTCAGGGATACAGAGAAAAGAATAAGTTTATTGCAGCTCAAGGTAATGTATTGTTAAGAAAATGTTTATGTCTAACTTCTTTTAAGTTTAAAATACACCCATTCATAATTTGAAGGTTACTCTGAAGCTTCTACTATATTCATTCTTACTTTTTATATTGCAAAAGGATTTTGACATCTTTATTATCAAATAATAAACTGACACAAAGGCCACTCATGGATTTAAATAAATTAATTCTCTCATGTTAGGCAAATTATGAGCTTGCAGTGTGAAATTAATCCTCTCTAGACACAAATCATTTTACTTGCGTATACTGTTTCATTGTAATTTGTGTACACCTGTGTGTTTGTTGTGCACTCCCTATTTGTGGTAGCAACTACACTGATGATGTACCTATGTTGGAAAATATACAAGTTGCCCAGAAGCTGTGAATGGTACTGTCTACCTACCCCTTCTCCTTGCCTCCTCTTAGCAAGACTTAGAATGGAAGTTTGTGTGTCTACATCAGTGGTCGTACATCTTGTACCTGTGTTTGTGCATGTAGTCGTGTGTGCCAGTGCTTGCATTGTGGTACACTTGATTCAGAAGGGGCTATACTCGCCAGTAAATAGACACTGTATGTGTTTGGGAGCCGTCTGTGTAGAGGACAGTGTACCACCATTCTGAGCCCAATGGTACAGGGCAGGCTGCGGATGAAGGAGGAAGTGGGTGCAGCATTAACCACACATGGAACAACTTCTGCAAAGTCAAAACTCGGCACAGAATGAGCACAGAATCACTCACCCCTTTTCCAGTCACGTACTAATATTTTCGCTCAAAAGCATCCATACTGCGGAGGGAGAGAATCGTGGAGCCAGCGGGTGGGAAGGGGTTAAAGGCTGCATGAGGGAGACTCAGCTGTGTTGGAGCCTGAAGGGGGCACAGAAACATTGGAATCTGAGGGATGACCGCCATATTGAATCCTAACCATCAGAAGCATGGCAGAAAGAAGGCAGCAGAGAATCTTTGAAGCCTCAGGTCCTAGTGTATTTGGAGTCAAAGCACACATAGACATTTGGAAGCATGAGGGGCAGAGAAGCATTGAGTATAATTAGGCTAAATATTAGTTTAACACCTGTACAGACAGTGATTAGAAATCAGTGTTACTAAGCACTTCTCAAAAACAGGTTTTTATTGGCGTCTCATGGGGAGATAAGCACTGTAGTCTGGGGCAGAGAAGCCTGGTCAAGTATGCACAATCTATCTACCAAGCATCTGGAAAAGCACCCCACGCCACCCTTTACAAAAGTCTTGCACCATCACTTCCGCAGATTAGGGACGGGCTAAAGACCCACATCTTCAGAAAACACCTATCAATGCTTAAAAAAGGTCTCTTCCCCTCGAGCCCAAAAACAGAACTCACTACTCTGTATCAACCCATATGTATTGCATTGTACATTATCCTGTGTCGACCCCCTCTTGAAGACTCTTTTGAATATTTCTATGTCGTGAGCTCGCTTGCTTCCCAGCTCAGGTGGCACTCTGGCGACAGCAATACACACATGCATGCGTACATTGTCCTTAATCTTAAAGACTACTTACTTGATCAAATCTAACTTGAAGCAGCAATAGAGTTCTCAAAATGAGAAGCATATTTTTAGTTTTTCATCCACTTTTTTTGTTAACACATTGCAACACGCTGTGAACTGAAGGCCTGTCTGAAATTAAATGTTTACCCAAAGCCTAAGGTGTACATATGTAAAGTGTTTAGCTGCAGTGTATTGAGATACATTTCCTCCAGTGCTTAACAGTTCCCCATAAACCATAGGCTTCATCTAAACTGCATGCCATATAAAAAGACAGATTGAGCGCTTACTCTACCCAGCATGCTTGTGCTTCTCAAATCAAAAACTCAGTGACATGCACGTGAGGGTAAAGCATTATGTAAATGTGTGACAAAACAGTACCAGGCAGGTCTTCCGGAAGGCACTCGTGCACCGTGATCAATTTCAGGAAACAACGCAAAGATTTGAAACATATATGCTGGAGATATACAATAATTTTATGAGTTGCAAACAAGCATGCATCTTTTTAAATGTTTGAAATCAGATATTTGTAATAATATGTAGCATTTCCCAGCAAAGCTGCTGCCTGGGTATATTTGCACTACAATGCAGATTAAAGCATGTGCATCTCATTCATCCGTGTACTACATGTAATATCTTTCAACGGCTTATGTGGGGCAGAGACCAATCAAAATTCTGAGTCAAAGCAGTCATTTCCTAACATGATCTTGTTCATTGTACCATTTGATTGTCCCAAATTCACACACATTCTGGAAGACTATCCCTGGTCTCATTCTTTTCTCATGTAGTATGATGGAATAACATTGTATAACTTCTAGCCTAGTCAGGAGTACATTATGTGGTTTATTATAGCCCGCTACCGAGGACCATACTGGTTGTTATAGGCCCTGAACCTGTGCGGCTCAAGCCTATAACAAGCGTTAGGGTCTTTAATAACTGGTATAGCCCGAGGTACATGGGCTATAAGGTTATTAGAACATTCCACCCACGGAAGGTACAATGTTCTAAATTAAAAAGTGAGAGACAGGAAGACAAACATTGGAATGTGGGAGCAAAAGACTTCTACCAACCATTATAAGCCAGAGCTACTCTATTGTCTTCAATGGAGCTCTCAACATTCCAATGTTCTAATCCCTATTTCGTCATCTTTCTGGGTGAGTGTGCTGTGACCCATACAGTCTGGCTCTGCCCTGTACCAGAATCTTCCTTGAGTAAATAATTTCAGTGTAGAGTTCTCAGATGACTTAAACATGCTGATCCTTGTGTTGTTGGCTATCAGATGAAAAGGCATTTCCAGATATTGACTGCCATGGACTTGTATTGTGTGTACTTTCTGGTAAGGGCATCATTGAGTTCATAGTAATAATGTATGCTGCGGAGATGTCTGCATCCTTCTCTTTAGTACCTCTCTTTGAATAACTAACCGCAATACTGTATAACTAATAATGTCCTGTCAGTCATCTTTATTACAATTTCCTTGTTTGGCTGTAGTGCTTGTATTTACCTTCTCTCTAGAGAGGTAAGATTCAGTTTGGGCATTTGATGAGCATCTTCTATATTAAGTCACACTAACTTTGGTAGATTTGTTAAGAGCGAGCAAGTGTAAATTGAATGTTTGGGGTTCAAGTCACAGCGAGGGGTCCAGTATGAAATAATCGTTTTCAGTTGCAGACCACTGGTGATTATTCTGCCCACCGAAACATACTTTCAGGAAAAAACATATTCAGGGACATCTCCTGTAGTCTTAGCCTTAAACTGATATGATTCTCAAAACACTGATCCTAAGTGCCCCAAAGCTGTATTTAGACAAGCATGCTTTTGTAGATTACTGGCTTTACAACAAGCATCCTGTTTCTTTCCCTAGGCACTCCTGTTTTTGTGAGTACCCTGTAAAGCACTAAATATTGAGCCTAGCAGCCATTCCAAGGCCGTAAACTGGGGTTGGTCATAGAGTTGAGGATGTGGCTGAAATGATTACTCCAGCATTATATTCCATGTTCATTTTGGATAAATATTGAGATATATGTAGTGTTTTACTTGTTGTCTATCCAAAGGATGTTCGATTGTCAAAGGTTATTGTGGTTCACCTGTGGCTACACTGGAAATGTATATGTTTGCACCATGGATGATAAACTCAGAGTGCCACAACAGTCCCTGCATGCATCCCATGATATGGATTTGAGGATCAAGCATCTAAAGCAGAAATGGGGCCCAACGTTTAGCCACCCCCTGCCTCAAGGTCTGTAGATACTAGGATTGTACACTGTGGTATTGCATTTTCATCAATCTGTACTTTAGTGATTTTGTGGATTCTTCTTTTATCTTGGCAGGTCCTAAGCCAGAAACAGTCAATGAGTTTTGGAGGATGATCTGGGAACAGAAGTCTGCAGTTGTTGTAATGTTAACAAATTTAAAAGAAAGAAAAGAGGTAAGGAAATGTTGCTTGTATTTTGTTACTTCACACATCTTGCCAAATCCAAAACTATTCAGTAACACAAAAATGTTGTACCTTGTTGTCTTATTGTGTAGGAATTGCAACACTTCTCGTTTCGTTTCAAGGAATTCTGGTCCTATTAAATGTTGTAAACAGCCTATTTTCCAAACGTCAAAGCCTTTTGTTTTTAATTACGAGGTTTGTTGAAGTCTTGCTATAGTTATGTAGGGCTGCCACAAACTCAGCAATAAGTTGTGACCTCGAGGACTTTCGCAATTGAATGTATGTTCTGTTTTTATGTCTATAAAGTAGTAAGTCACAGTGGTTGTACAGTTCCAAGGATCAACCTAGCTAACATCCGTGTGCTCCCAACTCCACTCGCAGCCCCCAGAGAGCACCTGTCTGAAAAATAACAGTGCAACATTCAGGGCTCTAGTAGAGGCGTCTTATTCTTTCAAATGAAGTCGGAATTGACAACAAGCACTGGCAAAGCAAAAAGGTCTGGCTTTTTGGTTTTGCAAATTCTTTTTGTCAACGCTATTCAGAATCCGCTATCAGAAAATAAAATGTTCATTTCTGAACAGCAAAAAAATAAAAAATAAATTAAAGACTTGCAGTGGTGTATGTGTGGACATGCATAACACACATGGACACGTATGCATCATGACACTATTGCGGTCCCAGTGTGATGATGTATGTGTGCACGCACCACTCATGCATGTGCATATATGATCATGCAGTGGCAATTTAGCCTCAGTAGATGGTATAAGTGAGCCATGCATCACCATGCATGGGCATGCATACATCATGTTGTAGCGGACATTTTTTGCTTTTTTAGTTTACTGTTTAAGATAGCGAATGCCCCTCTTGTAATGGTAAATTAATTTTTTTTAAAAGGGGGATGAATGACATTTAGAGAAAACAGTCTCCCAGTAGAAAGTTGCAGCTCACTAAAGATTTTTTTTAAAAACACTTTCCAAAGGGGCTCAGAATGGTGGGGCAGCAATGGATTAGCAGGGGGTTGGGGAAGGCAGTCAGTGCTGCCGATGAGTGATGGTGAGCATGGGTGGGGGGGTGGAACAATAGATGAGTCTTGGGCATGTAATAATAAAAAGCAGAGCAGAAAAGGAAGGGGTGGGGAAAGCCAGGGTGGAAGAGCAAAACAGAGAGCATGAGGGTGGGGTAGGAAAGTGTGAAGCAGCCCACAGTGGAGAACGCAAGGAAACGTGCACTCCTATTGAATGCAGTCAGCAAAAGAAAAAAGTAATTCCCTGAATGTAAGTAGTGGATAGAAACAAGTCATCAAGTCAAGGGGATGATAAAGATGCTAAGCTAAAAGAGGGACAAACAGACAAAGAGGAAGGAAATTCATTGAATACGAAGTAAGCAAATGAGATTGACAAGAAAGCCAACAAATGATAAGCAATGGGCAGATGCAAAGTCCTCTGTAATTATTGGTAATATGCACAATACGTTTTTCAACAACAAACAGCTAAACGTGTCTATAGGGGAGACCTAAAAAGGGCTAATCTCTCAAGTGGATGCACTATGAGTTACGGGTACTAAATTCTGAAGTTTGGTGTTTTATAGGTTTCAGGTTTTAATGGTTAATGTTAGTAGAAATTATTGCTGTTATGTGGTTTAGTCTATAAATATCTTTTATTAACACACGCTGCCTATGTATATTGTGGATTACATTTGGAATTTTGGTTTTCTGTGACATGTTTATAGTTTTAAAGGTAATCTGTTGAACACTAAGGGCCAGATGTATGACTGATTTTTGTGGTCGCAAACGGGAAATCGGCCTGTTTGCGACCACAAAATAGGTCTGTGCAATATACAAACCCTATTTTGCGAGTCGGTAACCAATTACCGACTCGCAAGATAGGGTTTGCGACTCGCTATTAGGAAAGGGCGTGCAAAGGGCGTCCCTTCCTAATAGCGAGTCGCACTTCTATGTTCGATTGTTTTTCGACCACAATTGCGGTCGCAAAACACTCGCAGTTTACCACCTATTTCAAAAAGGTGGTAAGCCACTCATAAACGGGAAGAGGTCCCAGGGGACCTCTTCGTCTTTGTGGCTGGCAGCAAAAATATTATTTTAGGAGCAGGCAGTGGGCCCACGGACCACTGCCTTCTCTTAAAAAATGAAACTTTTCTTTTTTAAATGCATCCCGTTTTCCTTTAAGGAAACCAGGATGCATTTTTAAAAAACTGCTTTATTTAAAAAGTAGGCACAGACATGCTGGTCTTCTGACCCCAGCAGGCCACCATCCCTGTGAGTGCTGGCCATTCCCAATGGAGTCGCAAATTGCGATCTGCCTCATGAATATTAATGAGGAGGTCGTTTGCGACCCCATTGGGAATCACAAACAGTGTCTGAGACACTGTTGTACATTCCAGTTTGCGAGTCGCAAAACGATGCAATTTGTGACTCGCAAAATGGAAGGGTCGTACATCTGGCCCCTAATCCGGTGTAATGAGGAAAGTTGTCAGGTTCCTGATGCAAATCAGCTTAAGGACCTTCCTGTCTCTGAAAAACTACTAGACAAATAAGTAAATGAACTACTTGCTCACTGTAGCGATCCGGGGACAAATGAGGGAGTGAGAGAGAAACACTGGACTGGAGTTCTCTCTTGGGCAGGATCCGGCACATGTTGAGAGTGGTTCAGGAGGATTCACTGGCAGGAGCATAGTACGGCAGTGCACAGGATTTCCAATGGTGGATCTTGCCATGGACACTAATGCAAACCAAAGAGCTACAAGATACCTTATGGTAGCAAGAACACAATACAGCCGCAAGGGAATGAAAGTAGGTGAATTAGAGACGTGAGGTAACCAATTTAGGAGGTAACCTACAAAGGTGAGGGACACAAGGACAGGTACAAATTAATTCAAATGGAGAGCCACAACAACTAAAGTCACATTGCCTAACGCTGTCTTCATGTTACATAGGTCCTTAAATACTAACTGTACCTCTTCTGTACCCCTATTATATCAGAATTGTATTAAGACCAGTGAGTATAGTCTACAGGTGAACATCAGGTTAGCATCTAGAGTTTGAGTCCTTTCAGTTTCCGTTGCCCCGTTCTCCGAAAGTCTAATCCAATATCTATGGCGAGACCTAATCCTGACAAATCGTTTCTCCAGAGAACCGTTCCTGAAAACACTGGATTTAATTAGCACTCAAAATAATGGTATAACTTACTACACTTGACTATACTTTATAAGTGGAAAACAACCACTGATCACTATTAATATTTAATAGGCCGCTATATCCTTAATGCATATTTGAACATTGTGTACAATTACACACTGTGGAAAAGCAGAATGATTAGCATATCTGCATTGCTTCCTTTTTTGTTTATGGGGAAAATATCTTTCCTCTTGAAGAAACACTTTCACTTACACTGCACTATGTTTAGCAGTGATCCATTCCCCTTCTGGCCCTGGAAGGGAGACTATTTCAGCATTTTGCAGGAGTAAAACTTTGACCTTATCCAGGGTGGGTCAGACAGGTGTTTGTGAATGCTCACAAACTCTGCAAGTTTGGGGAAATTCACAAACTTACAAGACAAACCATGCCTTGTTCCTTGCACTTCCTACCCCTTGTGTGAGGTTTACTCCTTCTAATCCTACTTGTACTTACTCGAGACAGCATTGCACAGTAGTAAAACCAATTATGCCTACCAGGTATGCTTTTGTGGAAAGATGTCAGGCATAAATTGAGCCATTTATGCCGTATACATATCTTTAGGGAGGAAGACAGCTTTGTGTCTTGGTCCATAGACTTTACATCCATTCTTCACAAAGCTGCCGTAAGCACGACTCTGGCATAAACAAGATGTTAGACCTTACATCCTTGGCATGGTATTCCTCCAAACGTTTTGACTACATCCCTCCTGTTTGGCTGAACTTGCTTTTGTTGATGTTATGACTCTGTGCACTTTATGCCTGCTATCTAGTGCTAAAGCGCTTGTGCTCTCTCTCACATACATGGTAAAAGTATCTTACACCTAATTTGCACCTTTAATTTGGTTGTAAGTCCCTAGTAAACAGTACTTCATGTACCCTGGACCTGTAATTAAATGCTACTAGTGAGCCTCCAGCACTCATTGTGCCACCCAGTAAGGTTTCCTTTTAAAGCATGTCTCAGGCCTGGCACTGCAGCTGGTAGTGCAGTTTTAAACTATCATTTAAAACTGCCAAAATGAACCCTTTGTCAGGCCTTTCCTTTTTAGTACTCATAAGTCACCCCTAAGGAAGGCCCTAGGGCGACGTACATTGTATTTAAAGTTTAGGACACATGTCTTTAAGTTTTGTATGTCCTGGCAGTGAAAAATTCTTAAAGTAGTTTTTCACTGTTGTAAAGTCTGTCTTTCCTATTGACTAACACTGGGTTACCTTGTTACACTTAATAAGTGCTAACTTTGAATTGAGAGCAGATAGAAAAATATGTTTACAGTCAAATTAATTCTAATTTAAAATCTTCTTCCATGGTGAAGTCAGATTTAAGTTATACTTCTGAAAATGCGACTTTAAGAAAGTGGGCATTTTCTTGTCCCAACCATTTGTGCCTTCTGCCAGTGTCCTGGGTCACATGACTGTGAATAGCTCTGCTGTTGGGATTTGTGTAGTCCTTTTAGGCAGTGACACAAAGGGGGCTTTTGTGTGGACAGGATGGGCCATCCTGACAGGATAACAGGGAAGGGGCTGGCTACAGCGACAAAGGGCTATGCCTCCTGCACACACAAAAGAACCTGATCCTAGGCTGTCCTGCCTTTTGTCAACCCCAGAGAGTTTGGACCCTTGACAGGGTACGGGGAGTCACTTTCCATAACAAGATGTGCGGGTAGGCAGGGATTCTCCCCACACAAAGGCTGACACCAGTTATAAATATTAGACATCCATAGCCACTCATCAGAACCCTCCTGGACCTGAGAAATGTACAAAAGAAGGACTGCCATGCTGGCACAGGATGGCCTTGCTGCTTGAAGGACTGCCTGGCTGTCTGAGAAGGAAGACTGGACCTGCTTGCCTTAATCCCAGGCTAACCAGAGTGACTCCAAGGGTCAGTTGGCTGACCTCCAGTGTGAGCAACAGGGACACAACAAGGTTCAGAGGCTATAGCGAGGAGTGTCTTTGACTCCTGACCTGCACTTCTTGCTACATCGACGACCGTCCTCAACGCTCAGCCTTCTTCCTCGTGGCCTCCTCCAAAGCGAACAGAATTCTTCATGCCAAACTTAGAAGGTAACTTTTCATTGAGACTAACCTGGTCCCTGTATCCGACCCATGCTCCATTGTAGTTGGCCTGAACTTGTGACTTTGCCAACCAGATGACTGCGAGTGATGCTTTGTGCTTTTAGGCTCTATTTTCACCAAAAACATGTATATCTCCAGTTCTACTGATTGGATTTGTGTTGCTGTGGTATCACTTTATTAAAATGTACTCTATTTTTTCATTTGGTTTGGGATTTTTTGTGTTGTGTTTTCCCTTTTTTACTTTTGGTGTGCTGCATAAATAACTTACACATTGCCTCTAAGTTAAGCCTGACTGCTTTATGCCAAGCTACCAAAGGGTTAAGCACAGGTTAATTTAGTGACTTTTTTGGTTCATCCTGACAAGGATTGTGGTTGTTGCCTGAGTGGTGCTTCCACTCCTCTCAAACATTAACCCAATTTCTCACACAAGAATTTACACCTGAGTTGGGATTACAACTTATGTGGCAATAACACACTTTTATCCCTGCACAAATTTCAAGTGCAATCTGGCAGAATTTCTGCAGGGAAATTACAGCTCATTCTGAGTTTTACTGTTTGGAATGGGAAAACATGTGGGATTACCGTGTTATCCATCATTAGGAGGTGTTGAACTCAGAATGCCCTGTGATATCTATATTTAATGGATGCTCTATTACTTCCCAAAAAGCAAGGCAGTTTGAACGCGCCCCATATCAGTGATATTTACGGTACTATGAGTGCTTGATTCATCAGACATACAAACACAAGGCTAGAAATATGAAAACGTACATCTCAACTGCGTTTGAGGAGAAAAAGGAAATTTCGCACACAGCTTTATTCACAATCTTGTATTTTCACAAAACGTGCTGCTGATACACAATTTGTGTTTTTACTTGCAAATGACTGGCAAAATATGCACTCAGTGCAAGGGGGTGGCACGCTCTTGTCTTTACCCATCCCTTAACCACAAAGCGACTCAGCGAGATGTAGGTCTGGCCCTTAAATCATTTACCTGAAAAACGTCCTTCTTCACATAAGGGAATGTATTACACTGTTAGGGGACACAAATTTCCAATTTCAGTCCCCCTCTGTCCTCAATGACCATACATTGACAAGAGGCATTTTGCCCCTCGCAAATGCAAGACAGTACTTCGTCAATTACGGCCAAATACCTCTAAACGGTGTATGGCCAGTTGTGTTTCCCACATTTGTACGCAGCATTTAATATGCCTTTTAAGAAGTTCTGAGTGTCACTGATGTAAGCACCAGATAAAATGGAATCCCGTATTTCTAGTTCTGTCTCCGATGTTGGTCTGTTTGGAATGAGTGTACCCAACATGGGGCCTGATTCACAATGGTAAACTTACGCTTTTGTAAGTTTATGATTGTTTTGTATTCACAAAGGGATTTACGAGTAGTATCTTTACGAGTGAGAAGTCTCCACACATAAAGACATAGGACTGTCCTATTTCCTGGCATTTCTGTACTGAATAAAATAAAATAGATGACCTTTCAAGATATACATAAAAGGGAGATGAATAGTCAGTCTTATAGATTAAGAGTGAGTTTATTCCACAATTGTTCAGTTTAGAACTTGAAGGCATGGGCTTTTATTACATATATAGCACAACGGGTGAGTGCGCTTGCTTTCTGTGCTCCTCGGGACACTTTGATATTATAGAAGAAGCCACTCTCTTAAAGAGATGTTCCTTCATTTCATGAGGATGAGGCCCCATGAAAATGAGGGAAACACTTTTCCTCTGCACCAATGCTGTGCTAAGGACAAAGGCGCAGAGGCAGAGACCATAAGAATGTGCACTGATTTTGTGCCACAAAGAGGTGGCACACAGTCATTGCACTCCACGAGGGTGCCCTCTGAAAGGGGCAAAAGGGGTCCATGCTTTGCAAGTCAGTGCAGACACTTACTGCATGGTCACAATCATTCACTGCACCCGCCTGCAGGGAGATCTTTGTCTCCCCTTACGAAGTGTAGGTCAGGTGCCACTAGCACTGCAAACGGAGCCACTGCTTCAAACAGCTGCTCAGCCTTTCCCTTAATGCACTGCCCCCAGGGCAGATGCACGTTTTTGTCTGTCTTGGGGCAGCACATAATCTGTAATCGGGTGCACTGTCTCTCTTTGCGTAGAATGCACCCTATTAAAGGTGCACCATGGGGCAAACAGGTGCAGTGTGTCCTAGCTATAATACAGTCCCTAGTCCAGTGCGGGCCCTCTCTGTACTACTGTGTGTATGGGAGCTTCTAGCTTTTCTGAATTGGCTGAACGAAGTAGTCACATTTGACATCATGCACCAATTTTTATTAAAATAAAAGGAGGCATTTAATGATGAATGTCTATTGGACCATCCAGAAAAAGCAAACTTGCAATGGGTGGAATGCTTAAATTAATCTCAACCACTGGTAATTACTCTGAGCCTCACTCCAGTTCACTGTGCCACTCGAGACTCCAACCATTTGCACTTCAGCCTTAAGCTTGGGCCAATAGAAACCGTCCAACCTAAACTGCCAGGTCATGTCTCTTCTGAACGTGAACTCAAGAAACGCTGGAGAAGTTTTAGTATTATTGGGCCCAACAATGAGGTGAAGCTAAAGTTCTGTGGGCACAGTGGGGTACAGAACCCACTTCTTGACATACCCATCGCAACTAAGAAAAATAAAAAAGCGATAGCAGAAATGCTTGAATTAATCTCGGCCACTAGTAGTTTCTCTGTGTCTCTCTCCAGACCATCATTTGTTTTGCTCACTCGGCCACACGGGATGGACCATGTGGAGCTTTCAGTGCATCCTAAAACTGGACCTCTCTTACTCTAGCTGCCAAAACAAGGACCTAATAGCTAGATCAGTGATACTCAAAGTGCGGCCCTCCTGACCTTTACGTGCAGCCCCCTGGTCAACAGCAGAACTGGACTGTTGTTTACTCGACTCAGCACTAACACTGAAAAGATGTTGAATAAACAGGCAAGAATTTATTTAAAGGTTATATGAAGTTAAAGAAAGAAAGTAACTAGGTTGTCATGCACCACTTAACTTTAGGAACACCTTCATTTTTAGAGGCATCTTGAAGAAAAAGTGTAAAAATATGATAAAGTTTCTTCAAAATTTAAAAAGTATGTTTCATTAACATGCAGAACCATTTCACCGTAGTACATCAGATGAAATCAATTCATTGAGAACTTTTTTTTTTTTAAGTGATAGTTTTTAAACATGAATTTAGAAGCATTCATTCTTTGCCTCACCCTGACAACAATGCCAATAGTCAACTAAGAGGCAAGTCCATTGTTATGTGCACACTTTGGGTGGCCTGGATTCCTATTATACATGAACAATATTATAGTTTAATAAATAAAACATGGGAGAAAGTTTTGTACAGCCTACATCCTTAAGTCATGTATTTCGAGGTCCTCATATGTGATAAAGAAGAAAAAGTAGTGAAAGTGAAATAAAACAATTGCCTAGGATCACACAATTTGGTAAAGTGGGGAAACCGAGATTAATCCCAGGTTTTCTGATTTCATGCAGTTCAGTCACTAGATGTATATACTTCACTTTCCCTACACCTACCACACCGCCAGCCCCCCCCCACCCACCAAAACTCTCCTCTCTGACCGCCACCCTGCTGGCATCAATGTGGCCCTATGTGACATCACAGACCAAACTTTTGGCCCCTGGGAAAAAGTTTGCGAGGGCCCATGCTGAAGATATATAATCGCAACATTGAATGTGCTTCAAGATCCAAATGGTGCGTTCTATAATTATTGGGTCGTTGTTCTAGCATGAATTCCAGGACCCTAATTAAACATCTTCACAATATTGTATAAGGGCATGAAATGTAAAACGCCCCTCCATGCCCTTTGCAACTTGCGGAGCTAGTGTCAATTAGTTCTCTCATGATGCCCAGTATTTTCGCTTTCTGGCTGCTTGAACATCCTTAAAATTGATGCCCTCATATCAATGGTCCAGGAAGCAGTGGAGACCACTAAGATCGCAGTCTTCAAAGGTATATGGCAGCATATATACATACGCCAATAGCAATCTGGTAGCTTGAGAAATGCAGGTGTTCTGCTTCCGGTGCAGGGGGCAGCTTATGAAGGAGCTAAGTGCTGCCAGATTAATTTTATAACTGGCTACAATTGGAATATGCCAGTTTCACCAGTGGTCCTTGCCAGGCTTTTGAAAGAAGCGGATTTAAAGCAGAACCCTGGGGAGCATGGCAGGAAGTTACTTCTGGCAAAGATCGAAAGGGGGAACAGTGAGGGGAGGGACCTGCCTGACAGTAGGGTTTGTATCCAAGCTGGTGCTTGCTCTTGCACCCTTAGAACATAAGGTCTTGTGGGCAGTGGTGTCAAGGGCCAGGGAAAGATTTAATAGCATCAGATTCCTGGCACTGCTGTGGTAGTCTGCTTCCACACTAAAATGATCTAGAATGGTGACAGTAAACATTTTTACCATTCGGGGTAAGAGGCCAGCTTGCACTCGATTAAGCTGGTTACTTTAATTTTATCATGATGGCGGGTTTGTCATCAAATACATTAAATCCGTTAAAATAAAATTATGTAATTGAAATTCAGTTTACTGTTTTGCTGTCTGTAACCTTGTTTGCTAGTACGTGACATCTACTTAAAAGTGATACCGGGAGGGAGGTCGTACAAGGTTAGAATAAATGTTAAACTCTACATTGCAATTACAATGACAATCGAAAGGTGAGGGTAAAATCATATTCCTTCAAATCAAGTATTAGGTAACTGCCTTCGTGTTGTCAGATTAATTGTAACTTTAACTATTTTAGTTCATCTGATGAATAGGACAGTACTACACAAGACAGCACCATATGCAGACCCATGGCGTTACCTTCCCGCCTGAGGGTCCTACTGGGCTTCAGGTATAGGCAATTTGTCACACTCCCTCCTTCACAAATGTAGTGTCTGTGTGCTCCTACTGAGAGACCTATCTCGCTAGAAAGAGTACATTTCTCTCACTGCGTCATGCACAAGAACTCGTTATTTTAAAAAGAGCTAATCAAATTGGCTATCACATGTATATTGCCCTGAAACACGACCTCTTCCTATTTTTTCATTCAATTCTCTGTTTTTTCAGCGCTTCTGAATCCATGATAGTTTTTAAAGGTATGGTCCATGAGCTGCGAAACTGGTGTTCTCACACATGTTGCTGTAGAATTCATCAGCAAAGGAAATCACATGACACAAGATTACTGCCCTTCTATGTGATTGTAGCTTACATGGCACATTTTAGATTAAAGTGTTTGAGGTAAGAAACTATTTACACCAATAGTTGTCTACTTCACTGAGTAACACCCAACAATCCCTTGCGCCTACAAACATACAATCAAAGCCGACACATGTGTACTTTGGATGCTGTCCATGTGTTGTGCAAATTAATTGCTTTCCAAGGCAAACAACATAATCAGTTCCATGTTGATGATAAGTTGTCCAGAATACGGGGCCAGAGGCGTGGTGTAAAGCACAAGGTATGTAGTCTGGGGGGGGGGGGTGGAGTGCAGTGCTGGAGGGATGTGTGGGATACTCCGCTGATAATTCTGATAACCTGTGCTACACCAGTTGCCCGGTAGGAGATAACCCGAAAGGCAGGAAAGAAGTGATGTACTGGTTTACGTGCCGACTAGCACGCTTAGAACTAGTCTTCCACTGTTCCCACAGCAAGGAAGTGTTCCAGCCCTCTGGTTATCTCTGTACAGTGGAGTGTGACATGCTGACGGCCCAACCTCTGAAGACATGTACAACTTGTGTGTGTGTAAAATGGGACTCTGTTTTCTGTCTTCCCAATGCAGCAGTAAAGAGTGAATCATTGTGCTCACCATTGCTGTCACTGGTGAGCAGCTACCATGTGAACATTCAGCCTCATGTCCCCTGCCAGTCAGAACATCAGTTCTCTAGCCCTTTAAGTAGTCTTTATGAGTAAAAGGCCAATTTCCTCTGCTATTGTTATTTCAGATTACTATATTTGCTTTTTTTGTTGGTCGTAGCTTTCACCATCCAAAACGTCACTTGGTGTTACAAAATTAGTAGCACTGTAGTTTTGTCAACATGTACTTGCTCACTCTTGAGATATGCGTTATCGTTGATGTCTGTGCGTGAGATATCGACTGCCGAAACAGCTGTACCTGACTACTGAGGGCGAAGATGTAAAAAGAGGGCATGTACAGATGAGGATCACTCACCACTATTGCCATAACATTGGAGATTTGTCAGTCTTCTTTTGATTGGATATCTGATGCCATGTGTAGGAAGGTAGTATCTTTCTGCATGGTTACCCCCACTTTTTGCCTGGTGCTAAGCTGTTGTTGACTAGTCTGACTGGGATCCTGCTAATCAGGACCCCAGTCTATCTGCTTTCTCCCTAAATTGTTATGTTCAGTATTTAGGTACATCCCAGATTGGATACTGGGGTACCCTTATACGTCCCTAGTATATAGTACTAAGGTACCCAGGGCATAGGTACCCCAGAGGTCCCCCATGGGCTGAAGCGTGCATTACGCCACCCATGGGAGACCATTCAAAATGGAACTACAGGCCTGCCATTGCAGCCTGTGTAAGCTGGTGCTAGCACCACTTACTAAAGATATAGGTTTACTATATCTAGGGCACTGCACTTAAAACCTATAAGTCACCCCTATAGCAGGCCTTTGCAATACTGAAGGCAGGGTGCTTGGTTCTAAGTGAGAGTGTGCCCCTGCATGAGCAGGACACCCCTGCAGCCTACGTAGTCCATTCTCTCGGGTTGTCAGTGAAGCAGCCATCTACCATAAAGAGGGGCATCGCGTCATTACGGGATGACCATCTCGAAACTTGCGGCAACGAATCCTATCATGTTTGGTATCAAACATGTTGGAGTCATACCTCCACACCGTAGACGGTGTGGGAGGTATGATTCCAAGCACTGGAAGAGCCCCCGTTCGGCTCTCCATGTCCCCGGTACCAGTCTTCCAGACCCGGACAGCACAAAATGGTTGCTGCCGCCCAGAGATACGATTCTGCTCTCCTGCTGCTGAGCCAGGCTCGAGCAAGGGAAGGCAGAATAATAGGCATCCTGTCACAGGGAGGTGTGACAACCTCCCAGACAGGATTTAGTGTATTGGGATGGGATGGGTGCGCTTGCCAGCGCCACTCAGTCTGCATGTGGGGCACATTTGGTGTCCCCATGCATTGTCCAGTTCAAACCAGTCCTAGGAGCCGTTGGCTCCCGCTCTGGCGCGAAACTGGACAAACGACATGGGAGTACCCTCCCCACTGTTCAGACCCTCCCCTGGGAGGGTCCCCTGAATCGTCCCAACCCTTTCCTAAGGGTACTTAAGGGCTTACCTGTGGGTGCATCCCTAAAATCGTCGTGGGATAAGATTCAGATCAGACACCACTTCTTCTACCGTCTGGGCACTCTGTACTTTGCTGGATTTCGTTTGGGCTCGACTTCGTCTCCTTTTCAGTCCGCTGCATCGTCTCTGCCTGAGCACCATACAGGAACCTTCCAAGGCCTGTGGGCATCAAAGACACCTGAATGAATCTCCCTTGGAGTGAAGGAGTCACTCCCCTGCATTCGCAAGCACCGCAACTAAGTCGACCGGTCTGCTGATCCTGAGCTCCTCCAGACTCCGAAAGGTTCTGCAACACAGGTGGTAGTTTTCCACAGCTCCCGAGGCCTGACCTGCCCTCTCACCAAGTTTGAGGCCAGTGTCCCTTGTGGGGGTTGCAATAACGGAACCCCTGTGCACTGCATCAACTTGCAGTTGCAAAGGCTTGTTGACTTCCATCCAAGAAGATCTTCGGGCTCCAAGTAGCCCCAACCTCGAGCATCTCCTGTGATCAGAATCTTCAGCCACACTGCATCGTGTGCATCGTGGCCTGCATCTTTTGGTGAGCTGCTTGAGGTCCTCTCGCGACTCCAGTGCCTCCGGCCTGTGGGTTCATTTGAGGGTCACCTTTGCTTCTCTTGGGCTCCCCTGATTGCTTGGGGCCTGCCCTGACTCCCCTGCTCGTGGTGAGTCCCCTGGATCTTGCTGGTCCTGACGTTGCTCCTTCTTCAGCTCCTGTATTGGTTTCATTTGTCAAGGCTTGTTGGTGCTCCCGCCAGACACCGTCCCCTCAGCACTCGACATCCTTCGTGGGACAGCTCGTGCATGGCTCCTAGTCTTCCTCAGAATCGCCTGGTGCTCACAGCTGCAGAGTCAAGGTCCTTGTTACCTCTCCTGCAACTCCCGACATCAATAGGCATTCGTCTTCCAAGTCTCCTGGTCACTCCTGAGTGACATAGACTCTGTCCCCCTCTGCTTGCAGGTACCTCTCAACAAGAATCCACCTTCGGATTCCAACGGACACTTTCTCCTCCTTCAGCAGCGGCACTTTCCTGAAGTCCTCCATTGGGTTCGACGGGGGTTTCCGACACCACTTCACCCCTATGCACCCGGCTTCCCTGGTGTAGGTAATGTGGGTACGAGGGTATCCACAGCTGGGGTGACTCTCCAACCTTCTGTCTTCCACTGGGTTTCTTCAGGGTCCACTGGGAAGGGTCCTTAATCGTTAAAAATCCAACTGCGACTTACACGTAGACTTGTACGGAGCACGCGCTCGTGTTTCCACACTGCACTCGCTCTCCGTGGGGTTCCTAGTCAATCACCTTGGGTGGCTCCTTGGGTCCCCAGCACTTCTACGTCCTCCAGACACTGTCTTGATCTGAGTTGTGGTTCTGATACCACTTTCTCAGTATATGGTTTGGTCCCCCCTGGGGTCCACTATGTGTAACGTGCTATTTACTGTGTTTCTTTGCAAAGTATTGTGTGAATTGTGCATATCTCCGGGTAGGAGATATTTGTATGTGTTAGAGAGTATAATATAATAAATACATAATTTTATAAATACCTTGTGTGGTTATTTTTCACTTAATCTATATTATAAAATTGCATTCTGGTAAAACAAGCTGCTTTACACTCCTTCTGGAATAAGCCTGAAGGCTGCTCTCCACAGCTACCACTTAGAGAGCTTTCTAAGGTTGTCTAAGACCTCTAAAATCACCATAAGGGTTGTCTGGATTGGTGCAAGGTGTCCACTTACATAAGTGTACTTCAGATGCCAGGCCAGCTTCTCACACCATGTGATGTTGTAGCTTGGTTACGAGCATTTCAACTGCTGCTTCTTAAAAGACAACTCCATGACCAAGCAATGTAGTGTCATTTATGTTTCATAATGTAACCACTAGTGGGAAGAATTCAAAAATGAAAACAGGAGTGACATAGTCATTGCTCAGAGGCAGTAGCGGCCCGTGGTGGGAGTGCTGCCGGGCGGTGACGTGGGGCGGGGGAGGGGCAGGGTGGGGGTTAGTAAAGTACAGAATACGGCCCAATAGAGGTAAGTAAACATATAAATAAATAAAACGGATTTCGTTGCGCGCGCTGCATCGCCAAATGCAATGCAGCGCGCGCAACGAAATTCGTTTTATTTATTTATATGTTTACTTACCTCTATTCGGCCGTATTCCGTACTTTACTACCCCCCACCCTGCCCCACGTCACCGCCCGGCAGCACTCCCACCACGGGCCGCTACTGCTCAGAGGTCAGTGCTCAGAGGTGAACCCACAGTTTAAATAAATGAATGCACAGCATTATGGTTGATATGTGTATTTAGTGGTGATGATAGTAAATTCCATTTCTTTCAACAGGATAAGTGTTACCAGTACTGGCCCGATCAAGGATGCTGGATTTATGGCAATATTCGCGTTTCAGTGGAGGATGTCATAGTTCTTGTAGACTACACTATTCGGAAGTTTTGTATCCAGCCGGTGAGTATCGCGCTCACCCTAAAATGTTCTGACTTTTTAAAACCAGTTTTGATTCGTTTTATTAACCTGCATAAGGCAACCGCTCACAACACATCCATAGAGCAGAGGCAACTGGTGAACTTGGGTTGTACATACTATACCCATGTTGCATAGAGTCAACAGGCAATGGTAAACAAAGTGCTAGGTTCATATACACAATTACTGAACAGCAGCAGTGCAAGAAGCCCTTGTGCACTGAGCATTTACAGCACAGGTAGAAGCTGTGCAGTGTCTCATAGAGCGAGGCAGAACAGACAGGAGTTTTATTAGCATCCTCAAAAACAAAAGAAAGGCAGGATGGACAAAACTCTGTGCTGGGTGATTCGAGAAGATCCTCCCTCAAGAAATGTTTGAGACTGTGTAGGTGTCAAAAAGAGTACATACATCACACTTTTTTCCCAAGAATATGGCTAAAAACATAGGTTTGCAGGCAGCTTGAAGACGAACTCCCCAGAACCTGAAATAGTACTCTGAAATAATATTGCCCTGTACCACCAATTGTGCCTGTAAAAGGAATAATGATTTTGGGTGCCAGCTAATTAAAAATGCCCACTGTAATTTATACACCAGGAAGAAACCATGGTGAGAATCCCTGCTATTATAGCGTAATTCCAGAAATAATGTGGTTTATTTTCATTTTCCAACAAATAATAGTATATGCTGACATGCTACAAATATATAGCAGGGTACTTCGGATCTTATTTTTGTTTGCTGAAAAAATATAATCACAGTAATATAGACCTATTTTTGTTGAGTGTGGGGGAGAACCTTTTTTTTAAAAACCACAGGCTTACATTTTAATCCTGTTCCACGCCTTCTGAAGCACCTCACTTTCCCTCAAATATTGATCTGGGTAAACCAAACTGGAGACTGAAAACCTTCAGAAGAGCAAATCCGGAAGCTGTAGCTGGAAAGGGCTCAAAAGGTTGTGAATATTGATTAAGCAGTTCCGTTATAGCCTCAGACTTCCCACCACAAACCTCAGAATGGGAAAACTAAGATGGGATTGGTAAGGGGAAGGTTGAATCTTTTTTAGGTACGCTTGGTAGGTTGTCCCTTATCAACCAGTAACAGTCCAAGCTTTTTATATGCATTCTGGTAGCACTGTTACCTTTAGGAAAAGTCATCAACTTTTTAGGGCAGGCTTCTCATACTCCAGCACAACACTCACAGAAGCAGAAGGGTTCCCTCTACTATCATTTCAAGTTCACAAGTAATGTCCAGGTCCCACTGGTTTACTGGAATTCCCTCAGGTAGGCAACATATTCCTCTGTCACAGGACCTCCCGGACCCTCCATTTACACAAGGGAAGTTCTAGGGGAACACAAGGGATTCACTGGCAGTATCTTGACCTCTTGGTTCCCTTTGAATGAGCAGGACACTAGTGGCACTTGTCCTGGAGCAAAATACTGGACACAAATATTCAAGACAGTTTGTATATCCCACCCACCCACCCACCTTGCTCTCTCTGGCCTTTGGGGAAGGTCTGGTTAGTTCAAGAGCATCCTAGGAATGCCAGCCTTCCCAATGGCACCCAGCTAGGGTGAATGGGGGTTGGAGTATCATCAACTGAATGTGGAGTTTCCTGTTTCGATACTAGTGCCACCTTATAAATACGTACTGGGATCAGTAAGAGTAGAACTAAGAGGAACGAAGATTACCAGCGAGTCATCAGTGTTAGCAGACACTCCATAATTCTAATGGGATCCACACTACAGTCACTACATTGAGTTGGTGCCTCTTGAGAAGGTTTATGTTCCAGTGAGTTGTCAGTTGGACAACTTTTTTGAGGCTTAAAGAAATTGCAAAGTATGTTAAAAATGATATACAAGAGAAGACTGTAGTTGGCCCTTTGCCACAATGAATGCTGTAGAAACCATAAGCTAATGCATGCTGTATTTATGGACTCAATGAAGGATGAATATAAGTAAATGTACAGGGCAGTGCTATAGCACCGCGGCATGTATGCAACATATACTTTGTTTGGATCACATCTACATATTCGAAGGCCAAACTTTCATGATCTATTTCTCAAAACACAATTCTAATGCCCCAGATATATGAATCGGCTTTATTGAAAAATGCTCCAAAGTATTTGCATTGTGGCCTAATTAGTATTCCTTGCGCCGCTGAAAAGTCTGCGAGTCCGAAGCTGGAAACCGAGCCACTTGTAGATTATCTGCAGGATGTGGTTAGTGCCGGCATCTTATAGGGTGTGATTACTGTAATGGGTACCCTTTCACAAAGGTTACGAATCCAATCACAATTCTGCTACGAGAAAAAGAAAGCTAATGGCTGAGTCTTACTGATACCACTCGGCAGCATAAACAAGGAGTGAACGTGCAAATAAAAGGCTCTTGTAAACCTAGAAGTGTATCTTGCTTACTATTGCATTTCTCTCTCCGCATTCATTACGATGGAGCTTTACAGTTATTAACTACAAGAGGCCACAGGCCTGACATTATTTAACCTGACCTTGCCCCCCCTTGTGGCCATTGCGAGTTGCCCGGTATTTTTGGAAGGTAATACCCAGCCTAATAAATACTGGTACAGTCAGGTGTGGTGTTTATCAGGTGTGGTATTACCTCCTAATTTCGAGTTCCATATTCTAGGATATGTGATCATGCAGAAAGGTTTCATTTTTTTGTGGTACTGAGCTGCAAAATTCTGCCAAGTTTTACCTGGCACAGTCTGAGTGGGGAAATGGTGCAAAAAACTGTGGTATTGCTGCGCAAGTTGAAATCCTGATTTGGGTGTAATTTTCTGATTATGTTTGCTGACCCAGTGAGAAAGGAAAGCCTTTGCATTTGACCAGCATTGGTAGGAGCAGAAGTGAGATGTGAACAGCAGCAAATAGAGAGTGTGAGTTGTGGAGAGATGTAAAGAAAGAGAGGGAGGAAAGCAGACTTCTTGTGACAGCAAGCTGTGGCTTGAATCAGGCATTTGTTAAATGTAATTACAGCTTTCCCCGTTTCTGGAACGAACTGCTAACATTTAACACATGGATAGACAATACAAGTCATTGCAAACTGCATACATAAAATTAATAAAATATGGAAAATATGATTGATTGAGTCTGTAAAATTCAGGTTCAGACACTCCCAAACACAAGGGACCAGATCCCAGCTTTGAAGCAAAGACTTTCATTCAGACTACAGTACAGATGGAGGCATTTTTTTAAATATGGTTTTAATAAAGATTATTAGATTTCATACATCGCAAACTTCTAATGCTTAGGTTTTTTTTTACATGCGACATTGTTTAACAATAGTTAACCGACCTTTCCAAAAAAAGAGTTCCGTTTTCCCTAAATGCGTACACAATGATCTTATCCCTGAACGGTAAGTCCTGACGAAAATTACACACCAGAAAGGCCCTATTTTTAAATACTTTCTAACTTTAGAAAGGAGACACAAATTGTCTGGCTGCATTGGGCCCTTCAATGTCACCTGCAGTGCTTCCATCTGTAATGTTACCAAAGGGAATACTGAAGCCACACAGTCCATGTCATTGCTTTGTCTACCATCTTTGTTGCACCATAGTTAGGAGCAGATCTTGGAGCCCTCATCTAGAATATTACAGCCTTCTGAAGTATCATTATTTGATACTAGTAAATCAGAGACTAAGCAAAAAAGACTCCCTTTTGTCTTATTATCTGGGTATCTGAGTCCTGTCTGGTACTGTTGAGCATCATTGTTATTTACCAAGTAGGAATAGAACAGTGCAAATATATATAGAGTTAGCAAACAGGAAGATGTTAGTTGCAGCAGATTTTGCTGAATAACTAACGCATCCTTTAAACTACAATGGAGTCGTTATAGTATCTGAATCAGGAACTTATGTGGATCATTAACATCAACAAAATAATCATGACCTCTCTAGCTGAGATTTTTCAAAAATAGATAAAGCAACAAAGACAGAAAGAAACTTAAGCCAGAGAGTTGTGATTACAATTCTGCCTGTACAGTGACACAACAACTTTACAAACATAGTGAGCTAAAGTGGAAGCTGCCCCATGACACAAACAAATCAGATCTCTAAAATCAAGCAAATGAGGGGGGGGGGGGGAGATATTTCATGGATCTGTTTTGTTAATACATCATACTTTAATATAGCCTTATAGCCCGCCGTAGCGGGCTATACCGGCTATTAAAGGCCCGCTCCAGCGTTAAAGGCCCGAGCCGAAGGCGAGGGCCTTTACAAGGGGAGCGGGACTTTAATAGCCGGTGTAGCCCAGCTCACGAAGGGCTATAAGATTATTAGAACATTCTGCCACTAGAAGGCAGAATGTTCTAACAAATAAAACAAAGGCCTCTCGGAGCCCGAGGGGGTTTAAATCCCCTCGAGCTCCGAGAGGCCTTTGTTAAATGTAATAAAGTAATCCTGATGTTACTCTATGAGAGAGAAGGCCTTGCAGTAGTGAAGAATGACTTTGGGAGTTTTTCACTACCAGGACATATAAAACTTAAAAGCACATGTTCTGCCTTTTAAATACAGTGCACCCTGCCCTTTGGATTGTCCAGAACCTACCTTAGGGGTGACTTATATCTATAAAAAGGGGCGGTTTGGGCCTTGCAAAGGTTTATTTTGCAAGGTCGACTTGGCAGTGTAAACTGCACACACAGGCTCTGCAGAGGCAGGATGGAGACACGGTTAAAGGGCAAGTTAAGTGGGTGGTGCAATCAGTGCTGCAGGCCAAATAGTATGATTTAATTTACAGGCCCTGGGTACAGGAGGTACCACTTTACTAGGGACTTAGAAGTAAATTAAATATGCCAATTGGGGATGAACCAATGTTAACATTTTTAGGGGAGAAAACAGAAGCACTTTAGCACTGGTTAGCAGTGGTGAAGAACACAGAGTACCAGCAAAAAACGAGGTCAGAAAAGGGGAGGAGGCAGGCAGAAAGTTGGTGGGAAGACCGCCCTAAGGTTGTCAGGTCTAACAACTGGATATACTAACCACCTTAGAACTAGGCCTTCTTATTAGATTGTAAATGTGGCTTGACTTTTTTTCTGATTCCATTGTAACAGCTGAACCACATTTCTTGCTCTTAGAATTTAGCTAGTAAGTAGCCTTAGTTTAACAATAAAGAATGTGCATGAGAAGCATTGTTACACAAAAACTCCACCAAGGACATTAGTTCTCCCCAAGTACCTTAATGTATACAACCCATACAAATTAATAAGAGTCTTTCTGATTATCTGAGTTTCAAAATGTGGTTCTAGATGGAACACCAAAAAAAGAAAGCATTGACAAAGCCAATAGTTCTTGCCTTGGCATGCTGGTGAAATGCTTAATTTGCTTTAATTTGTATAGCACGCACATGCCACAAAAACACAACGAAGTAAAAATGCATGCTGCTGTTAATGGGATAAGCATTAGCTTGCAATATAGTTTTTAAATAAAATAAAATAGCAATTACATATAATTATAATAGAATGTAACAGTACAGGTGCTTCCAAGCAGACAGGTAAACTTTTGGACTGGTATAGGTATAGGAATCCTTGTTAGTTTTAGTGCACTTCAAATGAAAATATGATTCTTATTGTGCAGTGAAAAGATGCCATTGACTTTGAGTTAAAGTAATCTGAAGACATAGGGCTTGATTGCGAGTCTGCGGGTCTTTGACCGCCAGACTCATGGTGGCGCAGCGGTGGCTGTCCTGCGGCCGCCTTATTACAATGCGGCCATTTGAACCACCAGACTCACGGTGGCGCAGCGGTGGGTGTCCTGCGGCCGCCGTATTACATAGCGGCCATTTGGACCACCACCGCTGCACCAGGGAACCGCCGTTCCCTGGCGGGGGCACAGTGGACAGTGGTATACAATATGCAAGGCAGGACCGCGGTGGTCCTCCGTGCATATTACGAGTTTCCCCACCGCCAGCTTTTTCATGGCGGTGAGCCCGCCATGGAAAGGCTGGTAGTGGGGAAACAAAGCCCGCCACCCTGGGGATGCATTCAGGGGGGCACAACATGTGCTCTCTATTTGCATGCACCCTAAGTTTCAGCACAGCAAGGACTTCACAGTCCATTCCGTGCTGGAACTGTTTTTGCATTCCCTTTGTAGTGCCTGTTTTCAGGACACCGCCGTGGGAACAGCAAAAGAGAGGCCTGCTAGACACGAGGTGAACTCGTAATCTGGCAGCGGGCCATGCTCGACTCTGGTGGTGCTGTTTCGGGGCAAAGCCGGCGCAGCACTGCCAAAGTCGTAATCAGGCCCATAGCTCAAACACAAAAGATGGCTAAAAGTAAAAACTGGAAAAAGGATAAAGAATGGAAAGAAAAAAAAACATTGACAAAGTAAATTAGTATCCTACCAGCCCTGGCACTGAAGTGCACTTCTTTTTAGATGGATGTGCTCTTGTGATCAGGCAACATGCTGTCACTAGTAGTGCAAGTAAGTCAGTGGCTAATGGTAGCTGACCCATTACCCCATGGTGTATGCCATGTTGGGTGGAAGCAAAATGCGAATGACAACTGAACAGGCCAATAGGTGAAGAGGGCTAACCAAAAGTATACATAAATGTATGTATTTTTTAGTTAAGATTTTTTCTGATTACCTGAGACTGGTGAAACAGCTAAAGCTGACTCTAGCCAGACCTAAACCTGTAGTTCTGATTGTAACAGTTCACCATGAGCTTTTCCAAAACAAGAAGTCAAATATGGCCCTCTAAATCACTCAGGATGACAGATGACTTTTCATGGAGTGTGTAAATGTAATTCTAAAATAAATTAAACAAGATGAAAGTAGCTACATCAGTGCAACAAAATATGGCAGTTAAAAATAACTGCCACTAGAATTACCATAATAGTTAATGAACTTAGTAAGTCAGTAATGGCTAACTAATGATAACCTGGATATGTTCCAGGTTGAAATGATTTAAATAATGTCTATAATAAACCACTAGACCTCTCTGCAGACACTTTTGACTGAGCACACTTTGTGCACACTGTAACATGTTCTTTCATGGTTTTTTTTACATTCACAGTCTCCCATATTGTGGGATGCTCAGCAATCAAAAAATCTGTTTACCAAGACAATGTTTAATGCCAAGGTTCTTCAGAGGGCAAATTGTATTTGCTTTTTTTTCTTCCACAACAAATTATCCAGAATTTGATATTTTCAAGCATGCTATCCATTCTTTAGAAAACTAAATCGTTCTGGTTTAACTTTAGCCTCCAATTCTGGATGTAATCATGCGTGCATTCCATATTCATTTTGTTTTTGCACATTCATAGTAAATTGAACCTTGAAAGGTATGTCTAGCAAGGATTCTGCTGCCTAGCGATTTTCAAAATGTTTTTTTTTAAATAAAGCAAGTTGCTCTGATCATTGAATGATATCAAGTCTCACACGCTTGACTTATAGTTAGTAGCCTTTTTCTTCAGCATTTAGCATCTTATGATTAGACACCCTCTACTGCAATATTCAATGCATCTTTTTCCAGAGAAATGTTCTTCACTCAGGCTGGGTGTAGTGGTGGTGATTTGTGGTCTGATTGAAAACTAGGATGAACAATTTTAGACTTTCCATGAGAAGCAAGAAATCCAACAAATTCCAGTAATTTGGGATGAAATTCACAGCTGTCTAATATAGTAAAAACATTTCTGATTCACAGTCATTGACACTTCTTTAACATGTCATTGACATTCTTCTAAATTCTCAAAAAAAGTATATTCTCTTCCTGGGAGCTCCGAAACACCCTCTTGGGACTACGTAGTCTGAAAAGCATTTCTTTACATAAAAGAAACTGTCTCAAAAATAGACTCCAATGTTTGCGATTCCTAATGGGGTCTCAAATTGCCTGCCTCATTTATATTCATGAGGCAGGTGCAATTTGCGACTCCATTAGGAATGGCTAGCACTCCCACGGATGGTGGCCTGCTGGGGTCAGCAGACCACCATGTCTGTGACTGCTTTTTAAATAAAGCAGTTTTTTTAAAAATGCAGCCCGTTTTCCTTAAAGGAAAACAAGATGCATTAAAAAGAAAAATGAAACGTTATTGTTTCATTTTTTAAGAGTAGGCAGTGGTCTGTGGGACCAATGCCTGCTCTTAAAAATATTTTCAATGCCAGTCACAAAGGGGAAGGGGTCACATCGGGACCCCTTCCCCTTTGCGAGTGTGTTACCACCCATTTGAAATGGGTGGTAAACTGCAAGTGTTTTGTGGCTGCAATTGTGGCCGCAAAACAATCTTACATTGAAGTGCGAGTCGCTATCAGGAAGGGACGCCCTTGGCACGCCCCTTCCTAATAGTGAGTCGCAAACCCTATTATGCGAGTCGGTAATAGGCTACCGACTCGCAACATAGGGTTTGTAAATAGGGCAGACCTATTTTGCGGTCGCAAACGGGACAATTTCCCGTTTGCAAGCGCAAAAAATGGTCGTACATCTTGCCCCTTGTTCCGTGAATACTGTAGCCTCCTGCAGATGATCCGGTGATTCACTTAAATGTTAAATGCATCTAAACTCTACTGTGTTGCCATCTAACAATAGTAATCAATGCACAGATGAAGATTACCCAATTTTTTCATTACAAAATAAGGGTGCATCTGAAGATAATCTGGAATGTTAGTGAATCCCTTTTCCAATTAAAAAGTACACAAGAGATGGTTTTAAAATGCCTGAATCCATCTCCAAGCTGCCTTGTATCTTTCTATTACATGGTTTCTGAGAGTGTCTGTTTTATCGCAGAAAGGAACTGATCATAAGAAAATTAACCTTGTCTCAGTGCTTTGGAGAAAAGAGGCTATTCAACTTATTTTCAGGACTATATTTTCGCCATGAAAAAAACCTGGATTGATTTGCACGGAGGAAAACCACGAGCTCACGTGCAGTTTACACGCTACTCCAACACACTGTTTGTGCTGAATTCACCCCATGAATTGAAATGAGTCCTTTAGAATTGGATTCCGCAGTTCAGATTTCATGCTCACCAATACTTGGCCTCCCTGTAGTCTTCCAAGAAACATAGGTATCAAATAGTAATATTTTGGATTGCTGACTTTTGAGAAGTAAGAACATTCACCATAAAAATGACAACTGAGGAGGAATCTTGGTCACTAGTGACTAGGTCATAGGCGACTGCGTATGCACTGGTGAGACAAACCTATGAGCCATCTCTTCCTGATTATGCGAGGTGCGAGCAAGACGTGTGCATAGCAATAGGAATTTACCAAAGATATAAAACAGTGTATTTCCAAAGATATAAGATGGAAAGAGCAAGTAAGAGAGCACCTTGAACTGTAAGGAACACACCAGTACTGGAGTGAGGTAGCAAGGAGATAGTGACAGTGATTAATGTTGGCAGAAATGCAACAAATGAGGATGAAGACTGAATGGAAATTGCAGTGCTACAACCAACTAACATCATTGACAGCGCTATCTGTCAATTGAGGCAGGTAAAAAATTAGGCAGGGGAAACTATGCATGAAGAGAACCTAGAATAGTAAATAAAGGGAGAGAAAAGGACACAAACTCTTTAACTGAAAGCTATATTTGACCAAATACCTCAATACATTGTCGAACTAGAGAGTAAAAAACCTGTGAAAAAAGAAACAAATGTACATTCAAATCTGAAAAAGGTGCAAATTCATAAGAATGGGTGCAGTAGAACACACTGGACCTCATTCACCAAGAAAAGTGAAATGGGGAAAAGGTGCTGCACTTTTTCAAAATGATATAAATTCACTTTTTCAGAACAACAAACACATTCACAAATGAGCACTGATGCTTAGTATTATTTTATGCAAAATCTGCACTTTTGTGCATGTGGAGAGTGCCTAAGGCATATTACTCAAAAGTACATAGGCATCCTCTTAAATATTTCTCTTCTTCCCCTAAAAATCCTTTACACTAACTCTTAATAACCTACTGGTATAAATGAACCATGTGATGATTAACTGATGGAATGCATGGGACGGAATTCTATACTTATTACAGGTTCTGTATTATCATTGCTAAAAAATGTTCAGCATTATTAGTATTATTAATCAGCATGATTATGTTTGTTGCCATCATTATAGTGTATCGTTTCTGGTACTTAAGCTGTACTCAAAAAGAATATTATCATTATCTTCAACTTTCATAGTCAATATAATTGTGATTTATGTCCATTTGCTCTTGTTTTAGCACTAGCACCTGTCTTGAGCTAAACACAAGTTGTGTTTACCGATATCCTAGATGGTATTGCATGCCCATGCAAAACACAACACACTATATAGCAAAACATGCAAAATAAGTACAAATTATGCTATCTCTCCTTAGTCCAAAAATGTAGTCAGGATCTATAAATTGGGGGCAAAACCACAGAAAGCAACCAGTTCACACTCCATTTTCTACATCACCTGAAGAATCTGAGTGAGCTAGTCGTAGTTGTGTGTTAGGGAAAATGTTTGTTGAGGGACAAGGTTCTAGACTAGAGGCGAGTGTACACAGCAGTATGCCGAAAGCCTATAGCTGACCTCTGTCAGATTAGAGCTAGGGGTGTAGAAATGTTGTACTTTTCCAGTACCCCCAGCATTTTGAAATCGGGGAAGAGGAAAGGCAACTATGAAGATGTGGAGAGGATGGGTAAATCAATTTCCTATTGGGCCATGAAACCTTATAGCACCATCATGCTGCCCTGGAAGAATGATCCAGGGTGACACAGCAAGATGGGTGAGGGATGAAAGCATCACGTGGTCCAACACACAATCCACAGTCTAAGAAGTCCTCCTACTCTTACAAACTGATCACCAGATACAGCATATGACAAATCAAAGCAAGGTATAACGGAACTACTGCAGCATTTGAGCATCCCAAAAAAGCATATCTTTAGACTACAATGCTAGTCAGCCAAGGACTCTAGAACAATGGTCCAGGATCCTGTCAAAATTTACAAATAAAAAGTAGATCTTGCACCAGACATTGTCTATGTTTTTTGTACAATACAACATTAGGTGCAGTCTCAAAATGGACGAAACAAAGACAATAACATTAGAGTAGCAGCATCAAGACCTTAGGCCAGTAGGCAAATCCTGCACCCCTTCTTATACATTTTGTTTTTCTTCTTCCCTTTTCTCCGTCATCCATTCCATATACTTCATTATGCCCGTCCATTTATATGATGTCAACAGTGCAATATTCTTAGCAGCTTAATTATTTGACAAGTGTTCATAAGGTTAATCTGTAGACTGTGCTAGGTCCAATCAATCAAGCATGCATTATGCCTTTTTATACATTGATCTTGCTCATTACTTAATCATGCATCCACTTTCTTAGGGAGCACATTACAGGCTCAGTGGGCTTGATTTATAGTATGATTCACTAATATTCCCTTTACCTGTCCATGGTCAAGATGTTATTCTCCATATTTGCTCATGGAGGCCTAGTTCTTGATGGATCAGATGGTGAGCGGATCATCTCAGACCATTCCATTAGGTCTTCAACAAGTTTATCATCCCTTCTCACTTTCTTCATTTGGGTTTCCTCTGCCGCATCCCATTCCGTCATATCCAGTATCTGTATCTGTGTCTGTATCCACATCAATAGGAGGGTTTCTAGGGCTTAGCCAATATATGGCAATACTTTTCTTGTCCAATATTGTTCCTAATATGTAAAATTTCCTTTCCATTTTTTGGGATTATTCCCAGCGATCACTGCTTCATTTTAGTAGTCGCGTGTTTTCCATGCAGTCTCCAAACCTGCGAGTAACCTCCTCCCACAGATTGTCCATTACTGGGCATTCTTAGGTGATGTTTAAAAACCCCGCTGGTGCATCTAGAAGACCTTCCTGAGTGAATAGTGCTCAGCCAAACTGCGGTCAAGTATGTCATATGGAAATAATCATATTGAATTAAAGTTTTCATTATTTGCTATGGTCTTCATGCCCTGACATGGTATGACCCATTCTTTATCAGTAAGATCCTCATCTAAGTGTGTCTGTCATTTTTCCCTCACCTGCAGTTTCTCCAGGGGTCTATCTGCCCTTTATGCTCGAAAAAGATTAGAAACCAGTTTTCTACATCTTCATTATTTGTGTAGGTGCAGGTGCCTCCAGGGATGTGGTCCATATGTCTCCAGCAGTACGAGCTATGCAGGCATACTGTAAAAACAGACCTCCATCTACACCAACACTCTCTTGCGCACCTTCAAATGTCACAAACCTGTTCCCAGGGTACAGATCAGCTACTGTCAAATAGCCCCCGTGTTTGCAGCTCTCCACTGCCATAGTATGGGAAATTTGGCTATAAGGATGAACAATCCATATTGTCATGTCCAACAGGAATGGCAGGCATTTCAGGACCGTCTTAACCGCTCTATCTCAGACCACATAAATCTGACTGATTATATAAGGCAGTTGACTTGGCGTTCCGCAACCTCTCATTAGCAGTTCGGCAGAACCTCACCACCGTATAGTCTCTCATTCAATACTTTGCTTAGTATTTTGGCATCAGCATTGAACATTGATCGTGGTTGGTACACTGATAGTTTGTCAGGACACAGATATAGGTTAACACTAACCTGGTCAGCCGGATACAGCGGGAGCGATGGAAGATGCTATGCCTCCTCTTCCCCTTATATGGAACCGCCTGCGAGTACTATGAACACTCAGCAGATTACACCACAACAGGGGAAGAGAAAAAAAAAGGGACAAACGAAACAATAAAGTTGCAGCAGTGAAAACACTCAAGGAGCGCTGGTGTGGAGTTCTGTAGACCTCACTCCTATGGTAGCCCCGTGTTTCCTGTATAAGAGACACAACACATCACACATAAGTTTCCACACAGGTCCATTCACTATCAATGTTACATATGTGATGTACTACACTTACATTCAAAGCTGCTGCACGTATTCCACAAGAAAAAGAGCACAAAAGGTAAAAATAAAGAAAAGAAATCAAGCAGTGTTTTCATCACTATTCCTCAGTGATATAGTACCCTCTGTAATACAGAGACAGTAGGTATTAAGCATTCAGATAATACCAAGTACTTATCTGCAACCAGGTAGTCCACTGGTAAATGGTGGCTGTGTCTTTAAGTATCCAAGGTAAGATTCTTCTTATCCAAAAATACAGCTTGCAGAATCAAACCAACAAATAATAAAGCAACAAAATCCGAACTCCGAGCCTCTCAACAGCTCTAATTTCACGCAGAGTAACTCCTCCGGTTTCAGTACTCCAAAAAGCGCATTCACACGCTTACTGTAACAAATGTCGCGTTCCAAACGCGAAGGGTTGAGAGATCAAAAAGCGCTTTCATGCGTTTTCGGGGAATATGAGGCTCTTTGTTCAAAGCCTCTAAGAAGCGCTTCTGTGCGCGTAATGTGGCAGATGTCGCGCTCCAAGCGCGAAGGTGCTTTTGAAGGTTAAAGCGCGTCCGCGCGCTTTCTAGAATTAAAGGTCGCGCCTCAGCGCGAAGGTAGTGCAAGTTTAAGCGCGGCAGTGCGCTTTCAGGAATGGCGTACCTGGTCTTCACTAGGACACCGCAGGAGCGAATGATGGTCCGTCCACGAGGACTGGGAGCCGGGCGTCTCAGCCCCTTCGTCTCAGAGTGTCACAGAGCAGCAGGAAAGTGCTGACAAGCAATTCAGCGATCCGGATACAGGAAACTCCGACTTCAGGTGACAAGCACCTGATAGCAGTTCGGGAGGAGCTTATGTAGAGCAGGAAGGAGAGGAAGAGATAGGACTACTGCCTCCCTCAGCATTCTGGGAGATGTAGTTCACCACATTCACTCCCCATTCACGCCTTCGTGTGTCTACTGCGCCCATGGTTAAACGTGACATAGTTCCTCTAGGCCCCTGTCCAGGATCCTGGCATTGTTGTCCTCATCCCCTGTAATATCTGCCCAGGAACCTCAGAGTGTGCATTTCAGTTTTCAGTATCAGAATCACTTTATGTGACCATTAAGCCTGTTTCTCTAAGTCCATATCCAATATTTAAGCTGCATTTGATTTCAGCCATATGCAAATCAGTCTTTGTCCTGCTCCAAAGGTCAGTCCAGCTCGAACTACCAGGTCTGCCCCCATCCCCCCAAACAGGATCACAAGCAATCCCAGACGGGTCTCAGCCTACTTAGGTTGCATCAGTGATGTATAGCTCGAATCCTGCGGCACAGTGAGCACGAGACCCCCCTCATCAGGGCATACCGTCGCAGTCAGTGTGGCTGGGACTAATTCAAGCATTCCATCCATCGCTTCATTGTTTTGGCATGTCCAGAAAGGTTTTCACCTCTTCCACCCATGATAGAAGTGTGTTTTCCAGAAGTGTGCCATTGGCAATGGTCTTCTGTAACATCCTCTACCATGAATCGTTCTACTGAATTTTAAAGTCAGCAGTGGTGCAAACACTTTGCTGGTGTTTTTTTTTGCAAGCAAGTTGTTCTTTATTTGTTAACTGGTCTTTGCCACTGAGCACCCATATGTTTTTTCATTCTCACAGACAAAAAACGTTCCCTTACTAGGCAAGCTTCCATGTTGAGTTTCTGCACTGTCTGCCAGCGGTTATTATTTTTGTATTATGGCTCACAAAAGTGTTTTTCTTACATTCCTAGATAATACTGTATCGCTCAACTTCTCTCACTACAGACACAGGTGTGATGCTCACACTGTCACATTGCATTCGCCTTGAATCTGCTTACACTACACTCCTGCTCCAAACTCAACATAAACTGATTCGATTAATAATCCACCCCGGGTCAGATGTACAAACGGGCTCTCTTGCAGTGCTGCACTGTCATTGGACGACAGCAAGATCAGTCCATAACCAGGAGCCTTGTGTGCTAAGGAGACGCAAGACTGAAGGGAGTGCGCAATGAGGTGCACACTGGCCACAAACAAAATATGTTTGGACTTTTTATCCGTACGCCCCATTGTGCGCCAATGCAAAAGCCGGGTTGGGGCCTCCAAGCGGTACAAATGTGCACCTGCAGGCCTTCATGCATCATCAGTCTGACCCCTGTCCCACAAAGCAAGAGATCTGGCAATACCACAATGAATGGTAGATTTGGAAACACACACTGAGGTAGAGGGCAGCTGAGGATGTCTTACATTCGCCCCATTGCAAGCAGTTCTTTCCTATGTAGTACAAGTAATCGACAGGATCTTCATGTGAGTGGTTAGCGTCTGCCCTGTGTATGTGGTAACCATTCATGCTATGTGACCACATGCAAGGCTTAAAGTACTAAGTGCTATTCGCAAAGGAAAATGTGAGTTGTAGTTTCCATTTTGACCATTGCAAATGGGGACTTTGCATTCAAAAAGATGAGTTTAGCCCAGTGCTAGATCTGGAATTATGATTTTAGGTTTGGTCACCCGTTTACAAAACTTCCTTTGTCTTGGTAGTAAGGCCCAGTTTTTTTAAATACGTCACTGCTCGAATACTTATGGCAATAGCATCTTCCAACCTGCACTGTATCTCAGTGTACATCTTACTCCAACTGAGTATTATATGGCATGCACAGCTGTGCATGGCATAGGACCTGGCTGTTTCCAGAACTCCTGTATCCTTCAGGAATTAGGCAATTATGTTCTATGCCTGCATTGGCGGTGCTCCTTGTGGGTCCGTGATGCTTTCGTCTGGTACTGTATGGTATGATTGAATAATGCAAACAGAACCCGACCTCCTTGGTCCCATCTATATTGACATCCCAGAATTTTGATTTCTTATGAATTGTGCAAGACATAATTCTCTCAAGCAGCTTTCTCTTGAGCTTTGTGCTTGCTGTACTATCAGCCTCTTTTTTGTCACTTGTTTGCTTGGCTATTTTCAGGGCATATGCGGTGAAATGTTCCAATTTCCACAAAAACCGATGAACAATAAGTTGATGATGTGATTAAGTACTGTCTTTTGGCACCAAATCTTCCAGTTACATTAATAACAGCTAGAGTGTAGCCTTCATTTAAAAATGAGCTGGTCATTGTCATTTTGTGTGAGTGGCAAGGCCACTTTACTGTCTGAAGTGTAATGAAATGTGTGTTTTTCTACTAGAAGGATAAAGAACATAATGAGTTCGGGATTATGTGTATCTGAGAATGCATATGTATTTGTCTTTTGGCGCAATAGATCTTATTGCTAAATTAATTGTGAGATATGATTTGCAACAAGTTGCTAGTGAGGTATCAGACGTACTATAATGAATGGAAAGTGTGTTGCAAATAACAAATCAAATAAGACAATAACAGGAATACTGTAAACAGAAACCGTCTAATTTTGTAAATCCCTAAAGCCAGAAGATGCAAAACATCAAAAGAAACCTCCTCCTGCCCAGCTCCCAGATGATGGAACATGATTTCAGATCACGTTCAGAAGGAATCTAAATATCATTTCTTCACACAATACCTTGTTGATTAACTGTCTTGCTTGTTTACTACGTTACCCTACTTGTATACCTTTCGTTCTTTCTTACTTAACTTAAAATTGTTCCACTTTCTATGTAACTGGGTTCACGCTCTAAAAAAAGAAAAAATAATAATACATTCCAGTTGTGAGGCAGTTTCAGTCTATAGGTCATCGACAGCCACTGTACAATGTGTCAAGGTAAAATAGTTGGCAGTGAAACTGATTATTTGTAATGCTTTTTTTAATGTTCGAAACAGGTCCATGACGGCTGCAAAGCACCGAGACTGGTAACACAACTCCACTTCACCAGCTGGCCTGATTTCGGTGTGCCTTTCACACCTATCGGTATGCTGAAGTTCCTTAAAAAAGTCAAAACAACAAATCCTGCCCACGCTGGACCCATCATTATTCACTGTAGGTATGTACTCTCATGTTCCACTTCCTCCTAGTATTCACTTGTTACAAGTCGAGACAATGGCATTGTCAATCATTCTGAGGTCAGGGTCACGCGCTAACCGTTGTTGACCCTAGAGAGGCGGTGCAGCAGGTATCTTTCACGCTTCAGGTTGAATTAGTCTCTGCCTAAACTCATGTCGAAAAGGTGGAAACTTGCATATGCTTGGGAAATAAGTGCAATTATGCCACGTTAGGGACTATATCATAAAATATTTTCGACTGGCACAATTACATGTCATTGTGGTTCTTGGTATAAACACCTTTTACCACTTTTGTACTATAGACGAGTTGTAGGGGTGGTAATCTTTAAGAAGCATAAGTTTGCATTTTTCCTTTGTAGTGGAAGTCGTGTTGTGTTGTGTTCTGTGCTGTTGTTTGTTTTGCTGTATATTACATTGTGTTTTTGTGTTATACTGTGGTTGTTATGTTGCATTCTTTTTTGACTGTCCTATTGTGCCCTGGTATATTTTTGTTTTGCTGCTTTGTGTTACGTTATTACGTTGTTTTCTCCTGTGCTCTGCAATTAGTTTAGCGATGTAAACAAATTCCAGCAAAAATGAGTTCTTTCCTTTACAATTCTAGTGACAAGCAGTCATTTGCCACTGTCTAAAGTGGTAAAATATGATTGTTTCAGCTCATCAACTATCTAAGACAACAGCTCAAAACTGTGACAGAGGTTTGTCTTAAATATATATGATACAGCCCTAGGGGTTCCCCAGTGAGGGAGGGAAGGTAGAGTGAGAGACTTTCCAAGGCATAATTACTGTTTTCACTTTCAAAGAAAGAATACTTTTGTGGTTGCTTCATCCTAAATTAGGAGGAAATACACTGTGACTGGATTAAAGTTACTGTTGTGTATTTCCCCCAGATGTAGCGTTCCAAGCAAATAAATAAAAGAGTATTACTTTTTGCTTATAACTACTACATTAGTTTTAACACAAAAATGAAGCATTACTGCATTACAGTTATTTGTTTCAAAACAAAATGTAAGCAATGCGACAATAGGCAATGTGTGTGGTGACTGCACATTTTCAGAATTTGCATGCAGTTCTAAATTTTCACCATGGTGTTCTTCAAAAAGCTGTGATTCGTGGTGAACGTTTGTAGTTACCACTGATATACTATTTATTTCACTGCTGTTGAGGACCAGCAATTATTTCCTCCTTGTCATTCTTCCTCATACTACTCCTCACCTCTTGAGTTGTGCCTTGCCTTTCAGAGAGGAATTTCCTATCCTACACAGCTTTCTTTTTAGGTCGAGCCTGGGCAGCACATGAGCTGCTCTGCGAGGCATGCTGTATTAGAGTATGGAGTTGAAGCTCCGCCCACTCTCCGTCCATATTTTTCATTGGCTTGTGTCATTGTCTGTAAATGCTGGCTTCTGATTCGTTAATAGGCTTTTTAGTCCCTCCTTAGTACCACCTTGTCTTCCTTTGTAACCTCTCATGAGGACTGGCCCTTTTACCTCTGTTGTTACATGGCATGTCTTATTTAACTGTAAGTACTATTTTCTTTAATGAGTTTCTCCTACTGCAGGCACGACATGCTTTCCTGCTACATTCAGCGCACCAGGCTTGCTTTCACTTTCCAAGCAGCCCGGGACAATGGTGGCCACTTCTTTTAAATGAAATAAGTCTCGCATTTACAAGAGTTTCAGCTATTGGTATTGTAAATTACAATGCCTTTTATTTATGTGTTAATTATCAAAACAGATAAATAAAAGGCATTGTCATTTACAATGCCAATAGCTTAAACTCTCGCAAATGCGAGACCTATTGCATTGCAAATGCTTGTTTACTTACTGTAGGAGGCAATGAAAGTTATGGTAGTATTCGCTATGCAAAAGGAAAGTTGATGGGTTGACTGGAATTCCTTATGGGATAATATTTGGAATGATTTATTGACTGCTGTTAATGCCCCAAATAAAGGGGTCCTTAAATATAGTGGCATGGGCAGTTTGATACGAAATGAAAAAAAGACAATACAGAAAAAAATTACATACACATATGAAGATGAACTCAGCAGCAGAAAATATAAGAGCATTAAAACATAAATCCAAAAAAGTATTAATCAAAAAAAATGAAAAGATGGTCAGATAATTGGTTAGCCCTGCAGACAGCAATAAAAATGGGCAATAACAAAAAAATCTGGTTCTTAATAGCGACAGGACTACAGCAACATAAGCACAGGGCAGAGTACCATATGTCATGCAGTAAATGGAAAGATTTTATAGAATTGTTATACGACTAATGACCAGCTCCTACAAAGGATTTTTCCAGTGATAGGAAGTTTGAGCCCTATACTACTACGCCAAAAATGGTAGAGAACTTAATATGAAACCGCCGAGATTCCTGGGCTGCAGGCCCAAATGGCATATCAATCGCAGTCATCAAATCAGACTCAGAACTGGAGTAATTATTTATCACTATTATTTAATCAGACCATATTATCTGGTCAACTGTGACCCTCATGGAAAGGTTGCTGTAAGAAATTGTGTTGTTGGTTGACTGGGGTGTGAGCCTTGGTCAAGCACCAACCACAATTGTTTTCGGAGTGAGGCACAAGCCAACCCTAAATTAACGTGTGCTCAATGCTCTGGCAGCTTCGCACAGAGCAGTCAGTCTTAACTTAGAGGCAATGTCTAAAGTATTTGTGCAACACTTCAAACAGTAATAATGGGAAAAACACCAAACCCAAAAAGATCTCATGCCAAGTTAGAAACATAGAGTTATCGCTAATAAATACAATAAGACCAAAATGACAAAAATACAATCATTAGAAGCAGAGATATGCAATTTTAAAGATTTTGGTGAAAATAGCGCCAAAAAGAACAAAGCACCAACTGTGGATATCTGGTCGCGCCGGACTGGAAAAAAGTCACAAGTTCTGGCCGAATGCGATCTAGCGTGGGCCAGCTACAGGGGCCCATTTAGGCCCGCTGAACACAGTATCTTCAATACTGGTTTGCCGAGCTTTGCGAGGATCTGCGTTGAAGATGCATCACGCATTGGAAGCGAGGCGTAGGTTCCTAGGTGTGGCGAGGCTGCGATACAAGGTCCTGCGTTGGCGTTAATCCTGTTGACGAGGGCTTGCGATGCAAAGTCTGGCGTTGAGGGTGTGATGCGCAGTCGGGGCGATGTGTCGGTTACAAAGAGCTGCAAGGCTGGGATGTGGAGTCCAGTGATGTCCTCGAGACTGCCGTCGATGGGAGATGCGAGGGCTGGCGCTGAGGATGCGTTAAGCAGCAGCGCTTCTGAAGAAGCTGCAGAGGCAATGCAGATCTTTGTGAGGGTTCTGACCCATGTAGCAGCAGCGATGTGTCACTTCTGCTCGAGGTTGCGCCACACAGCAGAGGAGACTCATTGGTTCCACTGGATCCACAGAGACTGGCAGAGAACTTTAGACCTATCACTAAGGGTCCAGGACTGGGGTGGTACCACTTGGCAGGGTAGACTCACAGAGTCCAGGTGCAGATCCAAGGTTGTTGGAAGCCTGTTATGTCCCTGAGGCTTCAGATAAGAAGGCCAGCCAACTTGCCATTAGAGTCATTCTGGGTTTACTGTTCAAGAAATACAGGTCCAGTCCTACTCACCCAACAAGTGGGCAGCAGGCAGCAGGTCAGCACAGCAGCAGTCCTTTAGGGCAGCAGTCCAGCAGAGTGGCAGTCCTTTCAGTAGCACAGCAGTCCTTTTTCCTGGCAGACTATCCACAGGTCCAGAAGTTTACTGAAGAGCTGATGTCTGAGGTCCAGTATTTAAATCCAGTTGTGCCTTTGAAGTGGGGAAAAGTTTCTAGAGGCAGGCCTTTGAAGTGCACTGGTGTCCTGCCTTCCTGACACTGGCACCAGAATAACTACAGGGGGATGCAGCCCTTTGTGTGGAGGCAGGACACAGTTCATTCAAGTGTAAGTGGGGCTGGGACCAGCTCCTCCCTCCCATCCTACCAGTGATGGCCCCTCCAGGCCCACCTAAGTTCCCTATTGTGTGTGGCTGTCTAGGAGGAATACACAAAGCCAACTGTCAACTACACTCAGTCACGTGACCCAGAGACAGGCTGCAAGCACGAAATGGCTAAGGCAGGAAATGCCAACTTTCTAAAAGTGTGTGTAAAAAGGGCTTAGGCCGTTGTTTTGACAGTAAAGCTAGGCCACTGTATATTTCTAGAAAAATAAATTTGCCGTTCCTGACATTAATTAACAAAACATTTGATTCTGTGTAGTGGGCATGAAACGTAATTAGCGTGGCCACAGATTTACTTTCTTACATTTTTCACAAATTTATGTCAATTATATTCGAATTCAACAAGTCATCAACTTTAGAACCCCATAACCAAATGTAAAACTATTCTTGATTATTGTACTGTAACACTAAAGCAAGCTTATCTTTTTGTTTGTTTTGTGTTTTTTCCCACTGCATTTGACAAGCTGTTAAGACACAGGCTCTGGACAAAATCATTAAGATGAGGAATAAATGGTGCCCTTCTACATCTATTATTAGAACTTTATACTGGCACTTGGGTACAAGTCAAATTAACACAGGTACAAGGACTAACACCTAAAATTAAGACTTACAATGTCCTTAAACAAGAAAGTATCCTGGCACCCATATTATTCACACTTTTATATTGCTGATTTGATCCCAATCCTTAACAAAGATGATGGTGATCCACCTAAATTTGTAATTAGGAAAATCTCACATTTAGTATATGCTGAGGATCTGATCTTAATGTCAAAGATTCAGAATAGCCTACAGAGCCTACAGAGACAGTTAAAATAATTAGGAGAGTTTTGCATAGAAAATGGCCTTATTAATTATAGCCAAAAAAAATAATGTCTTTTGGAAACCCAAAGTCTAGATCTAAGTGGGAGCGGAGGAAGTCACAGAATGCACTTATCTAGGAGTTTCCTTTGATTTAAATTTGACTTGGTCATCACATGTAGATCGATTAAGAATAGACTGTTCATTTATATGGAGCCATAGTTTTTAAGAAACAAAAGATAGAGATATTACACTCCATATTTATTAAAATTATACAGCTTATTTTTAAGTTATGAACTAGTACACCCAATGCCTGTATAAGATTATAATTGGGATTAATGCAGCTAGACTACTTTAATTGTATTAATCTGGTTAATTATCTGTGTGATTGTGAGAGTGCACCACTGTCAAGTTTAAAATGACTTATTAGAGAAGATCTGAAAATAAATACCAGAACAGGTGGGTAGCCACGGGAACCAAACTGGAGCTGATATTAAGAAACTTTCAATTGCCTACAATAAAAACTTCAGCGGCAATTTCATAGCTGACTAGAAAGGTGCTAATAAAAAGGAACTTGAGATCAATAGGTCTGAAACAGCTCTAGCTGTGGCAGCAAAGGATAAGAACTTTCACTACAGTCATGGAACGTTCTAAAAAAAAAAAGGCAAGCGTATCTTGCCTCTAATCTAAGTCAGAGGGTACAAAAGGCCTTCATATGCTTTAGGCTATTGTATATCCCACTGTTGCAGTTCAAAAGAAGTTGGAATAAGACTGGGGATCAAAAGAATCAATGCCGGTTTTGTAATTCATACCCTGAAACAATCTCCCACATCCTATGCCTGTGCCCTTTTCTACAGAATATATGAATGAAGTACTTGAAACCGCTATTTAGGGAAGCAGCTTTTTTAAAAATAAATATTGTTAGAATGTCAAAAAGTTTAATAATTTTGTGATAGTTTTTTTAGAATTTTTTTCTTAAAGAAATGTAGTTCCGTTTTAAAAAAATTTTTATTAAATAGTTTTTTTACATTTTTTAATTAAATAATAGTTTAAATTAGTGTGTTATAATATAACATTTTAGGAAAATATATACTTTCCTTAAGTGTGATAATGTATAGTATTTATTAATCAATCAATTTAAGCTTTATTTCGACAGAATTGTCATAAAAGCTACAAAATAAAAATGACATTACAATTATTATAAAAGAGTGCACATATACAGCATATTTGATCAGCGTGAACGTTGGTACAGCTAGCTAATCAATTGGCACCTTTAGTCAAGTGTACATATGTCATATTTAAAAATATTAATTAAAGGAGAGTAACAATGGTAGATAAATGCGTAATTGTCCTAAAAACCAATATAAAAACAATCAATATTTCATCATTACGGATAGGCGGTGATGCAATGCTAAAAAAAAGCTTTTAATTTACTTGGTCTAACAACAGAAATTTGTATTTTGTATTTTGTATTTGTTAAATATTATATTGTAGGTAAAAAAAATATATTTTGACTTGGACTTAATTATATTGCTTTAAGTTTTAAAGTGGCGATTGATGGTAGTTGGCCGGCTATGTGTTCAGGGACTTTGGGTAGTATGTCTTTAAGGATTTTGGTTATGGGTTCCTGAGTACTAGTTCTTACCTCTCTTATGTCTTGTAAAATTTCCCTCACTTCTTTTTCAGTAACATTTGGGGAGCAGTTGTGCTCTTTTACATTAATTACATTTTCTTTTGTAGTTGCCTTTCCATAGCATGCTTTAGAATAATATTTAGTACATTTCCAGTTTAT
Organism: Calotriton arnoldi; assembly: GCA_963921515.1. Classification (NCBI taxonomy): domain Eukaryota; kingdom Metazoa; phylum Chordata; class Amphibia; order Caudata; family Salamandridae; genus Calotriton; species Calotriton arnoldi. Next base: position 980,152 of record CAWUFW010001865.1, on the reverse strand, counting down.
AGTTTCTGTTGATGCACTTTCTTGGCTGTAGGTGTGGCCAATATGACTTAATAATTGTTTTCTTTTTTGTGGTGCCTTCTGTCATTATATCTGTAAGTAGTTTAATCATATAAATATATGTTATAGTTAAATTTTGCATGTTAGTTATTAATATATTTAAAAATGTCACTTTTATTTTATTTGCTTATATTTTTTATTGAGATGTTTTGCACGGTTTTGCAGCTTTTCCTATCAGCTCGTATAAATGTGGAGCAGATGTGTGCTTTCTGTTGAAAGAGGAAAAAAAGTCAAATTGGTATTTTTTGCTAGTTTTTCGAGGTTTAGTGAGCTAGGTTTATTTTTGTGTGCTATTTGGGTGAGGTTCTAATTTATTTTTTATGTATACTTACTTTATTTTATAATATTGGTGTGATGTTGAAGTTGAGCTTGCTGGTGTGGAAGTTGTTTTATTTTCTTTCTGGTAGTCTGTGTAAAACGATAGAAACAGAGTGTATTACTATTTACTTGTCAATTAACAATTTTTTAGTTTAGTAATATTTAATTTTTAGTTTAAATTTAAGTATTACTTACTTGGATATGTAATTGTAGAGCTGTATATTTTTACTATAAGTGTAGCGAGAATCCGGCAGAGTTTCCTCCTCTTGCAGTGTTTGTCATTTTTAGAGTAATTATTTGCTTTAAATAGTGTGCCGTTTATAGTGTTTGTTTAATTGGTTGAGTTGTTTGATTGGTTAATGTTGTTTATAGTGTTATTTTATTGGTTGGTTTAGTACAATTAGATTTTTTTTTTAGCAGTTAAATGTTTGTTTGGTAAATCCAATTTATGTTTTCTTTTAGTAGTAGTATATATATATTTATATATATTTGCATTTATTTAAATAGGAATTTATTTGTTTTGATATAATATTTTACATTGTTGTATTTACATGGTTATAGGTAATAATGTTTTAAGTGTATTTAGTGTATATTTTATAGGTATGCTATTGTTATGGGGTTAATATTTAATTTTTGGGTAATTTAAAATATTTTAATTTAATTATTGATTTTATTATACATTTAGGATTTTTTGAAGTAATTGGTGTATGTTAAAATAGTTTTTTAGGTGTATTAATTGAATTTATTTGTTATTTTGACGATAATTTTGTAGTCGTCACTGTGGTAATCCATATTTTTGACATGGTATATGTTTATATATAGGTAAAGATATTTGTGTTTCCGATATTTTTGTTATCAATATATGTAAAAATCGTATTTTGGTTAACGATATGTGAATGCTTAATATTAGTGATTTTTAAAGTTCTGTATATGGCATCAGTATTTTTGTTCTCGCTATTTAATTTCCGATATTTGTGGTTCTCTGTATTTGTTGGATTGATATTGTCTCACTGATACATGTTGCTTATTGGTATAGTTGGGTGTTAAACTGGTACAAATGAGGTGGAACAAATGCCCAGACAGGTGTAAACACGTACAAAAATGACGCAGTTATGAAGTGATACTATCACAAAATGTGCCGTATTAGTCACATAATTTGCCTTTTCTCACTGCATACTTTACTTAGCCCTGGCTTCGTAATTTGGCCCTCCTCTATCGCATAGTTCCAGTGGCACTGAATATATTCAATAGTATAAACTGCACACAGTATAAAAAGGTTGTCACAGAATGTACAGTGTTAGAAATGGGGGTCTCTAGTTGGCAGTGGCTTGCACCGTGCCCAAGTAGGGACCCTTCCTTCTAGTCAGGCTCAGCCCCTTGGTAGCTTGGCACGAGCAGTCAGGCTTATATCAGAGGCAATGTGTAAAGTAATTGTACATAACACACAGTAACACAGTGAAAACACTACAGATAAAACGTATCTTTATGTAAACCAAACAAGACCAAAACGACACAAAATCCAACATAAAGAACTCAAAATATGACTTTTAAAAGGTTTCAAGCAATTCTGTCCGTAGAACTCTACGGATGTGGTGATTTTATGCAAAGTACCTCAAATGCGTCAAAATCCACAAGGCAAAACAGAAGCATTGGAAAACACAATGATGCGTCTGTTCCTGAGTCCTTGGAGAGGCGATGTGTCAGTTCTGCTGCATGCAGGAGAAGTGTTGCGTCAAATCCGAACTGTAAGGGGAAGCGGTGTGTGAAAATGCAAGACGGTTCTGGTCTGCGGGTGATGCGTCGGGAAACCTGTTGCACCGGTGCAATGCATGGAATTCTGGATGCGCTGGAGATTTATGTGGTGGTGGCAAACAGGCGATGCGTCAGTTTCTTCAGCCACAGTCCCACGATGCATCAATCTTGTCAGCCGCACAGCTGGGCCTGCATCGGAGTCAGTGCGGTGGTCTCGGACTTCAGAGACATGGTGCGCAAACTCGGGCTGCGGCGGTTTCTTCTGCCGCAGACAGACACTGCATCGATTTCTTCGGGTACACAGCGGCAGTACATGGAAATTTCTCCCACACAGCAGTGGTGTTTCAGAAAAACAGGCACTGGAAGGGTGATGCTTTGATTTTGATGGCTTCAAGTAGATATTTGCAGCAGGAACAACCTCCAAGGGCCCAGAACTGGAATTGGCACCCCTTGACAGGTCAGAACTCCCATCAGTGGAGTTCAGGGATGCTGCAGGTGAAGTCTTTGCTGGCCCTGAGACTTCTTCACAGGAGGCAAGCACACACAAGCCCTTGGAGAAACTTCACAAGCAGGACACAAAGCAAAGTCCAGTCCGTTTCCTCTCCAAACCAGAAGCAGCAACTGCAGGCCAAACCAACAAAGCAACACGCAGCAAAGGGGCAGTACTCATCCTCACAGCTGTTCAGCTCTTCTCCTTGGCAGAGGCTCCTCTTGATCCAGAAGTGTTCTAAAATTCTAGGGTTTTAGGTCCAATACTTATACCCCTTTTTGTCTTTGAAGAAGGCATTCTTCAAAGTACTGTCTTTGTAGTGCACAAGTGCTTGTCCTGTCTGGTCTTGGCTCCAGGCACACTCCAGGGGGGTGGAGTGGAACAGCATTGTGAGAGGCCAGGCACAGCCCTTTTGAGGTGTCAGTGACAACTCCTCCCACCACTCTAGCTCTTGAAGAACCATCAACCTGGTGATGGGCCATCAGGATATGCAGGGCACACCTCAACTCCCTTGGAGTGACTATCTAGAGTGAATGCACAAACAGGCCCCTGTCAATTTAAACTAGACATTGATTCCAAAGGCAGGCAGGGGAACAGGATGGGAAAGCAAGAAAATGCCCACTTTCTAAAAGTGGCATTTTCAAACACACAATTTAAAAACCACCTTTCCTAAAAGATGTGTTTTTAAATTCTGAGCTCAGAGAGCCCAAACTCCAAATCTCTAGCTGTTCGCAATTGAAAGTTACACGTGTAAAATGTTACAAGGCAGCTCCAATGATAGCCTATGGGAGAGCTGGTCCTTGCAATAGTGAAAGACGAAATTGGCAGTATTTCACTATCATGACATGTAAAACACACCAGTATTTGTCCTACCTTTCATATACACTCCACCCTGCCCATGGGGGTACCTTGGGCCTGCCTTAGCACTTGCCAGGTCGATATGGCAGTTTAAAACTGCACTCACAGACACTGCAATTGTAGGTCTGAGATATTTTTACGGGGCTAATTATGTGGGTGGCACAAGCAGTGCTGCAGACCCACTAGTAGCATTTGATTTACAGGCCCTGGGCACACAATGCGCTTTACTAGGGACTTACCGGTAAATCAAATATGCCAATCATGAAGAATAAATCAGAATTACAATTTACCTAGGGAGCACTTGAACTTTAGCACTGATCAGCAGTGCCCACAGTCCAACATAACATCACAAATACAGGAGGTAGAGTCAAAAAGACAGGGGAAACCACACCAAGGATGCCAGGTCTAACCGTACAAAAAGACTGTTTAAATGTTTACAGTGCTTTCAAAAGTTATGTTTTTAGTAAGACGCTGATTGTACCTAGTGCCAACTTTTCATAGGTTTCCATTAAAATGACAAATTCCAGATTCTTTCAATTAAAACCTGCACTAGATCCCTAACAGCCTTTAGACTGGCTATATCGCCATTTGGCGTTGCAGCGCCCGCAATGTAATTCGTTTCAATTATTTATTTCTGTACTTACCTCCGTTCGGCCGTATGCCGGAGTTTACGACCCCTCACCCTGCCCCTCCCCCACCCCGCGGCCCCGCAGCACTCCCACCAGGAGCCGCGATTGCTCGGAACCCTAAAACAAACACATGAAGCGCGTAAAAGCTCTCCTGAGTGAAGCTAGACAACATGTGTCTGTGTGAAAGAAAGCTAGTATTGAAAAATTGGTCTTTGTTTCTATTGGCCCTGTACTTGGCTGTTTTTAACGCTTTGGCGAATTTAGTGTCCAGCCTACACTAAGACAGTTTGATAAAATCCTCTCACCAGAGAGCTTGCAAGTTGAAAATGGCTGGACTATGGCTACCTTTTAAAGTGCTAAGAATGGAGAATTAGCTTGTCAGAAACACTTAGCTCCCATAAACCAGTGTTCCCCGTCATGGTGCACTCTAACGACTCCAAGTTGTTTATTAGGCAGGACTCCAATTATGTCTGACGCGATTAATTGCCTCTATGTTTTTATCCTGTCTAAACAAAGCTGACATGAGCCCAACAGAAAGCTACAACTGAGCTCCGCATGTTAAAGTTTGTATAATTTTATTGAAACCTATCTATTGGGTGAAAATTGAAAATGAGGCATGTGGTTGCTTTTTTTCTTGCTCGGAAAGAGTGACGTTCCACTTTACATACCTATCTTTGTGTGTTGCACGGAAAGCATTTTCCTCTGGTGCAGAGTTTGCGTTCCTCTTCCAAAATCATTTTTCGCTCAATCTTCTCAAATTTTCTTTGTTCAATACACTAAATGAAGCAGGAAAAAAGCGGCTCGTGATATTTGATATTTTTGAATACCAAAGTTAAAGGAAGAAACATCCGTAATGCTTAAAAGAAGTATTGTGTGTAGTAAGCTGCATATACTACCCGCTGACAGTAAAGATGGGCTAACAAACAAGTCCAAACTGAGTTAACCCATGCATGATCTGCACCATCTGTAAGTTGAGATTACTGTTTAACCCATATTAAAATGATTGTGTTGTTTCCTACCTTGCTAGAGATGTCTGTTGCTTGAGGTCTTAACACTCGAGGTGGCTGTATCTTTCGTCATGGAACAGCGGTTGCATCGGTAATGCTTAAAAGACGTGTTGTGTCTAGTAAGCTGCGTATACTAGCTGCTGACAGTAAAGAAGGGCTAACAAACTACTGTAAACTGAGTTAACCCATGCATGAATCCGCACCATCTGTAAGTGGAGATTACTGATGTAACCCTAATGTAAATAAACAGAAAAAAATGGAAACGCAGAGTCCCAGGGCAACGTTGATACATTGAAAACAAGCATTTGCAATGCAATAGGACTCGCATTTACCCGAGACCTATTGCATTGCAAACGGTAGTAAACACGGACAACGGGAGGGAGGGGGGGAGGCGCGGACAACGGGAGTGCGGGCGGGGGGGAGGGGGAGAAGGCACGGACAACGGGAGTGCGGGCGGGGGGAGGGGGTGAGAAGGCACGGACAACTGGAGGGTGGGGTGAGTAGAGAAGGCAGTTATTCAAGAAAATAGTGCTCACAGTGAAAATAACACGTACTGTGTAACACTTGAAGTAAAGGGGCCAGTAGCCATGGGAGGATACAAATGACGATATGGCTGTCGTAAGGAGGGACTAACAAGCCTCATAATCAATCAGAAGACAGCATTTACGAAGGACAAAGACACAAGCCAATTAAAAATATGGGTGGGGCAGTGGGCGGGGCTTCCCCCACGTACTGAACTACCACAGATCAACCCCAGAGCAGTGCTTGCGCACTGGCTCAGGGCTCGACCTAAAAAAGAGCTATCAAGAGAGCAACATTGCCGTCGGTGCGATTTATGGCATGTGTTGTGTGCATTGGGTTTGTTTGTTTGAGTGAGAACCATAACTCACTTATAAACATTGTTTTTTTCAGAAATATAGGCCTATGTATAGGTGGGTTTGGCGTGTAACGTTTCATACAGGTTTGTCACAGAGAAGTAAAGGGGAGGGGTCAAAAAATAGGTGTTTCCCATTTTAACTCCCACAGGAAGTTTTTGACTTGGCTACAGAAAAAAACATTGAAAGGAAATACCCCAAACTTGGCATGACACCACCTTACTCAGAGATGTGTCTTTGTTTGGTTTGGTGTAAAGCCATCCAGAAGTTTTCAAGAAATTGGAATAACAAAAATGTGTCTGTGGGCTTGAAAAGGTTAAAATTTACAGACATCTGGATCAAATTTGTGGAATGTTTTTGGACCCAAATTTAAAAAGGTACCTTTGGACGAGAAAGCTTCTTGCGCCCATCACCCATTTGGGTCCAGGATCGAAAAGGTGGGTCCGTGAACCCGAAGGCTCTGGTAGACTTGGCGCTGCAGAAAAGTTTCAGTTCCTGACCATTATTACAGGATGTAAGGCTCAGGCCAAGAGTCCTGTAAAAAAGAAATTGACAAGAGCACAAGGGAGCCGGTGAAGCATCCCCTGATCCGCTGGCTAACACGTTGAAATTGACCCCTGCATTTATTTTTTTTAAAGTTTAAAAACTGACATTTTAATGCAGCTTCACAGTCAAAATTTGCAGCCAGCAAAGTAATAAGGGACTGAAAGTAACATTATCATTTGTTTATAACTTTAACACTGTTTGATGAACCTGCATGATATCTAGCAGGCAGTTAGCAAATTAACCCCAGTGCAGGTATGTCATTATTAGTGCAGATCCAGTGGATGCAGCAAAGTAAAATTTGGGGTCAAAACGTTTCTGGTACACTAATAACATTACCATCCTTTTATTGACATCGACAACATTTGGCAGAGGCTTAGCATGTTTAACCTACTCTGGTGTTCTCAATTTCATGAGGTCCATCAAGAGGGTAGATTTAAAAGGGGCGAAAGAGGTGTTCACTTGCTAATACATTTTGCAATTTGATGAATCCACACAAAAAGTGACTGGCATTTAGCAAGGTGAGATTTCGATTGGTTTTATCACGTTTTAAGCAGGTACATTGGGGGACAAAGGGAATTAGGAGAGCAGTAAAAGTTTCATGCACTCATACCTTTGGTGCAGTTTGATGAGTCTGCATGAAATTTGGTAAACAGCAGAGTAAGCCCGGTGCAAGACAGGCATATCCTCTTGATTAAACCCCGCTAGGCAGGGCTAAAGGTAGTTGGCCAAGGGTCAAAGGCTGTGCGCAGAGCAGAATGAATACATAGCAGGTGAACGTGGTCCACCATTAAAAAATACATTAAAAACTCTGAAAAAAGATAGTTAAAGGTTAGTTATGGTTCAGTTATCACAAAACAGAAATAGCCCTGAAATGTACCAGTTAAGCTAGACAATGTACAATGCACACCATAATTCAGACCCACCGCCATGCTCAGTAGACACCTTAGCTGATACATGTAAGAAAAAGCTTCTCTACAAAGTGTAATAGGAACTCTGTAGTTTGTTTAGATAAGAGTTTCCATTGAAAAGCCATTTTATTGTTTTGCTAATAACCTTGGCACTTTTCAACAAAGTTGCGCGAGCCTTTCCAGAAAAAAGGTTTAGCTGATCTAGGCACGGCATGGCAAGTTTTGTGCAGATCTGTCTAGGTAGGTAGAAGAGTTTGAGGTGGGGATTTATAAAAGGAGAGGTTCTAAAAAGCTGTGTTATTTCCCATCCTTGTTCTATGCTACACATAAAACAGCTGAACTAAACTACACTACACTTAGCATCAAGCTAGAATTTTCTTTAGGGATATGCCTTTGCTTGGTTTGGTGTTAGTCAATTCAGTATGGTTAGAGAAATTAGCATAAAAAATGTGTCAGTGGGCTTCGCAGGGTAAGAAATTAAAGTTATATGGACTGTTATTTTGAACTCTTTGCAAACCCGAGTTCAAGTACAATGTGTGGACCCAAATTCAAAAAATAAAGCAACCTCGTTGGCCAGTAGGAGCCTTTTCTCCCATCTTCTATTTTGGGTCTTCAGGCTCATACTTAAGAATACAAACTGAAGATGCTGATTGACTGGCCAGAATAGAAAATGTTCTTATGCAGCTGCAATCACAGGACACATGGCACCGTTCCTGTGTTCCTGAAAATAAATCGAAATGCAACATAAAGAGGCAGTGTGGGACACCATGACCCTCAGACCTATGCAGAGGGATTCCCCATTACCCACTAGCTTCAAAAGTAAAAAAAAATAATAATTGGTTTGCATCTCAGAGTTCGAGCAACAAATGCAAATCTTACGACCTCACACAATTTATACCATTACATAACAGCACCTAAAAGAACTATATCATTAACTTACAACACCAAATGAAACTAATACTATATTAATTGCTGTCTCATTGACAGTGTTAATGCTAATGTGACTTGTAATATCACATGCGAAATTGTTTGTCATTTGTGATTTCATCTTTCATATCGTTCATGAGCAGTGTATTTGGTGCGTGACTATTAGAATGCATGGCTGTTGTGCGAGTTATGGTTTATGGAGCTAATCATAACTGCTAAATTTCAGTGTTTTTTCAGTTCTAGTTCATAACCATACCTTTACTTTGACTTTGTTTTTAAATGAAATTCGGCCATTATAGTTAGTTGAGCTAACTATAACTCACGCCCCGCAATGCACTGCTGATGATGTCACATATTACATCACTCATGACATGGTCAGTGACATCACTGATGACATCACTGATGACATCTCAAATGACATCACTGATGACATCATCCAGAGACTGGGTGTTTTTTAAAAGTTAAAGAATGTTATATATAGATACGCAAAGGTGTATTGAAGAATGAGTGGGTGTAAGAGTGTCTGAATGGATGATTTACTGGGTGCGTGACTGACTGTGTAAGTGTGTGATTAAACGTGTCTTAGTGAATGCATGGGTGAATGACTAATCTGTGTGAATGTCTGTATCAGTCTGTCAGTTGGTGTGTAAGTGGTTGCATGGGTTGGTGTGTAGCTACATGAGTGTCTATATGGGGTAATGATTGGTTTTCTGAGTACCTGTATGGATGCCTGAATGTCTGTGTGGGTGGGTTCAGGGGATGTAACTCCCTGCATGGATGTGTGAGTGGGTAATTTAGTGGGTGTATGGGTTCATGAATGCGTCTGGGAGGGGCTGTATGGGTGAGTGAGTGTGCGTATGGCTGTGTTGGTGAGTGAATGGATGTCTCAGTGGTATATGTGTGAGTAACTACATATGTAAAAGGCAGTATATGTGAGTGTTGGAGTATAAAAGTGACTATATGTGAGAGTGAGTGATTGTGAGAGTGGCTGTATGGATGAGTGTGTGCTTGTGTCAGTGATTGTATAAGAGAGTAAGAATGTGTTAGTATCTGTATGAATAAGTGAGGTGGTGTGTCTATAACTGTATAGGTGAGTAAATGGCAGTGTGATTGAGTCTTTGGGTGACTGACTAGGTGTGTGAGTAATTCTATGGGTGAGTGGCGGTGTGTGAGTGTCTGTATGGGTGTATGAGTGCTTATATCAGAGGCTGTATTCATGAGTGACTGTGTGTATGAGTGACTGTATGGGTGAGTGAGTAGATGTGTGTATAGACCTATGAATCAGTGAGTGGGTATGTACTAACTGGTATTGGTGTTTATGGTTTCGAGAATGGTAGTCTGTATTTTAGAGTGGGTGTATGAAAGGTTATATTAGGGTGTGAGGAGGTGCATCAGTTACTAAGTGGATGATGTCATCAGTGATGTCATTTGAGATGTCATCAGTGATGTCATCAGTGATGTCACTGACCATGTCATGAGTGATGTAATATGTGACGTCATCAGCAGTGCATTGCGGGGGCGCGAGTTATAGTTAGCTCAACTAACTATAATGGCCGAATTTCTCTGGTTTTGTATGAGTGAAATGTCCAACTAACTATAACGTCCCTGAAACCTGTGTTTTTTCCAGTGAATATCAAAGATTTTTTAAATGCTAATTTCTAACTATAACGTAGTAGTCGCGTTTGCAGAGTGGTGCAGAAAGGGGCCTGGGCCTCTGACCAGCGCTCAGGAATTCCGCTGCGTAGGACTTACAGGAGGTAGCAGGAGGGCTACTTGGCCGCCAAAGTCCCTCAGGAGTAAAGTGGACTTCATCCCCCAACCAATACTGTGCCAGGAGGCGCATTTGCAGACTGGTGGAGAAAGGTGAGCGTGGCCTCCAAAGACCTCTTAGCCATACCACTGTGTGGGACTTACTTGAGGTAACAGGAGGGGTAGTTGGCCCCCAAGGTCAACCTTGAGGGCCAACTACCCCTCCTATTACCTCCAGTAAGTCCCACACAGCAGAATTGCTAAGTTCACATAGCAGGCCACGCCCCCTTTCCCCACCACTCTGCAAACGCACTTCCTGGCGCGCTCTTGGATGGGGATTAAAGTCCCCTGTGCTGCTGGGGGTCCTTAGGGGCCAACTAGCCTACCTGATACCTCCAGTATGTCCCAGATAGTGGGATTGATGACAGGTGGACACAGGCCACGCCCCCTTTCTCCACCACTCTGCAAACGCGCCTCCTGGTGCGTTCTGGGTTGGGGGATTAAGTCCCCTTGAATCCTGAGGGTCCCTGGGGGCCAACTAGCCCATCAGGTACCTCCAGTAAGCCCCACACAGCTGGATTGCTGAGAGTGGTCCGAGGCCACACCCCCTTTTTACACCACTCTGCAAACGCGCCTCCAGGCGCACTGCTGCCTGGGGGATGACGTGCACTTTAGTCCTGAGGTCCTCAGAACACAAGAGGATCTCTTCACCCCACCAGCAATGCGCCAAGAGGCACATTTGCAGAGTGGTTTTACCGAGTCACAAGATGGCTGCCAACACTTCTTGGTTTGGAGTATTGCAGCCAATAAAAATGAAGCTCGTGCTCGCGAGGGTTCGCGAATCCTCCTCGGCCACCAGATATCGCTATTTTTTATTTTTGAATTTCTCAGGAACTACTGAACGGATTTACACCATTTTAAAAAAAAGGTCGTTTTCTGAACCAAGAGCTACCTTTTTGCCAAATTTGGTGTATTTCCGTTCAGCAGTTCAGGCTGTAGCTTTGTGTAAAGTTTCCTATGGAAATTAACATGGAGAAAACGCGTTTTGGGACCTCCCTTTTTTCTCGTCCCCCCGCTCTATGAATCACCCCGAAACTTTCAAGACAGGAGCTGACCTGAGTGAACCATTAGTTTTGAGAACGAAGATTCGTCTAACGGCGCCAAAGATATTGGCAAAAGAAAAAACGCTTTTTGAATAGAAACAAGGTCCTAACTATAACTACCTACTGGCGAACGGCCACGCCCACTGGGGCAGGTATCAACATTAAATTTGGTGCCTTTCTGTCACAAAACTGTACAATGGACTGAGCCTGTGACGAAGGGCAGGGGCCCGAAACACGTTGGCTGTAACATTGTTGGGGTGATTGACTGTGTCTGATGCACGCTGCAGCCTTCATTAAAATTGTGGAGCATACTTACCCGTGTGGACCCTTCTGTTTGTGGCAAACTTTCTGGATGTATTTGTACGGCTATGCCTAGCCGTGGAAGGAGCCCCGCTGCAGTAGCGGACCTGGGTGACGCCATGGGGCGTGCACCATTACAGGACGGGCGTTCATAATGGAGGCAAAAGGATGCAAGCGGCGTGAGTACACGGCAGTGCACCAACCCACTGGGGATTTGATTCAGCATTATGAACTTGGTGCGTGACAAACTCACTGGAGTAACACAATATGGCACTATTGGTACCAGAATGCCGTGCGAACTGCCACGCCCACTGGGGCAGGTATCAACATTAAATTTGGTGCCTTTCTGTCACGTAACTGTACAATGGACTGAGCCTGTGACGAAGGGCAGGGGCCCGAAACGCGTTGGCTGTAACATTGTTGGGGTGATTGACTGTGTCTGACGCACGCTGCAGCCTTCATTAAAATTGTGGAGCATACTTACCCATGTGGGCCCTTCTGTTTGTGGCAAACTTTCTGGATGTATATATATATATATATATATATATCACAAAAACGATCACTTGCTTGAAGTCATCAGAAGACACGGGGGAACTTGAGGAAATCCGTTTATTCAGAGCTAGTGGCATAATGCATTTCGGCATATTCGCCTTCATCAGATGCCGCTAACCACGAGTTCATACCTCCACCCTCCTTTGAACATTCAGCGGCGCTCCCATTGGTGGGAGATCAGCTGACCCTGCTCCATTCAAAGTAGTTGCAGTCTCTGTACTGGACTGCAACTCCCAGCATGCACCATGGTCGAGTAAGTACTGCCAGCAGAGTCCGAATAATGCTCGAATGAGCGCTGATATTGCCTAGCAAAAGGGGGCCTTGTAACGGTTGGTGAACCTCGTTATTGATGTGTCCCGGACTCCCTCGAGTCCCCAACATCCAGCCCAAATTGCAGATTCAAACCGGGCCGTGTAACGTAGGTGGAGTCACCCCGCTTCCCCGTGTAATCACGGACTGCTATCTAGCAGCGGCCACTTGCCTGGTCTGGTCTTGAGGCGGTCATGGAGTGATTCAATCCTAGAAGAAGAAAAGTCACTTTGCCAGCAAACCCCCAGACACTTAATATATATATATAACTGGAAAAAAAACACAGGTTACAGAGACGTAATAGTTAGGAAATAGATTCTTTTTTTAAACTTAGAAATTCATGGAAAAAACCAAAGGTTACAGGGACGTTATAGTTAGATTCAGATTTCACTCGTAGAAAGCCATAGAAATTCAGCAGTTATAGTTCCTGAGCTAACTATAACTTACGCCCCCCGCAATGCACTGCTTATGACCTCACATATTTCATCACTCATGAAATGGTCAGTGACATCACTGATGACATCACTGCAGATGAATGTCTAAGGTTTTTTTTATTCTGTTTCCTAACTATAACGTCCCTTTAACCTTTGGTTTTTTCAGTGAATTTCTATGGTTTTTTAAATTCTATTTCCTAATTATAATGTCCCTATAACCTTTGTTTTTTTCCTGTGAATTTTGTAATTTTATTTCCTAGCTATAACATGTAAACTTTGAGAATGGGTGTGTGAGTGGCTGTATAGGTCAGTGAGTGGGTGTATGAGTGACTGTATGGTCTGTGAGTGGATGTGTGAGTGGCTGTATGGGTCTGTGAGTGGGTGTGTGGGTCTGTGAGTGGATGTGTGTGTGAGTGCCTTTGTGGGTCTGTGACTGGGTCTGTGAGTGGTACTATGGGTATGTGAGTGGATGTGTGAGTGGCTGTGGGTGTCTGTGAGTGGGTATGTGAGTAGTGCTATGGGTCTGTGATTGGGTGTGTGAGTGCCTGTGTGGGTCTGTCAGTGGGTGTATGAGTGCCTGTGTGGGTCTGTCAGTGGGTGTATGAGTGCCTGTGTGGGTCTGTGAGTGGCGCTATGAGTCTGTGAGTGGGTATATGAGTGGCTGTGTGGGTCTGTGAGTGGCTGTGTGAGTGCCTGTGTGTGTCTATGAGTGGTATGTGAGTGGTGCTATGGGTCTTAGTGGGTTTGTGTGTGCCTGTGTGTGTCTTAGAGTGGGTGTGTGAGTGCCTGTGTGTGACTGTGGGTGTGTGAGTTGCGTTATCTATCTTGGGAATTTGCATACTTAGGGTATTTAAAAGGGAGAACCATGGACTCTCCTCTCACCAGCAGACGCCAAGGAAGAAACTACAGATCAGATTGCGCTCCATTAGATCAATGATGCATTCACCTCTGTTAAGGATTTCAGATTGTTTTTCAACGTGGAATACGAGAGGAAACACATTGATTTCCCTTTACCAAGCCCAAGAAGTTATGATGTTTGTGCTTTACTGAAGTGGAGCTTCAACTGGGGCACCTGCTATGTTTATATTTGTAAGTGCTTCCCGTTGAGGTTGGATTTCTGTGAAATGCACACCAGGTCCAGAATGGAATCTCATTTTTTCCCATAAGAGTCCCCAGTTTTTACCGAAAACGTCTACCCAATTGGAGTACTTTCATCTGGTTAATTAGTAAGTGCTACCTCTTTGGGTAAATGTCTTGTGGATATTCTTCACTACAGCTACATTAAGGACCACAAGTTAATACTTGCACTGACCTTGTGTGCATCTAATTTTGCAATATGATTGTACCTCGAGGTTTCTTCCTCCACACATCTGTGTTAATGTCAATTCTCTTCCCGAGAAGATGACGCGAATACAGAGAGGTAAATCTCTACCAAACAGGGGTACTTCCTCTTGACTAAATGAAGTAAGTGCTTCTTTGTTTGATGGAGCTGTCCTCTTATTCTTGTGCATCAATAACGTGTCACCAAAATCGTCTGGAAACACACTTGGGGGCCTTTTGTTAAGCTGTCCATCGACCTGGTAAAAGGCGGGAAGACCTTTGCATACTATTAAGGAAAACGGGGAGGGGGGACCCCATCCCCAGGGCCAGTCCACAATTGAATGGGGTAGGGGGGGCGGTAGCTCCTCTTCCCAAGCCGATTTCAGCCTGGGAGACCCCATCCCCTGGGGCCTGGCCACAATTGAATGGAGGGGGGGGGCCGAGCGGCTCCCCTCTCTGGGCCGATTTTGGCCCCGGGACCCCATTCCCCAGGGACCTGCCTTGTTATTTTGGGTGCCCTGGAATCTACACAGGGCGCCCAGTCTGCACCGTTGGGAACTTCAGAGGGAGCCTGAATGCCACTGAGGTCCCTGCCGCCTCCAGCAGGAACCAGCATTGCTTCCACATACAGGGACTGTTAAATATGCAGCTCCCTCTGTGTGGGAGCAATCCTTTTGTCTGTTTCCCGGCCCGCATGACAGCAAGCAGGAAAACAGACGAAAACTCAGCTCCCAGAAAGCAGGAGCAGTTAGACAGCTCCCGCTTGCTGAGAGTGGAGCTAGTGTTTGCTCTGACTTGGCAGGAGCAGTCAAAGCTCCCGCCAATTCAGAGCAAACAGCTATGTCATGGGGGTGGGCACCCCAGGACATAGGGAGCCGGCCCTGATGGGTGGCAGTCCCTAGGGCCATTAATGGCTTCAGGAGGGAACCACATAGCCCCCTCCTTCTATATTCACGGGCTGGCTCTGGGAAGGTGGTGGATCCCGGGGCCGCACGCCACCCTCCTTTTATAAAAATAAAGCCTTGGAAGGTGATGGCCCCTGGGGCTTCTGTGAAGCCCAGGAAGGGGGTCTGCGCAGCCCCCCTTCTTTTATAAAAATAAAATAAATAAATAAAGCCCCGGGGAGGTGGTGGTCCCCGGGGCTCAAAGAGTCTTAGGAGGGGGGTCCGTGCTCCCCTCTTCTTTTTAAAAAAAAATCCCCCGGGACCTGCCCCACCCGGGGGCTCTTTTCAAAACAAGCGTGGGAGCCCACTGTTTTTTTGTTTTGTTTTTACAAAATCACAGCATAGTCACAATTTTTGGCAAAAAAACCTATTAAAAATGTTTTTTGCCATTGTGGGGTCCCTGCGGGGCCCAAGAACTAAGGTTAAGGGGTCAGGGTATTCCTACCCTGCCCCCTTCTCTTTTTTTTAATCTTTTTGTTTGGGACTCAGCTGAGTCTTTGCTGATTTTGACTACAACGTCTGCTTTCTGGGTCCGTAGGAGGGCAGCTTGTTTGCCCTGCGCCAGACAATTCGTTCAATGAAAAATGAATAACCGAGCAGCTTCCTCCATGTTTCAGGAGTCTGGGCGCGCACTCGTTTGCGGGTCTTCTCCAAAGACCATCGAGGTCATGAGCCGGTGGTATGTCCTGGTCCTCACTGTAGTGTCCTGCTGGACACGCTCTAGTGTTTTAGTTGTAGTACCACACTAACGGTGTCTGTGTCAATGATTTAGCAGCATGTGGGCCTACGACACCACACTCACCAGTCATCAGGTGAATGTGTCATATGAACGAACCAATCAATGCCTTCTGCATATATTCACCGTGCGTTTTTGAGAATTAATCATAAATCACATTCTGTAATGCACTTCTTAGCAGAAAATAGAAACGATTACTGTAAATGTATTTTAAACCACGTGTGTATTGATCTGTGCATAGCGAATTCCTTCTTTGAAGGGCGCATTGAGTTAGCAGCCTGGATTAATTCATTGGGAAAATAATACCCAGGAAGTCTCAGTATCTTCTCGGCATAAAAGATGCTGCAGTTTGAATGACCGCCTTGCAGACTCCATTATGCCAAAGCATGTTCATGTGAAAGAAGAAATGTAAATAAATAGAAGCGTTTCATTTATAACAAGGGAGCTCCCTCTTGTGGCTGCAGATCAGATGTCATGTAAATACAACTTGAATGTAGCACTTAACCAAAGAACGTGAAAGGTAAACAGAGAACAATTCTAAATGTATTCATTTTGGCAGGGCGAGCAGATGCGTGTGACGTAATTCTGTGTCCTATTTCTCCCCTCTTGCAGTGCTGGTGTGGGTCGGACGGGCACGTTTATCGTCATCGATGCTATGATCGATATGATGCATGCGGAACAGAAGGTCGATGTTCATGAGTTTGTGTCTAGAATCCGCCACCAGCGTCCACAAATGGTCCAGACCGATGTAGGTGAAGTGCCCAAGCCTCTCTAGGCAGTGTTTTGAATTTAAGTTGCTGAAGTGTGTTACAAGTTATACATAATGACGTCAGTATAGCCTACAACACTTCCTGTGTGAATGATACATGCAGTTGTATGTTTTCCTTTTTAGATGCAGTATTCTTTCATTTATCAAGCCTTACTTGAATACTTCCTCTACGGTGACACCGAGCTGGACGTGGCCTCCCTAGAAAAGCACTTGCAAACCCTGCACAACACGAGCTCACCCTTTGACAGGATAGGCCTGGAAGAGGAATTCAAAGTAAGTGAACAAGAATTCCTCCTGTTATTCTAACATCAAAAAGTTGTGACTTACATCTATGCCTGGATAACTATTCGAGAATAATGATGCTTATTATTGTGTAACATGCTGCCATGTCTATAGAATTATGGTATCGTAACTTTGCTAATAATCGTAGCCACTGAGCATGAAATTGTCAAGCGTCAACATCGAAGCAACTCTATAGGGCATTTACCTGAAGATTTTGTACTAAACTAGCAGTGGAACCTGGGTGCCCTAACATCCGCACAGAGACCTCTAACATACTCGTCAAAAATGCATTTTGAGTGTTATGCCAGTGTGGGAATAGTAAAATGTTTGATCAGAGTGTATCCATGGCCGAAGCAGATCTTCCAGCGTGGATTGCTGTGCGGATTTGTGCGGGAGTATCCTCAAAATCAGAATTAACTCTCACAATGAGGGCCTAGATGAGTCATGCACAGAACCCTCCACCTAGTCTTGTTTTCAAAGTAGAAATCAAAAAGAGCTAGCTATTAGTTAGAAACTCAAGATGTGTGTGTCAGAAAAAACATTTGTTTTCTATGAAGGCCCTCACCCACCAACCTAGTTGGTGGCATGCTTCATCATCGGGCCCCACCCAAGGCACCGAGTGTGCCTCGGGTGTGCTGCGACGTCTGTTTACAGCGGAGCGGATTATGTTAAGTGAGTGTGCAGTGATGGTGTTGAGGGTGTAAGTTTAAAAGCTGTCCTAAGGGTCCCAGTGTCCACAAGGGTAATTTTAATAATGGGCCATTGGCAGTATTAAAAACAAGGCAGCGGATGTGTATGGAGATTACTATGAGCTCCCACATCCAGTGTGGTCAACATGTTTCAGCCAGGCCTCGCGTTAATTCTGGCTTTCATCAGGACCTTTATGTGAAATGTGAATTAAATAGGTGGTTTACAGAATGGGTTTTAACCCCCTAAGTGACGCACTCGCTAAGGTGCAATATATGTAAGAGGATGGTTTCCTCTAGTTTAGTACCTGTTAGGGGTAAATAAAACAGACAAACAAACAAATAGACAAACACACACAAATGAGTCAACATCAGGTCAGGCACATTAACATTATGTGACATCATGCCGTCGTGCCTGTGTAGTAATCGGAATAAAAACGGAGGTGTAATGCGGTACGTGTCGGCGCGTGGTTCTGAATTATCGTATTGGTAATATGCGGTATCGTGCTAAAAGTTCAATAGCGGAAAATATATGTATATATGCAGTGACAGTTGTGCCAAAGAAAGCATGTAACGCATTCACTTCTTACTCTGATAATATTAGAGTAAAACTCCATGAGTCCCCGGAGGGGGTCCGGCTTTATGTCACACTCTGGTGGTTTAAAAGAAGAAGAGAAATGAGGCGTGACCCTACAGTAGTCACGAGAATAATCCCCTAAATCAGGGTCTTCGTTACGGCATCCCCCCGTTCCCCCACACTTACTTCGTCACAGCTCGAGACCCGAAACTCAACCTACTTGGCCTGCACAGGGACTCCGTCGGTGAAGGTACCGGATTCCGGCGGGGTTTATATACTTTCATTGTCCCGCAGCTGAAGGCAATTTCCTGTCAGGCGCGAGACACAATAAAAGCAGGTAACCATGTTTTTCGAACCACATCCTCTTGTGTAAAATCACTCACACCCATATGCGGCAGATGCCAACAGGCCGGACTTTCTTGCAGTGCTGCCAACGTCTCGAGGAGCCAGCTCTGTGGGAGAAACCTCGGGGCATATTTACAAGCCTCTATCACCACAACAATGTCACTTTTCACAACGTTGTGGTGGCGATAGGGGCTTCACCTTATTTACAAGGCAGCGTTAAGTCACTGAACGTGGCTTAACGCAGCCTTGTAAATAGGGCCCCATTCACGCTAGACTTAGCGTGAAAGGGGAGGGCAATGGGTGTTGCGGTGGGCGTTCCACCGCAACACCCATTGATTTTGACGCTGCCCAATATTTACAAGGGCGGCGTAAATATGGGGCAGTGCCAAAATTAAGACCAGGGAAAAGGGGAAAATAGGTTAGGACGTTCTTTTTTTCGCCCAGTCTTTCAATATCTATTGCTAATGTTGCTCAAAAGTGTTTGTTTGGGTAGATATACATTCTTATTAGTAAAGTCAGCCTTTATCGTTGCTTTGAAAATAAATGAAATGTATGTGAGAGAGGGGCTATGGAGAGATGAGGGGCACTTTTGCCTAGTGGCCATGAGGGAATCCGAGGAGGTGGTCATGAGGGGTGGCACCAAAAATTATTGTCGCACTGGGTGCCAACAGCTCTAAAGCCACCCCTGAGGGTGATTTAAGGGGAAGTGGAGTAGGATTTTGGTAACTGTCATTTGGTATGGTAATGTTGTTCCAGTACACCTGAGAGAAGCAAAACAACAATAGGCTGATTGCTTCATTTATTCTCAGGCACTCGTAGTTATTTTGGCTTCATTCCAGACCATCATTTTTTGTTGACAGTGCGACTGTAGACAGGGAGCAACCCTATGCAAATAAACTTTAGTCCTGCTCCAGGCAGAGCAGTTCGCCCCAACCTTGTAGTCCACAGCCACATTCTGAGGTCGCTTGTATTCCTGTCTTCAGCTTTTTTATTAATACTCTTATTAATGTCTTCCTTTGACAGTGGTATAGAGCTTGAACAGTGTAAATGCTGTCTTTTGTGGCAAGTTACCCTGATCCATCGTAAACACAATTACACCAGCATTTATAGGAAATGACACATATTTATAACATTAGAGGAGATTGGCATTTCCTCCATTTTAAGAATGCAAATTTGAATACTTTATTCAGCACACCTCTGCAATGCTTGCGATGCACTCTTTCCTCTTCCCTTGAGAGGCGACTTGTTCAGCTGTAATATGGGATGTTCATTAACTTTTTCGAGAGAAAGAGCGATCAGTACCTGCCAGTCAGAGTTGCAAAGAAGTATATCGTTCTACTCAATGTGATTATTAGTCAGGAGAGCATATCTTCAAAGGCTTATCCCACCTTCTTACTATAGTTCAAGGTCAAAATGCATGCTCTCAAGGATGCAGGGCATGCTTTACAGATTAGCTTTGGGGAGGGATGCTGAGCAGTAGGAATACGATCTATGCAAGACGGGAAACAACTTTTACAACGTAGCCTGAACCAGGCATGTTAGGGCAAGGGCATTTTCTGGGTTTAGAGTGGGTATGGGTTTTATGGGTGGCAAAGGTATTTTCAGGATTTAGGGTGGGTATGGATTTTTGGGTGGCAAGGGTATTATTAGCGCAGTGCTTAATTTGAGCTGGTGGTTTCCGGTGCTGGGCACCAGCATTTAATTGGTTTCCATTGCTCGGAACTGGCACTTAATTGTCAACACTGCACTTATGACAGTCTGCCTCTTGGTGGCACTGCTCATGTAATTTAGAGATGAGCAAAACAAGGTTGTTTATTATTACAATATACATTAAAAAAAATACTAATACCTGCCTCCACAGCCATTTCTTTAGCTTTGGGGACCTGGAATAATCGGAACTGTTGCACTTGCAGGCAAGAGAGATGGTTAGTAGTTGTCTTGGTACCGCCATTGGCAACGATGACAGGGGCAACGGGTGGTGCGACCTGCAGTGGCCTCATGGTCAAGGCCCTGGCACTTATTTTTTTACAAATTAAGCACTGTTTTAGGGTTTAGAGTGGCCATGGGTTTTTGGGTGGCAAGGGTATTTTTAGTGTTTATGCTGGATATGAATTTTTGGGTGGGAAAGGAATTTTTAGGGTTTAGGGTGGGTAAGGGTTTTTTTCTGTGGCAAATGTTTTTTAGGGTGGGTATGTGTTTTTGGGTGGCAAGAGTATTTTTAGGGTTTAGGGTGCGTATGGTTTTTTGGGTAGGAAAGGGATTTTTAAGGTTCAGGGTGGATATGGGTTTTTGGACGGGATGGGAATTTTTAGGGTTTAGGGTGGGTATCAGTTTTTGGGTGGCAAGTGTATTTTTTGGGTTTAGGGCGGATATGGGTTTTTGGGTAGGAATGGAATTTTTAGGGTTTAGGACGGGTATGGGTTTTTCAGTGCCAAGGATACTTTTAAGGTGTAGGGTGGATACAGGTTTTTGTGTGGCAAGGGTATTTTTAGGGTTTAGAGTTGGTATGGGTTTTTGGGTGGCAAAGGTATTTTTAGGGTCTAGGGTGGATATGAATATAGGGGCTGTGTGTTAATAAGGCAAGAAATGTATATATATATATATATATATATATGTACACCCTTAAGATGGAGGAGGGGCAAGAGACCACCTGACTGGGAGCAGCCACTATAATATCTTCATTGTGTTTGACCCCCATGGATAATGAGGAGCCCGTGAGACCGGCACTGAAGAAAGCCAATGGAGGCTGAAGCGCGTCTGCCAAGCGTTTCATGGACTGCTTACATCATGCGTAAGAGAAATCATTAAAGCCACTTGTTCATCCTGGAGCAGTGTTGTGCTCTTTTCTTGTGCTATCTGGGAGAGAGCATGATATATCGATATATATATATATATATATATATATCAGACACCAAGCTTCTCAGCGGAGTCTTTATTTGGCAACCGGCAAGCATAACAGGAAATTTTCTCGGCCTCACCCAACGCGTTTCGGAGCTCCCATGCTCCTTGATCACGGGTCATGGCTGTTTCTATGCAGATGCTTGGGAAGGTAGTCTCTAAATAGGCAAATGTCCCGCCCTCCAATGGGCTCCTATATCGCTATGCTTCTTGGGACTTACAGTCCCTACGCTAAAATATTACCCTATTGGGTTCTGCGTTAAAACAATGTTTTCAAGCTCGTCATAGAGCCTCCTGTAAGCCTGTTGATTAATTGAATATACTTGTCATCCGGCCACAACGATTTGCGTGTATCGGGAATCGACAGTCCTTTAAGTACACGGTGGTGCTGTCTCCCCGGCCCGGACCGGCCGGAATACATCATCCAAAGTTTGCCCAAAATCGGAGACGCACACAACGACAAGCAGACACCAAGCTTCTCAGCGGAGTCTTTATTTGGCAACCGGCAAGCATAACAGGAAATGTTCTCCGCCTCACCCAATCCGTTTCGGAGCTCCCATGCTCCTTGATCACGGGTCGTGGTTGTTTCTATGCAGATGCGTAGGAAGGTAGTCTCTAAATAGGCAAATGTCCCGCCCTCCAATGGACTCCTATATCGCTATGCTTCTTGGGACTTACAGTCCCTACGCTAAAATATTACCCTATTGGGTTATGCATTAAAACAATGTTTTCAAGCTCGTCATAGAGCCTCCAGTATGCCCGCTGATTAATTAACCATACTTGCCATCCTGCCACAACGATTCCCGTGTATCGGGAATCGACAGTCCTTTAAGTACACAGTGGTGCTGTCTCCCCGGCCCGGACCGGCCGGAATACATCATCCAAAGGTTGCCCAAAATCGGAGACGCACACGACGACAAGCAGACACCAACCTTCTCAGCGGAGTCTTTATTTGGCAACCGGCAAGCATAACAGGAAATTTTCTCCGCCTCACCCAATGTGTTTCGGAGCTCCCATTCTCCTTGATCACGGGTCGTGGCTGTTTCTATGCAGATGCGTAGGAAGGTAGTCTCTAAATAGGCAAATGTCCCGCCCTCCAATGAGCTCCTATATCGCTATGCTTCTTGGGACTTACAGACCCTACGCTAAAATATTACCCTATTGGGTTCTGCATTAAAACAATGTTTTCAAGCTCATCATAGAGCCTCCTGTATGCCCGCTGATTAATTAAACATACTTGTCATCCTGCCACAACGATTCCCGTGTATCGGGAATCGACAGTCCTTTAAGTACACGGTGGTGCTGTCTCCCCGGCCCGGACCGGCCGGAATGCATCATCCAAAGGTTGCCCAAAATCGGAGACGCACACGATGACAAGCAGACACCAAGCTTCTCAGCGGAGTCTTTATTTGGCAACCGGCAAGCATAACAGGAAATTTTCTCCGCCTCACCCAACGCGTTTCGGAGCTCCCATGCTCCTTGATCACGGGTCGTGGCTGTTTCTATGCAGATGCGTAGGAAGGTAGTCTCTAAATAGGCAAATGTCCCGCCCTCCAATGGGCTCCTATATCGCTATGCTTCTTGGGACTTACAGTCCCTACGCTAAAATATTACCCTATTGGGTTCTGCATTAAAACAATGTTTTCAAGCTCGTCATAGAGCCTCCTGTATGCCCGTTGATTAATTAAACATACTTGTCATCCTACCACAATGATTCCCGTGTATCGGGAATCGACAGTCCTTTAAGTACACGGTGGTGCTGTCTACCTTCCTACGCATCTGCATAGAAACAGCCACGACCCGTGATCAAGGAGCATGGGAGCTCCGAAACGCGTTGGGTGAGGCGGAGAAAATTTCCTGTTATGCTTGCCGGTTGCCAAATAAAGACTCCGCTGATAAGCTTGGTGTCTGCTTGTCGTCGTGTGCGTCTCCGAATTTGGGCAACCTTTGGATGATGTATTCCGGCTGGTCCGGGACGGGGAGACAGCACCACCATGTACTTAAAGGACTGTCGATTCCCGATACACGGGAATCGTTGTGGCAGGATGACAAGCATGTTTAATTAATCAGCGGGCATACAGGAGGCTCTATGACGAGCTTGAAAACATTGCTTTAATGCATAACCCAATAGGGTAATATTTTAGCGTAGGGACTGTAAGTCCCAAGAAGCATAGCGATATAGGAGCCCATTGGAGGGAGGGACATTTGCCTATTTAGAGACTACCTTCCTACGCATCTGCATAGAAACAGCCACGACCCGTGATCAAGGAGCATGGGAGCTCCGAAACGCGTTGGGTGAGGCGGAGAAAATTTCCTGTTATGCTTGCCGGTTGCCAAATAAAGCCTCCGCTGAGAAGCTTGGTGTCTGCTTGTCGTCGTGTGTGTCTCCGATTTTGGGCAACCTTTGGATGATGTATTCCGGCCGTTCCGGGCCGGGGAGACAGCACCACCGTGTACTTAAAGGACTGTCGATTCCCGATACACGAGAATCATTGTGGCAGGATGACAAGTATGTTTAATTAATCAGCGGGCATACAGGAGGCTCTATGACGAGCTTGAAAACATTGTTTTAATGCAGAACCCAATAGGGTAATATTTTAGCGTAGGGAATGTAAGTCCCAAGAAGCATAGCGATATAGGAGCCCACTGGAGGGCGGGATATTTGCCTATTTAGAGACTACCTTTCCACGCATCTGCAAAGAAACAGCCACGACCCGTGATCAAGGAGCATGGGAGCTCCGAAATGTGTTGGGTGAGGCGGAGAAAATTTCCTGTTATGCTTGCAAGTTGCCAAATAAAGACTCCGCTGAGAAGCTTGGTGTCTGCTTGTCGTCGTGTGCGTCTCCGATTTTGGGCAACCTTTGGATGATGTATTCCGGCCGGTCCGGGCCGGGGAGACAGCACCACTGTGTACTTAAAGGATTGTCGATTCCCGATACACGGGAATCGTTGTGGCAGGATGACAAGTATGTTTAATTAATCAGCGGGCATACAGGAGGCTCTATGACGAGCTTGAAAACATTGTATCTGAAAGAGACACGTTAGTGACAGATTCCTTACCTTAGAATATCCCCAGGCGTCAGGCTGGATCCGGAAAGTTTTGCGTAGCAGTACCCTTGCGCGTCGGTAGGCGGCGTCGTGCGGCTCCGCGTCCGTCGTCGGCGTCGTGATCGCCGGGATGACGTCGCGGGCAGTACTTAGGCGCCGCCCTGCGCGCTGACGTCAGTTCTTCTTTTTCCGCGCCAGCAAGCGCAGATCCGGGAAGAGCAGTGCCCTGGTCAATTTTTGACCATACTTTTTGGTGATTTTTCACTGTTTTTTTCCAAATAAAGGTGTCGTAGGGATGCCCGGCTTCAAGCGATGCGGCGCCTGTGCGCGGATGATGTCCGTCACCGACCCGCATTGGGAGTGTCTCTTCTGCCTCGGCCGAGGCCACGACACCGAGTCTTGTCCCGAATGCCAGGCCCTCAACCCGAAAGCTTTGCGAGAGCGGTCTCGAAAGCTCCTCGAGGCCCGGCATTCGGCTCCACGGAGGCCCCGGTCGCGTGAGAGGTCCAGGGGTCGCTCGCGGGAGTGCACACCGGTCGTCGGCGTCGAAGTCTTCTTCGTCCGGTAAGTCTAAGCACAAGAAGTCCAAGAAGCATCGTCGCTCTCGGACTTCGCCTCGCCGGTCTCGCGACTCGGCTGAGGCCCCTCCCGGCACCGTCCCCGCGGCCCCGGACTTGCCTGTGGAGTCGCCCCCGCCATCACCCGCCCTTCCCGGGTTCGGGGGCGGATCCGGCCAAGGTACAGGAGTTCCTGTCGGCCATGGCCCGCCTCTTCGGGCCGTCAGGCCCCTCCGGTGCGCCTTCGGGCCCCGCGGGCCCTGATGGGGTTGCTCCGGCGTCGCCGGCGGCTCCGGCCCCGGCGTCGCCCGTGCCTCCAGCCTCGATCCCGGCTCCGGCTTCGGCCCCGGCCCCGATCCCGGCTCCACAACCCCCATCGACGCCGGTCGACCTCACGACACCTCCGCCGGTGCCGATGTCTCCGGTGCCGTTCTCGACCGCCGCCCTGGGCTCCGGGCGTCGTCGTCCCCAGTTCCTTCCGGCTCCGGACATGGACCCGGAGCGACGTCGCTCGACGCCGGCTCCGGCGCCGATGGGACCTTGGGTCCCAAATGTCCCTCCTCCTCCTTATTTTGAACCAGAGGAGGACCAGGAGGACTGGGAGGGGTCTGATGACCCTCTGACACGCAACTGTCAGTATGATGAGGACTGGACAGAGAGTCTAGGGGAGGCCAGTGGTCTGGATACTTCCCCTGACACTGGCATGCTGTCTCCTCCCGTGGCTACGGAGGAGGGGGCCAATTTTGGTACGGTGTTGCGTAGGGCTGCTGGGGCCTTACGTCTCCAGCTCCCTACTTTGACGGTCAAGCCTAACATCTTGACAGAGGTGCTTCAGCCGGCAGCCTCCTCTGCGGAGACTGTGCTGCCGTTTAACGACGCCCTCACTGACGTTCTTTGGGCGCCTGGTCCAAGCCCAACACAGGGGCTCCTGTGGATCGGAACGTGTCACGACGCCATCGCCCCGCTCCGGGCGACCCCCTGTTTCTTTCTGTCCACCCCACTCCTGAGAGCTTGGTTGTCCAAGCCTCCGCTTCCCAAACCGCCTTCCCTACCGCTCCTCCGGATAGGGAATCCAAACGCCTGGATCAGTTTGGGAAGAAAGGTTTTTCTTCCTCCAGTGCTGGCTTGCGGTCCGTTAACACCGCTTGTCTTTTGGGCCGATATACCCACTCCCTGTGGGATTCGGTGGCGGATGTTTTGCCCCAGTGCCCTGAGGAGGTCCAGGCACTGCTTTCCCGCGCCATTGCGGAAGGAAGGGATGCGGCCAAATACACTATCCGTTGTGGCCTTGACACCGCCGACTCGCTGGGCAGGTCGATTGCAACGACGGTGGCGCTCCGACGCCACGCCTGGCTGAGAACCACTGGTTTTTCAGGGGATGTCCAGAATACTCTCATGGACATGCCCTTTGATGGAGTCGGTCTTTTTGGGTCCAAAGCAGACCATGCGTTGGAGCGCTTTAAGGACTCACGGGCTACTGCCAAGTCCCTGGGCCTTTCTGCTACACGCCCTCCGCTGCCTTCTGCTTTTCGCCCCTATCGTGGCCACGGTAGGGCGCCCCTTCACGTCAGCAGCCCAGCCACCGGCCCGCGCAGCAGGCGTCTTCGCGTGGCCGAGGACGTGGATTCCGCCGTGGCGGATCGGGCAACCAGCGTGCGGGTCAGGCCACCACCTCCAACCCGTCCGCGGCCTCCAAGCCCTCCTAGTCCCTCCTTTCAGGTGCACGGCACGCCAGTAGGGGGCAGGGTCCGCCATCACCTTCCCCACTGGCGCACCATCACCTCGGACAGGTGGGTCTTGGACATTGTCCGAAGGGGCTACTCCCTCCCCTTCGAGACCACCCCCCAGCCATGCCACCTCAATTCCACTGCATGTCAGGGGATCACTTGGTGCTTCTACAGAAGGAAGTCACGGCCCTCTTGACCAAGAGGGCCATCGAGCATGTTCCGACCCCAGAAGTAGGGCGTGGTTGCTACTCCCACTACTTTCTGGTGCCCAAAAAGGACAAGGAGGACATGCGTCCTATCTTGGACCTCCGGAACGTCAATCGCTTCCTCCGGAAGGAGAAGTTCAAGATGCTCACCCTAGCTCAGGTCTTGTCTGCCCTCGACCCAGGAGACTGGTTGGTAGCGTTGGACTTGCAGGACGCGTATTTCCACATCCCCGTCCTGCCGGCCCACCGGCGTTACCTTCGGTTCACGGTAGGCCCCGAGCATTTTCAGTTCACCGTGCTCCCCTTTGGCCTTACCAGTGCCCCTCGGGTGTTCACGAAAGTGATGGCGGTGGTCGCAGCTCATCTGCGCCGGGCAGGGGTTTCAGTCTTCCCCTACCTCGACGACTGGCTGCTGAAGGCGGGCTCGTCCCAGGCATTCGTCTCCCACCTCCAGACTACGGCCGAACTCCTGCACTCGCTGGGGTTCTCCATCAATGTGCCGAAGTCGCATCTGATTCCTTCTCCACAGCTCCTTTTCATCGGAGCAGTTCTGGACACGACGCAGTTTCGGGCCTATCCTCCCGAACGGCGAGTCCGGGATATTCAGGCTATGATTCCGATCTTTCGGCCTTTATCCTGGGTTTCGGTACGGATGACCCTGAGGCTGCTGGGCCTCATGGCCTCCTGCATCCTGCTGGTCAATCATGCCAGATGGCATATGCGGGCTCTGCAGTGGGACCTGAAGTTCCAGTGGGCGCAGCACCAGGGCAACCTGTCCGATCACGTCCAGATCTCGGAGGGGACTGCAAAACAGTTGCAGTGGTGGCTCTCGAACCGGCAATGGGTCATGGGCAGATCCCTCTCCCTTCCCCAGCCAGAGCATACAGTTGTGACGGACGCCGTCCCTTCTGGGATGGGGCGGTCACATGGGAGAGGCGGAGATCAGAGGCCTCTGGTCTCCGGCGGAGTCCCGGCTCCATATCAACCTTCTGGAGCTCCGGGCGATCCGGCTTGCACTCAAGGCATTCCTTCCCTCTGTCAAAGGGAAGGTAGTGCAGGTGTTCACAGACAACACCACCGCCATGTGGTACTGCAACAAACAGGGCGGGGTGGGGTCTTGGACCCTTTGTCAGGAGGCTCTGCGCCTCTGGACATGGCTGGAACATCAGGGCATGTTCCTGATGGTTCAACACCTGGCAGGTTCTCTGAACGCCAGGGCGGACGAACTCAGCCGCAGGTGCATGATGGATCACGAATGGCGTCTTCACTCGGAAGTGGCGCAAGGACTCTTTCTACAGTGGGGAGAGCCTTGGTTAGATCTATTCGCCACCGAAGAGAACGCGCAATGTCATCAGTTCTGCGCGTTGGAATTTCCAAGGCGGCACTCGCTCGGCGACGCTTTTCGTCGCGAGTGGAGTTGCGGTCTGTTGTACGCCTTTCCGCCTATACCACTTCTACCCAGAGTGTTGAAGAAGATTCGGCACGACCGGGCCCAAGTCATTCTTGTGGCTCCGGACTGGGCTCGAAGAGTTTGGTATCCCGAGCTACTCAATATGAGCATAGATCCCCCGATCCGTCTGCCTCTTCGGGAGGATCTTCTGTCGCAGCAGCAGGGGACGGTCCTCCACCCGAACCTGTCCAGTCTACACCTGCTTGCGTGGAGATTGAGCGGCGGCAGTTGATTCCTTTCGACTTGCCTCCCGAAGTTTGTGATGTGATTCTGGCAGCCAGGCGTCCCTCCACTAAGGTGGTATACGCCTGCAGGTGGAACAAATTTGTGGCATGGTGCACAGCAAAGGCTGTGGATCCCCTTTCTGCCCCTCTTTCTGAGGTCCTTCTGTTCCTTCTCTCTCGGCCCAACAGGGTTCTGCCCTGGGTACCATCAAGGGTTATCTTTGTGCTATCTCGGCCTTCCTCAGGCTCCCTGATCAGCCCTCCCTTTTCAAGTCCCCTGTTGTTAACAGGTTCTTAAAAGGCATTACTCACCTCTTCCCTCCTGTTCCGTTTGTAATGCCTCAGTGGGACTTGAACTTGGTTCTTACCTTTTAATGTGCGCTCCCTTTGAGCCTCTGCATAACTGTCCTCTTCGTCTTCTGACTCTGAAGACAGCCTTTCTGGTGGCCATCACCTCCGCTCGGCGGGTGAGTGAGCTCCAGGCTCTGTCTTGCAAACCTCCCTTTCTGTCTGTTCATCCAGACAAGGTTGTTCTTCGGACGCGTCCGTCCTTCTTGCCAAAGGTGGTTACTGCTTTCCACATTGGGCAGACCATCACTTTGCCCACCTTCTTTCCGCCTCCGCATCCTTCCAGAGAGGAAGAGAGGCTCCACCGTCTGGACCCAAAACGTGCGCTCTCCTTCTATATCGACCGCACAAAACACTTCCGGGTGGATGACCAGCTCTTTGTTGGCTACGTGGGCGCCAAAAAGGTCGGGGCGGTGCACAAGAGGACCATCTCCCGCTGGGTTACCTTGTGCATCAAGACCTGCTATTCTTTGGCCAAGAAGGAGCCTCCTGTTGGGCTGCGTGCCCATTCCACCAGGGCAACGGCTGCTACCATGGCCTTGGGCCGCGGTGTTCCGCTGCCGGTTATCTGTCAGGCAGCTACGTGGGCCTCGCTGCACACGTTTACTAAGCATTACTGCCTTGACAGTCAGGTCCGGAGGGACGGCTTCTTTGGCCGTTCTGTCCTCCAGGACTTCCTTGTCTGATCTTTGTTCCCAGACCCACCACCGGGGTTGGTATTGCTGGGGTATCTATTCTAAGGTAAGGAATCTGTCACTAACGTGTCTCTTTCAGATGCACAAGTTACTAACTTGTGTAACGATATATCTGTAAGAGACAGTAGTTAGTGACAGATTCCTTACCGCCCCACCCATCCTCCCCGTTCTGCGAACTGATTTCTAGGGTTAAGGACATCCCTTTCAGGGCCCTAGTATTTTTCAGACACCTGTGTCAGCTTCTTGCATGGCTCTGCGTTCCTGGCGCGGAAAGTCGTGTACAGAACTGACGTCAGCGCGCAGGGGCGGCGCCTAAGTACTGCCCGCGACGTCATCCCGGCGATCACGACGCCGACGACGGACGCGGAGCCGCACGACGCCGCCTACCGACGCGCAAGGGTACTGCTACGCAAAACTTTCCGGATCCAGCCTGACGCCTGGGGATATTCTAAGGTAAGGAATCTGTCACTAACTACTGTCTCTTACAGATATATCGTTACACAAGTTAGTAACTTGTGCTTTAATGCAGAACCCAATAGGGTAATATTTTAGCGTGCGTACGGCCACACAGCCCCCCTTCTAAAAAAATAAAATTTGAAAAGAAGCCGGCATCTCGCCGGAGGCCCCGCCCCCTCCCTGCAGCACTCTGCAAACACGCCCCCTGGCGCGTTCTAAGTTGGGGTATTAAGTCCCCTTCATTACTGAGGGTCCCTGGGGGCCAACTAGCCCACCAGGTACCTCCAGTATGCGCCACAGAGCTGCGTTGCAGAGAGGTGGTCTGAGGCCACGCCCCTTTTTACACCACTCTGCAATCGTGCCTCTTGGCGCACTGGTGGTGGGGCGATGAGGTCCTCTTGTGTCCTGAGGACCTCAGGACACAAGTGGACTTCATCCCCGAGCAGCAGTGCACCAGGAGCTGCGTTTGCAGAGTGGTGTAGAAAGGGGGAGTGGTCTCGGACCACATCTCTGCAACGCAGCTCTGTGGTGCATACTGGAGGTACCTGGTGGGCTAGTTGGCCCCCAGGGACCCTCAGGAATGAAGGGGACTTAATACCCCAACTTAGAACGCGCCAGGAGGCGCGTTTGCAGAGTGGTGGGGAAAGGGGGCGTGGCCTTTGTCCACCTCTCAGCAATCCCACTGTGTGGGGCTTACTGGAGGTAAGATGTAGGCTAGTTGGCCCCTAAAGGACCCCCAGCAGCGAAGGGGACTTCAATCCCCATCCACGAGCGCGCCAGGGAGCGCGTTCGCAGAGTGGTGGGCAAAGGAGGCGTGGCCTGCTATGAGAATTTAGCAATCCTGCTGTGTGGGACTTACTGGAGGTAATAGGAGGGGTAGTTGGCCCCTAAGGTTGTCGTTGGTAGCCAACTACCCCTCTTGTTACCTGCAGTAAGTCCCACACAGTGGGATTGCTAAGACGTCTAAGGAGGACATGCCCCCCTTTCTCCAACACTTTGCAAACGCGCCTCCTGGCAGACTACGGGATGGGGGATGAAATCCAATTAACTCCGGAGGGACTTTGGGGGCCAAGAAGCCCTCTTGGTACCTTGTCTAAGTCCTATGCAGCGCAATTCCTGAGCGCTGGTCGGAGGCCCAGCACCCTTTCTCCACCACTCTGCAAATGTGACTACTACTTAAAAAAGCGTCTTTCTGCACCTCTGACTTAGAGGTAGTTTTAATCCCCCTGCCCTATTATGTACTAGGGCCTTACAGAGGAGGTCATGCCAATCACAGGGGTACCCCAATGCATAGTGTTCCCTAGTGTATGTAGGTGTTTTCACTGTATTCTAAGTGTCTTTTAGCATAGCACTGGCTCTATGCCTGGTTAGTCAGAGTCAGTTACCACCAGTACCCGTCAGCAAAAAGTTGGGGGCACAGGATGACTTTGCAACAAGGCCTCTTTCTGCTCCTCTGTCGGTTCTTTGTGCACATCTCTTGCTTCTTTCTGCACCTTTCTTTGTCTTTCTGGACTTCTGTTGCCTCTTTCTGCATTTCTGTTGCTTCTTTCTGCGCCTTTCTTCCTCTTTCTGCACATGTCCTACCTCTGTAGGCATAGTTAGAAATTAGCATTTAAAAAACCTTTGAAATTCACTGAAAAAACCATAGGTTTCAGGGACGTTATAGTTAGAAATTAGCATTTAAAAACCTTTGAAATTCACTGAAAAAACCACAGGTTTCAGGGACGTTATAGTTAGAAATTAGAATTTAAAAACCTTAGAAATTCACTGAAAAAACCACAGGTTTCAGGGACGTTATAGTTAGAAATTAGCATTTAAAAACCTTAGAAATTCACTGAAAAAACCACACCCACTGTGGGATTACAATTGATTTAAGAAACGTGCACGCAGCAGAGCCCACTGGAGGGTTTGATTGACTCTGACATGGACTACGTGTCCAAGCATGCATTGGGGAGGAAAAAGTTCTTGCACGAAGCAAATCTCACTGGGGGTATTTAAAGAGCCATGCTGCGAAGGATCAGAGATGTCTGCTGTGCGCATGATGAATCATCCATGACTAAGAGGCAGGAGCCTCGAAACGCGTCGGAAGGAACAATTAATGAATGTGAATGCTGCTGCTTGTGTAATTCCTGAAAATAAACCGGCTGGTTTTCTCCTGAGTCGAGTGCGCTCTCGAAATTGCTTTGGGCACTTTGAATGATAATTACTTAACACGCCAGCCCTGCCGTGGAGAGCGGCAGCATCTTAAATTCAAAGAGGCTGTGAGCCGTAATTGTACGACTACTCACCGTGGCACTTGGGAGGTAGGATTCAAACAAATACTTGCACCAGCTTCATGGCCCACTGTGGGATTACAATTGATTTAAGAAACGTGCACGCAGCAGAGCCCACTGGAGGGTTTGATTGACTCTGACATGGACTACGTGTCCAAGCATGCATTGGGGAGAAAAAAGTTCTTGCACGAAGCAAAGCCCACTGGGGGTATTTAAAGAGCCATGCTGCGAAGGATCAGAGATGTCTGCTGTGCGCATGATGAATCATCCATGACTAAGAGGCAGGAGCTTCGAAACGCGTCGGAAGGAACATTTAATGAATGTGAATGCTGCTGCTTGTGTAATTCCTGAAAATAAACCGGCTGGTTTTCTCCTGAGTCGAGTGCGCTCTCAAAATTGCTTTGGGCACTTTGAATGACAATTACTTAACATGGCAGCCCTGCCGTGGAGAGCAGCACCATCTTAAATTCAAAGAGGCTGTGAGCCGTAATTGTACGAATACTCACCGTGGCACTTGGGAGGTAGGATTCAAACAAATACTTGCACCAGCTTCATGGCCCACTGTGGGATTACAATTAATTTAAGAAACGTGCACGCAGCAGAGCCCACCGGAGGGTTTGATTGACTCTGACATGGACTACGTGTCCAAGCATGCATTGGGGAGGAAAAAGTTGTTGCACGAAGCAAAGCCCACTGGGGGTATTTAAAGAGCCATGCTGCGAAGGATCAGAGATGTCTGCTGTGCGCATGATGAATCATCCATGACTAAGAGGCAGGAGCCTCGAAACGCGTCAGAAGGAACATTTAATGAATGTGAATGCTGCTGCTTGTGTAATTCCTGAAAATAAACCGGCTGGTTTTCTCCTGAGTCGAGTGCGCTCTCGAAATTGCTTTGGGCACTTTGAATGACAATTACTTAACACGGCAACCTGCCGTGGAGAGCGGCACCATCTTAAATTCAAAGAGGCTGTGAGCCGTAATTGTACAAATACTCACCGTGGCACTTGGGAGGTAGGATTCAAACAAATACTTGCACCAGCTTCATGGCCCACTGTGGGATTACAATTGATTTAAGAAACGTGCACGCAGCAGAGCCCACTGGAGGGTTTGATTGACTCTGACATGGACTACGTGTCCAAGCATGCATTGGGGAGGAAAAAGTTCTTGCACGAAGCAAAGCCCACTGGGGGTATTTAAAGAGCCATGCTGCGAAGGATCAGAGATGTCTGCTGTGCGCATGATGAATCATCCATGACTAAGAGGCAGGAGCCTCGAAACGCGTCGAAAGGAACATTTAATGAATGTGAATGCTGCTGCTTGTGTAATTCCTGAAAATAAACCGGCTGGTTTTCTCCTGAGTCGAGTGCGCTCTCGAAATTGCTTTGGACACTTTGAATGACAATATATATATATATATGTATATGTATATATATATATGTGTGTGTGTATTTTACAGGTAAGTATAAACCCTATATTATATATATATATATATATATATGTATATATATATATATATATATATATACATACGTAAGGGTTTATACTTACCTGTAAAAACTTACATTTTTGTGGTAAAGTCGCATGCGTTGTAATGGACACGTTGTAAAGGCATGCGTGGTTCCGTCATACAACCATACAAGACTCGCTCTGGTTCTCCAAGCATTAGGGCAGCAGGGCACAGTGCAGATATTAATGTTGCACACTCTTCCAGTCTCACATTACACATCTTGCACTGACAGCACAGATTGAAATCCCAGGGAGCAATAGAGTTGCGGGAGGAGGAGAGATCACTTGCCTCCACCAATCTTCTAACCCTGAAGTCAGGAGAAAGCCTCATCAGAATAAAAGGCATCCACAAAAATATTATTAATTTCAAATTTAAAGTTGCTCCACGTCACGTGCAAGTAGCGTCCCCATTCTGTTTCATGCTGTGCAATCTGGTATTAGTAATCTTGCATGTATAATTGGAAAATAAACTATTATCATCAAGCAAATTGTGTTAATGGACTGCAATGAAAGCACACTATAATAGACTGTCTGGGCAAGCTCACTTTATTGCAGACCAACAAAAGCTATGCTGTCTTAAACATGCGAAATTGCATCATTCATATTGCCCGACAAATCAAACACCTGATGGTTGTTGTCTGAGCCAATCCAAATTTTGAGTGTGGCAAGCAACAACTCTAATGGCTGAAGGTGGTTGACCCCTTGTGAAATGCAAGAAATGAGGTACGCTGAGATGTAGTTGTATCCAAATGGTAGTTTTATTCTTAAGTTCAATCAGGACAGGAACATTTGAGGATAAGAAGGTAGCAGTAGTATTGAAAGTAGTATCAGGAGAATCAGCCCCACCGGGAGCAGCATCCCTGCTGCTCAGCCCACATACAGAAACTGACAGTTCCACTCAAACATACACACAGGGAACATTCTGTGACATCACTTACACTGGCTGAGCAGCAGAGTACAGAACACAGAGAATGGACTAGACAGAGAAAAGAGCAGGATACCACACACCTCCCTCCCTAACGGAGACAATGACAAATAAAGAAGCAAGAGGTATGGAAGTGAGAACAAATAAGTAAAGAGAAAGGAAAAACAGGTCGAAAGACACAAAACACACACACACACCCTTTCAACAGTAGAGATATGAGTGCAATAAAGAAAGCAACACAATAAACATAAAAGCAAGTGGGTTTGAGCCCTCAGAAGCGTCCCAACACCCAGAACAACAAAATGCATGGCGCATCAAACATCAAATATCCACTAAATGTGGTTTGAGTAACAGTATCAGAAGTACCCATCACCACTCAGAAGAAATTTGAAAACAGCAAATGTCCACGACCAGACAACAGTAAATGCAAAAATGGAGTGAAAGTGCCCCGTAAAAGTGGTTTGAGAATCCATCCACAGAAGAACCCACCACCACACAGAAAAGGTTTGGACGTAGCAATTAAGTCCACCACCTGAAAACACAAGCAAAATTGGGAACATAATATGCCACATCATCAGTAGTATGAGCTTCCAATGTCACACTAAGCACCAGTCAATTAGAGAATAGTTTCAGCACAACAAAACTATGGCGTCACAACAGAAGGAAAATAGTTTAGGACAACAACCAGCAATCCTAGCACTATTAAAAGTAAATGTAAAACGATTTGAGCACACTAATTGCCCATCACCAGAAAATGTCAACATAAAAAAGATGTACCATTAGAAAAGCTTGAGCTCAGTAACTTGCTCTCCACCAAACAAATACACGCAAAGTAGGGACACGAGAAACCCCCTCAAAATGGTATGAGAACAAAAGATCCCAACACCATCAGCACACTTTAAGTAAGAAAGGTTTGGGTAACAGCCACACACCACAAACCCAGCAATAGCAAATATAGCATGGAAATATTTCGGAACTGGTCAAAAGTGGTAAAAACAATTACAGGTAGGCAGCAAAACCAGTACAAACATACATAAATGCACATTTAAAATTCAGATTGGCAAAATAGTGTTGCTAACATATTGCATTCCTCCCGATCAAAATATTACTATTGCAAATGAAGATAAGAATAAGCAGTGCAATTAATCAAGCAAGATAACAAATGAGCAATGACACCGGTACACGAACTTTGTACCCGAGTATCCACCTGCTGAAAAGAAGAAGGTTATCAAACATAGTATGTGCACAGTCGTGAAGCACAAACAAACATGGTTCAAGATGTCACAGTAAAGTTGGTATTCCTGTTGCCCTGCGAATAGTGCACGTTTGAATTTTAAAAGACAGTGCCGGTAACTTGGAATCAACTGAGAAGATGCAGAAGACTGGTGCAGTTCAACAGTCATTCAAGTGAAATCCTTGATCACGGTGTTTAACACTACAGGGCAAAATATCACCAACCTGCCTCAACGTCAAAGGACAGGCCGCAGGAATGCAGACATCCGATAATTTATTTCGGTCTGGACGTTGTAGAAAAGATCCGCTCTAGCCTTCGCACTTACATGTAAAGAAAGAGTTCCTGTAATTGGCGCCAGATCTGAAGACACAAGAGTCCATCGCAATCAAACAGAAATACAACTTATTTTCTTCCCTCACGATGTTGAACACCACACGGCAAAGAAATCAAGAAGAGCTCTTCCGCCCTTCTGATGCTCAATCTCGGTCTTCCCAAATAGAAAAGACCCGTAGCAGTGAAAATTAGACGTGACCACGGCCTGCGCACGTCATCAGGCGCAGTCAGAAATCCAGCAAGAAAGGTCATGACATCGACGTCAAAGCCGGCACGCAGATCAATGGAACGTCATGCAGAGAAAAAAGATCGTGCCTCCCACGCAGCTTGTCAAGACCCGAGGCAGACAGAACGTTCACCATAACAACAAACGCCGAGGAGAGGTAAGCGCTGTACAGTGCTTGCACATTCCAGTGCTAGCGGGCTGTTCAAATGATTACTCACGAGGTGATGTCACATCGTTCCAGCAGCGAGGCAGATAATTAACAGAAAGACTCGCAATTCAAAATATGCGCTGCTTACAGTAGTGCAGGACAGATTCACCACCACACGTAGTACTCCCAAAATGACAATCGTACTCACGGCATGGGCAGAGTCTTGAATTTATTTCTGCCTACATAAGTGCACCGTTTACTGATGAAGCAGTCCTTAGCTCAAGCAGATTCTTCAAATAATGTTACTGCAGGTCACCAGTTACAGAACGTTATCTCAGGGGTGCCATCGTAAAATCACCACAATCACAATTGAGGCAGATTCAAAACACTCAAACGCTAGGATAAATTTCAAATCAGCTGCTGGTTCAGCTCACAGTCCGATCTCCTTGGTATGCCAGTATCAGACCAGCCAGCACAAGTCCTTGTTGGTTCCAATGTAATTTTAGCTCAGCAGTGCCTGTTTAAAAGTCCTGGGCTGAGGCTGTCTGATGGAAACAGACACCGGTGGGGCACCCAGGGACATTTCCTCTAAGCAGGCTTCAAATAGGCTCTATTAAAAGTACACTTACTGTCTCTTGTTCTCTTTTGTAGTAATGATGACTCCTCTTTAATTTCAGTAATGTCCTTTTGTCCCAAGTGAGTCCTTTTCCGCTCGTCGCCAGTGTGAAATGCAAGAAATGAGGTACGCTGAGATGTAGTTGTATCCAAATGGTAGTTTTATTCTTAAGTTCAATCAGGACAGAAACACTTGAGGATAAGAAGGTTGTAGTAGTATTGAAAGTAGTATCAGGAGAATCAGCCCCACCGGGAGTAGCGTCCCTGCTGCTCAGCCCACATACAGCAACTGACAATTCCACTCAAACATACACACAGGGAACATTCTGTGACATCACTTACACTGGCTGAGCAGCAGAGTACAGAACACAGAGAAAGGACTAGACAGAGAAAAGAGCAGGATACCACACCCCTTGCCTTGGTCTATGTATGGTGGTCTGTGGGCTAAACCAACATTTGAAAGACAACTCAACTGAATAATGGCTTAAGGAGACTGACCCCAATTCCCTCTATGTATATGTATCACTATTTACGAATTCTTATTTTACGCCATTACATGAGGCTGGCAAACAGCCAAAGCTGTCAAGTGAAGTCAAGATCAACTTCATTCAGCATCTTTGCCATAAAAGCATAAAACATATACAAAGAACACATTATAAAATATTTTAGTTCTATTACCCTATAACTAAAAGAGGGATCATAACACATTCCTTTTATGATATCAGTAACACACAAACAAGGCTTGCATTGGCCCAGGCATGTCCAGGTGCATGTTGGACCCTAGTATTGTCACTATTAAACATGCTGTAGGGTAATCTATCACATGATACACAGAGAAAGGCTCAAATCCATGTGTAAAAGATGTGACAAAGAGCACGTGAAGGGCAAAATATGGAGGTCGCTCCTTTTCTTTTAATGCTGCTAAACTCTGAAACAGCCTTCCCGACTCATTGCGATACGAAAATAAGGAACTCCTCTGTCGCAAATCATTAAAGACCTGGCTCTTCCAAAACAGCTCACTCTAGGTGCCTCTATCCATCCTGTGCCACACTATCAGTGCTGGTATGCATAAGGGTAGCTATGCGCTATATAAGTGCTACATAAAATAGAATAGGACATGAGTGTATTGTCACATTCCAAAGTTCCTGGTAAAATGAGTTCCTGGTAACATCAGCATGCAGCAGGACAGGCCTCTGTATTTATTGTAAGAGTATTATAAATGTAGTGCACTGCATGCACAATTTTCTGTGTTATACTGACCCTTCAATTGAGAAACACACACCAGCAGACTTACATGTACGCACAACTTGTATGTACTCGAGAAGGCCTCAAGAACACTTTAAAGGGCAGTCTGATCCATGTCGTTCCCAGACCCCAACACAACCATGACTATTTAAAACCATTTAAAAGATGCAGCAGGGTACTGTGCTGTGGTGCTTGGTCTGGACAACAGCTTCACAGCTAAGTTTTAGTGACTTAGAGACATTAACATAACATGTGTATTTGTAAAGTGCATGTTCACCCATAGGCATCTTGGCGCTGAATAACAGATGTTTATTGTTACCCAACTCAATAGTACTCATTGTATCGACCTCAGATGGATGAAAGGCTGAGTGGACCCGCCCAGATTTGAACCTGTGACCATGAGGTCGATCACAGGCCCCTGCAGTAGATGCATTAGTCCACTGAGCCACCAGACCCGGTTCATTGCCTTTTTCCATGTTATTCCTTACTAGCAGACTGAGCTGCACTCATCCATGCCTGGCCAAGTGATTCCAAACCATAAGTGCCATTGATTTTTGTTCCCCTTATGAGTCAGATTGCTTTTCCTCTGAAGTTGCCAGCCACCACCTGCCTCAACAGCTCCTAGACTGGCTCTGAGTACAAAACGGGTTGGGACATAGGGAAAGACAGAAGAGTGCTCGGGCGTTTCTGGTTCAATTGGACCCTCGTCATCTGTTCATATGATTGGTGCACAATGTTTTTGATAAGAGGTGAGATGTAAGTTCAGCATGAGATGTTGTTGCTTGGTCCCCGGACATGACTTGATCTTTCT
Source organism: Calotriton arnoldi (assembly GCA_963921515.1). Taxonomy (NCBI): domain Eukaryota; kingdom Metazoa; phylum Chordata; class Amphibia; order Caudata; family Salamandridae; genus Calotriton; species Calotriton arnoldi. The sequence continues at coordinate 940,754 of CAWUFW010001865.1, read as the reverse complement.
GGCTAGGAGGCCCACCTTTCTCACTGTAGTTCTGGCGTGTGGAGATGTTCAAGACGACCACCTCTTCTTCCTGTCTGCCCAGCCCACAAAAATGCTTGGCAGACAATCGTGCATTTTCGGGAGATGCTGATTGTTCTGCAGAGTAATAGGATTTCTTTTCCTGCTCCTCTTCTGTGCTAGCCAGTGTCTGCATTGCAACCACAATTGGTGTATCCTGCCAGGGGCGGCTCCTCTGCCTTTCAGCACGGCAAAAATGGAAAAATAAAATGATAATAATGCAATGTTATTATCATTTTATTTTTCTGTGCTGGGGCAGTTTTGTGAGGCGCGGCTAGGCTGCGCAGGGGGGGGGGGATTGATGGCACCCTCCTAAGTGCGCATGAATGTTTGGCCGCATTCATGTGCACTTTGCATGTTCTCCACCCAGGCTGCATTACAGCCTGGGTGGAGAACATGACCAGGCTCCCATTCCCCATATGAGCGTCGAACCACGGCACTCAGACAATCACAATGCTGCATTGCAGCGTTGTGATTGGCTTAGGGGAGCCTATCCTGCTTCCTGTTTGAACAGAAGACAGGAAGAGGACGGAGAGGATGGAAGAGAGGTGGTGGCGGCCAGCCGGCCGGCTGGCAGGTAAGTCATTTTTTTAACACTAAACCAGTCATGTCTCTATACATGAATATGTCATGGCTTTCAGATTATCATGACAGGTATAAGAGTCAGAATTTTAAGCATAACACAACGTCAAAGTGGATGACGTACCTGGTATACAGCCTGGGTGGAGATCATGACCAGGCTCCCATTCCCCATCTGAGCGCCGAACCACAGCACTCAGACAATCACAATGCTGCATTGCAGCGTTGTGATTGGCTTAGGGGAGCCTATCCTGCTTCCTGTTTGAACAGAAGACAGGAAGAGGACAGAGAGGCGGCGGCCGGCCAGCCGGCCGGCTGGCAGGTAAGTCATTTTTTTAACACTAAACCAGTCATGTCTCTATACATGAATATGTCATGGCTTTCAGATTACCATGACAGGTATAAGAGACAGAATTTTAAGCATAACACAACGTCAAAGTGGATGACGTACCTGGTATACTTGACATTGAAAGAAAACGGACTCACCACCATGTTGCTGCTCATGTACCTCCAGCTGTCTTAGGATGTTTGGCATGACCTTCTCCACGACCATACCTCTGTAGTGGGATGAACGTGGAGGGATACTTAGCCTTGCAGTTGTAGGGCCTCCTCAGCATTTCCTTTGACTTAGTCCTGGACCAGTTGCAGAGGTCCTGCTAACGTTATGGGCCCTCTTGGCTCCTTGGGTGACAGTCCCACTTCTTTACATTTCCAGGCAGAAGATGGTCGCTTTCCAGGCATACACTCCGTTTCCGCTTGTTTTTGCACACTGCACCACCCCTCCCCCTCCGCCCATAAAATGGAGGAAAGGTGTGGAGAATCCCCTGTGCCAAATAATGTCAACTTCCACCTGGACAAATGGGAGAGTCCTCTTCTTCCTCCCCTCAGTCATTTTGGGGAGTTCATGTTGAAGCAACAGTGGTATGGAGGTGAAAGCTGCTCTGCCCTCAAGATGGCTAATAATGGCTGGTATTGCATTTCTGCATTGTTTACTTCCAAGTATGCAGCGCTGGAGTGAGCCACCTCTGATGCGTACACATATTATACTTAGGCTTTGAAAAACGCAGAAAGAGGGGTTAGACCGGAGGGAAAAGGGGTCAACAGCCCCTGATGCATAGAGGAGCCCTTGCAGTAGCATACATTTTTTTACTCCAAATATCGGAGTCTCACAAAATCATGGTGTGGATTGTTAAATCAAGTTGATGTATGTGGGTGTATTATTCCACACAAAACATGGGGCAAAAGAAATACTTGATACAAAATTGATTCATCTGTTGAGGCAAGATCACAAAAGTGAAATTTTGTGTCTACCAAAGTGTCGTTCTCTTCTCTATTCGCCTGGCCATGTGTAGACACTGTATCATCCTATAACGGAGAATGGTGGCTCAGGATGTTATGTGTGGGCAGAGGTATCGTCCATCTTTTATCCTTGACCCAACACAGACAAACCACTGGTACACAACAGCCAGGTGTGCCTTACCGTGACAAGGGCACCCCACCTCTGGCTTAACAGGTTTTAAAAATATTGAAATGTATGTTTTCTTTTGGATTTCCGTTACTTTGCTTACATCTGAAAGTGTTATTTTGTGTGTGTTTATGATTTGTCTGTTTTCTGTCTTTCTTTGGCCAGCTACGCATGTGTATTTTGATATTCAATATAGTTTGATAATTCTTTTTCAAATATATCTTTCCCTCTTGTGCGTGGATGCTGTTATTGAGCCAAATATGTGGCCGCCAACTATCACGCCATTTACTTCCATTTTAGTTTTTTTCTATGATTGAAGTAGCGTTATTCCGGCCCTGGCAGGTTTCTGTGTGATTTCATTGCAGTTCCTATAAGAGGTCTGGTTTGTATGTGGCTTACTTCAAGGCTGTGTCTGTGTAACATTGAGCGTGGTTGGTGTGTTGTACTACTTTCTTAGTACTGGGTGTAACCTGTGTGAATTGAACTTGACGTTTGTAGGGTTGTAAGTGGATTTACATTGGCCTCAATGTTTCGCTCCTTTATTTTCTCCTTGCTTCACCCGTTTTGGAGAGGTTATTCTCCATTTTAGTCCCATTTTCCCTGTCCCCTCCCATGTTTACACTGTACTAATACATTTGAATGTGCGAAATATCCACACACAAAGGTGAACCTACTACTACACATGCATTTCCTTTGTGATTACAATTTCACGTAAACCGTGTTCATCAGTTTAGCATATAATTCCGCATATATGCAAAGTGTTTTGTGAATTGACCCCTCACATTTAATGCTGCCATTGAGCCCAGAGTGCAAAAGCTCCTAAGGGCCAGTTTTTGCACTCCCTGCCCAAATACCCAGCCAGCAACTAGACCTCATCCTAACTGGGATTACCGCAGGCTTTCTGTACCTGAACTGAATAATCTAGTGACTGTAGGATGAGACAAGCAATGAAGGAGATATTAGGTAATGAATTAACAGAGCCACCGGACGTGGCTGCCCTCACATACATAATATAATCCGATACGCCAACAAAGATAGTTTCTAACATATATAAGTTAATGCAAGAATACCGGAAAAACCACTACACCAAAGCCAGACTTGAGTGGCAGACAGATTTGGGAGAGATCTTAGATGATGATACGTAGCGATATTGTTGTGAGAGCACGAAACGCATCTCCTTGAATGGGCGCCACAGATTAATTCATTTTAAACTTCTAAACAGGGTATATTACACCCCGGAAAGGTTGCACAGGTATAGACTGCGCGAAACGGCAGAATGCGAACGCTGTGGAGAAAACTCAGCAGGTTTTTTCCATTTAGCTTGGTTAGGCCCAGGGATTGCCAACTACTGGAAACTGATATTTAAAACTTTGGGGGACATCACAACCATGACATTGGTCCCTGAACCTTTGCTAGCGTTATTGGGCTACTCAAAAAACTTGCCAAAAGCAGCGAGACGGTTAGTGGATATGGGGCTGTTACTAGCTAGGCGCAGAGTAGTGATCTGTTGGGCTCGTGCCTCGACTCCCACAGTGGCGTGCTGGTCCAAAGATATAGTATACTGCAATACGCAGACAGAGCTATACAGTGAACTGCTACCTCCTCGGTGCCGCCCCAAAAACGTTTGGGAGCTCTACCAAAGCTATATGTCTGCAAAAGAAACAGTGACACCAAGCTCCGACAGTCCTAGGGAATGAATAAGTAGGGCGCCTGGCACGACGCATAGTCGCAGATATACCGCAGAAGTCTTTTGTCCTAAGAATTACTTTAACCTTAGACCGTAAGCGCTGCCTAACGCTGCTGGTAGATGGGTGCTGTATGATGATAGATATGTCTCTCGGATCTATAATACTGTAATGATGTTTGCGCAAGGTCACCGACATGTTGCTCTGATTCTAAGGTTTTAACAGTGTAATGGTTGGAAATATGTTCTAGTATAATACGTCGCATTGAAATGTCATATCAAAGCAATTTACGCTATTCTATGTGATGTGCTCTGTTAAAAGAAATGCATGTAAGTTTGGATGCCAATAAAATGTAAATAAATTTAAAAAAAACAATAATAATCTAGTGACTGTGGGCTGCTTCAAAAACGAGAAAGATCTATGGCAACTTTGGTGCCTGAACAATGAAAAATGGTTCCTAAAGGCCAAGTTTCATCTAACCGCGTCTCTAGCACTTACATTAGAGCTCTTCTGCTGAAGGCGACTACTGTGGTGATGATCATAGAGGAGCAAAGCATAATTGAACCCTTCTAGGCTTCTACACAACCACCGTACAGGAGAAAAGGGTGGATGCTTAATAGAAATAGAACTATTCCAGTTCACAGCCCCACATAGAAGTCTCGCTCATCTGACCCTGTCACTGGTGCCTGGTTGCCCTACATCTAATAAATAACATAAACTTCGAAATGGATTATTTCTTTCAGCAAATCCTGCCATTAAAGGTGTAATGTTACGAATGGCCCGTTCACATTTTTCACTTTTAAAACCTATCATATCTCTGCCCTGCTGTTTGTGGCCCTGAAAAGAAAAACGAAAAGCTGCCAACGAGGTTATTACACATCCAATTCTTGCTCTATATGCTTAACACTGTGTGGCATGGGCGCTGACTCTTATGTGGTTGCCGTCTGTGTTGGCCAGGAAATCCTTTGTTGTCTGGTTGACTTCACACTGTTGATTTCTTTATCAATGTAAAACAGGCCCCCTGATAGCAAGGAGGTTTGTTACAGCTATACTTATTTCCTGTGTTAATGTCATTGAGCGAGCATGAGACAAGAAGAAAAACTGCCATGAGAAATATATTTGACACTGTTTCCAATAAGGAGTAAAGCAATATCCCCAACCCTTACACACACATAGTATTAAAGAAAAACTATTCATTTTACACTGTACAGTAGAATTCTCAAGTATGTGAGCACTGAATTTATAGAAAAAACGGTCACCACCCTGACGGATGCTGTATGGCAGTTTGGCATATTTAAAGTCTGCAGATCATTTCCCAGACTATTGAAAGATAATACCGAGACATTTATAACTGGGGGTTGCATCTGTGAAAAACTATGATAGTTCACTTTAAATTGTCGAAGCTTACAGCTGTAGAGATTGCAGCATTTAATCAATAAATCAACCAATCAAACAGTACTTATATAGCACAGCTTATGGTCCTTGAGGGTATTCAAAGAGGCAGGTCTCGAGTCCCTTCCTGAAGTCTGCCAATGAGGGTGCTGTTCGAAGGTGGAGAGGAAGGGCATTCCAGGATTTGGCGGCAAGGTGCGGCAGTGTCGGATGCGCGGCATCTGTGCGAGGATGAGGTGAGCAGAGCAGAGGTTTCTGGATGGTTGGTAGAAGCTCAGGCGGTGGTTCATGTATGCGGGTCCTTGGTCATGAAGGGCTTTGTAGGCATGGGTTAGGAACTTGAAGTGGCATCTCTTCTGAAATAGGAGCCAGTGGAGGTCTCTCAGGTGCTGGGAGATGTGGGTCATTTTTGGCAGGTTGAGGATCAGTCTGGCTTGTGCGTTCTGGATCGCCTGGATTCTTCTCATGAGTTCTCCAGCGGTGCCTGCATAAAGTACATTGCCGTAGTCAAGACGGCTGGTGATGAGGGCCTGAGTCACTGTTTTCCTGGTGCTGGTGGGTAGCCACTTGCAGTTTCTGCGGAGTCTGTGAAGCGTTTAGAAGCAGGCTGAGGCGACGGTGTTGACTTGTCATTTCATGGAGAGTTCGCTGTCAAGGATGATGCCGAGGTTGCAGGCATGATCTTTCGGAGTGGGGTTGGGTCCGAGTTCTGATGGCCACCTTCCCGTGTCCTGTTTGTGATGCAGGAGGAGGAGTGGTTGTGGAGTGACGCTGTGGTATGAAGTGTGATTCTTAGTCCAGTATTACCGTTCTAGGTTTTGTTATGAAGGATAACGGGCTGGTCCTGTTGGAGTATGTGTTGTGAGGAGAACAGGTAGTTGATTCAGCTTTTGGGGTCATCTGCTCTTTTACATGGTGGCATCTAGTCTCCTTTTGATTTGGGGAACATGTTTGTCCTTTTGATTTGTGTGGCGTATGCCTTATCTACATCTTGCACATGTTTCAATTTTCTGTGCATCAGATGTATGTGTTGTTTTTACATCTTGCATGTGTATCTATTGTGCTAAGTATTGTACGTATGTGCGGTTCCATCTTGCATTCATTATTAATTTATTATTACTTGTTCATTTTTGCATTTGTTATCTATGCATTATCTTTATGTGGTATTCCCATCTTGGATTCATTGGTTTTTTTTGTTTTCTAAAGGGGAAAGATGTGTTGTATCTTGTCTTGCTGCAATACATTCTTCCCCAGTGCTCTGTTCCTTACTGCTCAAACAGAGTGTGTGTGATGTCACGGAATGTTGATGTGTGCCTGGTTGAGTGAGTGTCAGTTGGTAAGAGTGGGCTGAGCTGCAGGGAGGCTGCTCCTGGTGGGGCGTACTTTCCATCTTACCAGTTACTTGAAACCATCTGTAACTGCATCTTAATAAATTTTACTCTTGCCCTACTCTACAGCATACTGGATTATCTACATACAAGGATCAAACCTCCATTACCAAAGCTACCTGGAAGGTGTGGCAGCTGAAAATCAAGACTTTGGTTTTGTCCGTGTTGAGCTTTAGGCAGTTGTCTCTCATCCAGGCTGAGACGTTCTTCATGCAGTTGAGAAAGTCAGTTTTTGTCATAGTGGGGTCCGCTGAGAGTGAGAGGACGAGCTGGGTGTGGTCGGCATAGGAGATGATGTTGAGGTCGTGGGTTCTGATGATGTCTGCTAGCGGCGTCATGTAGATGTTGAAGAGGGTGGGATTGATGGATGAGCCTTGCGGGACGCCGCAGATGGTGTGCAACTAACAACCATTGACAAAGCATTAGTCCAGGCTTATTGTAGGTATAATGTTACTTGTTGTATTATATATCTGGATGCAATGAGAGAAACAACAAAATACCAGTCGGCCGGCACACTATAATAAGCACAGATTTAGCTTACATGTTTTAAGCCACGCCATAGTTACATCGGCTACGCGCCCTTCCCTCCCCCCCCAGTTTTTTCATCCCACTTAAAGCCTGAATGGCTGTATCGCAGGTCACACATTTGAGGCTTGATGTGATGGAAACCTACACAATATTGTTCCTCCACTGCTGATTTCACTGGACTGAGTGTAACTTGTGCACACACCAATACAAACTACTGGACCATCCAAATCTTTGGCGTCAAGTAGACCTTCTGATGATTGACAATATGTTCCTCATTTCACTATTTTAACCTCCTCATCTTGTGTAAACTTCATGCCAGACACAGATTTCCCACAATCTGGACACCAGGTTGGATTCACTTGATCTTTTGTTAAAGAAAGGGTTGAATCATTTGAAATGAATTTAAACAGGATGTCCCAGTTGTACCTTTGGAAACAGAGAATTAACTTGGACTGTGTTGTACATCGGGGTTGTAGTCCACTGTGACGACGGCTGTTGATTTAACTCGAAGTAGCATGAACAAAAGGTGTCTCCTGTGCTAAGGAAGGAGATCATTGATCATGCAATACAGCGATGTGTTCATAATGAGCCTCTGGCCTTTTCTCTATCTGTTCGCTAATGAATTGGAGGTTTTATTGGCTCCATTTTCAGTCTTCTTTGCTTCCTCCTAACTGGCCAGCGCAGCCCAAACTTAACTTCTGTTTTCCTCTGTGGAGCAGGGACCAAGCATAGATAAATCAAACTTAATTAGTGCCTGTCCACTGCTCCCTACCTGATTGAGGTACTATTTCTCCTCCCACCACTCCCCTCTTCCCTCCTGGTTTCCCATTTGTTGTTCTAAGCAGATGTAGTGTGTCCTTTCAAGGGGGTGTGTTTGGACAGCAAAATGAGGTTGTGCAAGGCTCATAACATCACTCGCAATGTGCGTGAATTGGGATGAAAATGCCTGCATCTCCCTCCATAGTGCTTTTTTTATTTCACTGGCCTCTGGCGTTGCTTCTTGCCCTGTCGCTCATACCCCCTTCTGCGTTGTGTTCCCCCCCTAGCCCCCACCCCACCCTCTCCCGTTTTGCATATTTTAGTTCAGCTTTCTACTTTCCATTGCCTGGCTTCTGTGTCTGATGTAAAGTAAACGGTGTCCACAGTTACTTTGTCAACGAGCTGTCATAGAATTCCACGGCCAATAGCTGGTTTTTGTAACTGTAAGGAGTAGGCACTGGAACCTGTGCAAGTGCTTTGCAATTGATTTGCCGACCAGAAACCAAGAGACCTCACGATGCAATGATTGCCTCTTTATTCAGTTTGTAATATGAGAAACTTTTAGTGACGTAGGAAGAGTGTCACGGTGGGCACTAGTGCAAGGGAGGAAGATGACCTCTCCTACCACCTGGATGTGAAGTACAAAACGGTAATTTTTGGGGTGGTGCAGGGGACCCAGAAAGCCCCGGGCCCTGGTGCCTCTGCACCTGCTGCACTACTGATAAACACGCCCCCGAGGACCTCTTATGCGGCATTGTAGCAGAAATCCCCACTTATATGTAGGACTGCGGGTGATACGAGACGCTCATAGGGCAGGGCCTCCTGGTGCACTGCGCATAATGGATTATTGGCAAACAGGTTTAACATTCATGGCCTAAACAAGCCTGCTGCTTAGATGGTCGTGTAACCTGTCAGCCTGAGGCTACAGTCACAGCAAGGTAGTTCAGTGGGTTGAGCTCCTGCTGCAGTAATGTGTGTGTAACCTGCAGGAGCAGAAGTTCGTATTCAGGTGGCGCCCACGCAGCCTTTCATCCTCTAGGATGAGTGCCACAGATTTGTGTAATGTCTGTGACTTAAATACCAGTATGCCATCTTGTTGCAGCGTGGTGAGCTTTCTTTGTACTCGGTCAATACATTATATGCCACTGGCCCTAAACTTTGCATGGTACTTCAGTCTTTGTCTTGTTGTCTTAGACCTCAGGCCTGCACTACCTGTCAGCTGCAGTTGTACTTAGCACAGCAGCATGTTTGTTACCCAGGCTGTCATGCTGCCATCCTGACAATGTATGTGCAGGCAGTTGCATCCCGGTGCCATCCTGACAATGCACGTGCACTCAGTCGTACCCTGGTCACATTCAAACAAGATGCGTGCAATCACTTGCACGTCTTTATTGATCTGTAGGGTTCTAGTTTTATACAGAGGCAGGTCCAGTGAACCGTCTGGACAGGGCACGAGTCGGGGGTACACGCAGGTCCACGGCGTGCCCCCACTATTTTCACAGGGTGGACGCCGTCCCCCCTGCAAGAAGTTGGCCCCACAGAAATATGTTGAACTTGTCCCAACACCAGGACATGTTCAGCAGCGCCTGCACGTTGTCTGCTTTCCATTTCCAGCAGCAACGTGCAGGCAGCGAGGGGGCTTTTTTCCACCTCCAGCTAGGCCTAAGTTAAGGGGCCATCAGGCCTCCTTTCTGGAACCTTACACTTAAATGTAAAGAGGGAAGCAAAGGCACACAGCTTGCTATTTCTTCACATGTATTTAAGAGAGGCATGCTTTTGCCTTTGTTCTGTCCCTGTATATGAGTGCAGACACTGTAAGACTGTCAGAGGGCCTGGTCTGTCCCAGTATTTACACAAATAATTTAAATAGCACTAGTTTATTTCTTTTATAGCGCTACCAGGGGCGGTGCGTCCATTGGGGCGCTGGGGCGTTGCCCCACCAGCCACATGGCCCCATTCATGCAAGCAAGCGGCAAGCAACTTACTCGCTCGTCGCTCCGCTCGCAGTCGGCATGCCAGTCTCAGGCAATCGGCCGCTGAAGGGGGTGGGGGCGGGGGCAGGGCTGGCTGCGGCAGCAACTAAGGGTTGAGTGACATGACAGCAGAGCAGCGCTTGCAATAGTGTGCGCATGCTCGATTTTGGGCTGGTCATTTTTATGACCAGCCCGAACATGCGTACTATAGGCCAGCTACCTACTATCATGGGAGAGCGAGGGGGGACCCGAGAGGCCGAGGGTTGCTTCATGCAGCAGCCCCGGCCTCCTAATGGGCGGGTCGTCTCCATGCCCTAGCCAATCCTGGCGCTTCTAATGCAGCGTCTGGATTGGCTGCCTGAGACACCGCACAGCCTGAGGGCTGTTGTGCAGAGGCGCGGGACCGGCCCACCAGGACAGAACAGAACAGAAGGTGCCAAGCAGCCCCCAACGCGGGACCCCGGCCCACAGAGGCGGTGCGGACCAGGTAAGTTTTGTTTTTTATTTTAAACTCCCCCGCGCGACCCCCACCCGACTCCTTCCCACCCCCCCGAGTATTGCAAGCCGCGACTGAAACTGCCGCAAGTTTATTTAAGACCGACCTATGCGACCCACACACACAAATTGTGATCTGCAAATGTCAAGAAGCAAGGTAAGCAGAGTTTGCCCTTCCGTGTTGTGCATGTTGCGTGAGCTTCTTTGATTGCAGCATGTGCACGATTTCAGCTACCCTTTCTTAGCCCCTGACAGCTCTACATCAGTATTTGCCATCGCTCCCCAAAAACAAAGTTGAAGGCAAGCGGGTAGTCGCCATGACCACAAACAGCCCGTATTTGTTTTCTGTTTGCGGCGAGCCAGAGAGATGATTTCCCACATATGTAAAGCTCCTCTCTCTGGGAGCTCGAGCAATATACCTCTCATTCCAAATGTATTATTGTGTTCATCCCATGTGTTAATGAATTTCCTCCACTGGCCTCTGCTGCAGCCTGCATGGCCACGTTATTATTTGCTGTTGTCTCTCTTTGCCTGTGGAATGGCGAGTTCGTCCTGTCCCGTGTGTTAATTGTTTCCACGGGTCTCCGCTGTTCATGCTGGCCATCTAATCTCGAGGGCCGCCAGTGGTCTCCTTTACTTTCTTTCCTCCTAAGCCTCGGTATCACTCTTGCTTCCTTACATCCATCCGTGACTCTATCCCTCCCTTACTTCTCTTCCTCCCTCCATGCAGAGAACACTCGAGTGGTTTTGTTCCCTCTGCCGGGGCCCGGTTAGCTATCTATTTACTGACTGTCTCCTCTGTAATTTACACTTTTATGTGAAATGCGGTCAGTGCTTTGGGGCGAACTCACGTCGCTTTTGAAGCCGGTCTTTCTGTAAGGTTTTATTACACAAATAATGGTGCTTTTGTGTCTCAAGCACAATTAATACACAATATTTGCATTTAGGTGACTGTGTGCAAGGATTTGTTTTTCCGGTGCTAACCCGATGTGGATTTCCACCATGGTTTGCTCGTAACTAGCATTCCTGGTCTTTGTTTCTTTTTGTGTGTTTAACATGCTCCTTATTCTTTAACTGTGTGCACTTGCACCTTACCAAGGAGGGGGCTCCGCTTTTCTTTAAAGGACGAAACTCTTATCTCAGCGCCTCGCAGCAGTCACTTGTTGCTCTCAGCTAGTGTTATTCTGTGAAAACAAACATTCTGGAAAAACAGATCAAGCGCCTGTGTGAGATGTAACCCAGCTGCTGTGAACACCACAATGTATGGAAAATTCAGCTTTCAGCGCACTTCTATAGTTCCTCTCTTATTTTACATGTTTACTTGATCTTGCATTCCCCACGAGTTAGCTATTTTATAATGTGGTTGTTTATCTGTATTTTTTTCTGTGCATACTTTGAGGCTTGAGCCATGCCAGGTGTTTGAGGGGCTTTGATTGAGCACGCAGGCGCTAAGGCTAAAGCCAAACAACGTGCCTGTCAGTGGGTTGGCCTCTCTCTCTGCAGAGCATATTTGTGTATTCCATTTGCAACTGAAATTCTGTGGAAATGTATGTGAAGGGGGTACACTGATGTCAAAATATTTGCAAGGCAAAAGTAAGAGAAATTAAAGTGCTTATATTTGAGGGAGTGCAGTGTATGTTGGGGGCGGTGAAGTGACAGAGATGTGAGGAAGGGCATTCAGGGAAGAGTGAAAAGAGGATGCTGAAGAGGAAATAGAGGGGGGTTGAAGATGTGCAGATGGACAAGATATGCAGAGAAAAAGAGGATACATATCTAACATAAAGCACACATAATTGAAGGCCAAAAATCCTTCCACAGGCTTCAATGCTATTTAATTCACAGACTCACTATTTCAGAATTTCAGAATGTAAACATTTTCAATGTTAACTATTTATAAGAAATCATTGTTGTTACTCATTTATCTTAAACAGCTAACACCCAGTGACAAAGCCAATCATACTGACAGGCTTTAGGCATATGTCAGTTGCTGTGCCATTTATCTGGATAAAATTACATCTGAGAGAAACCAAAATACCGGTCTGATGGCACACTATGGGAATCACAGAAATGTATTTGGCATGTTCCTTTATAAGGAGCACCCACTTTTTTCATCTCACTTAAAGACCTGTCTGCACATATTTCTATATGACTGCCCAGTCTTGCTTAGTACCCTAGCCCTCTTCAGAAGTCAGACTTGCTTGGCAACCCAGAAATTCGCTGAAATAATGTATGAGTTTTCTTTTATGAATGCCTAGAAGAACTGAATTTTTAGTCCATTTACCATAGAAATAGTGCTGAAAATCGCACCAAAAAGATGCCAATTTTTTTTTTTATTCTTCACGGGGGAGAACCCCCCCGAACCCCCCTTACTGCCGTCGGGCTCGCTCACGTTGATTCCTTCTGCATACCCCCACCAGTTTCAAATTCCACCAGCCGCCACTGAGCGCTACGTAGTGATGTCATGTGCTGTGATGGCAGGCGTTGTGATGTCACTTGCATAGTGTATAACTTGGTCAGTCCCCCCACTTCTTTTTATAGGACTTGTGCCCTGCGTCTGGAGTGGGGGACGGACGTCTGCCTCTTGTATAATGGTCTCACTGCACTCAGACAGCACGTGCACCGGTGTAGTGAGATCTACAGTCTCCTGTACGCGTCGTCCGTTGTTTTTACTCTACAGGAAAAGTCAGTTTAACGTGCATCGTCTGATTCCTGTTAGCGCAGATTTGTAATCCACAGTGCGCTCTGCACGTAAACGTCTACGAAATACCTTTTATGTCTGCATTAACGTCTGCATCCTGTATAGTCTTGCACATTTGGAGTGTAGTTTTGGAAATGTCTTATCAGTCTTCCAATGCAGGTACGATATAGCTCACTATGTTGGTGCTGTGCAATCCTCAGAGCACATGTTGGACAAGTGCAGTACCAGTGCAGTGAGTAATAAAACACCTGGGATGTAATGCAGCACTCTACGACGATTGAGGCTGCGTAACACTTCGTGAAGCCATGAGACTGGCAGCCAATACTATAAAAAAACGTTTTCATTGGTGATTTCTTAAGCACATGCTCCACGGTGGCTGGTCTTGAGTTCTGGACATATACAAATAAATTATTATTATTATTGTTCTTGTTAATGCGCCTCATTGTGGTTTTTCACTAAAGTAGCAGCCAATAGGTGCAAGCAGGAACAGATATTTCCTGGGTAGACATGCTATCTTCTTCTGAAAGCAAGCAAAGGATATGTCTGACAAATTCAGCTCCTTCACCTGGGGTGAACCAGTCTGTTGTCAAATTCGGAGACTTCCTGGCAGGCTTTATCATTCGAAAGGCTGGTAGCCAGTACTTAATTTGCAAAGAAATAAGTGCCAGTGCCCTTGTCAGCAGATCACTGCAGCTTGCACCACCCATTGCCTCTGTCAGTGCTACTAATGGCAATTCAGACTTTTTATACATTAAAATGAACTGCCACCCAAGCTATTGTTATAGCTTTGGGTGGCAGATATGAGTCATTTTTAATGTATATAGAATTATTAAACACCTGTTGTTGTGTTCATCACAAAATTAGGCAAACAGCTGAACCATGTGGCTGGCTATCATAAGTCCCCGTGTTAACAATTAAGTGCTGCTGCCGAGCACCGGAAGCCACCGGCTCAAGTTAAGCACGGCTGGTAGAGTTGGAAAAGAGTCAGCCAGACTTATTTTACAATTTCTACCTTGTCCCTGTACTCTACAAAAGACCCTATAATCGGTTCTTGTAGAAGATTTGAAGGGGGGGCTGAAAGAATGGCTCAGTGAGTTGAACGACTGCTGAAGACAAACGTGGTAACAAAACATAGTGATCTGAAAATCACGACTTTGAATACCGGCAAGACTTGCCCTTCTCTCCTTCCGAGGCCGGTTATTTTAATACCATAAATTAACTAATATTAACATCTCCAGCTCCTGCCCTCAGCCCTGCCAGCAGACCACCTCTGCCCCCAGGCACCCACCTGCTGACGGCGCACAGGCTGCTTTTATACCAGGACCTTGAACATATACAAGTGAGACCTCAAGTGTAGAGTGTGTGCCTGGAGGGGTGAGAGTACAGGTAACTACTTCGAAGCGCTTCAGACGTGGGCAAATACCGGGACTAAGGCTCAGATAACAATATATGTGCCAGGATCACAGAGTGAGTGGGGAAGTCAGAATTAGGACTCCAGTCTCCCCGTCTATCGATGACATTGTTGGCACTAGACCACATCTTCCTCAGAGACGACCTTTTATATGTCAAAATAGTTTTTGCGTCAGTATTACATTGGATCCTCAAATTTGCAATCATAGGCTTGAGCCTTTACATCCTTTGCCACACGCCTTTCACATTTCACACTCTGTCTCACATCCAACGGCGTCCTAGCTCACATCCTTTGTCACGTGTCTGGAGCCCTCACACTATTTTCAGTGAAAAATTTACAATGTCAGGCCATACAATATCACATAACTAAAAAACAATGACAAGGCCAATAGACCTCGCACAGGCAAGACCTATTGGCTTTGCCAATGCTTGTTTCAGTCTGTGGTTGCAATGCAAAGTGTGCCATACTCACATATAGTCGATGCCCTAATCATCTTGTTCCAGTTATAATACAAAGTTAAGCAGAATTTCAAAGTTGAAAGTAATCCGCGTGCATCACAAAATGTTTGTGTTTACCAAGTGGTAAACATTCAATTTTATTAGAAGCCATTACAAGCAACAAACCGAAAACTAACATCAACACATTTTCAATGTTTCCCATCTAACATTCCCCAGCTTATACTGGTGCATTGGATTAAAGGGTTTGGAAGGCATTAACGTTCATCTGTTCCACTGTACTTTGAAGATCTCAAAACATTAATTCTCTTGTAATGCAGTGATGAAAGCTTTTAACGCCTTGCTGCAGCAGTCAATTACACCAACCTACCTCAAGAGGCAGACTTGGTTTATTACTTTCTGATTATGGAATCTATGCTATCAAAAGATCATGTTATTCTTTGCAAAGATGCTTGGAGGAGATGGAAAGCAGTTTCATATGTATATATGCAAAGTAATGTGCTTCTGTCGGTAGGCAAAATAGATTGGTTGTTTTGCCTCGTTTGGGGGGGGGGGGTGGGTGCTGCCTGCCTTTGCATGTACACTGACTGATGGATGAATGTTTATTTCAGAAATTAACCAACGTGCGGATAATGAAAGAAAACATGAGAACAGGCAACCTGCCGGCCAACATGAAGAAAGCACGAGTCATCCAGATAATTCCTTGTAAGTGAATCTCCAGCTTTGGAAATAGGCTCCTCCTTTTACCCGGCAGTCACCCTCCTGTGGGCTCGAAAGCGTCTTCATCAGGCCTCGCAGATTGTCATAAACAATGTTACACATTTAAAATATTAGTGACAGCGCCTCAGAAATGTCAGTGTGGTTTTGAAGGTTGAAACACAATCCTACCAAAAGCAAAGCTGTGTTCCATTCAACGACGACAGACAGCAGTCCAAAGGTGTATGCGATGGACTCTGTTGCCACGTTACAGGTTTATGATGTTCTGCGTGCAAAAGATAACAAACGCAACCATAATGATAGTCGCTAGGGAATTTGCAATTCAAAGGTACACTGCGTCAGGGTTCATACGTGCATGCTGGCCAGAGTTGGAGATACGCCAGCCTTGGGGAGGCATGAGACACGCAGGAGCAACAGCCGAAGAGCACACATGGCTGACAGTGTATCACAAAGTTATTGGATCCAAGTCTCAATAAACAAATAAATGACAATTCGAAAAGTTGGCGGAGAGAGGAGTTAGCTCATGGAGACACTGCTGTCTCAACTGCACTTGCAGCAGTCGGTCTCCTGGCCACTCTGCCCGTCTCCTTGTGAGGGGCTCTGTGGATGTTAGCACTCTTCCACAGTCATCGAGTATCAAACCTTTCGCAATTTTTCCTCTGTCATATGGTGGGTGGAACTGTGGGATCAAGCTCTCTCTGGGCTCTCAGCTGCTTTTGATGACTATTGGCATCTTTACAGATGAAAGTTGGCCGTAGGGCAGACCAGGAGATCTTCATTGGTTCCAAAGGCATTGTGTGTCATTTAGATCCTGGTGGACGGGTTACACCGTCACAACGGGGACGGATATCCCATTCGTCGAAATTTAAATCCCATTATATCCTATAATTTATATTTCGGCGGACGGGATATCCATCACCGTTGTGACGCAGTAACCCATCCGACAAGATCTAAATCAGTACCATAGTCTTAGTCAGGAAGGGAAAGAGGCAAAACACCTCCACACTCTGTAGGTGCAAGCCCAGAAAATTATCAGTGAGTTATGGGCAGCTTTGGGTTTTATGTCCAAAGCCAGACAGCTGACAAGATGGCACTGCCAATCAGCATACAGGGCACTCTCACAATATTACAAGTCTGGATCCAGGGAGACCAATGTGGGTCTCTCATCTCAGAACTCACCCAAAACAATACCCTGGGGGCGCTAATCTGAAATCAAATGTATTGCAAATTAGCAGGCCAGCAAGCTGTTGTCAGACATCACAGGGGCAACTTCAGCAGAGGAAATAAATGGCAGGAATCCTATCTGCTCAAGTTATTGGAACTTATGTCAGTGCACTTGTTCAGAATTGGTCCTAAGTTACTTGGCTTAGATGTCTTCCTACTTCATTTCATCACGTTTGTATTAAACTAATTAGTATTTCCTGTTTATTACTGTAAGCTGTTACAAATGAGTATATTGTCCTAACTGTACCTTCATGTCAAAGGACTGTCAGCATTAAATATATTTTGATGTATTGTAGATGATTTCAACAGGGTGATTCTTTCAATGAAACGTGGTCAAGAGTACACAGATTACATCAACGCATCCTTCATTGATGTAAGTAAGACACAGGTCCCATCAATGCACTTTCCTGTTGCATGGCATGAGCTTTGCATTATTTGTTAATACAGGTGTTATTCAGTTTGTGTGATAAGTAGGTCATCCAATGCCATATTTCGTGAATAATTTTGCTACTGGGCTGATGAGTTTTGAAAAAACATGTTTTTCACTAAATCAAAGAAACAAAGTAGGCTCTTCAACATTTGTACTTCTTTTACATTTGTTTAAGTTTCCACTGATATAAGCACGGTGTTATTGCTGAATTCCTCGTTAAAAAGGCCGGTGTGTGTATATTTTATTAAGGCTTATTAAACATTTTCTTGCAGAAAAAATAAAGTGCAGTTTTATCTGTTTCCTTTCTGCAGTGATCATTTGGAGATCTGCAGCACGACACTCAATACTTGTACTCTATGTGGACAAAATGCAAAAAGTAGCAGTGCCTTCCACTTTATATCATCCGGCCCACATGTGGTTGGCTGCAGAATCCTCATAGGCACCAACTCTACTTCAGTTTTTTATTTCTGATTTCATTAGGTCTCGCCTGAGCCAGCGCATGCGCTGCTCTGGCGAGACATTTAGTGTGTGGGCTTTCAAAAGTCCGACCACAGCTTTTGGGGTGGCATAGAGAGTGCGGTTACGCGCACAATGACGAGCAGAGGCGCCATCTGGCTTTCCGCTCTCGTCATGGTGCGCGCACATCGCTCGCGATCACTTTCACTTTTGCCGCGCGCACCACTCGCAGGCTCACCTCCTGCTCCTACTCTCAGTTAACAGCCCCTCCCCCGCCACAGATAGCATTTCTTTTAACTTCCCGTGGTGCGCGCTGCAGTCCAATCTCCTGTATTATTGTGGCAGGCTCCTGTGGGCTTGGCTGTCTCACTGCTTCTTTGTTATGCGGAATCCGTTCTTATGTTGTGATGCTTTTCTTCAAAGTGTTTTGTCACGTTGAGGTTGCTTTGAGGGCAGAAGCGTGAAAAGTCGGAGCAGGAGTTAGTGGGTTTGTTACGTTTCTATATTCTGGCAGGTTTACATGTGGAAAGTTTGCATCCCTCTTGCTTTTTGATGTTACCATTTATTTTGATGAAAATGTTTTTTTGCTGCTCACGACGGCACCCGCTGCTTACATGAGCCTTTTCTTGCATAAGGCTAATAAAGTGCTCTTCCATTGAAGTCGTCATTAGGTCTCGCCTGACCCAGCGCATGCGCTGGGCGAGACATTTAGTGAGTGGGCTTTAGAAATGCTACCACACGCTTTTGCTTGTTGCGGTTACGAGCAGAGGCGCCATCTGGCTTTCCTCTCTCGTCATGGCACATTAAGCCATCTGTTGCCTCGTCGCTCCCGCCTCCTCCCTGCCGTCATTGCTGCCTTCCTACGCCGCTGCCTCTGATTTTAATTATGCCTTTATCTTCTGGATAGCGCCTGGAAATTATTTACTTTATAGTATATGTGATAGAAGTGACAACTGTTGGTAACTAGTCTGAAAGAGCACCATTATTTTGATCTTTGAATACAATATGTTTATGGCCACACAAGATCACTAAACAAATAGTTATTTGACCGGTTAAAAAAGAACGTGTTTATTAATGCAGGCGAAGGTGCTGGTTTACGTTTTACTTTGCCCCTCTAATGTGTTTTGAATCCATGCACATGCATTGAAAAATACTTTTTATTCAAGATCCGTATCCACTTAAATGTGAGGAAACGTGCTTCGAGTAGTAAGGTGTTATTTAGTACAGTGAAGTTCTTTGTCCCGAGTGGATTTAGTGCGAGTGAAACGCCGCGGCTGTGCCACGCATTGTAATCCGCCACTGGCAAGGCGATGTTCCATTACATTTCTTGAATTGCCTGGCCGAATCTAATCCTCCCAAACAGCTTCCGCGTACAAGTTAACGTTTTAATTTCGTATGTGCATGTTAAAATGATAGCTGAAAAAAAAGGTCCCTGACATTGAGCACAGCTTGATCCACCTTGAAACAATGGTTTTGCTCTGCTGGTGTGGAATGTTGCTTTTGGATTAACTGAGAGGTGTTTTATAGGTTATACGTTTTCATGTGTGATTGGTGCTTGTTCCTCCACTGGCTGACATGCTGGGAGCAGGAATTTCGCTTCTCTCTCTGATATATACACCGCATTTGCATTTTTATGGCTAGCCGCTGAAAACTGCTTTGTTTTTGCTCATTTCAATTAAGAACAAAGTCCTGCACTCCCTGATTGCCTGTTACAAGCATTCCATTCGGATCAGACTGAAGAACAACGTGTTTCTTCTGCTACCTGTACCTTGCAGAACTCAATGTTTCAGGTCTTGTTTATCTTCTTAGAAACACAAGTTGCAATTCGGTCAGTGCTCTTTAACTCAGGTGATGTCATTGCCACCATGCGGTTTTGTACCAGGAGTGAATCTCTGGCAGAGAAATTGTTTTGTTTATATGAGTGCACGATAGAGTTGGTATCGAAGTGCAAAACGATTGGCTATTTTTTGTTCGTGTTCTGCGGCCATTCAGAGGGCCTTGTTACAGTTCCATATGTGGTTATTCAGTCAATCAATCAATCTAAGAACACTTTATTCAGCTATATAAAATCTATAAAAGCACAAACAACAGTAACATCTTTAAACATTGCAATATAACACACACATTTAAGAATAATATAGTAAGGAGCTTCAAATACAGTACATTAAAACAGCAATGAGTTACTGTACCTTAACCACAAAGTTAAACAAGCATTGGCATAGCCAATAGATCTCGCCCTTGGGACCTTATAAGTGTGTAACCATGCAACAGTTAATGTTGTTGCACTAAGGATATTGTGCTGCATAACTAAATACTTATAAGGTCCCAAAAGCGAGACCTATTGGCTATGCCAATGCTTGTTTTTCACTTTTAACCAAGAGCTGTTATTTTTTTTGCTAACCATTCAAAATTAAGTTTATGTGTGGGTCAACTCATGGTGCACTTTTGACCCAGGCACCCTAGCCGCCATGACAATTCATCTGCTGTGTGACTAGTCCAGGCACTTCTGTATTTGTCAGTATAAGATGGTGACATACTACACCATTTGCACTTCTCATTCGTTTGCCAGGGGGAGTAAAGCAGTGAGCAAACTATCCACATATATTAACTTGCACCGTACCTGCAAACTATAATCATGTAAGATGGCTCATTGAGTTCACCATTGAAACCTAGGTGATCTGCAAATTGTAAGCTCCAATCCCAGCAAGGTTATCTCAGCCTTTCATCTTCCAAAGTCGATAAAAGACCAATTTTGATAAGGCAATATAATTGTATATAAAAATGTTCTATGTACACTGCTGGCCCCAACCAAATCTGTTGCCTCGGCGACTGAAAACTCGCAGACCCCCAGTGCGAATAGCCACTGAAATCGGAACCTATTTCCAAAACAACCAAGGTTCTGTAGACTCCCCCATCGTTCTGTGGAAGGCAGGTAAGGCCAACATCAGAGGCATGGTGAAGTCATATGTCAGGAGACAAGAGAGAGCTAAAAACAAACTCATAACATCCCTTGAAACCCAGATCACCGAACTGGAAATTAAGTCTGCGGGAGGGGACCTAGAAACCTCCAGACGTCGGCTAACCCATGCCTGCGCCGCCCTGAAGCAGGCTTCTCTGAATGAGGCCTGCCAATGCTGGCACATCAACCAAACGGGTGTTTGAGTGTGGCGATAAAAACAGAAAGTTACTTTACTGACTGGCCACCAGGGACCTGGCCTCCAGGATGGTGCTGGTGGTGAAGGATGCATGGGATCAACTGCAGCACATGTCAGCAGCAATTGCAGAAACATTCACAGACTACTACTGGGTACTACACACATAGCCCACACTCATGGTCTGAGTAAAATAGACTCCTTGTGTCAGATATCCCTCTTCCGACCCTTCACACTGCGGCAGCGAAAGCATTAGACAAGGCCCTGACAACTGATGAAATAGAAGAGGCCATCCTGGTGATCAAACCAGGGAAAACCCTAGGCCAAGTCGGCTTCCCTCCAGAATATTACCGCAAATTCTCTGCTCTCTTTTCCCCACATCTGCTGCCACTCTAACGAGCTGCTCAGGAGGACGTAGCAACGATAGTGGTGAACCCCTTATCGAACCACGTTGAACGCCGATGTGATGACTTTCGTCCCATATCCCTGATTAACATGGACCTTAAAATACTTGTGAAGCTGCTGGTCCTCCGCCTCACCCATGTCATTGAGGGCCTGGTCCATCCGGGCTAATACGGTTTCATGCCGGGAAGGAGCAACCGCCATTGTATTAGCTGGGCTCACATAGCGCTGGCACAAGCCGGGGAACTGCAAAGCAATTACACCCTGCTACTCCTGGACTTTGAGAAGGCTTTTGATTGGAAAGACTGGTCCATCCTACAGGGAGTCATGGAACACATGGAGTTTGGCCCCAAATTCCGCACCTTTGTAAAGTTACTTTACACACAACCGGTAGCTCGGATCCAGGTAAAAGGGGTTTTATCCAAACCCTTCTCCATTCGTAGAGGAACGCATAAGGGCTGCCCTCTCTCTCCTCTTCTTTTTGCTCTCACCATAGAACCGCTAGCACAGTTGGTGAGATGTGTCACACAAATAACTGGCTGGAGAAGGGAGAACGTGCTGGAAGATAGAATTATACTCTACGCGGCTGATGTTCTGTTGTTCTATTGAGGAATTCCACCTCCGGGGACCCAGATGTCTGCAGCTGCTGCACCTGTACGAAGAAGCCTCCGGCCTATGACTAAACCGTTAGAAATCTCTATTAGTGCAGATCCGAGGAGACTTGGATTCCAACGTAAGGCAGGGATCCATAATAATCTAGAACCTGGGTTTCAAATACCTAAGTGTTACAATAGCTCTGGAGTCCGAATCCCGCATCAGTTATACCTCAGCTCTCTCATATTTAATATGAAACGAGACTGGCGCAGTGGCAAACTTTGCCGCTTAATGTGCTGGGGCCGGGTGGTTCTCTTTAAAATAATGATCCTTACCCTCTTCCTATACGTGCTGCATAATTTCCCATTGATTATCCCAAATTCATGGTTTGCAAGTGTAGGCTCAGAGACATGTGCTTTTACTCTCGACCAACAAACTCCCATGGATAAATGCTGTCTTTCAACCTATGACAGGGGATGGCTATGGTAGACGTCCAACACCATTTGCTCGCATTCCCAGGTGTTGGTGGTGAATGATTGGCTCAACGGAGGATAGAATGATCCAGCCTACTGTGTAGAACTCTCCCTCATCGGTCTGGACAACTTAATGGGCCTGTTGTACGGCAACCGGATCCCAATTACCCTCCAGAGGTGACTACTCTAGTGTTTGTAACATGGACGATAGCACTAAGGGCCAAGGGGTGGGAGGGTAGGCTGAGTAAGCAGACTTCCCTGTGGGAGGGCCAATACCTACACCACACCACCAAATTAGAGGGATTCACCAATCCACTGTTACGCCTCACGCAACTTGCCTTGTGCAAAGTCAGCCTTTCGTTTAGGAAGGGAAGCGCAAGGCGTTATCATAGGTTTTTTATTGGGGTTTTTTGTGGTTTTTGCACCGTTACATATTTTAAGATGTTTTCAGGGGAAGAAGTGTGAGTGCAGTAATGGCAGTGTAAAGCCTCCCTTTGACTTTTCTTACCCGTATTTTTCTTTGTTAGTTCCCTTCTTACGCCGACCTCCCATCAAGATTGAGGGATGGTTACTGGTAGGAGGAGCAAGACGCAGTATATATACTTCAGCCAAACTCTTTGCAGTGCTTGGCTATGAGTCTTCAGTCTCATATGCTTAATTCCCTAGTAGACGAGTTCAGCCTAACATTGTCCATGAGTAGGATGGTTAAAGGTAGGAACCCCCTTAACCCGACATTTACAGGTAGGGGTAGTGCAACATTCATACATTTTATTTTTGTTTCAATCCCCTTCTACCAATTTCTTTTGGATTTTATCATTGAAGATAGCATTTTTAGTGATCATAACCCACTGTGTACTTCGACCACATGGCCAAGATTTGGAAAATCCCAAACGTCAGCATCTAGGGGGTCATTAAGGGTAATAGACCAATGTAGAAGGCTAAGGTGGGATCAGATAACCCCTGACTCCTTCTATAAGTCTCTCATGATTAAATGCAAGAGGGAATTTGACATTTGCACTACTGGGCGGGAAGAGGCGGGGACTGTGTTAGAAGCTTCCTCGGCTCTATTGGAGATTTGCTGAAGGCGCTGACCTTGAACTCGAAAGATCGAGTCATGAGATGGTTTGACCATAACTGTTCCCGCACGACTAGGAACTTGGGGGGGCACTGGAGACCAAGCCCAATGAACCGTGCTCTGGTAAAAGAGTGCAGAGGGATATATAAAGCGGAACTAGCAAGGCGCAAGGCTGAGCTCAAGGATGAGGCATGGAGTAAGCT
This sequence comes from Calotriton arnoldi, assembly GCA_963921515.1. Classification (NCBI taxonomy): domain Eukaryota; kingdom Metazoa; phylum Chordata; class Amphibia; order Caudata; family Salamandridae; genus Calotriton; species Calotriton arnoldi. Next base: position 917,143 of record CAWUFW010001865.1, on the reverse strand, counting down.
CACCGAGGCCTGTACCCTGAAAAATAGTACCCAGTTTTGGAGCATTGTCAACTGCCCTTTTTTGTCTGAGGAACACGCACAGGCTCTTGACGCACACATTACGGAAGAGGAATGGGTGAGTCATTTTCAAGAAATGTTTAGAAGCCCACCAGGCACCAGTATCTCCAGTGGTGGAGGGAAGTCGGTCCTTGTTATCACAGCAGATGAAGTCAGCTAGGGTATTGCAGGATTATCTAGGAACAAGGCACCAGGACCTGATGGTATCCCCCCGGACCTTTACATATCCAACCCGCAACTGTGGGTGCCTGTCCTTACCACCGTCATAAATGCAGCAATTAGGGATGTTCCACCTAGTACCTGGTCCATATCCACCATCGTCACAGTTTTTAAAAAGGGAAATAGGGACAGTACCCTCTGTTATAGGCCCATATCACTACCTGACTCTTCTGTTAAAGTGGTGGGATGCATCCTGTTGGATAGGTTATCTATTTGGGCAAACAATAACAACATTTTAACTGATATCCAATATGGTTTTTGTCCAGGGAGGTCGACAGTCGACCAATGTCTGAATTTATCCATGATTGTCAATAAATATTCCATCGCTCGATCAGGCAGGATATACCTGGCCTTCATGGACTTGTCCTCTGCCTTTGATCGTGTAAATAGAAATAAGTTATGGGAGACCCTTTTGTGCATGGGTGTAGATGAAGACATTGTCTTATTCTTCCGAGAGCTTCATAGGGACACCAAAGCGGAGGTACGGTATACAAGAGACTGTAAGGTTACTCGTCAATTTCCAATTCAGAGAGGGGTCCGACAGGGATGTATTTTGGCCCCCTTTTTATTTAATTTATATATTAACAGCTTGGAGAAGGTTTTAGTTGACACACAGGCAGACTTCCCCCAGGTGGGACGGCGGGGTTTGCCCGTATTACTATATGCAGACGACGCAGTCCTTATGGCCCGGACCGCGAGGGATTTGCAAATTTTACTTAACTCCTTTGTAAAGTTTATGGAGGACCGGGATATGTTGGTCAACAACTCCAAGTCATATGTGATGCAGGTGGGGCCAAGTTTAAAAAAGGATTTTAATTTTAGGGTCGGGCTATCCCAGTCCCCAAGACTAGCGCTTTCTCGTACCTGGGGGTTATGTTAGATGCCAAACTTAACTGGGGCCCCTTGAGAAGTAAAAAGAAAGGGGATTTTTTAAGGGGTAATGCAGCAATCTTTAATTTTGCCTCACGGTTAGCCAATAAACCCATAGGTGCACTCTTGAAGATCTATAGAGCAAAATGTTTAACTCCGGTATCTTATGGTAGTGAAATTTGGGGCTATACATCACACGAGGAGCTACAAAGAGCTGAAAACGGTTTCCTGAGACGTCTCCTATGTGTTCCACAGGGAACACCCTCATTCACCGTCCATGAAGAACTGGGTATGCCTTAATTGACTGATAAGCTGTCGTTTCGCCCTCTCTCTTATTGGCTCAAAGTCTGGTTGAACAAGGGGACCGCCCTAAACAAAGAGATCCTAAGGGATTGTATGGCTCTGGACCATGCCCACTACATTCCTTGGTTAAAATATATCCGGGATGGGTATAGGACTCTTGGTAGGACTGATCTCTATAGTAACCCGGATTCAATCGAAAGAAAAGATCTTCCTTGGGCAGGGAGACTTTCTTTAGACAGCGGCTGGTGAACAGGGAAGAGCGTGAGCTAATGAAGCCCAGTGTGCGTAAATATATCATCCTTAAAACCGTACATATAACAGAACCGTACCTCCTAGGGCTTCCTAACACGTATGATCGTTTTTTTACTAACAAGATTCCGTTTTGATTTATTTCATCTTCTCCTCGCCCACCCACGTGGGAGTAGAAAAGGCGAGACGCTGTTGCCGTGTGGTTGTGATGGTAAATCCCCTCAGGATATGACTCATTTTTTAATGTTTTGTAGTAACTAAGAGGTGCCGGGGAAAAACTTTTTAATCCCTGTTTTAAAACAAGCACATTTTACGCAAGTGCGCCCTGCTTTGATCTTTCTAGCTATGCTCTCAGGGTCCACTTTATGGCACGTTCTTAGCTTTTTAAAGGCTGCAGTTAGGCTTAGATCTAGCTGCGACTAAATTCAACGTTGATATAGGCTTGAAAGTGTGATCATTTTTGATTTTTGTATATCATGTGAATACGTATTTTATGTCTCTTTCTGAATGTATTTTTAATAATGAATGGTAACCATTGATCAATGACATTCATGGATGGGAACCTCCCGTAACGTTGTAACCCGGACTTTTATGGTTTTTAATACAAAAGCCGAATAAAGTACTTTTGATTTGATTTGAGTCTTCAGTCTCCTGCATCCACACCCCCTGGTTACTTCCTGATTCCTCCTTCAGAGTATGACAGTCTAGTTGTTGCTATTGGTGTCCTGTACTTCCAGATATCCTGTGGTTCCCTCTTCGGTCTTGTTCCCGGCTTGGTGCAGGAACCTTTCGGGGCTTTGGTCTCGGATCTTCGTCTTATGTCCCCTTCCCATGTGCATTTACCCTATGCACCGTCTCCTTTCCCTGACTTTGGCAGGGTGTTGCAGCATTGTTTCCAGGTCCTCCTGCCTACTGGACAACCATATTACGTGTGTGAAGGTGAACCACGTAGTGGCATTTTATATCTACCATTGTGTGCTGTGTATTTTCCTTTCCCCGGACCCCTGGACTACTACGATAGTACAAAAAGGTCAGTGCACTGATGAATAAGTTCCTGGACCTTTTGAAGCCACAAATGTAACTGTGGTGTTGTTATAATTACTGGTTGTGTGACCACGTTGTCGTTATTGGAGGAGCCTTATTTTTGATTCCTATGTTCCCGGATATTGGCAGCTCGTTTCCTGAGAGGACGAGTGAGATTAACTCGCCTCCCAATAATACCTGCTGGAGCCTTTTTATTTCGGTGAGTTTGTTTGGGAGGGATCCAAAACAGAGAGATGGTCAGTGTGGGTGGTTCTCTGGGAGGTATACTTAAAAATACTAATTGGTGTTTTCTTGTTTCTTTATAGATAGAACCCGCATGATACCATAGGGGGATTCCCTGAACAAATCTTGTGCTTGGTGTGACAAATCCTTTGTCCAGTGTGGTCCTCTGGTTTCATCCTCCTTTCTCCCTAAAGGTGGTTACCAGCGACACATGGTCTTCCTATAATAGTGTGCTGGAGCCAGTTCTGGGACAGATAGGTTAGGACAACTTCACTCATGCAACTGTGGATACTAAAGTTAGTTGACTCCTACCTCAAGCTCTCCAAGACTCAGTTTCACAAATATCTTTAATTAAGGCACGCACTAGCTACACACAAACCCGATCTGGCTAACCTCCCTCACCACAATCACCTGGAAGCCAAATTGCTTATGGGTAATCTTGGCAAGGGGAGGATATCTCAACTCTGTCGCACACTGATCCTTCATGCGTCTGAGCCACTGAGCCCACTGAGACAGAAATGGGAGTGGTAAGTGGGAAGGATGTGGAATGAACTGAGGCTTTTATGGCTCCACAAGAGCTCACTCTAACCTCCCGCCTACGATTGATCCAAGTCTTTTACTTACATGTGGTTTACTACACATGCTGTCATTTGTGGCGAGCAGGCAGAGTGAAGACCTCGTTCTGCCTGCATTGTGGAGGAACCAATGCTGACTTCTCCTATGTGGTCTGGCAGTGCCCCGTGATTGAGGCTTTTGGGAACCATGAATAGTAATAAATGAAATGAAATTACATTTATAAAGCACAACAAATGCCCAACAAATGCCCAAAGGGGTCAAGGCGCTAATGGGGTTAGTCCTATGGAAGGAAAAGTAAGCGGAACTAAGGATACAAAGCTAACAAGGACCCTCCATTAAAGAGAGAAAAGCCAGGTCTTTAAGGCCTTTCTGAAAGTAGTGAGAGCCTGGAGGCCGGAGATGGAGCAGGGGAGAGTATTCCAGAGCATGGACGTGGCCACAGAGAAAGCCCTGCCTCCCCACCTTGGCTTACGGGAATTTAGGAAGGATTACAAGATTGTAGTTGGAGGATCGGAGCAGTCTAGAAGGAATATACCATCAAAACATGGTTTTGATCTCTCTAGGTTCAGTGTTCTGCAGTGCCTTGTGAACAATACACAAGGCTTTAAAGGCAATGTGTTTGTTCACAGGTAGCCGGCGGAGCTTGGCTATCCCAGCTGAAACAGATTGACAATAGAGATATCAAGAGCCAGCCTTGCCACAGCATTTTGGACCAACTGCAGCTTGGCTATTGCAGTCTTGTTGACATCCACATATAGCGCATTGCAGTAGTCCAGCCTAGAGGAAATCAACGCCAGAGCCACTTGCTTATGCGCCGGAAGGGGGATATAAGGCAAGACCTTCATAAGAGTCCTGATTATCCAGAAACAGGTAAAAACCCTTTGATTGATCTGATGGTTAAGTGACAGGTTTTTATCTACCAGAACTCCGAGATTTTTAACGGAGTCTGTGGGAGTGGGAAAAGTGAGCAACATATGTGGCCACCAGGACTTGGTCCAAATGGATGGGAGACTACCAAAGATCAAGACCTCCGTCTTGTCTCTGTTGAGTCTAAGATAATTGTTTCCCATCCAGATGGCCACTACTTGCATGCAGTTCTTAAAGTTATTGGCAGTCACCTCAAATTTTTGCTGATTGACACAATAATGTGCGTGTTATCCGCTTAAGATACAGCTTGAAGCCCAAAAGACCAAATGAGATTAGCCAGTGGGGCGACGTAAAGATTGAATAATGTAAGGCTCAAAGAGGAGCCCTGGGGAACCCCACATGGCAAGCTTATGGACTCAGAGAAGAATTGATCCACCATTACCATCTGTGACCGATCACTGAGAAAAGATGTTAAGAACTTCAATGCTAACAATTCCTGCAGCTAATCCACAAGCAGAGTTGGAGAGATGGTGTCAAAGGCTGCGGACAAATCTAAAAGTATCAGTGCCGCAGCTCGACCTGCATCAACCATGGTTCTGATGTCATTCACTGAAATACTCGCCATTTGATTTCAAAATTCACGAGAGCCCTCAAGGCTGGGGTGAGCTGAGGGTACAGAAAGGAAGTTGACTAGCTTAAAGAGGTCTCTGGAAAATTTTGCAGTTGCCAGTGTGTTGGTACAAAAGAGAGTCTTCTCTTCCTTAATGGCGGCTTTATAGTCCACCAGAGTACACTTATATAAGGCTCTTTCCTGTGGATCATAACCTTTTGGGTAGGCCCGTTCCTGAAGACGACATGTCTGCCTTAAGAGTCTTAGTCTCTCCAAAATCCATGGGGAGGTAAGAGTTTTTCTCCGCATGTAGGTATCCTTAATAGGCGTCCTAATATTAATGGCTGAAGTAAGCCAAGAGGAGAGCTGAGCTGCTGCTAACTCTGAGTCCACATGATCAGTCCAGTTACTGTTGTTAAGAGCGCAAGAAAAGGCTTTTTTCACTAAGCCTGTGCCAATGTGTTTCAGACAATATGTTGTTCCCGCAGTTAGAGGTCTCTTGAATATGGAGCCACGACCGAGAAAAGGGAACCGCGTAATGGTCAGACCAGGTAAGGGGTAGTACATCGGAGACCTTAAAGCGAGAGTCATTGGAGAAGATGCCATCCAATGTATGGCCTGCTCCGTGTGTTGTGTTAATCCACAGCCTGTCAGCATGTCCTTAAGAGCCTGGGAGTAATTGCACATGTCATTTTCCAAATGGAAATTGAAGTCACCCAGGAGAGTGATGTTATGCTTTCTCAGGTGCAGTACTATTAGGTGTGCAAACTCTGTTATAAAGGCAGTCGTCGGTCCAGGCGGTCTTGTAGACTAGGGCACCAGCAAACGAGCTGGTAGGCAGTATTTTTATAGAGAAATGGAGTGATTCAAAGGGGACCGAGTTCTGAAAGGGTTGCATAAAGCGGGAATACTTGATTTTATATGTAACTGCCAACCCTCCACCTGCCCTGCCAGTCCTGTCATGTTTGATGATAGTGTAGTCTGAGGGAATGGCATCTACCAGGTCAAGACCGGATGACTCCTTAGCCCAGGTCTCCATTGCAAAGACCCAGTCAGGCTTGTGAGTAACAATGAACTCTTCAAACTCCACTTTATTTTTAACCAGGGATCTAGTATTTTTCAGGAATCCCAGATAGTTGGACGTCCTGACCGCAGACACTTCCCCAGGAAGAGGGGACATCAGAATGTTGAGGGGAACATAGACTGTAGTGGGTGTTAACACTGGGGGAACGACCTTAAATCTACATGCCGAGCAGCTGCTGTCACTATTGTGATAAAGTTCATCAAATTCGATAGGAGAGAGACATTTGACAAATTTAGCCTCGTTTTACCAGTTTAAAAGCTGCTCTCTGGAGTAAACTAAGTCACAGGCCTTTTCCTGGGAAAAACTGCCAGTGGTTTTGGCGCAGGGCGCAGTCCAGGCACGAACGGGCACAGACGGGCTTGCCTTCGGTGCACCTTTGGCATGCCCGCTGCGTGTGTCCGCTGCGCGTCCGTGTTCCCATCAGAATTTATGGCCGTTCTTGAAAGGAGAGCGTGAATCTAGCGTGCTAACCTGTGCTGGGAGGGGGGAGTCCCGGAAGTGTGTAAACTGCTCCGATTCCCTCCGCTCAATCGGCAGCAGGAAATGCCGCAGCGGACCACAGAAGAAGCAAGAAGCAAAGGGAAGCTTTAGATGAGCAGCCCGCAAGTATAATGCAGCAGTTAAAACAATATTACAGCGCAACAGAAAGAAAATCACACATTTAAAAGCACAAAGGCAGGGCTCAAAACAGGAGCAGCCGACCATTAGGGCTAACTGCTACGTGTCTGTGTCCCCACCAAAATTATGGGCGTTCTTGATAGGAGAGCCTGAATGTAGCGTGCTAACCTGTGCAGAGAGGGGTAGTCCTGGAAGTGGGTAAACTGCTCCGATTCCCTCCGCTCAATCAGCAACAGTAAATGCCGATATGGACCAGGGAAGGAGCAAGAAGTGAAGGGAAGCTTTTGGTGAACAGCCCGCAAGTATAATGCAGCAGTTAAAACAATATCACCGTGCAACACTAAGAAATGCACACATTTAAAAGCCCAAAGGCAGGGCACAAAACAGGAGCAGCCTACCAGGTTATCAGACGCTCTCCACAGATCCTGGGTGGCCAGGTGGACCTGACACCCCAAGTGGTCATATTAGGCATCCTGGATGACCTGGGAAACACGAGAGGGGAATGAAAATTGTTGGTGGGGATGACCACCTTGGTGGGCAAGAGAGACATAACACATGTCTGGAATTACCCACAGCCCCCAACTTTGGGTGCCTGGCGGAGTGGACTGGTGTGTGCAGCAAAAACAACCAGTCTGCACAACCAGGAGTTGCCTGCAAAAACCATGCAAAAATATGGGGCATATGTTGGGAATACTATGGGTTGGGACTCACGTCGACAACTGACTAATGTGCTGCTGTGTACTTACATATTGGTATAAAGTTAACGATTTTTCTGGGGATCAGAAGCTGGCAATACAAATTGTCTTTTGTATGTCCTATGTATGCAAAGCTCAATGAAATTGGTTATCAAATAAAATATTCTATGTAAAGTGCGTTGGCAAAAGGCTATATAAATAAGAGATTGTTTTTGTAATGAAACCAGCTGTATAGCACCATTTGAAACATGCTCCAAAGATCATGGGGCAACCAAGAAGTACATGTTTATCTCTTTTGCATTAAAAAAACATATTTATGGCAATTTAAAACAACTTAATTGAGACACATGAACACAAAACCTCCTACAAGGCATCCAAAATGCTTTATGCTCCATTTATCAGAGTAAGACTGTTCACCTGCTTGCTGGGACACACTGCACCAGAACATATCCTGCATTATCTTATATGTATTTTCTGGTCTATTGTGAAATGGCTAAAACACTTTTAAAATCAAAAGGTTTAAGGAGTTGGGGGTTGGGAAATTATGAGTTTGTGTACTTATTCCTGCATTTGTGAAATATGTGCCGTAACATCTTATTTATTTTTTGGGTAGTGTATTGTGCATACCTTAATCCTTACTGTTGAAACAGAGTGACGTTTGACGATTATTTATTTCCCACTGACATTTACAAGTGTTTTATTCTGGTTTCGATATATTGCTACTTAATTGCTTTATTGTAATTGAGAAAATAGTTAAAACATGGCTAGTCAAGCTCAACATTCGTTCAGTGGCAAGAATCTGCATATAAATCAACAAATCTGCAGGAAGGCAAATAGAAAACAAATTGCTTCCATTGCTAAATTTGCCTCATAAATGAACAGAGCATGAAATATTGTCCTCATGTCATGAGGAAAACAATTCCAAGTGACCCATCACACAGGTCCTAGCACTCTGAAATATTAGAGGCTGGGAGAGATGGAGATGGGATCAGCGATTGAGCATAAAGGTCTTGTAAGTTTAAAAGCGTGTATTTAACTGTCTGTGCATTAAGCTTACCTCTGTCATCCCCATACAGTAGAAAACAGGAGTTGACAGTCATACCATGTTTCCCATACCAAAGGCAGAAAGGGGATATGCTGACAGTATACAAAGAAGAAACAACATGGTTTGGCCTAGGAAATTCTAGGCTGTCCTTTAAAAAGCTCTGGTAAAAAGCAGCATTAAGGCATGTCAACCAGTTGGATGAAGGACTAATAAATATTGTCAATATCCACACTCGCACTGTTTTTATCAATCCCATAGATTCCATTTAATAAAAGTCTTTTGGACCATCTATAAAGAATTTTAACTCTGTTTGCATTCCATCACTACCACAAGAAGAACTCCTAAAGATCTGGGAGCCCATCTGTTCCTCCACAAATGTGGTTTGGATACGGAGCAACCTGATGATGACGCGCAGTCACCTAAGTTAGTGAAAGAGGGGTTGCCTCTAATTTCCAGAAACTGTAAAGAATATGTTATGGTAGTCTCATGTCCACATTGGTTTTTTTTAGGTCTCGCCTGAGCCAGCGCATGCGCTGCTCTGCGAGACATTTAGTAAGCGGGTTTTGAAAGTGCTACCACAGGCTTTTGGTGGCCTCAAGCCTGCGTGCACGCGCGCAGCCGCCATCTGTCTTAACTCCGTCACGGGTCATTAAAACGCGGTGCTCTCACTTTCGCCGCAGCGGGCGCTCGTGCGTGCACCACTTTTGAGGCCGGGCTTGTCTTGTCTTTTACTTTCACGGCCGCACGCGCAGTCCTCGCATCGCTCGCGGGCTTGCTCTCCCAATGCCGCGCTTCAACTTTCGCCGCGGCGGGCGCTCGCGCGTGCACCACTTTTGAGGCTGGGCTTCTCTTGTCTTTTACTTTCACGGCCACACGCACGTTCCTCGCATCGCTCGCGGGCTTGCTCTCCCAAGCGCGCGCTTCAACACAGCCGCTGACCGGACATGACCCCCTCGCTACACATGCGCAACATCCTTAATTTTTCTCATAAGAGGGATTGCTAGAGGGGCTTCCAAACACGGCAGCATTAACACTCGGCAGCACTGTCCTGACAAAGCCTGGCCCCGCCTAAGAGGACAAGCTCATTCATTGCAACCATTCACGCGCTGGATCCAACCATTCCAGACGCGGACGGGTGTGGCTTCCTAACTCCCCTACATAGCCATCCCCCATGCCGTGCTCGAGGCCCACAACTTTGCCTTCCAACCGTAACTGCATGTATTTTTAATGCAGCCGTACCGTAGTATACAAATGCGAGTCTAGCATTAAACACAAATCGAGCTTGAAGTTGTTATAAAAGCCGCCATGCTCCGCCACAATTGTTAAAATGCAAGACCGTCCGCCTCCCCCATGGAAGGAAAGCATAGCGTTCGTTACTGCCCAGCTTTAACGGACCGCCCAACTGGTCATCCCCCGCCCGCCCTGATCTCCTTAATCGAGAAATTCCTCCTCTTGGACGGCCTCATCCCCCCAATCCGGTCCCTCCCTCCTTTACCCTGTATTCCGACCCGTTGCCGCCTCTTCCCTAGCCACTTAAATAGGTGCCCCGGCGCGCTTTTGTTGCTTTATAACCCGTGTATGTGTTTTTGATTTTTTGGATTACCCAGCCTTGCCCACAAGCTCGTCTCCTCCCCTGAGACAGCGACCCCGCCCACTGTTACCTACTTCCACCACCTGTTGCTCCCGACCCCCCCCTCCCAGCATTCCTTCCCTCTATTGAAACCTCCCGCAGTCCGGGACACAATCCCCCCTATTGGGCGCCCCCTGTACCCATCCCCCCTTCTGCCACCTCCCGAGCCATGCGAGTCACCCATCACTAATTTGCCCCCCAAGCCCCCGCTCACTGAAACCTCCGCTTCCTTCCCAACTCTCCACAACTAGCCCCCCGCTAGCAGATCGAGCCCGGCAACACCTCCATCCTCCTGAATGGCAACCAAACTGTACCACCATCCTTCATGCGTGCCGCTGCAAGGTCTGTCAGGTGGCCCTGGGCCCAGCCTCGGGTGCAGCCGCACCCAACCTCCCCTTGGAAACCGCACACCCTCTGCCCCACTGCCCCCAAGTTTCCCCCCAGTCAGGCTCTATTACCTCCCACCTTTGAGGGTGACAGTCTGCCCGGCACCCCTGCACCCATCACCCTCCCCGCATCCTCAATGCAATACACCCCTCCCATGACCGTGCCCGGCCCCCCGCCATGTCTCCCGAGCGCCCGCAGAAACTGTAACCAACCACACCTGCCTCAGAAGTATGAAAGGCTATGGCATGAAGACTACCCAACTCATGCATACGTCCCCTCCTGCAAGCCCCCCCCTTGTTGCTCCTGCGCTCCGCCGCTTTCCCACCCGGCATTCCCAGCGCTCTCCTTAACTTCGCAATGAAACCCCTCGCTGCCCCTTCCCCAGGCTGCCCAATCACGGTGTCCCCTCCTTGCCCCCTTCCAGCTGAGCCCGCCGACGAGACCAATCACCCTACCCAGGACGTTGAACCACGCCGAGACCCAAACCCAGCCCCCACCCCCCCTCCAAGATCGGCAGCTCCGAGCATAAGCCCCTACCCGCCCCGGAAACGCCGCCATCCCCACTGTCTTGTTACGCCACCCTGTGCTTCCGAGCCCCACCATCTACGCCTCCGCAGCTCTCAACTGAGCATCCCACAGCCCGAGACCCACCCCCTTTCTCAAGCGCCCTTTCCTGCACCCAAGCATTCCCGTCTGCACCCCGGAGCCCACTCATCCAAAACTTCGCCCCCAACCTCACTGTGGTCCTCCTCATCCCTCTGTCGCACTTCATCCCTGAACGATTGCATTCATACGCCACATCCAAGCACCACGACCACCCACACCCATGGCCCCCCGCAACCAGATGCGCACACTCCACACCCGACTCCTCCGACCGGCAGAGTCGGCAGCGGATGCAACCCATCAGAGAGTAAACCACATTGTCGCTAGGAGCCGTGTATTCATTCATTATTCATTGGTAATACCAAATCTTGCAAAAGCCGCTACCAACCGCTAATGGAATGAGGACGATATTTGTGTATTGTGCTCAGCCGCACCATTGTTCAGCAAGACACCGCGTCTGTTCCAATCACCGTTTACGAATGCATTTGTCGTAATCAAATGCAAGGTGGCATCCGGGGGTGGAGCACCATTATGCCGCTCCGCGCTGACCATCCGCCCCACCCCCACAAACCACCTCCGCCTTCCCCAGCATTATTCCCCTTCCAGTGTTATAAGTGTACACTTATAAGTGTTTAACCATGCAACAGTTGGTGTTGTTGCACCAAGGATATTCTGCTGCATAACTAATTACTTATAAGGTCCCAAAAGCGAGACCTATTGGCTATGCCAATGCTTGTTTATTTTGTGGTTATTCCCACCTAGCAGTAGAGCTAGGATTCATTCACAATGTGCAACATCATAGGAGTAATTGGTGGAAATGGTTCCACATTTGGAGGGTTGCATGATAATGGTTCAGTTGGGACATATGTAATGCTGAAACTGTAGGAACTGAAAGTACCAGTAATCGCAACTGAATAAAGAGCGCTCGTACTAATTGCAACATGTGTTGCTCCCACTTTTGCATTGGATTACTTCTCCATACTTCATAGAGAAAACAGTAGGAATCCTGAAACAGTTTTAAAGAATGAGGCAATAGTATTTGGTCTTAATGTAAAAGACAAGTGCCAGGACAAAGTATGCAAGGCAGAAAAAATATAACAAACTGGCGAACTGCAATTGCCACTCCACAGCACAAAACCCAAAATAAGTAGTGGCATCATTGTGGCATATTAAAAGGAAGCTGCAGATTTCACGAAAAAGGAGTATGACACCACAGGAACTGGTCTGTGCTCCATGAGAAAAAGACATAACGGATCCGTTAAATGTCCAGGGAGTTCAAAATAGAGTAGACAATGACAAAATGGATGAATATGTTCTTTACCAAATGTGCAAGCAGATACCATCAACACACATCACTAATCTTACTTGTGCACTGTGTCCTTCAAAATTCCTATTCCCAAACTATGTCTTAACACCTCATTAGTGAGGGTATGTGATTATAGTGTGTTCATGTGGCCCTCCCAAGCTGTTGCTTACTACCTGAAACTTATTGCGAGTAAAAAGAGAAGGGGTATCAGAAGTCTAAGAACCACAGACCCCAACATGAACTGTAAATAACCTGGGGGAGTCTCTTTCATTGATCTCAGCCATGACACAGAGCACCCATTTCCAGCTTATGGCCCCAAAAATGCTTTCTCCGCTCTTTCAAAATGTACACTGAAATTAACTCAGTAGATCCTTTGTTCTGTCACAACTGCACTACTGTAATATTTGCTGCAATGTATGCTAATATATGCTAGTATATGCTGGTGCATTTTATAAATGGGGTTTCTGGTTAGTGCAATAATATAAAGACTAATTTGTTGCACACGTCGTAGAAACACCATCACTGTGCATATAATGGACATCCTGAAATTATACTTGTTATTCTGCCAATGCAAGATTCACGAACGACACATATCATAACATCAGGGCACAAAAATGCAGCACGTAATGAATAAAATACATAAATCACCACATATTGTCATGAACCCATGATTTGCAGCACATCTGCACTCCTAATTATGGGGTAATTGAGGCACCAAACGTAGGCATAGTAGCACCTATATTACCTACAATACGTTAATTTATGAAATCCACAGGATCGGGACCTCCGTTGACTGTTATTACCCCGTCCTGCTATCAGCACAGCAGACCCCAATGTATGTGCAAGCACAGGGTTTGAGGGGGCACACTCTGCCGAATCCTGGGGGGAGTCATTGCTGGGTCACCCACGTGTAAGATAATGCAAATGCAGCTGCTGCGAATGCGTGGAGCAACTGCAGCTGACCAGCAAAGAACTGAGCTGCCCAAGCCAGGACGTAGGACGGCTGGACAACTCCCCCCAAGACTCTCCACTCAGTCGGGGAGTAATCCTCACAACCCGAGGGGGCGCGACTCAGAGAAAGTGAAGGGCCAGACCAAAAACCCTCTCCTGATGTTCCTGGGAGACGATGGCCGGTGCGTCTTAACAGAGCTGGCCGGCTCCGTCCACTCCACGACATCAGCAGAGTTCCTCTGCTCCGCTTTTGGTCTGTGCCCGAGGCAGGTGGCTTCTCCTGGCACTGCAGCGGCTCCCTAGCTTCGGGGAGCGTGGCATAAATGAAGCCCTCCAACTGCACTTCGTGCTAGGACAAATCACAGGCCATAATGAAGCGCTCACCACGCGCTCTCTTTTGAGCCAAATCCAGTCCCATATGAAGCGCTCTCCACGCGCTAATTGCCGGTGACTCGAGAGCCCAGATTCACATGTCCCAGGTCCGTCCTGAGATTTTTAGCCGGTTTCCAAAGCAAGGAGAAGACACCGCGCTCACCACGGGTCAATTGAGGGCACCCGAGAAGGGAAACAGTTAGCAGACTAACACATAGGGCAGGGCAAAGTAGTTGTCCCTCCTGCAGCCCAGCAGACAGCAGGCCACACAGCAAAGCAGGCAGGTCCTCCTGGCAGCACAGTAGTCCCCTGGCAAGGTGCAGTATATAGAGCCAGCAGCGTCTGGTTATAAGTCCCACCCAGTGTCTAAAACCATGGGGTCAGATCCACTGTACTTATACTCATAATGTCTTTGATGTGAAGGTAACTTCAATGCAATCTTTAGAAGTGCACAACACCCCCATTCAATCCCCAGCCCTGGCTTCAGACACACTACTGGGGCGGAGACAACATTGTGTAAGGCAGGCCTATTCAGGTGCAGGTGACAACTCCTCCTACCACTCTAGCTCAGGACGACCCATCAGGATATGCAGGGCACACCTCAGCTTCCTTTGTGACTGTCTAGATTGAATGCACAAAACAGGCCCCTGTCAGTCTAAACCAGACGTTGATTGGAGTCAGGCTGCAAAGCACAAAGAGTCATAAGCACACATAAATGCCCACTTCTAAGAGTGGCATTTCTAAATTAGTAATAAAAAATCCGCTTTCACCAATAGGCAGGATTTATCACCACTATTCCAAACATACCTAACATGGCAACGCTACTCTTTCCAGATTAAAAATTACCACTGAAACACATATCACGGAATTCCCAATGCAAATCTATGAGAGTAGCAGAGTAGCAGCCTCACAGCAGTGAGAAACCAAATAGGCTGTTTGTCACTACCAGGACATGCCACACAACAAAGGCACATGTCCTACTTTTGACCTACACAGCACCCTGCCCATAGGGCTACCTAGGGCCTACCTTAGGGGTGACCTATTTGTATTAAAAGGGGAGTTTCAGACTTGGCAAGCACTTTAAATTCCAAGTCACTTTGGCAGTAAACTGGGCCTGAGACAGGTTTGAAAGGCTACTTCTGTGGGTGGCGCAAGCAGCGATGCAGGCCCACTAGTAGCATTTAATTTACAGGCCCTGGGTATATGGGATACCACTGTACAAGGGACTTTCAGGTAAATTAAATGTGTGAGGCATGTGTGCTGTAGATACACATGCTTTGCATACTCCTGCCATCTAGTGTTGGGTCCGGATGTTTGCAAGTTGTTTTTCTTCGAAGAAGTCTTTCCTAGTCACGAGGTAAGGTGACTCCTCCTTTCGGTGATAGTGCGCATTGTTAGATAGTTTTTTTCCGCCATTGGGTTCGGACGTGTATTGCTGCGCTACGGTTAGAAACCGTTCCTCAGGTTCCCCTCAATGCGCAATCCTCTCTACCCTCGACGGTATTGTTTCCGTACGTGTTCCCACTTCTCCGCATATCGTTTCGACATCGGAATAGACCTTCCATCGGAAAGCTTCGTGGACGGCCTTCGAGGCCTAACCGCACCAGGTCAGCTCTCCGTCGATCGATCGGACTCCGTTTAAATTCTGTCCTCGGTGCCACGCGAAGTATCCATGCACCAACTCACACAAAGTGTGCAACTTGTGCTTATCTGCCGAGCACAAGGAAGAAAATTGTGACACTTGCAAATCGTTCCGATCAAAGAAGACTCTTCGCGATCGTTGAGCTCGACGTCGAAAGATGCAGCGTCAAAGCATCGAAGACACGCCGGACATCTTCGGTGAAGACTCCGGCCAAGAAGACATCGAGGCCGCAGGGACATGGTGATGTGAGTACCGAAGACCCCTTGCCCCCACAAACACCGAAAAAACACAGGGCTTCGGCACCACCTCTGCCTTCTGACCAAGGTCGGCACCAAGATTCGGGCCCGGCTCCGAAACAGCCAGTCAAGCCTTCCGGCTCGGTACCGGGTTGCCAAAAGTACTCCTCGGAGCCGAAAGCCTCCGGTTCCAAGCATAAGTCCGGCTCGGAGCCTAAATCCTCCGTGCCGAAACCCAAGCAACCTTCGGAGCTGAAACCTTCCGTGCCGAAAGTCCAGCCTCCGTTGCACCGAAAACACCGGCACTGAAAACTTCGGCACCGAAACACAAATAGACCCCTTCGGATCCAAAAGTGGACACTATTCCATTAATACCAGATCCAAAGCAAAAGAGGCTACATATTAACCCTGAGACTGGCCATATTTACACAAAACCACCTCAATAAACGCAAGCTTCATGATGAGGACACTTCTTACAAGATCCCCTTGAAGAAAAAATCTGTAGCTACAAGTCCTTTCCATCTACCATCACCTCCTCCTGCACCTCCATCTCCACCTCAGAATCCTTTGCACATTAGACCTCAGGATTCCCCACAATCCCACCATGACGATGACGATGCAGATGATGGGGGGATGAATATCCCAATAGAACCATGGACAGATTACACAATTGATTCCCCAGGTGATACTGATCCAGACCTTTACCCAGCCCAACCATCTCCTCCGGACGACAATGCATCACACCAAGAACTCATTGCCAGGGATGCACTTCTTTTTTTTTTTAGAGTTTTATATAGCGTGAACTAGACCCGAGACACCGGTTATCAGAGCGCTTTACATGAGCACCAGTTTCGTTACAGATGGACACATTCATTTTTGTTGGGCACGGGGAGATTAAGTGATTTGCCCAGAATCACAGGTTGTTGAGCGTCGCTGCTGAGACTCGAACCTGGTTCCCCAGCTTCGAGGTCGACCGCTCTAGCTGTAAGGCTACATCCTCTCCCCAATCATTGCATACACAGTTTTACTAAGCACCGTTCATTTGCAGTTTGTATTTTCTGTTCTGTGACATTTTACTAGCAGAAAGTAGCGTAGGAGGATGTGCAGTGTAACGGTAAACTAGACACAATGGTGCCTCATACAGCCTGTCAACAAGATGCTCAGTGTGTGTGTGTGAGTAATGTAAAAAACATTGAGATCTAGAGTCCTGGATCTGCAACCAAAAAAAAACCACCATCTATAATTACAGATACAGAAATTGTTGGAACAGGTAGAGGCGATTTGGATGGAATTTGAATGTGGTTTAACCTAAAAAACAATAACTGATTTATAAATAGTTAAATGTAACTTTCATTTCGGTTATGATTACAAAAATAATTCTGTACACCCATATTGTCACATTACTATGGCGTTGAACTACACAATGAATCACTAGAAGAAGATTTTTTGTTTGAGACTTTAACTTCTACACACAGGTCATCACAGACACTTCCCATGCTTAAAGGCATGAAGCGACATGCTGATGAGATTTTCAAAGACCCAGTCAGAGCATGCATCTTGACTACCTAGAGTGGACAAAAAATATAAGGCCTCTCCTACAGATCTTATATTTATCAAGGGACAATTGCCGTTAGATTCCCTAGTAGTATCTAATGCTCGTAAGCGGGCGAATTCTCAAACATCAGGAGATGCTCCTCCGCCAGATAGAGTCTAAATTAATTGATGCTTCTGGCAAGCGCATAGCTGCTCAGGCTGCAAATCAATGGCGCATTGCAAATACGCAGGGCCTTTTAGCCAGGTATGACAGGGCACACTGGGACGAAATGGAGCAATTGCTCCAATATCTCCCAGATGAGCATAAGGCTAAGGCACAGACAGGACTTAGTAAATGAGGGTAAGCTCATTTCTAATTCTTCTATACGCTGTGCTGTAGATGCTGCAGACACCGCAGCTAGAGAATTTAACTCCAGCATCCTGATCAGGAGACACGCTTGGTTAAGGATTTCAGGGTTTAAACCTGAAGTCCAACAATCAATCCTTAACACGCCCTTTGATAAGGAACACATATTTGTTCCTAACGTAGACCAGGCGTTAGAGAAAATGAAAAAGGACACCAAAGTAGCTAAATCTATGGGAGCACTCCAGACTACCTCCAGCAGAGGCTTCTTTTGTCGCTCCTTTTACAGAGGAGGGTCAAAAACACCATCCCCAGATCAAAATACCTCAACTTACAAAGGTAACAAACAGTCCTCTCCCTCCAAAGGGTTTTTCGAGGAGGTTATAGAGGCAACAACTTCAAGGGTATGGGGTATGGGCAACACACCCCGTATCTCCCCTTCCCCCAACAAATAGTGACTTGCCCATGCTTCCCCCTATTACACCACACCTGTCGGGGGAAGACTTCAACAATTTCTCCCCATTTGGCAGTCTATAACATCAGACAAACGGGTGCTTGGATATATCCAACATGGCTATTGCCTGGAGCTTACCAGCAATCCTCCAAACATTCCACCTCGATCTCACAAGTTGTCTCCAGAACACATACACTTGCTGAAACAAGAGGTCCAGTCCCTCTTACTGAAAGGGGCAATAGAGCCGGTTCCAAAACATTACCAGGGCTCAAGTGTTTACTCTCTGTACTTCCTCATCCCCAGAAAGGACGGTTCCCTAAGACCTATTCTGGATCTCAGAGAGTTAAACCGTTATATACTGTCAGAGCACTTTCACATGGTGACACTTCAACAGGTACTCCCACTTTTACAAAGAGCAGACTTTATGTCTACCCTAGATTTAAAAGACGCATATTTTCACGTTCCAATTCATCCGGCTCATCACAAATACCTCAGATTTGTGATAGCGGGCAAGCATTATCAATTTAAGGTGCTTCCCTTCGGAGTGACTACAGCGCCCAGAGTTTTTACCAAATGTCTGGTGGTAGTCGCTGCTCATCTCCAAAGACAACAAATTCAAATCTTCCCCTATCTAGACGACTGGCTTATCTAAGCCAGCTCTCACCACAACTCTCTACAGCACACACAGATCACAATAGATCTACTTCATCAACTGGGGTTCATCAATGCTCAAAAATCTCACCTGCATCAGTCTTGGAGCCAGTCTAGACACAGTCAAAGCTCTAGCTTCTCCCAATGCAGCAAGAATACTCAATATTCAGACTATGATTCTACAATTTCATCCCAACCAAGCTTTACCAGCCAGAGTGTTCATGCAACTGCTGGGAATGATGGTGTCTTGCATCGCAATTGTACCCCATGCAAGGCTTCACATGCGCCCCCTACAAAAGTGCTTAGCACGTCAGTGGAATCAGTCACAGGATCAATTAACCGATCTAGTGTTGGATAGACGGCCGTACCCATCGCTGTCTGCAGTGGTGGAACCCACAAAACGTATCAGCAGGCCGGCCTTTCATTGACCCTATTCCACAGATCGTGCTCACAGCAGATGCATCTCTTAACAGGTTGGGGGGCTCATTTCAAAGGTAACGCAGTACAGGACTTGTGGAGCAACAAGCACAAAACTCTCTACATCAATTACCTAGAGCTTTTAGCAGTTTTTCTGGCGCTCAAAGCTTTTCAAACTCACCTCATAACCAACACTGTCCTTGTCCGAATGGACAACATGACAGCAATGTATTATGTGAAAAAACAGGGGGGGGGACACACTCTCTCCAACTGTCAACACTTGCTCAAGCCATTTGGAAGTGGGCAATCCATCACAAGATTTATCTTCTGGCAGAACATCTCCCAGGAGTAAACAATCAAATTGCTGACCTCCTCAGCAGAAGGAGACTGCAAATTCACGAGTGGGAACTTCATCCCCAAGTTCTCCTTCCCTATTTTCGACAATGGGGTTTTCCATAGACCTGTTCGCCACAGTCGAAAACGCAAAATGCCCAAGATTCGGCTCCAGGTTCCCACACCCACTCTCACAGGGCAATGCCCTATGGATGAACTGGTCAGGGATATTTGCCTACGCTTTTCCACCTCTCCCGCTCATTCTGTGTGTGGTTCGGAAACTCAGGCAAACATCCCTCACACTAATTCTCATAGCTCCCACATGGGCCCATCAACCATGGTACACCACCCTGTTGGAGCTGTCAATAGTTCCACATCAAAAGCTGCACCTTACCTCCAGTCTCCTCACACAGAACCATGGAGAAATCCGACATCCAAGTCCCAAGGAACTGATCTGGCTCCTGAAGTCATAAAATTTGGTTATTTAAACTAACCACCAGACAGTATGAATATTCTAAAAGAAGCAAGAAGGCCTACCACTGGAGCTTGCTATGCAGCAAAATGAAAAAGATTTGTTTTATACTGCAATAACAACAAAATCAATCCTTTAGATGCTTCTATACAAAACATTATCTGTTACCTGTTACATTTACAGTGAACAGGACTGGCGTATACGTCTATTCATTTGCACCTTGCAGCAGTAGCTGCCTACTTACAAAATAGGCAACATCTGTCACTATTCAGAGCTCCAGTAATTAAAGCTTTCATGGAAGGCTTAAAAAGAGTAATACCACCACGGATTCCTCCTGCCCCAGTGTGGAATCTCAACATTGTTCTCACAAGGCTCATGGGTCCACTTTTGAACCATTTGCACAAGTGCCCTTTGCATTTCCTCTCATGGAAATTTGCTTTCCTCATTGCCATCACATCACTGAGGAGAGTTGGTGAGCTACAGGCATGTAGCCTTACGGCTAGAGCAGTCGACTTCGGAGCTGGGGAACCGAGTTCGAGTCTCGGCAACGACGCTCAACATCCTGTGATTCTGGGCAAATGACTTAAAATCTCCCGGTGCCTAACAAAAATGGATGTGTCCATCTGTAACAAAACTGGTGCTCATGTAAAGCGCTCAGATACCCTATTTCTCAAGTCTAGTTCGCGCTATATAAAACTCTAAAAAAACTTTAGAAGAACCCTTCTTTCAGCTACACAAAGACAGGATAGTTCTCCGCACCATCCCTATATTCCTTCCCAAAGTTATTTCTGCCTTTCACATAAACCAATCAGTTGAGTTACCAGTTTTCTTTCTTCAACCTGATTCAGTTGCAGAACGCGCTCTTCACATGCTTGACGTTAAAAGAGCTTTACTGTACTACATAGATAGGACAAAAGACTTTTGCAAAACAAAACAACTGTTTGTTGCATTTGCTCCACCTCACAAAGGCAATCCTATCTCTAAATCTGGTATTGCCAGATGGATTGTTAAATGCATTCAAACATGCTATGCTAAAGCTAAAAGAACTTTAATTATACCCCCTAGAGCGCATTCCACTCGCAAAATAGGGCCTTGTGTGGCCTTTTTAGGTAACATTCCGCTAGCTGACATATGTAAGGCAGGTACATGGTCTACACCACACACATTTACCAAACACTATTGCGTAGATGTGTTAGCACGCCAACAAACTAATGTAGGCTAAGCAGTACTTAAAACACTGTTCCAAACAACCGCAACACCTACAGGTTAGCCACCGCTTTGGGAGTATACTGCTTTGTAGTCTATGCAAAGCATGTGTATCTACAGCACACATGCCTCGAACAGATAATGTTACTTACCCAGTAAGCACCTGTTCTTGGCATGTAGAGCTGTAGATTCACATGCGCCCACCCGCCTCCCCGGGTACCTGTGGTTGTTGCAGTTCTTAATTATACATTTATACGCATAGACCTCTATATACTACACTTCCTTACTCCATTCTCACCCTCTTGCGGGAAAACAATCTAACAATGGAGTCAATGCCCATGCGCACTATCACCGAAAGGAGGAGTCACCTTACCTCGTGACTAGGAAAGACTTCTTCGAAGAAAAACAACTTGCAAACATCTGGACCCAACACTAGATGGCAGGAGTATGCAAAGCATATGAATCTCCTCCCCACACTTCCTCTGATGCCTTTGGGGTAGGAAGTGGTATCAGGGGTCCTGGCAGTGGACTTAAAAGGACTCTGTGCTGCAGGGTCCTAATGTCCTCACAGCATGATGTCTCCATCTTCCAGATTTGACCAGAAAGGAGAGACTTTGGAGAAGTCTATTTGAAGAAACTGAGTCGTCTTCTCCAGTCTTTTCATCTCCTTGAACCACTATACATTTTAAAGGCTATAGTATTTCTCTTGTCATGCCTAGAAACTGTGGAAATCACTTTGAGAAAATAGGAAACTGTTTCCCACACTCCTCAGACTTTATAAGGCTGTGAAAATACGTATATTCATAATGTATTGATCTAATCAAGTTATTTTTTCTAAATGATAACAGCAGCCTGTGGTTTTGTGTCCCTAACACTTCTATCCGCCTTTATTTGTTTTCCGACAATTGTTGCATGTATGAAAATGGGGCACCCTTCTGCCCTGTCACGGTTGATAAGTACCACATATATGAACCCCTAATTGTATATTACAAAGTACTGCAAGTCACATTATAGTTATTTGATCGTAAACAGGCATGAAGCTGAATGCTAGGTGCTATTTTATGGTTTAGAAGCTCCGAGATTACTTGTTATATCATTCTGATATATGATGAGGGGTACTGGTTTCCTTATTGCATGTTGGATCTCTCAAGCGCTTTCTCAACACTTGTGCTCATTTTATCACTCCTCTTGCATACATAGGTTTTTCTTTCAATTGTGCCCTCTTTCTGTCTCCTTTTTTCATATAAAGTATTTATTTTTCTTTCTGTTTTTAACGTTTTTGCTACATTTAGTCCTCCTTTGGTGTGTGAGTGTTTGTAACACTGCCCTTTCAACTAAGGCACACTAAATGCACTTGGGTGATTAACGAATGATAATAGTTAACAACATATTCTTATTACAAGCACGTTCAGAAATTAGAACATGCATCTAATAAGAAATTGATTAACAAATCATTATAAACAGATTATTCTCACCCACAAAATCCTGATAAATAAAACCAAAACCGTGATAGTTATGCTGAGAGATGATGAAAAACAATAAGATTTTGTAACGTGAAGGACGCTATGTGAAGCTATGTTTTCAATTCCATTCAATTTAATTTATTTCATCATTTGGAAGTCAGGTGAGGTCCCCCTAAAACCAGATAAAATAACAACTAAGATAAATGTCATTAATATACATTTAAAAAACATTTTTAAAAATGGTCAATTCTAGTCTTAATGCAGGTACAGGGACGGATGAATGAAAATTACACAACTTACGCAGAATTTGGCCTTTCATCTTCTCTTAGAAGTCCCACTGGACAGATTGATTAATTCAACAGCATTCAGTAGCATCGGGGAACTTTTACCATATATACAGATAAAAAATGCAAAAGTGCCTCCAACCCACTGCTTTAAAAAAGCTCTCAGTCCATTGGAATACGAGAAGGCCTTGGATGAACAGTGCTTAATGTGATCCTTTTCATTCACACCACCCGACATTATTTTCCCCAAATAAGATGTTTGATTTTGCTACCTCCAGCTTCTCTGAGCCCAGAGCCCTGCCATAGTAATAAAACTTCCGAACTTTACTACCTTTAAGAATCAGTACCTTACTTTTGGAGACACTGAGTTTTAAAAAATGAGGAGAAACAAACTTCCGTAAAGAGGCCAATCGAATATTCAAGCCCTTGGGAGTTGCATCCAGGATAACAATGTCATCAGCATACACCAGGCATGAGAAAGGGCGGCCACCATTACTGGGAGTATCCCCTTTGCTATTTGATAAATTATCTTTTCTTTTGCTTCTATTGCAGGGCTATCGCCAGAAGGATTATTTTATTGCGACACAAGGACCACTTCCACACACAGTAGAGGATTTCTGGAGAATGGTATGGGAATGGAAATCTCATACAGTTGTCATGCTAACAGAACTACAAGAAAGGGAACAGGTATGCTATCCTATGCTAATGTTGATAGTCTGCATACAGTTTAAAGTGTTTAGTTGAAGCAGAATTTGAAACAAAAAAAATTAACCAGTTTAGTCAATGTGTCTGCCAAACCTTGTTTTTTGGGAGAACACGGCTTGTCAATCTTCACATAATAATAATAAACATACTGCTACAACTACTACTACTTCTACTGCTACTACTATTACCATGAATACTAATATTTTTATTTTATTATTATTATTGTTTTGTTGGTGTTATTACTATTATTATTAATAATATTAATAGTAACAATAATAATAGCAATTAACTACACGTAAATTAGTATGGAGTAGATACGTGTTTGTGTGTGTGTGTATGCTTGTGCGTGTGTGTGTGCATGTGTGTGTGTATGTACGTACTGTTATCTAAGGACCTGATTTTGAGTTTGGCAGACAGGGTACTCTGTCACAATGGAGTCCCCTGTCTGCAAAACTCTCAGTTTGCTTGCTAATTTTCTGTCAGCTTTACATCAACGCTGTACAATTTACTCCATCACTGTAAATCTTCCTCCAACAGGCCAATATAGTACGGGCTGTTAGAGGTAAGCCACCCGACTGTCTGCCCTATTTAGAGTGGGTGGTCAGGTGGCTTTTTATTACTCTTCCTTACTCGGGCGGCACCAATATCTCACCTCTACACAGAAAACTCTCCACAATCGTCAATTCCTCTCGCACAATCCAGTAATCCTCAACCTCAGCTCTCAGGTGCTTTTTCTCTGGCCATCCCTTCACAACAAATTCTTTGACAGAATCCACAGTATCATCCTCCTCAGCTGCCTTGCACCCCTCTGCCTTTGTTACTGCCTGTTCTTGCACCCATGACACCCTGACTTCTTCACACTCCCCAGTGTCATCCATCATGGGTAGCCGTGATAAGCAATCCGCAGTTTTGTTACAAGATCCACTCAAATACTCCACATGGAAATTAAAATCCCTCGATCCCTCCATCCATCTATGGATGCTAGGTGTGGCTCTTTCACTTCCTTTGCAAGTAAACAACATCAGTAAAGGTTTATGGTCTGACCTATCAACAAAAGGTAGACCCCACAAGTAGAACTTGAAATGTGAGATGCCCCACGTGCATGCTAGAGCCTCCCTCTCGATGACCGAATAATTCTCTTCGGACCTCGTCAAGGCTCTGAAGGTGAACACAACCATTCATTCTTCTCCACTTGGGACAGTAGCACTTCCAGACCCTTCAAACTGGCATCCGTAGTCAAGATCGTTTTCTTAGCGACATTAAAGTGCTGAAGCGTGGGCAACCCACCAATACTCTTTTTAACAATGTCAACAGCCACCCTACACTTCCCAGACCACAAAAATCTTTCTCCTTTTTTCAACAGTAGCATTATAGGGTGTTACACTTGCAAAGTTCTTGATAAACTTGTGGTAATACTCTGCCAAACCAAGGAATGAGTGTGCCTCGTCCGTGTTGGAAGGTTCTGGGGCATCCTCTATGGACTTAGCCAAATTGGGTTTGGGGCCCATGCCATCCCTACAAATGGTATGACCAAGGTAAAACAAATTGTCACCCTAAACTGCCATTTTTCTCTTTTCACAGTTAATCCATAATTATGTAACCTACCTAGCACCTTAAACAATTTCCTCTCATGATCCTCCTCATCTTTTCCATACACTAGTATGTCATCTGGAAAGATCTTAACTTGGTCAATACCTTCAAAAGCTTTAATCATCACCCTCTGGAAACACGCTGCCGCAGATGTGAGCACAATGGCATGCAGAGAAGCCTGTCAGCCCCCAGAGGGGTGACTAAGGAGGTAAGGGGTCTGGATTCTTCACTCAATGGCACTTGATGGTACGCCGCTGATAAATCCATCACACTGAACAAACATGCCCCCTTCAACAGATAATTCTTGCCCAATATTTGGGAAAGGCTGCCTTTCCACCCAGATGTTTCTGTTGAGGTCCCTTTAATCAACACACATCCTCAAACTTCTCTGGTACCCTTAGGTGCCAAAACAACGGGAGCCAGCCATTCTGACGACCCAATCTGCTCAATTACCCCTAACTCCAACAACTTGCATAATTCTTTCTTTAAGGGGTCCAGCATCAAATGTGGGACTTTCCTCACTTTCTGCACTACCGACTTTGCTCCCTCCTTCAACCTAATATGATGTTCAAATCCTACTACTTTCCACAACCTTTCCTCAAACACTTCAGGGAATTTCTTCACAATGTAATCATTATCCTGTGCACCATCTACTAACATAACTTTCATTCATTATTGTGAATATGAGCAGCTAAACTCTAACCAAATACGATGAGAACATGTAGCTTAGGAAGGAAACGAATACATTTTTAAAGTCAGCAAATTCTACAAAGATGATGTCTGATGAAGTCAAGCGTGTATTATTTATTCAATACAGCACAGTTCAGCATCTGCTAAAACACTTAGGTATTTAAGAAAGTTAAAGGAAAAGAAAGAAAGAGTTAGAGAAATAAATGAGGCCTAGGTTGACTTGACAATGTAATTACGATAGAAATGAGTGCTTATTAAAAAAAAATCATCATGCTACACATTAATTTGTACGTTTAAAAGTCACGTTTTTTTCAATTTCGTTCTTTAAGCATTTTCATGTTAATATATTGCACAATTTTAGACACTTATTTTAAGCTAAATGTTCCTGCTCTATCAGAGACATCTTATGGTTTATTTTTGAAAAAGGGCTATTACACATAGTAATGTAATCAAAGCAAATGCCTTTGAGTGCACCATGGGCATGTGCTCTTAGTTTAAGGCTTGCTTTCAATCATACAAGAGACATGTTTTCAGTTTTATAATTTTATTTCTATTCTAATTTCATTTCTTGTACTCTGTGACGTATTGGAGCTTGTAAAAACATTAAAAATAACTAATATTATTCCCTAGAGGGTGATCTCACTGAGGAGGAACTTGCGACCGCCATTGGCGGCATTAAGTCGGGCAAAGCTATGGGCCCCAATGGGCTCCCAATAGAACTTTTTAAGCTAGTGTCCTCCAAGATAACGCCCGCTCTTCATGCTATGTATTCAGAGGGTTACCAGGCAGGGTCTCTACCCCAGGATTTGATGCTGGCCTCCATTGCTGTCATACACAAACCGGGCAAATCAGTGACGAGATGCGAGTCCTATCGACCCATCTCGTTGATGACTACTGAGGTAAAAATTTTGGCCAAGGTATTGGCCAATCGTCTAATACCAGTTATATGCAAGCTTGTCCACCCCGACCAGTCAGGCTTTATGCCCGGCCGCAACACGGCCCTTAACCTCCGGAGACTCCATGGGGTGATGGGGAGAACCAATACCATCCTGGAGGATGCTGCATTACTATCACTGGATGCAAAAATGGCATTCAACACTATTGAGTGGCCCTATTTATTTGCCCTCCTCGAACGCCTGAGGTTTGGCCCTCACTTTATGCAGTGGGTCAAACTATTATACACGGGTCCTACGGCACAGGTGGTAGTTAACCAGCGCACCACCCGTAGCTTTCGCCTAGAGAGGGGGACTAGGCAGGGCTGCCCCCTGTCACCCCTCATATTTGCTTTACTGCTGGAGCCACTGGTGACTTGGGTCAGGGGTTACCCCATGATCAGGGGACTGATGTTGACAGATCAGCACGAGGATAGAATCTCCCTTTATGCTGACGATGTCCTGTTATACGTGGCAGCTGCCTTGGCCTCGATCCACAGAATTCTGCACATTTTTGCAATTTTTAGTGCCCACTCTGGCTACACCATTAATTGGACAAAGTCTGTTTTGTTTATGCTGCGGGGCCCTGTGCCGCGGATGTCCAAAGACACCAATATTACAGTTGCCACTGAGGGCTTTCGTTATCTCGGCATCTATATTACTCCAATCCCGGCCCGCTTTTATGATGCTAATCTTCAGCCCCCATTGGTCAGGTTTCAGAAAGACGTACTTCACTGGCGGACGTTGCCTTTTACTTTGCTTGGCAGTGCGGCACTGTTTAAGATGCTGGCTCTCCCTCGTTTCTTGTACATCCTACAGAATACCCCCCATAGGGTCCCTGATGCCTATTTTATCAGTGTGGAGAGTGAGGTTAGAACTCTCTTATGGGACGGGAAAAGCCCGCGCATAGCGACACATAAACTGACCAGAGGGTGGTACGATGGGGGAATTGCGTTACCTGACTTGAAACAATACTATTGGGCCTCCCAGCTTGCGGTGGTCAATCAATGAGTTTTTGCCCCACCGTCTGAGCCGGCGTATCGCACGGACAGATGGGTAATGGCTAAGGGAGGATACCAGCGTATACTTTATTCTAGCCCCAAAAGACAGCACCTTACTGGCCCCACTGCACACACAGTGGCACTTTGGCACCTTGCGACAAAGAAACTGGGTTGGCACAAGAAATTAACACTGCTCACTCCCCTGTGGGAATCCGAACAGCTTGGTATATTGAGTAGATGTTTGGGCTTTGACAAGTGGGACCTAATTGGTATTTCCTCAGTGGGGGACCTTTGGAAACGAACTGCTATGGTCTCATTTGCTGATCTCCAGGAAGAGTACCAGTTGGCTGAGTCCGAGACATTTCGATATCTCCAAATCCGTCATGCAATCACAACTGTTGTTACTAGCGGTGAGGCTTTACCTGAGGCCTCCCTGCTAGAAGATAGGCTTCTGACAGACCCCCTAACACGTAAAGCGATCTCGCTCACCTATCGCAAACTAATAAACAACATGCCTGATCCACTGGTACGTCTCCGACAGCTGTGGGAAACAGACCTGGGATACCTAGAGGACGATGACTGGCAGGAAGCCCTTTCCTCCCCTAGGGAGGTTGCCATCCCGATGCGTCTACGACTCATTCAGCTGAAAATTCTACACAGAACATATAGATCCGCACACATACTGGTCAGGATGGGCAGTCGACCGGATCCTAGTTGCCTTAGAGGGTGCACAGCCGAGGGTACCTTCTTTCATATAATCTGGGAGTGCCCAAAGCTTCAGACCTATTGGGGGAAAATTGTCTCTACACTGGCGAGGGTAAGTGGGAAGGTCATCGTTCACTCCCCGCGATTGTGTCTATTAAATGTGTGGGAAGCTACGGACCTGACTCAAACAGAGCGCACATGGGTGTCCCTGGGGTTTGTCCTTGCTAAAAGGAACGTAGCGCAGGGGTGGGGGACCGAAGATCTGCCTAAATACTCAAAGTGGGCTAATGATATGGTCAGTGCCATGATCGCGGAGAAGGATGTGTTTAAGCATAGAGGTTGCCCCTCGAAATGGGATCATAAGTGGGCGAAATGGAACATGTCCCATGGTGAGATATGTATCTCTCCTTCGATTGAATTGCGGAAAAATGATTTGGATATTCAGCTTCTTACTGCCTAATGTCATACTGCGAAACGATTTACTCTGTGAACATGTTCATGTGCCCTTTTCTTTATATGTTATTGCTGTGTGGCTTTGTGACCTATCGCTGTACCATCACAACTGTTTAAGAAAAAGAGAATTTAAAAAGAAATAACTAATATTTCTGCTTAATTTTGGAAATTGAAATGTAGTGAGAAAACATAATTGTCCTTTTAAAGGGAATGAGCTCTAGAGAAGATAGTAATAATAACATCCTATCTCTACCAACAATTACCGATTACAACCATCAGGATTCCACCCTATGTTTATTCATTTCCTTGAACAGTAGAACTTGTTAGTCTTTTTTGACATTCTATTTTTAATTTGAGTTCGCATTTCTTTGGCATGGGCGCTTACACTTTATTTGAATATTGACTGCACTGTTTTGAAATAGTGAAGCACAAATAAAATCAGCTGCTTTATTTTAACCAGGCCTCACTCCTACAGGGCAACTGTGATTGTATTGAAACAGTGCAGAAGAATGAGCATTAATTTCCTGATTTGTTTTTGCAGGAGAAATGCTTTCAGTACTGGCCAACAGAGTTGTCTGTATCTCATGGAGAGATTAACATAGAGCTGAAAACAGACAGTCTTATGGATTCAATAAGTGTTCGAGACCTTGTGGTCACTTATAACCAGGTATTTTACCTATTTTGTTCTATGGACAGCAAACAGGAAGCCATGTATAGTTCCAAAGACAGGTAGATCACAAAAAGAAATGTGGGCAAAATGGTGGTGTTTGTGAGTAGGAAAAGGTGACAACAAACAATAAAAGAAGCATTTAACAATAAACTCTCTTAAAGTATATTGCATATTATGAGGACTTTCTCAGAGTCCTGTGGCAGACAGAAATTGCTGGACAGTATGGTTGGCTGGTAAGGATGTTTACCACTAGTGTCCCAGGGTCATACATACCATTGCACTCTAAATGGATAACCAGGTTACTGATATTGTACACCTGACTCAGTGTAGGTATCAGGTCTGGAACTGAAATTTATATGACACAGTAGTCACACATAAGCAATTCAATGCTATAGCAGAGTTACATCTTTTAAAATGTAGAGGTCTTTGTTTAAATATAGGAAGCGTATGGATGTGAAAATGGTGATCAGCAAAAGTTTAAAAAAAAATCTACCACCTTCTGCAGCTGAACGACAACCTTAATAAATTGTACATTACTTAAGTGGTAGCGTTGGCAATTTTTAAGGCTGCTTTGTGATAATATTATGCATTGTGATTTTATATTGCATCTGTATATTTGAAATTTAATTTATCTGTATGAATAGTTTTATTCAGATCTATACAATCGAAATAAATAGTTGACTGGTTGTGTAGTACTTTAAGGCATGACAATTCAAATTGTGCACCAATAACCATTCTTATCCTCTGTCCTCTGGGGGAAGATTGTGAGTTCTTGACTGTCTTCAGACGCCTTTGGGTCTCAATTTGTGTTACTATTGTGGTTTTTCTCAGTACACAAGGGTGTTAGATAGAATGAACATTTGTTTCAAAAGCCCCGAAAAAGCTCTAAACAACAAAAAGCTCACCATCCAAAAGACCGTTGGAATTACCAACCTACCAATGATGCTTGTTTTTGAGTGCCAAAGAACTTATTTCAAAGTCAGTGTTTAAGTACCCAAGTAATGCAGCCACTGGTGATCCTGTGGGTGGTGAACAATGCTTACTGAACACAGTTTTAGAGAGAGCCATTACAACTCTAATGGTCCTATAGTCAGTGTTAATACAGAGGTGTTCCTGGTGCTCAAATGGATGTAATGTCACAGTGGTGCCCTAGGAGCACCAAATTCTAGAGAGCTGTATCTTTTAAATGGATGGACATTCAGGTAGATGGGGCATCCATGCAACCTGGTGCACCCAGTAGACAAGCCATTGTGGGGCATGTGCTCTTTATCATTGCTCACTTTAGACCCTAGGCCTAGTAAATAGGGCAATTAGCCTTGAGATTCTCCGCAATCTGGAACCACTGGGAATTTCTCTGACCATTCAAAGACTGTTTCTGGCTATTCTGCAAGGACCGCCTTTGCCCAGATTGGATGAGTTAACATACATCTTGCTCCATCTGACCCACCCAGCTTACTTTCTATCTGTCTGCTATAACTGCCAGTGCTTTAGAGCTAGCAGTCAGTAAACCAGACAAGTTCTGCTGCAGTTCGCATCCTCGACACTTCAGCTCCAGTTAGAAGTCTCACGTTTCGCGCTTGAGTGGTCCATCCCCGGTTTCCATGTCCGATTCAGACCCAGTTCCAGTTCTGGTGATAATGTGCCAAGAGATTGCTGGGCCATCACCAACTGCAGTCGATTGCAGCCTTCAAGAAGGCTATGCTGCCACTTTAAAAATGGTTCCAGATGTCCCTGGTGCACCCTATAGCCCCACGGATACACTGGGCCCTTCAGTGAAACGAGGTCCATAAATCCCTGGATGGGATCTTTTCTCGACACATTGATATATAGTCTTTCTTCTTGTGTTATTAAGCAGCATACGTGCTTTAAGACACGATCTCATGCCACCTACGGCTTTGCTGTCTGTAAACGAGAGAAGTGCCCGGGAAGTTGGTTTGAATAACCGAGAAACACAGAAGGGAGGTAAACCTTTTTGCACTAGCGAAGTCTTGGGTTATCATTGATCGAAGGGACAGATTATTGAGTTCCACATGTTTTTCACAGACCGTGAGCAGACCGTTAGTTGGTAACTTGGAGACGAACACAGTGGCATTTTTCAAGTAAGTATCTATGGGCAGAGCGTGAGTTGTTTTGAATGGCTTCCATTACCAGTATTTTTACAGATGGATTACTCTGTCTTTTTTATAGCATTCTGCGCACAGTGAAATATATACGCAAGACAAGTGCAGTACTTGCAGCATTCTGGTACGTGCTAATGTATCGAGCACGTAGGCACATGAGGTGTTTAGGCAACGGTTGTCTTGTGTATGCGAAGTTGTGGCTTTTAGCATGTCTTTTAAACACACACGTTCAACGTATATTTTATCGTTTGCCATTCACTTTTGGCCTCTTGTTGGGAAGATTCACACCGTAGTCTTGCTTTCATTTGGGAGCACATTGGTTTCTTCGTTGCACGGTATCATCATTTTTATTCGCATGAGCACCTTTCTAGCGAACCTTGAACATGAGCTGGCATACTTCTCAAACAATGGTCATGTATCTTCTGGTATTTGTGGTTAACCTTTTGTGGTTGCCTTTGACACAGTTGACCATGACACTCTGAAACAAAGACTCTATGAAGCCGGCCTAGAGGGGACTGCTCTAGACTGGATCGTGTCCTACCTTTGAAACAGAACTAATGTCATCCATACCCCACCTTTCTCGTCCAAACCATACTCCACAAAATCAGGGGTCCCTCAAGGCTCTATCATCTCGCCAATGCTTTTCAACATCTACATGAAGTCATTACCGGTACTGATCAATCAATTTCACCTCACGTGCTATAACTATGCAGATGACACACAAATACTCCTTCAACTGGAATGCCCCAAAGACATTGGAAACTCTCCAATTTTCAGTTGTCTCAGAGTCGTGGATCAGTGGATGACTTGGAGCCGTCTCAAATTGAATGCTTCCAAAATGGAAATACTCACGTGCGGCAATTGGAAACATTATGACCCACTTGCCGCCTGGCCTGATGAACTGGGATCACCACCTAAAGTATCGAAGGAAGTAAGAAACCATGGACTCCAAACTATCAATGAATGCCCAAGTGGACAAACTAGCAAGATCAAGCTTTGTCACTATAAAAACTCTGCGATTAATCTTCCCCCATTTGGGATTTCCACACAAGGTCCAAGCTACTATCTCCCTTGTTCTGTCCAAACTCAATTACGCCAATAGCCTCTACCACGGATCACCTTTAACGACCATGAAATGACTACAACGGATTCAGAACTCGGCTGCCAGACTACTCTTGCATATGAAACCGCGAGACCACATCTCACCTACCTTGAAAGCCCTTCATTGGTTACCGGTTGCCAGAAGATCCACGTTCAAGCTGCTTTGTATCACCCACAAAGCAATACATAGAATGAGACCGCTCTTCATCAGGAATAAAATCACCAAACACATTCAACAAAGAAACCTCCGCTCTAGAGTGGCACCTTGCCTCAAAATCCCAAGATACAAGAAAAAAACCATTGGTGGCACATCCTTCTCTGTTCAACTGGCAAAACAATGGAACTCTTTATCCCCCAAAATAAGACCCACGGACAACCATCTTCAGAAAACTACTCAATAATTGCCTCTTCCCCACATAAGCACCATACGCAAACAGAAATATAAAGCATATCCCTCTGTATATAAGCATTTATTTGTACTAAGATATGTACCTATCTTTGTGTATTGCTTTGTATAAACATGTAGAATAATTATGTTGTTAAAAAATAAATAAAATAAATTTTTAAGTACAACAACACTTGAAAACCAGAGTTTATCTAATGCATCTTTAATCTACAAATATTTACTTCCTTTATGCGTCTATATACCTTCCATGTACTTGGATCTATATATTTATTACATTTCTCCTAAAAAAGCATATTCAATGCACTACCCTATTTCTCACCCTATACCTCTATCAATATCTTTAATCTACATATACTTACCTCCTTTATGCATCTATATATTTTCCATGTACTTATGGATCTATATATTTATCACTTTCTTCTAATTCAGCATATCCAATGCACTACCCTATTTCTCACCCTATACCTCTCTCAATATATCTTCTACCCCAACTTTCTGACTCATCTCAAACTTCTTTCTACTACTCTCTCCAATGCACTACCCTATTTCTCACCCTATGCCTCTATCAATATATCTTCTACATCCACTCTCTCATTTATCCCAAACCCCAGGCCACTACTATGATCCCCAAAATAACCCTTTCTAGACTCTCCCCTACTCTACCCCTCCTTGCATCTTCTGGCACCTCTTTTTTGCTATACCGATCCCCCAAAACAAGCCTTTTTAAACTCTTCCCTCTGACTCTTCCCCTCCACATCCCTTTTTACTCATCCCAAGCCTCCTCCTACTGCTATGACCTCCAAAACAAACAAAAAAAAAGACTGAATCCTTCACTCTTCTATCCCTCCACTATCCTTTTCAATCAAAATAACAGACTAACATGTCCACTTCTCAAATTTCATATTTCACTATACTAATTCACCACTAATCCTTTATGGGTTCCAGATTAGTGTGCTACTCGCCAAAAAAGTGCTTCAACACCTAATCAGGGGTAGCAAGCACTATATAAATGCAAACCTTTTCCCTCTTCTATCCCTCCCCTACCCTTCTCAATCCAAATAACTGACTAACATATCCCCCACTCAAATTACTTTCATATTTCACTATACTAATTTTTCAACACTAATCCTTTATGGGTTCCGGAGTAGCGTTCTACTCGCTAAAAAAGCGCTTAAAAACCTCACCAGGGGTAACAAGCGCTGTATAAATGCAAACCTTTTTCCCTCTTCTATCCCTCCCCTACCCTTCTCAATCCAAATAACTGACTAACATATCCACCACTCAAATTACTTTCATATTTCACTATACTAATTCAACACTAATCCTTTATGGGTTCCAGAGTAGCGTGCTACTCTCCAAAAAAGTGCTTCAACATGCCATCAGGGGTAGCAAGCGCTCTATAAATGCAAACCTCTTTCCCTCTGCTATCCCGCTGCTACCCTTCTCTATCCAAATAACTGAATAACATATGCACCACTCAAATTACTTTCATATTTCACTATACTAATTTTCAACACTAATCCTTTATGGGTTCCGGAGTAGCGTGCTACTCGCCAAAAAAGCACTTCAACACCCCATCAGGGGTAACCAGCGCTATAGAAATGCAAACCTTTTTCCCTCTTCCATCCCTCCCCTACCCTTCTCAATCCAAATAACTGATTAACATATCCACCACCCAAATTACTTTCATATTTCACTATACTAATTCAACACTAATCCTTTATGGATTTCTGGAGTAGCGTGCTACTCACCAAAAAAGCGCTTCAACACCCCATCAGGGGTAACAAGCTCTATATAAATACAAACCTTTTTTCCCTCTTCGATCCTGCTGCTATCCTTCTGAATCCAAATAACTGACTAACCTATCCACCACTCAAATTACTTTTATATTTCACTAAACTAATTCAACACTAATCCTTTATGGGTTCCGAAATAGCGTGCTACTCGCCGAAAAAGCGCTTCGACGCCTCATCAGGGGTAGTAAGCGCTATATAAATGCAATTACAATACAATACAATCCCTGTACATTATTGAATTGTTGCCGCCTGGCTAGAGAGCTAATTTGATGTAATTTCATCCATAATCTTTACAGTTCCCCTGAAGAAGGGTTCTTAACCCGAAATGCATTGTGAATGAAGCATGAAATCTTTTTAGAAAACAAATTAAACTTCATGAAGCAATGTGATGTAACATTGTATATTATAAAACATAGTTGGTGTATGTACTAACTGTCATGAGAACTCGTCTTGAATGGAAGCTCATTGAAAAAATGAAAATTATGATTTCAGATAAAACATAAATAAATACTAGTTTCAACTCACTGATCTTTGTGAAGAATTCTTCTCACGTTTGTAAGGACCCTACGGGTCTCTAGTTGTGCACAGTGTGTTGGGTGTACAATACTTGTATACCTTTTGCAGCATATTCTGCAAGGACCGCCTCTGCCCAGATTGGATGAGTTAACATACATCTTGCTCCATTTGGCCCACCCAGCTTACTATCCATCTGTCTGCTATAACTGCCAGTGCTTTGGAGCTAGCAGTCAGTAAACCAGACAAGGGCTGCTGCAGTTCACCTCCTCAACACTTCAGCTCCAGTAAGAAGTCTCACATTTTGAGCTTGATGGGTCCATCCCCGGTTTCCATGTTTGATTCAGACCCAGTTCCAGTTCTGGTGATAATGTGCCAAGAGATCGCTGGGCCATCACCAACTGCAGTCGATTGCAGCCTTCAAGAAGGCTGTGCTGCCACTTTAGAAATGGTTCCAGATTTCCCTGGCATACCCTATAGCCTCACGGATACACTGGGCCCTTCAGTGAAACTTCTGCTGGCAGGTCCTTGCCCTGCTCTGTGTTACAGTGTACAGTCTCATCCTGTTCTACCTTCATTGGCAGTGCTTAGACCTCCTCGCCACAGGCTCTGCCAGTTGTTCCTGTTTTGGCTCCAGTCTCCACATTGGAGATTCCACTCTGACACTGGTGGATCCGGAGCTAACATCGGCTAGGGCATGACCCAGGCTACATTTCACTATTACAGCGGAACAACTTGAGGTTGAGGATGACTCTGCTCCTGTCCCCTTGCATCGAAGGTAATATTTCAGGAGGATGGAGGCCCTCAATGGTTCTGACTTCAATGATGCTGAAGACCTCAAGCATGTTCCTTATAATGAGGACAATGATAACAAGGCAGACAACTTGCTCCTCACTCATTACACTGATGCTGGCTTATACCTTGCCCTGCAAAATGCCACTGGCTTAGAAATGTCACCAGAAACAGATTGTTGTATGATATATAGTGCCGCAGGCTTGTTGAATTTTCAGTTGCCCAAAGTAGAAACCATGGCTTAACTTTTGGCAGAGATCATACAACTTGAGCCATCGACATCAGAGCCCTAGCTACAATTTAATGAAGCTTTGACTGAGTTCCTCATGGAAGCCTCGTCCAAACCTTCCTCGGCTCTGCAGTAAGTCATCCGAATGCTCGAAGACACAGGCTAGCGCTTGGTGATCAAACCTTCTTGATGCAGCACCTTACTCCTAAGAGTCTTAATTTTCATGCCACTATAAGTAAAGTTAATCCAAGCTCATTTCCCACTTCACCTCCGAATAGGGAGTCCAAGAAAATTTACGGTGTAGACAAGAGTATGTTTTCTTTGGCTATCTTGTCACTCTGATCGTTGAATGCAGTGTGCCTTTTGGGTCACCACACCCATGCCTTCTAAGATATGGTGAGTTAAATTTTGTCCGCCTTTACTTACCTAGACTGTACAGCATGGCCTGGTCACAGCAAAGTATATTTTGATGTCCAACCTGGACACTACGGACTGTGTTGCCTGGGCTATGGGCACCAGTGTTGTGGTTCATCACCACGTTTGGGGTACCACCACTCATGAATACGCCTTAATCACATTTATAGAATGTGTGTGCTCAAATGGACTAAGTCAGTCAGTGAAATTACGGAGTCCAATAGATACAATTCATAGAGTAACACAATAAAAGTCAATTAAAGTACACCACTGTCTCGTATATTAAACCTAAACATCCTGCCTCTGTGCAAACCATTAGGCCGAAATTGAAAGTGCATATCTCCTGCAGGTTAAAACAGTCACCCCTCAACGGAAGTTCAGACAACTGAAACTCGAAGGTAGAACCTTACCTTTAGACAACTTTTGATGATTGAACCCTATTGGGGCGCATTTAATAAATCGCAGGAGTGGTGTATATGCAAAGTTACTAACTACAGCCTGTGCTCGCCTGCATCATTCCTCCCGCTCCCCAACATAACTTTACTCCTATTAACCTTCCTCCCTTTTGCCACCTCTACTGGTACTGGACCTGCATGCTCTAGTGACTCACTCAGTCTACCTCGCAGTGATGCTGTTATGGGTTCCAATTCCCAATCAGCCACTCTCCCTAGCTTGATGTGATTGTAAAAATGGCATGTTCATGCCATCCACTTTGGATTCAGGCACTCTGTCACCAACCACTTACAATGAGAGGCAACGAAGTAGAGCTGTGCTAGGCAACTCAATAAATACCATTATAAAACATTGTCTGTTTGTTAAACTGTCATTATTTAATTTAGTGCAATTAATTGGAATTGCTCTACCTACCACAGACTTTCTGGTGCAGCTTAAACACTGCTCATAAACTCCCTTCTGCCATATGCTTTTCATCTGTAGTATTCATCAGAGTATAATGAACTGATTAAAAGTATCTGATTCAGGACAAACACGTACTAAATCATGACAATCTACGGTCCATTAATGAAGCACTACAAAGAAAGGCGAGGAGGTTTTTTCCCTTCCTCCCTTCTCATAGTCATTTACCGTTACAAGACATAACACTATATTGCAGTTATAATAGTAGTTCTTTATAGTTGATACCATGTTTTATTTGTTTTTTTGTTGTTGTGGATGGGGATTTGTCAAATGTCAATAAAATGTTTTTTAAGAAAACTACTTTTCTGGCAATTAGAATACTTGTTAAGACTTGAAAATGTAGCTAGCTAAGCACTATCAACATTTGTGTTTGCACGGGCCATGTAAAAGAACACACATATGTGTGCCATGTATAAAACATATGCCGGCACCTACAGACTTAGGTGAAGCTTGGGTGCTGTATCTAAAAATTGTTGTAAGCGTCCCACTAACAATTAATGTAATTCTCCTACGTACTGAATTTATGATATATGTTGTTTTTTATATAAAATGTGAGCAGGCAGAGGGAGACAAACCAAATTAGTAATACCAGAAAACTAGTCATAATGATTTAGGCTCAGAGGGTTGGGGTAGCAGTATATTTGGCTCCTTCCATCATGCAGAATGGCCACCATTGGAGAGAGGCAGACTTGGCGGACACAGGGGGCCCATAAGAGTTAATGCACACCAAAAACAATTCAATATACCAGATCATTAGAGGAGCACATTCCAGTTTCCTTCCACTCAAGTTCCCTTTGTAGATCCCTCCCAGGTACAGATGTTGACTGGGTAACCTGTCTGTCAGGGGTAGGTCTCCCATGGCACCCTCGTTGACTCTTTTTCAGTCAACATGTGTCACAGTGGTCTTTTTCTAGTCTCTTGGCAAACAGCACCTATATTTAATCCATCCATCACTGTGCACACCCAGCTGCGAGCATGACGAATATTTAAGAGCCCGACGCCATGTATCAGTCCCCTTCCTACTGATCATCTTACACATTGCCTCGCATTAAGGTACTGTTCTAGAAGCAGGTTGTTCAGACGTTCATCTTTCTTCCTATAGCTCTACTACTAGCTTTGGCAAAGAGGTTAATGTCACTTCCTTGCTCTTCTCTCTTTGTTGTTTTTTGAAGGATTGATTTTCACTTTTTCACATTTGTAAGTGTTAGCTTGCACATTCTGTAGTATAATTCAGTAAGTGTGTTTGTGCACTTTTATGCAATGTGATGTAGAAACATTTTGCTTGCCAGAAAACAACACATTATGGGAAATGAGTTTCACTTTAAGAAGCATGTATTTCCAGGGCACCTTCTAGAATAACAGAACCACAACTCCCAAGGACTAGGAGAATTTGTTTTTGGATTACTTATATTTTGTCAGACTTTTCTCCACTAAGGCTTGTGCAAGACTTAAGGGCTCTTTAGCGTCAGTGTAACGTCACAGAAGTGTGCCACCAAAGCCATCACATACTTCTTTCAGGAAGGTCGGAGTTGCATAAGTGGTCGGTGAGTAACAAGACTTAAGGCTCCCCGGCAAATAAAGATGACAATGTCAAAAGACACTGAACAACAATGCAAGGAAAGCTCTTAAGGACTTTGCACTTCATTAAACTCAGTTTCAGGGAAGGAGGCCCAAAGCAACAGTAGGACTCTGTAAAACTTCTTCACAATGGACCTTTCTTGGTGTGGTTTGACAGCACCGCTGTCTACAAGGCCTACTCTTTTCAATGGACATAGCAGGGGTTTTGATCAGCCCCCTTTGGCCATTGGCTTATTATATCCTTTGCTCTCTCTCTCTCCTAAGTATCTCATGTTTCTTACAGAGTAAATATCATGGCCAGTCTTTTGCAGCAGAATGATTGCAAGAAAACAAAAGAAAAAAAGAAATGTAGCAACACAAGTGTATTCGTGCCACACTTCCAGGTCATGAAACACTGCATGCAGCAAACCCAGATAGGGCATATTATATGCAGTTTATTAGCAGGGTGGTGCAGCATTTTCATTTTACACATTTCCATTCAACCTCTTTGCAGGAGAAGGTGGGCAGACTCGTCCGACAGTTCCATTTCCATGGCTGGCCTGAAGTGGGGATTCCTGCCGAGGGGAAAGGCATGATTGACCTCATTGCAGCGGTTCAGAAGCAGCAGCAGCAGACGGGAAACCACCCCATCATCGTGCACTGCAGGTAGGCATCATGTCTCTTTACACATTGTACATCTCGCGCTGTGTGCTTCCTTCAGTCCCTCACTGCAAGCATATCGGATCCAAAGCTTCCATTTTATCAAATTCATACCTTCCCTCTGTGATGACGAACATAAATGTGTTTGTGAGCTGAACCTGCTATAAGAGGGAGACTGAGTGGCTCAGCAGCTCCAGAGTCGTTCATATCTATCTTGGCAATTTATATTCAGTAAAGGTCGGTAGTAATCAAAAGTCATTGCCACCTGGCGACTGTTCGTGGCTCGTGCAGACTGCGCCGCGAGGCCCTGATCCCGACAGCAGGCGTCCCATCAGTAACACTGGCGCAATCACAGCTGTCCCCGTTGCTAGCTGTCACATCAGAGATAAGAAGGATGTTGACTCTGAACCAACCAGTGATGGGTGACGCGAAACCCGCTCTACTGCCTTCCAGGCTGCTCCTTTTCTTTCTCCAATGAAGCAATTCATCTAACAGCTGTCTGACTGCTAACTGACAGTACATGTGGGCCAAACTGAAACAAAACTGCCAATAGTCGCAATTTAGTATCCATATCAGCAAAAGGCTTGTACATATAATTAATACGGTTTTTGGAAATATAAATCTCCGTTGCACAATTTTAGCTCGCAGTGTGTTTTTAAGTATATTATTTCATAATTCTTTTACATGAAACATAAAAATAGTGCTAGAGGTCTAGCTGCCACATCAAAGTAAATAATATTTCTCGAAACAAATGAGAGCAACTTCATAGTAGCAGACAAGTGACAGCATACCACATTTACATATCAACATGATTAATATTTTGGGGAGCAGAGTCACTGGCAAACGGAGTTGGACGTACCTCCATCCCCACCGGCCTTAGATTCAGAAAATTCTGCCCAAATCAGCAGCATCCTTGCTCAGGAAAATGTGTGGTTGTGGATCACGCTGTTGAGGAGTCATGTAGATGACTCCGTGGTTCCTTTGTTGTAGTGAGTGATGGCCATAGGGGCAGGGCGTGCGCTGGATCCCAAGAGCGCCAGAGATAAGATGGTGGATGTGAGCCAGGGTGCACTCCTAGCTGGGCATGCTTGGGTGCTTGGCAGCAGAGCCTGTAGTCAAATCCGAACCCCATTGTGCAGGGAGTGAGGCAGGCTGAGACAAGCCCTGCTGCATTCGCTGTGGTGAGGATGTAGGGGTCTGGCATGCAACAGAAGTGCAGGCTGCTTCGGACTCTGGAAGGCAATTGCTATGGAGGAAGACACTGTGCCAGCCATGGGTACGGTCGGTCAACTTTGTGCCTCGGGACCCTCTGAGCTTTAAGCAGGTGAACTCTCCTGTTGAGATGCGAATCTCCAAGACCACTGATCAAACGGGCCATTAAAGGAATGAGAGGGCTGTAGGAGGGTACCCTGCGGTGAATGTGCAGTAAAGAGTAGCAGAGTTAGGCAGCCCTCTCCCTTTGTTGGCATCAACTTTCTAAAGTATACTGTTTCTTGTTACTGGCTTTGTAAAGTTTACTGTTCATGTCTCACTTGCCATTTCCCTGGGACTAAGAGACACACAACACAAAGGTCACATCACTCTTATATTCACTCATTTACCATTGCTTCAATTTTTGGAGTGACAGACTCAGCATCACCATTAATAACATATCTTACACTATGGGGAATACTAACTAAAACAGTTAACAGTGTGTAATAAAAAGAAATCCACATGCAGAATTGTAATGCCACAGCTCACCATTTGATGCAGAGCAAGTTGATAATTTCACTGTGGGTGTGCGGGTATTCAGACTCCACAGCCTGTGTAGGTAAGCATACAGGCCTTCTTTACTTGTAGTGTTTGTAGTAAAAGAAAAAAAATCAAAACGATGTTATCAACGGCATTGTAGATTGTTACAAACTCACATCTTTAAAAAATAAAAAAGAAGGGAAGCTACCAAGTCACACCCTTCTCATTGCAGACATTTAAAAAAATTATGTTTCAACTGGTTTAAATGCATGTCTAACTTCACAAACAGATGAAGAGGTTATCGTTTTTAGTGTTTTGTTTCTCGATTGGCATAATTCGTTATCATCTAATAAATAGTCCCATTGATATAAATGTCAGTATCTACGTATATAAATCTAACAAGTTTTAAATGACTAAATAATAAAATGATAGTCATTATATCATATGAAGAATTAAATAATAAAATGTCCACTTTACTTACCGACACCGGCTACTTTTAGCAGCACCATTGCCGTCCTTGAGTTTATAAATCATATTTCCCATAATAGGCAATTAAGCACATGGTGTGGACATGGGTGTCAAATATATCGGAGTAATCAACATGCTAATGTTATACATGC
Source organism: Calotriton arnoldi (assembly GCA_963921515.1). NCBI lineage: Eukaryota > Metazoa > Chordata > Amphibia > Caudata > Salamandridae > Calotriton > Calotriton arnoldi. The sequence goes on along the minus strand of CAWUFW010001865.1, from coordinate 874,780 downwards.
CTTCGTATGTATTCAAACTCCAGGGAATTTTGAATTCAACATGATAAATTATTTTCACTTTGATTTTGATGGCCATTCACCAAACTTTAAACTTTTTTTGTTTTTCACAAACAAACTGCCAAAGCAGGAGTTTGCTTGTGAAAAGCAAAATACTAATGCCCCCGCACACTGGGAGTTTTTCTCCCTGAGTTTGGGGTTCATTTTGTTTTATTCTGTCCTATACTGCCAGGCTCTTTCTGGTGGTGACAAAAAGAAACCAAGCATTAGCAAAGCCAATAGGTTTCGCTGATGCCACATGTATTGGCAGTGTTACTGCCACACACATTATTGACTCCAAGTCATGTGATCTATGTGTCTTCATGCCCCCAAAGACGATCCAGGACCGTGAAGTGAAGCTAAATGTTGTCAAACATCGAAATTGCATAAGTACTGATCCTGCTCCAAGACGAGGGCACAGACCCATTACCACTCTCAAGGCTAATCCCGCAACAGGTCCTCTTCACAGTCGAGGCCATCCAGTAAGTCAAATTTCAAACCTAAGTGGAAAGTGCCACCGGATCTCTCCCTTCCCCTTCTCGAGCTGACAGTGGTGATGGATGCGTCACTACTGAGTTGGAGTGGTCATCTGAGAGAGGTGGAGATCAGAGGACACTGATCTATGACAGAAAACTGTCTCCATATCAATCTGTTGGAGACAGTGGCGGCTGGCATCTACCCAGAAATGGCACACGCGGGCGAGATGTTATTTTTAAAAAAAAAATCTTACCAGATTTGACGCGACGTTCTTGCTCCGGACCTTTCCGTCACTGAAACCGGATGCTGGAACTCCCTTGCGCTGCTCATATGCAGCATGTGAGCAGCGCCAGGATTGGTGGAAGCGGCCTCACTCGGCGCTCCACAGCGCCCTGGAGGCCTGCACTGTCTCTCAACCCAGCTGTCTTAAGACAGCTGGGTTGAGAGGTTTAAAGTGCGCATGTGTGGCTGGCTGTCTCAAGACGGCCGGTCAAAAAGACATGCGCACTTTAAACAGTACACAGTCAGCCCATCCTCCTCCCTGCTGAGTGACATGCTGTTGTCACTCAGCAGTGGTCCTGCCCCGGCCAGACTCTCGGCTCGGGACGGGGGATGAAAAATAAAATGGTAATTAATTACCATTTTATTTTTCATCTTTGGGAGGATTTTTAAGTGGGGCAACAATCCTCCGCTCTAACGTAGGAGCCACCTCTGGTTGGAGCTGTGGGCCATTCACCTCGAATTGGAGGCTTTCATACCATCCATCAATATGATGCTGGTACAGATTACTATGGACTACGCAACCACCATGTGGTACTGCAAAAAGCAGTGTGTAGTGGGGTCCTGTGCCAGGAGGTATTTGGAATGTCAAGGCAATTCCCTTATTGGGTACTCCCTGGCAGGATTACTGAATGCCATGGCAGACAAGCTAAGCCAATGGTGCCTGGCAGATAATGAATGGTGACTACACCTTAAGGTGGCACAGGGCCTCCTCTGACAATGGGGAGAACTCTGGCTAGATCTTTTCATCACTGTCGAGAATGTGTAGTGTCCAAACCTTTGCACATTGGAGTTTCCACAAAAGTCCTCCCTAGGAGACACATTTCGACTTGGGTGGAACAATGGACTCTTGTAGGCCTTCCCACCTCTTCCTCTCCTGCCCAGAGTTCTGAAGAAGATCAGGAATGATCAGGCCCAAGTCATCCTATCATCCAGGGTTTGGGCTAGAACAGTGTGGTATCAGTAAATTCTGTGCATGTGCATCTGCCCTCTAATCAGGCTTCCACTTCAGGAAGATCTTCTGTCGCAGCAGCAGAGCAGGGTTCTCTACCGGTACCTGCAAATTCTACACCACCCTGTGTGGAGATTGAACGGCGACAGTGGACGGCATTTGATTTGCCATCCAAAACTGTGAATGTCATCCTGACTGCTAGGCACCACTCCACAAAGTCTGTTTACGTCGGACGCTGGGACAAATGTGTGGCCTGGGCAGGCCTTCAGCAAGCCAAGCTGTTGGATATCGTGTTATTTGTTTTGTCTTTGGCCCAGCAAGGACTGGGATGAAACTCAATTAAAGGTTACCTTTCAGCCCTTTTGATTTACTGCATTTACCACACCAACCATCCTTGCTCAATTCACCTGTTGTGATGTGTGATGCTGTTTATTAAAGATTTAAGATTTAACCCAAATATTCCCTCCCAAACCACTTATGATGCCATAGTGGGACCTTAGGGGCCTATTAGGATGGCGGGCGGACTTTCGTCCGCCCGCCATCCCTGCGGAGCTGGTACCATCCACCATAGGTGCGCCGGTCCCGCCCGACGTAATAGGATGCGCCCGCCACACTGGCGGGCGCATCCCGGTAGTTTTACATTGCGGACGGTGCTGCTGGCTGCAGCACCGTGCGCAATGTTAAAAACCCATGTATTGCATTGCGATGCACAACGTGGCAGGCACTGCGCGGTGCCTGCCACCTTGGGCATTACAATGTCGGGGGGTACCATAGGTACCCCCCGGGTGCAGCACCCACCCCCCAACCCCCAGGGGCCCACAACGGGCCCCCAAAGTGAATTACCGTATGCCTTTCCATGGCGGAGTCTCCGCCATGGAAAGGCATGTTCCCGCTGTCATCGTAATATGGATGGCGGTGCCTGCAAGGCACCGCCACCATATTGTTGTCCTTTTCCGCCCGGCCGGCAATCGTGAAGATTGCCGACCGGCGGAAATGTGGTGGACGAACTTTCCGTCCGCCGCGGTACCCCCCGCCATAGTAATATGGCGGGGGTGAATTGTGCTGTGATGGCGGGCAGAACGCCACCGCCGTCCGGGCGGTGGCGATCCGCCCGCCATCATAATGACCCCCTTAGTTTGGTCCCGCCATTTCTCATGAGTATTCCTTTTGATCTGAAGCACAGCTACTTTTGGTGTCTTCTGACACTAAAGTCTGTCTTCCTTTTCGCGATCACGTCAAATGTGTCTTCATCAGCTTTTTGTGGAGTTCTCTGGGGCAAAGAAAGTTAAGGCGGTGCAGAAAAGCAGTTTGTCAAGGTGGATAGTCATCTGCATTATGATCTGCTACATGTTGGCCAAAAAACAGCCTCCAGAATGACTGAGGGGTCATTCCATCAGTGTCAAGTCTGCAAACACTTTGTTACATACTGAGTGCCTGTCCTTGACATGTGCCAGGCTGCGACATGGGCTTCAGTGCACACGTTCACAAAGCACTACTGGTTTAACAGCCAGGTCCGACAGGAAAGCCTTTCAGTCCTGCAGTAACTTTTGGTATGAGCCCATTCCTCAGACCCTCCACCTTGGGAGGTACTGCTTTGGTATCTATTTTAAAGGTGAGGAATCTGCAGTTAGAAATATCCATCGTAAGAATAAGTTACTTACCTGAGGTAGCACTCTTTCTAGTGGAACTCTACCTAATCTCAGATTCTTCACTGCCAACCCATCTCCCCGTTGTGTGGAGTGGTCTCTTTTTACCATAGAAAAACGTCCCAATTTAGCAATCTGCAACCGGTACCTTCAAATGTTTGTGCTCTGTGTCCGAGCAAAAATTCTAAAAGTGAGGAATCTGTGGTTAGGTAGAGTATCCACCAGGAAGGATCATTGCCAAAGGTATTTTGCTATACAAAACTTAACAGTTTTGTATAGCGTGGAGCCTGGGGTAACAAAGCACTTTACATAGGAGTTGTCAACATGAGAGTCCAGTGTTCGATACAGGGGTTACAGCAATAAATTCTGAAGGGATAATCGAAGACTGTCCTTTGGCACTAGCTTTCAACATAGAATGGATGAAGTAGGCAAAAAGTACATTTTATTACATGTTTCACAGGTTGAAAGACTGGTAGATGTTCAAGTGTTGTGGCTACAACAGTAAATTCTAGGTGATAATAGAAAATAATCCTTTGGAAATAACTTCAAAATCGTGTAGATAAAGTGGATGGTATGTTTTATATGTACATGTTGTGCCATGATTATACATTCAGTGCCAGTGATCGGGAGTGGTGGGTAGGGTTATTATGAGAACAGAGAGGGGAGAAGAAAGAGATAATTTATCTTACCTATAGCAGACCTCAATGACAGTGGTGACTGAATAATGGGATTTTCAGCTCTTTTTTGAACAAATCATAGGGTGGAATTGTCCTGACATTTTGTGGAATTCAGTTCTTGTTTATCAATCCTGAGAACGATGTTTCAAACTTCTTTGTGACTGGGATTTCCAGCAGGAGATTTCTGAGTTTCTCAGTTGTTGTACACCTCCTGAAATCAATTTTTTCAATTTGAAGTACCCTTGTCTAGTGCTGTATGATTAATGCATGCCAGTTTATACAGCCTCTTTGGTTCTGTGTGGAGCCTACTCAACGAGATCAATATGGGAGGCATTTAGTAATTTTTCCTTGATCCCATGGTCAGTCTAGCACCTTCATACTGGGCTGCTTTGAGAGGAGCCAAGTGCAATTTAAATATCTTTGCTAGTAGTGAGTTCCCGTAATCTAGTCTTGACACTATTAGTGCCTCCCCAACTTTTGAAAAAGTTTAAAATAGTTGTCAGGGTTAAATTGTTCAATGTCTCTGTCTGCCTTAAATTGGAACTGTGCTCCCTTGGCGAGGGTATTGATATGGAGTTTGAAGTACAGGTTTTAGTCTGAGATCGAGCCATACATTTTGCTGAGCTGAAAATGACTGGGCTGCATTTAAGAACTGAGCTTTTTGAGACACTTTTTACAGATCGGTTACATTTGTGGAGTTGGGGTTTCATGAATCCCAGTTTATTATTGGGTTTAGTTTTGGATGATGATAAGACATCCAGCATTGGATTTAGTTGAGAACTTATGATACCATCTCAGTGTCTTGACAATATTACTTTTAAATAAAGTTGTGTGTTGCTTACATAGAAAGGATGAGAGATGTTTGCAGTGCTCAATTTGAATCAGTGATTGCAGGAGGGTCCACCAACACTCATTTTTGGGGAACAGCGCTTATTTTTCAACATCAGACGTTTCCTAAGAAGAAGAGAGGCAAAAACACACAAAAGTAAAAGAAGGAAGAAGAGAAATACCAAAAAACCATCTCTGAGGGAGAAAGCAGGAACATGCAAGAGTGAGATAAAGTTAGAGACAAGATGAGATAATTTAGATTTTTAGGATCCATCTCTTGCTTCTTCAGATGTGATGTGACTTGTCCAGTTTCAGACAGTCTGGGATGACTCAACTCATTCCTTTGTCAATCGTGCCAATAATGTTCAAGTGCCCAGTGCTCAACATCTTTCCAGCTTAGCAACCCTTGTAAATTATTGTTCAGCTGATCCTGATTCCCAGAAAATACGAACTGATTATCTGAACTCAAGAACTCTCAGTTGAAATGAGACTCTTTTTGGCAGCCATTTTTGTTATCGTCTCTCTGTGCCATGAATTTCTTTGGTCCACCAAAACTGTGCTTGTGTATTAACCTGAATCTACTGGGTGGGTCTGCAAGCCACTTTGCCAACTGTCACATTGCCTACTTCCCAATCTCCTAAATCCACCGCATGCAGTAATTGTTTTAGATCTGTCTCCATGTCATTTGCTGACCTTTAGGCTGGAAACCTCAAAGTTCTAATCTCATTTTTTAAGCACTTTACTTTTAATTGCAGGAGGGAAATAGAAGCCACCACACAGTTCTCAAACTGTTGAGTCCTTTAGGAATGTGACTCCCTTTCACATAGCATGCATTACACTGTGCTCATACATAGTTCCCGAACTCATATTTAACACGCTGAGTCGCACCTTGCATCTCCAGTAATATTCTCATGATCAATGACTCCCCCATGTCATAGATACTTCTTCCCTACAGGTTGGTCCTTACCATTTTTGCGTTCTGTAACTGGAGTTGGAGACATTGTCGGCAAAATTACCCTTGCTTTTCCCTGTTTTCAGTTTCTACTTGTTCAACTGTATGTTAACATTGGGTAGAGGATCCATTCCAAAATTTCTTCACTGTCTGTAGAGGCGGCTGATCTTCACTCATGCGAAACTTTCAGCTAAAGCATGCCAACGGCACTCACCCACACCCCCTGCAGCTCGATCTTACCCACTCTTTTCGCCACAGTCATGACAGATGTAAAGGAGACGCCTGGGGCTCTAGGTCTGCCTGGGCATACATCCACTGGTCAAAGTCTCCTTGAAGTCCATAAACACAATGGATACCTCCGGTGTTAGTCAACCTCCGAAATCCAGAGCTTCCACTTGCGACAGCACCATATAGTCCCTTGGCACTGGATGAAATCTCCAGTCAGTTTGTGGGGTCTCAGGCACTCCCTAAACTGCAGCATCACCTCAGTGGTTCACCTCTCGCTAAGTGCTCATGGGTACTGTTAATGTACTTTCTCCTCAATACTGATGCCCAAACAAGGCCCAAAAGCTGCACTGGATCTCCACAACAAAGCAGACATCTCGGAGCATGGTTAGCTCCCACCTGGCAACCCTGTTTTAAACCAATTGTTGTTTCAATCATTGGTGAGAGGCATTGCTTGATTTAAAGTTTAAATCTGATTTGCATAGAAATTTGCACTATAAGATACAATAAAGACAGGCCCATGCCCCATTCTTTAGGTTTTGGCCACAGATGAAGTCTGTCAGATGCTGTTCTGTAATCTATGTGACACGCATAAAGGAGCTTCAAATAATTTAGTTCTGGATTTTGTTGCTAACAACAATTATGCCACGACGTTGTCTTCAGTGGAACACTCTTTCATGAAACATGCCTGAATGACTATTAAAAGCTTACTAGTTGCCCAGACCTCCAACATGGTGAGCAGCATCCTAGCACACATTTTGTCCTGTGTCTCCAAAAGTTCAATAAGGTGGTATGCCTGGCATCGGTTAACAGGGTATGTATATTGGCTGCAGAATTGATCCCCATCGCAAAGGTGGGCTGTTGCCATGCATTGAGATGTTCGTAAAAGAGCTAAAAGCTCATTTACACCAGCCAGGCAGATATTTCTTAAACCCATCAAAGGGAATGCGATTGAGCAAGGACCAGATTGCCTGTGAAATTTCCCCGTTGCTAATGACATGAAGAGCACAGTTATATGACTGACAGGTTTCAAAGATAATAAGGTTATTGCACCATGTGCAAAACAAAATACCTCAATTCTTCCTTAATGCAGTTTTTCACCCAGAAGCTTCTTTCTAATACATAGTCGCATGTATTTTAAATTACAGTCTTTGCCTGCACTGCTTGAAAATTCAGGGTGCAAATATAAATAGAAATGTGATAAAAATGAGAGCCAAGACCTTTTATGTCGGTTCTGCACAATGTGTGTTTCTCCAGGATAACCAATTCCTTATTTTACTGTATTTGAGTGTTGTCAAACTGAGGATCATCAAATTTACTTTGATCAATATATCTGTCTTGGAACCAAATAACAGCGTTGTCAATATATATGCCAGATAGAGACCGACGTCATACTAATGGTTGACGTACAGACATAACTGTTTGTACTTTTTTATCCACTGTTATCCCCTACCACTGCACTCTATGCCACCCGACTCTACTCTGCGCTACTGCCCTCTGCATCACTTAACTCTACGCCACTCCACTCTGCACCAGTCTATGCAACTGCACTCTACGCCACTGCTCTGTACACCACTCTACTCTACTTTACTCTGCGCCACTCCATTCTGCACCACTCCACTCTGCGTCACTGCACTCTATGCCACTGCTCTTTACTATGCATCATTCTAATATATGCCACTGTGTTCTACGACGCTGCATTGTATGCCGCTGAATTTAATGCTACTGCGCTCTACGTCACTATACTCTGCAACACTCTACACCAATGCACTCTACACCAGTCCACTCTACTCTATGCCACGCCAGTGTATGCCACTTTATGCGACTCCACACTATGCCACTCCAATACACGACAATCTCTGCCACACCACTCTACAACACTCTACTCCACTCTTTGTCATTCCACTCTACGACAAACTACGCCACTCTCCTCGATGCCACTAACATTTAGCCAGGCTGAACAGCAGCCACGCTAATGTACAACATGGCTAAAACACATTGGCAAAGCCAATAGCTCTTGCATAGCCAAGACCTATAGGCTTTGCCAATGCTTGTGAATTACTTGTTAACTCATGTGAATAGTAAGGCATTGTCAGTGAAGGAAAAAGTATGGAAGTATAGAATTCTAGCAGCTGTATTTTCTCAGAAGACCAAAACATGGAATAGACCTGATGCTGTTAATACTGGCTGCACCTCTCTCACCTGTCATTTTCCTGTTCTGGGACTGCATCCCCCAGGCAGCACCTGTTTCAGTGGAGGCAGGGACAATGGACTCTGCGCTATAAAAGTGCTTGGTGCATACCATGGCAGGGGACGCTGCTAAAACCACCTGCACCTCTCATACCTGCCACTTTCCAGGGGTGGAACCTCATCCCCCAAGCAGCACCTGTTTCAGTGGAGCCTGGGAAAACAGACTCTGCGCTATAAAAGTGTTTGGTGCATACCACGACGCAGGATGCACGTGGGCGCGTGCCCGGACAAAGAGTTGGCCTGTTTGTGCCTGTCTGGGCCAGACGAGGCTGGGCTGACCCCCCCACCCCACCCTTGGTCCTGTCATAGGATTTTTTCTGTGCTAAGATGATTGTTTCTCCTCACTATCTGGCTCATTGATACTCAAAGTACGGCCCGGAGGCCGCTTGCCGCCCTCTTGACCTTTACTTGTGGCCCTCCTGGTGAACAGCAGCATGAGCTGCTGTTTAGTTGCTGAACACTAATATTCAGAAAAAATGTTAAATAAACAGGCAAGCATTTATTAACCTGCAAATAAATGCTTGCCTGTTATTTAACATTTGTTTAGGCCTCCTTACACAATCCCTGACCCACCCAAGACCCCCTACCGCCCTAGGGCAAATGTTTGCGAGTACCCATGATCTGGCTGAATACTTTGATACATTATCCTCATGGGGAAAAAGAAAATGGCTGTCCCAAAGACAAAAGGTACATCCGCCTCCCCACTAATTACTTCATGCCTATCTTCCGCAATGGGCGCTATTTCAACGGAGCTTAAATCAGTGGAAACCCACATAGATGCGGTTCAGAAACTAATGACTGTCTCCACGAGTCCCTCACCTGTACCATCAGGGTACATTACCATTGCTCCTCTCAAACCCTACACAAACATGCTGAGTTAATCAGAACTCAGAGTGTCAGGCCTGCATTCAGACAAATCACTAATCATTCTCAACGCTCACCTTGCACTCACAGTGATCACACTGTACTTACACCAATCACCATGTACTCACGCTGTTCACCCTACTCTTACCTAACACCCACAGGAGCACACCGCTCAGCCTGCACTCACATGACAATCCACTCACCTGTCACTCTCACCCTGCAGTCTCACCACTCACAGCGACCCCACTGTACCTACACCGCTCACCAACCACTCACACTGTTCACCCTGCACACATCATTAACCCTTCATTCACATGGCACTCCACTCACCTGTCACTCTTACTGCTTTCCCTGCAGTCTCACCACTCCCCCTTACTTAGTCTTCACCCACACCCAAACTCAAACGGGCACATCACTCAACCTGCACTCACATCACTCACTCTGCACTCACTCTCTCACCCTACTTTTACATGGGCACATCACTCATCCAGCACTTGCATAGCCACTCTGGTCACTCACACAGCTCACCCTTCACTCACATGGGCACACCACTCACCCCGCGCTCACACCACTCGAACAGGCACAACACTCACCCGGACTCACGACACTCACCCTGCACTCCCTTCTCTCACCATGAACTCCCACAGGCCCACTGCACAGTCTGCAATCACACAGGCACTCCTTTCATCCATCACTCATGCAGCTCACTCTTCTTGCACACAGGCACAACAGTTTTCCAGAACTCACAGGGACACATCACTCACCCTGCACTCACTTCTATCACCATGCGCTCACCAGTCACTCCCACAGCTCAACCTTCACTCTTGCTGCTCACCCTGCACTCGCACAGGCACTCTGGTCACCCAGCACACACACAGGCATACTACTTACCCTGTATGCACTCCTCTCACCCAACACTAACATGGGCCCTTCTCTTACCTTGCACTCATGTAACTCACGTGCCCTCACATCGGCACGTATTCAGTCAAAATATCGAGTTAGAAATGTCGACTTACACTAATATCGAGTTTTAAATATCGTGACACAGAAATATCAACAGCAAGAATATCGTGGTGAAGAATATTGACTTTAAGGTAAGAAATATCGATTTTAAAAATATAGAAGTCATTAATATCATTTGCAAAAATATAGTTGCTTAAAATATCGATTTTTTTATTAGTGTTATGTATTTTAGTATATATTTTAAATGTATGTGATGTATTTTTTTGTATAAGTATTGTTTATGTTTTTTAGTATGTGTTAAAGTTTTAGTAGTTATTAATTTTATTTTAATAAATTTTGTGTTTTTTAGTTCCGTAGCGGGTTGTGGGTTTATAGGGGAATAGGGTGGGAAGTAATTTAATTATAATAAATTAATGAATATTTTGTATTTATTAATATTTATTTAATTGAGATTTTTATAATGTTAATTGTGTTTGTAATTTATTTTGGTAAATTTTAGATGCGGGTTGTGGGGTTTTATAGGTTAAGGGTGGCAAGTAATTTATTTTTAATTAATTAATAATTAGTTGATAATTAATATTAATTAATTAATTGATAATTAATTAGGGTAATTGTTTAATTTTTTTTGTGGGGGTTTTGAGTTTATAGGGGTTAAGGGAGGGGAGTAAATTAATTTTACTTACTTTATAATTAGTTGTTAAATACTATTAGTTATTTAATTGAATTTTTTTTATTGTGTAATGAATTTTTTTACAGTTTAATTTTAGGTGTGGGTTGTGGGGATTATAGGTGTAAAGGCTGTGAAGTTAATTACATTTTATGTGTTTTAATTTGTTTTTTTATTAATATTTGTTTAATTGAAAATTAATTATGTTAATTATGCAAATACTTTTTTTTCCGATGTGGGTTGTGAGTTGTGTGGTGTTATAGGGTAGGCAGTAAATAGGCTACAATTATGTAATAATTAATGTTTTTGTTAAATAATTTCTAAGTAAAAATATTTATTTGTTTGAAAATTATTTTTTTATTTTATTCAATATAATATTTGTAGGTATTTGTGATATGTATTTAACATTATAATATGTTTTTTTATTTTTATTATTAAATATATTTTTATTTTTATTTTTAACACATTTATATTTTTTATTTACTTTTTGAAAAAATATTTTTATTTTGTTGATGATGTTTTGTTTGTTTTTAATTTTTAACTGACTGGAGTGAGAATAGTAAATTGTACCCCTCTGTAATCCAACACTTTCCCTATTGATGCACTGACTGAGTGGGAATAGTAAAATGTATCCCTCCGCTTTCCAACACTTTACCTACTGTTGCACTCACTGGAGTGGGAATAGTACATTTTATCCCTCTGCTATCCAACACTTTCCCTACTGTTGCACTCACTGGAGTGGGAATAGTAATTTTTACCCCTCCGCTATCCAACGCTTTCCCTACTGTTGCACTAATTGGAGTGGGACTAGTAATTTTTACTCCTCCGCTATCCAACACTTTCCCTACTGTTGCACTGACTGGAGTGGGAAATTTAAGTTTAAAGATTTTTAAATAGTTTAATGTTTTAATATATAATATAATTTTTTTAAATAGATTTTATGTTATTGGTATATATATATATATATATATATATATGTATATATATATATATATATATCCAAGCTCCAGGTACCCAACGTATAAGGAGCACTTGAGCAGCAACATGCTCCTAAAGAGCCTTTATGGTATACAATTCACCAGTACAACGATAACTTTAAGCAGTTCAATGTGCCATGGATGCCTGACGCGTTTCGAAGTGTCCCCACTTCTCTTCAGAGGCTTTGGCAATTGAAGGCGCATAGGACACCGCCCTCATTTTTTAAATGCTCCAATGCATGCCCTGAATGGGACGCTCTGCCGCGACTGGCAGAGCATTATGGGCCTTGTAGTGTCCTTTATCTCCAAATGGAGCGCGCGATGTTGCTGCAGTGACATTGAATGCCCCCAGATGGGCCTCGGTGTGCCGGTGGATATGCTAAATCCTATATATATTTAATTTTTATTTATTTTTAAATTATAAAATACATTAAAATTATTGGTTTAATAATTGTTTTAAAGTAAATATATACATATATATATATATATATAAATTATTTATGTGTGGTTAACTTTTTTTAATTACGTTTATTTGTTAAAATCTCTATTAAATCTAACTTATTTTTTTTAATTAATTTTATTCTTTAATATGTTTAATATTTATTAATGTATTCTATATAAAAACGATATTGTGTACAACTATATTTATGACATCGATATTTTTGTACTTACCATTATAAATATAGGATGTCGATATTTTGGACATCATATTTATAACTCGATATTGTGGTATGGGGATATTTTACTTGTCGATATTCTGTCAGTGAACCCATCGGCACACCTTTCTTTCAACACTGATGCTGCATTCACTCACACTATGCTGCACACATAACAAGCATTGGCAAATCCCGTTGTTGTATACAATATGTCTTTCAAGTGAGAGTGCATGCGCAAGGAGCTCATGCGCTGCCACAGGCGTGACCTAAACATTACCCACCTGTCATGAATATACACATTTCTACAAAGGCACCTGAAGAAAATCTGTACTTTCCGCAGAACTAGATACCTAATCAGTTCCATCTGTAACTACGTGGCCAATGCAAGAGCGGAGAGTGGACTGAGGATGTGTGATGGCGAAAGGAGGGAGGTCAGGGCTGAGGCTTTGGGGGATGGTGAGTGATTGAGGATCATTCTGAGGCTGTGGGGATAAGCTAGGAATTAGTGTTTATTTGGGACAGACGGAGAAAGCAGGCAAAGGCTGCAGAAGGGGAAAGCAGGCACAACATGCTAAGGATGAAGCAAAACAACAGAGGCTGTGAGCTGGTTAGGGAATAGAGTGGGGACTTAGGGCAACGGTGCATTGCAGGTGGGAGAAGCAGCGTTGGCTCCAGAATTAATTTTAATCCTTAACCTGAGCTCCCTTGGCCTGTATAGGGGCCTGTTGTTTTCATTGTTGCTCAAGCCACAACGTAGATCAGCGTTTGGCCCTGTTGGCCTGCATGACGGCAGTGTTCTTTGGAGGCAGGTACCACAGTGGAGAACTGTCTGAGGATGTGCGCATCGGCACCAGCTTCTGTAGGACACATGGGCTCAAATAAATACAAAATATTTCAGCTGAGAGGCTGGGGCTCGTGAAAGCACACCAAAGCTTCGGCTCTGCATGTGAAGACAGGCACCAGTCTTGCGGTTTTCTGTTCATCTTCCCAGTTTAGACAAGTTCATTTGCTGCTACTACACCGCGTGGCCAAAGTGTTGCAGGTGATGCTATAGCATTGGCCCTATAGCCCCTTGAAGCTGTCACTGTGGTATGCAGTCTATTTTTTGCCATCTTCAGTGTTTTAGAGGAGTTTGAATGTTTGACAGTTATCACTTGAATTCTAACAACTGCACATGACATGAAATCTTCGCGCTTTCACCACGTCACTGCTTAATCTTTGATTGGTTCAAAAAATTAGGCAGAAATTCACAAAGTGAAACTTGTTTTTAAACTTTTACATAGTTACCAATTGTACGGAGTGACACCTTCAGCCTTCCATTCACCACAATGGTTCATTCTGGAATGTGTTTTTTGTTTTGTTTTGTTTTTTACATTGTATGTTGGGTCTAAAAACCCCAACATGCAGAGTGTTACTGGATAAAAAAACATGTATTCCAAAGTAGTCAAGCATTTCATAAGATCAATTGGATGCTATGATATTGATCTTTAAAAAGTGGATTAATTTGTTTCCAATAGTGTAACTACTTGTATAATGCTGTGATGGGGCTTTAAAAAAAGTGCATCACCGCACTATACAAGTATCTTAACTTTTCTAGACTACCACATGGAGTTATATCCTAGGTTGCCATGACATAACTCGATATCCAGAAGCAGTGCAGTGGATTTTTAACCCTATCAGTTTTATTCAAAATCGCAGTTTCCATTTCCTTCCTTTCATGCATTTATTGCCAGTAATCTTACACAGTTCCTATCTGCACCCATTGTGCCTTGGACTCTCATTAACATCTTTGTAAGTGAATGACAATCACTACATGGAGCTAGGTAGTGCACAGTGCACAGTTGTCCTGTCGGAATATGTATTAGAATTACGAGTAGGTAGCAGATAAACTGGGCCGGACTGGCTACCGGGCGTTTTTTGCTAGGGTGGGGTCCAGGGACACTGCTGAGGGGCTGATTTGCTGCTGGGGAGCTGCCAGTGCTTCTAAATAAACAATGCAAAACAAATAGCTTTAAAGCATGCTTTTTTAAACATTTGTTTTGCATTGTTTATTAAGGAAAGCCCAGTAGCCAGTCCGGCCCTGCAGATAAAGCTGACTGGAGCCAAGATACTTGATGCCTGCCTTGCTTCAGAGGAACCTGCCCTGCCCTATGTCCTGTAGAGATGATCTGTGGCCTGAAGAGTAGACTGTGGTCAAGAGACCTAAACATGAGACAGGAGATCTGAACAGGAAGGGCTGATGATGGGCCTCTAGATCATAATGACAGGCCCACTGGAAGAGTTCACAGGTAAAAGGGTCCTCTAACCACAGTACCTGCAGTGGCAGTAACTGAGGATATCCTGATGCCTTGGCAGCACATTGAAAGGCCTCTGGATTTTCCCTTGCTGTATGCCTGACACACCTGCATTACTTCCACCCTCAAAAAGATTTTAGACCCCCTGCATCCCTCTCCATTGCTCAATCAAAATTCCAGCAGTGCTGCAGAGTTCACTAGGGAATACATTCTGAAAACAACCACCAGTTACTCACCTTTAACCTCCTGACCACACAGGGCTTCATTAAGGCTGCAAAAGCTTGTAGACCAGCACAATCACTGGTAGACCCATGTTCTGCTCATATATGCAAGGATATCCTTATTAATAGCTCTGCAACTAATCTAGCCAGAACTATCAACAACTCCCTGGATAAAGGTCTCTTCTCAAAAGAACACCCTAAAACAAAGAGGCCTTCAAACAATGTATCCTTCTAACTTCCAGACAATAACAAACTCTTTCTAGTCAAAACGTTTGAAAGATCAGCGTCAAGACAAATAGCTACATTCATCGACGAAAGTAACCTCTTAGATTTAAAAAACAGGTTCTGGTGTGGCTGTGGCACAAATCAGCACTGACTTCACACAGGATGATTTAAACACTGCAATGGATTCAAATGGAGTACCGGCATGCCTATTACTTGACCTCACCCTTGCCTTTGATTCTGTTAATCTTTACAGTGACTTGGAATTGGACAAATCTTCTTAAAAAAGAACTTTGTATCTGTAGTTAGCTAGACCTTTTCCATTGAGATTGGCACCTCTGCCCACTATACTCCCTACAAGCGAACTTTTTTTGCCACCTCGTCAATAACAGCCTGATGCATTCCTGCCTGGATGTGGCTCAGTATGCTTACATATATGGAAACTGCTCAATGTGGCATGCTAACAATAACCATTCGAATTGTTAAGTGTAGCACAGGTGTGTAGCAGCGCATTTACATGCAGTAATATTACCAACTCATTGGCACACAATTAAATGCATAAGAAGGAATGATATTTGGGGAATTAAACCTGTGACTTGCCAGTTACCTACCCCAACTTAACATGTGGTAACCCACAAAGCAGTCCTTAATTCGTAAAATAATAAAAGCCGGGTTCCAAAGTTTTGATCAGGAGCCTGTGCCTGGCAATTTCGAATTTCAGGAGAGCCGAATACCAACACTGTCGTGATTCTACTGTGTGTCACTTTCACCCAACACAAGGCACTCCCTGCCCCTTTATCTCACTCTTGCAGGTTCTTTTTTGTTTTTGCTTTCTCGCTTTGTCATACTATTTCCATCTTTCTCCTTTCCCCCTTTTGTGTTATTCTCTCTCTTGTTCTGGAACAAAGTCTGATGAGGAAAAATTAGTGCAGGACCCCATAAATGTGTGCAAGTGGGCTCCACCGTCTACCACTGGCTCAAATTAGGCACTGCTACTAAGCCTAATATTTTGAGACCTGTATTTAAGGGCAGCCTCACCCATGAATATTTTGCAACATCCAATTATGTAAACTAAATTGTACCTTTAGTCATTAATGGGGCAACAGCACATTTCTGGATTTGCAATTATAAATATTTCACAAGCAAAGGGAATTGGCAAAAAGGGTGTTGTCTTGAAATAACTTTGTGAAAACATTTCTTATGTGCGTTGGATTTATATTTATTGAAGCTGTTTTTTAGTTGTCTGTGCACTCAATCTGTTTTTCAAAGTTCACTGTGAGTAGCCTAGGAACAGTGGCAAATCTACAAACAAACATGCTTGTTATAATATGAAGCTTGTCCAATATGTTTAAATTGCACAGTTTGTCACTTGTTTTTCTCATATTGGCTATGAGGATAGCTTCGACCCCACTTCTGGAAATGCTAATATTGCCCCTTTGCTGAACCTATTAGCCCCTCCCCCGACGTTTGTCTCTAGTTGCCCCTCTGTTTGGTGTACTGTATCATCAAACACAAATTCACTAAAAAAAACTCTTTAAGAACAGGCTGCGGTTTCTTTCTGTCATTTCACATTAGCATTTGTTGAGAGAACCCCAGAATATTTCTTAAAACAAATAAAGGAAAGGTATCCATACAACTTTCAGTTGAAAAATCGCTGAATTTGCTATTTAAGATAAGGTACTCAACCCGCCTCCCCCTCCCCAATACCCTGCTGATGGCCTCACGTGTCACAGATGACATAACAAAACTTCATTTGGAAGGAGCTTCATGGCTTGCGCCTAAAATGTAAAACCAAACAAAATTAATTTCACGGTTACACAGCCATTGCCTGTCTCTCTCTACCCAACATTGAGGCACTCTATGCAAACATGGAGAAATTCATTACCGGCTGTGTTGCTAAATTGAGGGCAATACTTCCTTGTACCTTACTTTTACTCAAGCTATTGTATACCAATGAAGAGATTTGTTTTATGCTCCATATTTTGGTGGATTGTATTAGAATAGAACGAGGCCCATTTTTAATTACTGTAACTTTTTTATTTTAGTGCTGGAGCTGGAAGAACAGGAACATTCATTGCACTGAGTAATATTCTTGAGCGAGTGAAAGCCGAGGGGCTTTTGGACGTCTTCCAAACGGTGAAGAGTTTACGCATGCAGAGGCCCCACATGGTGCAAACGCTGGTATGATTGAAAACGTAGTACTTTCCTGCTTAAAGGTCATTGTTCCAATTAGAATTGTGGTTTTAGTGCTGCCCTTAAAAAGTGAAAATTATGCATTTACTTTTGAATTAATGGAATAAAGAGGGGTCATTATCTTGTATTTAATGAACTGCAGGAAGAGTTTAATGGCCAAGCTAAGTCAAGCTATTATCACAGATACTGATTAAGTAATATGTAGTGCCTGACCTGCAGGGCATTGTTACATTATCACATAACCATTTGTAGTTTGGTAATTTGATGCAAATTGCTACTTGCCAGTTGGAACCCAGCGACCTTACAATAATAACATGAAAGGAGAAATGCAGTCACATCAAAGGCAATTTCTTCGAGGCTTAGTTTTTAGAACACTTGTTAAATTACTACAGTAGCTGTAAGTGACCCTACTGATTTCATTAAAAAATGTGATTGTCTCATGGCATAGTATGGCTGTCATCTGAGTAATCGAATTGGAATTGGTGGATGTTTGGATGAGGTGAACAAGGTATTGTTGTCTGCTGTGAAGTGTTTTTTTTTTCATCTGTGGGAGATTAGTAGAATTAGTGGGTCCATTCTCTGCTTCCAATAAATCATCCCACCCCCTTTTGAAATTCTGTATGACATATAGGAAAAATTGTTTTCAACTCTGCTTGAATCGAGCACAATCACGATTCCTCTCAACGGTTCTACAGTATTGTTCTATATTTGGTCAATAATGATGTTTTTTTCAAAGGCCTCAGCAGGTTTTCACGAACGTGGTTATCTAGCCATCCTTCCTGAATGCTGGGTCAACAGGCTTTAACGAGATGTAAGAAGCATTACTAGAATTTGGGTCGCCCATTTTAAAAAGTTGTGGAACAGCTAGCGTGTCTCCTCTTGCTTGACTCAACACTCTATGATCAGTGAGCTTGTAAATGTAAATAGTGGAGAGGGGCTGTACACACGGTTTGCCCATGTTTACGCCTGTAAGGGGGCTGTGGGTGGTCCAACCTCTCCCCAGTGGGAATTTATGATCTCTAAAGGACTTGCTTTGCTTAAGTTTAGAAGACTTGAGAGAAAAATGTGCAGCTCTTTGAAAGGATAGATGAAGGAAAGGAGTGGACATATCCAGGTAAGTTACAAGCTGCACGCCTGCCCAATGCATGCTACTGTCAAACCTTCCTATCTTGTGCTAGATCCTCTTCAGTTAGTACAAGGTCTCAGATTCTGAAACTTATTACACACTCGTCCACTAAGAGTTTTAGAAAGACCCTTACATGCATCATTCTGTCCACCTGCCGGGTTCTTGAAAATGTCCTCGGATCTACCTTCCCAAACACAGGCACGTTTTGACAGTCCACTAATGCCTTTTTCACTTTCCTGACCAACACTAAAAGGGGCTTCCAGTCCTATCTTCCTAGCCATTTGTTCAATATCATTACATGTCTTCAATCACCACCCTCGATGATTTAATGACTCTGCAGCCACCATTTTCTAGCTTGGCCTCCCTGTTATTGAAAGGGCTTCTAGCCCTGTCCAACTATTTATGTTCCTGTGCTTTAATACATTTTGACCTCTATATTTCCAACTTCAGCCACTTTGAGATCCCTCTGATTCCTATTTTCTTTACTTCTCCAAAAATTGCTCAAAAGGGATTATAGCCACTATCTCCATAATTCCCTTCTTTTGCACTGCTGCACATGTAGCACTTGTGGAGTGTATGCATGAGCAATATGCATTTTATGGAAGTCTGCATATATGTGAATCTGCCTTTTCACTCATAGTTTCGGAGCCATTGACCCACAACTAGAAAATTTAATTTGCACAATTCCAGATTTTGACACTTTGCATATGCTATGTTTTATGCAATCGTTGTGAATACACCCCTTTGCCAAACATCTGAACTATAGGTACCACCATAAGTACCACGTTATACGTAAACGAATATTTCCAAATAATACAACAGATAACAAATATCTAATGTAACAGATAACAAATAATTTCCCATAAATCCAAAAAACACGTATTCATCAATTGCAGTGATTAGTGCTACCATAACGTCTGCATGTACTGCTTTCGTCTGCACTCATGATGTCACAGATGACATCACAAATTACATCTTCATTGATATCTCGGATGTCATCAGATATCATCATTAACATCAGCAGTGGCATCACTTAAGCTGTGCAAATGCATTGCAGTTCCCAGCATATGGTGCTAAACCTTCAGCCATTTTCATCAGCCGTGGTTGTTGGGTGCAGGGCCCCTTTACAAATGAAGAATGAATAGTACAAGAAGGAAAGATGGAATACGTTCTATTTGTAACCAGCATATGCACCTCGTTTTATACCTTTTTTCTGTATTTAAAGCACAGGGGACAAAATTACATTTGGAGCTTTACATTTAAAAAAATAGTATTGAACAGGTACAGGGGTAAATAAACAAAATTTAAAGGCCGAAATAAAAACTATTTGGGGTCACTTCTTCCTGTTTCCTCTCTTGCCAGGGTCCAGTTCGCCATTTTAATCTTTGATGCAGATGGTCTTGTAGCACTCATTGCAAAGTATGCATATTTTCCTGCTGTAATTATGCCTCATATTGTTGGTGATATTTCTCCTGCTTCATCTGATCTGGAGGTGAAGGATTGGGCCTCTTCTTCTGCACCTTTTATTCCTCTAGCTGGCACCTTACATTAAAGATTCACATTAACATACCTTAGTCACTGGGCCTTTATGTAGCGAGACATATTAGTTTAAGATAAATATTGCAGACCAGTCTCCTCTGAATATCTGCCGCTGACATACATTGCAAATTGATCTCTGCTAGTTCAGTTTCACATCTTCTGGCAAGATGCAAAAATCCCACACTAAGGAGATTTTCAGGCATGATAGAGGTTTTCCACAATTGTCATCTGAAGTTAGAGGAGCCCATGCATGTTGGAGACTAACAACCAAAGGTTAACAACTACATTTGCATGTTCAAGAATCAGTTCAAGGGTGTGCATGCGAATTGTGGACAACCAAACCCAGAATACGTATGCATGTTCAAGAACTGCAGGGTTATTATCATACATGTACATTTAGGAATTTGCTAATTGACCGTTAGTAAGAAGTGCCTCTCAAATGAACTTGTTTGTTTGAAAATCTCAAAGCTACTTCAAGTTTCCCCTCAGAGTGCTCTTTTCACTCTGTGTGTCAGGAGTGCAGATATTTGTTTCTCTGAATTCTGTGCAGTAGTCCTTCAAAACAGGTTAAAGTGGAAAGTATCGATCACAGGGAAGAGAATCCTCAGGATCTGCATTTTCAATGCACCTACGGTAACTACAGCATGGTGATGTAGGAGGTGCTTGAGGCCAAACCGCCACACACATGCTATGCTTGGGGTTGTCATTTTTTCCACTTGCTAAGAAGGTGTCATGAAATTCAATATCCAGAAAGCAATCAACACACAGTAACTGTTATATGCCAAATATGGGTGCCAATACTGCTTTGGTACAACCACACACCAGACCTACTTTGCTCTGCCATCAATAGTCCTATGATAATTTCCAGAGGAAGACTACACCCCAAGGAGTTGCTGCTGTGTTGCACCTCGGTAAGGTCAGTTGTTGGCACAACAGCGTTCCTGTGTTTTTTAGAGTTAAATTCCACTCATAAACTCACTTTGTAATCATTGTGAAATTTTTAATCTTTTTAGTTTCCAGATCTTGTCACTTGGTTTTGTGATGTAGCTTTTCAGTGTTGATGTCTGCTCTGTCAAAATATACATGTATTCTTATTTTCTATGCTGTACAGCCAGATGCAAGTAAAGCAATTTATGACTTCTAACTGTTCGCTCTACTGATCTCAAATTACATTTCTTCTTAGATGTAGCCCATTTTGGTCACTGTGCGCACTGAAAACTCCATCTGGTGGCACCACCTTCTGGTTGGCTTCACAATATCTCTACCCGCACAGGGACAGACAAGACAACTGATCTGTATATTTACCTACTTTATGGACGTGATCTGTGCTTCATTCTTAAATGATTGAGTTCCTATGTCCAAAGCTCTATTTAGAAGCCTGCAGCCTTTGCTATTATATGTCGGTGCCAAATACCTAGGATGCGTTGCCTTGAATCAACCTTATGCATCTTTAATCCAGTACCAGACACGCACTATTTCAGATTCCTGCTTCCTTCCATGGTGACAGTTTCTCTGTCTTTTCTTTGCTGCGTCTTTTCACTTGTATGATTTTCCCTCTCTTGTTCTCAGTAAATGTCAGAAGTGGAAAAATGAGTGCCGGTCCACAAAAATGAGTGCCGGTTGGCCTCACCGACAACCGCAGGCTCAAATTAGGCACTGATATGTTGCGATGTAAGACCAGGTGCCTCCTTTCTTGTATGGAGGTCAAAAAATCCCTTTCACATATCACACTCAGGAGATGGCTGTGGGCTATGTTCATAAACGTTTATTTACCTTTACTCCTGTCACAGCAGAGCAGGACAGTAAAGCACATAACCACAGCTCTCTAGAAAGTGAGGTACACACACACACACCGGGACCACAAATACCATCATAATTCACTCATCCACGTGTGCCCTAGTGGCTCACCTGAACCAGTGAGGTAATTACTCTTCTTCCACTTCTGCTCGTTTAGAAAAATAAAGTGATGGGTCGAATGCTTGAATTCATTTAATTCATTGCGAATTAATCAGACCACAGTCCAGGAGCTGTTCAGTGAGAACTGCCAGCAAGATGCTCCTGTTCTTTGTTGCAGTAGACACCCCAAGTGAGGCAGCTAAGCCCAGATGTGTTGCATGTGCTTACTGTGGCACAAGACTCAAGCTGCACCTCACTGAGGAGGCTTAGGAAGGCTGAAACTAGTCGGCGTTGCTCATGTTACCATTTGTAGTGGTCCTGGCCTGGCTGTTTGGGCTAGGCCATCCTATAACTTTCAGGTCCAAGACTGGTTTGAGTGGCTGTTCCTTGTCTAGAGTGCCAAAGTGGATTTGTCATCCATCATCGTTTTGATCTATCATAGATGCACACTGTCGCCTCGGACACAGTAGGGTGCTCTTCCATGACCAATTTAATTGTCATACTGTGTTTGGCAGCAGTGATGAAGGGTCTGGACTCGATTAAAGTGAAAGGTTTCAAAGGTTGGTAGGCTTGTTTTGTCTCCAAGACAATTTTGTTCCCATTTTGGATGAGTTTGCAAGGTTCACTGGGGCCATGCATCGCACGGGTACACTGCCTTTAAATGTCTTGTAGGTGGATGTGTTTGTGAGGACCTGGTCAGTTATGAAACTGAGGGTGATGTTTGTTGTTAGAAATGGAGGTCTCTAGTTTGCAGAGGTTTGCAGCTTGTCCAAGGAGGGACCCTTTTCTAATCAGGGTAAGGGAGTCATACAGCTAAGATAACCCCTGCTCACCCCCTTGGTAGCTTGGCCCGAGCAGTCAGGTTTATCTCAGAGGCAATGTGTAAAGCATTTGTAGATACATACACAGTAACACAGTGAAAACACTACAAATGAACACCACACCAGTTTATAAAAATAACCGATATTTATCTGAATAAAACAAGACCACAATGACAAAAATCCAACATGCACATTAAAAATATCACTTAAAAGGTTCAAATAGTTCAGTCCGAGGAAACTATGGATGCATCACTTTTAACAAACAGTACCTGGGATGTGCGTCAAAATCAAATATGAAAACATGCGCAGGGGAAGTGAGGTGCCAGAAAAGCAAAGCGATGCGTCAGTTGCTTACTCCCAGGAGTATTGATGCGTCAGTTTCTTACTTCCAGGGGAGGTGATGCGTCGGTTCCTTACTGCAGTGCAGGGGAGGTGATGCGATGGTTCCTTACTGTCAGGGGAGGTGATACATCGGTTCCTTACTGTGAGGGGAGGTGAATCATAAATTTCGAGACACGCGGCCTTGGTTCCTTACTGCTGGGCAACGTCAATAAAAAACTTGGCTCCCAGGGACAAGTCGTCAAAAATCCAGATGCGCTGTTTCGCCGCGGTGGCGGCGTAAAGAGGCGCTGCGTCGATTTCATAGTCGCGAAGCAAGTAATGCGTCGACATCTTCAGCCGCATATCAGGACCTGCGCCGGAGTCGGAGCGTGTGCCACGGACGTCAGTGACATGGGGCTCGAGACTCAGGTTGCGGTGATATTTCAGCCGCACGGCAGGCGCTGCGTCAATTCTTCAGCTGCACAGCAGTGATGCGTTCGTTTTCCAACCGCACAACGGTGCTGCATCGGAAAAACGGGCACTGTGAGTCGATGCGTGGATTTTCTTGGTTGTTAGCAGCAAAACTACCTCCAATGGCCCAGAACTGGAATTGGTACACTTGGCAGGTCAGAACTCCTTGCGGGGGAGTTCAGGGGCAGCAGATGAAGTCTTTGATGACCCTGGGACTTCTTAAAAGGAGGCAAGCATGCCCACGCCCTTGGAGAACCTTGGAAAGGAGGATGTAGAAAGCACAGTCCAGTCCTTTTACTCTCAGTACAGAAGCTGCAGGCCTGCAGAACAAAGCAACAAGCAGAGTGCCAGTCCCTCCTACAGCATCCAGCTCTTCTTCCTAGCAAAATGTCCTCTTAGCCCAGAAGTGTTCTGTAGGAAAACTTAAAAGGAAGGTCTTTGTAGTGCACAAGACCCTGCCATTCCCTGACCTAGCTTCAAACACACTACGGGGGGGGGGTGGAGACATCTTTGTGTGAGGACAGGCACAGCCCTATTCAGGTGTCAGTGATAACTCCTCCCGCCACTCTAGCTCAGGAAGGCCCATCAGCCTGGTGATGGCCCATCAGGATATGCAAGGCACACCTCAGCTCCCTTTGTGTGACTGTCTACAGTGAATGCACAAGAGCCTAACTGTCACCATAACCCAGGCGTGGATTCTACAGACCGGCAGAAGCACAGGATGTTTAAGCAAGAAAATGTCCACTTTCAAAAAGGGGTATTTTCAAACACGCAATTGAAAAACCAACATCACCAAACGATGTACTTTTAAATTGTGAGTCCAGAGACCCCAAACCCCAAATCTCTATCAGCTCCCAAAGGGAAATTACACCTAAAAGATTTTTCAAGCCAATCCCCAAGTTACCCTTTGGGAGAGATAGTCCTTGCAATAGTGAAAAACAAAATTAGCAATATTTCTCTGTTAGGACACATAAAACACACTAGCACATGTCCTACCTTTTAAATACACTGCACCCTGCCCATGGGGCTACCTGGGGCCTACCTAAAGGGTGACTTACATGTAGTAAGAGGGAAGGTTTGGGCCTGGCAAGTGAATGCACTTGCCATGTCGAAATGGCAGTCTAAAACTGCATTTACAGACACTGCAATGGCAGGTCTAAGCCAATTTTAAAGGGCTATTCATGTGGGTGGCACAATCAGTGCTGCAGGCCCACTAGTAGCATTTGACTTACAGGCCCTGGGCACACATGGTGCACTTCACTAGGAACTTACTAGTAAATCAAATATGTCAATCATGGATAAACCAATCACCAATACAATTGAGACAGAAATTGTACGCACTTTAGCAATGGTTAGCAGTGGTAAAGTGCCCAGAGTCCTAAAACCAACAAAAATAGGTAAAAACAAATAGAAGGAAGAAGGCAAAACATTTGGGGATAACCCTGCAAAAAAGGCCAGGTCCAACATTTTTATTTTGACGAAAGCAGATATACTCAAAAGACCAAAACACTGGTCTTTTACCTTCAGAACGGTTTCAGTACTATTCACTAATCTGTGGTAGCAACAGGAATGAGTATACTTTTTGTAGACAGAACATTGTGGATATTGGCTCACTGGCCCAGGTTGCTGCCACATTAAGACTGAGATTTTCTGCGTAAGATATGATGAAAAATTGACATCCTCAATATGACCTTCAAAGCTATCTGGAATATCACATTTGTGAATTTTAATGTAAATCACCTATGCTTACTTCAGCTCTTCTGCTTGTTCTGTTAATGTCGACCATGTAACTTTCTCAAGTGCCCTGTCGCCCTTGGGTCATATCCGCACTATACAAACCACAAATGAATGAATAAATTATTAAAACAACAGTATGTATGGCCTATTCGCTCCATGTTTCCACTTATGCAAAAATGTTGCATGAAGACCAAATGTAATAAGAAAATGTTACATTTAATGAATGGTGGGCATCTTTGTAACCTGCTTTTTGCCGGACTGTGTGCTTGATGCAAATTTAGGAGTGGCTGGGTGACCCAATCCCAGGCAATGTAGAAAAAGATGAACATCTGCACTTTCAAGGGCAAGCTTGGTTACAAAAAGGAAATGCCCCAATACGCTGCTGTATTTTCATTTTACCAAAGCTTCAAAAAATCAGATTCATCATTGTTTACCTGTATGTCCTCATTGTTCTTCACTTCAATTATTTGACTGGTTTTTTTTTTTCTTTTGCAGGAGCAGTATGAATTCTGTTACAGAGTTGTACAAGACTTTGTGGATATATTTTCGGACTATGCCAACTTCAAATGAGGATTCCTGCCTTAATCATGTGTTTCTTTTCATTTATAGGCCAGTATAAATATTTTGTACATAATATGTTAATAAATGACCCTGACCCAATTGTTTTTAATATTATTACTAAAGTATATGAGATGTAGCGCACTTACTTTGTAAAAATGTATTACAACCGAAATGCATTAGAAAGCTATTTCTATTCTTTGCTGGGAGTTGGGGCATCTATAGAAGGCTCTGATGCCCCAGTACCCCAGCATGCACAAGCACGCCTAAGGCGGGACCGGAATGCAGAGTGCTGCACAAGGAGACCATGTATATATATATATATATAGAGCTGGGAAATATATTTCATATGAATAAACTATTTTTATTATCTGTGCTTTATGAGTCCAGACAATGGCACTGCTCTGAAATCTAGCTTTTAGATATGTTTTAGCTAATAATTGGAATGTAGATGATGAAACTATTTCTTCTAACATCATTACATTGTGTGCACTCTATAAGTTGTCCATCAGCTAGGATGGGCGGCTTGAAGTCAGATTTAGACTTGGCTCCTTCTTAAGAGCCGGCCGGATGCAGGGCATCTGCCCAAAACTGCCAGATGTCCCATCTGCTGTATAAAGAGTGTATACGACCACTATGCCACTTCTTGTTGGATGCCCCACATTTACCAAACTCTCACTAAGGCTGCTAGTGCCATTGCCTTGTATGGAGCATAATTTATGTATTGTATAGGGTGAGAATTAGTGACAGCTAGATGGAGTAGCAACATCATGTTAATCTTCAGTGCAGAAAAGTAATGTAGACTTATTTTAATGTCCTTTCAATCATTGACATGTCACTACATGACACGGGGTCATGGTAAACTAGTAATGATGCGTGTTACATCATAACAGTAGGGCTCCATTAGTGACCTAAACAGTAATTTGATGGATCACAAAAGCAGTAATTATTGTTTTGTTAAAGACGTGTCCCCTAAACCATATCGTTTTGAAATGCTCTTCTGGGTAAATGACAGAAAATCAGTGTCAAAAACAAATCCGTTATACTTCTTAAAAGTATGTAAGGTCCCAGCCACCTTAGCATTTTCTTGTGTTAGAGTCGTTCCACAGGAAACATTTGCACTTTCAGTTTACTTTAAAATGCCACAGTGTGCCTTTTTCCAACTAAAGCTAAACAGTTTGTTATATTTTGAGAAATTCAAATCTCCGACAAGGTGTTGTTATTTCTCAGCTCACACATTTATTTAATGAGCCTTTCTTCTGGAAATTAATATACATTTAGAGTTGTTCCCACACACCAAGTATTAGTACATGGTGCCGTAAGAAGGGTTCCTTCAGTGGCATCGGAGCAGAGCTAGCTGTTGCACACCAGTACCATAGCCACAATAAAATGTTAGTTTGGTGGTGGCCACCAGTAAGACCTGCTATGCAAACTCTCACTTTCTCGCCCTGTAACTCCTCTACAACTTATTAATGTTACTCTGCACTTGAGAGTGCAACCCTTCATTTTGAGTTTAAGATTTAAAAAGAACTGTAACTCCTGATGGTATAAATGCTCTGAGCGCAATGATCACATTGAATCTGTGGCACAAAGATAAAGATATTTTTTTCTGGGTGATGTGGAAATGCCGAGTTATTTTACTTTGCACTATCCCTAGGTACCAGTGTTAGTTAGAGTTCCAAATATCACATGATTGGGGAGTGGGGGTAATCTGCTCAGGATTTCTCAATTTTGGTCAAGCGTTGAGAACAGGATTAATAGCCCAGTCTCCTACTTTCATAGCTGATAATTTACTAACATCAACAAAATTTTGCTTTAGGGAAAAGCCCATGTAGTAAAATATACATCATGCACTTGCTGCTGTAGGCAAGCAGAAGAGTACTTAAATTAAATGCCAAGACACGGAAACAAGTCACTTAAGACACCATATTTCCACATCAACATACTGTGCCATAGTGATATGATTTAGAACGTGTTTAGCCATTAAACGTGGTCTGTTAAGTTAAAAGCACTAACGTTCTTTGTCTAACTTTGGCTGGAATCAAACATATGTGTTGGGATGTTCGTGGTAGTTTGGCAACGTCATTATACAAATGATAGTATTTGAAATGTTGGCTATTCTTTGGCAGTTTCACCTTGGCAGTGGGGCAAGTTATCACAAAGCTTCTATCACCTTTGAAAAATCATCAGCCCCATCTAACATCTGCAGTGGAAAGCTCTTCAATTTAGGCCTTTCTGCCCTTGACCCCCCCATTGCAGGGCTTACTCTATATGGGGGATTTGTTACACAAACTCAGATGGCAAGTCATAAGATAAACTCCTGAAGAAATTAGTCTAAAAAAAACCTATCAAATTACAGTCCATTTAAGATTTTCTCTGCATGTTGAAGACATCCGAAACACCTGCTGAGCAACTTCCTTTCCGGCTCCCATTAATTTATGCTACTACAAATACATGAATATGTATCGGGAGAGAAATGTTTGCCTCTTGTGAACAAATCCACGCATACATTCTGATTCTACTGGCCCATTTAGTGTCAGTTGAAAACATGGTCACAGCATGCCATTTCATAACATGCCTTCTTTCACTGGGGTGATAGGAAACTGCTGTACCCTGCTTCACTTGCTTTCCAATCCACATCCAGCAGATGCTATCAGGACCACATCTCTCTGGAAAGCTCATTATCTACTACAGAGTTCCTCGGGCTTGAGCCTTTTACCTATTCCTTTCAGTGTCTATATAGCCCAGATCATGGAGAGTACCACAACATCACTCACAATATGTATGTGGTTGAAACACAGGGCTAACACAGGCTGTTGGAGGTATATGGGGAATGGCACAATTTGGAACATTTCCTGAAATGAATCAGATAAAGGAAGGAACTCAACTTGCTCTGCCTTATTGGTAAAAAACAAACGTAGCCCATTTATCTACGGATTTGGTCCATCATGTCTCAATGTGGCTACCAACCTGTAATTTCAGAAAGCTTGTAACCTGTCAGTGGTGTTTGGTAGCAACATGTCTGTCAGTCCCAATGCCAGTTCCCATTTTACTGCTGTCACCAATAATGCTTTATAGCAACTCATACATCTACAAAGGATCATACCCTTCTGCATCTAGCATAAATGTGTCTGGTATTTGTAATGGCCATCTCCTGCCTGAGCTATGTCAATGCTATCTACAAAAGAACTCCCAAAAGGATACTTCCAAGCTTAAGTGATTCCAAAATCATGTGGCACAACTTCCATTAGCTTGGGATGCCACACCCATAGAATACATGCCTTGAAACGTCTGCAAAGGCTAATAATGAAAGAAAGACTGCAGTTTAACACTCAATGTCTAGTTTACAAGGCATTTCATGGTACACCCAATACCCACTTCTTAACACTTTCCAGCCCTACCAACCTTCAGGATGCCTGACATAAGCCTTCATTCTGGAATGCTATTCTGTGGTCATTCTGGAATGTCATTCCTGCACATCTGAGGCTAAGGACTGATTTCCTAAAGCTCCACAAAGACATCATCACTCACTTTTTTCCCTCAGCTTTTAATTAGATCCAGGAAGGAGGCAATGCTGTCTGAATCTCCAGACAACATTGGCAGCTGGTGACTCGTTAAAATGATGGGGAATAAGTTATTTACTTTTATTCTTAGTGAGTGAGCATGTTTTTTTCAGATTGGGAAAAGGCTTAAGAAGTATGTGGAGGTTGTAGCCTTTAAAAACAGTATTTCTCAACAAAAACATTTCACCTTTCCTCACACTGAAAAAATTGTGCTCGCTAAAAATAAAAGAAATAATTTTACGCCCTACCATTTACTTCACCAGCCATCACTGCCAGACAAAATAGCATTTTGTTCCTAGAGTTCTCCATACATTAATAAAAAGGTAACTTTAAGGTTTTTTTAATGAAATGTGGTTCCACCTTGTGGTGGTACCCTAAGGCTGCTGGCTTACATCACCATATGAATGTACCAACGCTGAACAGGTGGCCACCTAGCAGTATGAACCATAAAACCAACCAAGAAACAGAAGATTCAGGAGCAGGTCAGTCCACACAATGACATGTGATACTGTAGCAATTCATTACTAAAATTGCAATGAGGTCATTAAAACTCACATCCACCGCTCAGCCTTTAACCAGGTGGCTCTTTAGCTACTTTAGGGCTATCTTCTTCAGCCCACAACTCAACTACACGCATCCCCATGCATAACCAGTGAGCAGAACACCAAGGCCATTCTTATGGTCGATGTTGGGCATTAAGACCAGCCCTAAGCATGTTCCCACAGTTCCATATCAAACTTACTTTTCTTTAAGTGGGATCATGGAGAAAATGAAAACTTGTCACCTTGGCCCCACAGAACACAGTAGACTGCCACATTCCCATCCAGAATGGCAAACTGCTCAGAGGCGATTCCCAGTTGCATGTGGGCCAAATTAGAAAAATGAAGAGATGGTAGTGCAATGGACAGAGACTCACCTCCCATGATAAGCACAAAATGGCATTACATTGTGGACATGAGAAAGCAATAACTTTTGCTGCAGAGGTAGTAAATTATTATAGAAGTTATAAAAAGTATAAAAATTCTATTTTCTCCAAATTGTTTTCAGAACATCTTTTTAAACAAAGTATTTGCTTCTAAAGAAGTCAAACCAATTTGTAGGTAGCCTCTGAAGATTAGTTCCAGAGGTGGTGGGATAAGCACATTTCTTGGTAAAACTGGAATAATTACTGCTTCTTGTCTTCCCAAAAAACGACCTTCATAAAAATAATGTTCAAAAAATAGATAGTTTAGAAATTACTAAAGTCTAGATAGTTTAGAGATAAAGTATGTGTAATAGTGATATATTAACATTCAAGATATGAGTGAGAAAAATTTGTAAATCAGTGAATATATTTATATAGCACACTCTCACAGAACTAAACTGCCCCCAGGGGCTGTACAGCCGTAAAGGATTAGTGAATGAAGAATGGGTATATTTAAATAGTATCATTTTATGTTGGCTGGATACTGGATGATTTTCAGTGCCCCTCAGCTGCATCTGTTAGTCATTCTTGACCAGTGGGGCCAAATCAGAATTGCAAGTTTTCCAGACACATTTTGCCAGAAATACCTGGTGAAATGTGTGCAGGGGGAAAGGGACTGGAACAAGCGAAAGACATGCAGGAACCAATTCATACAGTTATTTCTTAGTCTCGCTTGAAAAAATCATAATGGGTGGGTAATACAAGGGCTCAGAATTACAATACCTCATTGTATCCGTAGGTTCGGGTGCAGTGTTACCTATGCACTTTCTCTGAGTTATTCTTAATGGAGGCCTGAATGCTCTTTTTATCAAAAGAGACTATTTTAAAAAGAGGGCCATTTAACAGACCGGGGTTACTTAATACCAAGAGCTTGGTGAAGTGAGATTGCTTTGGGTTGTTTATTGTTAGGGTAGTGTGGGGCCTCACAAACCAAGGTTTGATGGAGCAGGCAACATAGTATAACTTTGATACACTCTTTAATATAGAGTCAGATATATTCGCCTACAGTTTTAGATGTGTTTGAAGTTGTTAGAGAAATGTCAAGCGTGAAAGGGGTGTTTTTTGTTTTACTAACGGTATCACAAAATATGACCTATTAAGTTTGGTGAAACATCCAGACTGCATTAGAATGCTACACAAACGTCCAGGACTGGAAACACTGTCCATAATGGCTTAGTGGGAGGTGGTCACCCTCCGTACCATATTGCCACAAATCAGAATCTATCACAAACTAAACATAAATTCATATGTTATGTCAGACGTGCAATGGTACCCTTGTACTGCTTGACAACTTTTGGAATTTTCTTTTATTGCCTGCAGTCCAACAGATATTTTCACAGAACTCCGTGGTGATTCCCAACATCCATATAATATAGAGTAGTGGATACTTTAGTCCTTATATAATGGAAGATTTCATCTGTAGTCTTGCAGTATATGCACAATTCACAATGAAACTGTTATGGTAACACAGTATAGTTTGACAAGCAAGAGCTTTTAATAAAAACAAACATTAAGCATACTAGAAAAATAATGATTGCAGACAACCTCATACCATAAATGTTTTGTGACATAGTACAAATGTTTTGCCTCTGTTTTCTTTCATTTAGGGAAATAAATCTGCACTTAAAGGTTCTCTTACATTTCTGTAATAGGGTTGCTTCTTTTAAAAATGTCTATGTTGCATGCAGTTGCATCGAAATGCCAAATTAAGATTGGAAGGGATATATTCTGATCTGCAATTGATATTTGTCACTATGTGACTAACTTTACAGTTCATTGTGCGTTGTTACATTAAATGAAGAATGCACATTGTATTTGCCAGTGTTTTAAAGATGTTTTTATGTATTCATTGTTACATTTTAAAAACAGAGCAAGACACTTATTTTAAATATTTTCGTTGCTTTGGATATTCCTTAGTTCTTAAAATAATAATCTTGTTAACCAAGTTGCTAACAATTTAAATGTATTTGTTCTAAGTTAAAGACATATGTTGAATATCAAATTAACTTTTCTCATATTTTCTTTTGATTGAATTTGTAATTTGTTCTTGCCTTGTTTATAATGCTGATGAATGTTGAATTATTTCTATATGCAAACAGCAAGGTCTATAATATGTGTGTTTTATTTAGATTTTTTTGCTGTAAAAAGTTTTTGTTATTTAATTATGTAAAATTAAATCATTTTTACTGGGCTTTCATGAATTGCGTTTTCGTGTTAAGCAGAACAACACAACCCTTAAACGGTAATTGTGTATCAGTTCTCAGCTGCTCCAGTGAAAGCTGTTTTGGGGCATTTCTTATCCCTAGCAATCCTTATCCCCTAGCAACAAGGACGTTTTTGCTGTCTTGCACCCTCTTGTGGTTATTTGTGGAGGCATTGTAAGGCAACGTCTGACAGGGGCATTGATGTACCACTGACTGTGAATCTTAAATTGTTGAATTGAGCAATGACCCTAGATTCACACTTATTTATCTTGGCAGACATCAGTTTGACAGTAGCCCAGAAGGAGCCTCCAAAACCCATACAAATCCAAACAGAAAAAGGCAAAGCCTCTCTTCATAAATACACCCATCATTACCTGAAATAACGCACACGCTTATAAAAGCTATAGCCCTTTGGTTTTTTAAGTGCTTGTTGTCAGATATACCCCTTGAATTGCCTAATAAAAGAATTGAATGAAAAAGGTATACTTTTTTCCATGTCAGACAATGCACCAATGGCTGTTCGAAATGTGCGATCTTTTGCACTATATGAAAAACCAATCACTTAAATACTACCTTTTAATTAAAAGAATGTAATCTACCTGGTTAAGAAAACCAACCATCTTTCATACAGTGATAACTGCACAGACAGCTCTTGAACTATTATTAATAATTGTGTGAAAGCAGTCTGTAAAACAACATTTTCGACTTGGTTTTCTTATGAAATGACAATAGACTGTTTTCTACATTCAGTTGCTGGCACAAGATTGTCTTTTTGCATTGTAAATGCCAAGTGTACCTTTAGAGAACTAACTGAGCTTTATTTGTTACCAATCTCTAAAGGAAGAAAGGTATGTTGGCTTTGTTGGGACTGAAACTAGTAAATCTCATGTTACTCAAAGATTTCTGCAGGAGGTTCAACAAGCCGAGCCATTTTACTGGCTAGTGGTGTCAGCTGTCACTAATTATGATTTAAATGTCAAGCACCCAGATTGTGCCATACCATAGACAGGATAACAGAGTCTAACTGAATGGTGCTAATTTGCTATGAGGTGCTGTTTAATTCCATGTTACCTGTTGTAAAAGTGGTGCTATTTAGCTCATTTCATTTTGTGGTTGTTGGTGTAGTTTTGTTATACATAGAAAGTGTGGAAACAACACTTTTCTCAACATTTGTAGCATTCACAACGCATAGTATGATGCCAAATCATTTCTTGGTGCAAATTAGCACCTTCCTAGCAGTGCATGTAATCCAACCCCAGTGGAGGACTAAGTAGTCACAACACTAGATAGAAACATTGTTTACTTTCCTGAACTTTGGTTGTGTACCTTTCACAATATTTAGAAAGGTGCTTGCAGTTATTGATCACCTAGGGCTCACACCTCCACAGGGTTTCTTTCAAAGTAAAGACCAACAATAGCAATACACCATCATTAGTCAACACATTTATAGTTTGTAGTTGCATTTTCTTGTCGCTCTAGCAAGCTACAAGGCATGAGACAATCCCAAAGTGAATAACAACAGACAACACAATGGTCCCTCCAGCCAGATATGCATGATCCCCGAAAAAAGAGTAATTAGGGTAAGAGAAATGATTGTTAGAATGCCACAAGTCACAACAGGTATTGAATAGTCACTTGCATGCGCCTGGTTTTTGATCTAGTAATACATTACGCATGCTTTCCCGTAAGCACAATCCACACAATGAATGGTGTTTTGAGTGAGGTGGTTTTTAATAGCAACAATAAGGAAAATAAATTTATAAAACAGGGTGATTCTGTTTCCTGCTGGGTAATGAAGAACACGATTAACGGCAGGTTTAAAGATTGGCCCCTGTGGTTTACGCACCTGGGATCCCACGAGAGATTCACTTTAGACACTATCCTACTGTATTTTTTGCTTTCAAAATATTGTCTTTTCTATGTATATAGGTGTCCCTGAAATACAGAAGGACCCAA
Source organism: Calotriton arnoldi (assembly GCA_963921515.1). Classification (NCBI taxonomy): domain Eukaryota; kingdom Metazoa; phylum Chordata; class Amphibia; order Caudata; family Salamandridae; genus Calotriton; species Calotriton arnoldi. The sequence continues at coordinate 840,245 of CAWUFW010001865.1, read as the reverse complement.
GTTCAGGTGAGAACCTTATGCGTCATAAAGGTGCATGGAACGCATGTAAAAAGGCAGGGATACACATATAGAGCCCTGAAGAAGGCCCCAGACGCAAATGGGTTCTTTGCGAGGGACGAAACATGTAGGCAGGAATCAGGGGTGATTGAGACAAAAATACTCAATTAGAACCTTGCACTTATATTTTAATAGACCCACGGTGCCCTACTAATAAATAGCTCTTCTGACTGGGTATACCATGAGTTTTTTTTTAATCTTTCCTTCTTTCAACTGGATCCCTGCTTTATCCAGATAGATATTTTACATAAGAACTCCCATTCGTGGTTTAGACCGCCCTGATGGTATCACCCTACCAGGGTGTGGATATCTTTAGATTTCTATGTTGGTTCTCTAATTGGTTTTCTTGTATGTTTCTTCTTAAGAGCCTGGTTTCCCTTTTGTGTGTAGATATGAATGTGGGAGAATGCAACTAGGTTAGTCTTCTCTCACTCTCCCTGTATGAAGCAAGCTTGATCTGTTCTGACAGTTTCTCATTCTCTTCCAATAGCTTGGGCTGTCAGTCTGGTTTCCCAGGCCTGTCTTTCTCTACTTCTCATAGTATTGCTTCCTGGGTGTTAATCTCGCCCACCAGTATGCGGCGAACTCCCACTACAGTCGCAATGCTCTGCCCCCTGATCACTGTTTTAAAGGCATCCCATTCTGACAGTGTTAACGTGGTAGTACCTGCATTCTCTGCAAAGTACTTCTGGATTCCCTCCTCTGTATTGTGGTGAAAAACTTGGTCTTCCAGGTTTTCTAAATTCAACCTCCAGCTAGGAATGGTAATGGTTTTAACGCAGGCCAGTGTGAGAACAATAGGATTGTGATCCAATATAATTCTGGCCAAGTATTCAGAAGTAACAGTCCCTGCATGTACATCCGCTGTGCAGAGTAATGCATCCAGTCTAACATGGTGTTCATGCAGTGTTGAGAAGAAAGAATAATTGCGGGTTTGTGGGTGAGTACTCCTCCACAAGTCCACGACTCCCCAATGTCCCTGCCAATCTCAAAATTTCCTTGCCAGGCACTCTGTTGGAGAACTGGGAAGCGGAGGATGTGAGCGATCCATCTGGGGATCCGCAACTCCATTGAAGTCCCTCCCCACAATGAGAACTGTGTGAGTCATATGTGGTGCAATCACCTGTGTACGTCCATCCAGGACCCGGGCTTGGTCAGTGTTAAGGGCATGTATGTTAACTAATGTAATATCTCTACTCCCCAGGGAACCATTAAGAAGAACATAACGTCCAGCAGTGTTGATTATCTGTTGTGTAAGTTGGAAGGGGACCCTGGGGCAAACCCAGATAAGTACACCGCTTGCAAATGCTGAGTATACTGTATAATATGTTTTACCTCACTATCACCTGTGAGGGCTAACCGTTCACCAGTGGTCAGCTGTGTCTCCTGAAGCAGTGCTATATGGACTCCCCTTCTTGTCTAATGTTCAAAATTAGCTTGAGATAAGCCTGCACCTTGTATCTTTCAATCATGTTGTTTAGACCTCGAACATTCCAATCTTATAGTGAGCATGTTCCCCTGGTATTGTAGTGTAGTGACATTTCCATTGCCCACAGCATCAGCACCATATTCATCCAATCGCACTCCTCCCAGCTCATTTTCTGTTGCATTCAACAGTTGTACACCATACCGGCCCCCAGAAAAATTAAACCCAACTCCCCCACCCCGGGACAATAGGGCACATCCCTCCATCCAAACCAATAACAAGAAACATCATCAAACGTCAGTGTCAATGGTGTACACCGCCAGTGTTAGAGGGGTGATGTGTTCCTACATACAGATGCCCATAGAAACAAACTAATTGGGTTTTAAACATGCATACACAAGATCAGCAGACAAAGCACCCATTCATACATGCCAAAAACACATGCAGGAACCCATGTACACAGGTGTGCAAGTATGCATGCACACAAGCAAACCGAGATACAGGCAACCATGCACAGATATCAACAAATGTACAGGACTAAGACAACACATATTTTCACTAGTTTTTGCATGCAGCCATCCCTAAATTAGCATTCATTTGTCATCACCACTCACCCATTAATCTATCCTCACTCTCACAAAATTTTCCACCCATACTCACATGTCCATGCATCCAGTCACACACATACCCACACCACACACTCACACAGAACATCCAAAGCGACATGCTTTCACTCTCACAATACACAGTCACTGCCATGCACATACAGGTACATTTAGAAATTGATTGAGACAGACAAACAGGGTGCATAAGGATTGATGATGAGCAGAAGATTACATGATGGACAAGATGGAGAATGGATTGAAGTGTCAATGCCCTTTCATTCTTTGCATCTCCTTGTGGCCTCTCCTTAAAGAAATACATTCTTCTGCATGATGAATTTCTTTAGTATCCCAAAGCCATACAAACGTTTCCCTCTGTGGGATAATCAGCACTGGTTGGCAGTAAAATGAAGGGTGCATGCTCATTCTGTTGCTAGATCATTAAAATTATGCCAAACAATGTGGGCCCAATTCACAAAAGCTTTTTCACCCGTAAATTTATGTTTATGGTTAAAAAGTCTTTTTATTCCTGTTAGGAATAACCGGAAGGATTCATGACAGGTTTAAATAGTTTTACTGTTGTGTAATTTCCAACCACAACTGCTTAGCATTACACAGTCATAAGCTCCTATACAGTCACCAGAACAAGTCATAGTTTGCCTTGTAGATTTGCGAGTACTCGCAAACTTGTGAGTCTGTGGCAATTCACAAACTCTGAGCTGAGTAGCAATTCACAAACTCTGAGCTGACTGTTTCCTACCCTGGAAATGGTTAGCATTTTAATCCAGCAAATGGTTGGAGTTACTTCACTTCCAGATTTGGAAGAGGAATGGATCACCTCCAATGTGTTTTCCCCATTGTGAAGCCTGTTCTCCTAGAAGATGCTTCTCCAGGGGGGAAACTAATTTACCCCTGGAGAAACATAGAATAGAAAAAAAAATCGATTTTCCACAGGATGCTGCATTTGTACAGTGCATATTTTTACACTGTGTAAAATTACACATTGGGGATATGGAAGCCCAGAAAATATATGGCAATCCCATTAGTAGACATGGGTCAGTTTTCCTTCCATATCTCTGGGAATGATTGTGAATTGTAAAAATGTGAAAATTACTTTAAAACTGAAATGTATATCTCTGTACATACTTTAAACAATGTTTTAATCGGCCTCTATGTATCCAAGCCTGGACATTCCTTTTAAGAATCATTATTACCATGTTTCTTTATCCAGATGGTTCAATAGAAATAGGGAAACACTTTATCATCCTGAATACTCTTAATATGTTCCTCATCTGCATTTTGCAACAGCATAGAGAAATGCTTCTTACAGGAAATCTTTGCCTGACTCGCAAACATTTTCATTAGTCTATGTTTACATTCCCTTCAATAAATGATTGTAATGGACATTGTAACTACTGTATCCCTATTTTTAACTTTCACAATAGGTGCCTAATTCTCACTTTATCACTGCATGGAATATCATTATTATAGGCACTCCTCTCTTGCAGACCTCTTCTCAGCTTCTTTACTTCTTCCATATCACTTTATTTAGCTTTTAGATATTGTTCCCCTGACCTGTGTCCTTGGGGTACTAATCTAACCTCTGGACTATCCTTTCAATGTTTGGAATATCCTCCTATCCTCTTTTTTCCCTGAACTATACATTGTTTTGTTCTATCCCTAATCCTTTCCTTTTTCTTTTTTGTACACCTGATTTTGCTTTTTTCTTTAAGTTCATGTATTTATTTCCCAATGTGGTTACTTTTGGATATTTACCCATATATAATGCTCTGATATCCATAAGGATCTGAATACCACTGTATGCAGTTCAAAATGAATAAGTACAATGAGTTGTGAGAGGTAAGAACAGCTAAGTCACTTGCGGATTAATGACTTATCATAGTTAAGCAAAGAAGTTGAAAACTAAGAGGCTAACACAGCACAAAGCTCAAGTCTGTCTCCAACAGAACTTCTGTTTTAAGAGTTCATAGTAGTTGCCACATTATCATGGCCCAACAGCTAAACTCGGCATGTCGTAAATGATACTTATATACTACTTTTGCTGTTCCAATCACACAGCCTATATTTGTTTTATTCCAAGAATACTGAACTATCCAGGATACAATTTAAATGCCTACTCTGTATTAGTTACTCAAGTAACCACAGTAAGAAGGGTAGGCTTATGTGAGGACTAGCAATATCAGTGAGAACTTGATCCATTTTCCACTAGGATTGATATTGAGGAGAAGGCTTGTTCGTTATGAAGTTTACCAATGTTTTTGCCAGGCGACAAGAGGGAAGATGTGCTTAATTCATTCATAAATAAAACCTAACAAAGAAGAAAATACATGTTTAATGAAGGAAATTAATTTGATAAGGTGTTTGATAATATAGCCTTATAGCCCGCTGCCTCAGGCTATACCAGTTGTTAAAGGCCCTGATCCCGAGTTATTGGCCCGAGCCACAGGCGAGGGCCTATAACGAGGGAGAGGGCCTTTAACAACTGGTATAGCCTGAGGCAGAAGGGCTATAAGGCTATTAGAACATTCCACCCACTAAGGGTAGAATGTTCTAAATTAAAAATGGAGAAACAAAAGGACAAACATTGGAATGTTGGAGTGCTGGGCTTATACCAGCCATTATAAGCCCAGAGCTACTCCATTGTCTTCAATGGAGCTCCAAACATTCCAATGTTCTAATCATGTTTAAAAGATTTGATAATGCCAGGTGATCTAAACATAAATGTTTCCAACCCTTTATAGATAGGGAAGAAGACAGGCTTTTAAGATCCCAGTCACATATAAATTTAGTTTGAGAACAGATTCAAGAAAGTGAAAGTTAACAATTTTCATTGCGCAAAATGAAATGTGTGAATGAAATGCGGGCTTTAAGGGGAGAGGAAAAAACAGTTAACACAAAGCAGGCTGTCGATCGTTCATTTTCTATAAAATACCAGACAATTTCTAGTACAAAACAGGAAATTTCACCAGTAGTGACAAAGGGAAGTGATCACAAACCTTTGGTAGTCAAGTTTAGGTTGCAGAGAGAACATTAGGCGAAATTCATTACATCTAGGGATAATGATCTGGTACTACCTGGTTATGTACATTATCACAATGCCCTCTTTATTGCATTGCCTTGCATTCTGCTGTACTATACAATGGTTTTTATTATTTATATAGAACATTCAGTGTAGAGACTATGTTGAAGTGTAATGGTGGGTCAATGTTTGGATTGAAATATCACACTTGAAGGAAAAGTAAGGTCTTTGCATTACTTTGGAATTCCAAATAATTAGAAAGCTTTTAGGTTCTGGCTCAAGCAGAGTTACAGAGCTGGGCTTTCTATGTGGCAAAGCAGGTTCCACTGAAGTGGGATTTGCTAAACCTAGAAAGAGTGAGAGGCAGTACACATCTTGAGTGGAGGATCTTTCTTAGTTGGTAAGTGATGAATTTGAGTTGTAGAACAATAGACCAAGCATCATGGATGACTCAGTGCACAATGCAAAGTGCCTTGAAGGATATATGCCTCTGGGAGTCAGTAAAGAGCTTGAAGGATAGGGTTGATGTAGGTATGTGTTTAGATATGTAGTAAAAGGCTTACATGCATTGGACAAAGCCTGGGACACCTACATATAGTATATTAGTTCAATATAGACCGCCGGCGGGAACTAGATCTATAGTAGCTTACAGTCACTGAGGAAACCCAATTATGGAAAGATGCATTTGATAGGTCCCCAGGGTGAAGAAGGCTTTAGTAATCTGGTTTATGTGATAGAAGAGAGACGTTGGTGGCCATGATCACCCAAGGCATCTGACCTTCCTAGTAGCAGTCTCAGGGCCATTAGGCAATAGGTTGGTAAATGGGCCCATATTTGCAAATACTACCCAAATTCGTCCATTGAATGAAAAGTTTGATATAACTTGCACATACTACGTTCTTTTCAATGAGAGGGGCCCTGCTTGGGGATCATACAGTGTTCTTATAACAAGAATCAGAAACTGGTAACCGATGGAGCAATGAAAACATTGCTTTCTGTGCTTTCATGATGGTTGGCATGTGTCACGCAACATCGTCAAAGTATATGAAATAGACTTTCAAGATGGGCAGTCACCACTACAACCTTTGCCAATGCCAGAGCATTTTAAAAGTATTTGGCATTGGCACAGCCAATAGCGGTGGCTAACATGATACGGGAGAGGGTCTGCAGGAGAGACGCGGGTAAGGGAGAGAAGATTTGGGAAAGGGGACACCAAAAGGCACAGGAAAGTGCTGCTGGACAACATTCAGTTTATCACCAAGCCTGCCACCCAGTGCCTGGTGTAATGCAGGTGAGTCAATTGTATCTCCAGTCTCTCATACAGGGAGACCTGTGGTATGCTCAATATCGTCCTTGAACTGGGGGGAGGAAGGAAGGGAGTGAGAGGCAGAGGAGTGCAGAGAGAGAGAGCAAAGAGTGTAAGTGCTTTACTGCGATGCAGGGAGGTGAAACAGGGAGTGGCAGAGATCGAGGGAACGAGTGCAAGGGCTATCTATATGCAGAGGCGTAGCTAGAGCTTGTGGCGCCCGGGGCTATCCCTCAGATTGCCGCCCTGGGGGGGGGGGTGCTGGGGAAAAAGGACGGCGAGCACTTGAAAGAGGTACGAGAGACACTTAGTATCGCCGCTAATAGTTACCTCGATCATGCAAGTTACATGCACATACATGACACGGTCCAAGGCTACACAATTGAATACACCGGTGACTGGCAGTGCAAAAGAGAACACACAGACAGCATGATCTATCTGGGGACTCAGAAAAACCGCATGTGACATCCATCAGAGAGCTGCGTGAACAATTACCTGGTAATCCCCTCAGCACAATGCAAACATGCACATACATGACACTGTTCAGGGATCCATCATCTACAGCTGACATTAAATGACCATACATCATGGTCCCCCCATTAAAGCAGTGGGGACCTGCACAAACGTGATGTGCTCTGGGGACCCAAAACCAACTTAACAGTGTCGAAGCCTGTGATTCTGGTGGAAATACAGAGATTCGGCGCAACGTTAAGGGTTAACCGTCACAAATGTAATTCGGAAATTAATTACAATAAAAGAAAGCAAACAATGCAATGGAATGTTGAAAGATGCTACCTGAGAATCAAGCCCTGGGGATTAATGTTTGATAGGTGGTGAAGCATGTTCTACCACAGTGATGTGGGCCAAGAATGGTCAATGTTTCGAAATAAAGAAATGTGCAGGGCAAATAAATAGATACAAGACAAAGACGACATGAAGCACGTTAAGTGTGATTGTCAGCTGCTAAAATACAAGTGAAATACATCTAGATTAAAGGAAGTAGATGTACATAGGTGAGTCTTGAGCAAACCAGGTAGGCTGCATTATGCTAAACTTACATGAGATGCTGTTGGGTGTGTCTATTTAAATATATTGCCAAAATAATACCACACATTATGACTAAATTAAAGAAGACAATAACAATCAAACTGAAAATGAAGGGATGTAAAGCGAGGGAATCGAACCCTGGATGTACATGAGATAATCATGGAGATTATGGGATGGGCTGTATTGTGCTATACTACTGTGACCCCCTGTTAGATGTGCCCATTAAAATATATTACCACATTAAGTTAAAATAATTTGAGTAAGCTACATCTGAATTATACATTAGAGAAGAAAATTGTGCAATCTACATGACTTATATGGGGGTACTGCCAGAGAGATTCACCCCTTGATGTGCATGGACAAGTCACAGATGATACACAGTAAGAAGCGTTCTACTGTACATTGTTGTTTTGAGTAGTTCCAACGTCAGTTGGTAAAGAGCAGCCTCAAAGTGCATAGCTGCCAAGCTTTCAGATTGCTATGTGATATTTTCATAATTTTATTGTAATTATGAGTCCGCCGCCGCAGACATTTGCACCAGTTTTAGTCTTCTTAGAGTTTCTCATTGCTCAAATGGGTGTAATTACTGATATATATATGTTTCCCTCGTCTTCATTGCTTGAGTTTTTCTCGCAAAAAGTGTCACTCATAGTCGTTGAAATGTCACTCATAATTACAATTTAATTATGAAAATGTCACACATAGCAATTTGAAACCTTGGCAGCTATGCCACAGCAGTCATGTTATTCTCTGTACTCGAGGTGAGCAAGTGGCAGGCACACTGCGCCGGTTTTCGCAACAGATAATCTGACCCTACTACAATATCTGACTTGGCTGAAATTTACAGAAACGTCCTTTTGTTATTAGTGGCACGGCGCTCACTGTCAATGAGAGTGGTGCAGATCTGAGTCCTCGTTTTGGTTAATAGTACGATCAGCTTAGAAGGGCACTAGATGCTTCAGTTTCTGGTGCTTTCCAGCAGTTTTAACATCTTGTTAGAGTGTCATGTTGCTCAAATGGGTGTAACTGCTGATATTTATATGTTTTCCTAGTCTTCTTTGCTTGATTTTGCTCGCGAAAAAGTGTCACTCATAGTCGTTGGAATGTCACTCATAATTACACTGAAATTATGAAAATGTCACACTTGGCAATCTCAAACCTTGGCAGCTGAGGGATAGCCACGGGCGCCACAAGCTCTAGCTACGCCTCTGGCAGGATATGCACTCCCATGGGGTTCTAAAATTCAAATCAAAGAAAAAAGATAATGTAATGACGTTAGCAACAAATTATCCTGAGCACTACTCAGTATATATTATAAAATCAAAGTCCAGTCCGTCTTCTTGTAACTCCAATGTTTATTCCAGGTAGAAAAATAGCCAACACGTGTTTCGTCAGGTCTGATGCATCCGCATCTCTGACTTCATCAGGGCTATAAACAAATTAATAACATATATATGAGTCACACTAAACTTTTATTAAATAGAATCCCCTTCACCACAACACCCATGTGTTCGATAATCTCAAGGTGATTCATAAATAACAACCACTCCAACTGGAATGGTCACAATAAATATCATAAAATTATTTATGTCATAGAAAGAGGGAATTCAATAAACAATATTAATTATTTCACAAAAAATTAAAAAACAATCATTGTCACTTCACGTGCGTACAGTATATCCATACTATAAACACAAAACAATAATCATTAAAGTGCATCAACAACACACAGACCTATTATGTATAGTGCATAGACCACCACCTAACCCGTAACCAGCATCAATTCACTTTTCAGTTGTTCCGGATAATGAGCTCACCTTATACAATATCTCTCTAGTCCAGACATCCACTGCTTGACATAGACTTATATACAGTCAATAGTCTTATATGGGCCTCCATCCAGGATATCCAAAATTCAAAATACGTTTTCTCTAACCTGTAGGTAATATAAGTGCATCAGAAAACCTGATCTATCACCCAAATATACACTTCCTACAACTAATCATAACAATAATAAGAATTATGCGCATCCACATATTAAGGTGCAAAACATAATCAAACTATCTGATTCTCTATCAAATCAATCTGTTGCAAATGTAAAACTCACGTCATGCCTAATAAACGGAAATTACACATACCCAATCAAACAGATTACACTATACCAACAGCAGTTACTATAGCCCAAAATAAATCAGTGTTCTGCAATAAAACTGTCCAATACTACGGAAACAATCATATCCGATCACACAATTCCGCACTTTTAGAATGCTTGAGTTGCATCACCGAGCTCATGGCTTGCCACGTGTTATCTACGGCCAGTATATTATTTAAAAGACCCCCGATTACACTAGGTGTCCTAGCAACTTAATAAAATTCACAACTATACCCATACACACGACAAACATTATCAGTACTCACCCGAGTAGCAGAGAGTACTCCTCACTCGTCTTGACGGCGTTTAGCTCAAGCGCCATCTTGAATCTCTCTTATTTATAGCGGACCCGAAATCAGTTACCTAAGCGTTACTAGTAACCACTACTTAAGGATGCTTGAACAATTAAAAACAGCCTTCATATCTAAAACCAATATCCTAACATGCAAATCAATTGCATGTAATTGTAATACATCATGGTATATAAAGCTAAAAACCAACATTATCCTTACACAAGATGGCCGCTAATACCTTCAAATATATGACGGAGTTCAACATAAGTAATGAAGCTACACTCGTCATCCATACAAAGTTTTTTATATCCAAAGAAGGCTTTATTACTACCTTTGATATGCGCAAAATAACGTATATCGCTGATTTGCTAATTACATCGCACATGAACCAAAATAAACCAAATTCAATAAACTACGGATCTCGTAACTATCTTCTCGCCATTAATAAAAACCTGAGAAATCACCAAATATCATAATGGCATTAGATGCACTATCAAGATTAGGTGAAATATTTAAAATTTACATATTATACAACTACATGAGACTACTATCATAGACGTCCCTATTAATTAAAATATCACAAATTCTCCCACAGTTGTCTATCCTATGTATGGTGACTTTAAACCATCCATTCAAAGATGGAGGCTACAAATTCTGCATATATTCTAGAAGGTGAGCCCACCCACACGGAACAACTAAATTATCAATCAGAAATCTATTGCAAAATCACAAAGCAGGACATCATCAATAATCAAATTAAACAACCTAACGTGAAGCTAGGAAACATACAATTATATACATTGATGCGTGTTACACAGACTACGCAACGTGACAATACTATTCCACTACTTATAAAGCTTCATCTCTTACATATTAAGGAACTCCAGTTTTAATAATCAGCATCACAGTATATACATTCCAAATGGCCCAATCCATCCATATCATGTACCTAGAAAATATTGCATCTCATGATCCATATTGAGTCCCCGTTCCACAGATTTCAATGTCATTATCCAACGTGCCTCATTCTGCCTCAACCTCAACTCCCTATTACCCCCTCTAGGGTTACTGGGTGTCATCTGTAAACCATGGAATCTAAATTCTAGATGTTTACCCTGAGCAGTACAGTCGCACATGTGCTGTGCTATCGGGTATCTCATATCTCGTTGCTTGACTGCTCTAAAATGCTCCATAATTCTCTCTCTCATTGGTCGGATGGTACTGCCAACATAAATCATCGCACAACTACAAATCAATACGTATACTACATACTTAGTCATACAATCAATGTGGGTCTTGATTTTAAACGTAGATGAACCATTAAAACTAAAATCCTGGATACCATCCATGGCTAACCTACACATACTGCAGTGGCCGCATTTATGCGAGCCAATCGTCATAGTATGTAACCACGTTTCTGGTCTCAATATGGGTGGATAGCTTGGACTAATAATCCCTCGTATAGAGTTACCTTTCTTATAAGTGATACTGGGATAGTCCCTCACATGGCTCTGCAGGTCCTTATCCATTCTCAACAAGGGCCAGTGTCTTTTAAGTATATTATACAGCTTGTTTGAGTAGGGATGATAATTAGTAATTAATCTCACAGTACTCCCCTTATTTCCAACACTTGTATCTGCTCTATCTTTCAAAGTATTTGTACGTATAAGGTTCCGTGCCCTAGTCTCAGCCTGATTCACCACATCCTTACTATAACCTCGTTTGAGGAAACGTCCCCTCATGTCTTTCAAGTTCCAGTCAAATGCATGTTCCTGGCTACAATTTCTACGTGCCCGTAGCATCTCGCCATAGGGGATAGAATTAATTTGACTTTTAGGATGCGCACTATCTGCATGCAACACAGAATTGCATGAAGTGGGCTTACGGTGCATACGGCTATGGATTTGATCACCTACAATATAGAGCTCAACATCCAAGAACACTAGCTCCGTTCTACTCTGAGTCATCGTGAACTTCATATTATGATCATTGTTGTTAAGAAACTCAAAGAACAGATCCAGTTTACAAGAGGAGCCTGTCCAAATCATTATGCAATCGTCGAGGAATCGACCCCAATAATGTATATCATCAGTCAATTCTCGTCCGCGAGGTCCCCAGATATGCACTGTCTCGAACCAGCCCATAAACAGGCTGGCGAAAGACGGCGCAAACCTGGATCCCATCGCGGTACCACACAGTTGCTTATACCACTCACCGTTAAAGAGAAACATATTGTTTTTAAGTATCAAACGTGACATCTCAATCAACATTTCTGAGTGAGACATGTACTCTACTCGTCGTTGGTCCAAAAAATAACCCAGTGCATGCAACCCTATTTCATGTTCTATATTGGTGTAAAGCGAGACAACATCAAAAGATACCAAGGTCATACCCGGTTCCCACTTTACATCACACAACATGTTTAACAAATGCTTAGTATCACGTATGTACGAGGGTAAATTGGATACATGTGGTCGTAAATAAACATCAACATATTGAGAGAGTTTCTCTGTGGGCCCCCCGTTCCCTGAAATAATGGGTCTACCAGGGGAAATTGAAGTCTTTTATGCACCTTAGGCAAGGTGTACAAACAGGGAAATCTTGGTCGATCAACCACTAAAAATCTATATTCATCCTCATTTATAAGCTCATGTTCACGCCAATCTTTCAGATGTCCATTAACAATGCGGGTGACGTCATATGTTGGATTACAGCTCAATTTGATATAGCACTTATTATCTTTAAGTTGCTCAAAGATTTCATTATCATATTCAACTTTACTCATGACCACCATACACCCACCTTTATCAGCTTCCCGAACAATTACACTCTGATCTTGTGCCAATTCATACAAGGCTACTCTTTCCTGAGGGGTCAAGTTATTTTTAAAATGGTAATCCTTATATTTGTTTTTGTTTTCTTGCCATTTGTCAATATCTGTTAATACAGCTTTATAGAATAAATCAATATTGTTACCACTTTGTAACTGTGGGGTCCAACGTGACTTAGCTTTAAGACCACTGTCCTCACTTAGATCATGATTTAGCTCTAGCTCTTGTAATAATTTATGAACTGTTACAGGATCTTCTTCATTCTCAGTAATTGACAACAGCATCGCTGTATTCTTAATATCAGCAATGGTACAAGATATAGGCAGTCTGTCACATACATCACTTATATTAGACGGTTCTCTGTTTGCAAAGAATTTCTTTAATTTCAGCTGTCTAATAAACCTATACAGATCAATTTTTGTATCAACAACATCATATATTTTAACAGGACAAAACCTCATCCCCTTACTGAGTACTGAGATCATTTCTCTCGTAAGAATTTTATCTGATAGATTGACCACCTTCATTTCCAAATCCGACCTCTCATCTACTGCTGTTTGTTCCACGATCTGGTCTGCATACCTCGTCTTTCTCCTGGTGTATTGCCCCCTCTGCACCCCCTCCTGGTTTTGGTGTTTCTCCTCCTTTCGCCCTCATGTTTTGCTCCTTGTTTCCCATCCTTATTCTCCATACTTCCCTTAAAAAAGCACTGGATTGATTAGAGGTTCCTTCTCCAGGGTCCTCATCCCCACTACTGGACACATTAGTAATTGATGTTGCACTCTTTTCACTAAAAGATGATGTCCTACTAGCACCTGCTATAACATCCTGTTTAACCAAATAATCAAAACGTTTAGCAAACGTGAAGACTCTACCACTCAAGTAGTCAGCCTCATCTCTCTTGAGCTTACGTGCTTTACGTTGCTTAATATCATCCTCATGTTTACCGAGGATCCCTTCCAGAATATCATAGTTCTTCTTAGTTGCCTCATCCAATTTCAAATCAGCTATCTCTTTTTCCAATACTTGAATCTCACCTACTAGTGTCTCCACCTTCCTACTTGCATTCTCTATAAGAATATTCATCAAATTATTCGAATTGCTGGTTAATTCTTTCTCCCATTGAGCTAAAAGATCTTGCTCCAAGTCATCATAAGTTGGAAAGAGTTGCGACCGTAATCCGCGAGGCACTCTACCCAATCTCTGATACTGCCTCAATGTTGCTCCATCCCACCATTTAGACGCTTCTACTTTTTTCAACCTTTCTAAACGTATAAACTTCTGTTTTAATCCCTCTTTCACTTTAGTATTACCCTGGGTTACTGCTTTATTGATAGCAACCCCTGCACTCAAATCTTTAAATAAGTCCTCAGCTACCTTGTCTCTATCTCTCCTCAAACTCATTTTGAGCACTTACTCCGTTTCTCCTGATTTCCTCGGGGATATAAATGCCGCACACCTTAATTTAACAGAATAACAAAAGCTGAATGTGGCAAGGCTCTATGCGCAAAGTTTGTCCACAGTAATCCCCACAGTCATATGCAGAAATATCCAATTGTGTGCTCCAAGGAAGAGGGCAGCCACTCGTACCCACAAAACTGGACCAGAAAAATCCGGTCCTACAATAAACAACAAATTATCCTGAGCACTACTCAGTATATATTATAAAATCAAAGTCCAGTCCGTCTTCTTGTAACTCCAATGTTTATTCCAGGTAGAAAAATAGCCAACACGTGTTTCGTCAGGTCTGATGCATCCGCATCTCTGACTTCATCAGGGCTATAAACAAATTAATAACATATATATGAGTCACACTAAACTTTTATTAAATAGAATCCCCTTCACCACAACACCCATGTGTTCGATAATCTCAAGGTGATTCATAAATAACAACCACTCCAACTGGAATGGTCACAATAAATATCATAAAATTATTTATGTCATAGAAAGAGGGAATTCAATAAACAATATTAATTATTTCACAACTGTGGGAGAATTTGTGATATTTTAATTAATAGGGACGTCTATGATAGTAGTCTCATGTAGTTGTATAATATGTAAATTTTAAATATTTCACCTAATCTTGATAGTGCATCTAATGCCATTATGATATTTGGTGATTTCTCAAGTTTTTATTAATGGCGAGAAGATAGTTACGAGATCCGTAGTTTATTAAATTTGGTTTATTTTGGTTCATGTGCGATGTAATTAGCAAATCAGCGATATACGTTATTTTGCGCATATCAAAGGTAGTAATAAAGCCTTCTTTGGATATAAAAAAACTTTGTATGGATGACGAGTGTAGCTTCATTACTTATGTTGAACTCCGTCATATATTTAAAGGTATTAGCGGCCATCTTGTGTAAGGATAATGTTGGTTTTTAGCTTTATATACCATGATGTATTACAATTACATGCAATTGATTTGCATGTTAGGATATTGGTTTTAGATATGAAGGCTGTTTTTAATTGTTCAAGCATCCTTAAGTAGTGGTTACTAGTAACGCTTAGGTAACTGATTTCGGGTCCGCTATAAATAAGAGAGATTCAAGATGGCGCTTGAGCTAAACGCCGTCAAGACGAGTGAGGAGTACTCTCTGCTAC
Source organism: Calotriton arnoldi (assembly GCA_963921515.1). Lineage (NCBI taxonomy): Eukaryota > Metazoa > Chordata > Amphibia > Caudata > Salamandridae > Calotriton > Calotriton arnoldi. Next base: position 824,887 of record CAWUFW010001865.1, on the reverse strand, counting down.
TCGGGTGAGTACTGATAATGTTTGTCGTGTGTATGGGTATAGTTGTGAATTTTATTAAGTTGCTAGGACACCTAGTGAAATCGGGGGTCTTTTAAATAATATACTGGCCGTAGATAACACGTGGCAAGCCATGAGCTCGGTGATGCAACTCAAGCATTCTAAAAGTGCGGAATTGTGTGATCGGATATGATTGTTTCCGTAGTATTGGACAGTTTTATTGCAGAACACTGATTTATTTTGGGCTATAGTAACTGCTGTTGGTATAGTGTAATCTGTTTGATTGGGTATGTGTAATTTCCGTTTATTAGGCATGACGTGAGTTTTACATTTGCAACAGATTGATTTGATAGAGAATCAGATAGCTTGATTATGTTTTGCACCTTAATATGTGGATGCGCATAATTCTTATTATTGTTATGATTAGTTGTAGGAAGTGTATATTTGGGTGATAGATCAGGTTTTCTGATGCACTTATATTACCTACAGGTTAGAGAAAACGTATTTTGAATTTTGGATATCCTGGATGGAGGCCCATATAAGACTATTGACTGTATATAAGTCTATGTCAAGCAGTGGATGTCTGGACTAGAGAGATATTGTATAAGGTGAGCTCATTATCCGGAACAACTGAAAAGTGAATTGATGCTGGTTACGGGTTAGGTGGTGGTCTATGCACTATACATAATAGGTCTGTGTGTTGTTGATGCACTTTAATGATTATTGTTTTGTGTTTATAGTATGGATATACTGTACGCACGTGAAGTGACAATGATTGTTTTTTAATTTTTGTGAAATAATTAATATTGTTTATTGAATTCCCTCTTTCTATGACATAAATAATTTTATGATATTTATTGTGACCATTCCAGTTGGAGTGGTTGTTATTTATGAATCACCTTGAGATTATCGAACACATGGGTGTTGTGGTGAAGGGGATTCTATTTAATAAAAGTTTAGTGTGACTCATATATATGTTATTAATTTGTTTATAGCCCTGATGAAGTCAGAGATGCGGATGCATCAGACCTGACGAAACACGTGTTGGCTATTTTTCTACCTGGAATAAACATTGGAGTTACAAGAAGACGGACTGGACTTTGATTTTATAATATATACTGAGTAGTGCTCAGGATAATTTGTTGTTTATTGTAGGACCGGATTTTTCTGGTCCAGTTTTGTGGGTACGAGTGGCTGCACTCTTCCTTGGAGCACACAATTGGATATTTCTGCATATGACTGTGGGGATTACTGTGGACAAACTTTGCGCATAGAGCCTTGCCACATTCAGCTTTTGTTATTCTGTTAAATTAAGGTGTGCGGCATTTATATCCCCGAGGAAATCAGGAGAAACTGAGTAAGTGCTCAAAATGAGTTTGAGGAGAGATAGAGACAAGGTAGCTGAGGACTTATTTAAAGATTTGAGTGCAGGGGTTGCTATCAATAAAGCAGTAACCCAGGGTAATACTAAAGTGAAAGAGGGATTAAAACAGAAGTTTATACGTTTAGAAAGGTTGAAAAAAGTAGAAGCGTCTAAATGGTGGGATGGAGCAACATTGAGGCAGTATCAGAGATTGGGTAGAGTGCCTCGCGGATTACGGTCGCAACTCTTTCCAATTTATGATGACTTGGAGCAAGATCTTTTAGCTCAATGGGAGAAAGAATTAACCAGCAATTCGAATAATTTGATGAATATTCTTATAGAGAATGCAAGTAGGAAGGTGGAGACACTAGTAGGTGAGATTCAAGTATTGGAAAAAGAGATAGCTGATTTGAAATTGGATGAGGCAACTAAGAAGAACTATGATATTCTGGAAGGGATCCTCGGTAAACATGAGGATGATATTAAGCAACGTAAAGCACGTAAGCTCAAGAGAGATGAGGCTGACTACTTGAGTGGTAGAGTCTTCACGTTTGCTAAACGTTTTGATTATTTGGTTAAACAGGATGTTATAGCAGGTGCTAGTAGGACATCATCTTTTAGTGAAAAGAGTGCAACATCAATTACTAATGTGTCCAGTAGTGGGGATGAGGACCCTGGAGAAGGAACCTCTAATCAATCCAGTGCTTTTTTAAGGGAAGTATGGAGAATAAGGATGGGAAACAAGGAGCAAAACATGAGGGCGAAAGGAGGAGAAACACCAAAACCAGGAGGGGGTGCAGAGGGGGCAATACACCAGGAGAAAGACGAGGTATGCAGACCAGATCGTGGAACAAACAGCAGTAGATGAGAGGTCGGATTTGGAAATGAAGGTGGTCAATCTATCAGATAAAATTCTTACGAGAGAAATGATCTCAGTACTCAGTAAGGGGATGAGGTTTTGTCCTGTTAAAATATATGATGTTGTTGATACAAAAATTGATCTGTATAGGTTTATTAGACAGCTGAAATTAAAGAAATTCTTTGCAAACAGAGAACCGTCTAATATAAGTGATGTATGTGACAGACTGCCTATATCTTGTACCATTGCTGATATTAAGAATACAGCGATGCTGTTGTCAATTACTGAGAATGAAGAAGATCCTGTAACAGTTCATAAATTATTACAAGAGCTAGAGCTAAATCATGATCTAAGTGAGGACAGTGGTCTTAAAGCTAAGTCACGTTGGACCCCACAGTTACAAAGTGGTAACAATATTGATTTATTCTATAAAGCTGTATTAACAGATATTGACAAATGGCAAGAAAACAAAAACAAATATAAGGATTACCGTTTTAAAAATAACTTGACCCCTCAGGAAAGAGTAGCCTTGTATGAATTGGCACAAGATCAGAGTGTAATTGTTCGGGAAGCTGATAAAGGTGGGTGTATGGTGGTCATGAGTAAAGTTGAATATGATAATGAAATCTTTGAGCAACTTAAAGATAATAAGTGCTATATCAAATTGAGCTGTAATCCAACATATGACGTCACCCGCATTGTTAATGGACATCTGAAAGATTGGCGTGAACATGAGCTTATAAATGAGGATGAATATAGATTTTTAGTGGTTGATCGACCAAGATTTCCCTGTTTGTACACCTTGCCTAAGGTGCATAAAAGACTTCAATTTCCCCTGGTAGACCCATTATTTCAGGGAACGGGGGGCCCACAGAGAAACTCTCTCAATATGTTGATGTTTATTTACGACCACATGTATCCAATTTACCCTCGTACATACGTGATACTAAGCATTTGTTAAACATGTTGTGTGATGTAAAGTGGGAACCGGGTATGACCTTGGTATCTTTTGATGTTGTCTCGCTTTACACCAATATAGAACATGAAATAGGGTTGCATGCACTGGGTTATTTTTTGGACCAACGACGAGTAGAGTACATGTCTCACTCAGAAATGTTGATTGAGATGTCACGTTTGATACTTAAAAACAATATGTTTCTCTTTAACGGTGAGTGGTATAAGCAACTGTGTGGTACCGCGATGGGATCCAGGTTTGCGCCGTCTTTCGCCAGCCTGTTTATGGGCTGGTTCGAGACGGTGCATATCTGGGGACCTCGCGGACGAGAATTGACTGATGATATACATTATTGGGGTCGATTCCTCGACGATTGCATAATGATTTGGACAGGCTCCTCTTGTAAACTGGATCTGTTCTTTGAGTTTCTTAACAACAATGATCATAATATGAAGTTCACGATGACTCAGAGTAGAACGGAGCTAGTGTTCTTGGATGTTGAGCTCTATATTGTAGGTGATCAAATCCATAGCCGTATGCACCGTAAGCCCACTTCATGCAATTCTGTGTTGCATGCAGATAGTGCGCATCCTAAAAGTCAAATTAATTCTATCCCCTATGGCGAGATGCTACGGGCACGTAGAAATTGTAGCCAGGAACATGCATTTGACTGGAACTTGAAAGACATGAGGGGACGTTTCCTCAAACGAGGTTATAGTAAGGATGTGGTGAATCAGGCTGAGACTAGGGCACGGAACCTTATACGTACAAATACTTTGAAAGATAGAGCAGATACAAGTGTTGGAAATAAGGGGAGTACTGTGAGATTAATTACTAATTATCATCCCTACTCAAACAAGCTGTATAATATACTTAAAAGACACTGGCCCTTGTTGAGAATGGATAAGGACCTGCAGAGCCATGTGAGGGACTATCCCAGTAACACTTATAAGAAAGGTAACTCTATACGAGGGATTATTAGTCCAAGCTATCCACCCATATTGAGACCAGAAACGTGGTTACATACTATGACGATTGGCTCGCATAAATGCGGCCACTGCAGTATGTGTAGGTTAGCCATGGATGTTATCCAGGATTTTAGTTTTAATGGTTCATCTACGTTTAAAATCAAGACCCACATTGATTGTATGACTAAGTATGTAGTATACGTATTGATTTGTAGTTGTGCGATGATTTATGTTGGCAGTACCATCCGACCAATGAGAGAGAGAATTATGGAGCATTTTAGAGCAGTCAAGCAACGAGATATGAGATACCCGATAGCACAGCACATGTGCGACTGTACTGCTCAGGGTAAACATCTAGAATTTAGATTCCATGGTTTACAGATGACACCCAGTAACCCTAGAGGGGGTAATAGGGAGTTGAGGTTGAGGCAGAATGAGGCACGTTGGATAATGACATTGAAATCTGTGGAACGGGGACTCAATATGGATCATGAGATGCAATATTTTCTAGGTACATGATATGGATGGATTGGGCCATTTGGAATGTATATACTGTGATGCTGATTATTAAAACTGGAGTTCCTTAATATGTAAGAGATGAAGCTTTATAAGTAGTGGAATAGTATTGTCACGTTGCGTAGTCTGTGTAACACGCATCAATGTATATAATTGTATGTTTCCTAGCTTCACGTTAGGTTGTTTAATTTGATTATTGATGATGTCCTGCTTTGTGATTTTGCAATAGATTTCTGATTGATAATTTAGTTGTTCCGTGTATGTGGGCTCACCTTCTAGAATATATGCAGAATTTGTAGCCTCCATCTTTGAATGGAGGGTTTAAAGTCACCATACATAGGATAGACAACTGTGGGAGAATTTGTGATATTTTAATTAATAGGGACGTCTATGATAGTAGTCTCATGTAGTTGTATAATATGTAAATTTTAAATATTTCACCTAATCTTGATAGTGCATCTAATGCCATTATGATATTTGGTGATTTCTCAGGTTTTTATTAATGGCGAGAAGATAGTTACGAGATCCGTAGTTTATTGAATTTGGTTTATTTTGGTTCATGTGCGATGTAATTAGCAAATCAGCGATATACGTTATTTTGCGCATATCAAAGGTAGTAATAAAGCCTTCTTTGGATATAAAAAAACTTTGTATGGATGACGAGTGTAGCTTCATTACTTATGTTGAACTCCGTCATATATTTGAAGGTATTAGCGGCCATCTTGTGTAAGGATAATGTTGGTTTTTAGCTTTATATACCATGATGTATTACAATTACATGCAATTGATTTGCATGTTAGGATATTGGTTTTAGATATGAAGACTGTTTTTAATTGTTCAAGCATCCTTAAGTAGTGGTTACTAGTAACGCTTAGGTAACTGATTTCGGGTCCGCTATAAATAAGAGAGATTCAAGATGGCGCTTGAGCTAAACGCCGTCAAGACGAGTGAGGAGTACTCTCTGCTACTCGGGTGAGTACTGATAATGTTTGTCGTGTGTATGGGTATAGTTGTGAATTTTATTAAGTTGCTAGGACACCTAGTGAAATCGGGGGTCTTTTAAATAATATACTGGCCGTAGATAACACGTGGCAAGCCATGAGCTCGGTGATGCAACTCAAGCATTCTAAAAGTGCGGAATTGTGTGATCGGATATGATTGTTTCCGTAGTATTGGACAGTTTTATTGCAGAACACTGATTTATTTTGGGCTATAGTAACTGCTGTTGGTATAGTGTAATCTGTTTGATTGGGTATGTGTAATTTCCGTTTATTAGGCATGACGTGAGTTTTACATTTGCAACAGATTGATTTGATAGAGAATCAGATAGTTTGATTATGTTTTGCACCTTAATATGTGGATGCGCATAATTCTTATTATTGTTATGATTAGTTGTAGGAAGTGTATATTTGGGTGATAGATTAGGTTTTCTGATGCACTTATATTACCTACAGGTTAGAGAAAACGTATTTTGAATTTTGGATATCCTGGATGGAGGCCCATATAAGACTATTGACTGTATATAAGTCTATGTCAAGCAGTGGATGTCTGGACTAGAGAGATATTGTATAAGGTGAGCTCATTATCCGGAACAACTGAAAAGTGAATTGATGCTGGTTACGGGTTAGGTGGTGGTCTATGCACTATACATAATAGGTCTGTGTGTTGTTGATGCACTTTAATGATTATTGTTTTGTGTTTATAGTATGGATATACTGTATGCACGTGAAGTGACAATGATTGTTTTTTAATTTTTTGTGAAATAATTAATATTGTTTATTGAATTCCCTCTTTCTATGACATAAATAATTTTATGATATTTATTGTGACCATTCCAGTTGGAGTGGTTGTTATTTATGAATCACCTTGAGATTATCGAACACATGGGTGTTGTGGTGAAGGGGATTCTATTTAATAAAAGTTTAGTGTGACTCATACATATGTTATTAATTTGTTTATAGCCCTGATGAAGTCAGAGATGCGGATGCATCAGACCTGACGAAACACGTGTTGGCTATTTTTCTACCTGGAATAAACATTGGAGTTACAAGAAGACGGACTGGACTTTGATTTTATAATATATACTGAGTAGTGCTCAGGATAATTTGTTGTTTATTGTAGGACCGGATTTTTCTGGTCCAGTTTTGTGGGTACGAGTGGCTGCCCTCTTCCTTGGAGCACACAATTGGATATTTCTGCATATGACTGTGGGGATTACTGTGGACAAACTTTGCGCATAGAGCCTTGCCACATTCAGCTTTTGTTATAATGTAATGACGTTAGCAATGGTACTACAATCCAGCCAATTAAAAGCTCGAGTAAAGAAGAAATGCATCGGTGGCATAGGAACCAGAAGAATAAAGAGGAAGTTTATACAATAAAGTGCAGGTAACTGAGATGAACCACAAAGTCACTCAGTCATAAGCAGGGAGCTGTGCCAAAGCCCACTCTGTGTAGTACTGTATGCAATACTGTTCGGGAAGACAGCTGAAACTGTCTGTAGCAAGACTGCAGAAGCTACCCTGCCAAGTCCTGTCCTGATGAACATATCAGAGGATGTAGCACAGCACTACAGCCAGAGCTGCCAACTTTGGAACAGGGGAACCAGTTTCGAGTCTCTGTGTCGGCTCAACATTCTGTGCTTCTGGGCAAATCACTTAATCTCCCTGTGCCTAAAGAAAAATGTATGTAGCCTTTTGTAGTGCAACTGGTGTTCATGTAAAGCACTCCAATACCTTTCGGTTGAATTTGCGCTATGTAAAACTGTAAAAAATAACACTAAATGTATACTGAAACATTAGCAAATTTTTGTTCACATAAAGCACTCGAAAACCTTTGGTTCGAATTTGTGATATATAAAACTGCAAAAACTATTTTTTTTTTAAGTTATCGGGACAAATCAGTTTATTTTTGTCTTGGCCACTAAGACACAATTTCTACTCTTGGCTTTTGAATAGAGACCTACTGAAAAACCCAAAGGACATTGGAACATCGAAAATTTTCAGTTGTCTCCGGACATTTACCAATGGATGACATGTAGCCACTTCAAATTGAATGTCTCCAAAAACTAAATACTCACCCATGGCGAATGGAAAACCTATGACCCTCTCTGCATCTGGCCTGACGATCTAGGACCACTGCAAAAAATATCTAAGGAGGTAAGAAACCTCAGAATTACCATGGACGCCAAGCTGTCAATGAAAGCACAAGTGGATAAGGAAGCAAACATCAAGCATTCTTGTTTTTTAAAACAGATTTTATTGATTTTCCATTATCAGCCATCCTCAGACAATCAAAGTTAGGGCAGTAATCTCCCCAGCGTACAAAGTCTCAATTAAATAATAACATCCATAATAATGTGCAGAACCCACCCTACATTGACCACCCACCTCCCCTAGTCGTGCCCAACAATCAGTTCAATGGATGCTCGTGTCCCAGTTGGAATCGTCATAGGACTTCGTCACCTGGCAAACATCTGTCTAAATTCTAAGCCCTGTGGCATCCTAAGAGAGTGCAAGCCCGAAGAGTCAATAATTCAAATCGGGCAGCATTACTCAGACGGCAGTACCCCCGGGGGGACACCTGGTGATACCACCAACGAATAGGGATCTGGATCTTTCATGCAATCCACTAGCGCCTCCTAAGCCGGGGCCAGGTCAAGCAAGGCATGGCCACATCGGGCTTCTCGAAGCAGTACTGCACTTTCATACCCCGCACACCTCTCCAGCTCACTACACCATGTTGCCACTGGGGGTCCTCAGGAGTCCTCTAATTCCTAGTGATTTCCTGCTTTGCTTATATAAAGGCCAGGACCTGGAACCCACCTGTGGCCCTGGTCCTAGCAGTATGTGGAAACCAGCTTAGAAACACTGAGATGCATCTTCCCACACCTAGGATTCTTCCACAAGGTTCAAGCTGCCATCTCTCTTGTCCTATCTAAACAGGATTACGCTAATGGTCTGTATTATGGCTCACCTTTGTCAACTATGAGAAAATAACAGAATTCAGAATGCTACCACTAGACTCCTCCTTCATGTAAAGCCAGAAGCACACATCTCACCTACCTTGAGGGCCTTACACTGGTTACCAGTTGCCAGATGATCCTCCTCCACACTGCTTTGTATCACGCACAAAGCAATACATTGCAAAGGATCACTCTTCAAAGCAAACACAAGGAGATGATGGGCGGAGCGCTGAAACTTTTCAGACACTAACCCCCAGTCACAGATCTGGGTTGAATCCATCATCGTTCTTTAGCTCACTTCGCCACTGCAGTTCGGACACGGCTATATGCAAATCAGTCTTGACCCTGTGCCTCATGGGAACAGTCCAGCCCGAACTGCCAAGCCATGTCTTCCCTGGACCGGAAACAAGCATCCTGGGACCGGTTTCGGGCTAACAGCCCTCATCAGCCAGGCTAGCTTGAATCCAGTGGCAAAGTGAGCAAGGGACCCACGTCTGGGCATACCCTGCCAACTTAGGGCGAACAAAGCAAACACAAGGAGATGATGGACGGAGCGCTGAAACTTTTCAGACACTCACCCCCAGTCACAGATCTGGGTTGAATCCATCATCGTTCTTTAGCTCACTTCGCCACCCCAGTTCAGACACAGCTATATGCAAATCAGTCTTGACCCTGTGCTTCATGGGAACTGTCCAGCCCAAACTGCCAAGCCATGTCTTCCCTGGACCGGAAACAAGCATCCTGGGACCGGTTTCGGGCTAACAGCCCTCATCAGCCAGGCTAGCTTGAATCCAGTGGCAAAGTGAGCAAGGGACCCACGTCTGGGCATACCCTGCCAACTTAGGGCGAACAAAGCAAACACAAGGAGATGATGGACGGAGCACTGAAACTTTTCAGACACTCACCCCCAGTCACAGATCTGGGTTGAATCCATCATCGTTCTTTAGCTCACTTCGCCACCCCAGTTCAGACACAGCTATATGCAAATCAGTCTTGACCCTGTGCCTCATGGGAACAGTCCAGCCCGAACTGCCAAGCCATGTCATCCCTGGATCGGAAACAAGCATCCTGATTTGCATATGGCTGGGTCTGAACTGGGTTGGCGAAGTGAGCTAAAGAACGATGATGGATTCAACCCAGATCTGTGACTGGGGGTGAGTGTCTTAAAAGTTTCAGCGCTCCGTCTATCATCTCCTTGTGTTCACTCTTCATCAGGAAGAAAATCTAAAAATACGTACAATAAAGGAACCTGCACTCAAGAATGGCTCCCCATCTCAATGTTCCTACATGTATCATCTTTCTATGTTCAAGCAGCCATACTATGGAATTCACTGCACACACACATAAGATCCACTGACAATCATCTTAATTTCAGAAGATTAGTCAAGAGCTAGAGGCTCTTACCCACATGACAACTATACTCACAACAAAGCATTGTACCACAACAGTATTCTCAGACATGACAAACTATGCTTCTCACAACATAGAAATAAAGTTGTTGTTATACATGTGTCACTGTACATTCAACTAGGCTACCTGTTATAACCAGATACATTTATATGAGAGAAAATTTACTTTACACGGCAAGAACCATGTGTATATAAGACAATTTATAATTGCTGCTTCTACGTCCATATTGGTGCACATATAAAGGGGTTTATGCCTGCTACCAAAACTTTAAGAAAAGTCATGAAAAATGTGCATACTTCACCACAAGATAAATGTGCACATCCAAACATGTAAATATTGCTGCTTCTATGAACATATGGGTATTTATGTGGAGGGGTTTTCTCCAGGCCATAAGCACATACCATGTCTCTTGTGCATGTATGTATGTATAAGATATTTTCAATTTTTTGAATAAAAAAACTCATTTTAATCTTTGTCACATCCCTTCTCTCTCTGAATGAATGAATTAAATGTATTTGCATAAGTTAATTAAAACCATTGCATTACAATAAAAACATTAAAGGAAAAAAAGAACAACACAATTCATAGAAGTTAAAAACTCTGGTAAGGTGCAATAGTTGAGTCCTAACATTTGACTCTGTCCTTCTTCACATGTTTGCTCTTGGCCGTTGTTCTTTGTCTGGTCCCCTGAGAAAGTAACAGCCGTCTGGCTCCTCAAGTCTGCCGGACTTATTTTGTTATCATTCCGCACGCTGATACTCTTCCTCTTATAGAGGGGTTATGCTTATCGACTGTGTTGGGAAGTGTTCTTTCACGGTCCTGTGTTTTTTTTAAATAGTCCAGTATCAGCGTTTGGACCTTACGAGGGCTGGGATGGGGGGCAGTTCCGGGGTACATAGCACCTCTGATCAATTGTACAAATCTTCCGCAGCGGGCCAGGATGTGAGGTTCTTTTTGTGCAAAACATATTGCAGAGACCTCATGGCAGGTGGCTACTTTTTCTCTCAGGCATAGTTCTCTCAGTAGAATCCTCCTTTCTGTGGTTAAGGTCGGGCAACAGCACAGGAGGTGTAGCCATGATTCACATTTGTAATCACACAGTCTGCATGCTCCTTCAGTGTTTTGGTTAGCCCAGGCCCTGCCGAAATCCGTAATTGGAAGTGCCAGCAATCGCATGCACATAATCTCTCTCCTGGATTTGGGGTTTAGCGGGATGGTAAGGTAGGGCTGAGGTTTGTTTACTAGGTATGAGTCATTCAGCGGGGTCAGGCAGGATAAGGTTTTTAAGTGGCCTGGTCTTGCTGGAACAAGACTAACTGGACTTGTTTATTAATACGCGATTTCCAGGTGGCGTATGAAATGCAGGGGAGAGCGAGTGCTAGTTTGTTAATTTCGAGGGAGGTCATGGCTCACGTAAGCTGTTTTTTCCATGGCGAGCCAGTTTTTTCAAATGTGTCTCTGAGGCCGCTCTTTAAGGATTCCTTTGGAGATTTTAAAATTTGGATATAATATTTTAGAAAGTCGGCCTCAAGGGTTAATGATTGTTTGACCAGCCCGAGCTCCAGCCTAAGTCTCGCCCTGGAGAGGTGTTTTGGAAGTAGGAAGATTTTTTTATAGGCCACACATTGAGAACGCTCTAGAATTTCCGAACATGCTCCAGGAAACACTTGATGCCCACACGAGAGTGCTGGGAGAAGAGAAGCTTGAGTGACCTTTCTGATGCCCACGGCTGAGGGACTTTTTAACTTGTTGTTCAATTTTATCAGACCATATGTTATGGCAGTCAATTTGTTAGTCAGTTCCTTTTTATGGGCAGAGGGTCTCACTGTTTCTGTAAACCAGACCCCCAAGTACTTGTATTTCTGCACTGAATTGATTGTCCTCGGTCCTATGGTACATGTAATATGTTTTTTGTGCTTTTGCCTGCCTATTATTATAATCTTGGTCTTTTCTGAGTTGATGGTAAGGTAATTCGATGAGCTGTATTCATGTAAACTGGTCAGGGCTCGTTGAAGGCCCACTTTGGTGTGATCCATGATGACTATGTCATCTGCGTACTGAAGAATGTGTAGGGATCGATTGTCTAGTCGAGGGGGGGCCAGGCTGCTGCTGACAAGAGCTTTTCCCAGGTCTGCCGTGTACAGGTTGAAAAGGAGGGGAGCCAGCACGCAACCTTGTTTCAGACCTCCGGTCGTACAGATTTTAGCGGAGAGAGATGTGGGGCCTGTTTTCACCTGTACCCAGGTTTCCGAATATAGAGACATTATGGCTGTTAGAAGTGAAGATGGAATGCCCCAATTTGCTAGTTTCTTCCACAGCAGTTGTCTGTCGACCTTGTCGAAGGCTGCTGTTAGGTCGACAAAGCAGCAAAAGAGTGGAGGTTGGTCCGGCTGGGTGGCTTGGTAACAGAGGGCCGATAGAGCGATTATGTTGTCTGTTGTAGCAGCTCCGCCTCGGAAGCCTATTTGGAAGAAAGGGAGCAGCTCGTTTTCTTCTGCCCAATTTTCCAGTTTTTCCAAAAGGATGCGTGCATATGCTTTAGCTTCCAGATCTAGCAGGGCTATTAGACGATAGTTGGTTGGATTTAGACGGTCTCCTTTTTTGTAGATTGGGCAAAGTATTGAGCCCCTCCAATTTTCAGGTGTTTTACCAAGGGTGTATGCACTGTAAAATAATGGGGTAAGTAGCGCTGCCCAGCACTCTGTGGCAGATTGGAAGATCCCCGCAAGGAGCTCATTTGGGCCCGGAGCCCCGCTGGACTTCATTGATTTTATTAGTTTAATGATTTCCTTCGGTTGAATCTGGATTTAGTGTTCTTCTCCGTTCAATGAGACTGTGGTCATGGTAACTGAGTGATTCTGTGCCAGAAACTGGGTTCTCACGTGATTCTCCCACACTGGTCCCGGGACCGCGTTTGATCTTGGAGGTCCGAGGATTTTAAGATGTTCACATATTGCCAGAATCGAGCTAAGGATCCTTCTTTGAGCATTAAGATCCTTTTCCATTCCTCCTCTTGCTGAGCACGTTTCAAGATGGGTTTTTTGTGGGCATTCCGTGCTTCCTTAACTGCCAATAGATTTCCGTATGTTGGATTAAGTTTGAGCAGGCGGGATTTCTTCCTCAGGTTCTTACGCGTGAGGTTAATGCTCCGTTCCGGAAAAAGTTTGTTTGTGTATCTTGGGAGTTGTTGGGATCGGTTTGGGAGACCCCTACGGCCCTGAAGAAATGCTCCCAACTCACTGGCCATCATATCCCAGTTTAATAGGAGAGTGTTCCCTGGGTGATCCTGTAGTCGAGACTTTACGTCGTCAAGCCATTTAGCCACCAGGGCGAGTGGAAAGGTTGCCACTTGATTCGCTTTACCACGTTCAGTGGCTCATCTTCTATAGGATATCCTAGCTCCTGGCCTGTGTCAGCTATCTAGTGGTTTAAATTCAGATTTATTGCCAGCGGGTTATGATCGCTTTCTGTGCAGTTTATGACGTCGAAACTCTGAAAATGATTAATTAAGCCACTGGACATAAAGATGTAATCGATTGTGGAGATTTTCTTAAATTTGGGACGGGCGTCCATCGGGAATCGATCTGCCGATTTTAGACCAAATATGGTAAGTAGATTGTTAAATTGGTCATGTTCGCTATCTGTCCGACATTGTGACGGTGTCCCAGGAGTTTAGTGTTGAAGTCGCCTGCTAGTACTAGTTCATATGTGGGATGAGATTCGATAATTGTCTTGATGGTTGCACACAGGGTCCCCATGGCGCGTGCTTTTGATATTTTGCAGGGGTTCAGGTAGCAATTTATGACGATCAGAGAGAAAGTCTTCTTGCTGCTTTTTAGGCCTTTGATGGCTAAGGCTTGGACGTTCTTGTGGGCCTGCCTAGGTAAGGAGATCGAGACTGTGAGAGATTGTTTTAAGAAGATCGAAAGGCCCCCTGAAGGCCGCCCGAATATACTTGTTTGAGTTGCCGATTGAAAAATTTCATAAAACCCATAAATTGTCGTGGGGCTCAGTGACCAGGTCTCCTGGAGACATATAATATCTATGCTGTTTAAAAAGTCGCGCCCCTGTTTGGAGCGGAGTGTTGAAGCCAGCCCCGCCACGTTCCAGGAGACAATGGTGAGTTGATCTTTTGTTGCCAATTTCCTGGCCTGAATAGGCGCTGTAATTGGCCTAGGAAAAAGTTCCCTTGTGCTAGGTAGTGTGAAAGGAGTTACTGCCCCTGGTGGCTGAGTACGTGGTTGTCCCCTCGTGGTTCAGGGCTGCAGATTGCCAGCTAATAATCCGATTATTTTCGCCACAGAGGATCGTTAATGGGTTGGTTGCCAGTGATGTACTAACTAGCCAGTCATGGGTAGCACCCCAAGCTCCCTTCAGTATACACCCTCTGGGAGGAGAGCTGTGGACCTCAGTTAGGACATGAGGATATTTCTTTGGCCGAATGGGCTTGAGTTCTATGCCCCATTCGTCGAAAGTGGCGGCCTCTTTAAGAATTGCATCTCTAGTGGCTATTGAGTCCCAGTTTGTAATAGTTGATTCGGGAGCCCTTGTCCCAGGTATGTGGGCAAATTCTACGGAGTGCAGTTCCGCTGAGGTTAGATGCTTGAGGGATGGTATGTGTTGAAATAGTTTTAACAAGTTCCCTCTGTTCAAAATGTCCGCAGGCCCGCTAGAGACGTAGTGAGGGATGAATATTAAGCCGACTGAGGGGTTTTCTACCTTTGTTTGCCTGTCTCTTTTAGTGCAGGAGGGAGAAGCTTCTCCTGGGTTGCCTGCTTCCTTATATTCCCATAATGCTGGGGTCCTGGGCACATGAAATTTGCCGGTCCCATTTTGTGTGTAAGGTGGGGTGCTGCGACTGTGCCCCCATGTGACCTTTTTATCCACGGTTGGTTTCATGTGTTGGGATTTGCTAGGATTTCTTGTAAGGTCCCAATTGTTTGAAATCCCCCTCAACAGGTTTTCCTGTGCCTGTTCATTGTCCCTCATAGATTCAACCATCATATGCGTGACGATTCCTTGGGGAGGGTCAGTTTGAATTGAGGTCGATGTTGAGCTAATAGAAGGGGGAGGCAGGGTGGAAATAATGTGTGTGCCGTTGTGTGCGACTGATGTTTCTGCGCTAGACCGAAGACCAGGGGCCGTGGTTTGAATTGCATATCGGCTCGGATGGTGGTGTGCTCTCTGGTTTTTTATTAGTTTTTCTGGTCTGGCCTGGTGTATTGGTGGAGTATCAGCCAGGGATCCGAGCGTGGCCATTGTTTGTGTTGGAATCAATAGCAATTCACTTTGTATTCCGTGAGTTGGCTTGTCTATGTTTGGAGTTCTTTGGGTACTCTGAAGGTTTTCCAATGTGGGAGGCTGTTCCTTTTTCTGAGTACTGGCCACTATATCCTTGACATCAGCATTGCTGGAGTTCGAGCTGGTGCGTGGTTGGGATCTCTTGTTGAAAATGGGAAAAAATGTGACCGGCTTTCCTTGTTGTAAGATTGCGCCTGTTCTTGTGCCTGGGCCTGATGTCATCTGGAACCTTTTTTGTAGGATCTGTTTTTTGGAGAGTTTTTTCAGCTTCTTTTTTGCTCTTCTAGATAAGAGAGGCTCCCCTGAGACATGGACGTTGAGAGCTTGCTGGGGACTGAGAGAGGACTCTTCTGTCAAGTGAGCATTAGGAGCTGGGTGGATGGTGCCCACTGATGAGTGTAATTTTATGTAGGAGCTCGAGGTTGCGTTGGAGTGGGCATTTGCTTCCGTGTGTTCGTTACGGCAAGAGGATGCCGGCTGGTGTGCTGGTTCCCCTGTGGGCATTGGGGTGCTGGTTACTGCCTCTCCGTTATCCCTTTGGTTGTCCACCGATAGACAATTCTTCTTAACATTGTCTAATGGGGCCCACAGAATTTCCGGTAGCGAGGTCAGTTTTTCCATTAGTTGAGTGCAAGAGCAAGGTTGGCCCATTTCCGTCTGATCGAGTTTAAGCTCGATCGTAGTTAGCCTAATCCCTATGACCACTAAGCTTGTTGCTATTGACTGGATGAGGTCGATCTGGAGCTCCATTTTCTGTGACTGCCAGAGCAGGGCTTTGGCGATTGTGTCTTGTTTGTAAAAGGAGAAATCATCCCGGTTGTAACCTGCTGGGCTTCCCAAGCTGACTTGGTCATTGCTCTCTTCATCCAGGTGGAGCAGCGAGTGATAATTAGTGGTTGTAACTCGCTTGGTGACTGGCCTTGGTGTTTGGGATAAGGATGCTTCCATTTGTGCATCTATTTGAGCTTCTAAAGTTGATAAAAATTCCTGTGATAGGGCCTCCTGAGCAAATTCAGGTGTATTCCGGTGATTCTGCTCCCCTAGTGGGACTTGTTTCACTGAAAAGGCTGGAGAGACTGGCGGACTTAAGTGAGCGACCGGCCCCTGTGCTAAAGGTCCTACATGGACTTGCGCTATTATGGAATGTGTATTTCCCTCGGCCAGTCTGTTTGGCTCGCTGACTTGATAGAGCGTAAGGTGGGAATTTGATCTCCTTAGGTCGCCCCCTTTAGGCTGGGCCAGCTCTGGGCTCAATGAGACTGCCCTATTTAAAAGGTGGGAGCACCTGATTAATTCCTTTGTGCCCTTTTCAAGGGTGTGGTTGCATTTGAGGTTAACGATGGGGTGTGTAGGGTGAATGATTCTTTGAAAATAACTCTGGATTTTCCCCCATGGAGGAGGGCGCGGAGACGTAACTGGCGGACCTATCCTGGGTGGGCTCTTCTTCAGATCATTGTCGTTACCATTTTGGGTTCCGTTATAATTATCGTTGTTGGGTGAATTTGTAGGTGTACGTTGCTAGTACCCGAAGGGTCAGGTGAGGGACTGTCTTGCCCCCCTTCGGCTGTGCCTGAGCACTCACTCGCGTGGTCTGTTTGCCCCTTCCTGGCCGCGCTTCTACCCGGACACCTCTTTTTGACCATCCTTGTTTGGTCTTTGGTCTTTAGTCTCGGTCTTGGCTGCTAATTCCTGATGCCTAATGTCACTTTTTGTTTTATTTTTGTTTTGTTTTTTTTCCTCAAGGTGTCTGTATTGCAGGTGCCGGCGCAGTTACTTTCGAGATGCCGGAGATGCAGACTAAATTCTTCAACCACGTCCAACCACCATTAGGGGACTCCCCCTCTGGGTATCAGCTACTGGCCGCGCAAGGCTTGCCCCCCCTCCCCCCCTCCCCGGAAAGCCCCCCGGAAAGTGCCCCCCTAAGGGAAAGGTGGAGGTTGTAGGCTGTTGAAACGTTGGGCCTGGAGGAGGGCCGGGAGACCGGACCTGGAACCGGGAGTTTTGATAGCTGACGGGGGTGCCAAAGGCAGCAAACCTCCACCGGACTACCGGACTAGCCCGGGCTAACCAAGTTGTCCCCAACTAACAAAGCCACGGCACCCTGGTCCGTGGACCGTGGGCAGTAGCACGCAAAAAGGCAGGGCGGGAGGGAAAGAAAGGGAAAACACAGAACCCTCGAAACCCTCCACAAACCCTCCACCTCTGCTATGCAGCCCTGATTTGCTCACCCGGACTTCAGAGTTCCGTGGCCCCAGGTGGAGTAAGGTGAGGGGCGGCTTGGCTCCGACTCCTGGTCCGGCCCTCGGACTGCTGATGAGGCGAATGGCGGTGGTGAGGCAGTGATGAAATGAACTGCGATGGATGCCGAAAATCAAGGGTGAAGAGGGGCAAGTGGGGCACTCGGGGCGGGATCGCAGGCCCGCCCGATCTAATTGGGCCGCCTCCGCGATGCCACCGGGGCTCTCACTCACTGCAGCCGAGATAAGTACAAGATAAGAAATGTAACTATTGTTTTTGTTATCCGCCTGTTTTTGTAGTGTAGAGAAAGGCACGGAACATGCCTGAACTCATGAGACTCCAGTATTATGATGTTGGCGTGCATCCACACAGAACACGTTTAGCAAAATGCACTGCCCGTTCAATTTAGCTTCAAGGGGAACTGCGGATATGAACATTCACATGCTCTGCCTGCACAGGCAAAAAGGTACACGGTGCATGCTAGAGAGCATTCGTGAATTGATCAGAAAGGGGCGGTAGTGGTAATCGGAGCAGGACAGCATGCCCTTTACAGTGGAGAGCGCCGAGTGTGTGGACTGTATGTGTAATGGACGGAAATAGTAACCAGCCTAAATTACAATGCTCATCAAAAGTGCTGCCCAGCCCTCGCGACCTAGGCACATGAGTGCCTTCTGAATGCCTTGAGCTTCACATGACCCTGCCAGCTGATGTATTCCAAACTCGTCTCTTTTATGTTTGATGTGCACAGTCTATTGTGTAACTTCCTTCAAAGACTATGTTCTTGGTCACCAAAATTCTCCAGGGATTAAGTATTGCGTAACTCCTGTGCACAATACTCACTAGTACAAGGCACTATTGTGTGACTAGACTGTTATGTTCTCCTACTGTAGGCTATAGCTGCAATCCACTAAATAATCTAGCTTCCGAATAACTGCAATACGTGTAAATCATAAATTCTAAGTATGGTTGCCTTCTACCTGCTAAGCATTTGCACCCACTCTTACACTCTGTAAAGCGCTCTACCATTCTTCGGAATTTTGTCCATAAATAGAAAAATAATAAACTCGATTATTTCCTGTTCACTGATGCCATTTCTACAGCCCTCACACCTATCCTAAAACAAGCATTGGCAAAGCCAATAGTTCTTGCAGGCCGGTGCAATGGTTAATATTTTAGTGCAAGCATATGCCTAAAAAAGAAAAAAAAAATATATGCTATCACCTAAACGTGGCCCCCTTTCTACATGCAATAAAAAAAATTAAAAACATTCAGTAATGCAGTTGTTTTACTGGTGATGTTTTTTTTTTTAAACAGGCCTTTCAGTTGTGCCAGGCATTATAGTGTTATTGTTTATGAATGATAAAAGAATGGATTGACACTTAACCAAGCACTCAAATCGAAGGCATTTACAATGTCACTTACCCACTTTATGACAACTTTATAAACAAGTGCTGCCAAAAAATAGCCGCTATTAAATTAATACAAAGCATAAATGGCATTGAAAAAGCACACTTTGAAACAGCTTTGTCGCGGTAGGGAAAGGAACTACTTGCGGGTGGCTGTGAAGTATGTGCACAGTTTTGGTGCAGTCACTCAGAGTGAAAGGAGCCAGTGGGAAATGTGAGGTGACCAACTGCACAATGCTGTGTGCTATAGTGGGTAGGAACAAAATGTGACAGACAATTTAACAGACCAAGGGATGAAGTCTGCTGACCAGAGGTACCTCTGTGTATTTATAATATGTATGATTATTTGGGAAAAACAACAGTCTGGCCAGATTCAGTCAGTAGAAGAAGCCTCGCCTTTTGAACTGCTATTTAGTGTGCTTCGGCTTTTTATGTCCTCTGGGAGGTTTATAGCTACTGAAAAAAGTCTGATTTTCAGTGCCAGGTTCTGTGTTTTACACATTGTGTTGCTCGCTTGGTATAGAACCGTGTACCATGGGTAAATATTTTTTATGCATCGCACATTTTAAATCCATGTTTTCACAAAGTGTGTTAGTCGGGCTTGCCAACAAGCCAGCGTCCTCCTTTCCTTAAAAAGGGCAGCTTTAGGTTTAAAAGAGCTGGCTCACGGGTGACCCGGTTGTTCCGAAAGCTTACAAACCAAAATATGTGTTACTGCAATAGACGTGGCATCCTCTCAACATCAGACCTGCCAACACACACGGTGCCACCTGTGACACACAATATCGGCTCCCATCACAGCCTCCCGGTGAAGAGCCGATAAAAAGGATGTCAAAACCAGTGGATTGACAGCTCGTCTTCCGAGGCTTTGAGCTGCCGACCTCCATTAAGGGCGTGTGAAAACACCCCAGGACATTGGCACCAGCCTCAGCAAGATTTGTTTTGGGGGGAGGGGGCTTGGGGGCGGGGAGGGTGCAAAGGTGCCTCTTAGGTACTTCTCGGCACAAGGGCCCGCTACCTTCTCACACATTGATTGTTAAAGTTGCCAGGTCTGCAACATCGCCTTGTGTTTCTACATTTAAAAACAAATTGAACTTTGCATTCACATTTCACACGAAGCATAACTGTTCTTACATCACTCAGGTCTCCCGGAATGGTGTCCTACATATCAGCTTCTGAGACCCTATGAAATTTCACTCGAATTAAGAGACGCCTGCAGCATCAAACAAGCGCAAAACTTACCTTCTGTGCTCAGAGAAATGGAAAGAGAAGCTGCTCTTGCAACATGACATGGTATTAGGTGAAGCAATACATTCCTACATTTAATTAAGTGCATTATGAAAACCTGTTCGATTAATCCATGCCGTGCAATATGAGACGTTGCAATAACAGATTATAAACAATATCAATAAGCAGTCGAGTGTGGAAAAATATAAAAGTTCATGATTGGCTGCAACATGAGATGACTTTCGAATAATTAATTGCTGTACAAAATGTGAAGGCATTACATGAATTAATTCTCTCACATTTGATATGAAGTTTTACACACGCATGTAGTTATGATCAATAAGAGGCATTTAAGTGAGGAATTAGGTACGATTTGAGAATGTTCCCAGAAGTGCCTGTCTGTAGTGTGCGGCGTCCTGTTAAATAACCCTTGACAATATGTAGTCGCTCGGTAGTTTGTTCTATTCAGCCCGAGATATTCTCACCACCTAATACGTGTGAAATAAAGAAACTTTATAAACTGTATGAAGTGCAATATAATATATTAATACATTTCAATCGTTAATAGGTAGCATTCAAAATTAAACGATGTGCATTATAAAGGTGGAGGGGTTTTGCTAGTTTCACACAGAAGGTCTCAATCCCACAAAGTGGTGACAGGTGGAGAATGTGGATCTGGGGCGTCTTCTGCCCTCTTCACCCGCCCCAGAGTCCCGGAAGTTTATGGTTAGAAGTTGTGGAGTCGGTACCCAGCAGTAGCTGGCAATTTCAAAGAGAAAGGTCAGATAGAGGTGGCCAGGGTGGAGGTGTGGGAGGCTGCATCCCTTGATTAGCTCCTCTTCCGGCAGCATTAAACTGTGGATGGGGCAAAGCAGTATGAGAGCCCTTTTTTGGAAATTAACCGGATCGCATTTCTCCTCCTATTGCGTATTTGAGGCATCCTTCTGAATTAGTAAAGTCTGAAAAACTTTGATTAGTTCTATGTTCTAGCAAGAATCGTGCAACTTCTCATGTTGTAGCAGTCGGGGGCGCTACTAGACCCGAACTTCGATGGGGGGGGGGGGGAGTTGGGTAACACTCCCAGCCAGGGCTGGCCCTAGCACTGGTCGCACACGGTGCAACAGTCTTTTTTGGAGCCTCCCTCACCCATTTCCTCCTTCTCCATGAATTCCCTCACTACCAGTCACCAACAATGCACCTCATCTCTCAATAGCACATTTCGGACAAACATTTCATTTTTTTATAGCACTACTCATAGTTTACTCACACTCAGTTCTGTGATCTGCCTGGTACACGTTCTTTGTAAGAGGCACATTAACCCTCTGCGCTGTGTGGGTGGCAGGAGTGCCCATGTGAGTGCACAGTGAGCGATGCAACAGTGTTAGAGTAGAGAAGAAGAGTGACTGCAGGGTGAGTGAGGTGACCATATGAATTTGGGTGCCGATGTAAGTTTAGAGTGGGATGAATGAATGCATGGTTAGTGATGGGCTTGTTTGAGTGAGATTGCAGATTGAGCAGTGAGGGGGACAGGTGAGCGAAGTGTCACATGAGTGCAGGGTGAGTAGTGTGCTCGTGTGACTGCAGGGTGAGGTACAGGGTGAACAGCACAAGTGCATTGTGAGTGCAGCGTGATCACTGTGAGTGCAGGGTGAGCGGGTGAATGGTGTGAGTGCATGGTGATCAGTGTGAGTGCAATGTGATCGCTGTGAGTGCAGGGTGAGCGGGTGAATGGTGTGAGTGCATGGTGATCAGTGTGAGTGCAATGTGATCGCTGTGAGTGCAGGGTGAGCGTGAAAGTGAAGGGCGAGAATGAGGAGTGAGTTGTCTGAATGCAAGGTGCATTCCCAAACACTTGAAGTAACTCAGCATGTCATTGACGGCAGCGTAGGGTTTCAGATATAAGTTAAACTAATGCTATTATGGCATTAATCAGGGATCGAGGTTGGAGGAAGTAAAAAATGTGCTGATCCTGCAACAAACTTCCAGTCTGATGATTAGGATTGCCAGCTCATCATATTGATGTCCCAGACGGTAACAAAATAAACAGTCACCTAAAGCGTATTTTTAGCACTTATCTATGTATACTTCAAACAGCAAATATAAATAGAAAGCACTTTTAATTGTGTTCTAGGGCTGCCTGAATGATCCATGACTGATCATTAAAGGGAACCAGGACAGAAAAGTCACATAACAAATGAATACATACTTTTTTTATTTATACCCCTATTTAGTGTCAAGACGAGGTCTTTGCAAGCTCTTTAAACAACACATGACTGGCATTTTTCTTTTGGCAACCCTACTTTATATTCCTTTTCATAAAATGCATTCTCACACTATGGTCGTAAATGTAAAATACAAATGTATGGAATAGGTAGAGTGGGGGCCCAGTGGGTACTGGAACCAGAAAAGAAAATGAAGCCTCGGTAACCAGTTTACAAAGGTATGTAAATATGCAAATGGTCTTTAAAGACCTGTGAAACAGTGGTGTAGGAAGAGGGGTGCAGTGGGTGCGGGCCGCCCCGGGTGTCATCACTCTGGGCGGGGTGACAAAATGGCAAAAATATGTGTTTTAAACACATATTTTTGCCATTTTGTCAAGCTGGGGGTGACAACAAATCACTGAGGGGGTGAGAAAATGGCAAAAATATGTGTTTTAAACACATATTTTTGCCATTTTGTCAAGCCGGGGGTGACAAGAAATTTTCCGCACCGGGTACCACCCGACCTTGCTACACCACTGCTGTGAAAAACTCGGGTGTGCTGGAGATAAGACTCCAGACACTGCCGAGCCCACAGCAGCTCGAGCTGCAGCAGCCAGGGCTGAGACACACGGCGGGGGGGCCAGGGCTCAAGCCCTTTTAGCCCTATGGGCATTGCGCGCCTGGTATCAGTGGTTGCTGGGCCCTGTTTCAACAGTCGAGGTGTTGGAGCACGGCCCAGAGAAAGTTGTCCTAAATTTTCCACTCCACCTGATGACTCAACAGGAGGATATCAGTGAATTGTTCGCTAACGCAATTGAGGTCTGGAACGACGACTCTGTACATCAGGACTGCCCCAAACCTGCTTCAGTTTAGGAAACTACTGAAGACACACTTCTTTAAAGAACACTATATTATAATGCAGTAATAGTCCTTTTTGGCTCTTAGAAACCTTTTGTCCCTCCAAAAGGGCCACTGGAATTATGTGGCAGGGGAGTACCAAGTTATGTGGTAGGGTTTACAAAATTATTTGTCAAGAATAGTCAAATTATACGGCATATTTTGTGACTGTATTACCTCATTTTTTGCCATTTTACACGTAACGCTATCTGGGGCAAAGGTTTCACCTCTTTAGTACCAGTCTGGAACCCAAATACAGCAATAACCAACAGAAAGATGACCAGTCAACCTTTCAAAGTGCCTTCCACTGCGGGGGCATGGCCTGGAAGGCGACCAAGATGGCCGCACATCCCTGAAGCTACGGAGCTGGCGCTACTAATTTACGATCCTGCCGCTCACACCTGGGCCTCGTGTCATGCCCCGAGGGGGTAAGACAATCTTCAACCCCCTGGAGCTGTGGAAGGGCCACGACAGGCTGACCGAATGCCCACTGCCATACCGATCTGCGAGTCCGGCAGCCCGACAGGCTCTCGGAGGCCACGCGGCAATAGGGGCCGCAGGTGAGCCTGAGAGCGGCGCTGCCATCGGATTTCTTCCCTAACATCACTACACATATATCTCAGCTAGGCATTGACACTATAATAATGGGCGGGGACTTCAACCTCACTTTACATCCCGCTTTAGATACAACCGGTACTGGGCTAATCACTAAACCCCAGTCCATAAATGCGTTGAACAGTCTATTACAATCTTTTTTATTGAAGGATGCGTGGCGCGCCCGTCACCCGCTACGCAAAGAATTATCCTTTTACTCGTCCCCTCACGGGACTTGGTCCCGCATTGACCACTGGTATCTGTCACCCGATCTTACATTGACTACACTTTCCCTAGATTATCTTCCTCGCACATTATCTGACCACTCGACAGTACTACTGACCCTCGCCCTTCCGGATCCAATACGCACCCGTGCACCCTGGCACTTCCCAGTGGAGGCGGTACAAGATAGTGTATTACGTGCTGAGATTAACGACGCTATAGTGGAGTACTTTCACTGAACACTGGATCGGTATCCACCCACGTTACACTCTGGGAAGCGTTTAAAGTTTACACTCGATGAATCTGTATTGCTAAGCAGTTCAGGGTCCTACGCACCATTCGCCGCGACTTAGAGAGGGTGGAAAAACTATTAAGAGACATTGATGCAGAATCTGCAAAGCGGGGAACCCCAGCTCCACTACACCACTGGGCAGAATTACTAACGGAATTTCAGGACCTCGCCGCTCGAGAGGCCAATTATTTAGGCAAAAACGCTCGGGCCAGGGTATATGGGGAGGGGGAGAAACCTGAGCGGACGCTGGCTCGGTTGCTACGCCCTCAGTATCAATCCTCTTATATAACAGAGGTTCACATGCTGGATGGTGCTTCAAGCACTAAAGGAGCTGCAATCAATAGAGCCTTCTACTCTTATTATTCTCACCTGTACACTACCCGCTCTCCTCCTGTGGATGGAGTGCTCAATGACTATCTGGCCGAGATAGCCATGGTTCAGTTTTAGAACGGGCAACAACAATTTCTAGCTTCCCCTATTACGTCAGACAAGATATCCCAAGCCGTCAACAACCTCAACGGGGCTCGCGCTCCAGGTATGGATGGGCTGTCGGGCGCATTCTATAAAACATCCACACCCCTACTTATCCCCCATTTACTAGAGAGCTACACAGAATCCCTTGAGAATAAAATACTGCCGCCTACAATGCGAAAGGCGGTTATTTCCTTACTACTGAAACCAGGGAGACCTCCATCACGCTGTGACTCCTACAGACCCCTTTCTTTACTGAATCAAGATTATAAGATCCTAGCTAAGGTTCTTGCGACTTGTATCTCCCTATTGGTGGAACAAATGATATCACCTTACCAAACAGGATTCGTCCTGAATTGCTCCCCTTCCGTTAATTTGCGCACGCTCTTTGCAGTATTTAATCAGATAACGCCTGAACTTCCAGCCGCAGCTATACTGCAAGATGCCGAAAAAGCATTTGACTCCTTCGAGTGGTCCTTCCCTTATGCAACCCTGTGCAAACTCGGCATCCCTCAAAACCTTTTAAACCTTGTTCGCCTACTATACACAAATCCCTTTGCCCGGCTTTGCATAAACGGAAGCTTCTCAGATACATTCGAATTGTCACAGGGAACCAGACAGGGATGTCCATTGTCACCACTACTGTTCATCATTGCGATGGACCCCCTGGTTCGCCATCTACAGGAGCGGCACTTGCAGCGTGGGCTCCACTTCCATCGAGGCCCGTTGTTAGCGTCACTATAAGCTGATGATGTCATACTGTTCGTTCGCAACCCTGAGACTAACCTTCCTCCCCTTCTTCGGTAGGTGGTGCGATTCGGGGTTTTCTCTGGGCTTGTTATAAATTGGAACAAGTCTGAAATATTTCAACTGACGGACGCTACGGCCCAGTTTGCTCTCGAGTTCCCTCTTCAGTGGTGCGATGAGCCCCTCTAAATATCTAGGAATTTACTTACATCGTAACGCGGCAGACGTGTTCCGACTTAATTACGGCCCTGCAATTGAGCGCTTATGGGCGCAAATTGATAGATGGATCAAACTTCCCCTACCTATGGCCGGGAGAATTGCCATTATCAAGATGGTGGTCCTCCTACGGTTTCTCTATTATTTTTTAAATATTCCCATCCCTCTCACTTCTAAATTCTTTGATACATTGAGGGGCATGCTCATTAAATTGATATGGGCAGGCGGGCAGCCGCGTGCCAGCTGGCAGACTTTAACAATGCCATATCAACGCGGCGGGCTCGGAGTCCCTGACTTTTATCTATATTTTCTAATTGCACAGGCACACTATGCCTATTTCTGGTACCACCCGGACGCACAACTGCAATATTTGAAGCCTGAATGGACCCAGGCCCAACCCCACACACTCTCTGCACTTATTCCGCACAGAATGCCCAGAACACCGTCCGACGTACAAACACTCCAATGCACACTCTGCGCCTGGACACGACTATGCCGATACCACACATACCACTACAAGATAACCCATGGCTCTCTCCAACTATGGAGACCCTGACTAAGGGAACGCTGGCCCAGTGTGAGCTCCATACGCTAGGACAAATGTGTCCTACATGGACAGATTTCTGATGCACAGAATAGGCACTTTGTTAATAGCTCCGCTACGAACATCTACTGCAGAGCCGGCAGACTCCCCCCCCACTTTCACTTGTTATTACCTCTGCCTCCAGTGCCCATTTGGTTTCTCCACTCTACCATCTGGCTCTTACTCTTAGACCACAAGCGGGCATGGGGGCACGAACTGCTTGGGAAAAAGATCTAGGTCACCCCCTATCTGATAAAACATGGACCTACTGCTGCGAACAGATCCGATATGTCTCATTCAACCATCGGCATAAGCTTTTACATTTCAAATACATACATAGAGCTTACATCACACCTAAACTATTGGCAAAAATGGACCCCACCAAACTTCACACCTGTCCTAGATGTGCGGCGGAGGCTGCAGACTTCTCCCATATGGCATGGAACTGCGTGCCAGTGTTAGCATGTTGGAACAAAGTCTTTCGCCTCCTTGCCGCGATGGTTGAAGCCGAGCTGACCCCCTCCCCATTAATGGCGCTGCTGGGCTATGTGAAGCTGCTCCAACCAGGCGTGTGCCGCTTTTCGGTCATTGCCCTACTTCTAGCCAAACGACAGGTCTCTAGACACTGGTGCAGTCCTGGGATCCCTGCGGTTAAGGCCTGAATGAAGGACCTAAGATAGTGTGACACCACTAGTGATATATATGCCTCCATGCAACCACCTACTTCCAGGCCCAAAAACATTTGGCAGCCACTCTGATCTTACCTGCTTCTCCATCCTGAGGAGACAGAATGAATGTCAAATCAGTGTGGTACATATAACATCCTTAAATGGATATGTGAAGTTGATAATGACTCCTTTAGAACACAAACGAATTGTCCCTGTATTAATAATGATCTATCTGTATCGAATATTGTGTGCTCATACCAATGCTACCAGCGATCTATGGACAAAATATCCCTGTATGTTTATGTTTGTTTGGACTTAACATGTTTTATATATTTTTCTTTTTGAAAATGCAATAAATAAAAAAAATTTTAAAAGCGCCTTCCACTGCACAGCAGCATGTGTTGGTGCGTTTTTAGTGACTTTTGATCCGTTTGAGATAGAAGCAATGTTTTATTTTTTTGCTAAACTCTGCAGATTATAAAGCAGATAATTATGCGGAAAACTCCACAGCCACCAAATCACATAATTCCAGTGGCCCTGACCTCTAATCACATGCTGTGTCTTTCCCTTGGATCCTTAAAAGCACTCTGCAGTCTTCGGGGTAGGGCCACGATATATAAATACCACTTACATACATACATTTTAACATATGTACTGTTGGAAAGTGGATTATTGGTAGGGGCAAATGTAGGTCTGCCACTGGCAATAAGGCCACTAACATAGGGCTCAGAATAGGTCTTAGAAAACTATTCCTATGCTCAACCCCTGGTAACGTGGCTGCGAGCAGGCAGGCTTAACTTCAAAGACAGGTATGTAAAGCATTTAAAAACACCAATTCAGTAAATAATTAAGACACAACACAAAATAAAAATCCAACACCAATTTAGAAAAATAGGAAATATTTTTATCTTTTAAATGACACCAAAACGAAAAAAAATCCACTATAGTGACCCAGAGATATGAATTTTTAAAGATTAGTCACTTTCTAGTGCTTAGAAACCAACAGTGCCCCTTTTGGTCATTTCATTGCCTCTGACAGGGACACATTCACCTTTAGCAATTGTTCTGGAGGATCTCTCACCAGTCTTGTGCAGCCCCCTCCAGCAGGCTGGTTCCGGTTAGAACTCCTTCCTAAAGTTCTTCTTGCGGGTCCCAAAGTATCCAACACACAATCCAAGGTTCTGGAATCTCCAAGAGGGTCCTTGAAAGTGTGAGACTTCAATTCCCACAATCCACTTGGACAAGAGCCTTACAAATCCACTGGTAGTACTCCAGGCTGGGGATTCTTGTGGTGATGTTCCAGGTGAGCTCTGTTAACCTGTAGCTTGCAGGGAGTCCACTCTTTAGTCCTTTTACAGCAAAGTATTCCACAGGCTGTAGTTGCAGATGGTGCAGAAGGTGCAGTCTTCAGAGTGCAGGCCTTTGGAAATGCACATCAAACTTCCAGCATGGCCCGTCTTGCTTTCTTAAGTATCAAGCAGCAGATCTGAGGGGCCCTGCCCTTCTCAGATACTTGGGTCAAGCAGGAGGTCACTCCTGTCCAATGGGCTGCAGGGTTCCACCCAAAGGTCTGACCACTTCCTGCAGAGTGCGGCAAAATGCTAACCCAGAAACCACTATTCTTCCAAAATTCAATATGTCAGAATTTTCAACAGGGAGAGAAGAGCTGGCTAAACACACCCTTAGGATGGCTAATCTCCATATTTTCTCCCTGTTAGACTTGGCATCTTTTGGCGTGCTTCCCCTGAGTTATTGCTTTCTGACCTCCCGGTTTTGACTCTGTTTTGCTGGTGTAACGGTTCGGCGCGCTTTTCGCGCTGCTGATCAGTGGTAAAGCGCAGGTGCTCCTATGGTAAATTGTGTTATGGATTGGTGTTCCCATGATTGGATATTTGATTTACCTGTTAGCCCCTAGTAAAGTGCACTGCGTGTGCCAGGGCCGGTGAATCGAATGCTACCCGGGGGCCTGCAGCACTGGTTGTGCCACCCCGTGAGTAGCCCTGAAAACGGTAACTCAGACCTGCCATTGCAGAGTCTGCGCGCAGTTTGTAACTGCCATATTGACTTGGCCAGTGCACACACTGGCCGGTCCCCAACCTTCCCTTTTCTTACATGTCAGGCACCCCTCAGGTAGGCCCAAGGTACCCCTGTGGGCAGGGTGCAATGTATGTGAAAGGTAGGACATGTCCCGGTGTGTGTGGCATGTCCTAATAGTGAATTACAGCCAATTTCGTTTTTCACTACTGCAAGGCTACCAGTTCCCCATAGGACACAATGGGAGGTTTGTTCATTACATCTTATGAACATAACTGGCCCAGGGAATTCAGTAAGAAAATGAAGTTTCGTATGCCTGAACTCAGAATCTAAAGATGCCTCTTTTAGTGAAGGTGATTTTTACATTCTGTGTTTGAAAATACCACTTTTGGAAAGTGGGTATTTTCTTGCTCAGTCATTCCGTGTGCCTCTGCTGGAATGTGGATTGCCTGTCTGGGTTTTGGATGACAGAAGGCTGGGGGAGCAGGAGGGGCGCCAGATGGTCTAGGTAGGTCAGGAAAGGGCTGAAGAGACCTGGGTTACGATGGGGGAAGGGGGAGGAGATTTCCTTGCACCTCAAAGTGCATGCTCTGCCTCTGACAAATGCCGTCTCCACCTCCTGCCAGAAATTCACACCAGAGAAGGCAGAACTGGTCCTGACCGGGCACAGGCCCTCTCTGCCTAAGAGATCAAAGGATTTTTGGACATAAATGCTGGGTCCCAGACCCCTGAACTTGAGAACTCATCTGGACAAGAAGACTGCCAAGAAGAAGAGCCGGAGAAGCTGCGAAAAGGAACGACTGCTTTGCTGGGTGCTTTGCTGGGCTGACCTGCAATGGCTGCTTTTGTCTTGGGTAGTGAAAGGCCTGGACTGGACTTTCTGCAACCTAAATTTGTGAGTCTCTCCAAGGGCTTGAGGTAAAGCTTGCCCCCTGTTCACGAAGTCTCAGGAACAGCAAAGACTTCAAGTTCTTCGACCTGCAGCACTGGGGACTGTGTGTTTTGTGCTGCAACCCAAAGAACACCAATTCGACGACGTCTACGACGCCACTGCCGACTCCGCAATGCAGAGGGCACCGCCGGAACGCCGCACCGCAACCCTGGTCTCACCGACGACACCTGTTGACGCCGCCACCGAGCCGCTGCTTGCACCGCGACCTGTGGGCACCGCACTCCGCACCGCCTCGCTTCACACCGAAGCTTTGGCACCGCAGAGGGCACCGCCGCAACGCTGCACCGCGACCCTGGTCTCACCGCCGACACCTGTTGATGCCGCCACCGAGCCGCTGCTCGCACCGCGACCTGGGGGCACCGCACTGCCTAGCTTCACGAGGACGCCTTGGCCTGCCTGATGCCTCCACTTCCCGCCGAGATCGACACCGCTGCTTGCACCGTGGTTCGGGGGCACCGCTCGTAAATTACACAACGCACGCCCTCATCCCACACCGCAGCCTTGGCCTACCGACGCAGGCGCCATCGACTCCAGTTCGTCAGCCGACGACAGCGCTTCAGCAACTACGCCGCCGCTGCTTGCACCGTGATCTGCCAGCACCGTGACGAGCACCGCCTTCATCTCGCACCGCGACCCTGGTCTCACCAACGACGCCATCTGATGCCGCCACCGAGCCGCTGCTCGCACCGCGACCTGAGGGCACCGCACGCCGCACCGCTGCACTTCGCACCGCAGCACCCGACGCCTGCCGACGCCAGCACTCCTGACTCCATCAGAGAGGAGATCGACCTGCAACGCGTGTGACTTCGAGTGCCCCATCGCCCTGCATCTCTGAAAGGTACTGTTTGCGGGTCTTCCCGACACCGTAGCTGGCCTGCGACCCCGCGGTCAGCCAGAACTGTTTTGGATTTGTGTGTTCACGACGCCGTGGTAGCCCGGATGGCGCTATCCACACAAGGAACTCTTTTTAATCAGCGTATTTTTGAATTGTGAACTTTTAAGTATAGTATCGTGGTTTTTTTATCGTTTTTGGTCTTGTTTTAATTATATAAAAATATTGGATATTTTTCTAAACTGGTGTGGTGTCCTTTTGTAGTGCGTACACTGTATTACTGTTGGTTATGTGCAAATGCTTTACACACTGCCTCTAAGATAGGCCTGGCTGCTCGTGCCAAGCTACCAAGGGGGTGAGCAGGGTTTTTTTTAGAAGTGTAACTCCCTTATCCTGACTAGAGTGGTGGTTTTTGCCTGGCTTTGGCCCGCGCCCTAGCCTACCAAGAATCCCATTTCTAACACTCCCCCTTGCATCTGCTCATTCCTTTCTTAAGCCTAGCATTTGGCTGGAGGTGAACAGGGTAAAGTTGTAAATGACTCGGTGGTCCTCCCCTTTCTCTTGAAGTCCATGGTTTACGACTCCTCCCCCTGCTCTGGCATTCCTATGCCCAGCAACCTCTCCTCCCCGAGAGGCTTCCTAACCCCAGGGGTCATTTATCACCTCTTCAAAGCAGCCAGGCTCACCCACTTATCTCTGACCAATCAGGGCAGAGCAGCACAGGGTTGAATTTTGGCTTACAGACAAAAAAAGTCTTAACTTCTTGTCTGTACATTTTACAATAAATTGAACAATCCCATATTGTTGGATTTATTATTACCAATCTACTGAGTCCTTTAATCCTAGTTTTATGGCTTTTCTTTCTCCAGTTATTAACTAATAACCTTTTCCAATGTTAACCTATGGCATGGGATTTGCAATGGGAAAAGTGACTTGAGCCATTTTCCAGCACCAGGGCTTATAAAAACATATTTTATAAGTACGCTACATATATCTACAGGACCCCACCCCAGGAACACCTAGGGGAGACTTTAGGGGTTCTGAATATGTAAAAATATTGCAGATCTTCCCTCCACAGTGCTCCTACCACCAAAGTCGATTTTGGGCAGCACTTTTTCACAATGTGGGGAGTGAAATGTGCAATTTCACTTTACCCAGGGAATATAAAACTCATTTTATAATGGTCCACCTTATAGATACCTGACCCCCACCCCTGGGACACCTAGCGAAGACCCTGGGGGTACCTAATATGCCCAAACATTGTAGGTTAACCATTTTTAAGTGTCCCAAACACAAAAGTCGAGGTTGGGCACAATTTAGTTTTTAAAAGCAGTCCTGTAGCCCTGAGCCACTTTTTAAACTGACCTCAGGCTTCAGCAGTGCACACATGCAAGTGCAGAAAGGGCTGCTGGCCTCTAAACTGCCATGCCCTATTATATACTAGGGACTGATAAATAGTTTCAATCCCCCTGCCCTAATATGTACTAGGGCCCTATGGGGTAGGTCATGCCAATCACAGGTGTACCCCAACCCTTAGTGTACCCTAGTGTATGTAGGTGTTTTCACTGTATTCTAGTTGTTTTCAGCATAGCACTGGCCCTGAGCCTGGTTAGGCAGAGCCCAGGGTCAGTCAGAGTCAGTTACCACCAGTACCAGTCAACAAAAAGTTGGGGGGTGCCCAGGGCACAGGATGACTTTGCAACATGTACATATAGTCAGATCTCAGGACAGGGAGTGAGTAACGTACAAGGCGCCAAAATGGATGCCCACCCTTGTCCCCTTCCCTAGCTCTTCCATTGTAGCCCCATAAAATGAAACACTGTGAAGGAGGGTAATAAAGAGCCCTACACACAACATACATGCCCCTATAGAATGCACAGTTAACCCACCCCTTTGGATTTAGAGGACATTTTTCGCAATAAATAAACATTTTCAAGCATATGTGCATTGAAGATTTTCTGTTATATATTCTATAGCAGAATCCACTTTTTTGATGATTTTGTATATTGATATCTCCATTGTCCAAGTAATGCCCTGCACATTAGGGGCCAAATGTACGGCGCTTGCATTTTGCAAGTCTCAAATTGCGTCAAATTGCGACTCGCAATTTGCGATTCGCAAAATGCAATGTACAACAGTATCTCAGACACTGTTTGTGATTCCCAAGGGGGTCACAAATTGCATGCCTCATCAGTATTCATGAGGCAAGCGCAATTTGCGACCCCATTGGGAATGGCTAGCACTCACAGGGATGGTGGCCTGCTGGAGTCAGCAGACCACCATGTCTGTGACTGCTTTTGAAATAAAGCAGTTTTTTTTAAATGCAGCCTGTTTTCCTTAAAGGAAAACGGGCTGAATTTAAAAAAGAAAAAAGAAACTTTTCAGTTTCATTTTTTATGGGCAGGCAGTGGTCCCTGGGACCACTGCCTGCTCTTAAAAAATATTTTCGCACCCATTCACAAAGGGGAAAGGGTCCACTGTGACCCCTTCCCGTTTGCAAGTGGCTTACCACCCTTTTGAAAAGGCTGGTAAACTGCAAGTGTTTTGCGACCGCAAATGCGGTCGCAAAACAATCATACATTGGTGTGAGACTCGCTATTAGGAAGGGACGCCCTTGGAACACCCCTTCGTAATTGCGAGTCAAAAACCATATTTTGCGAGTCGCTAATAGGTTAGCGACTCGCAAAATATGGTTTGTACATGGGGCTGACCTATTTTGCGGTCGCAAACGGCCAAAATTCCCGTTTGCGACCGTAAAAACCGGTCGTTCATCTGCCCCAAAGTGCCTTATTTGCACGTAGTAATAAGAAAATAGCTAATTCATGCGTGTCCAAGATAAAACTCTCGCAAAGTCTCAGACATAAAGGACATGAAAATGCCAAACCCCAAGCAATTTGTCAAAAATGTTCAATCAGATGAGGTTACAGTATTGTAGAATTAGATTCTAGTGAGGTTTTCCAAATTGATTCGCAGGTATCAAGACCGCCTGTCTTTTGGAGTCTGGAATGACAACCTGAACATTAGAGACAAAATTTGTTATGGAGCTGGCACACTAGACAGAACAAATCCTATGCAATAGTGACTTCCAAGCCCATACGCATATAATAAAAGTAGGAGCACAGACAACAAAATGAAAATTACAGTATTCTTGAGATTACAGCATTTTCACAGTAGTATGACTGAAATATAGTTTAATTAAAAGTATCTTTAAGACTTGAAATTGTTTAACATAAAAAATATTTTATTTTTAGATGAAATCCTCTGGATAATTCATGTATTTTAGATTTGCAAGAGTTTTTTTAAAAAGGAAATGACTCTGCAACACTGTGCAGCATCAGTACCAGGGAATTGCGAAGAAACAAAATAATGCTTTAAAACTGAAATTCAAGTTTTATTTGGGGAGTAATGGCAAAACAAGGAAAATGTCAAATTAATGTCTGAATTTAATTAAATTAAGATTGTGTTGTGGAAAACACCTCTGATTAATGCTAGTGCTTCAAGAAAGATTTTCTAGTGAACAAAACTTAGTATTTGTCACATATAAAACTTAGAAAAAATCGAGCTCTCTTGTACTTCGCAACTGAAAAAAGTTGGTAAACTGATGACACTAATTAATGCCTGTCTGTCCTGTGGTATTAACAAGATCTACATGCGCCATCAAGGAGCTGTCAAAATTTAGTGTGATTCTGGATAGTACATATTGCCCGTCTGCAAGACAAAACTACAAAGAGTAGTTCGTAACCATAATCAGCTTGTTAGGCAAGCTAGATCAAATTACTATCACTTGCATATCTCTAGCTCAGCTAACTCCTCAAAGGAGATTTTATCAACCTACCAATTTCTTGCACATCCAAAGGCACTGGCAATCTCACATTCTCACTCACCTACCTTCTGCTATACGGTCTCAGAATTATTTTATGAAAAGGTAACTAAATGAATTGATTGTAAGAAAGTGGCTCTGTATATACTGAACCAAAGTAAGGTTCAGTGTGCACAGAGTCCACAGTCCCCAGAGGTTGGCAGAGGCTAAAGTTAGATATAACCTTACTCTCTAAAGTGGTAGCTTGGTCGAGCAGTAAGGCAGTATCAGAGGACAGTGTAAAGCATTTGTTGTACACACTCAGTCAGCAAATGGTCTCACACACTCAAGAACTGAACTCTAGGTCAATGGTTTTGTATCAAAATATATAGTTGTTTTATTTTAGAACCAACAATAGGTATCAAAATATACTTTCTCAGAATGAGTTACTTTAGTTAAATACTTTTCAAATAGGCAATAGACTTTTGAATACAATAGTTACAGTTGTTGCAATAGGCAACACAATTTCAAACACAATAATACATTGAGCTCAATGGGAATTTTTAGTTAAATGCAATAGATTACTTTTTGGATTACTTTTCTTACCACAGGACTGGATCCTAGATTCAGTCCTGGGACATCTCCTGTAAACAGTTGAGTAAAAACGTTTTGGTTACAGTTGTGATTTTTAAGGAATATTATTGTATTTTAAAAGTTGACACTTAGAAACTTTTTCACATAGAATCACCAATGTTATCCTATGGGAGGAAATTCACTTAGCAGGTAAGTGTGGTTATTGTTACTTTTTCTAACTCAGTGTTGGATCCTGGATCCAGCACTGGTGCATCTCCTGTAAACAGTTGAAAGAATGTGTTTTTGTTATACAGGCGATTTTTAACGAATATTTGTACGTTTGCAAAATTGACACTTAGAAACTTTTTCAGCAAAAACCAGGCAATGTTATCCTATGGAAGGAAATTCAAGTTACCGGTAAGTACAGTTATGATTACTTTTCAGGGTCAGTGCTGGGCACCAAGATCCAGCACTGGGATCTCTCCTGATAACAGGTAAGTAATTTCGTTTTCGTTGATCGGACGATTTTTTGTGATTATTTTAAAGTTTTAAAACTCGACACTTAGAAGAAATTTCAGTGTAAACCAGTCAATGTTACACTATGGAGAAAATGTAGGTTATCGGTTTTCAGGTAAGTACTCGACTGGCAGAGTTAAGGTTCTGGGCATAGACTCAGGGGTCTCCCAGGGTCAGTGATGCACTGTTGTTGCACCCTCAGCGGCACTAGGGCGGCCGGGTGCAGAGTGTTGAGGCCCAATGTTATCCTACGGGGGATGGGGGGCCTCCGGTTGGTGGCTGCTGGCGAGCAGGCCACAAGGTTGTGGGAGCAAAGCTCCTAGGGTTTAGGTCAGGGAAAATTGGGAAACAAGCCAGCACAAAAGGTGCACCGTCAGCGGCGCTGGGGCGGCCGGGTGCAGAGTGCTGTTTTGGCGTCGGGTGCCCTGTTGTTTTCAATGGGGATTTTCGGTTTTGGTTTTCAGCTGCAGGCTCGGTCCATGAAGACTTCCAGGAGGAACCAACAGCTGGGCAGGTAAGTTGGAGGGCTCGGGGACGTAGGTGCACCTCGGGTTCCTTTCTCCAGGGCGCAGGGCGGCTGGATGCAGGGGTGTCTTTTGAGGTCGGATTTCACCTTACCGGGCCACTCGCGGTTGGGGGGGTCTCGTGCAGAGGCTGCAGGCGACGTCGGGGAGTCCTGGAGGGGTCAACCCACAGTGGACTCGGACTCTGGAGCGCTGGGGGACCACGCTGGGACCAGTGGGCCACTTGAACTCGGGCTGTAGGCGACGGGTGCAGTGGTGGTTCCAGGCGTCGGGTTTCTTTTTCCTCAGCAGGCTCGGAGTCTTTGTTTGGTGTTTCTTTTGAACAGAGCTGCTGTTCACAGGAGATCCGGTCTTTGTTGAAGGCAGTCAGTCCTCCCCGGGGTTCTGGAGGTCGCTGGCTGCAGGACAAGACGATTTTTGGTGCAGGATCTCTGGAAACTGCAGACGGGCCGGTAGGGCTGGGGCCAAGTCAGTTGTTCTCTGCAGTCTCCTCTGCTGGGCGTCTTCTTTCGTCCTTTTTCTTCTTAGGTTGCGGGAATCTGAGGAAGGAAGGTTCAGGGTGCCCCTAAATACTAAATTTAGGGGCGTTACAGGTAGGTAAAGGGCAGGGACCAATGGGTCCCTTCCCTGGGGTGGGTACACCCCTATCCTGCCCCTCTCCTGTGGGAGGGGGCAGTAGCCTAGTCCTGATTGGGCAGGGCTCCCCATCTTCAAGTTGGCGAGAGCCCGGAGTTGTGCTTCACCTCGCCTCCCCCACCTGAGGGGTGGGGTTGGCAGAGGCTGGCACATCCCCTTTCCTCCCTTGGGGTTTCCCGCCAGTCTTCCCGCCAGAGAGGGGGTCAGAACCGGTGGGGGCCAGTTGCTGAGTACAGCAAGTGGCCTGGAGAAGCTCACAAAGGCGGCATGCCTTTGAAGCTTCCCCTGCCCATCCTGGGGGAGGAGACCTAGCACCTCGCCCAGGATGTGCATTGTTGCAGGCCCAGGAGAGCGGATGGCTCTCCACCCAGGGGTCCAGCAACATGTCTGCTGTGTGGCAGCCGGGGCAGCCCGTCAGACAAGACGTGGATTGTAGGTTAGGTTCAGGGGTCAACTCTAAGTTGCCCTCTGTCGTGCATTTTACATTAAATCCCACACTGGCATCAGTGTGGGTTTAATGTGCTGAGAAGTTTGATACCAAACTTCTCAGTCTTCAGTGTAGCCATTATGGTGCTGTGGAGTTCGTAATGACAACCTCCCAGCACCATATACTCTTAATGGCATCTCTGCACTTACAATGCCCAGGAATGGCCCTGGGTACTGTAGGGGCACAGGGCTCATGCACCTGTGCTCACACCACTGGCATAGTGCACCCAGCTAGAGGGGTGACTGAGGTATGCCAGGGCAGTGTGTTTGTGGGCATGGCACACAGGGATGTGTGCCATGTCGAGACTCTGTTTAGTTCTGCACCAAGACACTCAGGGGCCAAATCCGATTTGGGCCGGAAAACCACCCGACCGACTCGGTACGGGAATATAGTCCGACCGACACGTACCGGCGTTGCCCGACCTGGGAAGTACGATGAAATGCATGTGAATCACGACCGACTCGTACGGAACTCAAGCCGAACGACCGACCCGGACGGAAACAAGCTATCCGGCCGGGAAACCACGCGAATAGAACCGACCGACACGCACCAGGAATCAACCCGAATGAAACGACCCGCGAACTCCGACCCGCGCAGTACGATGCAATGGGTGCAAAATCAGACCGATTCGCACGGAGCCCAAGCCGTATGACCGACATGCATACAAAAGCCAGCCGAACAAACACAATACTCCGCGACCGACGCGTACGCCGCATATGAAACTTAGCTGAAACACAGCGGGAACAACTCGGAGAGGCGCGCACGAGACAACTGCAACGTCCTACTCGGTCAGAAGAACGTCTCCTACATGCACAACAATTACAAATGAAAAAATACAAAAAAAGAGGGCCAAACAAGCAATGACAAAGCCAATAAATACAGGGGGGGGGGAAATGGAACAAGGACACACACCCAACTCCACCTACATAAAGGCCACAAATCCCTACCATGATCCTTTGCAAATTCCACTGACCTGCCAGCACAGAACACCATCAGACAGCAAACACAGACACACACACAGCTCATCCAACACAAAAGCCACACACCATTAGCACCTCAACAAATAGCACCCTCACACACACCCAGCAAAACCTACACTCACACACCCTCACTTGCACACACACACACATCAATCACCACCACCACCCATCACCATGCCCCTAAAGAAGAATCCAAAGTTCCTAGATAGTGAATTGGAAGTCATGGTAGACGAGATCCTGAGGGTAGAGCCACAGTTGTTTGGCACATTGGTCCAACAGACCCCCATGGCGCAGAAAACCAAGATGTGGGCGAGGATCGTCGACAGGGTCAATGCACAATCACCATGTTTGCGCACAAAGGAAGACATCCAGAACAGGTGGTATGATGTGCGCAGGAGGGTCAGGGACCTACTGAAGAAGGATTACTCCCTGAGCCAGCACACCGGCAGTGGCCCTCCTGCCAAACCAGTATACCTCAGGCCCTGGGAGGAGAAGGTGCGGGCCATCCTACCACCAGTGAGCGTATATGGACTATCAAACATCCCAGAGCCTGGTGAGTACACAACTAATATACACAATATTGTGTGACAATACACACACATCACTGTCAAGGGGATAGTCAAACCATGCACCCCTAGCAAATTCACAGCAACCAAAAGATAATCATCCCAAGATGTGTATGTTAGTCAGATAAACACAATACATGCCATGTCATAGTGATATGTAACTGTGTCATGACATGTACAAACCCAATAACAAATAGAGCTAGGCAGTGGCACAAATCTAACCAACAAACACTGTCAGATATTTAGCCACCACTAGAACACCACCTCATAGGGAAGCTCACTGAAAGGAAGGAATCCTGTGTATGCTGGTGAAGTCAGTGTAGCCAAGAGCATGATGGGACTCGTAGTAACAGATAATGGGCAGCCTCACATTTGGACCATCAACACCACTCTGAACCATGCTCACAACACAGGGAGTGGAAAAGGACTGACAATATGGCTGACACTGGGTACTGCTGTGGGGAGCACAAGGCCCTGCTGGGAACTGGGCACCAACAAACAACAGGACCACACTGTCAGCCATCTTGCCATTGCTGTCACACTCACACACAGTGAAGTCCACTCAAAAGGAAGGAAGTACGGGCATGCTGGGAAGGGGGGTGTAGGCAATAGCATGATGGGAGTTGTAGTCACATAAATTGCTCACCCTCACAATTGGCCCATCAACACCACTCTGAACCATGCTCACATCACAGGGAGTGGATAAGGACTGACAAGATGGCTGACACTGGGTACTGCTATGGGGAGCACAAGGCCCTGCTGGGAACTGTGCAACAACGAACAGCAAGACACCACTGAATGACATCCTGAGAGTCAACCTGAACCCACTGCAAGGGTGGCATGCTTCATGGTGGGATAACTGGGCTAGATGGAGAAGGATGGCCGGATGTCCACCAAATACAACCAATGCTGGCCATGCACACACCTCAACATTCACATTGAAATGCCCCAGGTATGCAGGACAATGTGCTACACCAATATCAACCTCTTACTGTGACAACTTAGGACAATGCAATGTACATGCCCGCATCCAGAGGTACAGTCACAACTGTCAGGTGTGTGAACCATTGATGCCTGTAGAAACATAACATACAATGTGTGTCTCTTCCAAATACAGGTGATGATGATGGGGACACAGCAGCAGGCGAGGAGGAGTCCCTGTCCCAGGCTCCGGGGGACACTGAGCTCACTGGTGTGGAACAGCCTCTGCCCTCCTCGGATGGCGAAGACCTACCTGGCACCTCCGGTGTGAGTCATCATGCAGCACCAGCAGGACCAACATCTGCACCCCCTGCACCCACCCCTCTAACAACTGCCAACACACAGACCACCCCCGCCGACACAGACAGACCAAGGACCACCGATGACAACAGCACAGGGCCCCAGGCCCACCGTGGAGCAATGGACAACAACACCACTAACAACCCCCAAGGGGGCCTCGGGTCACCTGTGCGTGCCACCGCAGGTCCTGCACGTGTCGCATGGGGTGGTGGGAGGGGTGGTAGACATAGGTCGCTACTTGCAGAGGGGTCTGGACTGCATGATGACCCACAACTGGCACGCATCGCTGATGCGTACCAGAATAGCACCGGAGAGGTCAGACAGGTAGTGGGGATCCTCAAGGACATACAACAGCAGCAGGCTGCCCATCATGCCCGCTTGGACTCCCACATGTCCCGTGTGGAGACACACATGTCTCGCATGGAGTCCAAGTGGGACACATTGCAAGAACTCACAGCGGTGCATAGGGACATATTGACATGCCTCCGGCAGATTAGCACCAACATGGCCACACCTCCCTGTGTGCCCACAACATCTGGTGCTGCAACAACTGACACTGCCACAGGGAGGGAGGAGGACTCTGGCGGAGAGTCCCCTGCACCGCAG
This sequence comes from Calotriton arnoldi, assembly GCA_963921515.1. NCBI lineage: Eukaryota > Metazoa > Chordata > Amphibia > Caudata > Salamandridae > Calotriton > Calotriton arnoldi. The sequence continues at coordinate 784,006 of CAWUFW010001865.1, read as the reverse complement.
CAGCCTGCACGTGAGGGTCCCCCCCCAAAGAAGAGGGGTCGTCTGAGGAAGGAAAACTGAGAGGTTGATGGCCACGTACATCCCCCAGGAAGCCAACACCTGTTCCGGAAATTCTCCTTTGTGTGCAAACTTTTCACCCTGTCGAATGCAACACAACTCTCCCACATGACATGGGGAGTCCAAGTTGGACTAATGTATCATATGACTGTGGACTTCACTCAGGACATTTCTGCTACCAAGACTTGCAACTCATCTGGGAACTTTGGATCACAATCCCAATGTACAGCACCCACCAACCTGTGCACTATACACACACACATTTCTGTAAATAAAATCACTAGTACACCATACTTGCCTCTGTTGTTATTCAAATGTGGATACTGTTATGGCGATGATGATCTGCTAAATTACACTGTGTATGCTAACTGCTACAGCAAGTACAACACCGTCATGTGAGTCATGGTGACGTGACACATATGAGGGAGACACACCACTAGGGCTACACAACACAGAAACACCAGGGCCATCGGACTCATCGCCTACAGTGATGTTGCCAGGAAATACTGTGGAATGCACAGACACCACACCTATTCACAGTCTGTGTCAACTAGCCCACACGTGCAGTAAGCAAATGTCAGTCAGATGTGTGACCACAGACAACGCACATCCCAAAGTGAAGCACAGGTTTATTACACATTTGCAACATGTTGTTTCCACTACAAATGCAAGGTAATCCCACGTGTCAGTGGCCACACAGTCAACAAGTGCAGAAGATATGAAGTCCAGGGGTGTGTGGCACATCACCTGTAGGGAAACTACTGCTGCCACCCTGAAAGCTGAATCATGGTGTCGGGGGATCCAAGTTGAACAAAGTACTCAGTAAGCACCCTGTGAATGACAGACATGACACACAGTTAAAACCACTGAAGAACAGGACAGAACTGCAATACTCATGCCCAATACATGTCACAAGACAACTACACAAAACCAAGTTAGCATGTCAAAACTGTTGGGGAGTACAGACTACCTGTAAGGACACATTGCTGCACGCATCCAGTCAAGTAGCACATGGCCACACTCAAACAGCACCAGAGCACCACCCACACATATCATGCAAACTCACATCATTCACATTACATCTCCCTGGATACTCACATTCAGCTGAAGAAGTTGGTGATAAGCTGTGTGCGGACATCACCATCATCATCATCATCATCATCACTGGCATCGTGGTCCAGGCCAGGATCCTCCACAGGTGGCGGACGTTTGTCATCGTCATCCAGGATGAGAGGCTACTCCTTCCGCACTGCCAGGTTGTGTAGCATGCAGCAGACGATGACAATCTTGCACACCTTTGCTGGGGCATATGGGAGGGCCCCTCCTGTCTTGTCCAGGCAGCGGAAGCGGCTCTTCAGGAGCCAAATGTCCGCTCGATCACTCTCCTGGTCCGACCATGTAGCGCATCTGGGCTGGTGTCACAGGGTTCCTGAGGGGTGTCAGCAACCACGGCATGTTGGGGTATCCGGAGTCACCTACGGACAGACAAGTGCACATTAACTGAGTTGGAAAAGTGGGCGGAATACTACAGAGCAGAACACACACAATGGTACAAAGTCAGTACACACCGACAAGCCAGGCACGCTGGTTCTGCATCTGTGCCATCATCCTCGAGATGCGACTACTCCTCATCACGTAGGCATCGTGTGCTGAACCAGGGAAACGGGCACACACGTGTGATGCTCATATCTGCAAGACATACCACCAGAGCATTGATCGAATGGTAATGTTTCCGGTTCCGGTATGCCTCTCATGTGCCTGTGGTGGTACCAAAGCCACATGTGTCCCATCAATGGAGCCAATGACATGTGGCATCCTCCCCAGGGCATAGAAGTCACTCTTGACGTCAGTGAGTTGTTGACGTGTAGGGAAATAGATGTACTGGTTCAGGCATCTCAACATTGCCTCCAAAACATCGCGTAGCACACGGCTGAACATAGTCTGTGACATCCCACCGGCAGTCGCCACAGTGTGTTGAAAGGTACCGGTGGCAAAGAAGTGTAGGGCTGCCATTACCTTCACCTTGGGGGTCAGCGCCGTAGGGTACGGCCGGCCAGGTTGCAAATGTGGTGCCAAGCGCACTGCCAAATCCTCAATCAGTTGCCTGGTGAAGCGGTACCGTCGGATGCTGTCACCTTCCACCATCGTTGCCAGGTCAGGGAATGGTCTATGGACAGCTGGAGCCCTGCAGTGCATAGGTTGGAGAAAGAAAGATTGTCAGTCACCCCACATATGTGCCATTCACCATACTCAATTTCACATGATACATCATTACGAGACACAAGTACTTGATGTGTGTGCTGTTCTGTTCGGACATAACTCGCACCTACATGGCCATCATCTAACTTCTCAGTACAACATGTGTGGACAACAGGTTCCAGGTTGTGCTATGGGAAACCATTAGGCTGTGTCACAGTACCCATTTACTGCTGTCACGTTCCACACACACCACAGTGACATGTCTGGACAGATGCACCACAGGCATCACAGCTCATTGACAGGTAGATTCCCAGTGACCCTGTCTTGCCACATGGACACTGGCATGACATGGCGTATCATGTACACGTCAGAAAAACAAACATGACTCCCACAGGTAGTGGCCCCTGTCGCCTCCGCAGGACAGACATGGACGCCAGTGATGCACAACATCAAAGTCCATGCACAAACAACGTTGATGTGGAGACTGTCTCCCATCATGCACATGGAATCAGAGACATCGGAAACACAACATGCACACAGACTGTGGAGGGACATCACTATTGTGGCAATGGGTCACCCTGTGACGTACATGCCTTCCCCCATGGGACCCTGGGGGTATGTGACATGTCATACACATACACAACCTGGAAATGTGACCATGCCACATGCTCCGAAATGAACTGTTGCACATCACAGTGGTCATGTGCACAACACACAAAGGACCCTGGCCCCATGAACACATGCACAGCCTGGGTGTGGCTGCCCACAAGTGCCACCACTGAAACCACATGTTAACCCCCATACACAGAAAAGGTAATGCAGCCTTACATGCCTTAGGAAACAGTGTGGACTGGGTGTGGTGTTGTAGGTGTGCCCCTGAGTCTCTGGCAGGTATATGTGGCTGGCATACGTTCACCAGTGACAAGCATGGTGACATATGCGACTGACCTGTACAGGTACGCGTTGTACAGCAACGGACCGATCGGTGTGCCTGGCCGGCCCATTGCATCTGTTGTGAGCGGGTACGCGTTGTACAGCAATGGACAGATCGGTGTGCCCGGCCGGCCCATTGCATCTGTTGTGAGCGGGTACGCGTTGTACAGCAATGGACCGAGCGGTGTGCCCGGCCGGCCCATTGCATCTGTTGTGAGCGGGTACGCGTTGTACAGCAATGGACCGATCGGTGTGCCCGGCCGGCCCATTGCATCTGTTGTGAGCGGGTACGCGTTGTACAGCAATGGACCGATCGGTGTGCCCGGCCGGCCCATTGCATCTGTTGTGAGCGGGTACGCGTTGTACAGCAATGGACCGAGCGGTGTGCCCGGCCGGCCCATTGCATCTGTTGGGAGCGGGTACGCGTTGTACAGCAATGGACCGAGCGGTGTGCCCGGCCGGCCCATTGCATCTGTTGGGAGCGGGTACGCGTTGTATCCCGACATATGCGTTGTACAGCAATGGACCGAACGGTGCGCACGCGTTGGCTGGGGCCTGGCATGGCAACGGACGCGTATTCGAAGCTTCAATGAGTCTGATGCAGTGAATTCAGTTGGCCAGCCACAACAATGTTGCAAAATCATGGGTGTCATGAACTTGGATTTTTGAAGGATGCTGTGGGCGTGTATTAGTGCTGCTATTCCATGGATTGGTCAGATTCAGAAGATGCAAACGACTTGGACCTATCACTTTGGACACATGGGACAGTATCTGCCTCTGCAGCACACATATAATGCTGGCTGTTCCCCTGAGAGCTCACTTGCCTGCACTACATGCTCCAGGACGACATCTGCCACCAACACTGCTGCTGTCTCTGCATCCTCTGGCTACTGCAATGGCACATACTGTGGAGAGAGCCCCAGCCTTCAGCCTTGAGGAGAACCAGGCCCTGCTGCACAGCCTCCTTCCACAGTACAGCAAGCTGTATGGGAAACCAGGGGAGCAGGTGAGTGTGCTTTCCACTGCCTTACTAATTTTGCATGTTGTCTGACTAGCAGGACTTACAGTGTGCACACCACTGGCTAGCATGCTCACTGAGTAGTTCTGACCCCCAAAGTGTGTAGTTACATGCACTGAACAGGTACAGTGCAGTAACAGTGCATTCCAACAAGGTTTACTTCCCATGCAATGATACCATGTAGTAACTGCTGGCAAACTGTTCATAGCCATCGTTGCACTGCCTGTGTACATCATGTGCCCCAGTGATTGAGACATGTATATCCAACTGTGTGATGCACGTATATGTTGCATGTGTAGTAATGGCATTTTCACTTTGTCATCCTCACAGGTTGATGCCCACCAGAAGCAGGAAATCTGGCTGACCATCGCCCGGGCAGTAAGATCCGCGGGGGACTACAAGCACCGGATCCGCAACTGCCAGAAGAGGTGGCAGGACCTTCGAGGCTGGACCCGGAGGATCGCAAGGGTCCAGCTGAAGCTGTCGCCTCCTCGCAGGAGGGGCGGACACCGGACCCTGACCCCCCACATGCTCAGGATCCTGGCGGTGGTCTTCCCTGACCTGAATGGGCAGCTGAAGGCCAGACAGCAGCAAGGAGGGGGTGAGTCCATGACAGCACTGTGCACTTTGTCTGACATGCTATGTGCCCTCCTCTGGCCTGGTTAAACTTCCACAGTACATCAGTCTTGTGGTCCAGGACCCATGTCCCTCTATTGTGACATGCCCACTCCTCATCTGATACGCATATGTGTGGCCCTTACAGTCAGGAAATTGTGTCACTTGGGGACTGTGTCATTGCATTTTGCTTTGCTCAAGGTGGGTGACAGCATTTGTTCCGGTGACTATGTTGTGGGTTTCATGGGTGGGTCAATTGCTTACACAATGCCCAAGTTCTGACATGTAATCTGGACGTAACTTTGTTATGTGGTCCACTTGCTGATCTGATTCACCACATGTCCCTGGGGTATTTGGCACACCCCCATGCTGCGGGTGGGAAGAATGTTTGGGCCTCAGGAGTATGTATATCAAGTGTGTCACACATGCTTAGACACCTGCCTACTGTCCAGGACTCATCCCTCTTACAGGTGGAGCTGGACAGTCATGCCTACTCCAGGGCATACAATAGACTCTGTACTCCCACTCCCGTGGATCATCTGACATGTTGTGATCAGTGACATGTTCCCTCAGGTGTCTGCCTCTGTGTCATTGTGCTGTGGCTTCGTTGTCAGGACTACTGGTATGTTTGTCGGTTAGGGTTCAGCATGCCATCTGAGATGTGACCATGAGAGACGATACTTCTGTGAATTATAGATGTTTGATCACTTGACTGTGCACACAGTTGTATGCGACTGTGACTTTCAGGCAGCTGTTATTCATTCACAGCACACTGTGAGGTGCTCAGGTTCTGAGAGTTGTGTTTCATGTCCCCCATATGTCCAATTGGCATGACGTGGACAAATACTAGTTCAGATGATGTGGTGTGTGGGGGATGGACATGTGCACTTGTCAGTTACATAACTTGCATTCCCCATGTCCTAGGATTTTGACACAGTGCAGACTGTTGTTGGCTGGCTGCCATGGCCATGTGACTGGAGACAGTGATGTATAAGTTTAATGCCATGACACAGGCATGCGTGCAAAGTCATGGCATTAAACTTCCTAAGAGTGATCCTGCAGGGGAGTGACATGTGCAACATGCACCCCATTGTGGCATGGACTATCCGAACATGGGTGCATCATGGTGTCTGGTGCTGGTATGCATCACATGCATTTCTATTTAGACTCTGGCCATCCCTTTCTCCGGACACCTGCACTGACTCAGTGGCAAGAGATGTGATGTGTGCATGTTCACATACTTTACTGTGTTCCCTGCAATGTCCAACAACTGTGTAGGTGGTGCATTTGTCCACACTGGGGTCTTACCATCAGACAGGCACCAGACAGATGGGTGCAAGGGCAGGAGGGGTGTGAGTCCCATGGTTGACCATCAGACTGACAATTGGCTTCTCCAAATCTGTGTGAGGAGTTTTGGCAATGTTCAACTAAGGATGCCAGGGCTGGCTCTGTAAGTGCTGTACTTACTGTGGGGTGTGCGGTCAGTGCAGGTGACTGATGTTTGTCTGTTTCCCTAATTGTTTGCAGATACATCCACGGCCACAGGAGGGGACAGCTCCACGGACCAGGAGGAGCTGCGGAGCCAGACTGGGTCAGCATCCGACGAGTGGTCAGAGGGACCCAGTGGCACGGAGGGCGAGGGGAGCCACACCGAGGAGTCCTCAGCACCATCCACCTCAGCTGAGGACCACAGCAGCTTGGAGGATGACTCCCTTGAGGAGGCGGGTGTCAGCAGCCACCACACCCCCGCTAGTCTGTCTGGCCCCACCACCACCACCACCAGCACCGCCCTCCCATTGGCTCCAATTCCAGAGGTCCGTGGAGGCTCCCGTGTTCGGGAGCGTGTCTCCTTCGTGCCAGGCACCGCACCCCTGCCCCTGTGTCCCCTGCTGCCCTGAGTGAGGAGTCTGTGTACCTACTTCGGCAGCTCCATGTAGGGCAGACAGCAATGCTGAGTGTCCTCCATGCACACACCACTCTGTTGACACAGCTGGTGTCGTTCATGGAGGGCATCTCGACGGGTATGTCTGCCCTACAGAGAAGCAATAAGTCCATGGACTCCTCCCTGACGGCAGCAGTGTCCCTCCTCCAACAGTCCCTCCCACCTCCTACCTCTGCCCCATCCACACTTCCTGGCACCCTACCTGTCGAAAGCACATGCACACCTGCACAATCACCCAAACACACAGACACGAGCAGCACAGACACACCCAAAAGAAAGGCAAGACGTGCAAACAAGCATCCTCAGGGGACAGATACCACACACACAGGGGATGGGGCACAGACACACACACAGGCATCCACAGTCACTCCGCAGTCCTCCAAATCCTCTCCCTCCAAGACCCCTTCCCTTGCCTCACCTGCAACCCCACCTACACAGCAGGTCTTCCTCTGTGACCTCGGCCTCTTCCCCTCCGATCCTGCAGATCCGGCATACCGGGGGAAGAGGAAGTCCACCCACACAGAGGGGAGTGCCCCTCGACCCCGGACACCCTCCCCCAGGCGCAGGCAGACTGAGGACCCCATTCGGAAGTCCCCCCGGACCAGGAAGGGCAAGACCCCACCACCACCACCATGCAGCTCCACCACCCAGTCTCTCTCCTCCATCCCCCAGGCCACCACTCCACAGGTTCCACCGCCATACCCTGCCCCAGGTTCCCCTACATACCGATACCGCACCCCCAAACTGCTTAGGCCCTCCCCCCCTGCCACTTGCTCTTCCACCCCCAACCCAGACGCTCAGCCTGTTTGTGCCACTGGTGTGGAGACCGGGTCCCCCCCCCTCTGTCCTGCCCACCTCATCTGCCCCCCCTTCCACTCCCTTGGAGGCATGCACTGCAGTGGAGTCTACAACTACCCCGTCTGACTCGGGCACTGCAGTAGGGACCCAGTCCACTCCATCAGACCAGCCCACTGCACTGGTTGCAGCACCAACACCATCTGACTTGTGCCCTACAGTGGTGCCGGCCCCCCCTGAGTCAGACACCTCCACTGCAGTTGCCGGTGACACTCCTGCACCCACCACCCCTTCACTGCCTCACTCTGGCATCCCCTGATCCTGTCCCTGCAGTGCCTGGCCAGTGCAGGCAAGCAATGGGTGACAAGTTGTCACATATCACCCTGTTGGGACTGTGTATTTGGACTGGCCATTGGCCTTAGTTTAATTTGAACTTCTGATTTTTTATTGACATTTGCTGAATAAAGCCTATTTTTGTTTACTTGTGGTTTTTCTTTTGATGTACATGATGTAGATGAGTATCATCATGCATTTGCAGTTGTAATAGTGTTCAGATCAGGAAAATGAAGTGTTGCAGTGATGGACTCCATGTGGTCCATGGGATATGTGTCCTGTTGTAGTCTGGATCTATGGCATCCTCTGCTGCAGTCTGAGGGTGTGATGTTCAGCATATGACACAGGGATGTACGTTTTGCATTTGTAAATTAACATCTTTGTCTTACAGTGATGCACATCTGGTGGGCTTACCACTGTTCAATGTTTCTATTTCCCTGACTGTGTGCCCATCTCCACTGGACATGCAGTTTGGCACACCAATGTTGAAGGACTCATCAGTGTATACAGTGCACCTTGCTTGACACGTGTTTTGGGTGTATGCAGATGACTGACGTGACACTCCCGTACCCAGGCTGATGTGAGCAGAGCCTTCAGTGTGTTGTAGTTGTTGACTCACTGACCGAGTGTTCTGCCGACATGTTTGAGTCGTGCACAGACAAGGTTTGGCACAGCGGACCTTCCACAGCAGTGGAGTGCCCTCATGGCAGTGTGTAATCCCGTGACATTGCCTGGGCCCGTGTTTTGTGTTGTGTAAGCATGTCTGTGCGTGTACCCTTCCCCTTTCCTACACAGGCTGTGTCCCTACGGATGTTCCTGTTTCTGATGCTTGCTGAGTTGTTCTGTGTTCATCCAGCATCTTGGACCTGGTTACTCCAGGATGTGGGTGCATGGCAAACTAAGGTTCATCAGGTTGTCATCCCAGGTTGTCTTTGTTGTCAGGGCTGGGGATGTGGGCAAACGCAGATGGGACACATTCAGGATTCCCCTTGGCACTTGTTGGTTACACATGTCATGTAATTTACAGTCTGTGGTAGCTTTCAGTGATTGTGACACGTTGTGTGTGTGACTGCTGCCACTCCTCAGGGTCAGAGCTGCAATGTTGGAAGTTGTGTACGTGTGTTCTTTGTGTGTCACCTTGTCTTCTTCATTGGTGTGTGACTATGGCCGGGATCCCATTGATTGTGGTGGATTTCACGTCATGCCCATGTACCGCGTAGTGTGCAGTGTGTCAGACATTCACGAGTCTTTTTGACTGGCCATGTGTGATGGGTTTCTGCACCTTAGTTCCCACCACCACCCCTGGGATTGTCATGGGTGCATGTGCAATGTCACCAGTCCATGTGAGCTTCACTGCTGCACATTGGTGGAGATCAAGGTGTGTGGTGTTGAGTGTGTGCAAATGTGAGTTATTGCACGGCTAGACCCCTACCTCCATATTGGCCATGGCTGGCAGGCCGTGCTGATTGATTTTTGCTTGTGTAGGTGTGATGGTAGTTTGTTGCTCAGGACACATGGCTGTGGTTCAGTGTGAATGACATCTACCTTTGTCATCACAGTGGGATTATCATGCAGGCTAGTGTCACCACAATGTGGGGTCCCTGGGGGTAGTGCTGTGGTGGGTCTGTCTCTTGCTGTGTTAGTTGCTGTTCCTACAAGCTTGTGTGACATGTGTAATTTGGGCTCCCTCTCATCTAACAATGCCTCTTTGCCCACATAGGGGAATCCGATCCATGAGTAAATTTTGTATGGCACTGTATACACATCTGTGTAATTGGAATTCAGGCCTCCTCATGTGTTGTGTGGTTGCCTGGGGACACTGGCACACACCCCATCACCTGTTGTGTTTGATATGCAGTGTGAGTCTGCCTGTTTGTGTTTGTGCATTTGCACCACTGCATTGGCATATCTTGAGTGTGCCATTGACTGTATGTTGTTTGGTGGCTTTCCCCTGCTGTCCCTGGGACTCCTAGGTCATCAGTCAGCACAATAATCATGGTTTGTATGTCCCATTGCTGCCATGGTATGGTATTTGTTCACCTGACATCTACAGTCTCCACAGGATATCTACATTTGTGAGTCCATTGGTGCAGATATGTGGGTCTGCATTATGATGGTCACTTCTGTCATTGTGTTATTTGTGAATGTTGACAATGTGAGCCCCCATGGGTGATGTTTGTATGCACATGGCCGAAACGATGTTTTATTGCCACTGCACTGTTTGCCTCACCCAATCTATGTTGCTATGGGACACAAGCACTACTTTGCCACTGATGTGTTTGTTGTTGTGTGACCAGGAATCATCCATGCAGTTTGGCTTTGGCAGCTTTTACCCTGACTACACTTCCCTTTTGGTCACTGTGGTGATGGGGCTTTGGGCCCCATTGCCACACTGTTCAAAATGTGCATCAGCTATGGACCCCACACCTACCTTTTGGTCACTGTGGTGATGGGGCTTTGGGCCCCATTGCCAGTGTTCAAAAGGTGCATCAGCTATGGACCCCACACCTACCTTTTGGTCACTGTGGTGATGGGGCTTTGGGCCCCATTGCCACACTGTTCAAAAGGTGCATCAGCTATGGACCCCACACCTACCTTTTGGTCACTGTGGTGATGGGGCTTTGGGCCCCATTGCCACACTGTTCAAAAGGTGCATCAGCTATGGACCCCACACTTCCCTTTTGGTCACTGTGATGATGGGGCTTTGTGCCCCATTGCCACACTGTTCAAAATGTGCATCAGCTATGGACCCCACACCTACCTTGTGGTCACTGTGGTGATGGGGCTTTGGGCCCCATTGCCACACTGTTCAAAATGTGCATCAGCTATGGACCCCACACTTACCTTTTGGTCGCTGTGGTGATGGGGTGTTCAACCCCATTGCCACAGTGGCCATGGTCGGCTTGCATTGTGGAGGCCACACACATTTATGTGTGACACATGTGCTAGGGGGTCACATTGTATGTTCAATGTCATGTTCAGTGTTGTAGGCATTTGACACATACTACACACGCTTGTCATGGTGTTGGGGGGGATGTAATTTTCAGACATTCCTTATGTGGGAGTATGCTGGTTGTGTCATGCATTACCCGTCCTATGAGTAGGGGTGGAGGTAGTGGCAGGCATCCATCCCCCTAAGGGTGGGGATGGTAGTAGTGACAGGCATCCAGGCCCCCCTGAGTAGGGGTGGTGGTAGTGGTAGGCATCCAGGCCCCCCTGAGTAGGGGTGGTGGTGGTGGTAGGCATCCATCCCCCTAAGGGTGGGGATGGGAGTAGTGACAGGCATCCAGCCCCCCCTGAGTGGGGTGGTGGTAGTGGCAGGCATCCAGCCCCCCCTGAGTAGGGGTGGTGGCAGTGGTAGGCATCCAGCCCCCTAAGGGTGGGGATGGTAGTGGTGACAGGCATCCAGCCCCCCCTGAGTGGGGTGGTGGTAGTGGCAGGCATCCAGCCCCCCCTGAGTAGGGGTGGTGGTAGTGGTAGGCATCCAGCCCCCTAAGGGTGGGGATGGTAGTAGTGACAGGCATCCAGGCCCCCATGAGTAGGGGTGGTGGTAGTGGCAGGCATCCAGCCCCCCCTGAGTAAGGGTGGTGGTAGTGGCAGGCATCCAGCCCCCTAAGGGTGGGGATGGTAGTAGTGACATGCATCCAGGCCCCCCTGAGTGGGGTGGTGATAGTGGCAGGCATCCAGCCCCCCCTGAGTAGGGGTGGTGGTAGTGGCAGGCATCCAGCCCCCTGAGTAGGGGTGGTGGTAGTGACAGGCATCCAGGCCCCCTGAGTAGGGGTGGTGGTAGTGGTAGGCATCCAGGCCCCCTGAGTAGGGGTGGTGGTAGTGGTAGGCATCCATCCCCCTAAGGGTGGGGATGGTAGTAGTGACAGGCATCCAGGCCCCCATGAGTAGGGGTGGTGGTAGTGGCAGGCATCCAGCCCCCCTGAGTAGGGGTGGTGGTAGTGACAGGCATCCAGGCCCCCTGAGTAGGGGTGGTGGTAGTGGTAGGCATCCAGGCCCCCTGAGTAGGGGTGGTGGTAGTGGTAGGCATCCATCCCCCTAAGGGTGGGGATGGTAGTAGTGACAGGCATCCAGGCCCCCATGAGTAGGGGTGGTGGTAGTGGTAGGCATCCAGGCCCCCTGAGTAGGGGTGGTGGTAGTGGTAGGCATCCATCCCCCTAAGGGTGGGGATGGTAGTAGTGACAGGCATCCAGGCCCCCATGAGTAGGGGTGGTAGTAGTGGCAGGCATTCAGCCCCCCCTGAGTAGGGGTGGTGGTAGTGGCAGGCATCCAGCCCCCCCTGAGTAGGGGTGGTGGTAGTGACAGGCATCCAGGCCCCCCTGAGTAGGGGTGGTGGTAGTGGTAGGCATCCAGGCCCCCCTGAGTAGGGGTGGAGGTAGTGGTAGGCATCCATCCCCCTAAGGGTGGGGATGGTAGTAGTGACAGGCATCCAGGCCCCCATGAGTAGGGGTGGTGGTAGTGGTAGGCATCCAGGCCCCCCTGAGTAGGGGTGGTGGTAGTGGTAGGCATCCATCCCCCTAAGGGTGGGGATGGTAGTAGTGACAGGCATACAGGCCCCCATGAGTAGGGGTGGTGGTAGTGGCAGGCATCCAGCCCCCCCTGAGTAGGGGTGGTGGTAGTGGCAGGCATCCAGCCCCCTAAGGGTGGGGATGGTAGTAGTGACAGGCATCCAGCCCCCCCTGAGTAGGGGTGGTGGTAGTGGTAGGCATCCAGCCCCCCCTGAGTAGGGGTGGTGGTAGTGGCAGGCATCCAGCCCCCTAAGGGTGGGGATGGTAGTAGTGACAGGCATCCAGCCCCCCCTGAGTAGGGGTGGTGGTAGTGGCAGGCATCCAGCCCCCCCTGAGTGGGGTGGTGGTAGTGGCAGGCATCCAGCCCCCCCTGAGTAGGGGTGGTGGTAGTGGCAGGCATCCAGCCCCCCCTGAGTAGGGGTGGTGGTAGTGGTAGGCATCCATCCCCCTAAGGGTGGGGATGGTAGTAGTGGCAGGCATCCAGCCCGTCCTGAGTAGGGGTGGTGGTAGTGACAGGCATCCAGGCCCCCCTGAGTAGGGGTGGTGGTAGTGGTAGGCATCCAGCCCCCCCTGAGTAGGGGTGGTGGTAGGGTGGTGTTGGTGGTAGGCATCCATCCCCCTATGGGTGTGTATGGCATTGGTGATGGCCATCCCACCCCTATGGTTCTGCTGTTGCTAGTGTACGTCATTTGTGCATCCCTATGTGTGTGTGACATACTTCGGGTACGTGTCGTTTGTTTGTGTTGTTGGTGTTTGACTTACCGTCTGCGCCGTACGCGTCCGTGCCGGTCCCGGTAATAGATGTAGAGTATAGGTAGGACCTGCGCAATGGGATTCATGCTTGGATCGTCTCGTTCGGGTTTCTCGTGTCTTCGACTCGTACTCGTAGCAGGCTTGTTCGTCTCGTAGCCGTGGATCGTCTTGTGGCACGAAACGGAGCTTATGTACGGCTCGCCCGGATGCTCAAACGTCCCGGACGTAGCGACGGGTTCGGCGCGTACGGAGTGCGCATCGTACTCGTCCGGCCGGAAGGTGCTGTGTATTTGCTTCCATACGACTTGATTCGGCGTTTACGGATCCGGCTCGGGTGGGGAACAGGAGCTGGATTGGGTAAGTACGGCTCGCTCGGAATCTGGGTTGTTATACGCATCGTACTTGTTCGTCCGGACGAGTGTTCGAATCGGTCGGGAAACACGCACTTGGCTGGTTTTTTTCCCGGACGAATACTGTTAGGTGCGCTTCCGGCCGAGATCGGAATCGACCCCTCAGCCTGCAAAGGCAGGGTGTGTGTGTCAGGGTACAGGGCCTCTAAGGGTGGCACAATAAGTGCTGCAGCCCTTAGGGGCCTTCTCTGGTCACAGTGCCCTGGGTACCTAGGGTACCATTTACCAGGGGCTTACCTGTGGCCAGAGATGCCAATTGGGTTTAGGCTTTAGTACAGTTTTTAGGGAAGGAACACAGGCCCTGGGTACCTGATTGGCAGGGACCCAGGGCACACCAAGGAAAAGTGCATCAGTTATCAGGCAAAAAGTGGGGGGGGTTACTGCAACAGAAACCCACTTTCCTAAATTGATTCACTTCTACATCCCTGCCCTTCCCTTCAGGTGATTGACTTTTCCCAATCTTCGGATTGCACATTTTCTGGTTGTAAAAACCGTACAATCTAACTTCCTTACAGGCATCCACTCAATTTCCTGTAATTCCAAAGCTCAGGCCCATTTTCTTATTCCTGGAAGCAGACTCTGATCACACCTCTTCTCAAGAAGGCTTCTTTAAAACCACTTTAACCATTAAACTATAGCCAATCTCTTTCTTGCGTTTCTTGCCAAAACAACGGAGAGATGCTCTGACCAGCAAATTAACACCTTTGCATGCTCTTTAAAACTCACAAAAATTAGGCTTTCCATCAGGTGTAAGTGTAAGCATAGAGACCATGTTGAAAGCGGCTACAAATGTAATCAAGCTTACCTTGGACCAGGGTGGAAGAGCCACCCTCCTCATTTTTGACCTTTCTTTCACTTTTGACATTGTCTCCCATCAAATCTTGCATCCTAGGATGAATGTTATGTGTATTGGAGGCACTGTGATGAGCTTGTTCTTGTCCTTTCGGAGTAGACACACACAACCTGTCTCCTTCGACAACTCACATTCTATTTTTAAACTCATTCCATATGGCGTCCTTATGAGATCATCCCTCAGTCCCCATCCTTTTTAACCATTATGTTGCTCTCTTAGCTCAGTTGGTAGGACCTTTTGGTAGGTCATTTTTTATACGTCTACAATACCCAAATAAAATTTATGGTTAAATGCTCCCTTCCTGAGGCTCAGGCACTTTCACAATCATGTCTGGCAGCATTGGCTACCTTGATGAAAGAAGGTTCATTATGTTTAAACAACTCTAAGACCAAAATTATCACCTTCACTAAACCAGATCTCTGGCCTTCTCACTGGCGATCCAGCTCCTTTGGCATTCCACCAGATCCAGTTCAACTCTAATTTATCTTTCAGAAGTCAAATTTTAGAGCTTACATCCACCTTTTATTTCATGATGAAAGTACTCGGAAAGATCACCCCTCTCCTGCCTTTTAGACCTCGAAAAATTGTATCCAGTCCTTAATACTAAGTAAACTGAACTATTGCAGTTCTATTCACAGTCAAGCGAAATGTTGCAGCCCGACTGATTTACAATGTGCTTTAATCTCCTTCAGATTCCGCGCTACTGCTCTCTCTCTACATTGATTAAGAGTTCCCTAGCATATTATTTTAAAGCACTCTGCATATGGCACAAAGCATTGTCCGTGACACGCCCCACTTCCTATATGACCACTTTAATTGCCTTATACACACCCACATGCACATATTCTACTATCCGACATTGAACATCCCCAATTAAAAAAAAAATTGTACGGGAGGATGAGCTTTTTCCATAGTTACAGCCTCTTTGTGAAACAGTCTGACTCTAAATTTGCGTTGCCTACCCAACCTTTTCCAATTTTGCAAGTCACTGAAGACCTACCTTTTCTCCTTGAATCAGTAAAATTTACTACAATGAGGCTAGTGCTCTCCAGTTGGCCAGATAAGTTGAGGTAATTATGTGCTTTATAAAAAAAATTATATTAAGAAGTTGCATCTGTAAACAATTAGCCAGGATTAGAATCTATGTAACGTATCGTCTTGTATTTCAACCCTGCTTGTACAGTAAACCTACAAACTATTGACTTTTTGGATATGGCATTTGTCTAGGCATCTGCCTTCCTCTGACTTGGAAGGCTTTTTCCAGGTCAGCCACTCAGGACTTTCCATGGTTCAGCTGAAGGCAGTACCACCTGCCATTCCCCTCTCTCCATGCCGGCATTGTGCTCCAATTCTACATGTAGGTCTAGAGATGTGTTGGCTTGGTCTGTATATTGGGATCAATCAATCAAACAGGGAATTGTGAAGCGCGCTACTCACCCGTAAGGGTTTCAAGGCGCTATGGGGCGGGGGGGGGGGTGCAGCTCCGGTCAGTCGAAGAGCCAGGTCTTGAGGGTCTTCCTGAAGATGTGCAGAGTGGGGGTGCATCTGATGTTGATCGGGAGCTCGTTCCAGGTCCGCGATGTAGGAGAAGGCTCTTCCACCCGCTCTGACTCTCCGGATGCGCGGTGTTTCGGCGAGGGTGAGGTCGGCGCATCGGAGGTTTCTCTTGGGTACGTGGAAGGAGATTCTTTCTTTGAGATATTGGGGTCTGGTGTTGTGGAGGCATTTTTAGGCGTGGGTGAGTAACTTGAGGGTTACTCTCTTCTCGACGGGGAGCCAGTCGAGGTCTCGCAGGTGTTGGGGGTGTGTTTGTGTCGAGGGATGCCGAGGACAAGTCTTGCTGCGGTGTTCTGTATGGTCTGGAGCTTGCAGAGCAGAGATTTGTTGATCCCAGCGTAGAGGGCGTTTCCGTAGTCCAGTCTGCTGGTTATGCGTGCGTGGGTGACGGTCTTTCTTGATTCAGGGGGGATCCATTTGAAGGTTTTGCGAAGGATGCAGAGGGTGTTGAAGCAGGTGAAGGCGACGGCGTTGATCTGTCGGGTCATGGAGAGGGAGGAGCCGAGTATGATGTCGAGGTTCCGGGCATGGTCTGTGGAGGTGGGGGGGGCTGCCAAGGGCAGTGGGCCACCAGGTGTTCTCCAATGCAGAGGGGGAGGGTCCGAGGACGAGGACTTCTGTCTTCTCCGAGTTGAGCTTCAGGCAGCTGCTGCTCATCCAGGATGCGACATCCTTCATTTCTTCCTGGAAGCCGAGTCTGGTGGTGTGGGGGACCTTGGTGAGGGAGAGGATGAGCTGGGTGTCGTCGGCTTAGGACTCTATGCTGGGTCCATGCTGTCTGACGATGGTGGCGAGGGGGGCCATGTAGATGTTAAAGAGCGCGGGGCTGAGCGACGATCCCTGGGGCACTCCGCAGTTGATCTCTGTGGGTTCGTAGAGGAAGGGCGTGAATCTGATTCTTTGGGTTCTGCCGGTGAGGAAGGAGCAGAGCCAGTCGAGGGCGGCTCCCTGTATGCCGGCGTTGTGGAGTCTGGCGGTGAGAGTGCGATGGGAGACGGTCTCCTAGGCTGCAGAGAGGTCAAGCAGGATCAGGGCCGCGGTGTGGCCTTGGTCAAGAAGGGTGCAGATGTCATCTGTGGCGGCGAATAGGGCGGCCTCGTGATGTGGTTGCTGCGGAATCCGGATTGGGAGGGGTCGAGGATGGAGTTTTCTTCGATGAAGTTCGTTAGTTGGGCGTTGACGATCTTCTCGGTGACTTTGGCCGTGAAGGGGGGCAGAGAGATGGGTCAGTAGTTCTTGAGGTCCGTCGGATCTGCTGAGGGCTTCTTGAGGAGGGGCTTGACTTCTGCGCGTTTCCAGTCATCGGAGAATGTGCCTGCTTTGAAGGTGGCGTTGATGGTGCGTCGTAGCTCAGGTGCTATGGCGGCGGCGGTTCTGTGGAAGATGTGCGGAGGGCAGGGGTCCATGGAGTCTCCTGAGTGAATGCCTTTCATGGTTGATGCTGTGTCTTCGGTGGTGACTGGCAATGTTCCCTCTAATTTTTTTCCTCTGTGTGCGGCAGTGTAAGGTCTCTGTGCGCTGCAACCAAGACTATGTGCGCCAGGAACCAGACCGCGCGTGGTGGTGCAGCGCCAAATATCATTCCAAACTTTTGCTTAAAAAAGTGAAGAGAGTGCATTTCCACACATGCAGTGCCACATGAATGGTCTTAAAGCAGGTTTTTAATTTAGTTACACATGCCATGACATGAATTGGTTACACATTTGCACTTTCCTTACATTTAAATTATGAAATTTTAAAATTCGGACCATATTTGCCTACATTTTCTTTCAACAGCAATGGTTCTATATACTTTTAGTAGCAGATCTCAGTGAACTACCGTTGACAGAATGTCCAGAATGTGAACATTCGGCTTCTAGTGCCCTGTGGACCACAGTTCCCAGAATCCCGAGTGAAGAAACCCTCCGCCTCCAGTGTCAAAGAGCTTATAAATTCACAGGCTCGGAGATTGCCTTTGGTACAATTAACATCCTTTTTGTGCTATGGCAGCTGTTCTAAACAATGCAATGCACCCCCTCCTTTGAAAAAAACCTACAGAAAGCTGCGTTTTATAAAGAAACAACCTGCTGCGTGCTTGTTAGTAAGTGAAAACATCTCTGATGGGGAACTGGGGCTGGTATCACAGAACGTTCTTCTAACCCACGCTCCAAAGTTAGTGTTTGGTTACTTAAGCATTGCGATTGACATCTTTGCTCTCGCTCTCTCTCTTTGAACCACCACGGACTGCCTGATTTTCTCTCGTAGAAGCCAGTGTGTCTGTCCTTTTACCCTCTCCTTGCCAGTTTATCTGCAGACGGCTGGATCCTGGCTTGACCAAAAACATTCGACTAAATGCAGCTATTATTAGTCTGTCTTGGGGAATAGCTATTGGCTATAAGTAAACTAAATATACCCAATTAGCTGCATGCCTATTAAACCATGTTTAGCTGAGTGAGCACAAGCACTTTAGCACTGGTTAGCAGTGGCAAAGTGCAGAGTCCTAAGGCCAACAAAAGCAAAAATCCAGTACAAATTGAGGGTAAGTAGGCGAAACATTGTGGGGAAGGCCAACCTAAGGCTGACAGGTCTAAA
Source organism: Calotriton arnoldi (assembly GCA_963921515.1). Classification (NCBI taxonomy): domain Eukaryota; kingdom Metazoa; phylum Chordata; class Amphibia; order Caudata; family Salamandridae; genus Calotriton; species Calotriton arnoldi. The sequence continues at coordinate 765,456 of CAWUFW010001865.1, read as the reverse complement.
ATGCAGTAATTCACAAAACCTTGGCAAAATCCCACAGTTTGTAGAATTGTATCCATTTTTCCATTGACAATAGTAATGATCAACCCTGTTCCTATTAAGTTTCATGAAATCTATATTTGATGTTTTGTAACAACAACATTTTCATTGAAAAATCTTTCATCAACTGGGATGATCAGGGAGCCTGCTGCTGTTGGTGTACCCAGGCACTCAGTATCCCATATTGCCTTGCTGCACAGATGAAAGGAGGAGGGGCCACATCTGATTCCCCCATGCTGCACGCTTTCTAGCTCTCTTCCTCCTCCTGCAGCATGGGACATGCACGGGCCACACTAGTGCAAAGGGCCGGCCAAGGGCCGGCCCGTCCTGCAACCGTCAGCACCAGAAAGAGCCAGGGCAAGACCACCCCACTTGGCTCTATCATCAGACATCTACTGTTGTTCTTGGTAAGAGTGTTTAGTATCCTTTGGGTTTAGTTCTACGATAGCATATGTCTGATGGCCCGTCTGACAAGAGGTTCATGCATCCTCTGAATCAAGAGGAGAGATTGCTGGGTGCTTGCGGGTGAGCGTGGGCCAATGCTCTGTTGCTGTGCGGTAACCCTCGACCCAGACCCTTTTTTCCTCATGGCCTTTTATCAGACTAATCCTTGTTCTTCAGCCTGTTGGTTTGGACAAGAGCAATTGTAAGGTGTACTCCAGATACTTGGACCTTTGCATTTGGTCCCCTATTTAATTGAAGTGAAATGAACCAGGGTGTTGCTGTATGGCTGTGGATTTTGCCACTTGCATCATTTGAGGGGGTACAGTAACAGTTGTGCCGGGAGGTGCCAACGCTGAGGATGGGATTGAAGTTATCCCTAACATCATGCCCACAGCACTGTTGTCAACCTGCGGCACAGGCCAGTTGTACCATTTCTATCATTTGAGGGGGACTCTGGGCCCCAGTGACACTTGCGTTATGAGGCGCCAATACTGAGGAGGGGATGGTGTTCTCCCTTACAATGTGCTTACAGCACCGCCAATTCGTGGTGCCGGACACTCGCACCACATAAGTGGCCTAATGAATTTTAAACTCTGTGTGTGACCTTTGATCACTAAATTGCTATGCAAATTGACCAGAGTGCCCTTGGAGTCCATTGATTTTAAACTAGCCCTCTTTTGCAAAACTGCTTAAGACTTCATTCCAAAAGGGGCCCATCATATTACGTGAAAGAGTAATTTCTAATAATATTCCACTTGGGCGTATTTTGAGTGTTTCAAGTTGACCCACTTGCAGTCTGCCCATTCAAAATCTCAGTGCCTCGCAGCTGTGCACTGTTAAGAAAAGAAAACAAGCATCGGCATAGCCAATAGGTCTCGCCTTTGGGACCTTATAAGTGTTTCGGTATCAAGCACAATATCCTTGGTGCAACAACATCAACTGTTGCATGGCTAAACACTTATAAGGTCCCAAAGGCGAGACCCATTGGCTATGCCAATGCTTGTGCTATTTGCTCTTGACTAAACTGAGCAGAGATGTTTTAAGGCATGGGCAAAGTGGGCCCCGGCCCAGGGTCCCAGCCTTTCAGGGGTCCCCCAGATTGAGCCAGCTCTGTTAAGCAGAGAGTCTTGCCTTAATGACCTTAAATCATTCTTAAACAGATTGTTTTAAATATCTTTCCCCTTTAATTTATTTTACTGTGGGTGGTGTAGTGGAGTCTATTACAGACTTTTGCAGAGAAATGCTTCTGTTTTTCAGCACCATGTAACATCCATTAAAAAAAATACTTTCGATCAAAACAGGACCTCACATATGAGAAATGGGAGAGGTCACAAATGTTATTTGCAATTAATATTAGTTAGCTGCTACTGTTTTATAATATTAAAAATACACACCACTATCCCTGAATATTAGATGGAACACATTTAGAATTTGGACCAGTGTGCCTGTGCACTGTCAGTGACCAGGCCAAAGAGGAAATGTAAGAGCTGAAATTGGATCAGAAATTCAAAGCTATTCTGAACAGGGCCCCAGAAAATACGCTTGGCCCAGCCCCCGCACCCTCCCGAAATCCTTAAGATGTCCCTGACTGTGCAAAAAACGTCACTTTAAATAATGTCCAATACTTACATTAATTTCTTATGAAGTGTCCCCCGTAAATATTACGTTTATCTCTTTTTAAGAAAAAAACGTTATCAAGTTTAATCCTTGCTGTTACTTAACCATTTAAGTACCAAGAACGGTATACAAATGTCACTTTTATGGTGAAGAGATGGGGTAGAGTTTTTTGGGCTCAGGCGCTAGTTTCAACACTTTTTCCTTGCATGGTGAGAAAGTGTCTCTTTAAATGCCGCACGTATGAGCCTGTGCTCATGGGACGCAGCGTTAAGTGTTTGTACAACCCATTCACATAGCTGCCAAGCGTCGGCTCATTCAGGGTAATTATCAGCCCCATTCAGGGCCCCGTTTTAGGAGGGTCACACCTGGAAAAGAGCAGTCCTCGCCGCTGCATTACAAAGGGAAGGGCTCCAGTCGCCAACCTGTCTGCAGAGAAGGCCGGGCGAGGAAGGGTGTGGATGAGAGCCAGGCCCGCAGTTAGGAAGTTCTCAATTACCACACCAGAGACAAGATTATTTTATGGTCATGACGTTTGATAGTGTGAAATGTAAGAGGCTGTAAAAAAGATGAAGGTGTTTTTGTTCACCTGAAAAGGGAAAAGTTTGTAACAATTTACGTATATCAAGGGTGTCACTTACCATAATGCAAGTTTGGAAAATGCCCCCTGGTTAAAAGTATAAGGCAGTCGTAATCTGCGGAAAGTGGGCTGCTCGCACTCTTGGGTCCGCTCCGGTGTCACTGCACCTGCTGCACAGTGGCCACGCACCTGAATGTATTGTTGCTGTTTGATAGTTATAAACCGAATGCACTGTAAGCAGCATGACACGGGTAATATTTTTATAATTTTAAAGAGACTATACTATATTTACAAAAAGAACCGAATTTTGTCGTGGTTTATTTTTAAATGACAGGCTCAAAAAACTCAATGTGATCGTTTGTACTGTCGAGCAACGGCGGTTGTTGACGTGGAAAGCAGGTCGGATATTTCGGTATCCTTCTTCCTTCTCTCTAACTTGAATGATGCAGAGCGGGGGTCGGGCTGGCGCCTGAGTGCCATTACCTTCAATTAAGCGCGCTCTCCTGTCTCTGCTGCCAGTGGTCTGGGCTAGCGCAGGACTGCTCCACTTCTATCGTCTGTCGCTTCAACGCCTGCGGGACTGATTGTGGGCCTTTGAGTTAGTATTCATGTTAATTGCAGCGCACGTGTGCGCTGCAATTAACATGAATACGGTCTCGCAGGATCAGATGTTGTTGTGTGCGCGCTAAATACAGCACACTGCGCGCTTAGTTTGACTTCGGTGCGCGCGCGCACTGGCGCGCGGCTTATTGGGAACAGTGGTGACTGGGGTCCAGGAGGAGATGGTCGGCTGGCTGTCGTTGCTGGGGGGAGGAAGGGGTTCGGTGTCCGGAGTCTGTTCGTTGAAGGGATCTTATCTTCAGGTGGAAGTAGGAGCCGAGTTTGTTGCAGAGGTCTTGGGAGGGTGTGACGTCCGTGTCTTCGCTGGGGGACTTGGTGAATTTCTGAATGATGCTGAAGAGTTCCTTGGAGTTGCTGGCGTTGGCGTGGATTTTGTTTCGGATTAAGGATCTTTTGGTGGATCTGATGAGTTGGTGGTATTCCATTATGGCGTTCTTGTAGGTGGTACGGTCTTCTGAGGTTTTTCTGTTTCTCCATAGCTTCTCGAGACATCTGCCGGTGCGTCCGGATTCTTGGAGGTCAGCGGTGAACCAGGTGGCCTTAATGGGGCGCTGTCTGTCGGGGTTGCGGAGGGGGGCGAGCTTGTCTGGCAGTTGGTGATCCATCTGTGAAGTTCTTTGGCTGCAGATTTGGCATCGGTCGAGGTGGGTGGGGGATCGTGGATGAGGGTGGAGCAGGGGCGGCTGGTATTAATGGTCGAAATGGGCGCTGCCCTCCCACCTTGTAGGAGAAAGAAGAAGAGGATGAAAAAAAATAACACTATGCAGCTTAAAATAAAATTTAAGTTTGCATTTTACCATTTTATTTGATTCATTCATTGTTTTTCTGAGGGCGGGGTGAGGGTCCGAACGAATGGGCTGTGACCGGACGATCCTGCACTTTGTCAGGGGCCAGGGCGAGGTCTTGCTCGACCTGCAAGCATAAGCTTGAAATGTGACGTCAATAGTGGTGGGAGTGGCGCTTGTTCATTGTGAGATGCAGAAACCCATTTGGGCGGTCTTCGCAATGGCCCAGTGCGTGTCTGGAGCAGTGCCATTAAAGTAAATGGGCAGGGGCGGGGTAGATCTACGGAGAAAACGAAAGGCTGGGCGTGTCACTGGCCTCTGAAACTGCTGTTGCTCATTTTGATTGGCAGGCTGGGGCCTAAGGAACAACCATGTCGCAGCAGCGTGTACTGTGCTTTTACTGTTGTGTGTGTGTTGTTTGAAATCGAAGAGAAAAGAACCAAGCAGCAGGATTTTACTGATGGCTCACCGTGAACTGAGCATTTTGCTGCCCGGGCCTTCCAAGCTCTCTGTCTGCCAGCCTCGAACTGAAGTGCCGGCCTGAGCTGCTCTGCCACAGGAGCTGCCACATATTAGAGAGTAAGGGTCCGGACCTTCCGAATTCAAACAAGAGGCGCCAGTGCAGCTAAAACGCACCTCTAGCCGACCCCTCCAAATCATCCTGCAAATTAAAGGTTAAGGTAGGTTTTATTACAGTTACGTTTATTCAATTTATTGTGCTACATATTTTTTTCAAATAAAGGAGTGTGCGCATTAAATGAAAGTTAATATGTTCATGTTCGCGTGAGTGTGAAAACTGAAAAGCTTCAATGTGAATAAATGCACTGGGGGCTTGGAGTTCTAAAACATGTAACCAATTAAAAGAGAAATTGTGATTAAAGGGGCAGGGGTAGTGACGCCAGCAATAGTTGGTTTAACCGTAGTAACATTACCACCAGGTGCAGTTTGGCAATCACTATTTTCCCTTTGCCACGCATCGTTGTCATATAATTCAATTAATACCTCTCAACAGAGGCCAGCGCTGTAACATGACCAATCACCGTATGGCTTTATCAGAAGCCATGCTGTGATTGGCCATTTCTGCTCTTGCCTCTCTTCTCACTTCACTTCGTGCACATTGCCACCATTAACGGTTTTGCACATGAGGGAGCGCTGCAGGCAAGACCCCTCCTTCCATCACCTCGTGAGTCCCCTCACCACGGCCGAAATTACAAGCACGTTCCAAGTCACAGAAGCGGCGGGCCACAGAGTAAAACAAAAGGTAAACTCCGTTTTGTTGGTTTTCTATGTTTAAGTGTTTATATGGAATGCCAATGCCGCCGTCGCCAGTGTTCGAATATGCGGCTGTAGGCTAGTGCTGTTTATTTTTAAGGGTGCTGCTAATAATAAATTGTGTTTGTGACTATTTATAAATTACAAGCAGGGGAACCAGGCTTGAGTCTCGGCGTCCGCTCAACCTCCTGTGATCCTGGGCAAATCCCAATCTAAATCTCCTCGTGCCTAAAAATAAATGAATGTGTCTTTGTGTAACGTAACTGATGCTCATGTAAAGCACTCCAGTACCATCTTACACCCTGATATGAAAAGTGACTTTTGTTTTTCTTGCTACTAGGCAGTAGGGCACGCATTGCTGGCCGTGACTCAGACATACTGCAGAAACTATTTAGATTACAATGAATGTCTAACCTTTCCCTTGGATGAAGTGTGACTGAATTTATTTAAATTTTTTCAACGGAACGAACAGTATAAAAGTGTGTTTTGTTCGCCCTTGTGAAGAGCAGGGAATCTTGCCTCGCCATAAATCAAAGGGTACTGTAAACTCCAGTGTTTTCAAGCTTCTGTGGTTATGGGGCCGATCAACTCTCTTTTGTCTTTATTGTCGCTTTACATATGCTCTATAATTGGGGTAAGTGCAGGCCCTTATCTTGAGAGAGATGGTAGCATGCTGATGTGTCAAAAGTCTCAGGCTCCCACGGATTTTGACTTTATTTATGGAAAGGCCAAGGGAGTCTCCTCTTTAAACGCTGCAGATGCAGACTTGCCTGCAAGTGGCGCTTTTTTGCTAAGCCTATGAAGGAGCCAGCGTTGATGTCCCCCATTCACAAAATATATATTGTAAACAGTGCACTCTGCTGTTAAAATGAAAATAACTTTGCCTGGCCCCTACATGTGTAACTTCGTTCTGTCAATCAGCCTGAGAACTAATACAGCCCCATAAAAAAATGCACAGTAGATCGCCATGGACTTCCAAAAAAATGTTGTGTCCCCCTCTCAGCTCACCACTCTCAGACTTCACCAACCACCACTGACACTTAGTAAGTCTTGCTCCTGTAATGAGGCACTGCTGCCAACGCAGCATCAGATGTAAGATACTTCACTAGCATATTCAGAGGTGTTATCGCAAAGCCTGTTATGAAGTTCTGTGGATATACTGGATGAGCAGCTACCTATGTCATTATCATGTGAAATCTTTTTATTGATTTATTAACCAACTTGCTTTCTCAAATTTGCTTGAAAATGCACCATTTGGCCACTCTTTTTTTCAAAATGTTCTCAGGGAGAAATTCCCTGAACCCCTCTTTTGGCGGTCAGTCTCTCTCGCCGCAGGTAACTCACGCGCAACTTTTACGCCCTACCTTTTTCAAAAGTCACCAGCCGCCACTGGGGTGGAGTGGAGGTGCTCCTCAGTGACCTTGCTCCAGTTCCTTCGCGGAGGGCGTGATGTAGGTTTGGGGGTGGTGGCTTTGTCGAAAGAGAAGTGTACGCAGTGGTGGGATCACTCCTATATCAATGATTGGTCCTGTCAACCTAGGGCTCAGGTCGAAATGTTACCTTGAAAGTATGCTTTAATCTTAGCCCCTGTCTTCTGGCAGGTATTCCACTTGACCCATACAAATCCATTCCACTGGATAAAGTTCATGAGTACGAGTTTTTAGACGTTTCAGTATGCAAGTTCGGCAGGGAAAATGGTTATTTAAATGATTAAGTACAAATGCCATCTGAAACCAGATGACACTATTAGACATCAATAACCAGTTCAAAGATGCAACTCGAGTGAAATGGAGTTCTCCATACGGGACTTAATTAGGTGGTGTCCAGTAATCCACAGACAGGCAACTGGATGCAATACAAATAAATTATTTAGAACTGGTCAACTAGATTTCCACCCTGGGTCCACTGGGATACATAAATCCCGATTTCCCATTGGCAATGCACAATACCACACAGTGTCAGACCAGCACATAAATTCCTGCTTTGACTTCGATAAAGTGGATAACACTTCAGTTTCACTCATTATCCTCAAAAGTAAAAGAAAAAAACTGCTAAACTGACATCAAGTGCTCCTAATCCAATATGTGATCTGCAGTATAGTGTGATGTGCAAATAAAGGAAAATATGTTTTGCGGGAAGAGTTTTGTACTTTAAGAAACAGTGACACTTTAATTGCTTTCCTTTAAGTTTTGTAGAACAAAGACACCTCGGGTTATTTACTGCTAATTCAGATTTTTATGGCATACCTTCAACTTGTAAAAAAGTAAACAAGCTGCTTTCCTGTGCAATGTAACTATAGTTTGTCTAGTCAATAAGAGACCGTCAAGAACACTTATGCCTCTGTTTGAATTACTAGAACAGGTTATTTCAAGTATCTGAGCAACTATTGCAGCCCACACGTACATGATGGATCTGGTTCTGCCACCCCAGCTACATTTCAACTTGTATTTTAAGAATCGTTAGAGGGAATAATATTTTACAACGTCATAGTAATTAGACATATTTCTCTATGGCAACAGATTTTTGAAGTACTTGCTCTAAAAGATTCCCCTGTCAACAAACTTCTTAACACCGTGCTATCTACAATGGGAGAGAAGAATATCAGTGTACAACTTTAACGGGAATTGTCAAAGCCAATATATTTGGACTTCATGTGCTAAAGCATGCAGACACAGCGTAAGCACATTAAAGCAAGACAAATTAAAGAAGAGAAAGTCGGGTTCATGTGGAAAGCACCCTTGCCTTCGATATAGTCCTGTTTCTTTTTCTATATCAAATAAAAGAGAGCTGGAAAGGGAGAATTCAATGTAGTCCTTCTTTCGTTTCTTTGGCAGAAGGAAAGGAAGGACTAAAATGAGGGCTCCCTTGCCACACGGCCTTCATTTGGCATGGAAACAAAAAAAGGACTCTGTTGAAGGTAAGGCGCTCTTCAATACAGACAGCCTTTCGTTTCTCTTAAAGTGATAAAGGGGATAAAATGCTCAGCTCCAGAGGCACTGATGAGACGGAGCCAAGAGCTTAAAAGGAAATAACATGGGGCTGACGAAGGGGGGCGTGGCCAAGCCAGCCATGATGGCGGACGTGCCTACCTAGCGCTCCGCGCGGCCGCCCTCTTAATCAGCAAACATCGATGCCGGTATTACCCCTACAACTTGCCGAAACCAACACCGGAGGCAGCGGCAACCCCTGATGACAGTTTAAACACACGATCGCGGTGCGGGAAGCGATCCCCGTGCCGTAGGAGACTCCCACAGCCGCCCAGCATCAAGGCCAACATGGCGGCGCCTGTCTGACACTAACGGCTTCCAGCAGTGCAGAGGGCCCAGGAGACCGGCCACGAGGAATTCTATACACGGCCATCAAGACATGGCCCCTCCGGTACCCCCGATTGCCCCATCAACATTGCAGGTGAGAGCGTCGCCTGCTGAGAGCGGAGGCCAGAGGATTGCTTGCGGGCCCTCCATGGGACCACTCGGCATGTAGCGGGATCGACCCCGGGGGGGCCTCCCTGCCTATCCTCGGAGCTGTGGGCGATCTGGACTGGCGCCGCTACTCTTGGCCCCCCGCCATACCAACATGCTGCAAGCTCCCCCCGCACGGCGCTAGACCTCGAGGCGCGCGGCGGGAGGGCATGGGGAGCCGGTAGGGTCTTGGTTTCGGTAGACCCCTCGAACGCCTGGTCAGGCTTCATCATCGCCAGGGAGGCAGCTGTCACTGACGTGGATCAAAGAGGATCCCCCCGGGCGACGCCGTCCATCGCGTAGGCCTCGCCGGCTCTCCCTCACACTTGTGCACCGCAGCGGCCCGCTATCTCTCTTGAGGGGGAGGGACCCCCGACCGCTTGTCTCCTGGGCCAGAGTGCGATCCCCGCCGGCCTCCCGGGAACTGACTGTCTTCACCCGAGCGGGAGCAACCCATCCACTGCACCGGCCGCTCCGCTCCCCCTCTTCGGCGGACTGTTGGGCCCCACCTGCACGACGCCGGGCCGCGAGGCGCGCGGGGGGGAAGGCCAGCGAGTGGGGGACGGGGACGGGGGAGAACTGACAGCCGGGACCATCCTCAGTGGCTCCCGGGGTAGCCAGCAACGAATCATCACTGCAAGGCACAATCTATCTGTGGACGGTGGCAGCAGGAATAGGCGGAATTGCAAGATTGCGAAGGCCCTCCACCTAAGTCACGGCGCCCACGCGCATCTACCTCCATACGGTGCCTTCCTAATTACACCTCTGCTCCAAGACAGACCGGTGTGACTCGAGGCCCGCGTACACCGCCACCTCCCCGCCTAATACACTGGATAAAAGTTGGGACTCTCCTCGTGGAGGTGGCAACCCGGGTGCGCCGGCAGGCACATTGGAAGGGGGGAGCCGAGGGGGGTGAGCGGATGGAGGCACATTCCCCCTGCAGGTCGCGAGGGCATCTAAGGACGCATCAAAGGACCCCTATAACAACATGCGGTTCTTCCCAACCCCCTCTCCCTCGATTCAACAGAGGCGGTGCTCTGGGTGCCGACGGTGGCCAGTAACCCACCTGCAGTGTTGGAGGGACAGCAACTACCGAGCCAGGTGCATCCTGTGCCGAGAACTCTCATGACTGACGGGCCACTGCGGAGAAGTAAGATTGGTGAGGCACAATCGGCCTGAGGGGAGTATAGCCACTTACTGCCGCCCAATCGCACATCACCCCAGACCTGCTCCCGGGGCTCTTCCACGAGTGACAACGAGACACAAGACGTCATGGGACGATAACGCACTGCGGTAACATCGCAGACGCCAGCCCCTGCGAGGCGGACTTTCCCAGACCCTAAGTCCACACAGTCGGATGGGGAACCTTCTCACGCAGTGTCCATGTCCGATAAACTAGACCAGGTGCTGGCAGCGATCGAACATTCGAGAGTAACCATGGAGGACAGATTCGGGGCGCTGGCCACGGACCTTAACCTGCTCAGGGATGACCACAGGAAACTGGCGGACAAGGTCAAGCAGGGGGAAAAAACGCTCCACACCATGGAACCCCAACTGCAATCGCAGCAAGAAACCCTGCGGGACCTACAGTCTAGAGTAAAGATCTTGGAGAGTAAAGCGGATGATTTGGAGGGGCGCTCCCGTCGTAGCAATATCCGAATCCTGAATCTGCCGGAGGGAGTAGAGGGGACCGACCCTATCCAATACATTGAAATGTGGCTCAAAACGTTCACCCAAGCAAAGGACTTGACCCCTTTCTTTTCCGTGGAACGAGCACACCGGGTTCCGGCCCGCAAGCCGCCACCGGGGTCCCCACCCAGGCCGTTCCTATTGAAACTATTACATTATCAAGACAGAGACACTGTCCTTCGAGCTGCTAGACGGCAGGGGCCTCTCCGAGTCGAGGACAAGCAAGTCATGTTATTCCTGGATTATTCCAGAGCTGTTCAGCGCCAAAGGGCGACCTTCATGGAAGTGAAACGTCACCTGCGTCAAAAGAACATACAATATGCATTTCTGTTCCCTGCCCGCCTAAAAATCATCCATGAAGACACTACACACTTTTTTACAGATCCTAAAGAGGCAAGCGACTGGGTGGAACAACGACTACCAGGGCTCCGCAGCCCCGGAACGCAAAGCAACAATCGATCCTCCAGGCATCAACGACGACAATACAAAAGGGTTACCCTGAGGCAACTGAGCCCCCGACCCGGACCCTCTGCAAAGGCCTCCCCAGACTTCGAGCAAATTATAGCGGAGCGTAGGAAAGTACTGCAGGCGGCAGCAGAGCTGGGGCCGCAGTGGGGGAGTTCGGACGGAGAGAAGGCCCCGCATATCTTCACCTCGGAGGATAAAGCCAGTGACACGAACACTTCTCGAGATGGCTCGGTCACTCCGCCGCTGGTGACCCCTCAAACGGCGGGCACGCTGGTCTGAAGATCGCCCTGGGGCGAGATAGAAGAGCAGTACTGTATCTATTAAGACCTGAGTACATGGCAAGAGGACACTGTTATGGACACTTGTGCCAGCGTAGCAAAGTACTCTGCTGCTAGATTAGACGCCAGATTGAGGTAATGCAGGTGGGCGGGGTGGCGGGGCTCAAATGCGGGCAGCCATGAGGGCAATGGCTGGCAGAGATGAAAGGCACCCCCCACAAGTAACGCACTAAGGAATGTGCATTATGTTTAGTTTGGACATGTCACCACGAGTGACATGTCCCTCCAGTTGGGAATATTTCCTGTTATCCAGTTCCACCCTTTCCCCCCCACTATCCATTCCCACAGCACCCCTAAAGAGACACACAGGCGGGACGTAGGAACGTATACAAGTGGTTGGTACAATGGGGAGGGTCCGCATGGGCTAGATCCGACACTACGGCCAAACAGCCTACACATACTTACGTACCAGTATGACTCACAAGCTCCCTAATACCGATATAACGCTCCTTACGCTAAACGTCAGGGGCATGCACACTGCCAGTAAACGATACGCCGTCTACGCATACATCAAAAGACAGCAGGCACAGATAGCTTTCCTGCAGGAGGCACACTTAATGACTGCTGAGGTAGATCGCCTGCGTAAGAAGTGGCGAGGAATTATCTGTGCCACGACCTACTCAGCGGTCGCCAGGGAGCCCTAATTTGGATAAGGCCAGGGACCCCTTTCAGAGAGCACACGCATATAGTAGACAAAGAGGGTCGTTACGCCATACTTGAAGGGTTACTGGAGGGCCAGTCGATACTGCTGGGAAGCATATATGCTCCTAACGTAGAGCAAGAACGATTCTGAGGTAACCTCACGGGGGTATTAACCCCATACACTTCCAGTCCATGGCTCTTAGGAGGCGATTACAACTGCGCTTTGGACCTCCACCTTGACAAATCCCATCCTTCACCAGCACAATCTCCCGCGCGTAGGCAGACGGAACAATATAAAAAATGGGTAACACACTGGGCACTGGCAGACGCATGGCGAGCACAGCACCCACTCACTAAACTCTACTCCTTTCATTCCATTCCGCACAACCTGCGAGTGCGGCTTGACAGATTTCTCTGCTCCACGGTAATACTTCCAAAAGTTCAACACACTGACTATCTCGGCAGGGTTCTGTCGGACCACGATGCGCACATACTGACCCTACGATGGAGGCCACCTCACCCTCCCGTACGCACTTGGAAGCTACCGCGCAATTGTCTCACTGATCAGGTCTTCTGCCACGACCATGGGGACCACATTCGAGAATATTTTACACTAAATGCCGGTACGGCAGGGTCCAGATTAATAGAATGGGATGCACACAAAGTCACCACCAGGGGACATTGTATACAACAGATAGTGGGCATACGCAAAACACTCGAACAAGCACTGAAGCGAGCGGAAGTAGCTCTAGCGACATTGACGAAAAAGGCAGACGGGGGCGAAGCCACCCCAACCCACGTGGCGACAGCCAAGACGTCACACGCAGAAGCCATGAGGGATTTACGCAAGTATAATTTTAGAATGTACGCCAACAAGGTACACAGAGAGGGCAATAGAGCTGGGACGCTCCTGGCGTGGTTAGCCAAGCAAGACACAGACACAAAACCGGTTACGGAAATAATCGATAAGACTAGGACCCCTCGCTACTCACAAATAGATATCTTGCACACATTTCACGACTATTATTCGGGTATTTATCAAGCCCCAGCACAAAAGGAGGACCCGGCTGTAACCCGCTTTCTCCGTCCGTTACCCACTCCTGTATGCCGGCAGCAGACAGGACGACCCTGGAGGCGAAGATCGCGTCCCCAGAAGTCACTGACGCCATTAGGGCACTGGCGCGCAATAAAGCCCCGGAAATCGACGGCTTCCCCCTGGAATACTACGCTACCTTTTCAGCCTTACTGACCCCCCGCACAGTGGCCATGTATAACGCTGCACTAGAACGAGGCGAGCTCCCAGGATCACTTCGCGAATCTCTGATAGTAACCTTCCCTAAGCCGCACAGAGATCCGACGCTCCTAGCCTCGTACAGGCCCATAACACTACTCAACGCGGATTGTAAAATACGGGGTAAGATACTGGCAGACCGCTATGCTTAAATTATCCCACCGCTCATTCACCCGGACCAAAATGGGTTTGTCCCGGGACATAATACCTCCTAGAATCTGCGAAGGCTGTTTCACATACAAGATAGGGCAAGTACTCAATTTCCCAATGCAGCATGTCTCATTCTCGATCTCGAAAAGGCCTTCGACACTCTCCTGTGGCCATATCTGTTTGCGGTTCTTCGCACAATTAAGCTGGGACCTACCCTGATGTCATTTACACAACTTTTATATAAAGGCCTTACCTCGTGGATACGAATGGGTAAATACATCTCTAATCCCTTCCCCGTGGAACGGGGCACGAGACAAGGGTGCCCCCTATCCCCCCTATTGTTCGCCCAAGCGGTGGAGCCATTGGCGGTTCGCCTGCGCTGGGAGGGGGTGGCATGGGGTATTCCGATAGCTGGCACGGTACACTGCATGTCTTTGTACGCATATGACCTCCTTCTCTTTGTTCGGGATATCACTGGTGACCTTACCCCAATCTGGACGGCGTTGGGAGACTTTGCGGAGGCATCCGGTCTCAGAGTAAACTGGGACAAATCCGTGATTTATCCGCTGAGTCCACATTTAGCCCCCCCTTAGAGTAACTGTCGGAGATCAAATAATTACCTGGAGTACCGCTGTGCCCCGATACTTAGGGGTGAGACTCTACCACTCTCCAAAGGATCTATACAAAGGGAACCACCGCAGGGCACTAGCGGGAATTAAGACTGCGGTAGGCTTCTGAAGAACATTACCTCTTGCACCTATCGGCCGAGTAGCCATCGCGAAAATTATTATAGTCCCCAGATTACTCTATCACTTCGCTAACATCCCAGTGATACCACTGCGTCCTTTCTTTCGGGAATTGGACACGTTGCTTGCCTCCCTGATCTGGGGAGTGGGTCGCCATAGGGTAGCACTGACCACGCTGTATCTGCCTACGGATCAAGGGGGTCTAGGAGCACCGTCATTTGAAGCATACTTCCTGGCAGCACAGTTACAGTGGTTGTCATACTGGACAGCCGAACGACACATAGGAGAGACAGTTATGGATGAGGGATGGCTACCTCTCCCAGCTATCAGGAGAATGCTCATGCCCGGCACCAGACCGAAGCGTACTTACCCTCTACAGGTGTCCATAGCCCGCTCGTGCATGCTGAGAATACACCGCATGTCCCGAGACAAACCCCTATACTCCCCCCTACTTCCATTAGTGGGGCTCCCCCGAAAGGACGAATACTACACCGCCCGAACCCTTCAGGTATGGACAGAGCTCTCCATCACCGAAGTGGAATCCTTCTTTGATGATGGACGGTTACAGACTTTTGACCAAATAGTGGCAGACCACGGCCTCCCACCGGGCCAATTCCTGCTATATAGGCAACTCTTAGACAGTAGTCGTCAATTCTGGAATCTCGACGAGGGGGAACCTCCGACGCATCCGGTACTGCACACGCTTCTACATATGGGGGCGGGTCGACATCTAGTTACCTGGCTCTATAAGGCTATCAGGGAACTGCTTCTTAAACCACTTCACACGTTACGACAGACATGGGAGAACGAGGTGGGACAGGCATTCAATGATAAGGAATGGGAGAAGGCACTAGAGTACCCCAAAAAGGTTTCCAGGAACGCGCGATTCAAAAACATACAATTTAACATTCTTCACAGAGCGTACCTCACGCCCCAACGCCTACATCGCTTTTACCCGGACACCCACTTTGCAAGTCCCCGCTGTCAGACCCCTGAAGCTGATTTTAAACACATGTTCTGGCATTGTCCATCGGCAGTTCCCTAGCCGGTGATCATCAACAGGGAATGTATCCCTCACCTATCACACTACATAGCGCCCATGCGTCAGTATGGGGATAGGCATACCTCCGGACTCCCGGGAACCGTGCCCAACCAGACTATTGCACATGTCTGTTAAAATATTCGGACCTACTAAATAGGTAGCACCCAGTCTATACCACAGAGGAATATCACTTGTACACTGTGTGAACAGTTATTGCAAACTTGATCATCAATAGAGGTTTTCTTCTTTGTCCGTATTACGAACCTGTATCGCTCTATTATGACTGTACTATGCCAATCTGCTATGTATGATGTTAAAAACCAATAAACAAATTTAAACAAAAAAAAACATGGGGCTGAGGAAGGGCTAGGCAGAGGTTATTGTGGTGTTCTGTTGTCATGGTTCTATGGCGACAGGGTGCTACGCTCCTTGGGGTTCTGGTTCCGAATGTTGTTAGTCAGTTGGAGTTTGCGGTCCTCTGCATAGGACATGTTTCTGTGCTCTCCCTACTGTACGTTTTAAATAAAAGAAAAGAAGTATTTACTTACCTGCCTGCCGGCCCTACTTCACATTTTGGCGACGGCTTGACGAACCTGCAGCGACGCTTTCCTTCTGGACTGTTCCTGCTTGTTGGCTTCGTTCCAGTTCATCGTCGGAGGAGAACTTCCCTACTCTGGTGGTAAGGCATGTCGGCCGGGAGAGGACAGCGTTACCCTGACTTTCCTGCCATTTCCGCCAGGGTTTTATTAATTTCGGACCGCCAACTGCCACCCTACAATTTCAGCGCGCGAGCGTTTCCCCTTTTACATGGGCAAGCATTCCGCTCGAGGAGGCGCGCTGTACTCTGCGCGAGAAGCCGTTGCTTGGCAACCTGTTGTCATCACACTGCTGCACGTGACCTTCTTGTGCCGTCACTGCCTTTTTCAGTTACTGTGGTTACCAGCCCATGCTGTTGAGAGGTGCGCCTTTGTTCTGTATCCTTGGTTTCCATACCAAGCGATTTCTGTGTGCGCTCCGCCTTAGCCTTGCGTATCATCCCTCCTGAATTGTCAGTGATACGCACACCCACTGGCACGTCTCTGCTTCATTTTCAAGCTTCACCGGTGCCAATTTCTACTCGTTGTACTTCTGCTCGTGGTGGCATGCACACCTTTTAAAAAATGTATATTCCTTCGTGTGTGCACCTGCTTAAAGTGGATATCTACTTGTGTGTCACTTCCCAGCACGGTGATGCGCACACCCTTTTACTAGTATCATCTTCTTTGCACAGTGACACGCACACCTACTTACAATTTGTACTTTTCACTTTGCGTGTCACTTCCTAGTACGGTGATGCGCACACCTTCAAGGGATTACTTCTCTACTTGCAGCTAGTCATTTTCTTCACGCAGTGATTCTTAGACTTTATATTTACTCTGCAATACTTGTGCCTTGTCTTTTGTCACTTTTTATTACTATTTTACATGTCTCATTTATTTATTATTTTTCTGTTCTTCCGACAACGAAATGTGTGCACAAACCTTTTCCTTAACTCCACCCTTACCATTTTTAACCTCTCGGGGGGAACCACCTATGAAATGGCCAGAGTGGAAGGAGTTCTTTCTTAACTATATTAGTGCCATTGAGGAAGAAGGAGCCGATGAGTTTTCTCCGAAAAGGAAGATGAAAATACTTCTACATAACTTGGGACCACAAGGTTTACGAGTCTTTAATTAAATGGGGAAAAAAACAGAGTTGGTGCAGAGTAAAATGCATTTTTAAATGATTTAGAAGATTTAGACAACTATTACCATACCACTGTTTGTGCTGCAATAGACAGATTAAACTTTTTCCAAAGGAAACAAGGCAAGTCAGAACCCATAGATGACTATGTTTCAGCTCTTAAAAAATTAGCCATTTCCTGCAAATTTGGTATTCTTCACGATGATCTTGTAAGAGACCAAATCATAATGCACACCAACGGCCCAAATCTTCAAGAGAGACTTTGGGTTAATGGTGATGCACCTCTTAAGGATGTAATTGCACTTGCTGAAAAAAGCGAAATGTCTAAAAGGTGCGCCAAAGCCATAGTAAATCCCTCCACCTCTTCCGAGGTTGGTAGTTGTAATGGTGCAGCTGTTTGTAAAGTTACTTATAAGAGCAAAAACAAGAATTTAAAGAGTTTTCAAAAGGGAAAACCTTGTATTGTTACAGGTGTGGTAGTAAGGAGCATCTTGCCAAGGATAAGGGATGCCTTGCCTTACATGCTAAATGTCTTTATTGTGGCATCACTGGCCATTTTGCCAAAGTGTGTAGACGTAAAACTAAAAAACGTTGCGTGGTAAAATTAGTCACTGACCAATCCGAATCCGAACAATCAGATGAGGATAACCTTGAATCTGGAAGTGCATTATGCATTGATGCTCCTGTGCTTAATTTACAGGGTTGTTCCAAATCAAAACCTATTTGTGAAATGCTAATTGGTGGTGTCAGAATTGCCATTGTTGCGGACTCCGGTTCGCCGTACACCATCATTAATGAGAAATTATGGCAAAAGAAATTCGTACCAACCTTGGGTGGTGATTTAACTGCTTCTGACATACACCCCGTCACCTTTACGGGAGAGAAAAAACCTATTTTGGGTTTCAGAAACCTTAATTTCGAGTTTAAAGGTAGAAGTACTAAAAGTAAACTGTACGTAGCTGAAGTTGGACCTTCCGTCCTGGGTTGGGTAGATCAAAAAGCCCTGGGAATAATTCTTAACCCCAATGAAATTGACCAAGTCTTTTCGCTTGACACAGTTGAACGCAATACGGTGGAGGAACTTAAACACATGTATCCCAGTGTATTCTTAGGCACTGTTGGCAAACTTAAAGATTTCGTGCATCGTATTGTGCTCAAAAAGGGTGTAGAACCTGTTAGTCTCAAGGCTCGCAACATACCTCTAAGTGTGAAACAAGAAATAGCTGATGAGCTAGAAGGGTTATTAAGGAAGGGTTTCATAGAACCAGTGGAATGCTCGGAATGGCTTGCTCCCTTGGTTGTGGCTCGCAAAGCCAATGGCAAGAATAGGCTTTGCATTGATTTAAGAGACTTAAGTAAAAGGATTGTGATGGACAAGTTTCCCCTACCTAAAATAAATGAGTTACTGAGTCTTACCAAGGGAGTCAAATGGATTTCTACTATAGACCTGTCTTCAGCGTATCATCAAATAGAACTGCACCCTGATAGCAAAAATCTCACTGCCTTTATAACACCCATGGGATGTTTTAGGTTCATTTGCATGCCGTTTGGGCTTGCATCAGCCGCAGCGGTATTCCAAAGGTTGATGCATCGTCTTTTTAAGGACATTCCTCATGTGACCTACTTCCAGGACGATATCCTGATTATGGGTAAAAGTAAGGAGGAACATGATGCCACCTTGCATTCAGTCTTGACTAAGTTGAGAGGCAGCGGACTCACAGCTGAACTAGATAAATGCAATTTTTTCAGACACTCTGTTTCTTATCTTGGGCACGAAGTGAGTGACAAGGGTGTGTTTCTCAAAAGGAACACTATTAAAGCTATCGAGAAAGCTCCAGCTCCTACCACTAAGGACGATGTATGATCCTTTTTAGGGCTGGCTGAGTTCTACTCAAAATTTGTCAGGGACTTTGCCGGAAAAACCTTTGGTATGAGACAACTGCTTAAAGTGCGCCAAGAGTTTGTTTGGAATGAGAGTTTGCAAAATGAGTTCTTGTGCATTAAAAAAGACATTTGTAATGCTGTTCCTTTGCAAGGTTTTGACACCAAATCCCACACCTTTTTGACCACTGATGCTAGTGGCAAGGGCCTGGGTGCTGTCTTATCCCAGGTGTCAGCAGATGGTAAAGAGAGCACTATTTCCTTTGCTTCAAGATCTCTCACGGAGATGCTGAATCTAAGTACTCGGTGATCGAGAAAGAGATGTTAGCGTGTGTTTGGGCCACTAGGAAATTGAGGCAGTACTTGTGGAGTACCAAGTTTAAAATACGTACAGACAACAAGCCGTTGGTTAAGGTGCTTACCACTGAAGGTGCTGGAAGAGCCACGCCACGTTTAGCTAGGATGTCACTTAATCTGTTAGATTATGCTTATGATGTTACTTATTTGCCCGGCAAGAAGAACGTTGTTGCAGACTTCTTGAGCAGATCCCCCATCAACGTTTTAGATGTCGATAGTAGTGATGACTTTTGGTATGATAGCAGTGTTGCCAGCATCGATCCTGATTTGAGAGTACAAGCTATTGGATTAGAAGAGTGGCAATCTGCTTATGCTGAAGATGAAATTTTGGACAAGGTTAAGAAATATGTTTTGCTTGGATGGCCTAGGAAATGTGATGTTAATGAAATATGTAGGAATTTCTGGGAACTGCGAGATGAGCTATCAGTGTCTGATTCAGGATTTATTACACGTGGCAATAGAGTTGTTCCGCCCATTAAATTGCGCACTAGGATTTTAGAATTAAATCATGAGGGTCATCTTGGCATCGTGAAATCCAAGTAAAGAGTCAAGTCTGGTTATTGGTGGTCTGGTATTGACACAGAGATGGAGAAATTTGTACTGAATTGTGTCCATTGTGCTTCTGCCGATAAATCTCTGCAAACGTTTAGACCACCCTTAGGTGATGTTGTACTACCTTCTGGTCCATGGTGTAATTTGTCCATTGACATTCCGGGTCCCATCTTAGACAAGGAGGGTACCGCTAAGTGCATTGTTGTTTTGTTTGACCTATTCTTGAAGTGGCCGGAACTGGAGATTTTGAAGAAGGCTGACTCTGCAAGTATCGTGAAGTTTTTAGAGAAAACCTTCCTAAGAGAAAGGATTCCCAAATCTCTTTTAAGCGACAATGGTCCACAATTTACTGCCAAATTGTTTGGTGATTTTTTGCGTAGGAAAGGTATTAATGAAAGGAAAACTCCTGTTTGCCACCCGGCCTGCAATGGAGCTGTTGAACGATTCAACAGGGTCAATATGGGTAGTGTCCAGGGGGCTATCAATGCTGGCAAGATTTGGGAAGTTGAGTTAAACAAAATGATTTGGGCTTACAGGATTTCTCCTACTGTCACTGGTTTCAGTCCCTTTAAAATTTTGAGCGGTAGAGACCCTTATACTAAGGACAATGTTGTTTGGATGTCTCAGAGGTATCAAACTAAATGGTCACCTGTTGTAGCCAAAAACAATTTGGAGAAAGCACACAAACTCTACAAGACTTATTATGACCAAAGGAACAAGGTAAAAAATTGTGTTCTCAAAAGAGGGGATTCAGTGTGTGTTAAGCTCTCTGGCAAAGTATGGAAGGGGGACAGTCATTTTTCTCCTCCTTTTAAGGTTTTGGAAATGTTTAAGTGCTCGGCAAAACTGAGCGATGGAAAGGTCTGGCATCTCAGCAAACTTGCTAAGTGCAATAGCATTTTGTCTTGGCACAATAACAGTGTTGGGCCTTCCAATTCTTGGTTGTTAGATGATTGGAATGAGGAGTCAGCTCCACTTGATTCTTCCCCTGTAGTACCTGTTGATGGTTTACTTGGGGGCTCCCATTTTCCAACTTCTCAGGATGAGTCCTCTCTTAATCCTGCCTCTCTGGATAAGTCTGCTGGGAAGAACACTCCAGCCTCTCAGGGTATGTCTGCTGAGATGAACACACCGCCCCATGTTGGCAGTATTAGGGTTACCAGGTTTGGAAGAGTGGTAACCATGCCAACCAAACTAAAGGATTTTGTTACAAGCCTTAGAGTGTTGCTTACTTTGCCTTCCTCCATTTCTTGGATTGGATTTGTACTACTTTTGTTCGGACTACACCTCACCTTTCCTATCGTCCATTTTCTTCCTCCCTACCTTCCCCGTCCTTCCTTGTTTGCTTTATGCTCTGATTTTCTGCCGTCACATTGTTGTTACCATGTTGTTTATATTTAAGGGGGAAGGTGTGTGGTGTTCTGTTGTCATGGTTCTATGGCGACAGGGTGCCACGCTCCTTGGGGTTCTGGTTCCGAATGTTGTTAGAGTCAGTTGGAGTTTGCGGTCCTCTGCGCAGGACCTGTTTCTGTGCTCTCCCTGCTGTACGTTTTAAATAAAAGAAAAGAAGTATTTACTTACCAGCCTGCCGGCCCTACTTTACAGTTATGAGGAGCAACACAAAGGCGAAAGAGAGAGGTGTAGGAGGTACTAAAAAAGAGGGATGGGTAGCCAGGAGGAACGATTAGTCACACAAGGGAACTAGGGAGGACAGACCCAAGAGTGGGAACTGCAAGAGGCAGGAGTGACTGATGAGGATCCAACAGAGCAAGAGATCAATAGGCTACTTGTTGTAAAATTGTCTCTCCTGCTTCGCAGTTTAAGAACTCCATTGAAAGATACACCTAAAAGCATTTTGTGAAACAGAAATACTCCACCAGGCTCAACCAAGTGGCATTTGACAAGGTCTCAAGCTAATGGCTTAAAGAACATGGTAAAAAAAAAAAGTTGCCGGGTGCGGACCCAAAGTCCGTCAGAAGTATATCAGAAACAGTTGGTCTGTGTCATACCTGCGCTCTTAAAACTTTATCTCTCCTGTTTACATCAAAGGTTTATGCTTTGTTTTTAATCATTGGTGCATGAGGCTAGAGTGTGGGTGTCAGGTTGAAGCAAGATGAAAGTTCGGCTCGTTTTGGGCATGAGGGTCCAAGAGGGCGTCTGAGCTGAGCCACAGCCAGGCATAAATAAATGTTCGATCTGGGCTCGAGCTTTCAGCAGCTTGCCCACCTCTACTTCCATATTCTTCACCAAGCTTTCAATGCATTTAAGGGAGTATTGCTTTTTAGATGATTCATTATCCAAAGTGCCTCTATTTTTCCCCCAACTTCTGGAACTTGCCCTACCTCTACTTATTTTTTTCCAAGAACCAGGATTCTATGTCAGGACCGGAGGCTCCGATTATGCTTCTCATTTCTTTGCTTTTTATTCACAGCAGCCAATCAAAAACTTTATTTACAAAAAACTACAAATCCCATGAGCACTCAGTGCCCCTAACGACCATAGAGTATATCATATAAATGTCTCAGCAGAGGTAACCACTTCCTCTTTCTTTGCTGCTCCGCAGCCAGTTAAGTGCCTTCTACCCTTTCCTACTTGCATTGTAGTGTTTGTGGTTATTGTAATTGCTGTTTTCTAGCGCGATCGATAGCGCGATATTGGCATTGTTTGTACATGCTGCATGCTGTGTTTAATTGCTATAATTGTATACAGTAACGCTTATTTGCGTGTGGTGGTTGCCTGCGGGGAGCGCGCCTCGGCGCTCGCCGTAGCGGGTGTTTTCCTTTCCCCATAATCGTTTACTGTGTTTTTTCCTGAGTATTGGGAGCGCTCCTGCCTCCCCTGCAGGGCGCAACGTGCCTGTTGCAGCTGCCGGTGGTGAGGGGGCGAGGACGCGCGAGCGCGCTGTCCTCTTTCAGTTTTCACGGGCGGCCGTATCCGCGCATGCGCGGCGGCCATTTTTACTCACATTTCACTATGTGATTGCGAGAGGTGCCGGTTTAGCGCGCATTCGCCCGATTCAAAAGTATAAAGTGCCCGTGGCTGCCCCCGTTTACGTCCACTGCTGAAACGAGTGCAGAGGGCTGTATAATTGTTTGCATAGGCCTTGCCTAGAGAGGTTTTGGCAAGCCCTCCCTCCACCTTTATATTCTGGCTGTGTCTCTGGCTTGCCTGGGGTTGTACCTCTCCCCCGTGATCATCCAGGTGCTGGATCTTGGTTTTGAGGTTTACTCCTCTCTTGAAGGATTTATTTCCTGGCAGATTTAACTTGTCCATATTCTGATATGGCGGAGTTCATGTATGAAGAGGAAAATTATTACTATGAGGCGGAACCAGCAGGTTCTTTGGAACATGATTTAGTGGAAGCCTTGGATGCTGGGGTCCAGAAATCGGTGAATACAGCTTTGGTGAAAGCTATTGCCCCCTTGAAAAGACACCTTAACAAGTATGCTATGCAGCAAGGGTGGATTCCCCCAGCGACTAACTCCCCTAAGCCCAGTGCTACGCAGGGGGCTAATCCCCATAAGGATGATTTTGCAAGGCTCGCTGACTCCTTGGCGAAGAATCAAAGCTCCCCCACTGATGCTGATCCTTCTGATTCTCTCTATGGAGAGCCTGGCGACACGTCCCCTGACCAGGACTCTGATAACCAGGAGGCGGTTAAACCAGCCAAGAAGAAGAAAAAGGAACACCATTTGGAGACCCCCTCTCAGCCTAAGGTGCTGACTTTTGAACCGGCCGATATCATTCACCCTAACTCGACGGCGTGGCTTCCGGCGCAAGAGGTGGCGGACTATGTGCAGTCGCACCTCCGTCGACCATATGACAAAGATGTCAGGGCTCGACTGCGGTCCGAATGCCCTAGACCAGACCTGGCGGCAAAGGTGGCGGATACCCCTGAGGTGGACCCCACCATGTTAACATACCTAAAGAAGTATGCGAAAGACCCGAAAAAAGGCATTGACCGGGCCTGGCGGTCATGCCAGGACAAGCTTCTGGACTTGTCTGGCCCCATCACTAAAATTCTGGAAATTGGGTACAGAGCCAAAGAAACCGGGGCTTCTATCGATCCAGACAAACTTATTGGATGGGCACAAAGAGCGGTATGCCAACTGGGCAACGCTAATTGTGCCATGTCTAGCGAGAGACGTAGGTCCATTCTTCTCAAGCTGGATCCCAAGCTGGCGGAATTATCCACTTCAGAGGCAGGACCCATTGCTCAGGGCCTCCTCTTTGGCCAGCCGTTCTTAAAGGAGCTCACAAAATTTGTGGCGACCTTCAGTGGTCTTGATAAGGCACAGGAGTCATTAAAACGTGCCTTCCGTCCGGTTTTCAATTGGGCCGGACGATATAGAGGGCGGTCGTTCGGCCGAGGAAATCAAGGCGCCCCTAGAGGCCAATATCAGCAACACCGTGGAGGCTATCAAGACGCCAATTCTTCCTTCTACCCCTCCAGACGAGCTCGGAATAGATTACGTAGGGGCAGATTCAACGGCAACCAGGCCAACCAGCACGACACCGGAAATGCAGGTGAGACTGGTTTTATGTTCAGAGGTAATTTTGGGGGGACGCATCCAGGCTTTTCTGCCGGTTTGGCAAACGATCTCGCAAGATGTCTGGATCTTGGAGACCGTTCAGGGATACAAACTAGAGATATACGACACCCCAATTCAGGGCCCTTTGCCCCCTCCACTATATTTTTCCCAACAAGATCAGAATTTTATCACGGAAGAGATCAATTCTCTGGTCAGGAAGGGAGCCATCACCCCATTGCACCTTCACCCTCGGGGCTTTCTCAGCAACGTGTTTCTGGTTCAGAAAAAAGGGGGCGGGTCCAGGTTAGTCCTCAATTTGAGAGAGTTCAACGGCTGGATAGTGTATCGTCATTTCAAGATGGAGGGCATCCATCTGTTACGCGATTTATTGCAAGAAGGAGATTGGATGGTGCGTCTAGATCTCAAAGACGCATACCTCTCCGTTCCTATTTACGCCCCTCATCGTCCGTTCCTCCAATTCGTCTGGAAAGGCGTGTGCTACGAGTACAAGGTCCTTCCCTTCGGGCTATCTTCAGCACCATGGTGCTTCACAAAGCTACTACGCCCGGTAGTGGAATCCTTGAGAGCGCGGGGGGTCCGGTTGATCGTCTACCTAGACGACATCATTATCTTGGCGAGTTGCCCTCGGGTAGTAATAACTCACCTGGAATGGTCTATATCTCTCCTTCAGAACCTAGGTTTCCTGGTGAACCCTCAGAAATCCATCATGTCTCCACGCAGTCCATGGAATTCCTAGGGTTTCAAATAGATTCGCGGAGCTGCCAGCTGTTACTTCCATCCCAAAAGATCAGAACCATCAAGAAGGAACTGCGGACTATATTGGACAGGCAAGTTGGGTCGTTGAGGTCAGTGGCGCGGATTGTGGGGCTATTGGCCTCCTCGATACAAGCCATTTTTCCAGGCCCTCTTCATTATCGGGTTCACCAACGTTTAAAGATCCAGCATCTCCGCAAAGGCCTCGGATATGCAGACAAGATTCCTCTCTCTGAGGAGGCGAGGTGGGAGATGCTATGGTGGCTCGAGCACATGGAGTCGTGGAACGGCAGAGCCATATTCGGGTCCAGTCCCGAGATTGTGATCGAATCGGATGCCACCCGTTGGGGCTGGGGAGCGCGTTGCGGCTCAGTATCCACTGGGGGTCGTTGGTCCCAACACGAACTCTCCTTGCACATCAATTGCTTGGAGCTGCTGGCAGGCTCTTTCGCGATCCGCAGTCTCTCACCCCAACAGACAGATTGTTGCATTCTCTTACGAATGGACAATATTTCAGCGGTTCGCTATGTCAACAAACTGGGGGGAACGAAATCCAGTCTTCTGGCAGAAATAGCCAAGGATTTTTGGCATTATTGCCTGCTCCACAGAATCTCAGTAGTGGCAGAGTATCTCCCAGGTCGCAGCAACGAGGTGGCCGATTGGCGCTCACGATACCTGCGGGATTTCAGCGATTGGAGGCTTCATCCTCGGGTTTTTCAAGCTCTGAACATACTATGGGGTCCGTGTCATCTAGACCTCTTTGCCTCACGCCTCAACCGGCAACTTCCGGGGTTTTACAGTTGGCGTCCGGATCCAGAGGCGATAGCCTCAGACGCATTCCTACAAATATGGCCCCAGACTCTGAATTCCGCGTTCCCGCCATTCATGATGATTCCCAGAGTCTTGACTCAAACCAGGCATCAACAAGCGGAATTAGTGCTCATCACCCCGTTGTGGAGGGCTCAGGCTTGGTTTCCGACAGTTGTGGAACTGTCCTGTGCTGTGCCTTTTCTTCTTCCGCACAATTGGAATCTGTTGTTAGATCCTCAGAAGGCTCCTCATCCATTGGTGGAGTCAGGACAGCTTCCTCTGGTAGCTTGGTGAGTTTCAGGGACCGCTGGGAAGTCCCAGGCCTTTCGAGAGACGCTCACAAGTTCATTAATGAGGCATGGTCGTCCAACACACATAAACGATATTCATCTGCATGGAACAGATGGTGTAGCTGGTGTTCTCAACGGAACGCCGATCCCACTACAACGACTGTCTCCATGGTAGTGAATTTCTTGGCCTCTCTAGCGTCGTCTGGCTTAGCTTACAGGACTGTAAACAACTTTCGATCCACCATCTCGGCAGGACACGCTCAAATAGATGGTAAACCGGTTGGAGAACATCCATTAGTCTGTAAGTTACTTAGGGGTATTAGGATGGTGAAACCTCCCTGCCCTAAATATTCTGTCCTTTGGTACGTGTCTGTGGGACTACGGTTTTTGGAATCTTGGCCTGCCAACGCATATCTATCTCGAAAGCAGCTTTCTGCGAAATTAGCCATGCTCTTGTGCCTGGTTTCATGTAAGAGGGTATCAGATGTCCGCGCCCTCGATCTCGCGGGACGTCGATTCTCTCCTGAAGGAGTAACTTTTAATATATCCAGACGGACCAAGGGTAATTCTAACTCAGTTTCCTATCCGGCGTTCCCGGATAATCCTAAACTCTGTGTGGTCCAATGTTTGAAAGCATACGAGGTAAGTACTGCTGAATTCAGATCTGATATGAATGGTCAATTGTTCATTGCTTTACAAAAGCCTTTTCGACCAGTGACCCCGGCCACCTTATCTAGGTGGGTGCGTTGGCTCATGGAAGAAGCAGACATTGATGTCTCGAAATGTGGGGCCCATTCTGTGAGAGGGGCGGTGGCATCCAAATCTTTCTCCATGGGAGTAAGTCTTTCTGATATAATGAATGCAGCTGATTGGTCAGCTGAATCTACATTTAAGACGTTTTACTATAAACCTATCTTGGATGTAGCGTCAATAGTGGTGGCTCAGCTTTAAACAAGCATAATCGGAGCCTCCGGTCCTGACATAGAATTAAAAATTTGCGAACATACGTGACAAGAATTTTCAATTCTATTAAGGACAACGGAGGCGAGGATTATCCCACCCAGAGTTATGGTACTGTTGTCTTGCATTATTGTGCATATTAGAGCTATTATACTGTATAAGTTTTTCCCCCCCCATGTTTCTAATTGGCATGATTATAGCCTCCATGGGATTTCCAGTATTACGGAAGTTTATCTCTGTTTCAGGTACAGATGGCAAATGATCAATTCAACGCTTCTACGTTGGTCGAGTTAAAGGTTGTTGCCTCTGGAGCTACGTTGCGGTTGCCCGCCGAGTGCTAGCAGTTCTTGGAATCGTCTTCACGTTGAAGATTCAAGGTTCATCTGTCCAATGTCTGGTTCGTGAAGGACTCTTCTACCAGGGACAAGGTTTCAGAATGTTGTTTGGACACAGTTCGTTTTAACATTTGCTGAGATCAAGCAAAGAAAGAGGAAGTGGTTACCTCTGCTGAGACATTTATATGATATACTCTATGGTCATTAGGGGCACTGAGTGCTCATGGGATTTGTAGTTTTTTGTAAATAAAGTTTTTGATTGGCTGCTGTGAATAAAAAGCAAAGAAATGAGAAGCATAATCCTCGCCTCCGTTGTCCTTAATAGAATTGAACATTCTTGTCACGTATGTTCGCAAATTTTTAATTCTTAACTAACCTCCTTTCCGTGTACATCAACAAAATGTCACTCCACAGAAAACCTCACACTTCGATTATGAAATGCAGTTATTTATATTTCTGTTATAATTCCCAATAAACACCACTTCAAAAGAAATCTCTAATGTCAAATTCGGTCAGAATAAAAAAACAATTCAGTTTGATGTTAATAAGTTGGGACAACACAGTATCCCCTCCATAAAATTATTGCAATTCATATAGCTGAAGCAATGTTATGCCCCAGTTTTGGAGCTGTAAAAAAGATTACTTTTCATTGTCACAGATTGCTCTGGAATTCATTGAGTTTGGGTTTGAGGTGTTGGTGGGTTCCCCCTTCTGGTGATAGTCTGGTCCTGGGGAAATTGTTTATTTTATATTTGAACACCATTTATGTTTGAGGTACGAACTATAAACTGTCGTCTCTCATGCACCTTCCAAAGCACTCATGCTGCCAGAGCCAGACTGCTAACTTAAAGCTGCCTTGACAAAAATAATAAATGGAGCCCTCATTTGCAACACGTGGGTTTTCCTCCGCAGACTACTACTCAAACATATGCAGAGTACTTCCCTAAATTCTGCTCCTCCAAATCTAATCAGGACGTTTATTATTTACTATTGCTTTTCAGAATAACTAACAAACCATTCAGGAGCACACATTGCATATAGCTCCAGTGTTTTCCAGGGCCATGTGTGGCCAGGTGCTTCTGTCCATATTTTTACTTTGCATTCTGGGGCTTGTAGTATGGGTTTTAATATGGGTGAACATGGCTATAAATTACAGAATGCAAAGAGACTCATGCAGTATCAAACCTCTGCTCAGCACAATGAGCACTTGCTATAGACTAATTCTATAACAAATGCAGTGCATTTCTCCTTGTAAGACTGCCCTTCTCAATCCAAATAAAATGTTTCTTATATACTGTTGTAGACTCTACGAGTCATGCAAACTGGTGAAGTAAACAAAGCTGTCCACGCTTTTTAGTTTGAGCCTAGGCAGCGCGTGCGCTGTCTCTTCGATACATGTTGTATACACTTTGTGGGCTTACAGCCTGCCCATTGCCTTTTTATTCGTCCCTTCGATTGTCCTTTAAAAATGCTTACTTGCTAGTGGTGAATCCTTCAGCTTTGTCCCTCCTTTTTGTGTTTTTTTTCCCTCTGTTTGCCTGTCTTCCGTGCATGTTCAGCTTCGGCGTCCGTCGCTGATTGCATTTTATTGCATCTTCCGTAGTTCACTTAATCTCCCTGTGCCGTCCCCCCACCACCACCTCCCGCCCATCGCAGCTTACCGTGCTAAACTCCTGTTACTATACACAAAGCCTCTCCTCTCCCCCGAGTTCCTCTCCTCCCCCCCCATATCCCCTCACCCCCCTGACCCTGCTTTTCCCATTGCTGCTGCTTGTGCGATATAGACAGTGACAAAAAGGCTTTGGTTCCACAGTGTTGAAAATAAATCCCATTCCGTTAACCTTGTTTTTCTCGCGAACTCTTTCTGTGAACTTCATGGGGGTGTGCCTGTTTTTCTTTCTATTCAAGGGGTGTTGGCCTTGCTTTGAATTCTTTCTCCTGACCTGCAAGCACTGAATGAGTGCGTGTGCCACACCTTAACATCATCAGCCCGCGAAGCGGCGACACAAGCTCCTGCTGGACTGGACTGAAGCGGAGCCGGGTTTGAAATAAAGAGGTGAGTGCGCTATTCCCAGCAAGCAAATTTTTGTCACGTTTATCTGCAGTTCACAGTATTGTGTAAAAGAGCTACCTCTTAAAGGCCTCCATTGGTCCTCCAGAAGCGAGCAGCAATATAACCCACCTTTGAGGCAAGTCAGCTGCACACCTCCTCCCCTCTATTCTTCCTGAGGTGTGGTGCCCATGACTCCTAGGTGATCCACTGGAACTGAAACATCAAGTCTAGTCAGCTTGACCTCTTGCTCACATAGGCTGGCGCTGAAACGTGAGAGGTCTGAGCCTGCCCTCCGCAGCCTCTCTCTTCACAACCCTGCTCAATCCATGGCAAGTCCACAGTTCAAGCTTAGTTGCAGGCTAGTGCTCTATAGTGGCATTAGCTGTAGATTGATTATTCTATGTAAGTTCGAGACATCGGTTATTAGGTTTTGGAGTATGTGTTTGAAAATATGTTTTTGGAAGTCTTCATTTCGCACACTGCCCGTTTGGTGTGATGAGGTTCCTTGGAAACATTAAACTTCCACTTGAACTAGGTTTCCCATTTATTTAAGCGTTGCTATATTGTGTTCCAAATAATATACTATTTACCTCCAGGCGAAAGAATGCTGAACAAACGCTTTCCAAGAACAAGCATTGGCAAAACCAATAGGTCTTGCCTATGTGAGATTTATTGACTTTGCTAATGTTTTTTAGCTATGTTATGAATGACTGCAAGTAATGTAAAAAAAGCTGTATGACACAGCAAGCGTTGTCCACGTTATAGCGCTTTCTTTTTATATTTTCAGTTAATAATAATCATAATAATAGTTATGCTGCACTGAAGCTAGCGCTGCTGTATAATATGGCTAAAAAACATTGACAAAGCCAATAGATCTCACATTGGTGAGAACTATTGGCTTTTCCAACGCTTGTTCCTGTTTGTCTTGGAATGAGGTACAAATTAAAAGACGTAGGCAGAGAAAGGCTCCTCTCAAAAAATAAAGTAAACG
Organism: Calotriton arnoldi; assembly: GCA_963921515.1. Classification (NCBI taxonomy): domain Eukaryota; kingdom Metazoa; phylum Chordata; class Amphibia; order Caudata; family Salamandridae; genus Calotriton; species Calotriton arnoldi. Next base: position 735,020 of record CAWUFW010001865.1, on the reverse strand, counting down.
GTTGCAAGTCACACCGGTTCTGAGTTATGAGCCTGAATTGCACTCCAACCAGTGGTCGAAGTGCATTAAAAAAGTATGCTGTGAGCAAAGTGGGGGATGGGGTAAGTGAGCGTAGGTCAAAGGAATGGCTAAATATATATATATTCTGTAACTTTTTTGGTCTTTCACTTACAGGTAACTACATATAAAATAAGGCACAGCTTAAATAAACAAATAAATGCAAGTAAAGTTAATTAGTGGAAAATGCACTATCGTAGATCATGAAACCTCTATTAGTTAATGCACTGCAGAGGTCTTTGGCTGTAAACAGAGAGCCAAAGAAGTGAATCCTGGTTGGCACAATGGAGAATAATGACTTGTGTATGTTCAGTGCTACAAAGTCCCAGTCTGCGACAGAAAGCACTGTGAATATGTAAGTCATTATTTTAAACTTGCATTACACACAGTAGAAGACAGGCTGCTACAAAAAGATTTAAGATAAAAAGTGCTTTGAAAATATGGATTTGAGTAATACCCAGACTGTATATAGTGCAATTTATCTTCAAAACTGTCCTTCAAAAGCACACACTTCACATCTCAGCTGGTAACTTCTTTGCAATACCACTCAAAAAGAACAAATCTGTGTCATCTGGAAGCTTCAAGTGATTCCATCAATTAAAGCCAATAGGGCTTCCAAGCACCCTTTGCATGTGCAGATTAACCACTTAGGCAGATTTACATTTCTTTCAGGCAAGCAGATACCCTGGCGAGGAAAGGCTTGCTTAGCTGTCTGCCCCCCCCCCCTCGGTTTCACAGCATAGGAGACTCCCTGCCTTACCCTTCTGCTGAAGCATTTTTAATGTCGGAATTAACCGTCCCAGTAAAGGTTTGCTTTTCACAAATTGTAGAGGAACTGTTTTTCCTAAATTAAAAAAGTATGGGCACTTTGTGTCCCTAAGATCCCGCCCACTTCGACCACTGACTCCAACCCAATATATTTTCAAATAAGAAGAGGATGCAGCTTTACAGGCAGAGCTGTCCACTTTGGAACTGGAAAACCAGGTTCCAATATCAGCGCCTGCTCAACATCCCGTGATTCTGGGCAAATCACTTAAGAGGCCGGTGGGCCCCCCATCCCCCTCACCCCCAAAATTGAATTTGCCCATGTGTAATGTAACTGGTGCTCATGTTAAGCGCTCCAATGCACCAGGGCTAAGTCTGCACTATATAAAACTGCCCAAAAAACATAAATTGTCTGGACCAGCCTCCACCTTAATCAATGACCCCTACCTCTCCCTCTTCAGGCACAATAATTTCCTTTTTCTCTTTTGCTTCAGACAAACGAATTTTCTTAGCAACCGGTCCCATTGTCCCTGGTTCTCATCCCAGTCAATTACTTGTGAGGTAACTCACATCAATGACAGGACCAAAACGAGGAAGTAGGAGTGGACTTGGCTTAGCGCCACCCATATCGGGTGGTGTAAGTTATGACCAATCTCATTCCTCTTCCTGTTTTTGTTCCTGTCTTGACGACTGAGACAGGAAAGTAGGACTGGGATCTACAAATTGGATGGTGGAGGAGCACCGCGCCGTGCTGGACTTTGGTGCGGTCTCTCTGACCAACATGGGAGCAGCAGGTGAGTACGGAGGAGTTAGAACCCCATCCAGCCTCCTTTCATTGAGTGCGGTTTGCTCCTTCTATCCCTCACGCACTCTGTAGTTGTTACAGAAGTGTGGGTGGTATGTCACGACCAGCGGGCAAGTGTGGTGGAATTGGAGCTCCCTGCGACTTCCCCCATCAGGTAAGTTTCACTCTCGTCTGCCTATCTGTTGGAAGAGCAGCAGGGGAACGGAGATGCCGGAAGCAGCACTTTCCTGATGTCTGGGGTAAGGATGAGTTCCTTCTGATGGAAGCGTAGGCCCTTGGAGTCTTCTTCTAGTGGCGATTCCTCTTCCAGATCCCCTGTCAGGAATAGGTCAAAGAAATCTAAGTCCCTCTTGATGATGGTTCCTTTGAGAAAAAAAGTCAAAAGGATCCTGTAACAGACCTTGGGTGAGCTGAAGGAAGTATTCAAAATGGATAAGGCTCATTCTGATTCCTCTTTATCTGATTCAGAGGGAGAAGAGGATGCCACACAGCTATCAGAACTTAAAGGCAAATATATTGGCAGGGATGGGTTGCCTGAAATTCTGTTCAGAGCGCCTTTGAATATGGGGTTTCTTCCTTTGGAATTACCATCTACCTCTACTGAGCCAGTTTTGAGACAGTTTATCACTTCCCAGACGCCTTCTCTGCCTATTCACCAACAGGTGGCGGGTGTGGTTCTCCGGGAGTGGAAAGACCCAGATAGAATTATTGTCGCTAAATTTATGTCAAAGCTCTAACCTGTAAAAGAGGCTGACAAGAAGTTTCTGCAACCTGTTCCAGTGGATTCCTTGGTAGCTAGCCTTGTGGGTCTCACCTCTATGTCTGACGAGAATATGATCAATGATACAGTTGACAAAAAAATTGATTCAGCCCTGAGAAAGTCCTATGCTGGAACCAACTGAGCAAATGCGTGCAGGAACTCATGGGGCATTTACAGCACAATCTATGCCGATTGACTTTACAGAACTGTTTAAAGCCATGCAAGAGGGAGACGAGTGATCTGGCCTGAATGAACGCATTGGAAACAGACAGAATTTTTATCAAACATAACATTTGCTGTGGTGCAGGCTGCATCATTATCGGAAGGTGCTACAATAGCTGCAAGATGGAATGTTTTTCTCAAAGACTGGAATTTCATCAAGGGCAAGGTTGGCAGAAGGGTAAGACCTTCAAGTCGCAAAATGATCGGAAAAGTAGAACTCCCTCAGGAAGTTTTAAACATGAATCAGGACTATGCTGAAAATGGCCTACATTGGCCGGTGAGGGGTTGAATTTCTTATTATCTGAACACCTGGAAACAATCTACTTACAATGCTTGTGTCCTTCAGATAGTGGAGACAGGCTACAGAATAGAGTTTATCTCCACTACTCCAGATACTCAATGCAAAGTCAAGTTGGAGGCCCTGAGACTTGTAATCCATACACTTCTTGAAAAGAGGACAGTGACACAATCTCCACTGGATCAACAGGGAAAGGGAACTTACTCAAGAATATTTCTGATAGTAAAGGTAATGGGGCTTCCACCTGGTCATAGACTTCAAAGAAGTAAACAAATGGATCCCTCACATCCATTTCCAAAATGGAAACATTGCAGAAGATAATTCCCTTGATTTGTCATCTGAACTTTCTCACTTCCATAGACCTGATGGATGCGTACTTCCACATCCCTATGGCTTTAGAACATCAGCAGTTGGAGATTTTGTGTTTTTGGTACCCATTATCAGTTCCAGGTACTGCCCTTTGGATCAAATCTGCCCCAATGGTCTTCACAAAAATGATGGCTCCTCTGGTCGTTACCCTCCACTTGCAAGGTCTGAAAATCTTTCTGTATCTAGACGACTGGCTTCTGGTGGCGGAGTCAAAACAGGAAGTGTTGGATGGGTTGAAACTGATGGAGAAATGTCTACACTCTCATGGTCCTCTCCTCAATTATGCAAAATGTCAGTTGGTCCCATCCCAATAACAGACCTATATTGGAGCGCTCTTCAAATCCCAGGAGGGCATGGCCTATCTCCCTCAAAACGGGGGCTGTGAGGTTGAGATACACTTTTACATATCTGTTACCAAGCAACAAAGCTCCAGTGAGATTATGGATGAAAGTAAAAGGGCACAAGGCATCATGTGTTTTTCTGGTTCCTTTAGCAAGGTTGCATATGAGACCACTACTGGCACATCTACTCAAGTTTTGGAATACAGCATCCATGGAGTAGGAGACGCAAATTCCGGTGATATCTCAAATTTCATCACAACTTCTATTGTGGATGAAAAACTCTTCTCTTTTCAAGGTTTCCTCCTGAATCCCAATCTTCAGATCCTTAGGACGGATGCCAGTCTGTTGGGATGGGGTGCGACTCTGGGAGACCTCTGAGCACAAGGACTATCGTCACGGATTCAGAGACATCAGTCACACAATTGGAGAGAACTATCAGAAATCTGGGCAACTCTTCAGTTCTTCAAACAACATCTTCTGAACCATCTTGTGTTGGTGAGGACAGACAATGTGTGGCAATGGCCTATATCAACAAAAGTGGGGCGGGGCGTGGGGGGGTTGTCGAAGTCCACGTCCCTCAATCTGGTTGCTATGAAGATAGGGAATTGGGCGGAACAATTCATCCTATCTCTGGAAGCCACCTACATCAAAAGAAAGGACAATACTCAAGCAGACTCTCTAAGCAGGAAGTTTGTGACTTTTTGAGATCTGTGTCTTTCACTGCCAATATTTCAGGAGATATGTTGCAGGTTTGGGGATCCTTTACTGGATCTGTTTGCCCCCCCCGAACTCTCAACTGCCAAGATTTTGTTCTCAGACTCCAACTCCAGGAGCATTGGATGTGGATGCACTTTTGATTCCATGGCCTCCCAAAGTTCTGTACGCCTCCCCTCCCTTTCCTCTAATCTCCAAATTGTTATTGAAAATTCAGAGGGAAAAAGCAGAAGTAATAGTAGTGGTACCGTTTAGGCCCAGGAGATCTTGGTTTCCTCTGTTTCTATTAAAGTCTCTCCAGCCTCACTGGAGAGTTCCTTCCTCCTCTGGTATCTTTGGGGTCTCTCCCTCCGACTCAGCTATCTCTTCCAGCTTGGAAATTGAAAGGGATGAGTTAAGGAGAAAAGGAGTTCCTGAGCCCTTAGCAGCGATCATCCAACATTCGAGGCGTCCTTCCACATCATCTCATTATTCTAAACATTCGAAGAATTTTCAGAAGGGGTGTGATGAAAAACGTCACTCTCGCTCTTCTTGTGAAATTGGGGTTGTGTAACAATTTCTTCTTGATGGATTTCATAAAGGCTTGACAGTGGCTACTTTAAGATCTCAGTGGGCTGCTATTCGGGTCTTTAGCTGTCCTAGTGGTGAGTTTCCAGCTAATAGTCTTTTGGCTTTCAGGATCCTGAAGAGTTTTGCTAGCTCCAGACCTGTGATGACATCCTTATGTCCTCCATGGGATCTTCCGTTAGTGCTCTTTCTTGTCAGGGTTTTCCCTTGAGCCTCTTTCCATGTTTGAATTGAAGTGGTTGACTTTATAGGTTTTCTCCTCTGTTCGATTTATGGGGAACTAGGAGCATTGCTGTGTGAGTCTCCAGGTTTGTGGATTTTGGAAGATGGGATCATCTTGAGAAAGATTCATGATTTCTAACTACGTTTCCTATTATGGCTCACAGGGAGCAAGACATTTTTCTGTGCTCTTTTTTCCCAATCTTTCATCAGAGGAAGATAGGTTGTTGCTTCTGCTTGATGTAAGACGAGCCATTCTGATTTATTTGGATCGCACTCTATCTTTCAGAAAATCAGATCGTTTGTTTGTTACCTTTGGAGGAGCTAACCAGGGTAGCAAGGCTTCTAGCCTTACCATTAGTAGATGGATTAGGGAAGCTGTTTCTGTGGCATATGAGTCAGGCAAGAGTTCTCCTGCTTCCTCTATCCAAGGATGCTCAACGCAGGGGGTGGCAGCTTCCTGGACCAACTTCAAGGGTGGGTCTTTGCAGGAGATTTGTCAGACAGGCACATGGGCTTCTCACACAGTCAGGCACCACTACAAGATTCAGGGGGGAGGGTGTTGATAAGAATTCTTTTAGTCACAAAGTTTTGGAATCAGTTTTAGATTCTTGAAGATTCCTTGTGCTTAGTTTTTTGGGGATTTCCATTTTTTTGTTTTTCTTTTTTATTACACTAAAGATCATTCTGGGCAGTATTACTGAGTATTGTAATTCTTCGGCCACTGTTGGCTTTGGTATTCCTCACGAGTAATTCACTGGCAACGAGGACATAGGGATAATGCCTCAGTTACTTAACGGTAATCTTCATTGTGTTTAGTCCGGAGTCCATACCACAGTCATTACGGCCCTTCCGCCGTCCATGGTACTACTGGCCTCAGATGGCCTGATACATACAGAAGAGGAATGGGATCGGAGATAACTTATACCACCCTATATTGGTGGGACTAAGCCAAGTCCACTCCTACTTCTTGGTACACCTCATGAGTAATTGACTGTGACCAGGACTCCACATTAAGGATAATGCAAATTACAGGTAAGTAAACCGGGCATTAACACATAATATGGGAAGTTTATAAATGCTTGGGGAGTCGGGGCAAATAACTGCCACGTTTGTCAAGAATAGTACTCACACATTCATGTGCTTCTCTGTCCTCTCTTCTCCTCTCTTCTGTGCTCACTTTTATTTGTAGACAGGCACCATGATATCTTTTCTTTCTTGTACGTCCTAAGAAAAGTTCCAAAAAATCAAACGGGCGGCAACTGCAAGTTGCCAGGGGACCACTTAACTTGCACAACCGCTACTGGGGACAAACTGGCATCCTAGGACCAAAACCGGCCTCCAGAAGTTACAGCCTACCAGGGGTTTGCTGCTTGCCTGGCTGGCCAGTCCGGCCATGCATGCTACTTCAAACACGGGTGAATTTTCTCAGAGCACTCAGTCAAGCACAGAAATCGTACAATCTACTCAGCCTTCACTCGTACATGGGCACAGCAATGGTGCTAACAGGTAAATCATTTACGCTGCTTGCCTTGTCATTCAACTTTCCTGCGAGATCGATCTCCAGGAGCTCTTCTTGTGCTGCTGTTTTTCTAGGGACATGGGGAAAACACATTTGGTTCCTCAAGATGTTGGTTGCTTGTAGGTAGTAGTTCTTCACAGAAAACTGCAGTTCCCACTCACCATGCTTTTATGGAGATGGCTCCCTTCTCAAAATGGTGTCAAGGCCAAACCATTATGGCTATTGTTCAAACTGCTTCCCTGTCAGATGTTTCCTATCATTGACCAGTATAATAGGTGTTATGATGTGCTACATTGCATCACAAGTCAAGATTCTTGCTGCCTTGAGTCACTTGGTACTTCATGCCAGGGGCTTTCTGCATGACCTAGAACTGTATACTGCATTCTATATTTACAGTCAGGTTCCCCACACCTCAAGGTTACAGTGTTTCTTGCTCTATTGATGGCACTACAGATCTACAGTTTCAACATTTCCATTAGCATACCAAATGCATTTGTAAAGCACATATTAACTCTTTGAATTATCTTGGAGCTGAACAACTCATGTTTATTGTTATCCAACTTAACGGTACTCATTTTCTCGGCCTAGAAAGGTTGAAAGATTGCGTGGACCCATTGCGATTAGAAAATGTGGCTATGAAATCTAACACAAATTTCTGGAGTGGAAGCATTAGTTCACTAAACTACCAAGAACAGCGAAATGCAGTTGAGCATTGATAGCCTGACATTCAAGCTCCTATGCAGCAACTTCAGTCCAGTATTTGAAAACCCGAGAACTCCATTACAAAATCTGATAAATACCAAAGAAATGTTATATTCATCTATCACTCTAGAACAATGCTTGCAAGTAGGAAGTTCTAAGACGATTAAGAACCAATGAACTAACCAATTGTCATAAGGTCTGCATTTTGTCGTAAGAATTGTTTTTTAAGAGTGAGGAGTCCGGGGGGTGGATTGGTGTGCGGCACAAGAAAAACCCATGTATGAGGCACGGGGGTGTCCTAAGAAATACCGGAGGGTATGGGGCAAATGGCTGGGTGCCGTGGAATAGCCTGTTCTTTTGTACACAATGTTTGCATTCACCGCTGGATGGTGGGGTTTGAAAGCAATGTCTGTGTTCTTTTAACTGTATTGCGTCAATATTGGTGCTATCCAATGTCGTGTTATTGGTGCTTGTATTCTGTAAAAACAATAAATTTGGTTATCAAAAAAAAGAGTGAGGAGTCCAGTTGCTACCTGTTAAGATGCACCATTCTCCGGCTTTCTCACTCTGCCACATTTGCTTCCCTGCCACAAAACTGTTCATCAGCCCCACAAACTGCAATTTTAACTGTGGCTGACAGTGCCCAGGTTTGAATGCAGATTACCTGCAGGGCTAGGGAACACAAACTGAAGTAAAGGCTAATTCTGAGCACAGGAGGCCTGTCTCTCGTGACTGCAACAGATAATGAGAGGTGAGGGGCAACTGGATCCCTGGTGACATGGAGCAATATGGTGTGGTAGGGTGGGATGGAGCGCTGGGACTGTAGAGTGCTGCTTTGAATGTCTGTAGATAAATACTTGAATAATCCAGTACACCAAAGAAAAGAGGATGCAACGAGGAAGACTGCCAAGGTTTGTCAAATAAAGCTTTGTTCACATGATAATGGCAGTGCAAGCTGAAGTTTCCTGAACATGTTGAACAATAACTGTGAACATTACATATATCTGCTTTCCACTGGCATCTTTTAAATTCAGTGACTGGTGCAGTCAGGCCCACTGCAGCACCCATGAGACATCTTGGACGCTACTAGGCTGGAATGTTCCTTTAGCCGTTTGATTCTTCTCTTCATTGGGGTACATTAAGAGGGATGGGCCAACCACCAGCTGCACTGTAGATATCCATCACTGAATACTCGCGAATAAGCACAAGATGCCTTGGCAACACAGATACGATCATGCAGCATGATTAAGGAAAGCCTGGTTCACACGTGTGCATGCAGCAGTGTGAGATGGCGGTCTTGCACAGGCAAGTATCTGCGCACAGGTAGCCTGTTGCAGAAGGTACCTTTCAAGGATTGGTACAGACATAGCATAGGAGAAAGGCATTCATAGTGTAGGTCTGTAGTGCTTACTGAAAGTCTGTTGTACTTAACAGAATTACAAATTTTAGTTGAAATCTGCACCAACTTACAATTTTGTCCCATTTAGGCCAACCAGGTTCAGTGAGTTATAAATCTTAGGGTAAATATGCATCCTGAGTGTAGATCCACAGTTACTTTTGTCATATCTACACTGCTTATGGCACTTTGAGGATTTTCATATTTCCCAGGCTCAACCATAATCAGATTCCAGGGCTTTTTTACTGAGACAAATTAATTACTCAGCTGGCCTGCAGGAGGATCAAAGGCCTCCCAACACAAAAGAGCCATTAACATTGCTTGACCAAGTTCGTGGGAAAGGAAAGGGAGGCGAGAAAACCTGTATGTGTTAATTAACTCCACACCTGGTCTAGGAAAGCCCAAACCCATAGAAATAAAGGAGGATGGCCAGACCTCTGGGTCCAAATAAACTTCCCCTTGAGGTCTTGGTGGGAAGGGATTGTTCAGCTGTGTCAGTTGGTGGCAGAGCTAAGGCTCCCAGGGAAGGTCTTGCTATCTTAAAATGTTCCAGAATACTGTGCCGGAGGATTGGGGCAGGGGTGGACTGATGATGTGGCACCCTTGAATTGGCCTGGGGTTCCTGGCTTCTAGAACTTTTCACCTACACTTAAATCCCCTACGCAAGGGAGAGACACTTGAGAAGACACAGGACCTCGGAATGACAACGGCGGAAGAATGCCCAGCTGGAACCAGATGCCAACTGATGTCACTGCAAGGATAGACAGAAGGACTTAAACTGTATTTAGCTGGCACAGGACTGGTCTCTCCAGAGCCAGTGGGCACTGACCCCTCAGACTCTCTGAGGAACAGTTGGGAAGTGGGCCTGCAAGGGGACCCCGCATGGTTCCCCTGGGACATCTGTGTCCTGGCCCTTGCCTCCGCTGATACACAGATGCCCTTCAGGTAGCTATGAGGCTGTGGGACCTGTGGAGTGTGGCAGGGAGGGTGTTCTGCTTTTTGGCTTTGGAAGATACTCCCGAGCCATAGAGAGCACCAGGAGCCCAGGCAGAGGACAGGTCTGGCACAGGGAGACAGAAAATTAAGTTCCCAACAAAATGTGTCCTTTAAATGCCAGGAGGAGTAAAGAAAATGCTCCTCTTGGCTAGGGCTCCACCAGGGGGTACAAAGCTCAAAACCGCAAATCAGCCCTACATTTTTTACAGGGCTGAAGAAAATGGAAGAAAAGGCCTGGGTTAGGGGAAGGCGGAGAATGAGGCACATGGCATTCCGCTGTAAAATGTACAACTTCCCCTGGGGGTCGGAACAACCTTATTTTGAATTATTATGGGAAAGGGGCAAGCATGGGCCCCCATCCTTTGCCCCAAGAGTATCACCTGGGGTTCAACGCAAAGCAAGATGTCCCGGGCACCCCATCGCTCCCAGGACACAAAAAAGTGCAGGCCACGTTGCCCATCCCTATTCCCGTGTCTGGGCGCCAGGGCACAACATCACAATGCTTCTCCCACCTCCAGGTGGGAGCCAACTACAAGCAGTTTACTCCCACCCAAAGCAGGAGAAGGAAAGAGTGTTGCTGGCTCCCACTCCGGCTCAGCTAAGGGGTGGGGCAAGCAGGGGCTGCAGGGCATACAGGCTTCCACCGCAGCCCCCCCAACACAAATAGTGGCACCTGGGCAACCATAACAAAACCATAACAAAAAATGAAGAATGTGGAGCAAGGCCGCAAATCAATGCAACATAAAAAAGAAATGTGGTGCGAGGCTGTTACTTACATATTCAAGCCTGGGGCTGAAGGAGTGCCCCAAAAGCCCCTGTAATGGCCTATTATTTGCATGTTGGCAGATATGGGGAACCGCCAATGTTGTTTCTGGAGTATTTGGAGAGCTGCAGGGAGTGCAGCAGCCCCCAGAAATGTTCCCTCAAAAGCTGACCTAAGTCTCCCAGAGGACTGACTCCCTTATCCTGGAAGAGGAATTCCAGATTCCTTAAGTACTCTTGGAGCTGGAGCTTTTGGTAATAAGTTCAGGAGTGTGGGGACCCCTGTTGATTATACTATGGCTGTACAGGGAGCAATATAAAAGTAGAAATGAGACTCTGGAAAACATGTTATTCAACACAATGCTTTATTGATAATGGTGATGGTTGGCAATACAAAGTTTGACATTATAATGAACAGCATTAAATGCTGGTACTGGCCCCAATGATTTCAATGCTCTTGCAATGGTGAAGTATAACATTTTGCTGTTTTTACTAACGTGGTGACACCCTGACAAAGCCAGTAGGCCTGCAGCATTGATTATAAGACCACCTTATACTGTAATATTGTTTCTAGTATAGCTGGGGATACTGTGGTTATAGGGTTCAGGACTCACTGGAAGTGTAACTTGTTATAAGTGTGTCACCAAAGGTATTTCCATCTACCTGATTGTACATATTTGTAATTTAATGCATAGTATTTCGCAGTGTTGTGTACTAAACATACTTTTTATAAGAAAAATCACTGATTGAACAATGATTTATTGAGTGTTGTTGCACACCAGCGAGCTGGGTTACTAATCCACACCACCTCCCCTGAATAAGTGTTGGACAGCTCTGCTTCACTCAAGTGCCAAAATGAGGTACCTGGTACCCAGAAAATAGAAACTTGCAGAATGAATACTTGTGACTCATATCATTCACAGCTATTAACCAGTGCTTAGTCTGTAATGAAATGAGTGCCGGTACCCAAAGCTCTGCTGTGAAACCTGCATCTGGTGCAATTAAATGTCGGCACACCGAATACCAAGGCTGCATTGTCTTGAAGTCACCTCAAGCCTCTTTAATCCACTGCCAGAAACTCGCTGCCCCTTTATCTCACTCTAGCAGGCTCCTGCTTTTACCCTTTATGATGGCTTTTCCTTCTTTCTTTCCGATTTGTTTGTTTTTCCATCTCTTGCTCTCTTTTGCAGAAAAATGAGCCCTGTCCCCAAAAATAAGTGCCGGGTTCCCCCCAACCAGCAACCACAGTTTCAAATTAGGCACTGTTACTAACCCAATTACTTACAGAAAGAAATACTGTATGACTCCTTGTTGTAGGAGACAGAGATGTGTCCCATCAAAACCCTCTTCTAACACTCTTCGACACCTATGAAACAATTAAAGGAATCCAAATAGACAAAGTATATTACAGTAACTTTGTACAGCAACTTAGTGACATCCACCTGGTGCTCCACCAAAAATGTTGATGACCTAATTAGAGGAAAAGAGGAAACAGTCAAGGTTTTGTCAGCAGCACATCAGCATGTAATATTAATGTACAACAACAACAGAATATCCTTTTACTCTCATTTTGGAAGAGGAAATGTAAAACAATTGATGAAGTTAAACATAGGCTGCAAGAGAAAATGTTATTGTACATGCTGCTTCAGCCAGCAAAGCTGTGATGTGAATGAAAAGTGTTTAGTCAGATTGTCCTGATAAAGCTCTTTAATGTGTTGATTCATTGGGGGAAGACCTATAACATCAGGGTTGTTGCATAACTAACACGTTGAAGACAGATAAGAGGGACAATGGGACGGGTATGCTCTTATTCAATTCCTTTCTGATAAATATATTATAACGAGGAGGCGTGGCAGACTAATATGTTTATTTGCCTTCAGTCAGCAACTCCCCCTTACAAGGCTGAAAGCATTCTTGGGTTGAGGGGGCCTCATCTAGCAGTTCAGGATGGACTGTTCCCAGGTGAAGCCGGGTCGGTTAAGATCTGCATGGGTCTTTGTCAAGGGTGGCAGAAAAGTGATGGATTGGAATATTACCCAGAGCTACTTAGAGTGGTTTCCAGTGGTCTAGACTCTAGACAGTTTGCAAGCATTCCTGCCATCACCTTTTGTGTGACTGTTGAGAATATGTGCTACATGGAAGGTGGAGAACCTTTGAAGTGGCAGAATGAGCATGGTGGGTGCATGCCACATAGACAATGTGATATGCTGACTAGCCTGGAAGGGCAAACTATGTGATGTTATCTTGGACTATGAAAGGGATTACAGGCAAGTAAAGATGTAGAGAATGCGGTCATTTTTGAAGAGAAGAAATGTTAAAATAGCAATATTGCACAATACTTATTTGACAAATGCAAAACATGAGAAAATAATGTTGAGGCGTGAGATCCCACTGGTATTCCATCTTTAATTAAACTGCTAGAGAAATATAGCAGTGAACACCTCCAAAATACCATTACAGGAGGCAGATGTCATCAGAGACCCGAAACTACGCTATATTGGTTTGTAGGGTATTCCACATGGGAAGCAAGTTCAGCTACTGAATACCCTTGCTCCCAATATCTATAGTGGATATTTCTTCAAAACTAGCTGAGGTACTAATACCATATATTGATTACACTGCCATAATGTTGCAGAGTTTAATTGAATATTAGAAAGGCAATTGCAAAGCTCCAGGAATTCTGCTAGAGCACTAGCAGAAGTTTGTTTTATTGAATTGTGGCACACGTTCTAAGAGGTTATTCCTTCTATTTTCCACGCAATAAATCATATTACAACCCTGGAAATGTGAGCGCTCTATTGAAGAAAATTAAGCAGATCAGTGCAAGTAATGGGGGGGGGGGATACCTTGCTTCAACATTACAATGTTTGTCTTAATGTTTCTGCTTGTTTATATTGGGTCATTTTACCCTGAGTGGATGGAATGTTCTAATGGCATTATAGCTTTTCTGCCTCAGTCTATAACGGTTGTTAAACGCCCTGATACAGCCCTTTGCAGTGGGCTAAAATGCTTAATTAATGTATTCATTGTGTAGTGGTAATATACACAAATTGAGAGATTTCAGCATATAAAGTACTTTAAAAGTCATTATCAGACTGTGCACCATTGAAATTACGCTGGTTCCTATATGGGATTACTTCAATTACGACATGGTTCTTGCAGGGTAAGGCTTTGCAGGACAGACAGACAAGAAATCATCCAGGCTATTATTTAATGCTTTTACCATTATATAAATACAATTGAATCAGCTGGAGTTCTATGAAAGGTTTTAAGTTCACATACATGGACCTCTTACAGGGGCTTCTGGCATGATTTGGCATATACAGTGACTAAGCTGGAAACTAAAATTATGGAGTTTTCAAAACAGACAACATGGAATGCTGATGTCCAAGAGGTATTTCTGGCCGAAAGGAGAGAATTTTCTCAGGCAATGAATAGACTGGCTGGCAAAATTATTGGTGATACATGAAGAGACAACAAGAGTGGGGACAAAGGCAGAAGGCTACTTGCGTGGATAATAAACACAGAGAGGGTCCAAGGTAATTACTGCAATTAACAGTAAACAGGAGTTGGTAGACCAAACAGTGATCAACCATAGGTTTATGGAATAGGATAGGGAATTCTATACACACCAGAACCAGGGGTCCCCAATGCAATATTGGCTGAAGCTAAATAGCAACAATTCATTTACAGGCGAGACCAATAAATGTGGAAGATATAAAATTGTCAATAAACAGTTTAAAGACTGCTAAGGCCCTATGTAAGCCCTGCTCATTGCCCTGCTCATTGCTGATGAGTCCTTATTTTAGTAAGTGGATCACAGAGACGGTCCTACTGTGACATTTTAGTTTCTTAGCTCAGCCTTTTAACCTTTATAATCTGTGATTTTAGATTTAGTACGTTGCCATATTTTAAACCTGATTATATTGTTTTGCACTTACGCTCACTCCCCGCTGTCTCCTGCTCGCTGTCTCCTGTCCGGTTCCACCACGGCTGACGTGCCGATTGTGCGGAGGGCATTGCAGCGCTGACTCCAACTTCTGCTGGCACACAGTTTCCACACTTCCAGCGGCGAGCGGTCTAGTCTCCACCATCCCACACTATATCAGTTGAGGATGGTGCGGCCGCGTAGCAGACCTATGTAAGCCCTGCTCATTGCATGCTATTTGCTGATGAGTCCTTATTTTAGTAAGTGGATCACAGAGACGGTCATACTGTGACATTTTAGTTTCTTAGATCAGCCTTTTAACCTTTATAATCTGTGATTTTAGATTTGGTACGTTGCCATATTTTAAACCTGATTATATTGTTTTGCACTTACGCTCGCTCCCCGCTGTCTCCTGCTCGCTGTCTCCTGCCCGGTTCCGCCACGGCTGACGTGCCGATTGTGCGGAGGGCGTTGCAGCGCTGACTCCAACTTCCGCTGGCACACAGTTTCCACACTTCCGGCGGCGAGCGGTCTAGTCTCCGCCATCCCACACTATATCAGTTGAGGATGGTGCGGCCGCGCAGCGGGCGCGCCAAAGGCAAGCCCGTCTGCGCCTGGACCGGGCCCAGGGCCAGAAATGCTGGTCCTTTAACTATCAATCCAGTGAGGTACACAGGAAAGGAACTCTATGAGCTCACCCATGTCAAAGGGAGCTGCTGTACTCTTAATCTGAATAAAAACCAAGCGCATGAAAAGCAAAACTGTGCCTGTGGCTTATCGCTCCCACCGCAACAAATGGTCAAGGCGCTCCAAACTACCAGAAACAACCATGATGTAAAGTTTTTAGAATCCCCAGACCAGATACAAGCATGTTGTGGCCTCATTAATATCAGATCCATTGCCAAACATAAGTATGAAGTAGCAGACATCATATCATCACATGAGTTAGATGTTTTGTTCCTCACGGAAACCTGGGCCGATGCTGCCTCAGACCCGGACTTTGTGATAGCAGCCCCGTTGGATTTTCTATCATTTAGGGTAGACAGGCCAATTAAGAGGGGAGGGGGAGTGGCTGTTATATACAGGGAAAAGTTCGAAGCCACCTTCTCACCAGCTCCCACACCTTACTATGAAGCACTGCACTTCACTTTAGAAGCAAATGCTAAAAAAACCTTCAGGGGCATACTTCTCTATCGTCCCCCTGGCACCAGAAGTATGTTTACCAGCAACCTAGATGTTCTCATGGAGCCTATCCTCTCCATCAATGAGTTCACCATTCTGGGCGATTTTAATGTGTACCTGGAAGATAGGGGGGACAAAGACACTAGCTCTCTCCTAGTGACTCTAGGGACACTATGCTTAGCTCAGGTGGTGCACAAGCCTACTCACGAGGCAGGACACACACTCGACAGCATCTTCACATCTGTATCAGGCCTAACAGTAAAAGACGTTCACCCTCGCACGTGGTTAGACCACTCTTTAATCACATTCGACTATACTATTGATGGAGCAAGGTTTCATAAACGAAACTTGCTTGTATTCAATCCTCCTCACAGTATTAATATTAAAACTTGTATTGTTAATACTAACCTTTGCATTCACAACACGAAAGGGGAAGGAAGCTTGCCTGTGTGTTTTACTAATGAATAACGCTTGTCTGTAATCCAAAATGGCCGCTAAAGCGCGGGAACCTCAATGCGCATGTCGCAACCATATCACATGGTGTGACGTCTTTCTTTGTTTGGTGGGAAATTTCTGCTTCTGCGCAGTATGTATTAAAATGGCTGCTTGATGTTTTCACATGCTTCAGCTTGCTCTCATGTCATTACTAAATTGTCGTTTCCTAACGCTACTAATGCGGGATAGAATTTATAATTAAATGGGAATAGAGTAGAAAAAGTGGGCATACAGTGAAACATTTTATTCTGTGATTTTAATATTTTCTTCTTGCACTTTTATTAGTTCGTAAAACTTGGGCCTGGGTTGGTGACCTGAAACTCGAGAGGCAAATGGTTCTGCGCATGTGTCCTGTGTGCCTGCCAAATGAAGTCAACCTGGACGTCGTCCAAGGCCGCGACCCGATGGCCGAAGATGCTGTACTCTTGCCTTTCCTGTTGCATATTGATACATTGTCTATGAAAAATGTTTTACATTTGTCATGAGACGGGTGGGAAATAAAGCGAATGTATTAATTTGAAGGGGTGGGAATCTAAAGACAATAGGCTTCACAATTTAGGCCAAATCAATATGGTGCGAGAATCCACCCCCTGTCCCTGTCCAATCAGAAGTAGTGGTCCCATATTTTAGCAACATTAAGGGGAGGTACATGGGCGTAGAAGGGTGTAATAGATATAGAATTAGTTAATTAGTTAGCTCAGACCGCAGAGTGCGCACAGAAGACTAGCGCTCTTAGCACCAGACTGCCAAGCTGATCGGTTGCTGACTGAATCCCTGTCCTGAAGAGGTCCTGAGGAGGGGGCGGCGGAGTCCATTAGAAGGAAGGCACGGGAGAATCGAGGAGAAGCCGAGTATCAGAGAGGGAACGGCGCAGGCGTCGTTGTGGAGAGGTCACCGGTCGTGTCCTGATCCTGGAGGAAGTCTTTGCTCTTCATCCTTCCTGGGTCCTATTCTTTCCAACTCCTTGGCTAAGGGGTTTGGTTCTCGCACTTAGGTAAATATAATGCAACCTTTAGTTGCGCTGCTGTCTCTATCCTCTCCTTTTCCTTAAACACCGTCATTGATTAGCAATAATCATTTCTATGCTTAATCTTGGGTATTGCGATCAAGTACTGTGTGGTTCTGTATTTTACTCTGCTAAAATCTTTAGATAAACATTTTTAAAACTTCTTGACTCAGTGATTATTTCAGGATTATGTACTGTAATGAATGTCACTCATTTTAAACTTCCCAATTAGCAAAGGATCCATTGGTAAGTCATTACTCTGTCAATCAGAAGGTAATTGGTAGCAGGGATTTTGATAAAGAGTACAACTGTCACTCCAGCGTAAGTATTAGCGTAGTATGAATGTATGGGTCCAAGTGAGTGTTTTGTGTATGAATGCTGTTTGCTAGTATTGCGCTGGATCAGTTTTCTGGTAATCAGAGGATGGTTACTCTTTGTTAATTGGGTAATGAGAATTATTTATTTTTATGAACTAACATCCGCTATATTTGAAGTTTTGTTTTATGTTGTCTAGAATTCCCCGGGGTAAAAAGAATAGCGGATGGTAAGTGGAAGCCATACTGCAGTGAGGTTATCTGCCAGGCAGAAATAGTACTGAAAACTTAAGCAGGGCTATCAGTACTTGTTAGGGACTCTATGCGTGTGAGTACTAGCAAAGGAGTACGCTGGTGAAAATTTGATGTTATATCACCTAGAAAGGGTAACATGAAGTAACAGGTATTTCTGGAGCTTGTGTTGAAGAGTAAACGGAAGAGTTTTACTCGTAGTGTATGTTAGTAAACGGAAAGGTTTTACTAAGTGTGAGAGAAACTATCTTTTTGGGAATTTAGAAGAAACTGGCACGATAGCGAATGTTTTATGTTGTTACTGAAATTTAATTAAGATTTATAGAGAAAATAAGTTTGCGTAAAATTTTGTGAAGGGAGGGTCAGTTGCCGGAGAGGGAGCTGACGTCACAAAACGCCGCGCTGGGATTGGTTGAATCAGCGGGTGTGGAGAGACTCTTGTAAAGGAGGGGTCAGTAGTCAGGAGCAATACTGACGTCACAGGTGCCGCGCTGGGATTGGTTGAACCAGCGAGGACAGGAAAGAGCAGATTGTAAAGGAGGGGTTGACAGACAAATGTCATCAAAAGGCCGCGCAAGGATTGGCTCGGGAATAAAAGAATAGAAGACATTTGATTGGTTGATATTCTAGAAGCTAAAATCTTAGTGGATAAGGATTGCATGATAAAACGCGATCCGGCTTTAACAGGAACTCGTCCGGATAGGAGATATTTAGGCTTTGCAGAATATAATTTTATACATCGGTACTTACCCAAGATGTACGGAGAAAGGAGAAAAATGTCATTTTTACAAAAGATTAAGAATTATTTTAAAAAGGACAAACCAATCAAAACTAGAGAAGGAATTTACATTCCACCAGCTATAACACCCGCTTCATTCATGATGATGGAGAGAGGTTATCATACCTGTGTGTGGATGGAGAATTGGATAGAATGTACCAAAAATGATGGAATACTAGCATTTCCTGAGAATGGCATGTTCAATGGGCAGAATTCTTCAAAATTTGAGATTGAGGATGAATGACCTAGAACCCAGACCTAGATTAACTCAAGTACGAAGCTTTAGAGGAATGGGAAACTGAGGCATTTGAGCGTGACCGATCTCGGAGTAATAGGGGTTATCCAGGATTTTTCCCCAGATACTTACATGAGTCTAGGGACGGTCAGATGAAACAATGGAGAAGGGCAATGATTACAGAAGGACTAGTATCCATTGTTCACAGAAGAGGAGAAATTAGGAGGCAAGTGCACAGAAAAGACAAAACATTTAATGAGAAATGAGGATTCTGAAGACGAATTTATGGAGGAAATGTTAAGAAACCCCCACCATATCAGGAAGGGACAAGTGGATGCACCCCAAGTGCACCACCGATAAAAACTCCATTAGTGCCACAGGTAATGCATGAATTCACCCTGAGTAGAATACTTCATGATAAAGAAAAAGAAGCCCTAGAAAAGACCAGAACAGAATTAATACAGAAAATAACTCAAATAAAAGTACATCCTGATTCGTTGACCATACCTGTAACGATTGGTCCAGTAGTTCCATTATATGGTACTCAGGGAAGCTGTCCTCCACCGATACTTGCACCTACTCCTGTGAATAATCCCAAACCTGAAGCTCCAGTTATAATTGAGGATCAATTTAGTGACTGCGAATCCACAATATCACTCATGGACTTGCCTATTCGAAGTACTGTCAATAGCACTCCCAGAAAAGATGTACCTGGATGTTCAAAAGATGTAAGTTTAATAACTTCATCGGGAGCAAAAAGTGCCACCATAGTAACACCTGAAGATTTAGAAAAATGGGTGCAAGGGTCAGTTAAACAGTGCACACCTCCGAAAATAATGGACATTCATAAATTGAAAGTCGAATTAGAAGAAATAATAGCAGGAAATGTAGGATTAGATCGCTTAAATACCTATGATGATGAAGAATTATTGTTTCTGTGCAGGAGTATCACCAGAAAAGTAAGGTTATTCCATGAAACATTATCCAATTTAGCACTACAGATGGGAATAGAAATAGGGAGATCAAAAGTACTACAGAAACCCTATAGAGCAGAATTTTCAGACAAAGATTTAGAAAATATGAATGCCTCTGGAAGAAGATTACAAATAAGAGGAATTAATGTTAGTTTTGCAAAAATGGGGAGACCTAGATAAATGGAGAACTAGGTGGGCCAAGAAAAAGGAAGAAGCACGAACAAGTAGAACAGCATCTGAATATGTGATGAAGGAGACAGGGAAAGAAGAACAAATGTATCCAATGCGAGAAGTTGCAGGAGGAGGATATGTACATGTCCCATGGAGCAGACAGGATATTTTGTCATTTACAAATGATTTTCCAAAGTTGAGAGAAAAACCAATTGAATGGTACAAGCAGGTTGACAGGTTTGTGAAGGTGTCAAGGTATTGTTGAAGGATTTGGATGGTTTGTTTGACATAGTGGTACCTGCCGATTTATGGACAGATTGCAAAATCACAGTGGATTGGCCAAGTGACGAATATCCTAGAGATCCAAAGACAGGTGCCCCGTCAAATGATGTGATGAAAAAGTATCAGCAGGTGATAACTTACCTGAAAGGAAAATACCACCGAAAGAAACAGATTGGGTAAAAATAGATCGAACTACCCAAGAAGCCAATGAATCGGTACATTCCTACTATGAGCGATTATTGCAGGTGTTTAAACAGTATAGTGGATTTGAGGACATTGGAGACAAAAACATGAGTCAGTTTGTGTACCGGTTTGTTTACGGTTTGAAGCCAGAGATTTGTCAAATGATTAAACAGCATATGCTTTGTTGGCAGGGGAAGCCGATTGATGAGATTCTGAAATATGCTAAATATTGTGGGGATGATATTGAGGATAGGCACAAGAATTTACAGGAAAAGGTGATGTGGGCACAGGTGAAGATGGCAGAGAAGCAAGGAATTAATTTGGATAATCCAAATGAAACTCAAGGAAAGGATTCTGGAACGAGTGGTGAAACTGGGAATGGTGGAAGAATGAGAGGACGAATGAGTAGAGAAGAAGCTAAAAAGAAATGTCCTTGTCATGGATGCGGAAAATTGGGGCATTGGAAGGACGAATGTAAAAAGATTCGGAATAATAATAGCCCAAATCAAAATTTAAATCCACAGACGCAGAATGACTCACAGCAGGGTGTAAATCCTCAGAGTCAGTTGCCACCTGCACCTATTCAGGGTAATGTAAGCAGAGCAAAGCACGGTACAGACATCGGATATCAAGGAGGAAGTGGTAAGAATGATTATATGACATCACAATTTCTTTTGCAGGACGATTTCTGTCAATTCAGTCCATGACGGTGCCTAGGAGAGGGGAGAAGGAGTGCGTACTTGGCGCATCCTTACAGGTAGATCAGTCAGGTCCATATGTTGAAGGGAATGTGAAAGGTAATGATATTACTTTCCTTTTGGACACTGAGTGCTACCCGGTCTACTGTGAGAACAGCAGACATTCCAGACCTTCCTCTCTCTGGTGAAGATATCCAAGTAGTAGGGGTAGCTAATCAAGGAATTAAAACACCTCTTACTGAACCAATGGAAGTTAAAATAGGAAACTTCAGAGAAATGCATCAATTTGTAGTGTGTGATTCTAGCCCAGTAAACTTATTAGGTAGAGATTTGCTGTGCAAGATGAATTGTACAATTTTCTGCACACCGGATGGTGTGGCAGTTCAGACACCAGATAAAGACCATGTATATAAAATTATGATTGCAAAACAAGGTACTGAAGTAGATGAGATGTTTTCTTTGATAACAAAAGATGAGTTGCCAGAAGAATTAAAAGATACAGTAAACCCCATAGTATGGGATTTCACAGGAAAGGAAGTAGGACTTATGGCCAAAATAGATCCAGTTAAAATTACTGTAAAAGAAGGTGCGATTTTCCCAAATACCAGACAGTACAAAATGAGTGCGGAAGTAAAAGCAGGAGTCATTGAAGAAATTAATCGAATGGTTGAACAAAACATACTGAAAGAAATAATGAGTAGCCCATGTAATTCACCAATAATGGGGTTAAAGAAACCTAGTGGAAAATATAGGATTGTTCAGGATCTGAGAAAAATAAATAAGATTGTGGAACCATGTTGTCCTATAGTGCCAAATCCTGCAGTAATTCTATACCAGATCCCTTGGAGTGCAGGATGGTTCACAGTAATTGATTTGTGTCAAGCGTTCTTTTCAATACCATTGCATCCAGACAGCCAGTATCTTTTCTCATTTAAATTTGAGAACAAGGTCTATGTGTGGAATCGTGTTCCTCAGGGGTACACAGAAAGTCCTTCTATTTTCAACCAGATACTGAAAAAGTGTCTTGAGAAATTAGTAATGCCAGGAAGCTCAGTCTTAGTCCAATATATCGACGACTTATTGGTGGCATCAAACACCAGAGAGGACTGTGTTGTTGATTCCATAGCACTATTAAATCTTTTGGCCGAGGAAGGGCATAAAGTCTCACCTGAAAAATTGCAATTCTGTACAACAGCTGTTAAATATCTGGGACACCAAATTGAGAGGGGAAAAAGAAGAGTAACCGCTGAAAGAGTAAATTTAATAAAGAAAATGCAAATGCCTGTAACCCAAAGACAAGTGAGAATGTTCCTAGGAATAGTAGGTTACTGTCGACAATGGATACCAGGATTTTCCATGTTAGCTAAGCCCTTAATTAACATGACAAAAAAGAAAGCAAAGGACCCTGTTGAGTGGGAGGATGAAAGTGTAGAAGCATTTGTAAAATTAAGGAATGCCCTGTGTTCAGCACCTGCCTTAGGTATGCCTGATTATAAAAGAGAATTTGCATTGTTCTGCCATGAGAGAGAAAATTGTGCACTTTCTGTCCTAACTCAGAGACATGGATTAGACAGACGTCCTATAGCATATTTCTCTGCTACATTAGACCCAGTAGCAGCCGCGTTGCCAGGATGCCTAAAAGCAGTGGCAGCTACTTGTTTGAGTATTGAACAAAGTGAGTCAATTGTGATGGGACACCCTGTAATAGTGTATGTTCCACATGCAGTTGTCATTCTGTTGACAAGAACTCGAACTCAGCATCTTACTCCTAGTCGGCTGACTAAATATGAAAGAATAATAATGGGTGCTGAAAATGTGAACATGGTAAGGTGTACTATAATAAATCCAGCAACCTTGCTACCAGACCCATATCATGAGAGAATTAAAGATGATGAAG
This sequence comes from Calotriton arnoldi, assembly GCA_963921515.1. Taxonomy (NCBI): domain Eukaryota; kingdom Metazoa; phylum Chordata; class Amphibia; order Caudata; family Salamandridae; genus Calotriton; species Calotriton arnoldi. Next base: position 712,130 of record CAWUFW010001865.1, on the reverse strand, counting down.
AAGATGAACATGATTGTATACAAATTACAGAATTATGCACAAAACCACGCCCAGATATAGAGGAACAGCCTCTTAAAAAGCCAGACAGGGAGCTATTTGTTGATGGTTCATGTCAAAGACATGAAGATGGCAAACTAACTGCTGCCTATGCAGTATGTGAATTAACTGGAATAGTCGAAGCATCCTATTTACCAGGAGTCAAATCTGCACAGGTAGCTGAATTGATTGCGTTGATAAAAGCATGCAAAATTGGGAGGAATCAGAGAGTAACCATATTTACAGATAGCCAATATGGTTACGGGGTTGTGCATGATTTTGGCCAACTATGGATGCAGAGGGATTTCATGACTTCTTCAGGATCCCCATTAAAAATGGACAATTTGTAAGGGAATTGCTAGAAGCAATACAATCTCCAAAAGAATTGGCTGTGGTGAAATGTGCCGCACATCAGTCAGGAGATGACTGGGTGGTAGTCGGCAACAGATATGCAGATTTGGTGGCTCAACATTGTGCTAAAACCAGAATGTCAGTCAATAAGAGGGTGGAAAGAATGGGAATCAGCTGCCAACTTATGCTGTATATGCCACCTGAAACTTGGAATGACGTCAAGAAATTGCAAGATGAGGTTGATGAAAGTGAGAAGAATTTGTGGATCAAAGTAGGTTGTTCCCAAAGAGGAGATGATGAAGTGTGGATCAGTGCTGATGGCAGACCAGTCATGCCAGACTGTTTACTCTCACAAATGGCTAGGATGTATCATGGAGACACACACATAGGGAGAGATGCAATGATTAGGCTGTTCAGACAAAATTGGTACAATCCCAAATTCAGGGCTGTTGCAGAGAGTCTTTGCCAGAGATGTCTAACTTGCCAGATGCATAATCCAGGGAGGAAGACAGTAATTGGATTTGGGAAAATTGGAAAGGCAGAGGGTCCATTTATGAGACTTCAGTTTGATTTCATACAGTTACCACCATGTAGAGGGCTGAAATATGTACTAGTCATAGTGTGTCTGTTTTCAAAGTGGGTGGAGGCTTACCCTACTAGGAGAAATGACAGCATTACAGTCGCAAAACTGTTACTACGAGAGCTCATTCCAAGGTTTGGTTTTCCAGTAACTTTGGAGTCAGATAGAGGAAAACATTTTAACAGCGAAGTGATCCAAATAATCTGTGAAGCATTCCAGATCAAACAGAAACTGCATTGTGCATATCGTCCAGAAGCTTCTGGAGTGGTTGAACAATTGAATGGCACTATAAAGTCAAGACTGGGAAAAATGTGTGCATCAACATCATTAGAGTGGCCAGATGCATTGCCACTCGTTTTAATGGGACTCAGAAGCATACCTGACAGAACAACAGGATTGAGCCCACATGAAATAATGATGGGAAGAGCAATGAGACAAACACATGTTCCCACAAACAAACTGGTGAATATATCTGATGATATGGTTCTGGACTATTGCAAAGGATTGGCTGACCTAGTGCGTTCTGTCTCTCATCAGGTTGGAGAAGACGCAGTTTCCAGGCAGCCTGAACAAGAACATGATCTGAATCCTGGTGACTGGGTGGTAGTGAAGAATCACACCAGAGAAACGTGTCTATCACCTAGATGGGGCAGACCGTGTCAAGTCATACTGACTACGAATACAGCAGTGAAGTGTGCAGGATTTCCTAATTGGATTCATGTAAGTCACACCAAGAGAGTACCAGATCCTGAGGAAGAAAATCCGCAGACAACGCCAATCACTGAAGAAGCTGAAGGTTGCCCAGCTGAAGGATCTCAGGTTCGAGATTCAAGAGAAGCTGAAGAAGAACAACCGAGCACAAGTCAGGATTGGATACCAGTGGTAGAAGTTCCTGAAGTATACCACAGAACAAGAAGTCAAGCAAAATTGGAAGAAATTGAAGAAGATCAGATAGGTGAAGAAGAAGCAATTCAGGAACAAGAAGAAAAGACACTAAGAAATCCTGAACAAGATCAGATAGGGAAAGGAAACTGGACTCAAAACAGTGAAGACCTAATAGACTTTGAACAGGGACAGACAGGTTTAGAAGAATCCGGTCAGGCTGCAGAAGTTCACAGTGCAATAAGCCCTGATCAGAATCAAGTTAGATCAAGAAGAGTACAAAGAAGAAGAAAATTCTGAAAGACATGAACTTGAAGAAATAAATCAAGAACAAAGTCAAAAATTGGAAACTCATAGTGGAGCTGCTGAAGAGAAACCAATCAGACCTGAAAAAGAGCAAACAGAAGAAGCAGTAATCGAAGAAAACAGAAGCAGTACTAAGCAGTGAAAATAACGAGATCTCTGAAGACGAAAACAAAGAAACAGTGCCAACAAAGAAAACAAGAAAAGGAGATCATTGGCCAAGTGTCATTAAAAGAGTAAAGTACCACATAACAACCAGAAGTGAAGATCCAGATCAAGTACCTGAAGTAACAAGTCAAACTGATCAAGAGAAAAGGTCAGAGAAAAGAAAAAGTAAAAGACTGAAACTTGTGAATAACAAATTCAAGGGTCCTGATTGGACTTATATCATTCTTGAAGATTTTGAAAGCTCAGAGTCAAGTGACAGTGGTGACGAAGGAACAAGTGCAGAACTGACGTACGAAAAAGAAACAAGACCACCCTGACTAAGCAAAAGAATCATCTAAAGAAAAGAAGAAAAGATAAGAAGAGCAATCTTCCTTGTCGGAAAATGCCTGACGATAGAGTTGCTGGGAGACCAAAACAGAAATGTTGTAGAAGATGCTGTGCATTATGCATATGTAGTCTAGTGATGGTGCTTATAGTATGGATGGTTAGTCCTGATTGTAGCAGTTCCTTACCTTATGATAATAGATAAAAAGATCAATAATGAAACTAAAGGGAGGACAGCAAACATGAAGGGCAATAGAGTAGAACTAATGGCAGAAGATGAACAAGAAATACATCATGAAATAGCTGATAACAACACTAGTTTAAATGTTTTCACAAAGTTATTATTTCAATATGTAGATACCATGGAAGTTAGTAATTGTTATGTCTGTATGAAGTTACCTGAATCAGTAGCAGAAGGTCTAACATATCACCATTTACCACTGACATATGGCATATCATGTAGTGTATTAGCAAGTTTATTTTATAGAACAGGCAAACTTCAGTATTATTATTCAAACCTAGATGTGATATTTTCTGAGGTTCCGATTCGAAAGAGTATGAACCCAGTGCTTAGTAGTCAGGATGCACAGTTTATGGGAGAATTTTTCTTAACAATGAAATCAATAGACATAACACATGCACATAGACACAATCTAACATGTTCTTTACATGAAGAAGAAAAGATATTTTTGAATTTAGTAGAAGATAGAAGACAAGATTTTCAAAGGAAAGCTTCTGAGCATAAGGCTCATTTACCACCTTGGGCAGAAAAAGAAGGGAGTTACACACCTGGCAAGGCTCAAGCTGCTATGGCTCTGGATTTCGTAAAGACAGGAAAAATTTGTCTTCAGAGGTTAAAGACTGATTATAACAATGTTTTCATCGGTACCAGTGAATGTGAACACAATTTCTTAATTCTTGGAGGTTGGGGAATCAAAGGAGGAACAGATTCAGTTTTTCCTGGAATCTATTATGTGTGTGGGAATAAGGCTTACTTTAGGCTTCCTGCACGGTGGTATGGAAGTTGTTATTTTGGAATAGTATTTCCAAAGATATACCATGTAAAAAGAAACACTGGGAGCAATGAAAACAATAGCGAATTAATACGTAGTAAAAGAGCTCGTTTTTCAGAAATTGTAGGTGATATATTTGGTGCATTAATACCTTCAGTGGGAATAATTCTGAACTCAAGGAAAATATGTAAATTGTCTACAGTAGTTGATCGTTTATCAACGGATACTGCAGGAGGGTTTCTAATGATTAATGCGGAGATGGTTGCGATTAGATCTATGGTGATGCAAAATCGACTTGCTCTTGATATTATATTGGCAAAAGAGGGCGGAGTCTGTAAATTATTAAAGACGAAACACTGTTGCACTTATATTCCTGATAAGAGTGCAGAAATCGGAACGTATATACAGAATATAACTAAACTTGAGAAGGAACTTAAACCACTGGAAGTTGATAGTGTATGGGAAAGATTGACAAATAGTATCTCGTCAATTGGAACCTGGTTTGCTAATATAGGGAAAGGACTTATAGGTCAAATATTAATACCTTTAGTAGGGATAGCAATAATAGTGCTGTCAATAACAATATGGTGCAAATGCTGCAAAAAGAATGGAACATATAAGGTGACAGGAAGAGGAAAGAAACGAAAGGTAGATGAAATAGAACTTGAAGAGTGGAGAAGTGAATTATATAAGAAATTAAAAGGAGATTGTAAAAATGGAAAGTGTAAAGATGAGAATGAAGTAATTTGCTAGAAGTTGGCATCTGATTGAGGGTAGTGTTTTGATGGCTCAGAAACGCCATCAGAGAGGGGATTGATGGAGCAAGGTTTCATAAACGAAACTTGCTTGTATTCAATCCTCCTCACAGTATTAATATTAAAACTTGTATTGTTAATACTAACCTTTGCATTCACAACACGAAAGGGAAGGAAGCTTGCCTGTGTGTTTTACTAATGAATAACGCTTGTCTGTAATCCAAAATGGCCGCTAAAGCGCGGGAACCTCAATGCGCATGTCGCAACCATATCACATGGTGTGACGTCTTTCTTTGCTTGGTGGGAAATTTCTGCTTCTGCGCAGTATGCATTAAAATGGCTGCTTGATGTTTTCACATGCTTCAGCTTGCTCTCATGTCATTACTAAATTGTCGTTTCCTAACGCTACTAATGCGGGATAGAATTTATAATTAAATGGGAATAGAGTAGAAAAAGTGGGCATACAGTGAAACATTTTATTCTGTGATTTTAATATTTTCTTCTTGCACTTTTATTAGTTCGTAAACTTGGGCCTGGGTTGGTGACCTGAAACTCGAGAGGCAAATGGTTCTGCGCATGTGTCCTGTGTGCCTGCCAAATGAAGTCAACCTGGACGTCGTCCAAGGCCGCGACCCGATGGCCGAAGATGCTGTACTCTTGCCTTTCCTGTTGCATATTGATACATTGTCTATGAAAAATGTTTTACATTTGTCATGAGACGGGTGGGAAATAAAGCGAATGTATTAATTTGAAGGGGTGGGAATCTAAAGACAATAGGCTTTACAATTTAGGCCAAATCAATATGGTGCGAGAATCCACCCCCTGTCCCTGTCCAATCAGAAGTAGTGGTCCCATATTTTAGCAACATTAAGGGGAGGTACATGGGCGTAGAAGGGTGTAATAGCTATAGAATTAGTTAATTAGTTAGCTCAGACCGCAGAGTGCGCACAGAAGACTAGCGCTTTTAGCACCAGACTGCCAAGCTGATCGGTTGCTGACTGAATCCCTGTCCTGAAGAGGTCCTGAGGAGGGGGCGGCGGAGTCCATTAGAAGGAAGGCACGGGAGAATCGAGGAGAAGCCGAGTATCAGAGAGGGGAACGACGCAGGCGTCGTTGTAGAGAGGTCACCGGTCCTGTCCTGATCCTGGAGGAAGTCTTTGCTCTTCATCCTTCCTGGGTCCTATTCTTTCCAACTCCTTGGCTAAGGGGTTTGGTTCTCGCACTTAGGTAAATATAATGCAACCTTTAGTTGCGCTATTGTCTCTATCCTCTCCTTTTCCTTAAACACCGTCATTGATTAGCAATAATCATTTCTATGCTTAATCTTGGGTATTGCGATCAAGTACCGTGTGGTTCTGTATTTTACTCTGCTAAAATCTTTAGATAAACATTTTTAAATACTTCTTGACTCAGTGATTATTTCAGGATTATGTACTGTAATGAATGTCACTCATTTTAAACTTCCCAATTAGCAAAGGATTCATTGGTAAGTCATTACTTGTCAATCAGAAGGTAATTGGTAGCAGGGATTTTGATAAAGAGTACAACTGTCACTCCAGCGTAAGTATTAGCGTAGTATGAATGTATGGGCCCAAGTGAGTGTTTTGTGTATGAATGCTGTTTGCTAGTATTGCGCTGGATCACTATCCCTAAAGCCCAGAAAGGAGGAGTAGTTAAATCCCACTCATTAACATATAAGGCCTGGAACAAGGCTGATAAAGCCACGCTTCGCCTCCAATTGGATAGGACACGACCACCTTTAAATGTGTCCCCAGACTTAGCAGTTAGCAAATATACGGATTGGCTTAATGAAGCAATTGGTGCCACGGTACCCACCGGTAAAATTTCAGGGAACCGTAACTTACCTTCAGCCCATGGTTTACCGAAGCCTTACGACAGGAAAAAAAAAATGTTGCAGGCTCGAAAGATGCTGGAGAACAAAATATGATATAACAGACAAAGGCATTTATAAATCTGCATTAATTCGTTACAAAACCCTGCTGATCGCAGAACAAAAGGCATGTTTTACCAGGCAGATTGAAAAAGCCAAGAATTCCTCCAAAGAACTGTTTGGGGTAGTAGAGAAGCTTTCCTCTCTACCAAAGAAAAAATGCACCAAGAACAACCACAGTTTCTGTGAGGTTATTGCAGAGGCTTTTAGAAATAAAGTTAAAGACATCTATGATTCTTTTGAAACCATCCCCACTCCTGTTCCTATTGATATACTCCCATACTCAGATCCCAGTGAAAAGATGTTTCACAGCTTCTCGCTGGTTAATACAGAACTAGTAGAAAAACACATCAAAGAAATGAAATCTGGATCCCCTTTAGATCCTTGTCCTCCCGCTTTTTTGAAAGATATAGCGAAGGAGGTGAGCCTTTCTCTCACAGAAATCTTTAACAATATTTTCACATCTGGCACCTTTCCAGGTCTGTGGAAGGATGCGTCAATACTGCCACTGATAAAAAAAAAACAATCTGGACGACTCTGACCCTAATAACTATCGCCCGATATCCAGACTACCTCTCCCTGCCAAGATAGAAGAGAAAATTATGAACAAGCTGTTATCTCAGTTCATACAAGAAAATGACTTACTCGATCCCTCCCAATTCGGTTTTCGCCCTGAACACAGTACAGAAACAGCACTAATTAAGGCCACCGAAGAGATCAGGAAGGTAATGGATAGAGGGGGCGCTGCCGCCCTCATCCTCCTCAATCTTTCGGCAGCTTTCAATACTGTGGATCATAACCTACTGCTATTGCGTCTGGAAACGCTAGGGGTTAAGGGCATGGCACTAGCCCTGCTATCCTCCTTTCTGAAGAAGTTCCCGCCGCACTCACCTTTAAACAACGCCGGCTCCTGATACGGGTATCGTCGCGATCCCAAGGAGACCGGAGTAGGTGTTGGCAGCGGGCGTCTAACCTTGACGAAGTAAGGTTTTCTTTCTTTGTTGCAGGGCACGGTAAACTGCTGGCGAATTACAAACTACCGCACAAGTTCCCAGAACTTAATATCTTGAGTATACGCCGTAAACCGCTTAGCAGATACTTAATGCATTTTTTCATTATTTTCTCATTATTTTCCTACAGTGTGTGACTAAAGGTGTACGCTTCTCCCGGGATCTGTAAAAGCTACAAGAATCACGTAGCTAGTGTAATTATGCTTTATATGACATCAAAATAGTATCGTATGCACGAAACAATAGTATATGTGCACACACCATCACAATCATTGATATATAGTTCACGCTAGTTGCCCTGCCCCACAAAGTACAATGGCCTAGCCACTTTCAATCTTAAACATAGAAACGCTATGACATGTGAATAAACATGCCACAAAAGTGCCAACGCGACTAGACATGCATGCCCACATGAAACCACAATGCATGATCTAGTACATACTAGAAACGTGTTGCATGTCTGAAGTAGGAGTGTGGACACACGTGATTGAATGACTCGAGTGCTTTTTGGCAACTGCACTTATGGGCAGAAGATGGCACCAACTACGTTTTACTTTATTTGATGTTTGTCTCTTTACTTCTCCCTCTTTTATCATACAGGTTTTTATCTACCAGTGGGCCCGTAAGTACAGTCACACCACTGCATGCACAGCACACCTTAGCGTGTGTGCTGCAAAAAATACACGTGGCTTATTTTTGCCACTACTTCACTATTTAACACTTTTTCACGTTAATTGGTCCTGAAGAAAGCCTCCGCAACATTTTTAAGAGGCTGAAACATGTCGACCAGCAGGGTAATGAAGACCAATTAGTAGTCCTCTCTTTACCCCTTTCTTTTTTAACCATATCCTGGGACGCTGGGAATAAAAAAATGGTCAGTAAGGAATCCCAGAGATATTTTTAATTTCACCACTTTGAACACTTCACACCACCAAAAAAAAACGCTCCGCTGTAATCAGGCATTGTAGCACAGCAGGGTTGCATCCGGCTACCCAGTTGGGAACCCTATGATGAAGCATGCCAATAACTAGGTTGGTGGGTGAGGGTTCTTTTTATAAACCTAAGAGGTGCCTGGCACTCCATTAGTTGTAGCAGAGTCATCCTCAGCGGGTCCGTCCATGTTGTTTTTGAAATAAGTATTAGGGATAAGGACGTTCCTAGAATATAGTCCTTGCTCTCTCTTTTGGTTTTCTATGCCACAATATGCCTTCAAGCATTTGGGTGTCCACTATGTTGAGCAAGGATCGCGCCCAACCCAACCGGGCTTGCGTCAACAACGACCTCGGTATGGAGCTTCGGATCAAAGTAGGCCATTTCAGTGGCGTTCTCAAATGCATTCTTGATTTTCTTAAAACTTTGTTCACATTCGTGTGGCCAGTAAAATAAAGCCTTTCCTTTTGTTAAGTCTCTTAAGGAAGCACTTACTGTGGAAAAATCACGTATGTATCTGTAACTGGCCATGCCAAGGAATGAACGTAACATGGTAACATCTTGTGGGGGATTGGTGGCTGACAAAGCTTGTACTATAACTGGATCAGGCATCATGCCACCATCAGAAAAGATATGGCCAAAGAATTTGAGTTTTGTTTTGTGGAACTCACATTTCTCAGCATTCGAACAAACCTGCATCAGCAAGTAAAGGACACACTTGTGTAAGAGCTTTATCATGTGTCTTGTGTAGCTCCAAAACGAATGTCATCACTGTAATTGAAAGCATTAATGACAAGTTGTAAAATACGTCCAATGACTTCTTGGAAAAGTTTGACAGCTAATGACACACCAAAACGTAATCGTTTATATCTGATAAACTAAAATGGACAGAAAAAGTGGTAATGTACCTGCAATTTTCTTCAAGTTCTAATTGATGACATCCTTTGTTCAGATCAACCAAGAGAAGACATTGGCTCCGTTTAGCTGTGTGATCGTGTCGGAAATGTGCGGATCGGGATGTCATTCTCTTTCAATTGCCTTGTTGGCTTGATGCATATTAACACAAATGCGTACAGCTCCTTCCCTGTCTCTTTTGGGCACTATGGGCGAAACCCACAGAGTTGGACTAGTAGATCGCTCAATGATATCATGCTTTAGTAATGTCTCAAGCTCTCTCTCAACAGCTTGTCCATGTCTTTGATAAACAGGACCATCGTCCTCATTGATATGCAGATGCACTTTCATGGTCTTAAGTTTTCCCAATCCATGAAACAACTACGGGAAATGACTTACTATTTTGTGATGAGCATTCATGTTGTAGCTCATAGATATCAGTCCCATATCAGCAGCAGTATTGAAACTGAGTAAAAAGAAGCTTGACACAGTACCTCGAGGCACATGAATGGGTGCTTGAACTTTAGTTTTTTTGTATTTCATGGTTGCTATGAATGAAGCTTGACTCTTTAGTAGCGCTGATTCAGCCCAGGTATGCACTTTAGTCTATGACGGTGTAAGACAGGGTAATGGAGACAGTTCATTGTATTTCTCCTGGCATAATGTTAATTGATGCACCACTGTCCATAATAGAAGGTATGGTGAAATAGTTTACTTTTAGTGTAATTTTTGGACAATATTTGAATGACTTTTGCAATTTTACTCATCGACTTTCCTTTCATTCTTATTTTTCTTTGCATGTGGCCAGTCCAACATGCCCACGGTTTTCTGAGGTAAACATCGATATCGCACATCCATCTTCCTCACAGTCACTTGACAAGGAAACTGAAGAACTCTTGGATGACGATTTAGACGACAATCAACTTCGCTTGGTATTGATTTGCCTCAGCTGATGTTGCCGCTTGGCCTTGTGGGTGTACGTAGAACGTCGCTTCTAGAACGTTCATGCATCCATTTTGTTTTCTTGTCGTGACGCACTTAGCTTTTCCTTTGCCTTGCAAACTGCTTCTCCTTCCCACAGTCTTTGCATACTTGTCAAATGGCGGTACATTTACCTTCCTGTGGAAACAAAAATCCACATCTAAAGCACAATCTCTTTTTCTGTGGAGACATCACTTTGTGTCCTTCAGCTTTGTGTTTCTGCTTACTTTTCATTTTCATGACTGACTCATTCTGGGCACCTCCGGCCTCCATGTTAGAAGCTTGTCGATCAGCACGTTCCTCAACTCTGGCAGCCATGAGAACGCGAACCAGACTAAGGGTTTCTCTCAGCATTCGTCAAATGAATGAATCTGTCACACATCAATCAAAAACTCTTAGATGTATAGCTTCTTCATCATTGAACTTACAGTGTTTGATGAGCGAATCAAGTTTCTCAACAAATTTGTCGATTCTTTCACCAGCTTTCTGTCATTCCTGACTGAAAATATTCTTTCATAATCGACATTTGGCATTGGATTGAACTTAAGATTTAAAGCTTCTTTGATTTGACGGAATGTTACTTTGTCAGTTCGCTGCATTTTTTTATGACCTTTTTTTACTCTTTCCCCAGTAATATTTTTAAGGGATTTGACAATCTTTTTGTTGTCTGTTTCTTCCAGAGCATTGATGAAATCATCAAACGTCTCTATCCAGGCAGTCTATATGTCACCAATATTCTGCTTTTTAGCAGTGTTGAATGGAGGTGGTGGTTTCAGGAAGGCGGCAGCTATATAACCAGTTGTGGAACTTACTGGCATTGAGAGTCTAGGCTGCTTACCTGGATTTGCACCATTCATACCATCGGCAAGTCCTTGTGACGTGCTTGCTTCAGGGTCATTATGGCCAATCAGAATGGGTAAAGCTTCCTTTTGCTGAGCCATCAGAGCTTTTCAGTTCTTGAAGGACTTTCGAGTTGTGTGGAAAGCACCTGGCACTTTTGGTTGTGTCCGCTTCAGGGATCAATAGCTCCGTATTCACAACCCTGGGTATTCTCGTTGGGTCACTGTGCCTATAGTGGTGGTATGATGAGTCTCTTTAGTCAGCTTTTGGTAACTACCACAATAATTTCTCAACCTGGTTTTCACTGCCTTTAGCACTTTTCTGTATTTGGCTCTTTCACTGCTAGTGCTTTTTCACCCTTGTCTGTCACGGCTTCTAGCGCTTCTCTGTCCTTGGTGGCTGATGCCTTTAATGTTAATGCTCTGTATGTCTTATGGCTCTGTGTTGCGTCATGGCGCAGTGTATTTTGCAGCCTTAACAGCAGGATTCTGGACAACAATGAGTAAACTTCTCAGTGAGTCTTTCGTTATCATCAAATTCTTCACAGTAACTGGAGTGGCACTTTGACTCCACATGCCCGAAACGACAATCTTCCCTTCGACTGAAGCACATGCGGCATGCACGAGCAGTTTGCTGGACCACAGCAAACTCTCTGGGCGAGTACTGTGGATCTTGAGGTTATGTATCCCCTATTTTGTCGCCAAATGTAGCATCCTCCCCAGCCTGAGCTAATAGGCTCTCAGGTAGTTCTATCAGAGCAACCTGGAATTCCTTTATAACGTTGAAACAGTGGAACTTTTGTAATCCATTGTGTTGATATGTCATAGCAGTGAATAACCAGATTTAGAATATGGTGTTCACAATAGTGACTCTCAATGAAAGCCAAACATAAGATATAGAATTATAGAAGAGTAACAGTGAAATACGGTGATGTTTTTCACCGAGGGACTCAGAGTGCCATCAAATAGACAAAGAAAGTGCTTTTTACCCTTTTACCCATTATGAGCTCTGTAAGCCACTGTTGCTATGTCACAGCAGGGAATTATCAGATTTAGAAACGGACATTCACACTAATGGCTCTCAGTGAGAGCCATACATAACGTATAGAATTATAGATGCATAACACTATATAACTGGGGTGTTATTCACCCAGGTGTTCTGGGTGACATCAAATAGAAGAGAGCAAAGCTCGATTTGTTTATGATGTCACTAAGAGGTCGAGGTGAAAAAACATTCCTATTGCATATTTTTTTACCCATACATAATTTTCTCCCTAAAATCATCTGTTCATGCTTCCAACTGCTACGGGCGAGCAGAAAAGGAATAGGGTGTCCTCTCTGCTGTGTCCCAAATGTATAACACCCTCACCACACTCTGTGCCCTATATCCCCTTCCTTTAGCTCTGCTTTCTACTCTCCATGATAGCTGACAGCCCTGTCAGTGTGGCCTTTATGAGGTACTAACAGTGGTAAGCAGCTTCTATTTCTTACTGTTGTTACGGCATAGCAGTGTTTACCAGATTTAGAATCTGGTATTCCCGCTAGTAGTGCTTAGTGAGAGCCATAAATAATATAAAGATTGATGACCTCTTAGGGAGGCTGCAGTTTAATTGAACTCCCTTCACACAGGTCTTTGAGGCATAAATCAGTAGCTGGGACTCCATTCTTGTGCATTTATTTATTCATCTTGTGCTGTTTCACAGAGTTCTCCTGTGCCGATTTTGTGAAGTTTGTGACACACCTGTACCTTAGAGCATAGAGCACAGTGCATCTCATTGAAAACAAAGCAACACTGCACAAGACTTGTAGGCTCCATTTAGAAAAAATATATAGATTATTTTATGGGAGAATGTTTCCTCATCCACATAAGTAAACTACCAGTTTTAAATGTTATGTGAATTATCATAGCATGGTTAAGTTTACGTTTGCACTAACATTGTTCCACGGTGGTAAAATTCCATTGTTGTAGTTGATATAATGTACCTGTTCTGTGTTTGAAATGTTATTGGTTTAAGCACTTTTTTAATAAACACTTAACTCCTCATGAAATGCTATGGCAGGGTATCCCGTTCAGTCGTCCGGGAAACAATAATGCAGAGGAATTCAGACAGAAAGGTCTGCTTCAGTCCTTTAAATGGGCTGGCACTCACAGGTACTGAGCACTTGCACTTCTTTAATTTTAAAGGGAGAGTACCTGCGCTTCTCAGTGGGGATTCAATACTTTCAATGTGAGAGTGCCAGCACTTCTCAGTAGTACACAGGTACTCTGGGCACTGAATGCCTACACTTCTTTCATGCCACTTCAACCACGGGTCTACTTTATCAGAATAACCAGGCACCCTGGTTTTGCCTGGACTGGTCCTGGTTTTCCACTATCTGTACAGGCAAATATAAATATATTTTGCACATGTCCCGCTTTTCAGTGGGCAGGTCCCCATGTCTGCTCACCCTTGCTGCCTCAAGTGTTTTGCCTAGTAACTGTTTCCCTGATATTGTTTCTGGTTTCTTGTCTTTTGCCGTTATTGCTTTTTGTTACATTCTGCTTGTACTGTGACTTCTTTGCCCTCATTGCTTTTGTTATCATATTCTTCTGCACTTGTGACTACTCTGCTTGATTCTTTTGTTTATTTGATTCTTTCCCCCCCCACCACTCGCTCACTTCCCGCTGTTTCTCCCTCCCTCTGGCCCCGCCCACCGCCTCCCAGCAACCCTCCCAGGGCCAACTTAATGGAGGTTGCAGTGGGCCTGTTGCCGGCTCGCCAAAGGCAAGCCTGTCTGCGCCCACGCACAGCATCAGGAACCCTGGGCCTCCTGCCACCCATAGATATTCTGTCGCAGAGCACCAAGCCCTGGACCCCAGACACCACAACAACTGCTGCATTGCATCGCCTCGATCAACGGTAGGATCTTTCACCTGCCGCCGCTGCCTCTTCGTCTGCAACTCAGGACCTCCTGCCCTCACGGAAACCCCCACCACACCCACCTCACCGACAACGACCACTCCGGAACCTCTCCACTGCCTTCTGCTCAACGCCCAATCCCTCTGCAAACACGACATGGAAATCTGTAATACCATCACCACCCTCACCCCTGATCTTATCTTCATCACAGAGACCTGGCTCAACCCCTCCTCTGCCCCCGACATCACCACTGCAACGCCTGACGGCTACAAGAGGATACACCGGGACTACACCAATAAACACGGAGGAGGCATCGCCATCATCCACAAAGAAATCATCCATTGCTACACCACCTAAGATGACAACACACCTATCATGGAACACCTCAATTTCCAATGCCACAGCTTCTGCAATGCCCGAATTCATCGACCCACTCGCCATTGACTCCAAGCACTACTTCTTCCTCTGTGACCTCAATTTTTACATCGAAGGCTCCAAAGACGCAAACTCCCCCAACCTCCTGGAAAGCATGAGCAACAGTGGCCCCACCCAACTGGTCACCAACCCTACACACAGCGCAGGATACATTCTTGAATGGATCTTCACTGCCAACGACAGTCAAGTGCAGTCATGTCACCAAACTCACTTGCAGAAACCACGCTATCGTTCACTTCACCATTGCAGTATCCCCATGTGCTACCAACAGGCCTCCAAGCTCCTCCCATCACAGCTGGAACAAAGTGACAGAGACTCAATGGACAGATGCCTTCAACACCACCCAGCCCGACTCAGCAACCAACCTTGAACAGGCCGTCCAGGATTTCTCCACCTGGATCACCAATTGCGCAGACAGAGTAGCCCCCATCAAGTTAGCCAAGACCAACAGGCCCACCAAACAGGTCAGTTGGTATACCCCAGAACTTAGGACATTGAAATGCTACTGCAAACGGCTAGCAATAAAATGGCGCACAAGCAGAGATCCCACAGACAAAGCCACCTTCACGTCAGCCCTCAACAAATACCACCAACGCCTAAAAGACACAAAAAGAGGTGCCTTGGTACACTGCATCGAAGCAAGCTCCAACCACAGCAAGGAACTCTTCAGCATCATAAGAGAGTTCTCCTACCTGCGAGCCACCGAGAACACGATCCCCCCTTCTCAGGAACTCTGCGACACCCTGGCGGACTACATCCACAACAAGATATCCACCATCGATAGTAACTTCGACCCCCAACCCACCGACGTCTACAACCTCCTTACACCAACTGATGCCACCCGCTCGCCGCATGGGGACAGCTCACCACTCAGAGCACCACAGTCATCATGAACTCCATCAACTCTGGAGCACCCACGGACCCTTGCCCTCACCACTTCTTCAACCTCTGGAGCAAGGAAATCATCAGCGAACTCACCCCCATTCTCAACCCATCCATCACCAGTCGCCTTCCCTGACGGAAGGAAACATGCATAGGTTAGACCACCTCCTCAAGAAACCCTCCGCTGACCCCAGCAAACTCAAGACCTACGGCTCCATCTCTCTGCTCCTCTTCCCCGCCAAATTCCTCAAGAATCCCATCAACCGCCAACTCACAGAACACCAGGAGAGAAACAACCTGCTGGACACCTCCCAATCCGGTTTCTGCACCTACCACAGCACCGAGACCGCCCTGATCGCTGCTACCGACGACATCAAAATCCTCCTGGACCAGGACGAAACAGTGGCCCTGATCCTCCTCGACCTCTCAGCAGCATTTGATACCGTATCCCACCATACACTCATTAAGAGACTCCATCACATCGGGATCCCGGGAGATGCCCTCAAATGGATTGCATCCTTCCTTACAGGACGAACCCAGAGAATCCAACTGCCACCCTTCATTTTGGTACCCAAGAACACCATCTGCGGCGTCCCTCAAAGTTCATCTCTCAGCCCCACCCTGTTCAACACTTACGTGACACCCCTGACCAGCATCGTCAGAATCCATGGTCTCAACATCAAATCCTACGCAGACAACACCCAGCTCATCCTCTCGCTCTGTGAAGACCCCTTCACCACTAGGACCAACTTCCACAATTGCATGACGAGGTTCACTTACTGGATGAAGGCCAACTGCCTGAAGCTCAACACTGACAAGACAGAAGTGCTGATTTTTGGGAACAACAACTTCCTGTGGAATGACATTTGGTGGCCCTCATAACTCTGACCTACACCCACGCTGACAGACCACGCCTGCAACCTTGGCATCATCCTGGACAGAAAACTCACCATGAAACACCAGATCAATGCAGTCTCCTCCACCTGTTTCCACACCCTCCGCATGCTCTGAAAGATCTTCAGATGGCTCCCTGTCAACACCAGAAAAACTGTAACTCAAGCCCTAGTCACCAGCCGGCTGCACAACAGCAACACACTCTACGTAGGGAATCACGACCCACCTCTGGAAGAGACTCCAGACAATACAGAAATCAGTGGCCAGATTCATCCGTGATCTTCCCAAACTGACCCACTTCACCCCCACCTCAGGATCCCCTGCTGGCTCCCCTTCCAGAAAAGATGCCAATTCAAGATACTGATACACGCCAACAGGGCCCTCCACAACCAAGGGCCAGCATACATCAACCACCGCCTGAACTTACACCAGCCCTCCAGACACCTGCGCTCTGCCTACCTCGCCCTCACACACACTCCCCAAATCCGCCAAAGCTACAGTGGAGGACAATCCTTCTCCTACCTCGCCCCCAAGACCTGGAAAGACCTTCCCCTTCACCTCTGAGCATCATTCTCTCTCCCAGAATTCTGAAAGGTACTCAGTACCTGGCTCTTTGATACCAGCAAGACCTAGCCCCTGGATACCCTCTCGTGATTAGCCGTGTTCTATAAATCAAAGTTGATTGATTGATTGAGAGCGGAAGCCGAACACAGAGTAAGGCAAAATTTTATGTATTCCAGTGCAGTATTATTTAGCAGATTATGCTATGAAAAAGTTGCATTTAATTTCCCTTGGTTCTTTGTGTCCGTATTTCTATGGTGGGCCCGGGGAAAGGTGTCTTATAATAACTTCTAATAACATTGTCTGTTTAATTTTGTTTGCCCGAAGATCAATCATGTGATCCAGCGCGATATTAGCCAACAGCATTCATACACCATATACTCACTTGGGCCCATACATTCATACTACACTAATACTTACGCTGGGTATCAGATATACTCTTTTATCAAAATCCCTGCTACCAATTACCTTCTGATTGAAGAGTAATAACTTACCAATGGATCCTTTGCTAATTGGGAAGTTTAAAATGAGTGACATTCACTATAATACATAACCCTGAAATAACCACAGAGTCAAGAAGTTTTAAAAATGTTTATCTAAAGTTTTAGCAGAGTAAATACAGAAAAAGACACGGTATTTGATCAGAATACTCGTGGAAAACCATAGAATGACTATTTCTAATCAATGACGGTGTTTAAGGAAAAGAGGAGATAGGAACAGCAGCGCAACCAAAGGTTGCATATATTTACCTAAATGCGAGAACCAAACCCTTAGCCAAGGAGTTTGAAAAGATAGGACCCTGGAAGGATGAAGAGCAAGGACCTTCTTCGGGATCAGGACCGGACTGGTGACCTCTCTACAACGACGCCTGCGCCGTTCCCCTCTCTGGCACTCGACTTCTCATCGATTCTTCCCTCTAATGGACTCCGCCGCCCCCTCCTCAGGACCTCTTCTGGATAGGGATTCAGTCAGCAATCGATCAGCTGGGCAGCCTGGAGCTCTTCTGTCTCTTCTAAAAATCTGAGCTAACTAACTACTAATGCTATTTTCTATTATACCCTTCTACGCCCATGTACCTCCCCTTAATGTTGCTAAAATATGGGACCACTACTTCTGATTGGGCAGGGACAGGAAGTGGATTCTCGCACCATGACAAATTTGGCTTAATTTGTGAAGCCTATTGTATTAACGTTCCCTCCCCTTCAATTTAATACATTCACTTTATTTCCCACCCGTCTCACAACAAATTATATACAATTTCTACAGCAATTGTATCCTTTGTTTCAAATTTGTACATTTAGAACATCCTCTTCGGCCGATAGGTCATGGCCTTGTGAGACGTCCAAGTTGGCTTCATTTTGGCAGTCTTTCAGGGGACATGCGCAGAACCTTCTGCTTCTCTAGTTTCAAGTCACCAACCCAGGCCCAAGATTACGAATTACTAAAAGTGCAAGAAGGAAATATTAATATCAAAAATAAAACGTTTCACTGTATACCCACTTATCTTATTTCTAATCCCCTTTAATTATAAAATCCTATCCCGCATTAATTGTGTTAAGAAATGACAATTTAGTAATGACACAGGAGCAAGCTTAAGCATGTGAGAACAATGAGCAGCCATTTTATTGCACACTGCGCAGAAGCAGAAATTCCCACCAAGCAAAGAAAGACGTCACACCATGTGATCAGGTTGTGACATGCGCAGTTAAATTCCCGCGCTTAAGCGGCCATTTTAGACTAGGAACAAGCGTTATTTGTTAGAAAAACAACATAGGCAAGCTTCCTAACTATTCATGTAGTGTGTGCAAATATTAATACAGACAATACAAGTTTTAATATTAATACAATGAGAAAGATTGCATACGAGCAAGTTTCATTTGCGAAACCTTGCTCCATCAATCCCCTCTCTGATGGCGTTTCTGAGCCATCAAAAAGTACCCTCAATCAGATGCCAACTTCTAGCAAATCACTTCATTCTCATTTTCATTTTTAGCTTTTCTATTTTTACAATCTCCCTTCATCTTTTTGTATAATTCACTTTTCCATTCTTCCAGTTCAATTTCGTCTCTCTTTCTCTTCTTTCCTTTTTCAGTCACTTTACAAGTTCCACTCTTTCTACAACATTTACACCAAAATATTATTGTCAGAACTATTATTGCTATCCCTGCTAAGGGAACTAATATTTGACCTATTAGTCCTTTACCTATATTAGAAAACCAGGTTCCGATTGACGATATACTATTTGTCAATCTTTCCCATACATTATCAACTTCCAGTGGTTTAAGTTCCTGCTCAAGTTTAGTTATATTCTGAATATATGTCCCAATTTCTGCACTCTTATCAGGAATATACGTACAACAGTGTTTAGTTTTCAATACTTTACAGACTCCGCCCTCTTTTGCCAATATTATGTCAAGAGCAAGTCGATTTTGCATTACCATGGATCTAATCGCAACCATTTCCGTATTAATCATTAGAAACCCTCCAGCAGTATTCGTTGATAAACGATCAACTACTGTAGACAATTTACATATCTTCCTTGAGTTCAGAATTACTCCCACTGAAGGTATCAATGCACCAAATATATCACCTATTATTTCTGAAAAACTAGCTCTTTTATTACGTGTTAATTCGCCATTGTTTTCATTGCTTCCAGTGTTTCTTTTTACATGGTATATCTTTGGAAAGACTATTCCAAAGTAACAACTTCCATACCATCGTGCAGGAAGCCTAAAATAAGCCTTATTCCCGCAGACATAATAGATTCCAGGAAAAACTGAATCTGTTCCTCCTTTGAGTCCCCAACCTCCCAATATTAAAAAATTGTGTTCACAATCACTGGTACCAATGAAAACATTGTTATAGTCAGTCTTTAACCTATGAAGACAAATTTTTCCCTTCTTTTCGAAATCCAGAGCCATAGCAGCTTGAGCCTTGCCAGGAGTGTAACTTCCCTCTTTCTCTGCCCAAGGTGGTAAATGAGCCTTATGCTCTGTAGCTTTCTTTTGAAAATCCTGTCTTCTATCTTCTACTAAATTTAAAAATATTTTCTCTTCTTCTAATAAAGAACATGTTAGATTGTGTCTACGTGCATGTGTTAAGTCTATTGATTTCATTGTTAAGAAAAACTCTCCCATAAACTGTGCATCTAAGGCGCTAAGCACTGGGTTCATACTCTTGCGAATAGGAACTTCAGAAAATACAACATCTATATTGGAATAGTAATATTGTAGTCTACCTGTACTATAAAATAAACTTGTTAATACGCTACATGAAATACCATATGTCAGTGGTAAATGATGATATGTTAATCCTTCTGCTACTGATTCAGGTAACTTCATACAAACATAACAATTACTAACTTCCATTGTGTCTACATACTGAAACAATAACTTCGTGAAAACATTTAAACTAGTGTCATTATCAGCTATCACATGATGAATTTCTTCATCTTCTTCTGCCATTAGTTCTACCCTATTTCCTTTCATGTTTGCTTTCCTCCCTATAGTTTCATTATTGTTCTTTTTATCTATTATCATCAGGTAAGGAATAGCTACAATCAGGACTAACCATGCTATAAGCACCAATACTAGACTACATATGCAAATTGCACAGCATCTCCTACAGCATTTTCTCTTTGGTCTCCCAGTATCCCTATCATCAGGCATTTTTCGACAAGGAAGATTGCTCTTCTTGTCTCTGTTCCTTTTCTTCAATGGATTCTTTTGTTTAGTCAGGGTGGTCTTGTTTCTTCTTCGTAAGTTAGTTCTGCACTTGTTCCTTCACCACCACTGTCACTTGATTCTGAACTTTCAAAGTCTTCAAGAACAATATATGTCCAATCAGGACCCCTGAATTTGTTGTTCACAAGTCTCAATCTTTTACTTTTTCTTTTCCCAGACTTTTTCTCTTGGTCTGTTTGACTTGTTATTTCAGGTACTTGATCTGGATCTTCACTTCTTGTTTTTATGTGGCACTTTACTCTTTTGATCAAACTTGGCCACTGGTCTCCTTTTCTTGGCTTTTCTGTTTGTACTGTTTCTTTATTTTCGTCTTTAAGTGCCTTTTTAATTTCACTAGTTTGTACTGTTCTGTTCTTTGTTTTCTTTAACTTATCTAATTGTTCTTTTTCTGGTCTTATTGGTTTCTCATTTGCAGCTCCACTGTCAGTTTCCAACAATTCACTTTGTTCTGGGTTTACTTCTTTATGTTCACTTTTCTCAGTCTCTATTTCTTCTGTTTTTCCCTCTTGTCCTAACTGCTTCTGATCAGGGCTTATTGCACTGTGTACTTCTGCAGCCTGACCTGCTTCTTCTAAACCTGTCTCTCCCTGTTCAAATTCTATTAATTCTTCACTGCTTTCAGTCCAATTTTCTTTCCCTATCTGATTTGGTTCAGGGTCATTTACTAGCTTGTCTTCTTGAGCCTGAACCCCTTCTTCTTCACCTATCTGATCTTCTACAATTGCTTTTAATTTTCTTTGGCTTCTTGTTTGGTGGAAAACCTCAGGAATTTCAACCACTGGTATCCAATCCTGACTTGTGCTCGGTTGTTCTCCGTCAGCTTCTCTTGAACCTCGAGCCTGAGATTCTTCAGCTTGGCAACCTTCAGCTTCTTCAGTGATTGGTGTCGTCTGAGTGTTTTCTTCTTCTGGGTCTGGTACTCTCTTGGTGTGACTTACGTGAATCCAATTCGGAAATCCAGCACACTTTACTGCTGTGTTTGTGGTCAATATGATTTGACAAGGTCTGCTCCACCTGGGTGATAGACACGTTTCTCTGGTGTGATTCTTCACCACCACCCAGTCACCAGGATTCAGATCATGTTCTAGTTCAGGCTGTCTGGAAACTGCGTCTTCTCCAACCTGGTGAGAGACAGAACGCACTAGGTCAGCCAATCCTTTACAGTAGTCCAACACCATATCATCAGAAATATTCACCAGTCTATTTGTGGGAACGTGTGTTTGTCTCATCGCTCTTCCCATCATAATTTCATGGGGGCTCAAACCTGTAGTGCGATCAGGTATACTTCTGAGTCCCATCAGAACGAGTGGCAATGCATCAGGCCACTCCAATGATGTTGATGCACACATTTTTCCCAATCTTGACTTTATGGTGCCATTCAATTGTTCCACCACTCCAGAAGCCTCTGGACGATATGCACAATGCAGTTTCTGTTTGATTTGAAATGCTTCACAAATTATCAGGATCACTTCGTTGTTAAAATGTTTTCCTCTATCTGATTCCAAAGATACTGGGAAACCAAACCTAGGTATGAGCTCTCTTAATAACAGCTTGGCAACTGTAATGCTGTCATTTCTCCTAGTTGGGTATGCCTCCACCCACTTTGAAAACAGACACACTATGACTAATACGTATTTCAGCCCTCTGCATGGTGGTAACTGTATGAAGTCAAACTGTAGTCTTATGAATGGACCTTCTGCTTTTCCGATCTTCCCAAACCCAATTATCGTTTTCCTGCCTGTGTTGTGCATTTGGCAAATTAGACATCTCTGGCAAAGACTCTCTGTAACAGCTCTGAATTTGGGATTGTGCCAATTTTGTCTGAATAGTCTAATCATTGCATCTCTCCCTAGGTGTGTGTCTCCATGATACATTCTAGCCATTTGTGAAAGTAAACAATCTGGCATGACTGGTCTGCCATCTGTACTGAACCATACTTCATCCTCTCTTCTTTGAGAACAACCCGTTTTGATCCACATTTTTCTTTCAACCTCATCCACTTCATCTTGTAATCTTTTCACTTCGTTCCAAGTTTCAGGTGGCATAAATAGCATAAGTTGGCAGCTGATTCCCATTCTTTCCACCTTCTTATTCACTGATGTTCTGGTTTTGGCACAATATTGAGCCACCAGATCTGCATATCTGTTGCCAACTACCACCCAGTCATTTCCTGACTGATGTGCGGCACATTTCACCACAGCCAATTCTTTTGGTGATTGTATTGCTTCTAGCAATTCTTTTACAAATTGTCCATTTTTAATGGGGGATCCTGAAGAAGTCATGAAATCCCTCTGCATCCACAGTTGGCCAAAATCGTGCACAACCCCATAACCATATTGACTATCAGTGAATATGGTTATTTTCTGATTCCTCCCAATTTTGCACGCTTTTATCAGTGCAATCAATTCAGCTACTTGTGCAGATTTTACCCCTGGTAAATAGGATGCTTCGACTATTCCAGTTAGTTCACATACTGCATAAGCAGCTGTTAGCTTGCCATCTTCATGTCTCTGGCAAGAGCCATCAACAAACAGTTCTTTATCTGGATTTTTAAGAGGCTGTTCCTCTATATCTGGGCGAGGTTTTGTGCATAGTTCTGTAATCTGTATACAATCATGTTCATCTTCTTCGTCATCTTTATTTGTTTCATGATATGGATCTGGTAATAAGCTTGCTGGATTTATTATCGTACACCTCACCATGGTTACATTTTCTGCACCCATTATTATCCTCTCATACTTAGTCAGCCGACTAGGAGTGAGATGTTGAGTTCGTGTTCTGGTCAACAGAATCACCACTGCATGTGGAACATATACCTTTACAGGATGTCCCATCACAATTGATTCACTTTGTTCGATGCTTAAACATGTTGCTGCTACTGCTTTCAAACATCCTGGCAACGCAGATGCTACAGGGTCTAGTGTAGCGGAAAAGTATGCTATAGGACGTCTGTCCAGACCATGTCTTTGAGTTAAAACTGAAAGTGCACAATTTTCTCTTTCATGACAGAATAATGCGAATTCTCTTTTATAATCCGGCATGCCTAAGGCAGGTGCTGAACAAAGGGAGTTTCTCAATTTTACAAAAGCTTCTACACTTTCATCTTCCCACTCAACAGGATCTTTTGCTTTCTTTTTGGTCATGTTAATCAAGGGCTTAGCCAACATGGAAAATCCTGGTATCCATTGTCGACAGTAACCTACTATTCCTAAGAACATTCTTACTTGTCTTTGCGTTACTGGCATTTGCATTCTTTTTATTAATGCTACTCTTTCAGATGTTACTCTTCTTTTTCCCCTCTCAATTTGATGTCCCAGATATTTAACCGCTGTCCTGCAAAATTGTAACTTCTCAGGTGAGACTTTATGCCCTTCCTCAGCCAAAAGATTTAATAAGGCTATGGAATCAACAACACAGTCTTCTCTGGTGGTCGACGCCACCAATAAGTCGTCGATATATTGAACTAAAACTGAGCTTCCTGGCATCACTAGTTTTTCAAGGCACTTTTTCAGTATCTGGTTGAAGATGGAAGGACTTTCTGTGTACCCCTGAGGAACACGATTCCATACATAGACTTTGTTTTCAAATTTAAATGAGAAAAGATACTGACTGTCTGGGTGTAACGGAATTGAAAAGAAGGCTTGACACAGATCTATGACTGTAAACCATCCAGCATTCCAAGGAATCTGGTACAGAATTACTGCAGGATTTGGCACTATAGGACAACATGGTTCTACAATTTTGTTGATTTTCCTCAGATCTTGAACGATCCTATATTTACCACTAGGTTTCTTTAGTCCCATGATTGGTGAATTACATGGACTACTCATTACTTCTCTCAGTATATTTTGTTTGACCATCCGATTGATTTCTTCAATGACACCTGCTTTTACTTCTGCACTCATTTTGTACTGCTTAGTATTTGGAAAAATCGCACCTTCTTTTACAGTTACTTGGACTGGGTCTATTTTAGCCATGAATCCTACTTCTTTTCCCGTGAGATCCCATACTATGGGATTTACTGTATCTTTTCATTCTTCTGGCAATTCATCTTTTGTTATTAATGAAAACATTTCATCTACTTCTGTTCCTTGTTTTGCGACCATAATTTTATATACATGATCTTCATCTGGTGTTTGTACTGCCACCCCATCCGGTGTGCAGAAAATAGTGCAATTCATTTTGCACAACAAATCCCTACCTAGCAAGTTTACTGGACTAGAATCGCATACTACAAATTGATGCATTTCTTTGAAATTTCCAATTTTAACCTCCATTGGTTCAGTAAGTGGTGTTCTAATTCTTTGGTTAGCAACCCCTACAACTTGAATATCTTCACCAGAGAGAGGAAGGTTTGGGACGTCTACTGTTCTCACCGTAGACCTGGTAGCACCAGTATCCAAAAGAAAAGTAATATCATTACCTCTCACTTTTCCTTCAACATATGGACCTGATTGATCTACCTGCAGGGATGCGCCAAGTACGCATTCCTTCTCCCCCTCTCCTAGGCACCGTCATGCGTTGAACCCGCAAAAATCATCCTGCAAAAGAAATTGTGAGGTCATATAATCATTCTTACCACTTCCCCCCGAGTAACTGATGTCTGTACCATGTTTTGCTCTGCTTACGTTACCCTAAACAGGTGGAGGTGGCAACTGACTCTGAGGATTTACCCCTTGATGTGAGTCATTCTGTGTCTGTAAATTTAAATTTTGATTTGGGCCATTATTGTTTCTAATCTTTTTACACTCGTCCTTCCAATGCCCCAATTTTCCGCATCCATGACAAGGAAATTTCTTTTTGGCTTCTTCTCTACTCATTCGTCCTTTCATTCTCCCACCATTTCCCGAATCACCATTCGTTCCAGAGTCTTTTCCTTGCGTTTCATTGGGATTGTCTAAATTAATTCCCTGTTTCTCAGCCATTTTCACCTGTGCCCACATTACTTTCTCCTGCAATTTCTTGTGTCTATCCTCAATGTCATCCCCACAATACTTTGCATATTTCAAAATTTCGTCAATTGGTTTTCCTTGCCAACAGAGCATATGTTGCTTAATCATCTGGCAAATCTCGGGCTTCAAACCATACACAAATCGGTATACAAACTGACTCATATTTTTGTCTCCAATGTCCTCAAATCCACTGTACTGTTTGAACACCTGTAAGAGGCGCTCATAATACGAATGCACTGTTTCACTGGCTTCTTGGGTAGTTCGATCTATTTTTACCCAGTCTGTTTCTTTCGGTGGTATTTTCCCTTTCAGGTATGTTATCACCTGCTGGTACTTTTTCATCACATCATTTGACGGGGCACCTGTTTTTGGATCTCTGGGATATTCATCATTCGGCCAATCGATTGTGATCTTACAATCTGTCCATAAATCTGCAGGTACCACTATGTCAAACAGACCATCCAAGTCCTTCAACAATAATTTTGATACTTTCACAAACCTTTCAACCTGCTTGTACCATTCAATTGGCTTTTCTCTCAGCTTTGGGAAATCATTAGTAAATGATAAAATATCCTGTCTACTCCATGGGACATGTACATAACCTCCTCCTGCAACTTCTCGCATCGGGTACATTTAGTCAAGTTTTTCTGTTTCTTTCATTACATATTCAGAAGCTGTTCGACTTGAGCGAGCTTCTTCCTTTTTCTTTGCCCACCTAGTTCTCCATTTATCTAGGTCTCCCCATTTTTGTAAAACTAACATTAATTCTCTTATTTGCAGTCTTCTTCCAGAAGCATTCATATTTTCTAAATCTTTGTCTGAAAATTCTGCTCTATAGGGTTTCTGTAGTACTTTTGATTTCCCTATTTCAATTCCCATTTGTAGGGCTAGATTGGACACTTTTTCATGAAATAACCTTACATTTCTAGTGATACTCCTGCATAGGAACAGCAATTCTTCTTCATCATAAGTGTTTAAGCGTTCTACTCCTATATTTCCTGCTATCATTTCTTCTAACTCAGCTTTTAATTTCTGAATGTCTAGCAATTTTGGAGGAATGCACAATTTATCTGATCCTTGTACCCACCTTTCTAAATCTTCCGGTGTTACTATGGTAGCACTCTTTGCCCCTGATGAAGTTATTAAACTTACATCTTTTGAACGCTCAGGTGTTTCTTTTCTTGGAGTACCCTTTACTGGACCTCTGATAGGTAAATCCATGAGAGATATTGTGGAATCACAATCACTAAAGTGATCTTCAATTATAACTGGAGCTTCAAGTTTTTGAAAATTTTCGGGAGTATTCATAGGAGAAGATACGGGTATCAGAGGAGGACAATTTCCTTGTATACCATATAATGGCACTACTGGACCAATTGTTACAGGAATAGTCAATGAATCAGGATGTGTTTTTATTTGAGACATTTTCCGTACTAATTCTGCTCTGGTCTTTTCTAATGCTTCTTTTTCTTTTTCATGAAGTATTCTATTCGGGGTGAATTCATGTAGTACTTGAGGTACCATTGGTGTTTGTGGTGGGGCACTAGGAGGAATTCCACTTGACCCTTCCTGATACGGTGGAGGATTCCTCAATATTTCTTCCATAAACTCATCTTCTGAGTCTTCATGTCTCATTAAGTGTTTTGTCTTTTCTGTACACTTGCCTCCTGATTTCTCTCCTTCTGTGAGTAGTGGATATAATCCCTCAACAAGCATTGTCCTTCTCCATTGTTTCATCTGACCTTCCCTATTTTCCCGTAAGTATCTGGGAAAAAATCCTGGATATCTCCCATTACTTCGTGATCTATCCCTCTCAAATGCTTCAGTCTCCCATTCCTCTAAAGCTTCATATTGAGTCAATCTGGGTCTAGGTTCTAAATCATTCATCCTTTGTCTTAAATTTTGAAGAATTCGCCCATTGAATGTGCCATTCTCGGGAAATTCTAGTATCCCGTCATTTTTAGTATATTCTCTCCAATTCTCTATCCATACACAAGTATGATAACCTCTCTCCATCATCATATATGATGCGGGCGTTTTGGCTGGGGGAATAATAATTCCCTCTCTAGTTTTGATTGGTTTATCCTTTTTGAAAAAATTCTTAATCTTTTGTAAAACTGCCATCTTCTTCTTTTCTCCGTACATCTTAGGCAAATACCGATGTATAAAATTATATTCTGCAAACCCTAGAAATCTCCTATCTGGACGATTCCCTGTTAAAGTCGGATCGCGTTTTAACATGCAATCCTTATCCACTTAGAATTTTGCTTCTAAACTCTCAACCAATCAAATCTTTGCTAACTTTTTAATTCTAAGCCAATCCTTGCGCGGCCTTTTTGGTGACGTTTCTCTGTCAACCCCTCCTTTATAATCTGCTCTTTTCTGTTCTCACGCTTATGCAACCAATCCCAGCGCGGCACCTGTGATGTCAGTACTACTCCTGACTACTGACCCCTCCTTTACAAGGGTTTTCCCACGCCCGCGGATCCAACCAATCCCAGCGTGACGTTTTGTGACGTCAGCTCCCTCTCCGGTAACTGACCCTCCCTTTACAAAAATTTTACGCAAACTTTATTTTCTCTATAGTTCTTAATTAAAATTCAGTAACAACATAAAACATTTGCTATCGTGTCAGTTTCTCTAATTCAGAAAGATAGGTTCTTTTACACACTTAGTAAAACCTTTCCGTTTACTAGAACATACACTACGAGTAAAACCCTTCCGTTTACTCTTCACGCAAGCTTTCTGAAATACCTGTTACTTCTTCAATGTTACCCTTTCTAGGTGATATAACATCAAATTTTCACTAGCGTACTCCTTTGGCTATACTTATACGCATAGAATCCCTAACAAGTGCTGATAGTCCTGCTTAACTATTCAGTACTATTTCTGCCTGACAGATAACCTCACTGCAGTATGGCTTCTACTTGCCATCCGCTATTCTTTCTCCCCGGGGTATTCTGGACAACATAAAACAATACTCAAGAATAACGGGTATTAGTTCATAAAAATACAAATAAAAATTCTCATTACCCAATTAACAAAGAGTAACACAAACCGTCCTCTGCTTACCAGAAAACTGAACCAGCGCGATATTAGCCAACAGCATTCATACACCATATACTCACTTGGGCCCATACATTCATACTACACTAATACTTACGCTGGGTGTCAGATATACTCTTTTATCAAAATCCCTGCTACCAATTACCTTCTGATTGAAGAGTAATAACTTACCAATGGATCCTTTGCTAATTGGGAAGTTTAAAATGAGTGACATTCACTAATACATAACCCTGAAATAACCACAGAGTCAAGAAGTTTTAAAAATGTTTATCTAAAGTTTTAGCAGAGTAAATACAGAAAAAAGACACGGTATTTGATCAGAATACTCGTGGAAAACCATAGAATTACTATTTCTAATCAATGACGGTGTTTAAGGAAAAGAGGAGATAGGAACAGCAGCGCAACCAAAGGTTGCATATATTTACCTAAATGCGAGAACCAAACCCTTAGCCAAGGAGTTTGAAAAGATAGGACCCTGGAAGGATGAAGAGCAAGGACCTTCTTCGGGATCAGGACCGGACTGGTGACCTCTCTACAACGACGCCTGCGCCGTTCCCCTCTCTGGCACTCGACTTCTCATCGATTCTTCCCTCTAATGGACTCCGCCGCCCCCTCCTCAGGACCTCTTCTGGAGAGGGATTCAGTCAGCAATCGATCAGCTGGGCAGCCTGGAGCTCTTCTGTCTCTTCTAAAAATCTGAGCTAACTAACTACTAATGCTATTTTCTATTATACCCTTCTACGCCCATGTACCTCCCCTTAATGTTGCTAAAATATGGGACCACTACTTCTGATTGGGCAGGGACAGGAAGTGGATTCTCGCACCATGACAAATTTGGCTTAATTTGTGAAGCCTATTGTATTAACGTTCCCTCCCCTTCAATTTAATACATTCACTTTATTTCCCACCCGTCTCACAACAAATTATATACAATTTCTACAGCAATTGTATCCTTTGTTTCAAATTTGTACATTTAGAACATCCTCTTCGGCCGATAGGTCATGGCCTTGTGAGACGTCCAAGTTGGCTTCATTTTGGCAGTCTTTCAGGGGACATGCGCAGAACCTTCTGCTTCTCTAGTTTCAAGTCACCAACCCAGGCCCAAGATTACGAATTACTAAAAGTGCAAGAAGGAAATATTAATATCAAAAATAAAACGTTTCACTGTATACCCCCTTATCTTATTTCTAATCCCCTTTAATTATAAAATCCTATCCCGCATTAATTGTGTTAAGAAATGACAATTTAGTAATGACACAGGAGTAAGCTTAAGCATGTGAGAACAATGAGCAGCCATTTTATTGCACACTGCGCAGAAGCAGAAATTCCCACCAAGCAAAGGAAGACGTCACACCATGTGATCAGGTTGTGACATGCGCAGTTAAATTCCCGCGCTTAAGCGGCCATTTTAGACTAGGAACAAGCGTTATTTGTTAGAAAAACAACATAGGCAAGCTTCCTAACTATTCATGTAGTGTGTGCAAATATTAATACAGACAATACAAGTTTTAATATTAATACAATGAGAAAGATTGCATACGAGCAAGTTTCATTTGCGAAACCTTGCTCCATCACATGGACCTATCACAAAAAACCTTTGTTGAAGCTAAAACCCTGTTTTTTGCTTGCAGAGACACCACAAATCAAGGAATCAGGAAAATAAGTCACAGGCTGTCCAATACAAAATGGCACATTGGCTGAAAATCAAGCCAGACATAATGTGCACATGATCTTTATTTGTATTGTTCCATGCTGATGTTCCTTCCGCAAAAATAAGTCATGTATCTGTGTACTGATATTAAAACAAATGTTCTAGAGAAAAAACAAAAGTCTTGTGGAATGTTTTAGCTACTGACGTATCATTCACACTTTTCAAATTTAATTACAAAGGAGTTAAATCCCCTTTGCACATCCTCATATTACTTTTCTCAGAAAATCCAACTTTCATTTCCAGCTATTAAATATGTTGCAACTCTTTTTTTTTTGGGGAATACTGTTACACAAGTTCTGCCCGACATCATGAGCTTAATTTAGAAACAAACCACTTAGTCCCAGTCCTGTTTGCGCCTAAAATGAAATTTCACATTGGCCGCAAACTACAGGGGTAAATAAAGCACGAGTATTTGAGCACCTCAGAATGGGGAATAATATTCAATATCCTTTCCAAGCAGATTGCAGTACATTTGCTAGTGTGCTCCGTTTTTACTGCATCATATAACTATAATTACCATTTTTTGTTTAATGATTTTCACATTTTCCATGTAGTGCATATCTGCTCGGGTATTACATAACTGTGCAGGGACTTTTGGCCCCTCTTCCGATTGTACCTATGTGCTTTTACAGCAATAGACAGTCTGAGCGGTCGTACATATCAATATTTGTCCATAAAAACAAAATTTTGTTTTCTCTTTTCGTTAACAGCTTGCAACAAAACATAACTGCGCACAGGGTAGGTAACACATTTCTCTCCTCTCATATAAATAACTGAATGTCTATAGGTTAGGGGGCATCGTTCCGGACTATGCTTTCCTGAATACTTGTTGTCGATCTGCGCGCACGTGCAATGGAAATACTGCATGTTGTTAAACCTGGATATATGTCAACGGGGGGGGTGAATGGGGGGGCTCACAATACTATTACGCAGCGTACGGGACTGTGCCTGCATCTTGAGCGGTTGCTCGATATGTGTGTTGTGTCCAAGACTGCAGGGGCCAGTCCGGAACCTATTCAGACATAGCATCTGAGTCCCCGGAGGTACTTTGCCATAGGGCACGGAAGTCTGACAGGATTACGTCCCACTCCGCTGCCATTGGCTGCTTCCTGATGCCTATCGTGTCCTCTCATCGCAACGCTATACTCTCAGCCTGCGCCCAACATATTAACGATTGGTACCAGGATTTCACAGGGGGAGCCTCCGGTGATTTCCACCGCCTCGTGAGCAGGCGCTTAGCTACTATTAGGCCGAGGT
This sequence comes from Calotriton arnoldi, assembly GCA_963921515.1. Classification (NCBI taxonomy): domain Eukaryota; kingdom Metazoa; phylum Chordata; class Amphibia; order Caudata; family Salamandridae; genus Calotriton; species Calotriton arnoldi. The sequence goes on along the minus strand of CAWUFW010001865.1, from coordinate 680,712 downwards.
CAATGTAGCGGGATGTCACTTTGTGTTTGCTAGACCTAAAAGCTGGTGGTAATTGTGAAAGTTAAAGAGCGCATTGTATTGCATTGACATTTATTTGGGGCTTACCACCCCTGCATTAAGGTCTATTTTTCTTCGCAAAGTGGTAAATAAAAGTTCTGTTTTACTGCAGTGATCAAATTGGTTTCAAGAATCCCATCAATCAAGAACAGTAGAGGGCTGCAGCAATGTTTGTGCAATTTGTGTTAGTGGAAAACCACCTAGAAGCAACAATCCGTGCGTTTGTAATGGCAGGTTAACCCTACAGTTCAAAAATCAAACTTGCTGCGAGAAATCAAAACCGAGCGTAACAGATGTGCGTGAATACGTACGAATGTCTGTGGGTGGGTGCTTAGTTTTCGTGTAATGTTAGTGTGATAAATATCGACCTTTAATTTTTGTTTCTGTTTATTAATGTAAATAACTACTTTTTTAAATATTTAAGGTGTACTTGCTTGCTAGGTGACAGCAAGACGCATTTGACACCAAGTGCATTTTAGCGCTCAGGGAATTTGCATTGCATCGTCCTTTAGCTCTTATAACACGTTGCATGCATTGAATGCAGATACACGATTAGCGTGCGATTACACCGATTAGCAGCAGTTCAGCTGAGAAGGTTTCGTAAACGGAGCAACGTTTTCATCCTTTTATAAGGAAGATTAGTGTAAATGAAGGCGGGAGGGTCCAGTAAGCAGTCATTAAGATGGAAACCCCGCCAACTCCCATGACGCTCCTGCTGGCTGCTAAAGAGCCTCTCTCTCCCCCACCCCACTTTAGTTTCTCGGAGACACAGAGGCACTTCCGGGAGGCTGTTCCCGCGGCGCCTGCAGCTGGCGACAGAAAAGCAGTCCGTCGTCCACGGAACACTGACGCACGCCATCACGTGTGCCCCCGACTCTCCCGCCCCCTCTAGTACTTGTTCTAAATTTTGATAACAGAAAGAGGCTTTTTAGCATCAATGAACTTTAGAAAGTAGGTTTTATAGTTACGCAGATATTGCTCATGTTGTCTGTCCCGAAAGTTCACAATCACAAGAGGTACGCTTTGCGCAAAAAGACTGCTCACCGGTATATCTTACCATTTACCTTAATGTCCAAAATGCAGACTTTGTTATCAGAAACTTAAACAAGGATTGTCAATAGATTTCACCTATTTGCTTTGGCAATTATTTTAACCACGCTCCGCTGCTGTGCAACATGGGTCAAAATAATGCGCACAAAAAAGGCGCCAGGAGGGCAGCTTCACTTCATATTGTTGATGCACACGAACACGGATGCACACAACTACAAAATGCGGCGAGCATTATTTTTTTTAACCAATCTGAGATGGATTAGTAAATAAATTATGCGCTGTATGATTTTTTTTATACAGCGCTGATAAACTTTTTATACATGCCAACATTTCAGAAGAGCAAAGTGGGAGATTTAAAAAAACAAACAAACGGGAGAATGGGGCCTTGAATCGGGTTACTGTCAAGTATGGGCTCCCCCCCCCCCCCCCCCCCCTCTTGTGTGGTAGCCCAGGCTGAGACAGCTTCCTGGGCACACACACAGCCGCACCCGCACCGAGTACTTCACAGGTCTTTAAAAGGCCATTTGCATGTTAATGAGGCTTTGTTGTTTTTTCACGTTACACAATACCAAGCCCTGTCAGCTGAAACCCCCGAGGAATCGGGTTTCTGCTTGCAGGAATCGGGAGGCGGGAGACTAGCCTTGAAATCGGTAGTCTCCCGCCTGAATCGGGAGGGTTGGCATGTAGCACTGATGTGGGCAGGAACTGGGAAGAAAACAGACAATGGATATGGGGAAGTACCTGGACATGGTGGAGGCAAGAACAGCAATGCAAAGTGGGCAGGCATGGAGTAAGCAAGAACAGCAACTGAGGTAGGGAGGGCAAGGTGAGAACTATATGGGTAAGAAAGAGGAACACAGAGTGCATGAGGGACACAGCTGGAAACACATACTCTCATAGAATGTCTAACCGAAAAGAAAAATGTAGTGCCTGAAAAGGGAGTAGTGAAAGGACACAAGCAATAGGTCCGTGCTCCAGGGAAGGGAAAAAAGCCCACAGAAGCTGACTAATAAGAAGCAAGCAAATGAGAGGGAACAACAAAGCCAACTAATGGTAAGTGATGGGCGGGCTCTCAGTCCACTGTAATCTAACAATATCTGTCACAACAGACAGCGCATGTTCCGTCTTATTCAAGACCTAAAAAACTGTGTGCAGAGTGCTCACAATCACAACACAGTTTCTGTAATTTAGTCTCAGTTAGAAATCACCCACCATATTGCTTCACAAAGACCACCTGATTTTTCTAGATAATTAGCCATGAATCCCATGATCACTTGTAAAGTACTTATTCACCAGTGGTTTCTTAGCACTAGATGCCTCACCTACTAAAACATATCCACTGCAAAGCTCTGGTGCTCATTGAAGCTGTGTCCACAATCTATCAAACTTCCTAACAAAATTAGATAGAAGGGAGTTAAGGCTGACAGTGGTCTAATACTGGCTGGAGCACAAAACCTTAAAAGACATCATATTCACCAGTCAAAGTTTAGTAAGTATGCTGACTGGACGCAAGACATCTTTCTCAGACAAAAAAAACAGCCATTTGTTTACGTTTTTGCTATGTTGGAAGAGCACAATGCTTGTCGGTGAAAATAAATGATGGAAAATTATTTTTATTATTCTTTTGCGGCATGTCAATTACCCTGTTTGCTTTAATAATCAATTAAAAAAGTATTTGAGAGCTGTCTAAATAATGTTTTTGCATTTATACAGCGCAAGCTTTGCCCAAAGGCATCAGAGTGCTTTACATGAGCACCAGATTACATTTCACAAGGCCGGATTAAGTGATTTGCCCAGAATCACATTGTGTTGAGCTGACACCAGGATTCGAACCTGGTTTCACAGTTCCAATATCCGAAGCTCAGGCCATTAAGCCGCACCTTCCTCCCTTTGTAAGTGATTTCTTCATGTGTTTGTTATTTTTTGTATACTTTTGTTGTATACTTTGGTGCTATTTTAGGTTTACATTACAAATGAGAACAATAATATATTTCACTGCTTTTCCCATTTATTTTCCACTAGCAAGGACATCAAAATACCCACTAGGACTGTATAAAAATAAAAGCAGCTAGATGGCAATACTAATAGCGAGGGTATGAGGTAAGGTTAAGGTAGTTCCTGAATTTGAAACTTCATGTCTTTTGAGGTTTTGTGCTGTAGCCTCTATTTCATTTATGCCAAGCTTAACTTCCCTTAATCTTCATTTTAAAAAATAAATATATGATTTCATTTGTTTTTTTATAAAAGTATGCGTCTTCAGTTTTTTTGCCGCCATCAGGCTTGTCCCTTGTTTCTCCTGTGGGTGGTCTTTCTTTTCCAGACCCATGTTGTCCACGGTTGGGGTGAAGAAGTTAGAGCCCATCCACATGTCATGCCAAGGGAAGAGGGTGTTGCCCCCGCCACCCCATCCTGAACAAGAGCAGTTTGTCACTTAGGGCCCTTCCTGCGTCTTTCCCAAGCAAATGGTCGGAAGACATTGGAAGCATTTCCACGCTGCCTTGCCCAAGGTTACATAAAAATAAAACGATCTTATTGGACAATATATGTAAAGCTAATAAATTGATTCACAATGGCACAGTATAACTGTAGTAGTATGCTGATAGAGAAAGCCAGCATAAAAAAAGACAAAAAACTGTTTTGGCAAATTAACATATATTCTGTATTCAAGCATATAAATGCAGAGAGTGCAAGGTGTCCCACGGAAACAGAACACAAGAGTGACAATATAGTGAGTAAACAAAGTAAAATAAAGAGGATTCCAATAACACATAAATGACCAGTTCACAGTAGATAATGCTGAACTTGAACCCTCTTTACAATCAAATGAGTCGGATATGGTTTGTTTAGTACAAGTCAACGACATTTTGACCCCTTAGACAATGTGGGGTCTCATCAGGACCAATTGACAGGGGACACCTGTAATACAAAACATTGGAATGACTATTTAGAGGGAGTAATAAGGAGCATACCTGATGAACTTGAGAAGGACATGAGAGGTGAAAAGGAAAAGGGGTGCACACCGATCCAGTGAACAATAAGTGTTTTACTCACATGGGGACCCTTCCTGGAGCTGGTAGGTGGAAGGAGAGAAAGGTATGTTAGGTGTTGGTCAGGGACATGCGGTTAATGAACGCATGCACATAATGGAAAATAATGCATTTGCAAGAATAATAATAAGGAATTGAAAAAACGGCCATCATTGTGGGACTTACCTCACTGAGACAGAGGATATTTGACCGAGAAACAGCAGGTGGCAGCGCTCTGTTCACGACGAGTCTGCAGTGGAGCGCACTCAGATCAGCAGCGCTCGATGTGCGATTGCGATGTCAGGGTAGATTATGGAATGTCAATGCATTCACAGGATATTTTAAGCGGGCTGCATTTGTCAGTCACCCGCGTAATAGTGAGCTATTTGCCGCTTTGCTTGTGGCCCATGATATAGCTAACAGGTAAGACGCTCGCGAGGCGCTGTCAGGAGAGGGAGGCATGATTTAGCTGTTGCTTAGCAGCCATGACGAGAACCAGAGTTGTGTGAGCTGGATGTCAAGTGACGCGGCTGTGTCGAAGAGGCAGGGGAGCCCTGCGGTAAAAAGGGGTACCAGGACAAGGAGGGAGGGGAATAAGGTTCGAGAATGTATAGAAGCAGTCAGGAGCCAGTGGCTTGCACATAAAAACAAAATGCAGTCATGTAAATGAAGCGGTTAGTAGGGAGAACAGGGATGCATGGAAGGAAAAAACACATAGGAGGAAAATGATATCAAGGAATATAACGAATTATATACAATTAATCAGGAAGCAAGACATAAATATACATATATTAGCCCTGGAGTCAAGGGCATTGAGCAAGCAATAAGGGTCTTACAGCTCAAATATGTGTGAACACATAGTGTGTCGCATGGTTCGTGTGAAGGAGAGGATCTGCCTACTATGAGCACATCTGAACGGCCTCATGTAGTCTAAGATGGAGATCAATTGTTTAAAACTGCAACATATGTGCACCATTCTTCAGCAGTGTTCAAACCATGGTTACTGGAATTGCAACGCTCCATGCACTTGCACTACATTCTTTGCAGGATTTGGAAGAGAATGCCACCTCTTTAGGGAACGCAGGCAGTGTCAATGATTTGCCACTTTAAGTCATCTACAATGTGAGTCTTTTCCATGAAGTGCGCGAGCATGGGTGCATTTGGTACTGCACATCTGATCCTGCTGTGATGTTGGCATTTCCTGGCCTTGATAGGTTGAGAGGTCTGTCCTATGTACGGCAAACCGCAGGGACATCAAATGCAATAGATGATATTTCTAGAGTACAATTGAAGAATGACTTCAGTTCTGTCTTGAGACGCCATGCTCGAAGAATTTGGTGTCAAAAGTGTAGGTACAGGTAATACAACTGAGGAAAAGTGTTCTTCTGATCGGCATCATTTGTACCGGGACTCCATTGTTTTTTCATTACCATTTCGTGTCAAACACTTCCACACGACCCACCTGATCGTTTCTGCTGATGCCTGAGGAAATTCTAACTGACACGACAAAAACCATCTTGCAGCCTGCATTTCTGCCCAGGAACTGTCGCACACCCAACCCCCTGTTCTTTGCAGTTCGACAGAAAGCCATGAGACACTCACGCCCTGTGTAAATGATTTGTTTTCCATCTCCTGCTCCCTGCCTGGTAAACATCCTTGACACCGTGATCAGGTTATCTGGACAATGGTCTGACTGCTGGGCCTTGATCAGGGTGATTGGACAATGGTTTGAATGACCGTGATTTGATCAAGCTGAGTGAACAATGATTTTAGTATCAAGCCTTGACCAGGTCACCAACTACAAACATCGTCTGGATCTGGTTATCAACTGCAAACACTGCCCTGATTGAACAATGGACTAACAGCCAAAAGACTGGAAATGAAAAAGTATAAAAGGCTTGTAAGCTGCGGAGTAAAGCAGCAGCCTCCTCTGTCTTGTTTCTAACGAGCTTGGGACTCTGTTCCATAGCCCGGGCTATTTGAATAAATCTGGGTTCCTCCTGCAGACGAAGGCTCCTGTGTCTCCTTTTACTACGTATGAAGGGTATGGAAGACTTGGGCGGTTCCCCCGCCGCCGAGACCCAGTAAGTGGGTTATTCCGGTTCCTCACAACGGCCACAACGAAAATGCCGTATTAGAGGAGGTAGAACCCACACCCCAGGGTTCTAGCGGTCTTGGTGGTAGGGCAACATGTGGTAGAATGAAATAAATGGTCTTTGATGTTTTTCCCGCACTTAAACCCAAACATAGAGGTTTGTAAGGAAGGATCAATGCTTTCAATTATATGCCAATTTCTGGTGACTATTTTGAGGATTTTGTTAGAGTGAGTATGGAAGTTGGTTACACATACCAATTTGTCTAGTGGTGCTTTGCTTTTGGTGGCGAGAAATTCCTCTGTAGGGCAGTACCAGGCGCGTTTTAGTGCGGTCTTCACAGTCTTTTTGGGGTAGTCCCTGGACAATAATTTGTCTTCCACAATGTATGCCTCTGTAAAATAGTCCTCTCTAAGGGTGCAGTTCCTGCAGGGAAACGAATGGTCAAAAGGGAACGCCATCATGTAACGCACTAGGGTGATTGCTGTCATATACGAGGAGGGTGTTCCTCTCTGTGGGCTTTCTGTATAAGCTGGTGTAGAGTTTGTCGTCATCATGTTTGATTGTCAGGTCCAGAAAAGCAATTTCTAAGATGTTTCTGAACCTCTTTGCGGTATGTGTCAAAGTCTTGGTATGTTTATTCAGGGCCAGTCTAGATAAGGAAAATATCGTCAATGTACCGCTTCCAACATGTGATGTTGGTGCAATATCTACTGCGTTTAGAGAGCACAAGACTTTGCTCTAGGTTGTCCACATAAATGTTGGCCAGATTAGGAGCAAAAACAGCTCCCATTGATGTTCTGGAGCATTGCTGAAAAAAATGTTGGTCAGACTTAAAATAGTTGTGTTGTAGGGCAATCCTTAAAAGTGAAATGATAAAGTCTGTGCGTACTTATCTGGGCTGTGCTTGTGTGTTGTGTAAGTCCTCAATTATTTTGATGCTCTCTTCTTGTGGTATGTTCGTATATAGGGAGGCTATGTCCAGGGTGGCCAACAAGTCAGTCTCACTATTGAAGGGCATGCCTTCAATGAGGTTCACCATAAAGGTACTGTCTCTTACGTATGTTTCTTGTGCGGGGACAAAATCTTTTATGAAGATGTTGATATCGTCCCAGGGGTTCCAAAATGGACACACATAGAATGGGTCTACCCGGGGGGATTAGTGATGACCTTGTGTAACTTGGGTAAGGTTTATAACACTGGTATGCGGGGGTTCTCAGCATTGAGGAAGTCAAACTCTTTGGGCCCGATTCGCTAAGGTAAACTTACACTTTTGTGTACATTTACTACTTTTCTGTATTCACAAAGGTAAACTTAGACCAAAAGTCTAACTTTACTACTTTTCGGTTTACACAAAGGTAAACTTAGACAAAAAGTCTAACTTTACTAGTAGTAACTTACCTTTGTGAAATTTGAATATATACGTCAAAATTGGAAAAAAATACACCATTGACAAACGTACCCAGCCTGCTTGCTTATACATCCGCCCTAGCCTCTTACAAGTGGTGTCAGAAGTGGGGTCAGGAAGTGTGGAGGCTGTGGTAAATAGGATGGTGGAGAGCCATGAAAAATTGGAACGTGTGATAGAAAAATTCCTCAACGCTGCAGTGGAGGATAGGGAATCAATGCACAAAGCCCTGACTTCTCAGTCAACAACCCATGAGACAGCCCTTGTTAGACTGGCCGATACTCTGGGTCAACAAAGAGGACATACAGCTTTACCATCTGTAGTCCTACAAAAAAAACGTCAGTGTAGAGGATCTGTATGTTTTTAAAATAACTTTGAGAGAATGGCCCAAGCCACTGCCTGGCCTGCCGATCGATAGGGTCAATACCGAGGTCACTTGATGACAGTAGAGTTACAATCTACCTATCAGGCCTTCAATCCTCAGGGGATTACTCCCTATGTTGACATTAAGAAAAATATCCTTGAAAAATTAGGCGTGGATTACGAGACCTATAGGATGAAGTTACGTCGCATCAAGGAAGGCCCTCAAGAAACTCCCAGGGCATTATACTTTCGTGTGAAGGATACGACTGACCAATGGTTAAAACCCCATACAGTTACTAAGGAAGAAATAACGGAGAAGATATACCCCAAACAGTAACTTACATCTCTCCATCCCCCAGTACAGAAGTGGGTCAGACAACATACTCAATTGACTCTGGATAGAGCCATGGAATTAGCCAGTGATACAGTCGAGCCCTGGAGCTGCAGAAAGGAAGGGAAGAAACAAATTGGAGGCGTCCACCTCCTGGACCTCTCCGACATCCCCTTTCTCCTCCCCAGAAGAAACTTGAAATGATGACTTTACTCCCTGGTCCGGTAATTAGGCAACCCACCTCAGGTCCACAATGCTTCCAGTGTTGTGGGTTTGGCCACATCGCCAGGTTCTATCCCCTAAAGGAGGAACCAATGGAAATCAGGATGACCCGTACATTGCATTGTACCCCTACAGAGGATAAACCTCCCTATCATTGTGACTTATCAGTAAATGACGTGCCTGTTACCGCATTGGTAGATACTGGATGCTTACAGAGTGTGATGCGACCACAGGTGCTTCTAAATGGGATTTCGGACATCGAGGGAACAGTGAATATAGGGAGACATCGTTTACAACGAATGCGCTACAACGCATTCCATTACAACGCGGTCGTTACAACGACCGCGTTGTTACAACGCAAACCATTACATCGCAAGTCGTTACAACGACTTGCTGTAGGGGGCAGAAGGTGTTGAATTTACAATCCAACACCTTCCCTGCTGTTGCACAAACTGGAGTAGGAATAGTAAATTATACTATTCCTAAGTCCAGCGCGCCCCCTACAGCAAGTCGTTGTAACGACTTGCAATGTAATGGTTCGCGTTGTAACAACGCGGTCGTTGTAACAACCGCGTTGTAATGGAATGCGTTGTAGCGCATTCGTTGTAAAGAGATATATTCGTAAATATACAGTGTGTTCACGGGAACAGTAAGAAGTATCCATTGGCAGAAGTGCATATACAACATAGGGATCTCTTGGTTGTCCCATTTAAAGTTGGTCTTTTCCCAAGACTACCAGAGCCCCTGATTGTAGGCAATGATTACCCCCACCTCAACTCACTGGTACTAGAGTCCTGGAAAGAGGGAGACGACTGGTGGAGTGTTGCCCCCTTTTCTCAAGCTGACAATCCTGAATGGCCTACAGCTAAGTGTAAGAAAAGTAGAAGACGATGACGTGAAGAGAAAAAACAAGCCCCTCAGAGAGACCTCTCCATAAAAACTGAAGACTTTGTATGGGATATCGACCGCAACTTTAAGGCAGCCCAGAGGGAAGATGCTACCTTATGTGAGACATGGTGTATCGCGTCCAATAAAGAAGATCCTGCCAATGTAGGTCCCCAGTTCTACATACACAAAGGGCTGTTATATAGGTAGGGGGGTAATAAGGATCCCCCTCAATCGCTAGTACCCACTCCCTTTCGGGATAAAGTTCTGTTCATTGCACATAGCCATTTCCTGAGAGGGCACTTTAGTAAGGAAAAAAAAGAACAATCATTTTGGACCGATTCTATTGGCCTGGCATATTTCAACATATAAAGAAGTATTGTACGGAATGTCCAGTTTGCCAGAAAAATAGCAGGTACAAACACCCTAAAGTCCCACTGATGCCCTTGCCAGTTATAGTGGTCCCCTTTACTCGATTAGGGATGGACATTATAGGCTCTCTTTTACCCTCCAAAAGTGGTTGTTGGTATGTGCTTGTACTTGTTGATTACGCCACTCGCTTCCCTGAGGCTATTGCATTGCGCCACCCCAATACCATGAATGTAGCCAAGGCAATGATCAATGTATTTGCCAGGGTGCGGTTCCCAAAAGAAATCCTAACAGATATGGGGAAACCCTTCATCTCCAGACTTATGCGACAGTTATGTTGCATGCTAGGAATAACACAAATACGCATTGCAGCCTACCACCCACAAACAGACAACGCTTTTGTCTAGAGATACAACGCTATGCTGAAGGGCACTCTTAAAAAATTGTTGGATCTCGGGACAAGACAGTGGGAAGACATATTACCCTTGGCTTTATTCGCCATACGCAGTCAAAAACAAAAGAGTGCACGTGGAATGAGGGTTCCATTCATGTGGGACACCTTCCACTGTCTGCATTTATATGTTTGAATACAGACTATATATTCATTTGCCAAAACAATTTTCTGTCTTTTTTACGCTGACTTTCTCTATCAGAGTCCTACCACAGTTATACTATGCCATGGTGCCTCAATTTGTAAGCTAGACATATATTGTCCAATAGGAACCGCTGTTTTTTTGAGAATGTGTAAATGTCATGGTTCTTTTTTAGTAAGGTTGTCTTTGTTATTTGGTAAAACAATTGCCCAAGGGTAAGGCAGGGTATATTTCTCCCCACTGCCTTGCCAAAAAGCATAGTGTTTATTTCCCTACCCCACCTTGCCCCAGGAAGTAGGGATAGAATTATTACACACCCCTTCATTGGCACACCTTTGAGGGGGTGGTGTGCAGCCCAAGGGCCGGAGGGGTATATTTCTCTCTCCTGGTCTTATTCAAAGTTGGGCATGTATTGCCTAATACCCGCCTTGCAGAATGGCACACAATGATAGGCACTGGCAGCCTTTTCCCCTCCTGCCTTGCCAACAGGTGAGGGTGGAAGGGTGCATTTTTTCCTTCCTCAGCAGTTTGTCTAAGAGCCAATGGGTTTAATTCCTCCTTCAACCTTGCTTAAAGGTGAGGGGGGATGCAAGTTTTGTATTTTATCCATTCCAATATTTGGAGGAGAGGCAAAAGGAAGAAAAGCCTTGAGAAGTTGTATTTTTAAATAAAAATGTAATTAAATACATTTTGGGCTCCTGGTTTTATGGTATTTATTTTTTTAACATTTCCGTCTGTATTTATCCCTGTTTATTTTTGGGCCATTTTATTGGCATATATCCATATTTTTTTATGATTTGAGAATAAATGGAGTCGTCAAATGGTATATTTCCACATTTATTTAACTGATAAAAATGCACTCATACTTTGTTGCCTGTCGCAATTTAGCTGCCAAATATAACAAAACACTACACCAACAGGTCTATATTAGCATTGTATACAAATATATGTTAACATATGCCTGTATATAAAGGAACCTTATCCTGTTTTTAAATCCCCGTGGTGTTTATATGCTTAGCAGATGGTCTGGAATTTATGAAGGACAACAAGGAGTCACTTAGAAGAAGCACAATTTTCTTTATGTTTCCACTTTTAAAAATAAATACAGACATATTGTTTTCTATCTGTATTTATCTATGAAAATCAGTAAAAACGGATCACTGGAATCATTAAATATAGTAATTTCTAACAAAATTGCATTTGTTTCAAAACAACTCGTCTGTGGAATGTGCTTGGAGGAGGGATTATTGACTGTCCCGCTTCTTGATCATTGGAGGGCAGGGATTGTTTGGTCAAGTGAAGTGATTGGATGAGTTCTGTCTTTGTATACTAGGGTACAGACAATTTTAGCTATGTGGAATACCTCATGCAATACATTCCTTCCTAAAACAAGCATTGTTTAGAAAAGTGCTTAGCAATAATCAGCTCTTTTATACCAGGAATTCAGATATTTAATTCTAGAATCTAGTGAGATTTTTAGCTTCTGTTTCAATTACATTGCCATTCTTTTAGTCACAACTAAAAGGCAATTAAGCTAATGTTGTTTAACAGTATGTTTTGTGCAAGAAGCCATCTGAAGGAGACTTTCCTACATTGGGAGATTCCTTCTTTCACTAGTTGAGCTGAAACATAAACTGACTTAATAGCAGTAAGGGTGATTTAAGCAACCTTACCAATAAAGCATTGTTAGAACTGACATCCTTAAGGTGGTCTTCCCCCAAACATTTTGCCTGCTTACCTCCTTTTTTTGTTCATTCTTTTTCTTGCCCTTAGGACTCTGAGCACTTTCCCATTGCTGACCAGTGCTAAAGTGCATGTGCTTCTCTCCTAAACATGATAACATTGGTGTATACACAATTGGCATATTTAATGTACTTGTAAGTCCCTTGTGAAGTGGTATAGCATATAACCAGGGCCTGTAAATGAAATGCCACTAGTGGACCTGGAGCAATGATTGTGCTACACATTCAAACCTGTCTCAGGCCTGCCACTGCAGGGCCTGTGTGTGCAGTTCACTGCCACTTCAACTTGGCATTCAAAACCCTTCCCTAAACCTTAAACTCCCCTTTTATTACAGATAAGTCATCCCTAAGGTAGACCCTAGGTAGCCCATAGGGCAGGGTGCTGTGTAAGTAAAAGGTAGGGCATGTACTTTTAAGTTTTGCTTGGCCTGGTAGTGACAAACAACCTAATTCGTTTTTCACTACGGTAAGGTCTACTCCTCTCATAGGTTAACGTTGGGAATTCCTTAATACACTTTCAAGTTGTAATTCCTAATTGGAAAGGAGTAGCTTTGTCCTGTTTTATGTCTTTGGAATGGTAATGATAAATCCTCTTTACTGGTAAAGTTGGATTTAACATTACTATTTTAGAAATGCCACTTTTAGAAAGTGGACATTTCTCTGCTCCCACTGCTTTGTGTGCCTGCAGCTTGACTCCAATACACATCTTGGGTGGGTGACAGCTTCACTTTGTGCATTCCCTCTAGATAGCCACAAACACATGAAGGTTAGGTGTGTCTGAGCACTCATCTGCATTCCGATGGCCCTTCCTGGGCAGGAAAGGAGGGAGGAGCTGACACTTGCACCTGAATAAGTAACGTCCTGCTCCCACACAAAGGCCTGATTACCCCCTACTGATAGTCTGGAGCTAGGGCTGGGAAAAAAGGGCTTATGTGCCCTTCAAAGACCCTTCTTTGAAGTCACCCCCACTCCAAAGACCCAACTGGTTAAAATCACTGGGTCTCTGACTCCACCATATCAGACACTTCTGGACCTACAACTGGACTCTGTTAGAAGAACTGCTGTCCTGCATCAAGCACTGACACTCTGCTGGACTGCTGACCTGAAAGGCCTGCTTTTCCCTTACACTGCCCTGCTGCTTGCTGCTCTCTGACCCTGCTGAGGAGAGCTGGACTCTGCCTTGCACCAAAGTGATCTCCAAGAGCTTGTTGGCTTGCCTCCTGTCGCTCGAGACTCAGAGCTATCAAAGTCTCTACTCCTGCTCCTATGCCTGGTTCACTGGAAACGGACCCAGATACTTGCACCCAGAATTCAACGCATCTTCAGTCTGCATGTAGCAGAACTGGCGCATCGACCCCTGTTGCGGAAGGAGAATCTGCACATTACACTCAGAACCACTGCTTCGGATCCAATACATCGCCGCCACTGCGTAAACAAAATCAACGTATCACCTGGACTGCAGGCTCCACATCAACTCATCGCTCGTGTGCACACTGCATCTCGCTGTTGTGACCAGGATCAAGGTACTCTGTTCACCGTGCCTGCGTTGTTCTTGTCCCTGGCCTGCGCTCCATCGTGGTCAGCTTGAACTGTTGACTTTGCCCTGGTTCAGCGCGACCAGATAACCCCCATAGGCGCTTATTACTTCTAAAGGCTAGAACTCTTTTTATTTAAAAATTCATAACTTAACTTCTATTTATTAGATTTGTGTCATTTTGGTCTTGATTTATTTATAAAGTTATTGTCTATTTTTCTAAATCTGTGTGGAGTCTTTTTATGGTGTTTTCATTGTGTTACTGTGTGTGTTGCACAAATACTTTTCACATTGTCCCTTTATATAAACGTGACTGCTCTATGCCAATCTACCAGAGGGTGAGCACAGGTTATCTTTTAGTGCGTATGTTGCTTACCCTGACTATGATTGTGGTTCCTGCCTGGACAGGGTGCATATCTCTGCCAACCAGAAACCCAATTTCTAACATTGTTGATCAGTGGTGTGGCTAGGACTTGTGTTTGTGCAATACTATTTAGTTACTCATTGTTCACTACAACTCTATAGTAAGACCAATTCGAGCCTCTTTCAATTCTCCCTAATTGCCCTTTTGATTTTTTTGCTAAACCATGTCTCAGTCTGGAGAAGGAGCACCTGCAGTCATTTATTTTGAGCTGGCCCAGCAAGAGTCTTATACTGTGGTCCAGCTGAAGAGTTTTTGCAAAGAGTTTCAGGTTTCCGTGAGAGGCTTCACAAGTCTATGACTGCACAGGTTTACGGTTTCAGTTTCATCATGCTCCAGAGCTGGAAGCAGAAAGGAGCAGGAGATCAAACAGGACCTGTGCAGGCAGCAAGGTAAGTAAAAAAGCTTTTAAATGCTGTGTGTATATGTGTGTCTATGAGAGAGCATGTGTATGTGTATATGTATGTGCGAGCATGTCTGTGTGTGAGTGAAAGTGGAAGAGTGTCAGTGAAGGAGTGGGTCAAAGTGACTGGTAGTAAGTGATAGGAAGAGTGAGTATGAATGTGAATGAATGAGAGTGAGTTAGAATGACAGTTAGTGAAACTCTGTGTTACTGTGTGTGAGACTTTCTGAGTCACAGTCTGAGTAAGTGTTAGTGAATCAGAGAATGAGTGAGACAATGAGTCAATAGTGAGAATGAGTAAGACTGTGAGTCCGACTGAGTGAGAATGAGTGGACCTAGGTGTGCCATAGTGAGATTGAGTGAGTGAAACTGGGTGAGAAGGAGTGAGTCTGAATGAGTCAGAGTGAGAATGTGTCAGAATGAGTGTGACTGAGCAAGTATGGGTGAGCCAGAGTGATAGTAAGTGAATCAGAATGAGTGGGATTGGGTGAATCAGTGAGAATGAGTGACTCCAAGTGAGACTGAGTGAGAATGGCTGAGACCGACTATGAATGAGTGAGACTGAGCGAGTGCAAGTGAGATTGAGTGAGTTAGAATGAGTGGGGCTGAGTGAGTATGACTGAGTCAAATTTGATTGAGTGATTCAGAATGAGTGGGACTGAGTGAATCAGGAAGAATGAGTGAGTCAGAGGGAGACTGAGTGGGAATGAGTGAGTCAGAGAGAGTGAGGGAGTCCCAGTGAGTTTGAATGAGAATCAGTGAGGCTAAATGAGTCAGAGTGAGACTGAGTAAATCAGAATGAATGAAACTGAGAGAGAATAAGTGAGAACGAGGGAGACTGGGTAGGTGAGAGTGAGAATGAAAATGAATGAGAGTCCATGAGTCAAGGGGGACTGAGTGAGGCAGAACAAGTAAAAGTGAGTGCAAGTGTGAATCAGAGTAAGTGAAATGAGTGAGGGAGTAAGACAAAGTTCGAGTGTGAGCGAACCCCACAAACCCGCCAAGTAGAAGGCAGGCTTGCTCATTGGAAATCGAGCCAAGGGTTACCCCACCAGTTTTAAATCACCAGCTGTCACTGGGTAATAATCCGTAATCAATAAAGTTGAGGATTAAAAACGACTGGACGAGCAGTGCAAGAAGCTTCTTAAAGGTCATTAAGAACTTTTCTCTCTCCCTTGCTTGGTAAACCAATCAGGAAAGAAATCTAGTTTTCCAATCAGTTGTGGAAGCGAAACTGTTTTGATACAGACAGTCGCAGAAGAAGCGGCAATGTTGTTGCCCGTTGTCAGTGGGGCGTCTCTCTAATGATACCGTGTCTCTCCCTGAATTATGGACTCTCACTTGGGTATCTGGCGCACAGGCTCTGAATGTGGTAGGATAACGTTCTGCAGTGTGGCACATGTGCGCTGCATCAGTTAGGGTGCTAACAGAATGCTGCGATTTACAGGACGCCTATCAATGGCATTATGGCACACTCGGAGACTGCCAAGATTTTCGAAGGCACGTTTTAATACGTGTTTATAATGGATGAGCGGCCTTGTTATATGGGCTTTGTGCCTCATTAAATAAAGTCTTCATTAGTGAATTCATAGCTGGCAAAGCTTTTCCGCGGGGATAAACGTCTCCACGGAGATGGCCACTGATAAACAGATGCGTACGGTTGCATCATGCTCCGCTTGCCACATGTTTGCTTCATGCATGCCACCCATGACTTGGCATTCCCGGCCCACAATTATGTACTGCACCAGACCTAACTGTACTTTTCTCTTTAGCTGCTAACAAACAGCGTCTGCCTGTTTGCCACTTTGTTTGAAAACTAGGTAGACTTTCTCCTAGAGACTTGTTAATATTCTTCTTAGCTGCAGCAGAGCGGCCCAGAGTTATAGTGATTACAATATGTGGGTTGAGTTGCATGAAGCATATACATTACGGGATGCTAGGCCAGCTCCCAGAGGCGCTCAACACTCTTTGTAAGTTTTCTTTACATTCATCTATGTAGGTCTCTGACAAGGGGTCTTATCAGGAATGTATGCGCTGGCTCAAAGAAGAGCTGAGAGACTGCGTTTATGTGATTGCACTAGCAACAATATATATATTTAACTCATAATTTCTCCAAGTTAACCCTTGAGCTACAGGCAGCTCAGCTCCGACACGGCGAAAAGCAACCGCTCCTCGCTGCTTCTGAGCTGTGCTGTCTGCAGCTAATGCACTGACTTGGAGGAATGCGGAGTTAAATGTATGCGATGTACACACTGCAACCGCATTCAAGGGTTCTCAGCTCTGCACTGTCGGCGCACCGGCTGATGATATGGTTGAGGGAGCTGGCCATTTCCAAATGGCAGCCATGACGCCATGTGTGCAGCACTGGCCAGAGGGTAAGGTCTCTCTTCTATTCGTGCAATGGTGCTCACCCACTGCTCACTAAGGGTCTGGTGTACTAAGTCCCATTCACTAACCAGGCTGTAACATTTGCACACCGTCTGCTTTATTTATGAATGGGTATTCAATTTGCAATGCGTCATGTGAATTAATTGGTGGTACTGCACATTGAAAACTCGCAGGAGGTCGCAAAACAGCATGCCAAATGTATATTCATTAATTCGCAGTTTGCAACCCCTGGCAAATGCAGAAATGGTGGTCTCCAAGTAAGAGCAGACCATCATCTTTACATCTGCTTTATCAGCCTGTGTCCATTATAGAGTCATGAACTGCTTCATTTCTTTTTTTCATGTTTGGGAACACATCAGGGGAAGCTTACAGTGGTCCCCTGAACAACTGCCTGCAACCCCCCTGCACCACCCCAGAAGATTGTTTGACATGATTCCCAAAAGGGAAAATTATTCCCCAGTGACGGTTTCCTAATCAGTTACTGCCCCCTTTGAGGTGTTTGTAACTGTTCAATGGTTTTCAGCCACAATTGGAAATCACAATTTGGATGGAACGCCCCTTTCATGCCAGCCCCTAATTGCGATTTGTAATGATTCTAAAAACCCCTTTTCAAGCTAGAAAGGCTTTTCCGACTCGAAAAAAAGTGTTTAGGGAAAGTCCCTATACAATTTTGCAGTCACAAAACTTGTGATTTGAGGAATCACAAGGTTTGTGACCGCAAATTGTTTTAGTATATTTGGTCATAATTGCTTATTGTTCATATATCCACTACCCAGTTATTACTACGTTTCACTATCACACAAGGAGGTCGTTTTTTATTTTCCCAATTGTGGAATTCTTCTTTTCAATTAACAGCCACACCTTCCCTTCGAAGGGAATGATTGGCGAAGAGCCTTCTATCAAAAAGCTGGCAAGGAACTACCTACCGCCTTGTTCGATAGTGAAACGCAGTAATAATTGGGTTCAGTGTGGCACTTTCTCCAACATAACACCCACCAACCCCTGTGTACGGCACATGCTGCTCTAACCATAGCTCTGCCCCTGACTGTGGGCCAAGAAAGACAACTTACGAAAATGCGTTGATACAGATTGAATCTGGCATGTGGGATTCCAATATGCTGTCTGGACATTTCGTCTAGCTCACTGTCACATACAGCAAACGAGCACAGAAAATTAATGCAATGAACACTGCCAGCCAGGACCCCTCGGGTGGCGTTGTCTGGAATCAGTGTGAAAGCATCTACATGTTTAGAGAGGTATGCAACAGTATCCCAATCATCACAGGAGTGGTGGCCCAAGTGAGGACGGTGAGAGAACGACGAGATTGGGGTGTTACATACCAGAAACAATATCCATAGTGAATTAAGAAGCAGTGAACCACAACTCCCATGATGCATTCTTGCTCACACTCAGCCTGACATCATCAGGGCAGCGGCAATGCAGGCGGGGCTATAAAAAGCATTTCCGCCCATCACAGCGCTGACCTTGTGATCCAACTTCAACTGTGACAAAGCGTCACACATCAATAAGAAAACCTAAACAGCGACTAAAAAACTCAAAATGAATGTGGAGTAATGAAGCTACCGCCTCGGTATCCAAAAACTCACCACTGTCAGAAGGCATCTGACAGACGAAGACAAGACACTCTCAGGCGTCTTGCAGATTATTCCCAGATTTTCGGCACGTAGTTTGCGGGACGCTGTGTGCCCATGTATCATGCACAATTCTAGCATGGTGGCCGGCCTACCCAAACATGACCTTTGGCCCACCCAGCCACGGCAGAAGAAGCCATGGGGAAGGCACCTGTTGAGTGCTTCCTCCATGTCAATGTCGTTGGAACATTGTGATGTTTTTTCCTCTGTCTTTACTATAATTATTAGTCAGGTGTCATTAAGGAACCTCTAGAACACACTTTAAAGCGTGTTGTTTGTATAATGTAGATTTTCCTAGTAGGTTATGATGGAAAGTCTTAATTTTATTAAAGACACGGAGGCGAGTATTATGCTTATTTTTTTCTTGCTTTATTATAACAGCAGCCAAGAAAAGTGAAAACTACAGTTCCCAGAGGGCCTAAGGGGCATAGGTCAATGGGAACAATAAAGAACAAAACATGTAACCAATGAGCAGTCAGCACTCCGAAACCACGTCACAATCTGACTGCGAATAGCCCTCTTTTCGCTGACGAGCAGGTCAGATAGAGTCCATAAACAGAGGAGCAATAGAAAGAATGATGAAAAAGGTCAAAGTCCAGGAGAACAAATCTTGACCGAAATCCAACCAAGACGAACCAGCATGAGGAAACGATGTGGCATCAACTGGAATTGAAACAGGATGAACACCAGGAGAGGAAGGATAACTTCGAATAGCCTGGATCTTCTTAAGACGATGCAGGAGGCAGCGCTGGATTTGCTGTAGGGAGGGAGAAAACACACACATTAGCAGTGTTGAGGTGGGATAATACTCGCCTCCGTGTCTTTAATAAAATTAAGACTTTCCGTCATAACCTACTAGGAAAATCTACATTTTATGGCAAGACCGGAGGCTCCTATTATGCTTGTTCAAAGCATGTCGATAACTAGAGAAGTAGCAGTAACAACCGGTTTACAATAAAACATGCGGAAAACACTATCATTTGACCAATCTGCTGATCTTAGAATGTCCTCTAAACGAGATCCTGCCCAAAAGGCTTTGGAGGCCATGGCACCCCTGGCAGAATGGGCTCCGAAAACGGAGACGTCAATGCCCGCAAGGGACATGATCCATCGGACCCACCGAGCTAAAGTGGCAGAGGAAACAGGACGATGGGGCTTACGGAAAGAAATGAGGAGTTGGGAATGAGAGGACGTTCTGAGATCAGCTGTTTTTTGTTCATATGCTTTGAGACATTGACCTACACATAGTTTGGGACGGGAAGGAAAATAGGGGTAGAAAACAGTGTTCAAATTTGTTTTGGTACGTTTGTGAACTTGAAATAAAACACCTGTAGGAGAAAATTGGCGAGAGGAAACATCCAGAGCCTTAACATCTGACACACGTTTGATGGAAATTAGACATAATAACATGGTAAGTTTAGCAGAGAGCATTTTTAGAGAGAGAGCAGAATTGTCTGGCCAATCAGAAAACAATTGAAGTACCAAGTTGACATCCCATAAACTAGAATACTTAGCCAAAGGAGGTTTGGAAAATCGCACTCCACGAAGTAGACGGCAGATGAGGGGATGAACTCCGACAGGTTTTCCCTCGATAGGACAATGATTGAGGGAAATAGCTGATCTATACAGATTGATCGTTCTATACGACTTGCCTGCACTGGCTTCAGAAGCCAGGAAATTAACTACAAAATTTAAAGGGGCTGAAAGGGGATCGATATGTCTTTCCAGACACCAGCTTGACCATAAAGACCAAGCGGACTTGTAGGCTTTGGAAGAACCTGGAGCCCAGGCTTTACTGATGAAGAGAGAAGCCTCTTGTGAAATGAGGAGGTCAGGAGGGACAGGCTGGAGACCTTCCAGGCAGACAGGACCAGGGAATTGTTGAGGATGAGGTCGTGCGGATGACCTAATGGATTCAGAAGCAGGTCGTCGGAAAGAGGAAGAAGAACTGGGAAGTCGACTGTCATCTCCAGAAGAGATGGGAACCAAATCTGTGACTGCCAAAAGGGAACTATGAGGACGAGGGAGGTCATTTGGCGACGAACCTGGGAAAGTACTCTGTTGATCATGAGAAAAGGAGGAAAGGCATAATTGAGGTGGAGGGACCAATCTTGAAGAAAAGCATCCGTTGCCGAAGCTAGAGGATCTGGACGCCAACTGAAGAACAAAGGTAATTGGGCGTTGAGGCGAGAAGCAAAGAGATCGATGTGAAAAGGACCCCATTTTTGAGACAGAGATTGGAAGACGGATGGAAGCAGCTTCCAATCGCTGGAGTCTCGGAGGTAACGAGAATGCCAGTCTGCTACGGAGTTTAGATCTCCCGGAAGATACTCTGCCTGGAGAGAAAGTTTGTTTGTCAGACAAAATTCCCAAAGACTCTTTGCAAGGTCCGCTAGGGGCCTGGATTTTGTGCCACCGAGATGGTTTATGTAGCGGACCGCAGAAACATTGTCCATACGAAGGAGGATGGAACAGCGTACTCTGTTTTTTGTGAGACTCTGTATTGCAAAGGAGCCTGCCAGCATCTCTAAACAATTGATGTGCAATTTCGACTCCACGAGAGACCATGTACCGCCAGTCGATATTGGACCACAGCGGGCGCCCCAACCCGACAGGCTTGCATCGGATTCTAACACAAGATCTGGGGCCGAAGCGAAGATCGCTCGACCGTTCCAAGCATCTAAATGGTCTATCCACCATTGAAGTTCGTCGCGCGATTCGTGATCTAAAGCGATGAGATCGGAGTAGGCTAAACCCTGCCGGAGATGACGGATTTTTAGGCGTTGTAGGGCGCGATAGTGAAGAGGCCCTGGAAAAATAGCCTGGATGGAGGCGGAGAGGAGACCTACAATTCGAGCTAGAGATCTGAGGGAGATCAGAGAGGATTGAAGGACCTGAGAAATTTCTGTCTTTATGGCCGAAATCTTTTTCTGAGGGAGAAGAAGAGATGACGTGGAGGCATCCACTAGAAAGCCCAGAAATTCCATGTTCTGAGATGGAATGAGAGAAGATTTCTCGGTGTTGAGAAGGAAACCCAGCTCCAGAAGGAGCGACTGAGTCGTGTTCAGTTCTAACAACAGCTTCTGTTTGTCTCCATTCATCAAAAGAATGTCGTCTAGGTAGATGAGAAGCCTGATCCCGAGGGAACGTAGATAGGCCACCACTGGTTTCATTATCTTTGTAAAGCACCATGGTGCTGAGGAAAGGCCGAACGGAAGGGAGCAAAACCGGTAAGAGACGCCTAACCATTGAAATTGAAGAAACTTGGAATGAGAAGGGTGAATGGGAACGGTTAGATAAGCGTCTTGTAAGTCCAATCTGACCATCCAATCGTTGGGGCGGAGAGTATCCCGCAAATGAATGATGGTTTCCATTTTGAAGTGGCGATACACCACGAACTGATTGAACGTTTTTAGATTTATAACAGGACGCATTCTCTTGTTTTTCTTTCGGACAAGGAAAAGGGTACTGAGAAAACCTGAGGGATCTAAGGGAGCTTTTAGAATGGCCTGTTTTTGGAGGAGATTTTGAATCTCTGCAGAAATGAGAAGAGACATGTCGTGGGAGAAGACTAAAGGAGGGGGAAAAACTGTCTGGAAAGGATTTGCGTAAAGCTCTATAAGATAACCTTGGATTGTATTTAAGACCCATGGGTCCGCCGTAAGGGTGCGCCATTTTTGGATGAATAGTTTTAAACGACCCCCTACAGGGGGAAGACCTACCTTGTTGGGTGGAGTTGTTGTGACGGAAATTCCTTTGGCCGCGACCTCTGTATCCACGACCTCGTTGTGGGTAAAATTGAGGTTTGTAGTCCTGGTAGCCTGAATTGAAGGAGCCTCTGGAGCCTTGATTGGGATAGGGACGGCCGGAAGAGCGACCCCTGCCTCTGCCGGCCCGTCCAAAAACCCGAGGGAGAAGACTTTTTAATAGACTGTTGAGCTTTGTCTAGAGAGGCGAAGATCGAGACGAATTTGCTGAGATCTTTGATGAGGGAGTCTCCAAACAAAAGACCATCCGCCTTAATACCAGGATCTAACGGAGCTAGGTTAGCTAGTTTAGGATCTAGCTTGATGAGAAGGCCTTTACGGCGTTCGTGAGTGATCGCGGCGTTGGCATTACCAAGCAAACAGAAGGCTCGTTGGACCCATAAGGAAATATCTTCGGCGCTGAGATCATGACCGTCCAAGCGGGCAGCTTCTGCCAAATCGAAATGCGAGCCAAAGGACCCACGATATCCAGAACTTTGTCCTGGCAGGTAGACCAAGCCTTATCGACCCCTTTACGGGGATCCTTGCCAAATTTTGAGAAAAAGGTGAGAAGGGGCTGGTCTATGGAAGGAGCCACAGTGATGTTAGAGGGTAAAGAAGGCTTAGGGCATTCGGACTTCAACTTAGCCCGGGCAGATTTGTCCAAGGGAAGGCGGAGCCTAGCCAAGATGTAATCGCCCACATGGGAGGCTGGAAACCACTCCGTGGAATTGGGATGACGAAGGTTGGAAGGATCAAACATAGGGACACCCTCTGAGTCCAGAACAGGAGAAAAGGCAAAAGAGTCGGATTTTGACTTCTTGGAGGGCGGGGAAGAAGGGTCAGGAATATCAAACATATCAAGCAAATCATCAGTTGCGTCACCCATGTCATCGTCTGTGTCTAGAATAGTGGAAATTACCAATTTTTTGGGTACCTCTGTGTGCTTGACCTTAGCTTTTTTCTTTCCGTTAACAGAAGACAACCCCTCCTTAGAAGGAGGCCTGGGAGGAACAGAGTCCTCAGTCTGGAGCGAGGAAACCTCGCCACTCAAGCGTGACGCACTTTTGGTAGTATTAGAGGACACTGAGGTTACCAATTTCCTTTTTCTGCTATCCCCCGCAGAATGGGCCAATGCTTTAGACAACAGACTGAGCATAGAATTCTCCATGCCTTTAGAAAGGCGCTTCATTGAAGCCTCAACAGCATTCTCTACAGAATTGTTAATGAAGGTATTTAAATCTGATTTAAAGGCTAAGCCTTCATCATTATTCATCTCAGAGCTTGGTGAACTGTCCAATTCCATTGTACACGAGGAAAAGAAGCTTTCAGGTAAGCAAGGGTTAAAACTTGAGGGAGTCGAAAAGAGCAGAACTAGGCAGAAAACCACTCCCCTAGAAGGCGGAGTCAAACCGGAGCGCAGGACGAGGCTCCAGAAGCGTGTAGGTCGAGGGAGCAGACGCGCCGAGGAGTCTCTGGGAGCGTTTCGCGCTAAGCTGCACACGCGCTACAAAGTGCGCACCACTAACGGGATGAAAGGCGAAGCCGTCGCGCGCCGCTGGACCGAACGGTCGAAGCGCTCGCGCGGGTCAGGGAACGAGGGAGAAAAGCGTAACAGCGCAAATAAACAGAGGCAGAAGCGGTAAGCAGAACAATACCTTAACAGCGCTGTATGTTAAAATTAAAACACATTAATATTACACTAAATATCATGCATAATACGGAGCAATGAAGAGAAGGCACTTATCTGACTGCGAGCAGCAAGAAAAGAGGGCTATTCGCAGTCAGATTGTGACGTGGTTTCGGAGTGCTGACTGCTCATTGGTTACATGTTTTGTTCTTTATTGTTCCCATTGACCTATGCCCCTTAGGCCCTCTGGGAACTGTAGTTTTCACTTTTCTTGGCTGCTGTTATAATAAAGCAAGAAAAAAATAAGCATAATAGGAGCCTCCGGTCTTGCCATAAAATTAGTATTTTAAGTATGTACTGATGAGGGGAGAAAACACTGGCTTTAGTTGATTTTCCCTATTTTTGTACTAGCTGAGACATTAAAATACTGGTCATGTTGGTTTAAAAAACATCGAGAGGGGAACACTACCTGGTCTCTCTCAGCAAACCGCAATTGAGCGGTGTGTGTGTTAGGGGTAGAGGTGGGCGAGCCAACAAATTAATAGAGATCGCCAAGCTAAAGGTCGGGCTTAGCTCTTAGACCAAGGATCCGGCTTGGCTCTTAGAGCCCGTGCACGTGCTGAGCCCTGAAAATGTTTCCTATGTAAATCCTACAACAAACATCACGTAAAATATGATAAAGTCTTCAAAATTCAAAAAAGTGTTATTTCTTTAACACGTGGAAGCTTTGACATTAATATGTCACATTATAGCGCTGCACTGAGAAGTACTTATTTAAAAGTGATAGTTTTTAAACATGAACTTACAGTCATTCCTGCCCCAGTCCTCACACTGGTGACAGTGCCATTAGTGAACCAAGAGGGAAGAGAGTTGTCATGTGGACCCTATATGTGGCCCAGATTATTATAGAGCAAAATCAGTCTATTAAATGAAACACAATAGTTTTTTGTATAGTTTGTGTTCTGATTCACATATTTGAACAATGGTTTGTGCGCACATATGAAGAAAAACAAGTTTTGTTGAAATAAAATATTTGCAGAAGGTCAACCAATTTAAATGGGGAATCTGCAATTTATTCAGGTTTTATGGTTTCACTTTGTACAAATCAGTCACCAAACAGCTATCTATATGTCTCTCCTGTTAATGTTAATGCTTTGTTTTTACCACTTTGTGCAGTTTTCTGCAGTTTTTATATAGTGCAAACGCCACCTGGAGGTATTAAAGTGCTTTACCTGAACACCACATTACACAAGGTCACATTGATTTCTTTAGGGCACCGTAGATTTGCTCAGAATCACAGGATGTTGAATCGACGCCGAGACTCGAACCTGGCAGGTTCAGTTCCAAAGTTGGAAGCTTTGGCAGTAATGCCACATACTGGGTAGATTGAGGGTGGCAGGCAGAAGGTACATGAAAGCTCGGCTCGTTAGGGGCTCGAAGTTCCAACAGGACCTTGAGCTAAGCCAGAGCCAGGCTTCAGGCTCAAGCCTGGCTCGAGCTTTCAGTGGGTCTCCCATCTCTAGTTGGGAGAGTGGGGACAGAGGTTTACCTGCCAATGATGAAGCAGGTACAGTGACAGGGCCCAGGCCTGTGAACGGCCTTCTGCACCTCAATTATGATCTGAGTGTTTATATATTTAGTTTGTGTAATATGTGCACAGTAATATAGTGTAGGATGGGGTATTCATTATACTATTCAGACAGTGGCAGTGCATGTCTCCTCGGATCCTAAATGCCCCCCATTACCTAAGAATTAATGTTGAATTACAATGCCTAATAGAGTATGGGCCTGATTCACAAAGGTGAACTTACACTTTTGTGTAAGTTTACTATTTTTTTTGTATTCAGGAACTACAATTTTCTTTTTACTAACAGTAATTTTACGACACCGGGGATGCCGCAGTCGGGGATGGAGAGCTCCCCACATAAAAAGATAGGACAGGCCCATCTTTTTGTGTGCAGAGTCTCTGCCACGATATGCGGATTCTCCGTAGTCGTAAAATTACTATTAGTAAAATGAAACTTGTAGTTTATGAAATTCCAAAAAATTGTAAGCTTACACAAAAGTGTAAGCTTACCTTTGTGAATCAGGTGCTAAGTGTGTCAGTCTGTTTTCTGCCAGATGCTGTAGTAAAATAAATAACCCTGTTATCTCAAGTAAGATATTGGGTTGGTCTAAATTTATTCTCACCAGTGTGGCAGAGTTATTAATGTGCTCAAAAGGTGTACAAATATTGTACTCCAAACACAATGCGCACAACTCAAGACCCTTAGGGTTCTAACAAACGTGAACAGAATTCTTTACAAAAGTCAATAAATTGAATCAAGTATTTATTATGCTTTATATGAAGTCATGATTTTCATTTTTTATTTTTTACTGAGCTTCCATTAAAAGCGTGTTGCTCTTGATAGTTAATACATACACCAACAAAATACTATAATACACAATGTTAACTCACATTGTTTCTGCAGGTTTAATTTTTTAAGAAGAATTCATGCTTCATTCCCAATGCAATTCGGGTTATGAGCCCTTCTTCAGGGGGACTGTAAAGATAATAGATGAAAGTACGTAATATTAGCTCTATGGCCATTCAGGAACAAATCAATGTACAGGTTAACCACAAAATACATGACCGTGGTTTGAGAGGTATGCCAGCTCATGTTCAAAGCTCGCTTAAAAGTGCTCATGCAAATATGAATGATCAAGTGCAACCAAGAAACCAATGTGCTCCCAACTGAAACCCGACTGCAATGTGAAACAACCCAACACGATGCCAGTGATAAGTGGCAAACTATAAAACTTGCGCGGAGCTTGTGTATATTAAAGAACATGCAAAAAATCACAACTTCGCAAACACCAGGAAACCAATGCCTCACCACCTTGTGTGCCTACTTGCTCGATACATAGCACATACCGGAATGCTACAAGTATATCACTTGTCTTAAGTATGTACTTCTCTGTGCGCGGAATGCTATGAAAAGACAGAATAATCCATCAGTCAAAATACGAGTAATCCATCAGTAAAAATGCGAGTGCTGAAGGCTGGTCATAATGACTCATGCTCTACCCATCGATACTTACTAGAGAAACGGCGTGTTAAGAACAGCCGCTTCTATGTTCGTCTCCAAGTTACCTACGGACCGTCTACTCAAGATCTGTGAAAAACATGCAGAACTCAATAATCTGTCCCCTCGCTCAATAATATCCCGAAACTTCGCTATTGCCAATAAAGTTTACCTCCCCTCCGTATCTTCTGATGAATCAAACAGCTACCCTGGCACTTTCCCCGTCGCAGCCGGCAAAACCGTTTACGGCGTACGATCGCGTCTTAAATTACTATTAGTAAAATGAAACTTGTAGTTTATGAATACCAAAAAAATTGTAAACTTACACAAAAGTGTAAGCTTACCTTTGTGAATCAGATGCCAAGTGTGCCTGTCTGTTTTCTGCCAGATGCTGTAGTAAAATAAATAACCCTGTTATCTCAAGTAAAATATTGGGTTGGGCTGAATTTATTCTCACCAGTGTGGTAGAGTTATTAATGTGAGCATATCATATTCTGATATCTTGTTACAGTGCGTTTCATATTTCCAGATTATACTTAGGGCCACTGGAATTATCCAATTATGTGGCTGGTGTTTTCCACAAAGTTATGCACTTGCCGCATTTGCCACATAATATATAATCTGCAGATTAAAAAAAATATTTCTTGCTCAAAGGGATCAAAAGTTACTATAAAATGCTGCACCACATATTGCAGTGCAGTTGAAGACCCTTTGCAAAGGTTGACAGGTCACCTTTCAGTTGCTTATTGCAATACTTGTGTGTTAAACGTGTACTAATGAGTTGCAACCTAAGCCCAGACATTGTTAACAAGTGTAAAGAAAATGACAAAAAAAGAAGTAATACTATCACAAAATGTCGCTGCATTACAATCATAAATTGCATTTTCTTGCTGCATAATTTAGTCAACTGTGCAGCATAATTTTGTCCTGTCCTACCTACCGCATAAATTCAGTGGAGCTGTTTATAGTGATACTCTTTGTCTAACCACATCTACTTGCAATGCTGCTAATCATAATTCAGTTCAATAAAGGACTACCACAGGTTTTGCAATGAAGCATGATATACACACGATGGCATTAATGCTAATTATCTAGACATACCTCAGAACTAAATAACCCACACCAAGAACCTTCGGATCGTCATCGACTGCAAACTCAACATCACAGCCCAAGTCAACACCATCATTGCCTTATGCTTCCACATAATGAAGATGCTGAGGAAGATTTTCAAATCACTCCCAGTCAACACCTGGAAAATCATCACCCACACTCTTGCCACCACCAAACCAGACTACAAGAATGTCCTCTAAGCCGGGATCAACAAGCATCTCATCAGGAGGCTTCAGAACATCCAGAACTCTGCAGCCAGAATCACTTTCAACCTCCCACAACACTCACGCATCTCACCTCACCTCAAGGAGCTACACTGGCTACCCATAAACAAATGAGCACATTTCAAACTCCTCACCCAAACCTTCAAAGCACTCTGGTCCAGCATAATTCAACTATACCATCTGCTTTCACAAAACTTCCAGACACCTCAGCTTGGCAGGGCTCCTATTTGTACACATCCCACGCATACGGAAAACCAAATCTGGTGATTGAGCTTTCTCATATATCACTTCTAAAGAGTGAAATGAGGTGCCGTTTCACAGCCAAGTCTCCTTCTCACTTCTTGAATTCCACAAGAAGCTGAAGACCTGCCTTTTCAAGTCATCATATTAGGCACTAGGCTTGGCTAATCTCACACCTGCTCAGCGCCAGGATACCCTCCTGGGTGAGAGTGCGCTTTACAAATCAAAATAACATGTCATGACCTGACCATAGAGAAGCAAATGCAATTTATGGAGCATTCAATTCAGACTGGTAGAAAACTCGTACATGACTGGAGTATTCTGTTAGTCTGGATGATTGATTTTGTTTCCCATGCATCACTGACCCTGCATCCCTAATATGGGACGGGCTCAGAGGCATAGTGATTCCCTCATTTGCGTGGAGTCACGCCCCATGTAAATGAGGGAATGCCCTCTGAATATAGCGCTGGCTATACTTGTGTGCCAGCGCTATCAGTATTACAGAAGGGGCTGCACAAGCATCTGCAGCCCCTTCTGTAACTGGGGCACTTTGTGTAATACGGCCCCAGAAGGTTACTTGTTTGACTGCAATTACGGGTTATACATTTGTCAGGCATGAAAACTGCTCTTTGTAGTCAACAATACTACTTTCTTTTTTCCAAATGTGTTGTTGTTTTTAAACTTTTTTCAATGAAAGTACAATGCAAAAGAATGAAGTGACAATAAAACGTTACAAAGTTCACAGTATGTAAAGAAATGGGTGTTGGTCAAATTGCAAGGAGTAAGTAGCCAGTCTTCCTAGTGCGAAATGTCAAGACGTAGGTGTGGTAACAGGGACCTCCTTAATCTTGAACTACTATTACAATCTGCGTGGAATCGTGGTGCTTGTGTTGAAACCTGGCCTGCTGGAAATTATAAGGGTTGGGGCTGATGAGAAAAGACATCAGCTCTTACTCTCAAATAACTCTCTACATGCACTGTATGCCTGTTTGAAAGAAGATATGATGTAAATCTAGGGCTTGTATGCTACCTCCAGAATTGACAAAATTGGGCCCATATTGGCCCAACCGAACGTGCCTTTGGCCCATCCAGATGAAATGTCCTGGAACCGGGCCTGCTTTGGCTGCTGCGGTAAGGGTGCTCTCACACCGACCAAACTCTTGACTGTGCTTTTTACTTGGTATACAAAAGTGGGTGCGCTTCTTTCTTTTGTCGCCCTTCGTAGTGTGCCTTTTCCTCCACTTGTGGGCAGCTGATCATTTACGGGCACAGAGGGTGTAGAGAAGATGCATTCAGACCAGAGGGATGTCCTTGTAGTCAGCCGGATCGCTGACTGAGAGTCACAGTACTCTGGTTGCTGGAAACGAGTAGCATTAGTATTTGACTTTTGAATTCCTTTTGTACCTTGACATTGCTTTCCGGAGTGCTGTGAGTAAACAGTGTGACTGATTTTGGGAGGATATTGTCTAAATCTTCAGCACGCTACGGTGAAAAATAGCATGGTGGATCTTCGCGCAATAAACAGTCCACGCTGATGGTTAAGCGTAAAAGGCCATTTATTAGGACCAGGCTGCACAACATATCAATAAACAATAACATCAAATAACCAATAACCAACCCCCCAACATCAAACTCTTCATCCATTCACTCCCTTCACCCACTCCGAACTCACCTCTCATTCCACTCCATGCCCCATTCCGTTCTTCATCCATTTCTTCACTTCTCTTCTAGCATCCTCCCCTGTATCACCAGGCATTACACTCATGCCTCCCCCCCCCCATCATTCACTCTTCCCACCCCCCGAGGGATGGGTACGCCCGCCAGAGACTCTCCCACCCTTCCCAAGTACCGCCAACCAGGGAACCCCCTTTAGGGCGGTTACCTGCCCCCCCCCACCCCCGGGACATACTGTGCATCTTTCGCCCTCCTACTCAAGCAACCCTCTTGCACCAAATAGCCTCATTCCACAACTTGCTGACCACATCCCTCATCTCCATCATATAATACGCATTTCCCAGTCGCGAAAGATGCACACCGTCATCCCTGAACAAGAGCGGTTCCTCCAGTTGCAGTCCTGTATGAGCGATCACTTTAATGTCCTTCTCCCCACAAAAAACCCTCCTCGCTCTGTTAAGTTTCCTTCGAGCTTTCTCAACAGCCCCATGTTTCAGTGCCCCTCTCCATACTCTCCGGGGAACAAATTCTGTCCAAGCAATGCAGGTCCCGTCCATTCTTTGTTTCATGACCTCCAAGTCTCTTTGCATCAGCTGTAAGAGCGCCAAACCCGACAGCCGAATCAGATCATTCTCACCCAAGTGCAATATTAACAAGTCCGGGCATCCTTTCTGGGAGACCATCTTCGCGAGCCAGGGCAATAGTGCCCCCATCGCATCCCCCCTTTTCCCCACCAATGCACCTCGTGATGGCTTCCTCTGAGTCCCAGGTTACGGCCGTACACCTGTTGCTCCGCATACTTGGAGGCCCAATGCACAAACGAGTGACCGACGATCCACGTGACCGTCTTGGCCCCCGGGCCACCCACGCAACCTACGGTGAGAAAAAAGCATTAGTGTCACCCTTCCGAAACCCCCATCTCCCCCCCCTCCAGTACTGCCCAGACCCAGATCCTTCATTTACGCACATAGCGCTTGCAGCACCTAGATTTCCATCGCCCAATCTGTCGAATCCTATCCCAGGACCAACCCAGACGCGCTGCCGCCACAATCCGGAAAGAGTGAGTCCCAAAACCTGCCGGATTCTGACCTAAACGTCTCAAGGCCATGCGCAACACCACCAACAGTTGTGCCGCTGTCACCCTTGCCCCAGACGCATGACAGAAAATCTCCCCTTGTGGATCCCGTGCCGCCTGGAGGAACCTCTGCCATTCAGCCACCAGGCACGCTCCCCCGCAACCACTCTCACTCAGCCACACCCATTTACCGTGCTCCAACTGATCAGTCTTGGACTGCCCCAACCAAATCCCCAAGCGAC
The DNA here is from genome assembly GCA_963921515.1 of Calotriton arnoldi. Lineage (NCBI taxonomy): Eukaryota > Metazoa > Chordata > Amphibia > Caudata > Salamandridae > Calotriton > Calotriton arnoldi. The sequence goes on along the minus strand of CAWUFW010001865.1, from coordinate 649,169 downwards.
CCGCATCCAAGCGAACCTCCTCATATCTCCTGCCACCCACCCCTCTTATCCCCAACAATTCAGACACCCTGAAAGCCCCAAAAAACATCCACACCATACAGAGGCGAAAAACCGTAACCTCAAAACCGTCGTAACAACAGAAAGGCAACGCCTCAACCAGCCTGACCAGCAATCCAAACGTAATTGCCTCCCTCAAAACCCCGTGTGTCCCCCTCCCTCCCCCTCTCCCTGCCCCAACCTCTGAGTACCCTGCCAATGATCACATCCTTTGTAGGATCAAACCCGAAAAACAAACTGCAATAAAAGGCCACACCAGCCAGCTTTCCTGCAATTGTCGCGGAAGACAAACCTTTGTCAATGCAATGTAAAACAAACTGTAACACTCCCTGTTCCATAGTTGAGCGGTCTCCCGTCGACGTCTCCCCACACCAGCCCATAAAGGATCCAAATTCCGCCCAGGCCAGTCTGTATGTTCGTCTCGTGGTATCAGCTATAGATTGCTCCGCCAGGCCTATCACCCTCACTCCCCCCAGGCCCAGATGCCGTCCGGCAGCGCGGTCTTGTACTGATCTGCTCCAGGTGCCAATTGCCGGAACCGCCGCCACTGCGAACGAGACAAAGCATCCGCAATGTCATTATTCGCCCCTGGGATATGCTTCGCTCGAAACACCACATTCAATCTCAGACATTTCAGCATAAAGCTCCTCAACAATCTCAGCACTCTCAAATCCCTCGCTCGCTGCCGGTTGACCAACTCGACCACAGTCATGTTATCAACATGAAACAGTACCGACCGATTCTGAAATTCAGAGCCCCACACCTCCAGCGCAACCAGCAGGGGAAAAAATTCAAGAAACGCAATGTTCCTCCCCTGTTTCACCCAATGAGCCGGCCAGTCCTCTGCGCACCACCTGCCATCCCAGAAGATCCCAAAACCCGCTGCATCAGAGTAAATTTGTACTTGCCAAACCATCTTTTCTTCCTCAAAGTCCAGTGACACCCCATTGAAATCAGTCAAGAAAGTCAGCTACGTTCTCAAATCCGCCCGGACCCCCATGGAGATCCGAACCCTGTGGTGAGGTAAGACTGCACTCGACATGACCATGCCGAGCCGTCTGCAGAACGTCCGTCCTGCCCTCATCACCCTGCATGCGAAGTTCAGGAAACCCAACAGTTGTTGCACAGCCCTCAACGCAATCCTCTTCTCCCCAATCGCCCACAAAAGGCCCGCCTGTATTTCTGCCACCTTCGCGTCAGGGAGTCGAGCTATCCATTGAATGGAGTCCAGTTCAATTCCCAAGAAAGTCAATCTACAGCTGGGCCCAGCCGTTTTCTCAGGCGCCAACGGAACTCCGAAACGCTGTGACATTTCCTGAAAATGCGACAGTGCCCTGCCACAATCTCCTGAATGCGCCTTTCCCACAAAGAGAAAGTCATCCAGGTAGTGAGAAACTTCCCGATGCCCGCTGATCTGCGTAAAAGCCCACTGCAAGAATGTGCTGAACATCTCAAAAAGCGCGCAGGAAATCGCACACCCCATGGGCAGTACCTTGTCCACGTAGATGGCCCCTGCGAAGTGCATTCCCAATAGAGAGATGTCCGCAGGGTGTATAGGCAGCAGGCGGAAGGCCGATTTCACATCACACTTCGCCATTTCCGCCCCCGGCCCACACATCCGCACTAGGCGGACCGCATCATTCACCGAGGCATAGAGCACCCTCGAGTCTGCTTCAGCGATGAAATCATTCACAGACTGCCCTTCCGGCCACGAGAGGTGATGAATCATTCGAAACTCACCCTGCTCCTTCTTAGGCACCACTCCCAGTGGGGAGATGATCAAGTTGTCTACCGGCCAGTCACCAAACGGGCCCGCTATCCTGCCTTCATCCACCTCTTTCTTCAGTTTAGCCGCTACCACCTCCGGCAACTCCTTGGCTGATTTCAGGTTGTCCGCCCAGCTCCTCTCTCTAGGGCCCTGATACCCCACCCGAAAACACTCCGTGAAACCCCACTGAATCTTCAACGCCGCCTCCCTGTCGGGGTAACGCGAGAGCCACGGGCCCATCGCCTCCACCTTAACTGGCGTAGGCGCCCTTCTGCCCAGTCTGTCCCCTCCCTTTCGTGGCCCTCCACTGTTCTGAAGGCGTGGCCAAGGTAAAGCACTGGGTAAGTGCATGTCGCCCTCCGCACTTGGAGCACTCATGTTTGAACTTGCAGGGATATCGAGAACAATATCCCCTGTTGTAACTCCAACACGCCCCTGTATTATCGCTACCTGGTTTGAAAGATGGCCCTGGCAGTAGTTCCCCCCGCCCCACCGTGGGCGGGACGCGGCGGAAAGGACCGATAGGTGACCGGCAAACCACTGGCCGTGTGAGTAGAGGCCGACGACTGTGTGGATGACATCCATTGCATCCACAGTTCCTGGTCCACCTCCCCCCACGGCTTATCAGGGTTCACACTAACCCTGGCCCGAAATTCCTCGTCATAACTTAGCCAGGCAAAGCCCCCAAAATGCATCTGGGCTTTTCTAATGATATCCATGTACTTGAGAAGTGCTATGGCCCGGTCGAGATGTTTCTCGCAATATATACTTGCGTAAATGAGAAAAGCGGATGTCCAGTTCTCCATGTTCACTGGGACCCTGGGTCGTCTCGACAGTTCCCATTCCTCCTCCTTAGAGCCCTTCTTCGCCTGTATCTCCCTGTGTAATAACTTAAACACGTCCACATATTCGTGTTTCCAGATTCTGTTCCTAGTTTTCTCCGACAAATGCGACCCCAGTGGCATCGCCAACCCCATATACAGCAGTTTTTTGGGATGTTTGTCCTCGCCCTTACCCCCTTTGTCATCTGACCCGTCCGTCTTGTCCGTCTGTACTTCCGCCACTGCCACCTTCTTGCACACCCCGGACTCCTTGGCCCCCCCTACTGCTCCACCCTGTTGTGACCCTACCGGATCCCTCACAGACCCTTCCCCAGCACCCACCGACCGGCTGGCTTTCTTCCGCCCCCCTTTAGGACCCCCGTCCCAAGCCGCCCACCATGCCCCCTCACCTTGCAAGGCCGTCTGGGTCTCTCCCGCCTTTCCTCTGGTGCTGCCCGCTTTGATTGTCTCCACTTTCGCCTTGGTCTTTGTTGGTTTCGCTACCTGCAAAACACCAATCCTGCTGTTGCTCTTCGCCCCTAACGTCCTGCCTTCGTCATCCCTCACCTCCCCGTCTTCCAGCTCATCACTCTCGGAGTCATAATCCAAATTCACCACAGGCTCCACGTCAACAGGCGCCCACAACACTTCTCTCACATCTCTTTTCACTCCTTTATTCGCTTTCGCACTCGTGCCACTGCCACCTGTCACACACGACGCCGTTGCCCACTCCCGCGACGGAGGGAAGGCCGCCGCGGACCCCCCTACTGCTTCAGGCCAGCGTCCAGAGGCCGTCTTGCGCCCCGCCGTGCCACCCCTCGCTCTGCCCACCTCCGCCGGCTTGGATCCCCCCCTGCCCCCCAGGTCGCTCCAACCTGGGCGGGCCCCGGCACCATTGGGCCTCAAAGCCGTCCTGGCTGTCCCTAAACTGGACTGTGGCCCCCCAACATCCCCTGCCCAGTCCCACTGGCCCCTGACTCCCCCATCTCTCACCTCCCGCTCCGCCCACATCTCTTCCTCAGAGGTTGGCGTGGGAGGCCCCACTGCCACCTTGTCCCAGACCTCCCCACCCCTGGCCGCACACATCTCCGCCCAGCGCGCCTCTGTCTCCTGGACCAGGAGGCGCTGCTCTCTGATTCTACCCGCCACTGGCATGGCCTCCCACCGTGGGAGATGGGGGGGGGCAATACCCCCGGGCCCCTCCACCCTGCCTAGGACCCCAGGGCCCCACCTCGCTAACACACTGCCTGGGGGCCCCCTCGCCCCCCACCCGCACAGGAATCCCTGGGCAAGAGCAGCACCCCCCTTTGGGGCAGGGGTGGTCCCACGAGAACTCTGGGAGAGGTCAATTGGGGCGTCCTCCCATTGTCCTTCATCCCCTACCACTTCAGCTGGACCAACTGCCAGCACCTGCTGCAGCTCCACTCCCCCTGCAGGCCCAGCCCCCAACCCGGGACCTCCCCCCAGCATCTCCGGCTCTCCCACCACACCCGGCTCTGGTAGGCCCCCCCCTCCCCCACCACCGCATCAGGCCTGGCACACGTCCCCAGCAAGCCTCCCGCCATCCCTACAGCCCCCACGGGCCTCCCAACACTTCCGCGACGGGACCCAAGTGCGGAGGCAGGCTCTTACGCCGCCCCCGCGTGCCGCAGGCTCATCTTTCACCCCGCCCCGCCCCCTTCCCGACACACGCTTCCCGATCTGTGGTGGCTCATCCATGCAAGCCACCACCGCCGCAGTCACCCCTGCAGAGGCTGCGCGCGGAGCCCGCGACAGCCCCACCCACGCCTCCTCCAATACGCCAAGCCGGAGGAGATCCTCCCGGCCGGCGCGGCCCAATAACCGCAGGGCTTCCCTCACCTGTTCCGCCGTCACCGCTGCCATTTCGCGCCGCCCACACGCTCACGCCGATCGCCGACACCCAAAGCCACCGACCAGTGGCTCCGCAACCGCCGCCTGAAAGGTCCTCAACACACCTCACTAGGCCCTAAACTTAACCCCCTTCTTAACTGGGCCCTCCCGACAGTGCCAGAATGCAGGAAGAGGAACTCACCTTCCTCCCCTGCATTCTTATACCCACCCCCCAAACCCCACCCCCTGACCTCAGCCTGGCCCTCCTGCGCGAAAGAACCCGGGGGAAGACTAGTCTGCGACTCTGCTTCCCCCGGGGCCCGACAATGGAGGTGATATGATTAACTTTTTGCAGTATGGTGTACTAGCGTTGCGGGCCAGTGGATAAGAAATTACTTTCTTACGCGCACTTTGTTGGAAAATAAGCGCTACTATTGGAATGGAGTAATTCTTAGATGTGGCCTAACGGCTAGAGCGGTCGCGTTGAAGCTATTGAACCAGGTTCGAGTCTCAGCAGGGGCACTCAACATCCTGTGATTCTGGGCAAATCACTTAATCTCCTCGTGCCTAACAAAATGAATGTGTCCGTCTGTAAAGCAACTGATGCTAATGTAAAGCGCTATATAAAACTCCGATTTTGGCATATGTTGCCCGTTTAACAGGGGTTCCTCATAGAGTGTTGGGTTGCTGGCTCTCCCTCTGTGATGCAAGACATTTGCTCCTCTATGGTGAGTAATAAAACTTGTTCTTCCAACATTGCATTTCTAAAGAAAAACTGTTAAGGTATATAAGTAGGATGGAATACTAATGTTTTACACATTTGCATCACCTCAGAAAAGAATCATTAGGAGTATCTTGGACAGGAACATTCATATTCACTACTCTCTTATAACCAGGCTGGGCTTTTACTTTACAGGTATTTGCACATGTAAGGTTATGCATATTTGTGTTGGGACAAGACGTAAGAACGCTTATGGTGTCTTTTTCTTTCGAGGTCTCCATCCCAGCTGTTCCCACCCCTTTCCCTTCCCTCGCTTGATCACCTCAATATTCTGTGCTTTTACAGCATTCGGAATTGAGGCTGTCGAGAGGTGGACCCTATTGAGCAATAAACTGATCCTGAGGAATTTGTTGGGCTGACACTCAGTAGAATATCTGAAAATGCAAATACAACACTATCGAAAGGGCTCTTCAAAGGCAGACTGGTCAAAGTTTGGTTCTCTATCTGCTGTCAGACTCTAGGTGTTTAAATGTATTTGCAATACAACAAGCTTATACACCAAACCTTTCATCTGCACACCGCGCTCCTTGAGCTACAGAATGCAACTGACGGCGGCCACATCTGTAAAATACTGCAATTGGGAGGCCTTGCATAGAAAGAGCATGTTTTTCTGTATTATGCATTATTTCAAATCCTGTGTCCCAGCAGCAATCTTTTCAGAGAGAGAATACAATTATCAGTGTATATAACTAAGATATGGAGTCAATCAGCTTGCATTAACATATAGCATCAATCAGCACATTTTAAGTCACAAAGGGCCCGATTATGAGTTTAATGGTGCAGTGATGGGTCCGCCCTGAGGCCGAACCACCAAACCCGTGGTCGGGCCGTCCGCCAGATTACGAGTTAAACTCGTGTCTGGCAGGCTTTTTTTGGCGTTCCCACGGCAGTGCCTTTAAAAATAGGCACCGCAATGGGAACGCCAAAAACAGTTCCTGCACGCCATGGACTCGAAAGTCCATGCCATGCAGGAACTGGTGTGCATGCACACAAGGGGGCACATGTTTTGCCCCCCTATGTGCATCCACCGGGCGTAGGGTCCCCTTTGTTTCCTCTCCACCAGGGTTTTCATGGAGCAGGAACTGCCATGAAAGCCCTGACGGAGAGGAAACCACAGCGGTCCGTCAAGCTTATTGCGGCCTCTAGACCACCGCACCACCTCAAGGGAACGGCAGTTTCCTGTGCAGTGGCCCCATGGCCGTCCAACCGCCTGAGTCGTAATCGGGTGGTCAGGAGACCGCCACCATGGCACCTTCATAAGTCTGTCAGTCCTCGGGCTGCCAGACTCGTAATCAGGGTAAAGTGGGCAGGTTAGTGAAGAAACCATCTCCTTAGCATTAGTGCAGATGAAAGAGGATGGCATAAGGCAGGAATTTGAAACGTCCTTTCTGTTATTCCATACTACTCCCTTCAAGGCACAAGGCCTGATACCAACCACCCAGGATTCATTTAAAAGGCTGATACGAAAGCTGCGGCGAAAGGCTGCGTGTGGGCTTTGTGTGGTATCCTGAAAAATAGCCATCCTATTATTGTGTGCTGGTTGCAGGCACCGTATCTGTTTGATTCTATGCATTGATCTGCCTATACACCGAAAGGTTTCATTTTGCTGAGGTGGTGCAATGCTCATACTCTCCGAAGTCTTAAACTTGGAAGAACACTGTTTATGTTCAAAGATGGCAACCCAACCAAAGGTCAGCAGCCAGCTTGCTCTCGCAGCCTAAGCTAAAAAAACAAGCATTTGCAATGCAATAGGTCTCGCATTTACGAGGGTTTCAGCTATTGGCATTGTAAATGACAATGCCTTTATTTATGTGTTGGTTTTTAAAACAGATAAAAGGCATTGTCATTTACAATGCCAATAGCTTAAACTCTCGCAAATGCGAGATCTATTGCATGACAAATGCTTGCTATTTTAAAGTTGTAGGTACATAGAAGCAACTAGGAAAATAGATTTGGGGTTTGGCCAGAGGATGAGCCAGCTGATTTCGTGGACATTTTACTGCAGAACTTTCAATCAACAAACTAAAAAGACCATCCAACATTGAGAAGTAAAAAACAGTTGTTTGTATGGAGTGGTGCATTTCTAACACTCACTGAGAATAGGCAATGTAGAATGTAGATGTGCTTGATGTATGTGGACGGTTTTGAAATAAATTGTGACATTATTTATTGAATGACTCCTTTAACCATAAGAGTCAGCGCAGCATTTCATGTATGGAGAGGAGAAAAATTATCTGATCTAATTAAATAACTGTACTCATTCATTAAAACTTCGCTTGCAAAGAGACAAGTCCGTTTGTGGGTTGGGATGCAAGGCGGCAAGGTGTTTCATTTAATTTTAACGCTCACTGCTGCAACATGCAGTGTTCTGCAAGTAACACCTGTTAGGTAGAGAGCATAGCTTTTCTTTCAAGCTCTTTTCTGCTTCATTTATATCCCTTCATGCCTCCTCAAATACAAACACAAAAACATGCTAAACTATTCTGTTACCATATTTCTGTTTGGAAACAGCCTGAGAAAAGAAGCAATTAAGTTGCCTGGCGGTTTGAAATGTGCGTCTGTCAGACGTGTTTACACACGGGCGTGATGTCAGAAAATTAGTATTCATGGGTGTGAAGACCAGAGTGTGTCGCCAAGTGTGAATATATGCATATTTAATCTGGGGCCGCCTTTCTTTTAGGGATATCTAGTCCTTCATTTCCAGCAGAGTAGTGACTTCAGAATGAAACTATGTTTATCATCGGCAACGTCTTTGTTACTTTTAAAAAAAAAAAATGGCTCAGATAGCATTTTTTCCCCAAGTTAGCCTGGGGGCTTCACACTACGCATGCGTGGAACTGGATAAGGGAACAACCCTTAGTTGATTCGAAAGGGAGTCTAAACAACTCAAACACATCATATGTTTGTGATAAGCTACTGACTGTTCTGTGTTAAAGTTATCTCCTTTTGTTTCAGTGAGGGGGTCAAAGGTCTTTGCAAAGATGTTTTGGTGGACTGAATACAAATCTGTTTGAAATGTCCCTAGGAATAAACAAGCATTGGAAATGCAATAGGTCTCGCCTTTGTTAAATTAAAGCAATTTGTTTTGTAAATGGTATCGTTTTTTAGTTTTGTATTTTTGTTTATTATGCGGGGTGTTGTATTTATATGGTACATTGATGCTTGATTCCATTGTTGTGTATCAACACCATACATGTGTGCGTAACTGCAATTTGAATGACTAAACTGCCTATAAATTAATGCCCACTTGCGCCGCAGCATGACGAAGATGATACGCACCTTGCCATTCGGAATCAAGCTACGAGTGTTTAACTCTTTTCAAGTGGCTGATCGAATCTGCCACTCAGCAGGCCCCTCCAGACACACGGACCTCACCCCGCCCCCATGACAGTGAGGTTGGGTGGCACAGCAAACAATCAGTGGCGCGGTTGAGCACAATGTGTGAATGCCTCCGAAAACACAATAAACCCCCGTGCCTCAAGAGCTCTCATCCACTGAACAGCTGCTCCGTAAGAGGATTTGTGAATGCTGAAAAGGACAATGACAGACTGCAAATGAAACGTGGAGCACCACACTTGCCCCTGTATTTACCTTTGGCAGGGGGAGAAGGAAGCGGGAAGAAACGATGTGCTTCACTCCCCTAGATCCGTAGCACGAGCAGGAGGCGGGGCACACGCGTACACGGAGGACACGGTTTCAGATTTATGTTCGATCTCGGAGCAGTGGTGAGGGCGGGCAAACACGGAGCAAGACTTAAGGAGACGGATAGTAAACAGAACCACGAGAGAGAGAGAGCAGGAAAGAGACAAGAGAGCGAAGCGGACCGCGCTTGTGCAACTAATTAAATAAATAAACAAGCGCGTCCCAAGCGGACCGCGCTTGTGCAATTTAGTAAATAAATAAATAAACAAGCGCGAAACGCATGCACTATGAAAAAAAAAAAAGAGCACAAGCCCCACGCGCCTTAAGCCTACACATGCAATCTTTAAAAAAAAAATCGCCACAAGCCCCACGCGCCTCGAGCCGAGAACAAATTAAGGTGAACGTGAACAATAGAAGGGAATGCATCCCACACGCAAGCGGCACGCATGCAATAGTAAAAAAAAAAGTGCCGAAAGTTAATATAAAACCCATTGTCTCCTGCCGCAAGTAAAACATCCAGTCCAGGTGGGCGTGGCCTAAAGTGGCCAGGATGGCAACCAGGAGGGGCTAGGGACACTGTGGTGCAATCAACAAACGATGTTTAACATAAACACTGATGACAAACGACGCTCGCCAATGAAAATTACAGGCGGAGCAGAGACACGAAGTCTAAAACCGTATTGATTCCAAGAGGCCCTCGCATGGCGAGAGCAGCGCATGCGCGCTGCTAACGCCAGGCGAGACCTAAAAAAGTTACTGGACTGCAGCGAAAACCCCGTTGTCTGCTCTGCAAATTGCCTGCTATTAGATGAACGGATGAAACATGAGAGCTTAATGACATATTGGTAAAGCAGAACCGGAGGAGGGGTTAACATGGCATGCAGCGACCGGTGGTGGTGTGGGGAGGGCACCCCACGGGGAGATTATCCAAAGCACGACACGAGCTGTACTGAAAAGACGCCCTAATTGGTAAAACGCCATACAAATGGTTGAAATCTGTAATATTTACAAGTGCAGATTACATTAGGTAACACGAATTGTGTGATTGTGTGTTTAATGTAAATATTGCCAAACGTGCCTTTGAAATGAACAATCTTGTTCTTGTTTATGTTGACGTTTTATACAACGGTATACACAGTTTCCTGAAGGTTACGTAAGAGGGTGGAATAAGTGATCCTGTTTACTTAAGAATATTTATATACACACGGGTTGAATTCATGAATAAAGAATCTTTGTTAAGTCACACGGCGTCCTCAATGAGGTATCCCAGCGCTGGTGCACATGCAGGTCTTCTCCGAATTACTCCCATTAAGTAGTAGAGCTTCTTAGTCGGTTTATTTACACTTTTTCTAACCTTTGCTTGGACTGCAGTAGTTCATTGTGATGAATCCGATGGATGATTCACGAATAGTGATTATGTAATTTTAGGTGTTTTTCCAGCGCTCTACAAGGTGGCTCCATCCATCTTTTGTTTTATTGCAAACAGTAATTGTAGTTGCTTTCATAGCTCTGGAGTCTTGCTGATCTGGTCACTGAGTTGTTGGGCGTGGGGCGCCGTCTTGTATGTAGGTGGGCTGGGCTTCCTGCTGAATTCAACGGATTGGAGACAGCGGTGCCAGACTCATGTTTTGTTTCAATATAGTGCTCGGCTGCATTCTCTGTTGCAAACAACTTCTTTTAAGGAGTTTGGCAAATGAGACACACTTTCCTGTGGACTGCGTTCTTGAACAGAATTAAATCTTTGAACGGAAATCCTCTGGGAAAGATTTTCAGATGAAAGACCGGTGCGCGTGATGTAGACGGCAGGGGTGCATACAGATCTGGAGTGCCGACCGATCCCATGATTGTAAATAAATCGCGGCCCTCACGCTTTAAACATTTTACGCTAAAGCGCGGTTGCCACAATTGTAACAAACGTAAATAAACAGAAAACAAATGGCTGCCAGGCGCTTTTTTTTCTATTTGTTTACTTTTGTTACAATCGCAGGACCAGTGCTTTAGCTTAAAATGTTTAAAGCTAAAGCGCGGGTGCCAGCATCATAACCAAAGTAAATAAATAGGAAAAACAAAAGGCATGCAATCGCAACGAACAAAAGGAAAGCGCAGCCGCCATCATTAGTGCTGAGGCATACTGCAGCTGGTTAAATAATAAAATAAAATAAAAAATAAAAGGAAACTTCAACAAGGCACAACGAAATTAAGCACACAAAGTAAACAGAACGAAAATTCAAACACGCACGACAAAATTAAGCAAGCAACAGAAATCTGCCCAAAAAATTCAACCACGCATGACAAAATTAAGCGAGCGACAAAAAAGAAAAAAGTTCCAACATGAATACTTCATCCCACTAAGAGCATGTTTACCGTAGTTAGGCAGTGCTGTATAGGTGTTCCCCACCCAAAAAAGGAGGAACTAACACATATATAAATCTATCAAGAGATTTTAGCAGACAAGTGAACGAACCAATAAAGTGCCAATAGGTGGAGTTTACTAATTATTGCATGTCTCGGAGAGACAGCGCATGCGCTGCCTAGTCTCGACCTAAAACTTCATGTGGAATGTTCAACATATACTATGTGGAAGATTGTACTGAACTTAAAGCGTCTTAACTTTGCAATTTGACTTTAAAAAACGGCAATTGTTGCCGAACATAGATCAACGTGTAACGTGTAATACAGAAGGACTTAAAAGACAATCCTCTCTTTAATGGACAGCAGTGCATTTCTCCAAAATATAGGGAATTTCGGTTAGATTTCTTAACGTCAAGCATTACCTGCGCTGGTTCATTCGGTACAAGTTGCAATTGTTTAATAGCGTAAATTGGCCTATCCAAATAAAGTGAATTCCTGTAATCTAGAGGGTGACAAACTAATGCTGGTATGACAGGAATATGAGCTTCTTTAGGTAGATCCGGCACAATCTTATTCGGAATTTGAAGCTGTCAAATGCAAGCTGTGACACTTTTCATCTGTCTGCCATTGGACAACCCAGCATCAGGCAGAACATACAGAGTCTTCCCTAAAGGTGCTAGGAAAGAGCTAGTGCTCCAATCTCTCCCCAGTTAATTCATGAGACCAGGATGGGGTAGACCAAGCACAAATGCTTCTTCCCCACCTTAGTTTTGTCTGAGTGGGTTTTAGCCAACAACCATCCATCCTAATTCACTGTCATGTCATGAATGTTAGAAGCTGCCAAGGTTTTTCCTCCAGGCCACCTCCCACCCTCCAATCTGAGCACATGGGTAACATCAACATATATGTAGAACTTGGAAATACGTGAGCAGATGAGGGTGGCTAGTGATTGATCATGTATGGAAAAACGCTGGGGCCAATAAAGACTGGAGGGTAACTCTGCAGCTAACGGCTTAAAATGAAGCGGTAAACAGGGAAATGCAACTACCTGAGTTCAGTGTTTCAAACAGAATTTATTCCAGACCAGAGGTGTATCTGCAATAAGCTTCCAAAAGATCTATCAGACCTGCCTATGACGGACACCAAAAGACCATCTGTGCCTGAAACGGGAAACCTATCTGAGGATGGTCAAGGATTGTTAAAGCGTATGTTCTCTCTGAGGTTATTTTGTCAATTACTTTCCATATAAACACTAACATAAAAACAGTTCTGAAGTTCATTGGGTCATCTGGATTCAAAGCGGGTGATCTCCGGCCTTTTCACTTGTTTCAGGGACCTTTCCATTTAATAGTCCTGGGCTAATGGTACATCCTACATACGATAGACTGCATGCCACTTAATGAAAGTCTAGGAAGGAAGGTCAAAGAGAGCTTGGAGAGTTTTAATGGAATATTGCCAGTATGCATTATTGCACATCTCTCAATGATATGGCCATATCGAGCTATGGCCTATTTGGATTGTGTATTTCCACATTATTCTATGTCTTTTTACAGACCAGAGGCCATATTATATGTTTGTGAGCTTGTCTTGTTTCTGTTAAAACTCTGTTTGATTGTGTCTAAGTGGGCTGTTGAGGAGGTTTAAAAATGTATTAGTGAAATATAAAATGCAAAGAAAAATATTTGTTACCTAGGTTTTGATTGCTTCGTCTGGGATTATCTGGTCACTAATTTCTACGGGAAATAAAAATAAGTGTCCACAATTATTCTCAATTGACCTTGGGTTCAATTCTAGTCTCAGTCGTGAAACACAACGTGCCCAACATTAGCATTCATGTCTCAGCGCAAAATATTAATTGTGCGCAAGGCCTAATCAAAAAAATCACTCACATCACATAGGGAAACTTTTCAAAATGTATTTATTTTTGTTAGGCTTCCAAAATACTTTAATTGTCACCAATGCTATTTCATAATTTTGCATCTAAATAAAAGTCATGAAAAATAAAGGTCTTCTTTTGTCAAACTTAATAGCACGCTATAAATTCTCTGTATTTTATTTATTTTGAAAATACCAATCAATCAAAGACCTGCTAAAACGTTCACTTTAATGTGTACAGTGCCACTTCATTTTATTTTTGGGAACATACAAAGTTTGCTACGAAGAATTCGCTTTGCCAACTTTTCTCAACTAGCACATGTAAAGAATGAACACAAACTCGAAATAGCTATCCTGTCTTACTGTGCAGCACACACAACAAAAAAGTGCACATTTAGGTTGCCTCTCAAAACAGAAATCTCATATTTTGGTCTTTGGAATCAGCTAAACATAATTCATAGACTTTAAAGATTTCACATGACAATTGTTTTTAAGACTCTTAATTAGAACTATATGTTAAAACACTTTTCAGTCCTCATGTTCAAACCAACAACATCTTCAGTATATTTTCAATACATGGACAATGCATTTTATTTAATGCTATTTTTTTATTTTTGTGAATGTTCGTGCATGAGTGAAAGAATGCATGTTGATTTTTAATTATAACTAAATGCAGACCAAAAAAAGACTTCTGTGCTCTCTTCTGGACCGGTTTCCAACATGAAATTGCAATTGAAGAGTCTTGTTGTACTTCGGATAATAAATCATATAAATCTATGTTTTAGGATTATAAATGAAATATTTTTGCACTTCAGCAATGGGCAAAATCGTGGTCCACTCCTCCAAGCGCCATGGTCTAGTCTTTTGCTGACTGCCTGTGAGAAAGCAGATTATTAGTTGAAGTGGATGGTAGTCCTCCTCAAATAATAACGGCACTGTTCTTTACTAGGTCCAGTCAGGGCTCTATAATTTAAACCGGAGTTCAACTCTTGGTAGCTGTAGCATAGAGCAGGCAGGCTTAATTTAGGAGAAATATGTAAAGCATTTATCAGTACCAAAACGGTTAAAAAGTTGAAAACACAACACAATAAAAATCCCTCTCCAATTTATAAAATAGAGAAAATTTTAATTAACAGACACCAAAACGACAAAAATCGAATGTAGGGAACCAGAGATATGATTTTTCCTAGTTTTAGATGTTTCTAGCACCAAAAAGCACAAAGTGACAACTGTGAGTATCTAGTTGCAAAAGTTAAGGCCGACCGTAATGGAGCACGAGTTGGATACAGGGACCAGGTTCACCCCAGTGGAAAGTTTACCTTCTGACTATTTTTATGGAGAAAAGTCCTCGCTGATGGATTGGGGTGCTAGCTAGGTCCTCGATAGGAACCTCGGCTCCAGCGGGAGGTTTAAGGCTCTTGATGCTGCTGGAGGAAAAACTTCTAGTGGGTGAAGTCTGAAGTCGGGGCCCAGGATTGCGTTGCTGTTGAGTTGCTACTTGGTGTTGGTACCGGTGAAATCCTCTATGTTCAGAATTGGAAACATTTCTGGAAGTCAGGAAGTTGAGTCCAACCGGTGTTCGGTGTTGGAGGCTGCAGTGGTCCAGTGGTAGCCTTTGGTTCTTTTTTGCAGAAAATCCAGAAAAAGTTTCAAAGTATCCCCTTGAAAACCAGTTCTGGAACAGGTTTTCTCCCCACTGGGATTGGTGCCACTCTGGCTACTTGTACAATGGCAGGGGCATGCCTAGGTGTGAGTTACATCTGCCTGTGGGAGGGGATGCCTCTTTGAAGTTTGTGCACTTTGCGGTGAACATACCCCAGGCCATCCTGTCAGAAGAAGGTCACACTTCCTCTCAGCCAAGGCCTTTTGTTCCCTTTCCTATGAGTAATTCACACCTCCCAGCAGACTGTCAGGTGATATTTGGGGATTAACTCTAAAAAGGCTGTCAGAGGCTTTAGGCAGGTGTTAGACCTGGCTTTCCCAGCAGGTTCATCCCCAGACTTTTTGCTTTTGGGCATCCTGTTTTTGACCCTATTTATATTGGTTTTAGGACCCTGGGCACTTTACCACTGCTGATCAGTGCTAAAGTGCATATGCCCTCTGTGTAAATTGTTAGTATGGATTGGTGTTTCCATGATTGGCTTATTTACTAAGTCTCTATTACAGTGCACTGTGTGTGCCCAGGGCCTGTAAACCAAATGCTGCTACTGGGCCTGCAGCACTGATTGTGCCACCCACACAAGCAGCCCCTCAAAGGGATCTCAGACCTGCCACAGCAGTGTCTGCGTGCAATTTCTACTGCCATGTCGACTTGGCAAGTGCACCCACTTGCCAGGCCCTAACCTTCCCTTTCCCTACATGTAAGGCACCCCTCAGGTAGGCCCAAGGTACCCCTGTGGGCATGGTGCAGTGTATATGAAAGGAAGGAAATGCACTGATATGTGTGGCATGTCTTGGTAGCGAAATACAGTGCATTTCATTTTCACTATTGAAAGGCTATCTGTTCCATAGTATAGAATGGGGGATACTTTGTAACATCTTACAAGTATAACTTCCCACAGGGACAAGATGGAAAGATGGAGTTTAGTATGCCTGAAATCAGAATATAAAAATGCATCTTTTAGTAAAGGCAAGTTATATATTGTGTTTGAAAATACCACTTTTAGTAAGTGGCTATTTTCTTGCTTAGCCATCCTGTGTGCCTCTGCTGAGTTGTGGATTGACTGTCTGGTTTTGGAGTGACAGGGGCCGGGGATGTGCATTCTCTTCAGACAGCCACTGGGGGTGGGGTTGAGGTGTGTCCTGCCTTTCTTGGATGAGTCAGAGCTGGGCTGAATAGACCTTGGCTGCATTTACAGCAGTGGGAGATTTCCTTGCACCTGAATAGGCCCTGTCTGCCTTACACAATGCTGTCTCCACCTCCTGCCAGGAGGCTGGACCAGAGAGGACAGAACTGGTTTGGACTGAGCTAAGAGACTCTCTGCCACAAGAGAACAAAGGAAAATGTGGTATAAATATTGGGGTCCGGGGCCCAGAACTTTAGATTACTTCTGGACTCAAGAGAAACCTCAGCCAAGGAGAAAAGCTGGGGAAAGTGAAGAAGTACTGCCCCTTTGGTGTGTGCTGTCTGGGGTTGGCCTGCAGTGGTTGTTTTCTACCAAAGAGAGGAAATGTGTGTGTATCCTGCTTGAAGATGATCTCCAAGGGCTTGGAGTAGAGCTTGCCTCCTATTCTGAAGTCTCAGGGACACAAAGACTTCATCCTCTCTATCTTCCTGCACCTGGAACTGCTGTTTCAGCTGCCACAGAGGGAAAAAGCAACACCGACGCCGGCGAGCAAAGCAGCGACCTGCACCAAAACCACGGGCACCGCTCGCAAAGTGCACAACGCACCGCCGGACTTGAACCATAGCCCGATGCCGCACTGTCTCGACTCCGTAGCCATTACCGAGGCCGCTGTCTGCACCGGAGCTGAGGGTACCGCTCGTGATGCTCATGACGCACTGCCCCAACTCGCACCGCAGCCCTGACCTCACCGACACCGGTGCTTCATCATCGCGGAGCCGATACTTGAAGTGGGTGACCTCCCGAATCCATCGACCCCGCACTGTAGTAAGGAACCGACGCCTCGACGCCACCGCGACGTCACCTCCCCGGCAACAGTAAGGAACCGACACCTCACCTCCCCTGCATCGCAGTAAGGAACTGACGCCTCACCTCCCCTGTGGTCGTAAGGAACCAACGCCGCCCGGCACCAACGAAGCATCACCTCCTCGACGCCGTGCACTGTCTTTGTTTTCCTCATTTACCAAGGTACTGTTCTTTGGGGTCCGTGCGACTCCGGGCCCGACACCGCGCACCTCGCGGTCGGTGCCGTACTTTGGGATTTTCAGCTGTCACAACATCGTAATAGCCCCCGGTGGAGCTATTTGTTGCTGCAAGCTTTATTTTTGTGAATAGCCTATTTTTTTTTATATCCTGATATATGTATGGTGGATTTTTGTCGTTTTGGTCTTGTTTTGTTTAGATAAAGATTTCCTATTTTTCTAAACTGGTGTGATGTCCATTTGTAGTGTTTTCACTATATAACTGTATGTATGCACAAATGCTTTACACACTGCCTCTGAGATAAGCCTGTCTGCTCGTGCCTAGCTACTAAGGGGGTGAGCAGGGGTTTTCTAAGGGTGCCACTCCCTTACCCTGACTAGAAGCAAGGGTCCCTACTTGGACAAAGGTGAAAACCATTGCTAACTAGAGACCCCCATTTCTAACAGCAGGAAAATGGCAATTTTCTAACAGTGGCATTTTCACAATAGTAATTTAAAATTCCACTTGACCATTAGATTGGATTTGTAATTACTATTAATGTTATTGCCAAACTGAAGTGATGCATTGTAAGGGGTTATAATGTAACCCAGGGCTTCTTTATGGGGAAGCCTGCCTTGCCACAGTGAAAAGCGACTTTGGATATTCTCCACTGCCGGAACAAGCAAACCTTAAGCACGCATGTCTTACTTCTTAAATACCATGCACCCTGCCTATACGAATTTAGGGCCTAAATTAGGGGTGACTTATAAGTATTAAAAAAGGCAGGTTTAGGCCTGGTAAAAGGTTTATTTGGCCAGGTTGAATGTGCAGATTTAAAACTGCATAGTAAGGCTCCAGGAGCAGGCATGAAGACATGTTTTGCAATGTCATTTTAGTGGTGGCACAATAGATGCTGCAGTCCACTAGTAACATTGAGCTTAAAGGCCCTGTGTGACTAGGTACCATATACTAGGGACTTCTAGGTAAGTTAAATGTGTAAATTAGGATTTTCAACCAAAACAAGTTTTTAGTGGTCAGAGTACATGCACCGGGCCTGGTTAGCAGGCTCTCAGCGAACAGAGTCCAAAAACCACAGCATCAGTTAAAAAAATGGGGATGATCATGCAAAAAGAGCCATTTTCTTACACTGCCTTCTATTTTTATCCCGATGCACGTCAGGCGGCCATCTTTAATTTATCAAGATGTACCTGGTTGCACACATCTCACTGTCAGTAATTGACACAGCAGGCTGCTAGCAATGGAGCAGCTCTCTATCACTGAGAAGTTTCACTCTCCCCAGCATGGCGGTGAGTTTTTTTAGATTCATTTCTTTGTTTTTCTCCCTCTTTTACTAAGATAAAAGCAATTCCCTTATTCTGTCGGAACACCGACCCTAATTTATATTTGATTTTATTGTTGTGAACCCCTTTGGGGTTGTAACATGAATCAGAGACTACAGGGAGATGACTTAAAATGGAAGGAAACATATTTTCTGCACTTCAATTTGCCACCTTCGCTTAGACCAAATTTTCATTATAGTTTTTGTACTGGTGAATCTTTTATTCACACCAGATGCTGTAGCACCTTGGGTTCTCTTTGAAGGCCACGACAAGTTGCTTCTCCGGATATTTGCAGACAGGCCGGTCAGCTTCGGTGATTATGATTTTAATACCGTAACAATATTGTCTGATTTTGCTACTAAATCATTGATGTTCTTTTGGGCAAGCAACACTTCTAAACAAACTATTAAGTAAGTCAGCCTTTATTTTTACTCTGATGATGGCACATTGGTTGCACCACTATTGACAGTTGGAGAGTTTTCGATTATTTGTATTCTCCTTTCTTTCACAACTTGTTCTTATGTATACAGGAGTAAGTACTTACCTAAAGACATAGAAATACCATAAATGTTTATGTATATACATCTGGCTGACCTATTACATGGATTAAAGAGTATGGCTCTGCTGCCCAAATTCTATGTCCTCATGATAGCCCTTTATTTCACCACAGGTCGAAACGTCATTGATGCCTTTGGCAAATGGACTCTTTTACAAATTACTTTATTTTTTTGCTGTATTGATACAAAGGACATTTATTTTTAAAACAAAAACAACTAAACTTATTATCTTACCTTTGTCTTTTTTGTTTCATACAAACCTACCTATACTTTCTATTAGTTATAGACCGTTACAAGTAAAAATGATGGTGAATACAAAATATTGGTTATGGCCGATGCCACTGTTTGCTTTTTTATTCTAAGACAAAACAACTTGTTCCAATGTTCTCATATAATTGTTTAGCCCACAAAAAAGCACTGTTTTCCTATGTGTTTATTGCTCCTGGTTCCAGGTGATTTACAGGTTGCCACAGTTCCATATTCCAGAGATTATAAGGAATTGAAACATTACAGATTCCTTTTTCCATTATAGTGTTGAAACCTTTCAAAACAAATTTCCCCACATTAGCAAATTTTGCATTTCAGTTCTAAGAGCAGAAAAACACATTTACATGTTGTTTCGATTCTCCGTTTCTAAAAATATTTACCTCTGCTTAGGAAAAAAAGGTTCACCGTCAGCCCCAGTTTACCAGGCTCACTCGCCCTAGCATAAACAGATCCAGGAACAGTCTCTCTCGGCTCACTGCAGTCCTTCTCCAGACTCCAACTTCAGCTCCTTTTCACTCTCTCTGCTTCAACCATCTCCAACGCACAGACCTCAATATCTCTCTCTCTCTCTCTCTCTCTGACACATTTATTCACTTTTTGATATACTAAACAGAGTTTCTCCTCACCCGCTTGTGGCACCTTTGAATTGCACATGAGTCTAAACAATGGGTCTGTTTTCACCCAGAGACTGGAAGCCCGCAACACTCAATCAATCAATCAAAATATCTTTATTCGGTTTTACATAGAAACCATAAAAGTACACATTAAAACATACAATTATTGTCTTGCATTAAAGATTAATAACATTTGGTACTTAAAAGACAAAATCACAGGTCTCAATGCCCTCCCCTGGTGGCTAATCAGAGTTAGCTTGAGTATTGTAACGCAGGCAGTATAGTTCCATTAGTAGAGGCCTACTTTGTGGCCCACCCTATCAATGGATGGGTTACCTGTTGCTAATCTTGGTTATTCTGGGCGTTTCATACCTAGTAATTTAATGGTACAACCGTGGAGGTTGAAAAAAAGAACATGAAGAACAATTCATCCTTTATAAGTATTATAAAATTACCTTATTAAATTGTAATCACCTACCAGTAGTCACGACCTGCAACACTCAAGAATGTACAGTCCAGCATTTTTTGGGTTCAATGAAACAGAGACTAAGTGTGTCTGGATGCTCCACGTGGCTACATAAAGGCCTCTTGTCCACACACTGGCTAATAATCCTTCCTGATCAAGACTAATTTCTCATACTTAATTTATAAAACAGAATACAGGCTTGTACCTAACTGTCTGCAGCTGTGGAACTGAATTACCTATTCAGCACTATTTAGTTACAATAATTTGCTGCACACAATGCCTAGCCAGCTCGACAGCAGACTGTGTGTGTGGAAACGTCCATCCTTCTGTACGCTGTTAAAGTAGCCCTAAAGCCTAATATCCTTTGTCATGTTACACAATGAATATATATTCCAACGTGCACATTTGAACTGCAAGACACGGTTAACATGTACAGTTACATTTTCTCTCGGAACGAACTAAACTATAAAGCCCTTTTTTTAAACACATACATTGCTGGATATATATATATATATATATATATATTATCTACTGGCGGTCGCCAGTAGATAGTTATAGTTAGGACCTAGTTTCCATAGGAAAAGTGTTTTTGTTTTCCCAATAACTTTGGCGCCGGATGACGAATCATCGCGAAATTTTCAAAACTAGTGGGGCGCTCGGTCAGCTCCTGTCTTGAAAATTTCGGGGTGATTCGGCAAGCGGGGGCCGAGAAAAAAGGGGGATCCCAAAACGTGTTTTCTCCATTTTAATTCCCATAGGAAACTTTAGCCACGGCTACAGCCCGAACTGCTGAACGGAATTACACCAAATTTGGCAAAAAGGTAGTGCTTGGTTCAGAAAGCGCCCTTTTTTTTAAATGGTGTAAATCCGTTTAGTAGTTGCGGAGAAAATAAAAAAATAGAGGTCAAAAAATCAATTTCCCATAGGAAACTTTAGACACGGTTACAGCCAAAACTGCTGAACGGAATTACACCAAATTTGGCAAAAAGGTAGTGCTTGGTTCAGAAAGCGCCTTCTTTTTAAAATGGTGTAAATCCGTTCAGTAGTTCCTGAGAAATTCAAAAAATAAAAGTTTCGATATCTATGGCCGCGGTGGATCTGCGCACCCTCCCGATCACGAGCTTCATGCTAATTGGCTGTCAACACTCCAAACCAGGAAGTGTTGGCAGCCATCTTGAGCCTCGGTAACCGAGGCACAAGAAAAGAGAAAAACTAAGGCGCAAAACAAGAAAAGGTGGCAGGGTAGAAACACCCTGACCCCCTAGGCCTGCTCAGGGGGTCCCATAAGGACCCCCAGGGCCCAAAAAAGCATTTTTTTAAAATAAAAACGTGAAATTCGCATAGGATCCGCGAATTCCGCCGTGAAAAAAAAAAAAACGAAGCGCGGGCTCCTGCGCTTCGTTAATATTTAGCCCCCAGGTGGGCCAGTTCCCAGGGGCATGTTCAACATAATTGCGGGGGCCCAGGGGGGCCCCCGCAGCCTAAGGGGACCGCCACCCCCCGGGGCTTGTCTGAAATATTTGCGGGGGGCACACAGCCCCTCCGCAGCCCGGGACAGCCACCCCCGGGGCTTGGTTTTAATGTTGGGCGGGCCTCAAGGCCCCACCAAGCCCGGGGACCACCACCCCGGGGCTTTTGTCAAATATTTGTGGGGGCACACAGCCCCCGCAGCCCCGGGGACCGCCACCCCCGGGGCTTGTTTTTATAAATAATTTACCTGTGTGGGGGCTCGAGCCCCCACATGCCCGGGGACCGCCACCTCCCCTGGGCACTAAATATTTAAATATGGGGGTCCGTAACGGACCCCCAGAGCTCCGGGGACCACCACCTCCCCGGGGCTTTGAAAATGTTGGGAGGGGGGCCGGCTCCTGCAGTGTCCCGGGGTGCCCACCCCCGGGACACTGCTGTTTGCAATGACAGGGCGGGAGCCTCGCGGCTCCCGCCCTGTCATTGCAAACTGTGGTTTGGGTTTTGAAAGCGCTCTCGCTTTCAAAAATCAAACCACATTGCTTTTCCACACGGGGAGCTGCATGTCAGCAGCTCCCCGTGTGGAAAAGCAATGCCGGCTCCCTCAGGAGGTGGGGAGCCGGCGGGACCGTGGGGGAATTGGGGACCCCCCCACGGTCCCCAACGAGAGGCCAGGCCCCGGGTAATGGGGTCCCTGGGGCCATGAGTGGCCCGGGAGGGGGCCATACGGCCCCCTCCCCATATATAAAATAATAAAAAAAAAACACGGAAAGGCCGGCCCTGGGGATGGGGTCCCGGGGCCATAAATGGCCTGAGGAGGGGGCCACGCAGCCCCCTCCAATACTTTAATTTTTAAAAAACACTGGCCATGCCCCGGGGGATGGGGTCCCCAGGGCCGCATATGGCCTCGGGAGGGGGCCACGCGGCCCCCTTCCATTTAAAAAAATACAACAAAATAGGGGTGAGGCCCTGGGGGATGGGGTCCCCAGGGCCAATAAAATAGGAAAGGTAGGGGGGCCACACAGCTCCCCTTCTTAAAATTTTTTTTTTTTTAAAAGACCGGCATCGCGCCGGAGGCCACGCCCCTCCCTGCAGCACTCTGCAAATGCGCCCACTGGCGCGTTGTAAGATGGGGAACTAATTCCCCTTGAATACTGGAGGTCCCTGGGGGCCAACTAGCCCACCAGGAACCTCCAGTATGCGCCAGGGAGCTGCGTTGCAGAGAGGTGTTCAGAGGCCACGCCCCTTTTTACACCTCTCTGTAACGCAGCTCTGTGGCGCTTACTGAAGGTACCTGGTGGGCTAGTTGGACCCCAGGGACCCTCAGGATTCAAGGGGACTTTATCCCCCAACTTAAAACGCGCCACAGGGCACGTTTGCCCAGTGGTGAAGGGAGGGGGCGGGGCCTGAGGTGACATGTGTGCAAACACACCCTGTGGCGCGTTTTAAGTTGGGGAATTAATTCCTCTTCAATCCTGAGGGTCCCTGGGGTCCAACTAGCCCACCACGTACCTCCAGTAAGTGCCACAGAGCTGCGTTGCAGAGTGGTGTAAAAAGGGGCGTGGCCTGGGCCACCTCTCTGCAACGCAGCCCTGTGGCGCTTACTGGAGGTACGTGGTGGGCTATTTGGACCCTAGGGACCCTCAGGATTGAAGAGGAATTAATTCCCCAAATTAAAACGCGCCCCGTAGCGCGTTTTAAGAGGTAGTTTTAATCCCCCTGCCCTATTATGTACTAGGGCCTTACAGAGGAGGTCATGCTAATCACAGGGGTACCCCAACGCATAGTGTTCCCTAGTGTATGTAGGTGTTTTCACTGTATTCTAAGTGTCTTTTAGCATAGCACTGGCTCTAGGCCTGGTTAGTCAGAGTCAGTTACCACCAGTACCCATCTGAAAAAGTTGTGGGCACAGGATGATTTTGCAACAAGGCCTCTTTCTGCTCCTCTGTTGGTTCTTTCTGCACATGTCTTGCTTCTTCTTGCACTTTTCTTCGTCTTTGTGGACTTCTGTTGCTTCTTTCTGCATTTCTTTTGCTTCTTTCTGTGCGTTTTTTCTTCTTTCTTCACATGTCCTACCTCTGTAGGCATAGTTGGAGACTAGCATTTAAAAAACCTTTGAAATTCACTTAAAAACCATAGGTTTCAGGCACGTTATAGTTAGAAATTAGCATTTAAAAAACCTTAGAAATTCACTGAAAAAACCATAGGTTTCAGGCACGTTATAGTTAGAAATTAGCATTTAAAAAACCTTAGAAATTCACTGAAAAAACCATAGGTTTCAGGGACGTTATAGTTAGAAATTAGCATTAAAAAAACCTTAGAAATTCACTGAAAAAACCATAGGTTTCAGGGGCGTTATAGTTGGTTGGACATTTCACTCGTACAAAACCCGTGAAATTCCCCCGTTATAGTTAGTTCAGCTAACTATAACTCGCGCCCCCGCAATGCACTGCTGATGACGTCACATATTACATCACTCATGACATGGTCAGTGACATCACTGATGACATCACTGATGACATCATCCAGTGACTGTGTGTTTCTGTAAAGTTTAAATATGTTTAATATATATAGGGAAAGGCGTATTGAAGAATGAGTGGGTGGATAAGTGTCTGAATGGTTGATTTAGTAGGTGCATGACTGACTCTATAAATGAGTGATTAAACATATCTTTCTGAATGCATGGGTTAGTGAGTAAACTGCGTGAATGTCTGTATCCGTGTGTCTGTTGGTGTGTAAGCGACTGCATGGGTTTGCAAATAGCTACATGAGTGTCTATATGGGTTATTGATTTGTTGTCTGAGTATCTGTATGGGTGCCTGAGTGTTTGTGTGGGTGGGGTGTGTGTGACTCTGAGCATAGATGTGTGAGTGGGTGATTCACTGGGTGCATGGTTTCAAGAGTGCATCTGTGATGGACTGTATGGGTGGGTGAGTGTTGTTTAATATATATAGGGAAAGGCGTATTGAAGAATGAGTGGGTGTATAAGCATGGGCGTCCGCAGGGGGGGCAAGGAGGGGCGCTTGCCCCCCCTTGGATCACCCAGCCGGCCGCCTTTTGTCCGTAATTTTGGCCTTTGGGGAACATCACTGTTCCCCGGCGAGAAGCCTCAGCCCCCTGACGGGGCCGCCTCGCACTCCTCTGAGCGCAAGAGCAGCTCCACCCCGCCCATTGTCATTCTGTATGCAGCTGATTGCCACATACAGAATGACAATGGGCCAGTCTGGCTGGTAAAGCGTGTGGTGGGCCTCCTCCAGCCTCGGGCATCCTGTCAGAAGGAAGAAATGTACGAAAACGCCCATGCTGTTACGAGAGAATCCAGTTAATCAAAATAAGGCGGTAAAAGAAGTAAAAAAAAGGGTTATAGGTCTTTCACAGTCTCATCATTTTAGAACTGAAGCATTTTCAATATTATATTCAACGAATCCATGGTTGCTGCTTTTTATTTTATGCAACTAACAACCATTGACAAAGCCTATAGTTCTGGCTTGTTGTAGGTGTAACATTACCTGCTGTATTATATATCTGAATGCAATGACAGAAGCAGCAAAATACCAGTCGGGTGGCACACTATGCTAAGCACAGAATTTTAGCTTAGGTGTTTCAAGCTACGCCTTAATTAAATCGAACAACCCCTTTGGAGAGACCCCCCCCCCCACTTAAAGCCCTGGAAACAACACCATGCCACAGCCACCTCACGTCCTGGCACTGTGCATCATGCATGACTCATGACTTCCAAAGTTTCAGATTGACTGTGTGCAGGGGAGTCTTGAACCCCTCCCTTTGCTTTAGGAACTACAGCGAGGGGTGAGTTCCTGATGGGTCTCTTCTGTCTGCAACTCTGCAGACGAAGGCTCAGCTCATACTTAATGTGAAAAGGTGGGTGAGAGAGTAAGTGAAGGGATGGGTGGATGGCTGGATGGATTAGTGAAAGGGTGAATGGATGAATGAAAGGGTGAATGGATAATGAGAGGAAGGATGGGTGAATGGATGAGTGAAATGATGGATGGATTGATGAATCGATAAGTGAAAGGGTGAATGGATGGACAGATGAATGAAAGGGAGGATGAAAGGATGGATGAGTGAGTGAAAGGGAGGGTACATGGGAAAAAGGTTGGATAGATGAGTGAAGGAGTGAATGGGTGGCTGGATGAGAGAAAAGATGGATGGATGATTGAAAGGATGGATGAGTGATAGGGTCAATGGATGGATTCATGAGTGGATGAGTAGATGGATGGTTGGGTGGATGGATGGCTAAGTGAAAGGGTCGATTGAGAGAGAAAGGGAGGATGGATGTGTGGATGACTGAAAGGGTGAATGTGTGGAAGGATGAGTGACTAGGTGGATGGATGAGTACGTGAAAGGGTGGCTGGATGAGTGAAAGGGTAAATGGCTGGATGGATGAGCAAGACAGAGTGGTCAAAAAGTTGCCAGATTGGTTTTATTCACACCCAAACACCTTAGCGCCAACAGACTTTCCCAGTGAAGGCAGCATTACTTTCATTTTTCTCGTCTTTGAATAGCATTTTTTCCTCAGGTGAGGAAGTTCACCATTCCTGGAGGTACTGCGATATCTGGTTAATGCGTGGTGTAGAAAATGTTTCATGTGAGCCTTATCAGCTGTTTTCCTTTTAGTAGTTTATGAAATGTGTAGTGTACTGCAGCTTTATGTTCATGAATGTGGTCTTTTAAAACCATACTCCTTATGTTTTGTAAGGATCTAAGCAATGGACATTGAAACGGGTCCCTTCCGGGCCCTGTAGTCATGTCCTTAGCTTTTCAGGCAAAAACACGCATTGATTTCTGAATAACAAGTGCACAAGCATTAAGGTAAGCATGTTGTTCCATGCTTACATTTCACATACCTTACTTAGTCTTGCATTCCCTGTGAGTGTTTGCTTTTTCCAGGAGGTTGTTACTGTTTTTTCAGACAGAAGATTACTCTTGTCTAGTGCATAATTTGAATTGAGTTGCTTCCAGGCGTTCATAGCGGGACACAATTGGATTGCATCTAAAGGCAGTGCGAGTTTCTTTTAGTGGTAGAGTATGGTGTTCAGTGGGGGAGAAGATGTGGCACTATGGCCAGAGCTGCCGAATTTGGAACTGGGGTACAGAATCCTGCAGGCTGCTTTCTGTGCTTTGTGAAACTAAGTAAAGCTGTGGTTCAAATGGAACCTTCTATGGGATTTTTTGGGGTAAGCGTTGAGCTTTGGCTGTGATTTAGGTTCGTGCAACCACATTTTGTGTGTGTGCGCAATGCAGTCTAGCAGTTTCTGTCTCTAATATATAGAACGAAGTGTGTTAATGGTCATACCACAAAGACCTTAGTGTCAGTTACATATAGCATTCAAACTCCAGTCGGTCACCACTTGCATTCATCCTTTTGAGGATGATATGGCACACATCATGTCGGAGGATGGTGATGGCGTTAACATTTTGCCCCCCCCTGGAAAAATTTCTGCGGACGCCCCTGTGTATAAGTGTCTGAATGGTTGATTTAGTAGGTGCGTGACTGACTCTATAAGTGAGTGATTAAACATATCTTTCTGAATGCATGGGTTAGTGAGTAAACTGTGTGAATGTCTGTATCCGTGTGTCTGTTGGTGTGTAAGCGACTGCATGGGTTTGCAAATAGCTACATGAGTGTCTATATGGGTTATTGATTTGTTGGCTGAGTATCTGTATGGATGCCTGAGTGTTTGTGTGGGTGGGGTGTGTGTGACTCTAAGCATAGATGTGTGAGTGGGTGATTCACTGGGTGCATGGTTTCAAGAGTGCATCTGTGATGGACTGTATGGATGGGTGAGTGTGTATGGGTGTGTTAGTGAGTGAATGTATATCTCAGTGGTACATGTGTGAGTAACTACATATGTAAAAAATGGTATATATGTGTGTTGGAGTACATAATTGGCTACAAATGAGAGTGTGTTATTGTGAGAGTGGCTGTATGGATGAGTGTGTGCTTGTATCATTGATTGTATAAGAGCGTAAGAATGTGCTAGTATTTGTATGAGTAATTGAGCTGGTGTGTGTATAACTGTATATCTGAGTAAATGGCAGTGTGATTAATTATTTCCATGACTGACTAGGTGTGTGAGTACCTCTATGGATGAGTGGCGGTGTGTGAGTGTCTATATAGGTGTATGAGTGCATATGATAGTCCTGTACTGAGTGACCGTAAGTATGAGTGACTGTACGGGTGAGTGAGTGGATGTGTGTGTATACCTAAGAATCAGTGAGTGGGTATGTAGTTATTGGTGTTGGAGTGTCTATGGTTTTGAGAATGGTAGTGTGTAATTTAGAGTGGGTGTATCAAAAGTTATATTAGGGTGTGAGAAGATGCATGAAATTTTCACATGGATGATGTCATCAGTGATGTCATTTGAGATGTCATCAGTGATGTCACTGACCATGTCATGAGTGATGTAATATGTGACGTCATCGGCAGTGCATTGCGGGGGCGCGAGTTATAGTTAGCTGAACTAACTATAACGGGGGAATTTCACGGGTTTTGTACGAGTGAAATGTCCAACTAACTATAACGCCCCTGAAACCTATGGTTTTTTCAGTGACTATATATATATATATATATATGGCAGCACAGCTAAAAAAAAATAATCAAGCACAAAGAAAAAGAGGAGTCCGTTTCCATCTTTTGGGCGTAATACCTAGAGACAAAGAAGGAGAAAACTTACGATATATATATATATATATATATATATATATATCGCAGGATTCGTCTCAGCAACAGCTGCACAGCTGCTCCAACTCCTATGTAGAAAGATGAAGAGCGGACCCAAAAGTTCTTGGTGCAATCAATAGTGTTTTATTCAATGCCCAGCATGTCCGCCATAACGCGTTTCGACCCCCACTTGGGCCTTGATCACATGACATGTTGCTTAGAAATTGACCAGTTTTTAAAGTGACAGTGCAGGAAGTGACATAATTAGCTCAGGTGATTGAAAACACTGAAAGTGAAGAGTTACTTTGTTTCCCAACTCACAAGAGGTTCACTATGTGCAAATATGCAAAAGATAAATAAGCATCACAATAAATACACAATGTATAAATATATTGATTTAAAAATGCATATATAAAACGTTATGGCGAAAAATTCATATTAAAAGAATAAAGATGGCAATCTTAAAATCTATTAAAACATTCCAAAATTGGATTTGTAAAAGCTAAAAAAATGCCAAAATTCATCTTTTTCTAATTACCAATAAAATTTAAACACCATAATAGTTATTGCACTGTTATATTGAAGACTGTATAAATTCATTTTTGTGAGCTAAAGTACTAAGAATCACACTGTGTCATGATGTTACACTCCTTGTAAGTACACTTAGTTGACATAACGCCCAAGTGGGCTGAAACAAAATATTTTAGTATTATGACCACCTTGATCTTATTGCTAAATCAATGTTCGTAAATCACCGAGTTAATCCACAATAGTGCAAAAATAGTGAAAAAATGTGAATTAAATAATTAAAATAATACAGGTTCGTGAGGAGAGGTTATATTTCTTAAAGTATTTTCATATTAAATTTTTTTATTACATATGATGGAACTAATTAAAACCTCCAAATATTTCATCTACTGTTACTAGGGATACTAAAGACATGTAAAAAAATCCTCACTAGCATTCAACCCTGATGGCGTCTTGGTATCGAGCTCTAATATATACCTCGTCTCCAGGAGTCGCAACTTAGCCTCTCTGTTGCCACCTCTTTTAAGGGGCAAAACTGTATCTATTACAAAAAATTGTAAATGTACAGGGTTGCTTTCATGATGCTCCTCAAAATGTCTGGCTACCGGGTAGGTCTGATCTTTATTGTTGATTGCCCTAATGTGCTGGAGTATCCTCTTATGGGCCGGCAGTTTAGTGCTGCCAATGTACTTTAGCCCACAGGGACACTCCAACACGTAAACTGCAAATTCTGTTCTACAGGTCAGTTGTTTATTGATCATTATGGGACCTGATTTAAAAGGACTGTAAAACTGGGTCTTGTTGCATGCGAACTTGCACGCTTTGCAATTTGGACATTTTTTAAAACCTTTGTACGTTAAAAGCCAGTTGGTTGGAGTTTAAAGCTCCGGACTGCTCCTGACCAAGCTATTGCTCATTGACCTAGATTTTCTAAAGGTCAAAACAGGCTTTATAGGTAAGTGTTTGCCAAGTATGGGGTCACTTTGCACTAGGTTCCAGTTTCGGTTTAAGATCTTTCTGAGTTCCCTGTGCTGCCTATTGTAGGTAAATATGGCCCTGGGTAGCAGCTCTGATTTGTCTGGGCTAGTTACCACTTGTCTGGGTTTAGGTGCAAGGGCCTCACATCTAGACAAAGTTTTGGTTCTGTTAATCGCCCTGTCCAAGACGTCAGAGGCATATCCTCTAGCTTGAAATCTCTGTCTGCTCAAAAGCTGAGCTGCCTCACAATCTTTTACAGTACTGCAGATACGTTTAATGCGTAGCATTTCCCCATAGGGGATGCTTTGTATCAAATGGCGTGGATGATGACTACTGGCATGCAACACTGTATTACCTGAGGTAGGTTTCCTGAATAGTCTAGTAGCAATAGTATTCTGATCCAAAAATACTTCCACATCCAAAAAGTATACTGAATACTTGCTAATGTTTGAGGTAAAATGAAGATTAAGACTGTTGTTATTGATTTGATCTATAAATTGCAATGCGCTGGTTTCAGATCCTTTCCAAATTAAAAATAGATCATCTATGTATCGTAACCAGGTTACCACATGCTGGTCTATTGTCTCTTTGTGCTGGCCCATGAGGACCTGCTCCTCCCACAGCCCCATGTGCAAACAGGCATAGCTGGGGGAAAAGCAAGCCCCCATGGCCACCCCTCTAATCTGCTGATAGATTTGGTTATCAAACATGAAGAAATTTTTCTCCAAACATGTAGTTATCATTGAAATTAGCATTTTGTTATGCATAGAAAGATGCATGGGTCTCAAATTCAAATAGTATTCAATCGCTTTGAGTCCATCACAATGCCGAATAGACGTATAAAGCGATGTGACGTCTAATGTTATTAAAAGCAAATCTGGACTCCATGTGATGTGGTCAATTTTTCTCAGAAAGTCCGATGTGTCTTGTACATACGACGCTAGGCCCCTGACCCAATCTTGCAAAAAGTAATCCACATATTTTGATGTATTCTCCATGATACTATTGATGGCAGAAATTATTGGTCTACCCGGGGGTTTGATAGCGCATTTGTGAAGTTATTGGTGTTGGAGTGTCTATGGTTTTGAGAATGGTAGTGTGTAATTTAGAGTGGGTGTATCAAAAGTTATATTAGGGTGTGAGAAGATGCATGAAATTTTCACATGGATGATGTCATCAGTGATGTCATTTGAGATGTCATCAGTGATGTCACTGACCATGTCATGAGTGATGTAATATGTGACGTCATCAGCAGTGCATTGCGGGGGCATTGCAGGGGCATTGCGGGGGCGCGAGTTATAGTTAGCTGAACTAACTATAACGGGGGAATTTCACGGGTTTTTTCAGTGACTATATATATATATATATATATATATATATATGGCAGCACAGCTAAAAAAAATAATCAAGCACAAAGAAAAAGAGAAGTCCGTTTCCATCTTTTGGGCGTAATACCTAGAGACAAAGAAGGAGAAAACTTACGATATATATATATATATATATATATATATATATATATATATATATATATATATATATCCAAGCTCCAAGTACCCAACGTATTGAACACACTAAGGGCCTGAATGCTATCAAGTGGTTTTTGAATAAACGTGAACTGAAATATCATGACCATAACAGTATGTTGTTAGACATGACCGCTTACTGTCTTGAAAACAATATCTTTCTATTCGATGGACAACTGCACAGGCAGAGACGAGGAACCGCGATGGGCACATGCTACGCCCCCAGCTATGCGAACTTGTTCGTAGGCTGGTGGGAGAAGCACGTGGCCTGGGCGGAGCAATATGAGCCTTATGGGCGAGATACATTGACGATTTATTTATCGTCTGGCGAGGGACCCCCGAGGAGGCCAATAGATATATAAAAATTCTTAACCAGAATGACCTCAATCTGATATTCACTGCCACCATAAGTGCAACCAGTGTCTTCTATTTAGACTTGGAGGTATACACCAAAGGCAGGAAATTACTAACTAGGTTGTTCCGCAAGCCTACCGCGGGCAATAACGTTCTGCACGCGGGCAGCCAACATCCCAGAGCCTTGATTAAGAACATACTGTTTGGCGAGCTTTTGCGGGTCAAACGGAACTGTGCTACCAATGAAGAATATATGAAAGTCAAAAGCAGTACGGTGATGAGGTTTAAGGCCAGAGGTTATACCGGTGGCATATTACGGGAAGCTGTCTGCAAAACCGAAGAAATTAACAGACAGACACTCTTAGCAGAGAAGCCGAAAGCTGTCACCAATACAGGACCAATTAGAATGATCACGGGGTTCCATGAGAAATCTCACAGGGTCACACAGATTTTTAGGAAGAACTGGCACATTGTCCAGACTGACAATGTGATAAAATACGCCTTACCATCGCACCCACTCATTACATACAGACGTAGTACCTCCATCAAGGACCACCTAGTTCACAGCCATTTTACAGCCACTTCAATCAGGCAGGACAAGAGCAAGGGTTTCTTTCCCTGCCTTAGCTGTAAGGCCTGCAAATTCAGCAGAAAGGTCACTGAGTATGAGGTGGAGAGTCAGGGCTCTAAGAAATACAGGAAAATAAACAAATTACTTAATTGTAATTTAGATTTTACCATTTACTGTTTACAATGTCCCTGTCCGAAAAGATACATTGGCAGCACCATCCATCCTGCCAAGAAAAGGATAATGGAGCACATGCGTGTAATTGCGAATGAAGATCAGACCTACCCAGTGGCACGACATTTTGAGCAAGAACACAAAAGTAATCGTGATTTATTACGATTCTTTTGTATTGATCAGATTGGTAAAAAGGAAAGAGGAGGAAATAGAGTGAAAGAGCTGCGGTGTCTGGAATCTAGATACATTGTGGAATTGTCCACAAAGACTCCGCTAGGCCTGAACAACGAGGAAGAATTGTGGGTACACATAGGTTAGGTTTGTGATCATCTCGCCTCACAATGCATGCATTTCAGTTGGAGGCTTTGTTATACACTTTGATATATATTTTTTTATCACTGTAAATAACGTACACCAGAGAGTTTGAATTTATATAGCTAAGACAATGGAGTTTGCCCATTCAGGGCTTGATTGTTTCCGTAGGAGTTTTGTGTATATATATTCATATTACCATGTGTTATGAATTACTGATGATATGTGCTGACTATATGATTTCCTTGCCAGCATTTGATGCAAGGGGATTTTCTTTTTTTCTGGTGCACTACTTTTGCAGCCTCCATTAGGATTGTGTATGTTGCCTCTTATATCATGATTGATTATGTTCCGTTCTGAAATTGCACAATTTGTATATACACATTTTTGATTTAACTTAACATTGGCAAATGAGGTTCCGCACTATCGCGTTGTGTTAAGTTACACACTGGCAGCCGTGCTTTGATTGTTAATTTGTATCCAACTTAGTACTGCTAAAATGGCCGCCGTATATACATACGCTTTGTTTGTATCTTGCGGGTCTTCTTCACTTTCGATTGTGCATTACGATGATTTTCCTTCCGGTATGTTTAAATACGATTCTGTTTGTATTGGTAACTGACATTGAAAAAGGCGTTGTTTGCCGAAACGTGTCTGTCAGTTTTCGTGCTTGCCAAATAAACCCTTTACTTTAAATTTCCCCTATTGAGTGCTTCCAAGTTTGTCCACCGCAGGGTGGATCGTATCTTGTGATATATATATATATATCCAGCAATTTATATATATATATATATATATATGTGTGTGACCAAGACCGATGTAGGTCGAAATGCGTCTTTTCGTTTGTGCCAACAATAACAATTCGTGGATTGAAGCTCCGTTGGTGTGGCTGGATTTCCTTCTCTTCGCCGGGAAGGATTGAGGAAGGCTGCTGTGACAGCCGAAACGCGTCTCTCTGTGTTGCCGGGTCGGAGGAGGCCCTATGAAATAAAATGCCTTTATACCTTGCACTCTTCGTGTGCGTGCTCTCTTCTTCGTGAAGTAGGGTGTTCTTTGGATAGTTTTCAGTGCCGGCGGTTGGCACTGTTCACGCACCACCAGTCGTCTTTTTGGGCTTCTCAGTCGACCGCAGCTGGGAGTATGGAGCATGGGAATGCTAATCTGATTAGCCCCCAGGGATTCCGCCGGAAAGAGGAAGAATGGATGACTGCAGTGTGGGAGGCGGAGGTCCTGATGCGGGGAGGTCTTGTGGCATTCAGCGCAGGGCCTTTGCTTTCCCCTGGCCCGAAATGCCTCACGCTTTGGACCGGCGGATACCTGGTGACTGGGCACCATTCCAGCCGACGCTGTTTTGGTGAGGTCTGCTTGGCATGTGGATTTTCTTATCTGGTATCTCCCCCGACCCTGCACAGTGACTAAAAACAAGTAATGTGCGTGCTGTTTATATGGGAGACTGACTGGCATTTGCAGCAGAAGGGTGTGATTAACTTCACATTCACTTTTACAACGGAATCCACTTTTGAGCCAGAGGCTGGAACACATCGGGAAGCGGTGTTTCGTGTTACTATTTCTCCGTTGGGCTTTGAATTGTGCCGGTTTTCTACTTAACCATGGAGGTCACGGTTGAGTCGTCTATTGTGGACGTTATATCTTCATCGGCGTAATTAATGCCTACGGACTGAAGAATGTCTGCTCACTGATTTGAGGTGACTGAGCAGGGGCATTATGGGAATGGTAGTCCCGCTCATTGGTACATGTTAAACACGGGGTGCATTTAAGCTCCTATAATACACAATGTACGGTATATCTCATCAGTAAGACAGATGCTTCATTGAGGTGTAATGCGGCATGAATCATCCATGTTTCTCACTCCATTTATGAGTGAGATGTCTCGGCACAGTCGTCATCGATATTTTTACCAATTAAGTGTCAGTCGTTTGTAATTTTATCTCCCGGAGATATTACGGTCACGCAGCAGATCACAGTGTTTTAAAGTGTCACAATTAAAATGTTTGCGCTATGTTATACTATTATGTGACATAATTAGCAGTTGTTCAAAATGCTATGCTAAAAGATACATCGTTGATATAATGAGGAAATGTGCACATTGCAGGTAGACTGTGGGGTTCCAATGACGCATTAGGCTGGTTAAAGGTGTATATTAATGCACTATGCAGTTTTCTTTTATTAATACGTTTTAAGTGAACATTGTGACCACCTGCGCTATTAAATGCATTCCTTGTGAAAGCACCTGCATGCACGTATATAATGGATGTATCTCTTTTAATTTAAAGCAACTGATGTTTTCTATGTCTATGATTTTGGCATAGTATATATGTTTTAGCAAAAATGGCACTCACCAGATTGAGGAAGGCTGCTGTGACAGCCGAAACGCGTCTCTCTGTGTTGCCGGGTCGGAGGAGGCCCTATGAAATAAAATGCCTTTATACCTTGCACTCTTCGTGTGCGTGCTCTCTTCTTCGTGAAGTAGGGTGTTCTTTGGATAGTTTTCAGTGCCGGCGGTTGGCACTGTTCACGCACCACCAGTCGTCTTTTTGGGCTTCTCAGTCGACCGCAGCTGGGAGTATGGAGCATGGGAATGCTAATCTGATTAGCCCCCAGGGATTCCGCCGGAAAGAGGAAGAATGGATGACTGCAGTGTGGGAGGCGGAGGTCCTGACGCGGGGAGGTCTTGTGGCATTCAGCGCAGGGCCTTTGCTTTCCCCTGGCCCGAAATGCCTCACGCTTTGGACCGGCGGACACCTGGTGACTGGGCACCATTCCATCCGACGCTGTTTTGGTGAGGTCTGCTTGGCATGTGGATTTTCTTATCTGGTATCTCCCCCGACCCTGCACAGTGACTAAAAACAAGTAATGTGCGTGCTGTTTATATGGGAGACTGACTGGCATTTGCAGCAGAAGGGTGTGATTAACTTCACATTCACTTTTACAACGGAATCCACTTTTGAGCCAGAGGCTGGAACACATCGGGGAAGCGGTGTTTCGTGTTACTATTTCTCCGTTGGGCTTTGAATTGTGCCGGTTTTCTACTTAACCATGGAGGTCACGGTTGAGTCGTCTAATGTGGACGTTATATCTTCATCGGCGTAATTAATGCCTACGGACTGAAGAATGTCTGCTCACTGATTTGAGGTGACTGAGCAGGGGCATTATGGGAATGGTAGTCCCGCTCATTGGTACATGTTAAACACGGGGGGCATTTAAGCTCCTATAATACACAATGTACGGTATATCTCATCAGTAAGACAGATGCTTCATTGAGGTGTAATGCGGCATGAATCATCCATGTTTCTCACTCCATTTATGAGTGAGATGTCTCGGCACAGTCGTCATCGATATTTTTACCAATTAAGTGTCAGTCGTTTGTAATTTTATCTCCCTGAGATATTACGGTCACGCAGCAGATCACAGTGTTTTAAAGTGTCACAATTAAAATGTTTGCGCTATGTTATACTATTATGTGACATAATTAGCAGTTGTTCAAAATGCTATGCTAAAAGATACATCGTTGATATAATGAGGAAATGTGCACATTGCAGGTAGACTGTGGGGGTCCAATGACGCATTAGGCTGGTTAAAGGTGTATATTAATACACTATGCACTATGCAGTTTTCTTTTATTAATACGTTTTAAGTGAACATTGTGACCACCTGCGCTATTAAATGCATTCCTTGTGAAAGCACCTGCATGCACGTATATAATGGATGTATCTCTTTTAATTTAAAGCAACTGATGTTTTCTATGTCTATGATTTTGGCATAGTATATATGTTTTAGCAAAAATGCCGCTCACCAGATTGAGGAAGGCTGCTGTGACAGCCGAAACGCGTCTCTCTGTGTTGCCGGGTCGGAGGAGGCCCTATGAAATAAAATGCCTTTATACCTTGCATTCTTCGTGTGCGTGCTCTCTTCTTCGTGAAGTAGGGTGTTCTTTGTATATATATATATATATATATATATATATATATATATATATATATATATATATATATAAAAATATATATATATATTGTTGGAAATGGCCCTTTTTGCAGGGTTATCCCCAAACTTTTTGCTTCTTCCTCCTATATTTTTCCTGACCTGTGTTGTTGGCTATAGGACTCTGGGCACTTTACCACTGCTGATCAGTGCTAAAGTGCATATGCTCTCTGTGTAAATTGTTATTGTGATTGGTTCTCCCTGATTGGCATATTTGTTTTACCAGTAGGTCCCTAGTAAAGTGGACTGAGTGTGCCAGGGCTGGTAAATCAAATGCTACTAGTGGGCTTGCAGCACTGATTGTGCCACCCACATGAGTAGCCCTGAAAAGAGGTCTCAGGCCTGCCACCGCGGTGCATGTGCGCAGTTTGTTAACTGCCATGTCGACTTGGTAAGTGCACCCACTTGCCAGGCCCTACCCTTCCCCTTTCTTACACATAGGACACCCCTATGGTAGGCCCAAGGTATCCCCCTGGGCAGGGTGCAGTGTATGTGAAAGGTAGGACAAGTACTGGTGTGTGTAACATGTCCTGATAGTGAAATACTGCCAATTTCGTTTTTCACTATTGAAAGGCTATCTTTCCCCATAGAACAGAATGGGGAATGCTTTGTAACATTTTACAAGCATATCTTCCCATAGAGATAAGATAGAAAAATGGAGTTTAGTATCCCTGAACTCAGGATTTAATACCACATCTTTTAGTAAAGATGGTTTTTAAATTGTGTGTTTGAAAATACCACTTTTTAGAAAGTGGCTAATTTCTTGTTCAACCATCCTGTGTGCCTCTGCCTGGTTGTGGATTGACTGTTTGGCATTGGAGTGACAGGGGCTGGGGAGGTGCAGTGGCTCCAGGAGTCTGGATGAGTCAGCACTAGGCTGAATAGGCCTGATCTGCATTTGGAGTGGTGGGAGGAGTAGCACCTGTACCTGAATAGGGCTGTGCCTGCCTTCCACAATGCTGGCTCCGCCCCCCTGTGGTGTGTCTGGAGCCAAGGCTCACACTGACAGTGGATGTTGTTGTGCACTTGCAGAGTGCCCCCCAGAACTGGTTTGAACTGGGCTCAGAGCCCCTTGCACAAAGAGAACAAAGACATTTTGGGGTATAAGTGTCAGACCCAAAACCCCAGACTTTAGATCATTCCTGGAATTCAAGAGGAACCTTTGCCAAGGAGAAGAGCTGGAGAGACTGAGGAGAAGTACTGCCCTTGCTGTGTGTCTGGGGTTGGCCTGCAGGTGCTGTTTCTGCCAAGGAAAGGAGAAGGACTTTGCTGTGTGCTGTGTCCCCTGCTTGAAGGAGAATTCCAAGGGCCTGAAGTGAGCTGGCCTCCTGTTCTGAAGTCTCAGGGACACAAAGACTTCACCCCCAGCTCCCCTGAACTCTGCTGCTGTGAGTTCTGACCTGCCAAGAGGTGCCTGTGCCAGTTTTGGGCCTCTGGAGGTTGTTGCTGCTGGTTGGAAGCTGGACCGATACAAAAGGGGATGATGGACGGAACGTTTGAGCCAATCAAACACTCACCCCCAGTCAACTGATCTGGGTTTAATCCATCATCATTCTTTAGCTCACTCCACCACCCCAGTTCAGACATGGCCATATGCAAATCAGTCTGACCCTGTGCCTCATGGGAACAGTCCACCCCGAACTGCCAAGCCATGTCTTCCCTGGACCGGAAACAAGCATCCTAGGACCGGTTTCTGGCATTTCAGCCGTCATCAGCCAGGCTTGCTTGAATCCAGTGGCAAAGTGAGCAAGGGACCCACTTCTGGGCATACCCCCGCCAACTTAGGGCGACCAAAGCGATACAAAAGGGGATGATGGACGGAACGTTTGAGCCAATCAAACACTCACCCCCAGTCAACTGATCTGGGTTTAATCCATCATCATTCTTTAGCTCACTCCACCACCCCAGTTCAGACATGGCCGTATGCAAATCAGTCTGACCCTGTGCCTCACTTTGCCACTGGATTCAAGCAAGCCTGGCTGATGACGGCTGAAATGCCAGAACCCGGTCCTAGGATGCTTGTTTCCGGTCCAGGGAGGACATGGCTTGGCAGTTCGGGCTGGACTGTTCCCATGAGGCACAGGGTCAGACTGATTTGCATATGGCCATGTCTGAACTGGGGTGGTGGAGTGAGCTAAAGAATGATGATGGATTAAACCCAGATCAGTTGACCGGGGTGAGTGTTTGATTGGCTCAAGCGTTCCGTCCATCATCCCCTTTTGTATCGCTTTGTTCGCCCTAAGTTGGCGGGGGTATGCCCAGACGTGGGTCCCTTGCTCACTTTGCCACTGGATTCAAGCAAGCCTGGCTGATGACGGCTGAAATGCCAGAAACCGGTCCTAGGATGCTTGTTTCCGGTCCAGGGAGGACATGGCTTGGCAGTTCGGGCTGGACTGTTCCCATGAGGCACAGGGTCAGACTGATTTGCATATGGCCATGTCTGAACTGGGGTGGTGGAGTGAGCTAAAGAATGATGATGGATTAAACCCAGATCAGTTGACTGGGGGTGAGTGTTTGATTGGCTCAAGCGTTCCGTCCATCATCCCCTTTTGTATCGCTTTGTTCGCCCTAAGTTGGCGGGGGTATGCCCAGACGTGGGTCCCTTGCTCACTTTGCCACTGGATTCAAGCAAGCCTGGCTGATGACGGCTGAAATGCCAGAAACCGGTCCTAGGATGCTTGTTTCCGGTCCAGGGAGGACATGGCTTGGCAGTTCGGGCTGGACTGTTCCCATGAGGCACAGGGTCAGACTGATTTGCATATGGCCATGTCTGAACTGGGAGTGGTGGAGTGAGCTAAAGAATGATGATGGATTAAACCCAGATCAGTTGACTGTGGGTGAGTGTTTGATTGGCTCAAGCGTTCCGTCCATCATCCCCTTTTGTATCGCTTTGTTCGCCCTAAGTTGGCGGGGGTATGCCCAGACGTGGGTCCCTTGCTCACTTTGCCACTGGATTCAAGCAAGCCTGGCTGATGGCGGCTGAAATGCCAGAAACCGGTCCTAGGATGCTTGTTTCCGGTCCAGGGAGGACATGGCTTGGCAGTTCGGGCTGGACTGTTCCCATGAGGCACAGGGTCAGACTGATTTGCATATGGCCATGTCTGAACTGGGGTGGTGGAGTGAGCTAAAGAATGATGATGGATTAAACCCAGATCAGTTGACTGGGGGTGAGTGTTTGATTGGCTCAAGCTTTCCGTCCATCATCCCCTTTTGTATCGCTTTGTTCGCCCTAAGTTGGCGGGGGTATGCCCAGACGTGGGTCCCTTGCTCACTTTGCCACTGGATTCAAGCAAGCCTGGCTGATGACGGCTGAAATGCCAGAAACCGGTCCTAGGATGCTTGTTTCCGGTCCAGGGAGGACATGGCTTGGCAGTTCGGGCTGGACTGTTCCCATGAGGCACAGGGTCAGACTGATTTGCATATGGCCATGTCTGAACTGGGGTGGTGGAGTGAGCTAAAGAATGATGATGGATTAAACCCAGATCAGTTGACTGGGGGTGAGTGTTTGATTGGCTCAAGCGTTCCGTCCATCATCCCCTTTTGTATCGCTTTGTTCGCCCTAAGTTGGCGGGGGTATGCCCAGACGTGGGTCCCTTGCTCACTTTGCCACTGG
Source organism: Calotriton arnoldi (assembly GCA_963921515.1). NCBI lineage: Eukaryota > Metazoa > Chordata > Amphibia > Caudata > Salamandridae > Calotriton > Calotriton arnoldi. The sequence goes on along the minus strand of CAWUFW010001865.1, from coordinate 608,774 downwards.
ATTCAAGCAAGCCTGGCTGATGACGGCTGAAATGCCAGAAACCGGTCCTAGGATGCTTGTTTCCGGTCCAGGGAGGACATGGCTTGGCAGTTCGGGCTGGACTGTTCCCATGAGGCACAGGGTCAGACTGATTTGCATATGGCCATGTCTGAACTGGGGTGGTGGAGTGAGCTAAAGAATGATGATGGATTAAACCCAGATCAGTTGACTGGGGGTGAGTGTTTGATTGGCTCAAGCGTTCCGTCCATCATCCCCTTTTGTATCGCTTTGTTCGCCCTAAGTTGGCGGGGGTATGCCCAGACGTGGGTCCCTTACTCACTTTGCCACTGGATTCAAGCAAGCCTGGCTGATGACGGCTGAAATGCCAGAAACCGGTCCTAGGATGCTTGTTTCCGGTCCAGGGAGGACATGGCTTGGCAGTTCGGGCTGGACTGTTCCCATGAGGCACAGGGTCAGACTGATTTGCATATGGCCATGTCTGAACTGGGGTGGTGGAGTGAGCTAAAGAATGATGATGGATTAAACCCAGATCAGTTGACTGGGGGTGAGTGTTTGATTGGCTCAAGCGTTCCGTCCATCATCCCCTTTTGTATCGCTTTGTTCGCCCTAAGTTGGCGGGGGTATGCCCAGACGTGGGTCCCTTGCTCACTTTGCCACTGGATTCAAGCAAGCCTGGCTGATGACGGCTGAAATGCCAGAAACCGGTCCTAGGATGCTTGTTTCCGGTCCAGGGAGGACATGGCTTGGCAGTTCGGGCTGGACTGTTCCCATGAGGCACAGGGTCAGACTGATTTGCATATGGCCATGTCTGAACTGGGGTGGTGGAAGTGAGCTAAAGAATGATGATGGATTAAACCCAGATCAGTTGACTGGGGGTGAGTGTTTGATTGGCTCAAGCGTTCCGTCCATCATCCCCTTTTGTATCGCTTTGTTCGCCCTAAGTTGGCGGGGGTATGCCCAGACGTGGGTCCCTTACTCACTTTGCCACTGGATTCAAGCAAGCCTGGCTGATGACGGCTGAAATGCCAGAAACCGGTCCTAGGATGCTTGTTTCCGGTCCAGGGAGGACATAGCTTGGCAGTTCGGGCTGGACTGTTCCCATGAGGCACAGGGTCAGACTGATTTGCATATGGCCATGTCTGAACTGGGGTGGTGGAGTGAGCTAAAGAATGATGATGGATTAAACCCAGATCAGTTGACTGGGGGTGAGTGTTTGATTGGCTCAAGCGTTCCGTCCATCATCCCCTTTTGTATCGCTTTGTTCGCCCTAAGTTGGCGGGGGTATGCCCAGACGTGGGTCCCTTGCTCACTTTGCCACTGGATTCAAGCAAGCCTGGCTGATGACGGCTGAAATGCCAGAAACCGGTCCTAGGATGCTTGTTTCCGGTCCAGGGAGGACATGGCTTGGCAGTTCGGGCTGGACTGTTCCCATGAGGCACAGGGTCAGACTGATTTGCATATGGCCATGTCTGAACTGGGGTGGTGGAGTGAGCTAAAGAATGATGATGGATTAAACCCAGATCAGTTGACTGGGGGTGAGTGTTTGATTGGCTCAAGCGTTCCGTCCATCATCCCCTTTTGTATCGGTTGGAAGCTGGAAGCAGGAAGAAACTCATAGAACTACAGAAATCGACACATCGCCCTTCTTGCGGCTGTTTTCCCGACGCATCTCCATGGCGCGAGAAGAATTTCCACGCATCGCCGCGCTGCTGCGGAAACCGCCGCAGCGCCTGTCACCGCTGCAAGAATCAACGCATCGAGGGATCGCGGCTGAAGAGGACCGACGCAGCGCCGCCCGACGCCGCCGCATCGATCGCTGGCGCATCCCGGATTTCCACGCATCGTACCTGTGTGGCAAGTTCTTCCGACGCATCACCTGCGAACCGGAACCGCCACGAAGAATCGACGCATCACTCCCCATACAGACCGGATTCGACGCAACTCGTCCTCTGCATGTCGCAGAACTGTCACATCACCTCCCCAAGGTCTCAGGAGTGTCGCATCTCTTTCTTTTCCGACTCTGCTGCTGTTTGGCTTTAGGAACTTTGATGCATCTACAGGTACTTTGGTGAAAAGACACGCATCCATAGTTTTCTATGGTACAAGTTCTTGAAACCTTTTTAAAGTCATATTGGATCACTGACAGAATATCGATAGTCAGAATATCGAGCTACAAAAATATTGACACAAGAATATTGATGTCCAGAATATCGAAGTCCTATCTACATAATGGTAAATACAAAAATATCGATAAAAAAATATCGTTGTTAAAAATATCGGTTTTTTTAATGTATAATAAATAATGTAAAATAAGGTAAATAATACATATAACTAAAAAAAATAGTTAAAATTATTAAAAAATGTTTAAAATTATAAGTAATACATATAATGTAACATATATATGTATAAAACATACTATATACACTTACTTAATAATATTTATAAATAATTATTTTAATACCTTATAAATTGTTAAAAAAACATATTAAAAATTATAAATACATATATATACACATACACCAATAATATAAATAAAAAATTAAAAATATATATAACAAATTAAAATATTCCAACATTTCTATTCTTTTTAAAATACATTTTACACTACATTAACTAAAACAGTAGAGAAAATATTGGATAGCGGAGACAGTGCAACAGTAGGGAAAGTGTTGGATAGCGTAAGGGTAAAAATTACTTTTCCCACTCCAGTGAGTGCAAGAGCAGGGAAAGTGTTGGATAGCGTAGGGGTAAAAATTACTATTCCCACTCCAGAGAGTGCAACAGTAGGGAAAGTGTTGGATAGCGTAGGGGTAAAAATTACTATTCCCACTCCAGTGAGTGCAACAGTAGGGAAAGTGTTGGATAGCGGAGGAGTAAAAATTACTATTCCCACTCCAGACAGTGCAACAGTTAGGAAAGTGTTGGATAGCGAAGGGGTAAAAATTACTATTCCCACTCCAGTGAGTGCAACAGTAGGGAAAGTGTTGGATAGCGTAGGGGTAAAAATTACTATTCCCACTCCAGAGAGTGCAACAGTAGGGAAAGTGTTGGATAGCGTAGGGGTAAAAATTACTATTTCCACTCCAGTGAGTGCAACAGTAGGGAAAGTTTTGTATAGCGGAGGGGTAAAAATTACTATTCCCACTCCAGTGAGTGCAACAGTAGGGAAAGTGTTGGATAGCGGAGATGTACAAATTACTATTCCCACTCCAGAGAGTGCAAGAGTGGGGAAAGAGTTGGTTAGCGTAGGGGTAAAAATTACTATTCCCACTCCACTGAGTGCAACAGTAGGGAAAGTGTTGGATAGCGGAGGGGTAAAAATTACTATTCCCACTACAGAGAGTGCAGCAGTAGGGAAAGTGTTGGATAGCGAAGGGGTAAAAATTACTATTCCCACTCCAGTGAGTGCAACAGTAGGGAAAGTGTTGGATAGCGTAGGGGTAAAAATTACTATTCCCACTCCAAAGAGTGCAACAGTAGGGAAAGTATTGGATAGCGTAGGGGTAAAAATTACTATTCTCACTCCAAAGAGTGCAACAGTAGGGAAAGTGTTGGATAGCAGAGGGTTAAAATTAACATACTTATCAATCAAATAATTATTAAAATTAAATAACCAATTAATAATTCATTAATAATAAATTATTTATAAATACTAATAAATAAATATTAATAATTACTTTATTATAATAAAATTACTTCCCACCCTATTCCACTATAAACCCACAACCCGCTCCTAAGAAAATAACACAATGTATATAATTATCTATTAATTAATTAATATTAATTAATAGCCAATTAATAATTAATTAATAATAAATTAATTATAAATACTAATAAATAAATAATAATTACTTTTTTATAATTAAATTACTTCCCACCCTATTCCCCTATAAACCCACAACCCGCTCCTAAAAAAATAACACAATTTATATAACTATTAATTAATTAATTAATATTAATTAATAACCAATTAATTATTAATTAATAATATATTAATTATAAATAATAATGAATAAAAATTAATAATTACTTTTTTATAATGAAATTACTTCCCACCCTATTCCCCTATAAACCCACAACCCACTACAGAACTAAAATACGCAAAAATTAATTTACATAAAAGTATTTACTGCTAAAAATTTAACACATACATTAAAAAAAAAACTACACTTATACCAAAAAATTACATCACATACTTTTAACACACATAGTAAAATACAGAACACTTAATATAAACATCGATATTATTAACAACGATATTTTTACAAACGATATTACTGTCTTCGATATTAAAAAAACCGATATTTCTTACCTTACTGTCGATATTCTGTACCACGATATTCCCTGCAGTCGATATTCTTGACCAACGATATTTAAAACTCGATATTATGGTAGGTTGAAATTAAAAACTCGATATTCTGTCTGTGCACCGTCATATTTTTAACTGTGTATGTTGGATTTTTGTCGTTTTGGTCTTGTTTAGTTTAGATAAAGATATTTTATTTTTCTAAACTGGTGTGGTGTCCTTTTGTGGTGTTATCACTGTGCTACTGTGAGTGTTGGTGCAAATACTTTACACATTGCCTTTGGGATAAGCCTGTCTGCTCGTGCCAAGCTACCAAGGGGGTGAGCAGGGGTTATCTAGAGTGTGTATCCCCCTCACCCTGACTAGAAGCAAGGGTCCCTATTTGGACAAAGGTACCTACCTCTGCCAACTAGAGACCCCCATTTCTAATATATATATATATATATATATATATATATCAAACATCAAGGTTGCCCAAGTGGAGACATCACTCGAAGAGGGGTTACCGCACACAGCCTTCGGTAGCGGCCGCCACACCTCGCCCAGGTTCTCCCCTTGTAAAGTTTTGCCAAACGCGTTTCGAGCGTTATGTCGCTCTTGATCACTGGCTGAAAGAGAATGCAGAGGCAGCGATTTTGATCGGAACATGCTTTATTTAAATTGTAAAGGTCCCACCCTAATGGGCGTCAGCAAACAGGGCATTCTGGTAATGGTAGTTCCTCTGTTTTGCCAAGACTCCAGTTCCGTAAATAACCCAGAAGGGTATCGCATTCTCATAAAAATACTACCCCTGTGGGTTTGCACAATGTCTATCCCAAGTGGGTGGAAGGACACAGGTGAAAGTTGCAGCGCCCACCAATGTATTCCGGAGGTCAGGCCCCCTCCACTCTAGAGGGTGCACGCGGTTGCGAGCATCCAAAATCCGCCAAACAGGCGGCGGGACATCTCCGCGACCGGGCCGGTCGCTATAACATCAAACATCAAGGTTGCCCAAGTGGAGACATCACTCGAAGAGGGGTTACCGCACACAGCCTTCGGTAGCGGCCGCCACACCTCGCCCAGGTTCTCCCCTTGTAAAGTTTTGCCAAACGCGTTTCGAGCGTTATGTCGCTCTTGATCACTGGCTGAAAGAGAATGCAGAGGCAGCGATTTTGATCGGAACATGCTTTATTTAAATTGTAAAGGTCCCACCCTAATGGGCGTCAGCAAACAGGGCATTCTGGTAATGATAGTTCCTCTGTTTTGCCAAGACTCCAGTTCCGTAAATAACCCCGATGGATATCGCATTCTCATAAAAATACTACCCCTGTGGGTTTGCACAATGTCTATCCCAAGTGGGTGGAAGGACACAGGTGAAAGTTGCAGCGCCCACCAATGTATTCCGGAGGTCAGGCCCCTCCACTCTAGAGGGTGCACGCGGTTGCGAGCATCCAAGATCCGCCAAACAGGCGGCGAGACATCTCCGCGACCGGGCCGGTCGCTATAACATCAAACATCAAGGTTGCCCAAGTGGAGACATCACTCGAAGAGGGGTTACCGCACACAGCCTTCGGTAGCGGCCGCCACACCTCGCCCAGGTTCTCCCCTTGTAAAGTTTTGCCAAACGCGTTTCGAGCGTTATGTCGCTCTTGATCACTGGCTGAAAGAGAATGCAGAGGCAGCGATTTTGATCGGAACATGCTTTATTTAAATTGTAAAGGTCCCACCCTAATGGGCGTCAGCAAACAGGGCATTCTGGTAATGATAGTTCCTCTGTTTTGCCAAGACTCCAGTTCCGTAAATAACCCCGATGGATATCGCATTCTCATAAAAATACTACCCCTGTGGGTTTGCACAATGTCTATCCCAAGTGGGTGGAAGGACACAGGTGAAAGTTGCAGCGCCCACCAATGTATTCCGGAGGTCAGGCCCCTCCACTCTAGAGGGTGCACGCGGTTGCGAGCATCCAAGATCCGCCAAACAGGCGGCGAGACATCTCCGCGACCGGGCCGGTCGCTATAACATCAAACATCAAGGTTGCCCAAGTGGAGACATCACTCGAAGAGGGGTTACAGTACACAGCCTTCAGTAGCGGCCGCCACACCTCGCCCAGGTTCTCCCCTTGTAAAGTTTTGCCAAACGCGTTTCGAGCGTTATGTCGCTCTTGATCACTGGCTGAAAGAGAATGCAGAGGCAGCGATTTTGATCGGAACATGCTTTATTTAAATTGTAAAGGTCCCACTCCTAATGGGCGTCAGCAAACAGGGCATTCTGGTAATGATAGTTCCTCTGTTTTGCCAAGACTCCAGTTCCGTAAATAACCCCGATGGGTATCGCATTCTCATAAAAATACTACCCCTGTGGGTTTGCACAATGTCTATCCCAAGTGGGTGGAAGGACACAGGTGAAAGTTGCAGCGCCCACCAATGTATTCCGGAGGTCAGGCCCCCTCCACTCTAGAGGGTGCACGCGGTTGCGAGCATCCAAGATCCGCCAAACAGGCGGCGGGACATCTCCGCGACCGGGCCGGTCGCTATAACATCAAACATCAAGGTTGCCCAAGTGGAGACATCACTCGAAGAGGGATTACCGCACACAGCCTTCGGTAGCGGCCGCCACACCTCGCCCAGGTTCTCCCCTTGTAAAGTTTTGCCAAACGCGTTTCGAGCGTTATGTCGCTCTTGATCACTGGCTGAAAGAGAATGCAGAGCCAGCGATTTTGATCGGAACATACTTTATTTAAATTGTAAAGGTCCCACCCTAATGGGCGTCAGCAAACAGGGCATTCTGGTAATGATAGTTCCTCTGTTTTGCCAAGACTCCAGTTCCGTAAATAACCCCGATGGGTATCGCATTCTCATAAAAATACTACCCCTGTGGGTTTGCACAATGTCTATCCCAAGTGGGTGGAAGGACACAGGTGAAAGTTGCAGCGCCCACCAATGTATTCCGGAGGTCAGGCCCCTCCACTCTAGAGGGTGCACGCGGTTGCGAGCATCCAAGATCCGCCAAACAGGCGGCGGGACATCTCCGCGACCGGGCCGGTCGCTATAACATCAAACATCAAGGTTGCCCAAGTGGAGACATCACTCGAAGAGGAGTTACCGCACACAGCCTTCGGTAGCGGCCGCCACACCTCGCCCAGGTTCTCCCCTTGTAAAGTTTTGCCAAACGCGTTTCGAGCGTTATGTCGCTCTTGATCACTGGCTGAAAGAGAATGCAGAGGCAGCGATTTTGATCGGAACATGCTTTATTTAAATTGTAAAGGTCCCACCCTAATGGGCGTCAGCAAACAGGGCATTCTGGTAATGATAGTTCCTCTGTTTTGCCAAGACTCCAGTTCCGTAAATAACCCCGATGGGTATCGCATTCTCATAAAAATACTACCCCTGTGGGTTTGCACAATGTCTATCCCAAGTGGGTGGAAGGACACAGGTGAAAGTTGCAGCGCCCACCAATGTATTCCGGAGGTCAGGCCCCCTCCACTCTAGAGGGTGCACGCGGTTGCGAGCATCCAAGATCCGCCAAACAGGCGGCGGGACATCTCCGCGACCGGGCCGGTCGCTATAACATCAAACATCAAGGTTGCCCAAGTGGAGACATCACTCGAAGAGGGGTTACCGCACACAGCCTTCGGTAGCGGCCGCCACACCTCGCCCAGGTTCTCCCCTTGTAAAGTTTTGCCAAACGCGTTTTGAGCGTTATGTCGCTCTTGATCACTGGCTGAAAGAGAATGCAGAGGCAGCGATTTTGATCGGAACATGCTTTATTTAAATTGTAAAGGTCCCACCCTAATGGGCGTCAGCAAACAGGGCATTCTGGTAATGATAGTTCCTCTGTTTTGCCAAGACTCCAGTTCCGTAAATAACCCCGATGGGTATCGCATTCTCATAAAAATACTACCCCTGTGGGTTTGCACAATGTCTATCCCAAGTGGGTGGAAGGACACAGGTGAAAGTTGCAGCGCCCACCAATGTATTCCGGAGGTCAGGCCCCCTCCACTCTAGAGGGTGCACGCGGTTGCGAGCATCCAAGATCCGCCAAACAGGCAGCGGGACATCTCCGCGACCGGGCCGGTCGCTATAACATCAAACATCAAGGTTGCCCAAGTGGAGACATCACTCGAAGAGGGGTTACCGCACACAGCCTTCGGTAGCGGCCGCCACACCTCGCCCAGGTTCTCCCCTTGTAAAGTTTTGCCAAACTCGTTTCGAGCGTTATGTCGCTCTTGATCACTGGCTGAAAGAGAATGCAGAGGCAGCGATTTTGATCGGAACATGCTTTATTTAAATTGTAAAGGTCCCACCCTAATGGGCGTCAGCAAACAGGGCATTCTGGTAATGATAGTTCCTCTGTTTTGCCAAGACTCCAGTTCCGTAAATAACCCCGATGGGTATCGCATTCTCATAAAAATACTACCCCTGTGGGTTTGCACAATGTCTATCCCAAGTGGGTGGAAGGACACAGGTGAAAGTTGCAGTGCCCACCAATGTATTCCGGAGGTCAGGCCCCCTCCACTCTAGAGGGTGCACGCGGTTGCGAGCATCCAAGATCTGCCAAACAGGCGGCGGGACATCTCCGCGACCGGGCCGGTCGCTATAACATCAAACATCAAGGTTGCCCAAGTGGAGACATCACTCGAAGAGGGGTTACCGCACACAGCTTTATTTAAATTGTAAAGGTCCCACCCTAATGGGCGTCAGCAAACAGGGCATTCTGGTAATGATAGTTCCTCTGTTTTGCCAAGACTCCAGTTCCATTGTGCAAACCCACACTGGTAGTATTTTTATGAGAATGCAATACCCATCGGGGTTATTTACGGAACTGGAGTCTTGGCAAAACAGAGGAACTATCATTACCAGAATGCCCTGCTTGCTGACGCCCATTAGGTGGGACCTTACAATTTAAATAAAGCATGTTCCGATCAAAATCGCTGCCTCTGCATTCTCTTTCAGCCAGTGATCAAGAGCGACATAACGCTCGAAACGCATTTGGCAAAACTTTACAAGGGGAGAACCTGGGCGAGGTGTGGCGGCCGCTACCGAAGGCTGTGTGCGGTAACCCTCTTCGAGTGATGTCTCCACTTGGGCAACCTTGATGTTTGATATATATATATATATATGTATATATATATATATATAATTTTATTTTTTTTTCACTGAAAAAACCAAAGGTTACAGGGACGTTCTAGTTAGGCTGACATTTCACTCGTACAAAACCAGATGAATTGATCAGTTATAGTTAGCTGAGCTAACTATAACTCACACCCCCGCAATGCACTGCTTATGGCCTCACATATTACATCACTCATGACATGGTCAGTGACATCACTGATTACGTCAACCAGTGACTGTGAGTGTTTTTTTAAAAAGTTTATGAGTGTTAAATATACATACTAAGATGTATTGGTGAATCAGTGGGTGTATGAGTGCCTGATTGGATGATTCAGTGGGTGTGTAACTGTATAAGTGAATAATTAAGTGTCTCAGTGAATGTATGGGTGAGTGACTTGTGTGAATGTCTTTGTCTGTCAGTTGATGTCTAAGTGTTTGTATAGGTGTGTGAGTGGGTACGTGAGTTTCTGTATGGGTGAGTGATTGGTTGTCTGAGTACGTGTCTGGATGTCTCAATGTCTGTGTGGGTGGGTGGGTGAGGGAGTGTTTAACTGCCTGTATGGATGAGTGCATGGGTGAGTCAGTGGGTCTATGGGTTAGTGAGTGTGTGTGTAAGGGGCTGTATGGGTGAGTGAGTGTGTGTATGGCTGTCTCGGTGAGTGAATGGATCTGTCAATGGTATATGGGTGAGTAACTGCATATGTGAAAGGCAGTATAGGCGAGTATATGAGTGACTATATGTGTGACTGAGTGATTGCAAGACTGGCCATATGGGTGAGTGTGTGCTTGTGTCAGTGACTGTATAGGTGAGTGAGTATGTGTTAGTATCTGTATGAATACATTAGCGGGTGTGTGTATAACTGATTAGTTGAGTAAATGGCTGTGTGATTGACTCTATAGCTGTGTGAGTAGCTCTATGAGTGACTGTGTGTGAGTAGCCGTATGAGTGGATATATCAGTGGCTGTATTAGTGAGTGAGTTGGTGTATAAGTGGCTGTATGGGTAACTGAGTGGATATGTCAACCTATCTAGTCATGTACTGGACTCTGCACAAATCAATTTGCTATCTAAAAGTTTGGGCTTTTGTCCTGCTTCTAAACCTGACTTCAATGAGATGCATGTTGATCTGTTTAGATTCATACGGAAATTAAAACTGAAAAAGTTATTTGCCTTAAATCCTAAAAAGACCATCTCATCCATGGGGATGGAACATGTTTTCTGTGATAAAACTATTAAGGACATGCTGGATTTACAACTCCTGTTATCACTTGATAATGATGAACTCACAACAACTTCCATACCTTACATTCTCTCTGAGTTGGGGTTTTCTACTGATTTGTCAGTTGACAGTGGTTTAAGACCAAGATCTACTTTCTCACCTGTCTCACAAAATGATAGTGCGATTGAAATTTTCGTTTAGTAACAAAAGAAGTTTATGATTGGGAAGACAGTAGTGTTGGTCAAAGGGAAGTCCATAGGGACAATATATCCAAACCAGAGAGATGTGCCTTGTTCAAGTTATCCACATTACCAGCGGTTACTATCAAGGAAGCAGACAAAGGGGGCAATGTGGTCCTTATGGACACTCAAGACTACATTTGGGAATTGGACAGGCAATTGGCTGACACTACATCATATGTACTGCCGACTTCTAACCCACTATCACAGATCCCTCTTTTGATGGAGAAAAAACTTAAATAGTGGCTTGACCAGTGCCTTATAAATGACCTGGAGTTCAGATACCTTTTCGTACCATTTCCAAAGGCTCCCTGTATTTATGCCTTGCCAAAGATCCACAAGCCAGGCCCCTTTCCACCAGGGAGGCCGATTATATCGGGAATTGGCTCCCCTACGGGGCGTATTTCTGAATACATTGATATTTTCTTACAACCCTTGGTTGGCAATCTCCCCTCCTATGTTCGTGACACTAAGCAACTTCTGAATCAACTCACGGATTTTGGTTGGTCAGAAGAATGCTGTTTTGTTACATTTGATATTTCATCTTTATATACATCCATACCCAAAGAAGAGGGTATAGCTGCATGTCAACATTTTCTCTTATCCCGAAATGCTACACTATGGGAACACACGCAAATGTTAATTGAGATGATAAGATTAGTCTTGGAAAACAATGTGTTCCTACACAATGGCAGTTGGTTACGCCAATGTCGAATCGTTGCCATGGGTTCAAAGTTTTCACCATCTTTTGCGAATCTTTCTATGGGGTAGTTGGAAAAGAACTACATTTGGAGGAACTGCCCGGAAGACCTAATGAATCATATGGTCTACTGAGGTCGATACATTGACGATGTGTTGATGATTTGGACAGGTGGCCAGACACTATTGGTGGATTTCTGTACATTTTTAAACAATAATCAATGTAATATTAATTTTTACATATGAACAGAATCCTACAGAGATTTCCTTTCTTGATCTTAGACTTTACATCAGTAATGATACCATAGAATCATCACTGTATAGGAAAAAGACTGCTTGCAATTTGGTACTACATGCCCAATCATCACACCCTAGGTACCAGGTTCTCTCGCAACCTGGGACGGCGTAACTGTAGCGAAGATGTTACTTTTCGTTCCAAGGTAAATATAGCCGATAAAAGATTTCTTGATCGGGGCTATCCACCCAGTGTGGTCTCTGCTGCCAAACATAGGATTTCGAAAATTGATCGAAAACAAGCACTGATGGATAAAAAAAGGGTTTCCATGAATTCTGATAGAGTTGCTGTTATTACACCCTATCACACACAAAGCCATGTGTTTTTATAATATTCTGCGTAAACATTGGCATATCTTACAGACCAATTCAAATTTGAGTAAAAACCTTTCTAATAAACCTATATTGATCTATAAAAGAGGAACCAGTCTAAGAAACAGACTATGACCTACCTTTTTGGCTTCTGATAAGATCAAACCAGGACCACAATGGGTACTTCCTCCACCTAAGGTTTTTTTTTAAATGTGGACACTGTAACATGTGTCCACATACTCTGGACAAGATCAAGAGTTTCCAATATAATACCACCTTTATACACACAATCAATACATTCATAAATTGCAACACAAAATTTGTTGTGTACTGCATTGTGTGTGTTTGTAAACAAATATATGTTGGTAGCACGATTCGCCCTATCAAAGAGAGGATACAGGAACACATCAGGACCATTCGGAATTCTAATAGGGATTATCCGTTAGCTTTACATTTTAATGAAAAACATGGTTCAGCAAACTTATCTTTGTTAAGAGTCCACGGTATTGCCACTGCATGTATTCACCCCAGGGGAGGTGATAGAGTAAAATTACTGAGGCAGTTGGAAACAAAATGGATCACTAAACTTAGAGCGGTAGAGCTTGGCCTGAATGTGGATAGGGAATTACATGTATTCTTGGGGGATGGATTGTACCAGCCTATGCAATATATCTTTTTACACTATCAAGTTTTCTTTCGCATAATGATTTTGTTCTTCATGGTTTTGGACTAAACTATACTCTACATAAAAGATTTGTTTACAATATGTTAACTCAACAGCTTATGATGTATCTGCCCTCCGTTGCTATGATCATTATGTTACATGTTGAAAGTACATTATGGTCTGACAACAAGTTCGCTCATCTGTTCGGTTTCTAAATTCCTAAATTTAAGGTGAAAATACACATTTTTGTGGGGCAAATATTGTCGGTTTTACTATGTTTTTCATTTCACTCTCAACATATACACGGAGACTTTGTCAGTTATATTTATTTATTTACCTTTTTATTTACTTTTATTTCCTTTTTTATTTCCGCTTCTATTTCTTTTTACTCATCTGGCACTTTAACACTGGTTTCTCTCATATGGTTTCCTCTGTTTCTAGCTGATTATCATGTCTTGTTGCATATATCTTTTGTTTATTTGTTTATATGTTTGCCTTTCCAGGGGTCTAGGTTGTTATTTGGTTACTAATTAGGGATGGCTTTCCCTTTCCTTTCCCACTTTTCCAGTGTCCCACTGTTTTCTGAGTCTCTGACATTAGATTTATATTTGAGGACATCTATCTACTCTGATCTACAGAGTTTAGGTGTTTATTCTTGTGTTTGTTTATGGAGACCGCATAATAAGCAGTGTTCCGTTCTATTTGTGACTTTTGTGTTCACTCTGCCATAAGTATAAAAATATGTTTTTTATTTATACTTTGCTTGACTTCATTCTTTTGTTTTTTGTGGTCATTACCTTGATTATTTTGTTTTTTCAACAGTTATTGAGTGACTTGGGCTTAGACACATTGTAGGTGTTATATCCTGACGGATTGAGGTACAGCTTTTCTTATAGTTTCAAACTCTATTCCAATATGGCGCGCATATTTTCGTTGCCATCTTTCTTTTCTCTTTCGGTGTGTGGAGGTATCATGATCAAGTGATCGCTCTTGTTTCGATGCACATGACTTCCGACGGGTCTCGGACGCTGCTTAAAAAGAGTTATGCGAGACGGCCCGTGGATCACGTATAGGAGAGAAGCTTTGACACTACGGCTGGTGAGTGTACTTTATCGAAAATACTTTTGGTTTCACCTTTTGATGGTGTAGGGATTTGGGCATTGGCCTTACTCTACTGATGATATATACTTCGTTTTGTCTTTTTCTTATTTTTGATTACATTACGTAACTGATCCTGCTTGCCCATACGATTATTTTGGCTTATCAGGGCGTTTAATGCAATGGCTCATTTTCTCTCGAATTGACGTTGGTTATGCCTGCACAGGTATGGTTTTTGTCCGGGCTAATGACGGTGTACTTACTGCACAATATTTGGATGTGCTATTCACGTATGTGCTTCTCCCCGCCCTCGCACAATGCATTTGGTTTCTTTAGATGGCTTAACTTGTCTAAATATAGACCTTTCATGCATGTTTGGAATTTCCTTTGGTTATGTCCCCGCTTGATGACGTATACTGTGAAAATCAGGGATTGACACATCTGTGAAAGTGCTGTTACTGTAAGCTATTCATGATACTTTATTTTCTCATTTCCTTTGTTCCCCCCTTCCTTTTTCCTTGCTCCTTTCCCCCTTTTCTTCCTCTTTATTTCACACTTGGAATACGACACTTTACTATAGAGTCATGTGTGAACTTTGACTGATATAGTTCACATGAGAAGTGTTACTTCTGCTAACTGTACCCATTTTTCATGGGACCTCGGGCTCCGAGGATCAAGATTGTGAACTCTCCACTAGCTTTGGATATATTATGCATACACTGATTAACTACTAGAGGTAGTTTCTTTTAGAAGTATTTGTTTTCCTCAAATCTCTTTTTTGTACTTTTAGGGATGTGGATTCACTGTGATTTTTTACATTGTGATTCCTCTTTCTTTCTGGGTTTTAATGAACCTTTTCTTTGTTTTGATTGATATTGCACATATTTTTCAAATGTTTCTTCTTTTTTCCCTTGGTTTGTATGGTTCTTTTGCACCATTTTCGAGGTTTTTCTTGCTCCTTATTTTTCTGTTTTGTACAGGATTATATGGCACACTTGGGTGTAATATACAACTTTTGCATGTTTTTATGCACTTATAGTTAATATCTCATAATTTTTGGGTTTGCATTTTAGATATTTTTTGATTTTCCTGATGTAACTTTGATTAGAGTTTTGTTCTGATTTTAATCATCCTTGTATTAGCATCCTATTTTTGTATTTGGTGAGTTGTAAGTCTCAATGAATGTCATCTTCTGTTCAATTAACAGCCTTGAAAAAGTCGTCTTGTACGACGAAACACGTGTCGGCTGTCGTGTTATTTGCACTATACAAGAAACAGAACAAGTTATTAAAGTGCATGGAACCATCAGTCTCTACGTCTGGAGTCTATTTTACCAATTTGGACCTGTCTTTCTGACGGACTATTTACTTTTCCTTTGTGTGGTGCTCTGGACATTTGTATATTCTTGGTATTTGGGGTTTTGCTTTCCCATATACTTTACATTAGTGGGGTGACATAGTGTTATCTGTTTCGTTGAGCACACATCTACTATGTATACTTGTTTACTTTTGCCTTGAAGACTGTGTATGTGCCAGCATTTCTCATTGGCCATTGTCACCTTCCTCATGTTTGGATATGTGTAGACGTATGAATCAGTGAGTGGGTGTGTAAGTACTGGTATGGGTATGTCAATGGTTTTGAGAATGCTAGTGTAGAAGTTTAAGTGTGTGTATGAAAGGTTATATTGGGGTGTGAGTGGGTGCGTCAGAGATTCTGTGGATGATGTCATCAGGGATGTCACTGACCATGTCATGAGTGTGAGGTCATCCCTGTAACCTTTGTTTTTTTCAGTGAATTTCTAAGGTTCTTTAAATTATATTTCCTAACTATAATGTCCCTGTAACCTTTGGTTTATTCAGTGAATATATATATATATATATATATATATATATATATATATATATATATATATATATATACCTAATGACCTAGGCACATTGACTGGGGTAGGGCTGGAAATCCTAATGAAAGAAACCTTTGAAAAACTGATACTGTCTTGGTGTACTCTAATATATCATCCACAATAAGGAGCTCAAGAGGGAAACAGCCAGTCAGGTCGCCCTCCACTTACAAGCAACAATAAACACAATAGACCTGACTGTGAAGGACATAATCCGATTTCTTTTTTAGAGCCGGTGGTGGGGGACTGCTTCCTCAACCCAACCGCTGGTTTTTTCAATTACCAGTCTTATCCAGTCCTCAATGTCCCAACAATTGTGTGAAGGTGAGAAAGTACCTCACGTAAGCTTCACCAGAGGAGCTACTGGTAGGTTCTCACCAGTTTGCCCACGTTTCTCATCATTGGTAACTTTCTCACCCGTGAGAAGAAAAAAGAAAGTGTCCAGTGTAAAAAGTAAAAGGTGAAAAACAGAAATGTGTTTCTGTCAAACAAGACCCCATAATGTGAAAAAGAGTAACACTTTACTCCAACTAAAATTGAGTTATGACTCACGTATGCAAGATCCTGGTTTTATTCGAGGTATGATCCCTTAAGGTAATTTGCCAAAGAGGGGAGACGTGCTCACGGATCTATGACAAACAGGATGATTAACCTTTGCCGTGCCAAATAAATATCATCACGGGTGGGCCGGCAATTTTGTAAATTTGGGAATTGTCGATTGTCCCGTGTTTAACTTGAGCCCGTGGGGATTAATGCGCCTGTATTTGCATTGAATTAAATTAAACAGGGAGACATTAATTGACCTAGGGAATAGAATGAAAACTGATTGTATATGTCCACAGGTATACTAACGGCAACGGTTGGTGGCATTGGGGGACTTACGGTTGAAGGACACCCCCTTACATGGTGGGAAGCTGGTATGATTGTCGTGGGCTACCACCTGGTAAATATACGTTGAAATCTTTGTCATGAAAGTGGCCTTTTGACATAGAGGTTATGGAGGAAGTCCTGACTGGTTGGGAGTTTTAATTTTGTGCTTTGTTTGTGTTTATCAGTCACCCTTCGTCTAAAATTTGAAGCCCAGTGAGGTGAACCTTGACCTCGAGCCCTGACGAAATTGCCGCAACAGAAGACAGGCAATGAAACATGTTGGCACATCTTAAAGTGGTCTGCAACATGCAGTTTGCTTTTAATTTTGAGTAGGCTCACAGCTTTGAATAAAACCAGGATCTTGCATACGTGAGTCATAACTCAATTTTAGTTGGAGTAAAGTGTTACTCTTTTTCACATTATGGGGTCTTGTTTGACATAAACACATTACTGTTTTTCACCTTTTACTTTTTACACTGGACACTTTCTTTTTTCTTCTCACGGGTGAGAAAGTTACCAATGATGAGAAACGTGGGCAAACTGGTGAGAACCTAACAGTAGCTCCTCTGGTGAAGCTTACGTGAGGTACATTCTCACCTTCACACAATTTTTTGTTTGTATACACCTTTCATGAGGGGGTATAGCTACATGGGGTGGGCTGATAAATGTGTGTTTATATAAAAAATAATTTTTGGGACGATGAGGACTGGATAAGACTGGTAATTGAAAAAACCAGCGGTTGGGTTGAGGAAGCAGTCCCCCACCACCGGCTCTAAAAAAGAAATCGGATTATGTCCTTCACAGTCAGGTCTATTGTGTTTATTGGTACTCTAATATATGCCAAAGACAGAAATGGAAGTGGTCAAATCAATTCTGTCCAGAGATTGACAAAGCCAGGAAACATGTTAATAAAACTGTTTCTGCATTCCTCAGAGACCATCCCATAGGCTGTATCTGTAACAACAATCTGCGTTTTAACATGCATGGAATTTATAGAAATGATGGATTGCACTTTACAGATGAAGGCAACAGGGTGTTTCTAAGTAATCTGAAACTCTGCATCCAGTCTTATGTGTAGCAGCCATATACACACAACCAACGCAATGGCTCTTGTCAGAGCCACCCTAGTACCTGAAATATTGTGAAGTTTTTTTCTAAAGGTTTTTTTTTTTTTGACAATCTTCGCAATGTTGCGATCCCTGCAGATACGTCGCGAAAACGGAAAACAAAAGCAGATATTTAATGACCACCAACACATCCAATAATAATATGTAAAAATATCCATTCTGAACATTGCACACACATTACTATATACATACTTCTTTCAAAGCATGTTTAAACTTATATTTTTGTACTAGGTTTCTTTAAAAACCATCTTTCAGACCTATTTTCCATTTTCGCGGTTAATCGGGGCGTTGCAATGTCGCCGTTAACCGGGACGATCGTGCCTTTTCCATAAAGTGAAAACACATATATGCACACATATTACAGTATTTTACACACTAGGGGTTTATTACTGTACACTTCAAACTCATGCTTTTCTAGTGTATTTCTAGAACAACCATCTCTAAAACCTATTTTCCTTTTTTGCGATGAGGCCGGAGATCACGATGATGTTGGTCATCGCGATCCCCACGGTTACCTCGCGAAAGCAGAAAGCAAAAGCAGGAATTCAATAGCCACCACCACATAAAAAAATTATAACTATATAATTAATTCTAACCATCACAGTACATAACTCACTATATAAATAACTCTATAAAAACATTGAGCAGAATCTCAATATCTCGATAACGATGCGTATTAATGATTCACTGATATATTTTTTTATATTACCACTAATCTTTGCGATACCTTTGCGATAGTCGTGATCTCCCCGCAACGGTACATGGGGGACCAAGCTGATGGTTGCAGCGTCGTTGCAAATATCGCGTGCGATCAAAAAAATCTATTTTGGACACATAACTTGTCACTACAACCCTATTTCTCAAACATGGGGTCAGAGTACCTCTACTATGACCCCTTATGTTAGCTTTTTTAGAACTATTCAGCCCCGGGAACCGTTCCCGATCAATAAAATGGTGGCCGCAACTTTCTGTTCAGGTTCCGTCCAGCCAATCAGAGCATTCCCTTTTGCACGTGCATTCGCGGTTAATCGCGAAACCGTCGCGAAATATCGGCGACCAGGGATATCACTATAATTTTCGGTTTAAATTTCTCAAAAACTACTAAACAGATTTACACCAAATAGGCATAAGGCATTTCCTTGAACCAATAGCTACCTCCCTGCCAAATTTGGTGTAAGTCCATTCAGCAGTTCGGGTTTTACGTGCGGCTAAAGGTTCCTATTGGGAATTAACAATACAAATGCACCCTTATTTCACACCCCAAATTCTCGGTCCCCACTGCACGGATCACCCCCAAACTGTACATGACAACCAGAACCTACCTTGACACTTTTTGGGGGGAATTTCATGAAGATTGGTCAAACAACGCCAAAGTTATAGGCAAGTCAAAAAATGCTTTTCCTATGGAAACTAGGCCCTAACTAAATATATATATATATATATATATATATATATATATATATATATATATATATATATATATATATATATATATATATATATATATATATATTTGTGTTCATCTATAATATAGAGTTCTTGAACCTTAAAAGAAAGACAGGCTAGTTTCCCTTCTCCTAGGCCTGTGATAGATATTCAGTAAGCTATTCATGTTAAAACTATTGCTCATTTCTCCTCAGTCTGATTCAACCAATCCTAGGGGAGGAAGAATACTTTACCACTTGGTTTTGTTTCTTTTGAGTGTGGCAATTACCGATTGCCTGGTGTGTTTGTTATGCTGTGTGATGTATTAATGTAAATCTGCTCTACGAACCCTAAGGGGGCAAAGCATAGCAGTGTGTCAGATAGTCACAGGTTTGTGCTTGGTTGATGTTTAGTACTACTAGAGAGCAATATGAGGCGTTTATTGCTAAACCTCAGAATTTGGTATGTGTCTTCAAAAAGCTTTGGCTTTGAACTATTAGTCTCTAGGCGCTCAAGACCATGTACTCTATAGACTTAGGTTGGATCACTAATAGAATATCGGAAACCATAATATCGTGTGGACAGAATATCGTGCCAAAAATATTGAGGACCAAAATATTGAGAAGGTAAGTGTACATAGGTAAGTATAGATTTACTATTCTTAACCCAC
This sequence comes from Calotriton arnoldi, assembly GCA_963921515.1. Lineage (NCBI taxonomy): Eukaryota > Metazoa > Chordata > Amphibia > Caudata > Salamandridae > Calotriton > Calotriton arnoldi. The sequence goes on along the minus strand of CAWUFW010001865.1, from coordinate 588,858 downwards.
ATCTAGGTACCTTGAAGATATATATATATCGTCAAGATACATTTATGTGGAGTAATATATAGTAAAACTTTGCTTATCTATAGAACCTTACCTTCACGAGATTTTTACCTTTTTATTCCTCACACAATATTTTGTTCCATTATATTTTTGTTTCTGTTATTCTGTCTAAATACCCTCATATCCAAAGCTGTTGTTTTGGACGAAGCAATTGAGGGGCTTACTTAGATCCATCCTGTATGGCTGCAAACAAAGAGCTAAAACTGTCCCTTTCTCAGATCTGAAGTGGAGTTGGAGAGTGCTGTACACCAGAGCTTCCAATTGTCACTCAAGCTTTTCAATAGCTCCATTAGACCACTACTTTCCATCTTAAGAGTCAAAGACCTACAGTCTCACTTCTAAACTGATGATAGGAAGGTTTATCTGCACCTCAACGGCTGCAATGATGATTTTTCAAATTAGAAAAGTGGATTAAATACCACAGTCCAAAGGCGGAATGACAGAGGACTCAAATTGAATGGAACAAAATATAGGTTCTCCTTTTGTAGTGCAATCCATAAGCTTCGAGGTACAGGTAAATGCACGCAGCCTCCAGAAGTGTTTGGCCTGCCTGCTTCTTTTGGCGAAACTGCTAAAAGTCTTGGGGTACTGTGGGATCCAAATCTTAGTTTTGATACGTGTGTAGGAGTGGTGGTTTGCTCAGCTTCTCTGTGCCAGCAACAACTTAAACTAGTGCTACCCTACCCTGAACAAAAATACCACAAACTAATTGGAGGGCGCTTTTCAATGATAAGCTTGGTTATGTGAACGACAGACTTCCAGAGCTATAAAAGAGACCGATTAGACTACTGAAGTTCGTCCCAAATATGACAGCAAGGCTGGTCCTGAGGCTGCAGGACGTTCAATGTTCATAATCTTTTGTTATCCCGTGGAGGTGCTGCTGGTGCCCTGAATGACGTTTTTTACCTGCTCATGATGCAACAAAAAAATATATTATTTTAAAAAAAGAAAGTGCTATGGGCAGGCTTGGGTGTGCTGCTTTCTTTTGTGCTCCACTGCCCAAGGATCACTATTATTATATAATAGGAGATCATGGACGCATGCTCTTAATGTTGTTCAAACAATTCCAATCATACAATAAAACTAATAATTGCCATATGATTCAAGTTTAGTTGCCTGTATTGTACTGTAAGAAATTGGGTTACTGGTTGTGGGGGGGGGGGAGCCCTACTCAAGCAGCAACCACATTCCATGTCAGGGTGAAGTCACAAGCAAACCCCAAATTAACCTGTGCTCAATCCACTGGTAGCTTGGCACAGAGCAATCAGGCTTGACTTAGAGGCAATGTGTAAAGTATTTATGCAGCAGTTCAAACAGAAACAAAGAGTGAAGACACCACACAAGAAAAATCCCACTCTAATTAAGAACAATAGAGTAAATTGTAATAAATAAATCAAGACCAAAACGACAAAAATTCAATCACTGGAATTGGAGATACGCAAGTTTAAAGATTTCAGTGAAAATAGAGCCCAAAACCACAAAGTGCCAAGTGTGATTATCTGGTCGTGCTGGACCAGGACAAAGCAACAAGTTCAGGCCGGCTGTGATGGAGCACAGGCTGGCTACAGAGTCTCACTTAGGTCCGCTGAACAAAGTACTTTAATCCTAGCTGCGAAGAGATGCGGATTTCTGTGTTGAGGATGTATCACGCAGCAGAGGCGATGCGAGGTCCAAGAGAGATGTGTTATCCAGCAGTGTTTCCTAGGAGCTGCGAAATGCGAGGCGATGTACTTGCACCGAGATGCGTCACGCAGCGGCAGTTCTGCTGGGCTGTGATGGGCGATGCAAAGTCCTTTCATCGGGGAAGTCCGTGCAGCAGATGCGATGAATCAATTCCGAGGGCTATGCGTCGAGCAGCAGAGGCGATGCTGCGGTTCTGCAGGGAATGCGCCGCGCTGTAGAGGAGATGCAGCGGATCTGATGAATCCACAGATGGGCAGGCAAAGCACCTTCAGGCCCACTTCCAAGGGTCCAGGACTGGAGTGGCACCACTTGGGAGGGCAGGACTCACAGATGACAGAGTCCAGGTGCTGGGTTCAAGGTTGTTGGAAACCTGTTCTGTTCCTGAGGTTTCTGATCAGGAGGCCAGCCAACAAGCCCTTGGAGTCACTCTGGCGTCCTGGCTTAAGAAATGCAGGTCCAGTCCTTCTCAGTCAAGCAAGAGGGCAGCGGAACAAGTCGGCACAGCAGGGCAGCAGTCCTTCAGAGCAGCAGAGCGGTAGTCCTTTCAGCAGCACAGCAGTCCTTCTTCCTGGCAGAGTACACAGGTCCAGAAGTGTACTGAAGTGTTGGGTCTAAGGGTCCAATATTTATACCAGGTGCCTACTTTGAAATGGAGAAAGCTTCGAGATTCTTCTACCCTCTGAGATATCAGACATCCCCTTCCTCCCTGTCCTGACCCCAGCTTGTCTGGGGTCACAAAAGACCAGTGACAACCCCTCTGTGGTAGTACTCAGGCAGGTGCTTTGTGATGTGCAAGTGTGGTAGGTGACAGCTCCTTCCCCTCGTAAACTCAGAGCGGCCCATCCTGCCAATACCTATCTTCCCTTTGTCTCACTGTCTGGGAGCAATTCACAGAGACCAAATGCCAGCTACACCTAGCCATGTGACCCAGGATCAGGCTGCAGGCACCAAATGGTTAGGACAATAAAATGTCAAACTTCTAAAAAATCAATAAGGAAAAAAGAGTAAACTGGCTGTCAGTTTGTGGGCCGCTAATTTATTTAGGCGGACAAAAGATAAGACTGTCGAGTTCTTACACTTTGTATGTCTTAATCACATATTTTTTAAAGTTGGTCACATTTATAAAACTTTTTACACATGTCTGGGTTAAACACACTATCAGTACACAACAACTACAAAACATATAAGTGCGTTCATGAATTAAACTGATATGACAAGAAAATTGTACAAACATAAATAATATGCAAACTGTATACAAAAATTACACCAGCAAAATATAAATACAAATGAAACAACGCAATTCCATAGGGCCTTCTAATTTGGCAGAATTTATGGGACTGCCGCCACATGGGATGGTTACTACTCTGTGGGGTACATTAACTTGAGAGAACCCTCTTCAGAGGTATAGAACTTTTCTAAATGCCCTTTGTGGCCCAAAGATAGATGGAAATTGCAGACGCGTTTCCAATCCCGAAGAGCAGTCACTGGATTTTCATCAGGGCTCAAGCACGGTGTAACCAGCAGATCAAAATTAAAAATCGAGTTACCAAAAGTTAAATAGTCCCTTTCTCTTATATGGGAATTTATAGCTGTGTTCGTTTAAATTTGAAAAAATTACCTGGAATTATGATGCACTTATTGTTCTTTTCTCATGGATAAGATTGTGCGCGACCAATTCCTGAAAAAACCAGGACATTTGATATCAGCATGACTGTGTTTCTATAATGTACACCACATTTATCATGGATTGTTATCGTGAAACTTACATATTCTGTCATCAGGCGGAGACTGAAAAAAGTGACGATTCTAATCTCGAGTGTTTCGGGGATGCTTTCACCAATGCAGAACAAATGCCGCGCTGACTGCAACACAAGAACGGTAAATACGTTTTTAGTTTTCAACGCCAGTTAGAAGTGCAGTTGAAACTGTGGCAGAAGTGAAATGGATACACTTACTTAGGGGCGCGTATGCTCGTAACAGCCAGTATTTAGGTGTCACATAATTCAAACAACGATGCCATTTTCTGTAAAAACAATTAGGAAGCAGTTTCAGAATTGCGATTAAAAATCCAATTTTACCATTAAAGAGGTCTTTTAATTGCATTTAGTTAGACACCAAACTCGACCTGTCGTCTGCTCCCAATTGGAAGTTACAGCTTATTAAATGTAATAAGGTAACTCAAATGTTATCCTATGGGAGAGGTAGGCCTTGCAGTACTGAAAAACAAATTTAGGAGTTTTTCAATACCAGGACATGTAAAAACTTAAAAGCACATGTCCTACTTTTAAATACCTGCCACCCTGTCTTCTGGGATGTTCAGGGCCTACCATAGGGGTGACTTATATGTATTAAATAAAAAGAAAGGTTTGGGCCTGGCAAAAAGTTAATTTTTTCAGGTCGAAATGGCAGTTTAAAACTGCACACTGTACTTACTGGCAGGCCTAAGGCATGTTTAAAGGGAAAGGGCTATTTAAGTGGGTGGCACACTAGTAGCATTTAATTTACAGACCGTGGGCACAGGTAGCATCACCTTACTAGGGACTTACAAGTAAATTAAATAGGCCAATTTGGTGAAAGTCAATTTTACCATGTTTTAAGGAGAAAGCACAAGTATTTTAGCACTGGTTAGGAGTGGTAAAGTGTGCAGAGTCCTAATAGGCAACAAAAACAAATTCAGAAAACAGGAGTGTGAAGGCAAACATTTGGGGAAGATCCTGCAGAAAGGGCCAAGTCCAACATGTACATTGTAGTATTGTTCAAATATGATTGCAACACAAATACCAAGACAGGCTTCACGATTTCCACTATCTCTTCTTCGAGGCATATTCAGGTATTAGGGTAGTGATGCACTTTTAATAGGTTTTTAGATAGCTCCTATTGTAGTGCCTTTGTTATTAGAGCATTTAAGATGTGCAGTCTGGGTCGTTGCACATACATGGTAACTACTCTCGATGTCAACTCTTATCATAAAATAATTATTATCCTTGTCTTTCAGAACTGGAAATAGTAGACTGGGGAATGATCGGCCTGCTCAGTTTATACATATTTCACATAGCAGCAGGACTGTCCTTGACTATACTTTTGTTCATTTTACTGATTTCTAATAGTGTTCGAATTTCAGATTGAGCTAAGGGAGGATAGTGGCCATCACCCTCAGTCTGTCACTGTTAACTGGGGCCTCATCAGTTATAAAGAATTTGATATGTTCAGGGATGAGAACGTATCCATATTAAATGGCACAAAAAGAAAAAGGTGACGCAACTGTGATCCAATCATGTGGTAACAATCGCTATCGTAAACTTGGTAGGTAGATTTGTCATAGCTAAATCCTGTGTGACGAGGTGGAATGATTTTTATGGCTGATTTTGGTATTTGTATCTGCAAATTAGCAAACAGATAGGGGTCCTGGTACTAAATTGTAATATAAAGTTGAAGCCATAATAATTGCTGTATTTTATATATCCAAAATACTTCTCGGTATTTCATTATTTTTCAGCATTGCAAAAACATGAAAAAATGGGATGCATTTTGGATATGTAAAGAGTGTAAATAATTGCTTCAATCTGATGGAGAATTACAGTCTTTTTGTAAGTTGATGAGTCTGTCTCCATTCCTGTAAGGAAATTATGAACAGGATACTTTTATGTCTCTTGTTTGTATCTAATTTAGGTCTTAATTTAATCTCTCAAAATATCATTTTTAAAACAAATGTTATATAGTCTCTAGTAGATTACCATCTTTTGTGTGACATTCCCCCAGATTTCTGCTCTATCTCCTTTGCTGGCTTTAGGGGTTCAGTGCCCGTGCGTCCCCTTTAAATATGGGTAAATATTATTTTTCCTAACTGGCACATTTAACTTGGCTATAAGTCTCTAGAAAATATTGTCAAAAGTCCAGCAAGGGACCTGGCAGTTAAATGCCACTTGTGGACTGCTGCACCTATTGTGCCATCCAATATAATGGCAGTGTAAACCCTGTGTAGTCTGCCTGTTGCAGTGTAAAACCTGCAGGGTGACCTGTTAAGATGACCCTGTGTGACAAGTGAAATCCTCCCTTTCAAATATTAGTAAGTCACCTCTATGTAAGCCGGGTAGCCTACAAGGTAGGGTGCATAGTATTTAAAGGTGGGGCATGTAGAAAAGTAATGTTACCATGATCCCATAGTGACAAAGCCCTAAAAGCTTTTCACTGTAAGGAAGCTGTGACTGGCTCACAGGGAAACAAGATTATATATTAATTCTGCTATCTCTGGGTTGGAACCAGCTAGAAACATGATTAAATAACTCTTTTTTAACATCTATTAAAAGCCCAACTCAATAGAGAAGTCAGATATATATTATATAACATTAAGGAAAAGTACATTTTAGAAGGTTACCTTTCCATGCCTGATGCTTCCAGAGGTTAATATGCATTAGAACTTCAGCAGTAGCACAACCAGTTTTAACCCTCAAGAGATGTGAAAACCGTTTCCAGAGCAGAGCCAATGGCTTGGGTCTGGGGTGGTGGTTTGCTCCCCTGGCAGGAAGATCAGTTAGTGTGTACCCAGGAACCTAGTTTACTTCAAAGGGGCCTCTCTGTCACAAGTCAATCGTAGGTGACACCTGGAAAGAAACCAGCTTTTGTGCTTATAGGCTGGCAACAACCCCTGTGAGGGGAACCTACCCGCAGCACTGGTCTGGAGTGACCACAGAGGAAGGGACTGCTCATTACCCTGGCCACACCTTTGAGTCTGTACAAGGAGAGAAGGGTTTCCCCATCTTGGATTTTGAAGGCGAGAGGCAATCTGGGATTGTTTGCAGCAGGGCAAATGGGAATTGCTGCAAAAAATCGATCGGTAGGTAGGGTTACCCCTGGGAACTTTTACCTCATTGGTACAGGAAGAGTCATGCTCATCCATCAGGTGGTGGCAAGCATAAATGTGGCACCCCCAGGCACTCTCGTTAGAACACTATCTGGACTTGTGGAAGAACAGAAGAGGACCTGCTGTCTGTGACCTGGGAAGAGCCTTGAAGGACTGGACCTGCTCCCACTTGTACACAGGACAAACAACTGGAATCCAAGGGTCAGTTGGCTAGTCTCCTGTGTAGCTACAGGGCCACAACAAGCTGCAAGAGGCCTTTTCCCTAAAGTCGCCAACTGACCAGCTCCAAAGAGACCTGACCTGGACCCTCCAAGTGTCTCTGCTTGAGTGAGTCTTGACCCCTCCAAGGGTTGTTCCTTGATTGTGTCTAACTGGACTTCTGCTACCACCTCTGACAAGCTGGGACTTAGAAACGTTTTGGACTTCTACACCTCCGGAGGACTGGGACGAACCACCCCAGCCTGTACACTCAAGGCACTTCTTCGCTGGGCTAAGAAAACAGGTTTATTCCAGTGTGAGCTTCTCCACAGGAGCAAATCTGATGTAGCAGATTCTCTGCAAGAAGGTATTCAGCCTTGTGGAACACATCATCCGATACAGCCTGCAGTCCCTTGATGGAGGATTTCGATCTCCAAAAAAGAGACTAAGTCCAAAGGTAAAATCTTGACTGGACAAAGGCACCAAAAGTATCGACCAACGCGAAAATTTCCTTTGGTGCAAAATTTGAATTTCTCCCACTCTGAGCTTTTCCTGCTAAACCAACAGATTCAGCGGGACCTCGTGCAATGCTAATACGACTTTGAGAGCACTTCTTCAGATACAGCCGAGTCGAACATGGCTGGTGTATCCAACCCACACTCCATCATGGTCAGCCCAAAATCGTGCCTAGGTCCTGGTCTCCCACAACCACTCATTACCATTGGCACTTACTTTTTGCCACTATTTTTCCTTAAATCTTTTAAAAATCATAGCTACGCTTCCCCATAATGAATTTTTGTCGCTTTAGTGTGATTTTTTAAATTAAATTTTACTCAGTTTTTTTATTCAAGCATAGGATTTTTATTGCATGGCGTTTTGACTATATTACTGTTTTGGTACAGCGTAAGTACTTTACACGTTGCCCTAAGTTAAGCCTGTCTCCTCTGTGCGATTCCTACCAAGGGACTGAGCTCAGGCTAATTTAGTGACTTGAAGGGTTCACTCCGAGAAGAGCTGTGATTATTTCTAAAGGTGGGCAGTCATCCACCCCAAATTATAATCCAAATTCACACAGACTACATGATAGAGACACAAGGCCATGTTAATTTTATGCACTTGGAACTTTATTATTTTACCTTAAATTGATTTCAGTGGTTGATTTCGCACATGTAATTGACCTTAATTTTCTTTCCATGTAGCCATGCATTAGAGGACAGCCTCTATTCATGGCAGGAGTAAATATGCTCCAGTTAGTCATTGTCCTCCACTCCTCCATCCACACATTGGGAGCCAGGAGTACATGTTTTGATTGTGCAAATGTTGTGTGCTTCCACGAAAAAGTGCTTGCCCTCCACACAGCTGTGATCATTTTATTTATCCAGCTGCCTGAGCTTCAACTTTCAGGGGCACACACACAGGGCATTGTAATGTTATTAAGGTGTTTTAGAAAACTAGATACTGTATGTGTTTTTCTATGGCAGCAGCACAGATAGGAGGAGGGCAGTCATTAACCTACATGGATTTTTAGATCTGGCATGACAGTGCAACTGTGACCTGACCTTTTAACCTACACAAATATTATTTTACATTTTTTGCTTCCACACAAATACATATTCATCCCCATGCTATCTACCTGTAATGCTTCACATTAACATACAACATTACTTTAAAGCGAGACTGACTAGTATTGCTAATGCTTGTTTTATTTTCATTGTCATGAGAGATACAATAAGATTTGGAGGGTAACCGGACTGCTACCTCTCTGTGCAATGACCTTTCTAAAACTGCAATTTTATTTCATTTACCAACATTGTGTACCTTCTAAATTTTAGGAACATTGCCCCATTCACAGCCCCTCATTATTTTCATTCATTATTTTAACTCATGTGCTTGATGCTTTCTTATTGTAATTCTGTGTTTTCAAAGGTTTATTCCACATATTTTATTTATCTCAATTTTTCCCCCAGTATCCATGCATTATAAGTGAGCTTCTGCTCGTGGTGAGAGTAGATGGCTCAAGTTTGTCTATTTTCGTAATCCCTTTTATCGGTTCCCTCTATGTTCACTAGTGTTACGTCACTTAGAAACAACCTTCCACCCACTGGACTATTTTTCATCTGTAACCCTCAACCAGATTCAGTATTTGAGGCAGGGCCTGTTACCTGTGAACCTCGTGCCCCAGGTCAGTTTACCATTCAACACGTAATAACTTTGAAACAAAATAGATTCATCCTGTCCAGAAACTCAATACAATGCCTCGTATTATAGACAGTAGCACTGCTATTTCTGATGAACACATTGGGAATAAGAAATCTTGTCTATGCGCGACCCTGCTAAACGTCAGATCACTTCCTAAGCACGCCTTTGAAATCTTAAACAATTAGTTGGCTATATGTTTAATAACTGTGACCTTGATCAAAAAAGCATCAATGTGTGACTCAGCAACAATCATTCCTGACAGTTATCAAATTATACATGTCGACAGTACTGGCAAGTCAGTAGGCGGGCTCACTGTTATTTTTTGAGAATTTCTAGCATTGTCACAGTCTAAAATACTCTCTGATGCGCAATGTCTGTCTTTTTTTTAGTTTCCATCGCCTCTTGCCCCAACTAATGATTTTGGCGTAATATAGCCCATTTTCTCAGTCCTCTTGCTCGCAAAGACTTATCTTAGGTGAATTGAGCATTCATATACACAAACTGAAATCCACTTTGACTACCTGCCTTCTTGATTCGCTTGCTTCTATTGGGCTTAAACAATACATTAATGAACCCACCTTCTCAAGAGGATATTCATTTGACTTAGGACCTGATTACGAGTTTAGCGGTCCTGGAGCGGGCCACCACGCCAGCGCCCCGCTCCAGGACTGCCAAACTCGACCGCCGTTAGCCTGCCAGAATACGAGTAATCTTGTGGTCCTTTGGCGTTCCCATGGCGGTGCCTATTGAAAAGGGTTTTCACAGAACACCTTCTAGGAGCACCCAAATTACCCTTCTTGGTCTGGAGTTTTTCTACAAGCAGGGTCTCCCGCTTGATCTCATTAAGAGGGGGGGGCGAGGGCCAATTACCCATATACCACGCCTCCCGACTAATGTGACCACCACCCCAGGGATTGGGTTACACAATAGATTTACTCCCCTCTCTGGCCTGGAAGCTTGTGATTGACCATCAAAAACCATTTCTTCTCCAGTTATGATTCAAGTTAATCCTGCTCCTCGACCCCAGGTGCCCTCAACGCTTCTACATTCCTCGCCACCCGTGGTCAACAAGAAGATTAGTATGGCGTTATGGAATGTGGCAGGGATCGCACCCAAGGTTGGAAACTTGGAGTGGCAGAGCTATTGGTCAAGTATGGACATTATCTGCCTCCAAGAAACATGGGCGAAGGATCCGGTATTCTTTGCAGGATACCGTACATTCCATACCCCTCCGATTCCCTCAGTGTCAGGCAGGGCCAAAGGGGGTCTATTAACCTTAGTTTCCAACAATTTACCCCTTCAAGTAAAACAGGTAGGCACCCAGAATAATCATTTCCAAATCCTCAAACTGGAGGACAAAAAGGTCGATCCTTGGCTTTTAATTAATTTTTACAACAACGAATTTGGGGGTAATATGAAATGCGTGGCAGAGGATTTAAATAAGGAGCTAGGTTCACTCGACACATGTTTACACAAGGGCTCATTTAGTTTAGTCTGGTTGGGGGACTTCAATACACATTTGTGTAAGCATAATGAGGCGAGGGTGTGTGGGTTGGATGACCCCCAGGGTAACCCCCTTCTTCATTTCACCCACAGTGAATACGGTGAGACACTTAATAGTTTACTTTTTTCGAGGTCCCTGAGCATAAATAATAATTTGAAGACTGGCCGGGTAGAGAAAACATTCAGGAGGAATAACAATGAGACCACAATAGATTTTGTTTTAGTCTCCACAGCAGCCCAAGACAGAGTGAGTCATTCAGCTAACCTGTTTACATCATATAGTGACCATGCAATTCTATATATTTACATGACCATTCCCCAGAAACTGGAACGATCTCAACAGGAATTGGGAGATATTGCACTAGCCAGGAAGAATGGATAGCAGTTAAAGTGGGCACAGGTCATGAAGCAGAATTCGGCATCCGCATTATTAGCCCAAGTAAGGGATAATATTTTACACTGTCTGGGTGAGGAGCTGTCTCCTCCTTTCCTAGTCACTCCATTCATAACCCTCCTATTGAAATTAAAAGCTGCACTCACGCGACATAAGCCAGCACCTGATCTCCAGCAGAACCGCTGGTTTGATACACTATGCTCCTTAGCTAAGAGACGTCTCGTTACTGCCCTAAAATCCCAGCCTAGAGATGTGGCCTTGGTTAAAACACTAAGATATGAGTATAAACAAGCCAGAAACAAACGCGTAAAAGATTTAGAGGAGAAAGCTTGGGAGGACCTAGAGGAAGCCGCCACTTCTGGAAATAGTAGGGAGTTCTGGAAAGTTATAAACGCCCCTTATTTTAAAGATATAAAAGACCCGTCTCTGAACATACATGTAGAGGAAGAGGCATGGATAGAGACATTTTAAAGGCATCTTTGGGCAAAATTCTACCACAGAGCCACCTCCTTTCGCTCCATTGTCCCTTCCACCGAGACCGCTGACATTCACGATACACGAAGTCAGAATAGGGCTAGAAGCTTGCACACCAGGAAAGGCCCCGGGACCCGACAGGATCCCAATCGATCTGTTCCAGGACAACTATGACATCTGGGTCCCCCTACTAACAAATGTCTTTAATAGCATAGCGGTAGAGGGCCCCCCCCCCCATCCTGGAAGCATAGCGTCATAGTCCCGATCTTCAAGAAGTGTGATAGGGGCAGCCCAAAAAACTATTGCCCAATCTCCCTTCTTGATACAACAGCTAAATTAATGGGCCGGCTGCTACTAGCCAGGCTGGAGGATTGGGCACTGGAACGGAATATTTTAATGGAGGCTCAATATGGGTTCCAGAAGGGGAAGGGGACGGTGGACCAATGCCTCAACCTCTCGCTCTGCATAGATAAATACACAAAGGCCAAAGGTGGTAAGCTATACATGGCCTTTATGGATTTGTCAGCCGCTTTCGACTGCGTATCCCATCAGAAGCTATGGCCAATCATGGAGGAAATGGGTATAGATCCCCAGTTCACTTGTTTTATACGCCAGATGTACACAAACGCTACAGCCTGCGTGAGGTATGGCGTAAATGGGGAGTGCACGCGCCAGTTCAAAATCGAGAAAGGGGTCAGGCAGGGCTGTGTCCTCACCCTGTTTTTGTTTTCCATTTATACTAACGGGGTGGAGGCAGCCCTGTCTGGCTCAATCCCAGACGTGCCTATATTTGACAACCTCCCACTGCCAATATTGGCCTATGCCGATGACGCAGTCCTAATTGCTAGAACGGGAGTAGCCCTCCAGAGCCTCATTACAGCTTATGCCTCATTTAAGGCCTCCCTAGACCTCCGAGTCAATGAAAGCAAATCCTTTGTCATCATAGCTGGAGCTGCCAGAGGCACAAAACCTCCCCATTTCTATCTGGCCTCAAAGAAAATTAAAGTGGTTGATTCTTTCGCATACCTGGGAGTTCTGTTCGACAGCAAACAATCTTGGTCGAAATTGGTGGCAGCAAGAGTCCTTGGTATGGAAAGAAGCCTTCAATCAATAAAAGGTTTCACTAAGAAGCTAGGAGCGAGCCCCGTGGGTACAATTAAAAACATATACCAAGCTAAAACAAAGGCGTCTGTAACCTACGGGGCTGGCGTTTGGGGGATGGCCCAGATTGAACAACTGCAAAAAAAGGAAGACATCTTTTTCAAGTCTAGGGTCTCATTACCATTATCAGCCTCCAACTTTATTTACATCTGGAATTAGGGCTCCCCTACCTGTCTGATTCTATCAGAATGGCGCCGATCCTGCTGTGGCACTCCATCTGGCGAAGGTCAACGGTCAACTTAACCCAACGAATAATCGGGGATTGTATGAGGCTGGATGGGTGCAGCAAGATCGGATGGCTCCGATATGTGGAAGCTGAACTCTCCGCCATCGGGCAGGTAGATCTTTACAGAGAATCCGCTAATTGCAGAAAGGTCCCTAAACAGAAAATAATCGAGCTATTTATTCAGAGGGCTAGTTTTGCTCGTAAGGAAAAGAACGGGCAGATGAAATCTTTTAGAGCCTATGCCCTCTTTCCGTCTAGCCCAGGGGAAGCTTATTCTTACCTCTCACGTTTTACACTAGCCCATCATAGATTTATTTTGTTACGTTTTCGCTTGAACTTTATTTCACTGATGCTTGGGTTTCCAGAGAGGAAGTTCAAGCACGCTGATTTAAGTCTTTGCCCCTGTGATAATGCCTCTTCTCAGACGCATTAACATTTGGTACTTCTCTGCAAATTTTATAAAAGAGAAGCGTTTATTTTCCCTATTTTAAGATGCTATAATTTTAAACAATGTAGGGTGGCTTTGTACTTTTTAAAATCCCTACCTAACCCGTTTGTGTGTTTTTCGGTCGCATCATTCTTGTGGGCATGTCTAAGGAAAAGAAAGTCGCTGGGTTTGTTATCTTAATGTTTTACAAGGGGCACCTAATTTTAAGAATGATTTTAAATTGTTTTTTATGGTTCTTTTTATGAGATCAGTATGTCATGATGAAATTGTGCTTTTATGATCTACTTGCAAACAGATCGAATAAAGATTTTAAAGTAAAAGTAAAGACTGCCAAACTCGACCGCCGGCAGCCTGCCAGAATACGAGTAATCTTGTGGTCCTTTGGCGTTCCCATGGCGGTGCCTATTGAAAAGGGTTTTATAAGTTGTTGCCTGCCTCATCTACTCTCTAAGGCTAGATGACAAAAATCTGGCTTGACAAAGAAAGCTTGGCATTCTACTATTTTTTTGCCTCAGGGCGGGCCAGTGTGAAAAAAAAACTGCCTCAGTATAAAATTCCCAAAAAATGATAAAAATTGCCCTTGGTCTTGTTGAGTCAATTTATTTAAACTTCAATTAATTTTTATTAGATTTCAAAGGAAATCATAAACGAAAACAATTCATCACATGCATAAAATACAGAAGTTAAAAACACTGCAATTAGAAAGAATAAAACCGTGATAGAAATATATGATGGGTGCAGACAGTGGTACAATAGCACATTAGACTTGCGACATCCTTAGGAACTTGCTGCTGAAACTATAAACAGTTAAGCGGTCACCCCTCCATGGAGCCTTTTCTTACTGCCGCCTTTAGAAAGGAACATACGCGCAAGCAAAAATCAGGAGCCTCTGAAAAATAGTGAAGCGCATCCCTGCACTTCCAAAACGATAATAACTTAAAATAGGATTTAAAAAGAGCAGGAAAAGGGGTTTATAATATTTACAAAATATCATACGGACCATCTCAAGGGCAAGTTGAGGCGCTATTTTCAAAGGCACTCTGAATCTCCCATAAACACACCGTGCCAGCTCTAAAACGAAAGAGAAGTGATCTTTCCCACCGAGACAAATCCAAGGTTAAATACCTTGCTGACTCTGCCGGTGCTAAGAACCTAATGTAATCCCGTGTGGAGCTTTTAGTATATTCCGCATCTAACCTCTGTGATTGACTAAAGTTTTGCTTTAAGCCAACATGCAGGGGTAATCAAACATGATGGATAGACCTAGAGCTTTTAAAGTACTGTGGACAAAGCGCAGCCAAGGAATAGACAAGCCCCTCTCCAGATTGAGGCAATCCCGAATAATGTCCCTATTCAGACTGCACTCCTTAATAGCCCAGATCGTAACCCATAAGGGGAGACAACTTCATATTTTGTAAACCGAGCTTTGAATGGATAATGTAATTAGAGGTAGTAGGGTGAAAGCGGAGAAGCCACCTACATATCCGGTTTTCTTCTGTCTCTAAAGGGAGGGCGTTGGAGTAATCCCAAACTTCAGCCCCATAACAGGCAGCAGGAACACACTGGGATTTAAACATGTTCATTTTAGGGATTATAGTTCCCTTTCAGGCAGTTTGAGAGAGATTTGAAATTGTTCCTGCTGACCTGCTAAGACTTTAATACGAGGTTCTAATTTGTGACTGCCATGAACCGGAGGCGTCAAAGACAACTCCCAGGTAGCAAAAAGCTATTCACAGGGCCCAAAGAATGATTATTGATTGATAATTTGAAAACGCTTCTCCTTCCTGGGCCACATGCCTTAATGTGTGACTTCCTACAGCTAGTAACTAAAGCTAGCTTACTCATGAATTTTACAAAGGATGCCACCAAGATGCGAAGTGTTCTTGGAGTCCTTGCCATAAGGACTGTGTCATCTTGTGTAAAGTAACGCAGGTACAGACGTATTGCCTATCTTTGGAACAACATGCGAGGCAGTGGCCCGGAAAGACCTCAAGTTATTAGTATATATAATGAACATCAGAAGGGCCAGGATACAACCCTGGTGCACCCCTGTGTCTAGAGGGAAGGGGTCAGTCAGCTTACCCACTGGACCAAATTGAACCTTAGCTGCGAGATTTTCATGCAGGGTTGACAAAAGGTTCACTAAAGCATTATCCACCCCCATGTCTAACATCAGCCAAATCTTAGAGTGATTTACGCAATCAAAGGCTGTTGAGGGGTCCATAAAGGCCAGGTACAGAGTGCACTTCCTGGCGATAGTATACTTTCCAAAGATCAGGTGTAAATTTAAACATTGCCTACTGTTCCCACCCCAGACCAAAAACCATAGGGATAAGGACACAATATACTGTTTTGATCACCCCAAAGCCTCAGGCAATTGGATATTATCCGTCCCAGGGTCTTTACTGTGCTATTGATAAGAGAACTAGGCCAATAACATTTGGGGGACATAGGATCCCCCCCCCCCTTTTTTTAAATGAGGACTATCGTTGAAAGGGCCCAGGAGCTAGTAATCCTGTTGCATAGAGAGTTGTTAAATGGGTCTGTAGCAAAGGGCCCCATAGGTCAATATTGCACTTGATAAGATCCATAGTGACCCCATACGGCCCTGAGGCTTTACCAGCCAGGCTTCGTCTTATTGCCTCCTTTACTTCCATTATGCTGATTGAAGAGTTGGCAGAATTAGGTAATTTAAGCAAGAGTGACTCTCCTTCATTTTTCGCTTCTACTGATTGCTAAATAGCTTTAAAGTATCTAACCCATTCTGGGCCAGGAGTGTTACTACTCAGAATAGGATTTTGTGGAATGATCCTTAGTTTGATTTTATTAATCAAATCCCAGAACGATTTACTGTTCTTAGAAAGTACAGCAGTGTCTAGGACTTCCCAATCTGTTTTGTTCAATTCCTCCCTCCTGGATTGTAAGGTGTGTTTGTTTTGCTTGCGTGCTATTCGGATCTTGGAAGAGTCTCTCAGTTTTTCTGACAAAGCATTCCTTATTAGACAATTAGTTAGAGACCAATGCTTATCATACCACCTAGGGCCCTCCCGCCCGTGTTGCATGGGTTTAAGCAGACTGTTTTTGATGCACGAACATAATGCTTCGTAATAAGCTAGCATGACATTGCCACGCTCATTGGCCAAACAATTAAAAAGTAAGACCGAGTGTTTCTGCAAGAGGGAGCTGAGGGTAACCCCAGGTTCCTTCAGACGCCAGAAAAGCTTAAGACTATTGTTAGAGGGCTGCAGAAGTAGAAGAGGCTTATTGACCCTAACCATAGGGAAGTGCCCCACTATGGCTAAAGCATTATGATCCCCCCATTCAGTTTGAAGGACAGTGCCCACAGAAATAAAGTATGAGAGATTTCTTGTGGCAAATATATAATCTAAAACTGAACCCGACCATTCCCTCTAAAAGATGGCAAGGCGCATCCGCCCTCTGCGAATTGTTGAACCAAGTCAACTAGGTCGGCTGCTGCAATATGCAACCTAGCTCCTTCGCTCTATTATCCAAAAATACCATGCTGTCTAGGTGTTGCAGTACTCCCTACTCATCAAAACACATCACAAGTTTAGCGTAATGTCCCCACAAAGCTCATAATATAGTTGAGAATAGCTCTCAGCACCTGAGTGTTTCAAAAGGGTTAAGAAAGCAAACAACTTAGTAAAATGAGTGCATACAGGATTTGAAAACTCATTATTATAAACGCTTATCAAATAAAAGTAAATGGAACTCCGGTTGCCTTTGATAAGAAGGGCTTGAAAAGAGGAGTTTTTCATGTCAAGGGCCAGTACATCAATGTTAACATCTAAACAAACCCAAATGAAGAGGCCTCACTTAGTCCTGGCTCAATGGAAGGAAATTGCAGGGCAGGAAAATCAAGCGAAACCAACCCGAGAAAAGACGTGGTGGCTCAAGTTTCTTGAAGTGCTATTAAATCAAATTTATCAATAAAAGCAGTACAAGCAGGATTGTTTATCTTGGCCTTTAAACCCGCAATATTCCAGCTCAAAAGGGAAAAGGCACAATTAGTAGTTGCATCTAAAGGACTACTTCCTTTGTGTTCGTGGTTTGGGGCTGTAATAGTGGTTAAAGCAGGTACACACGCTGTTTGATCGTCGAGGTGAGTATAGTTTTTTTATTGGGTACCAGAAAAAAACAACAACAAAAAAACAAAGATGGGAGTAAGTCCACATTAGTCTCTGAGGTCGTCAGGTGATGGGTCCCCTTTTTCTTCAGGAGCTTCACTTCTCTCAGGTCATCAAAAGAAGATGGAGTAGGGGAAAAAAAAGAATTCAAAACAAGGAATTAAAATGAATCATTCCTTTATGGGGAGCTTCACCTAAGTGCCACCGTCACCAGGCAGGTTTGTATGTGCGCAGCGGAGGACTTGTGGTGGGGAGGTTTGGTGGTAGGGTTACCCCGACCTTCTCATGCACCTCCCACATACATCTACTGTTGCTAACGTGCCCGCTATTTTGTGGCGCCCCACCAAAAGCACTGAGTATTCTCCTGTACTTGCCTTTGACCACGGCTCGTCTCCTGGGTCGTGGTAATGTAAGCTGAGGCATCGGTTTCACTCCTCGGATCACTGGTACTGTAGCTGATGCCGCAGAACAGCTTCTCCTCAGGGTCTCATGCTCCGGTCTCCTCGGGGCACTCCGACACTCCCCCAAGCTGGGTCCTCGGTACAGGATTGGCCTCCAGCAGGGAACTCCTCCGTTTCTGTGCCTGTAGATGCCACGGTCACTATCTCTGTCTTCGCGTCTCCTTCGTTCCTGGCATCCGGTCTCCTCGGGGCACTCCGACACTTCCCCAAGCTGGGTCCTCGGTACAGGATTGGCCTCCAGCAGGGAATTCCTCCGTTTCCCTGCCTGTAGATGCCACGGTCACTATCTCTGTCTTCGCGTCTCCTTCGTTCCTGGCATCCATCACGAAGACATCTGCATGCGCTTCCAGCCTCAAATGCCGCTCCGTCTTCTCGCGCTCTCTATGACCTGAAATGGGGTGTAGCCACTCATCCGCCCTCTTTTTCGGGAAGGCTAAAATGCTTTACGCTTTCATGGCTCGGTCGAGGGCCATGTTGGAGTCCTGCCCTTCCTTACAGGGGTGTCAATAGGGGATGACACTGATCCAGCGCGAACCCAAAGAAATGATCAGGGATAATTATTCAATAACATCATACATTGGCCCATACTCATTCACCCAAAATCCCTGATGCGCTGGTGTCAAGTTTGTTAACTTTTTCTTCAACTTATTCCTGTTATTTACACACAAAATTTAAACATCTTGTAATTTTATTCGACTTTTCATCTACTTGGTTGATGGACCAATTAGTTGAAGAGTTTATGGCAATGGTAATTTCTCCAGATAAAGATTAACCCTTTATAATAACTGATTAAATGACCACAAACTCTCAGTGTGATTTAATAATTTTATCTAGCAATTAAAATTACTTATAGCGATCATATCCTCAAACACTGGAGACCTCATGGGAGAGAATAACAAACTAATCACAGTAACAACGGAAATATCATTCAACATATACGTTGCACTGAGTGGATAGATGAAGAGACATTAGATACACAATAATCAATCTCTTAAAATCCAAACGATTGCGGAGGGGATAGATGAAGAGACAAAAGGCACACATATCAAAGAAAACAACCGAAAAAATATATAATTTCTACAATGCTAAGTAGATAAAATACAAACCCGGATGATCTGTAAGGGAAAACCACCACCCAGGCCTAGGCGGTAGTGAGGGACGCCTGAACCAAGAGTCAGAGATCAAAGACTTAAGAACCAGGACAGGGACAGGACCATCTAGGCCTCTCAGCTCACCGACGAAAACAGCGACGCTTCCCTCTCTCAGCCTACGTGACCCTTGAAGCCCGCACACCACACCATCGGCTGCCTAAACCACACCCCTAAAGTACCTATTCTTATACCCTAAACGAACATGTCCGTCCCATGATAATTGCTAACTTCACATTTTCTAGCTAAGGGATTGGTGTGATTCTAGGGGTGCAGTAACACCCCACTATGAAATCATCTACTTTTGACTACACCATTGTTCTAAACATTTTTTATACAGTCATCGATACCTCTTCTCTCCCATGAGAACATATGTACCAACATTTTTAACAATTTATTAAATTCAACAACTTCGGGTTCCATTCCCACGATGACACTGGCGTTGGCCGCTTGTCAATGTTCATGTCCTTCACCAGGTCACGGTTTTTTCAGCTTTGCTCAGCAGTTCAGTCATGTAGTCACATGGTTCCCACTCGCCCTCTTGTTCACCCGCCCTTACTGTGGCTAACTTAACATCATGGAAAACTCGTCCATTACTAAAAGAACAGAAAAACGAACATTATTAATAATGTGATAATGTAATTTTCACGGTTTACCCCCATCTTAACTCTACTTTATGTTAACGGTTAGTCTAGCATAGCTTAAGCAGAAAAGCGGTATTATTCATTAATATAAAGCAACACACACCATGCTTTTTACGAAAAACACCTGCGGCCTTGCCATGCAAGCCTCTTGAATTCATTCAAAACACAAAATTATTACATTTCCGGTTATTTGCGCATTAGTTCTAGTTAGTTCATGCATTTTATAAAGCAGTCTTCCCATGTGTAGTGTAAATGTGCACATTAGTCCTTTAACACTACTTACTGTTAGTCTATATTAAAGGGTGGTTCGGTTGAGCAGGTTTCTTTTCGCGAAATCCTGCTCCATCAATCCCCCCTCTGATGGCTTTTAAGAGCCATCATAAATACTCACCATACCGAGTGCCACCTTTTATGTTGTCTAGCATTTACTCTCTTTTTCTTCTTTTATGGCACTCTCGTCTAACTCTTTCATCATGTCATAATATTCTCCTTTTACTTTTTCTAACTCTATTTCTTCTCTTTTTCTCTTTCTTCCTTTACTTTTATTCTTTTTGTTTTTCGCATCTTTTCTTTCTCTTACATATTTGCAACATTTATATGTTATTAATATTACTAGAACTACTATTGCTATAGAAAATATTGGGATTATTATTTTTCCTAATAAACTATTTCCTAAGATAGAAAACCATTTACTTACTGCTGAGAAACTCTTACCAAGTCTCTCCCAAACACTATCAACCTCCAGTTGGGTTAACTCATTATGTAATTTTGTAATATTTCTAATATATCCTTTTATCCCTTTACTTTTATCTGGGATATAGGTACAGTAGTGTTGAATTTTCAACATGCTACAGACTCCACCCTCTTTTGCCAAAAGGGCAAGTCGATTTTGTAAAACCATTGATCTGATTGCCACCATTTCGGTATCAATCATCAAGAAACCACCAGCAGTATCTGTTGATAAACAATCAACCACTGTGGATAATTTACGAATTTTGTGTGCATTTAAAACAACTCCAACTGAGGGTATCAGTGCACCAAAGATATCACCTACTATTTCTGAAAAACTTGCTCTTTTACTTCGTATTAGTCCTTGTTTTATTTCATTGGCACTATTGTCCCCACAGTCTTTATGGTAGACTTTTGGAAAGACGATCCCAAAATAACAGCTTCAGTACCAACGTGCTGGTAACCTATAATAGGCTTTCTTGCCATACACATAATAGATTCCGGGGAAAACTGGGTCAGTTCCACCTTTCAATCCCCATCCTCCAGTAATTTGGAAAGTATGCTCACATTCACTAGTGCCAATAAAGTAATTATTATAGTTAGTCCTTGATCTATATAAACAAAGTTTCCCCTTTCGTGACCAGTCCAGGGACATCGCAGCGTATGTCTCACCCTTCTCATAACTTCCTTCTCTAAAAGCCCAAGGTATTGCCTGTGTTTTCTGTTCATTAGCTTTCTTCTGGAAACTTGCTCTTCTATTCTCTACCATATCTAAAAATAATTTTTCTTCAACATGTAAACTACAGGTTAAATTGTTTTTGTAGGCATATTCTATATCTAAGGTTTTAGTGATATGGAAGAATTCTCCCATATAACGAGCATTTTTAGCACTTACTACTTTATTCAATTCCTTTATGATTGGTATTTCTGAAAATACTAAATCTATAGGAGTATATTGATAATCCAGCTTACCAGTCATATAAAATAGACTGCTGAGTACACTACATGACACACCATAAGTTAGAGTAAGATGGTGATAGGTTAGTCCTTCAGAGACAGACGTAGGTAATTTCATACAGACATAACAATCACTCACGTTCATAGTGTTAGTATACTCATATAACAACTTGGTAAAGACATTTAACGAAAAATCACTAATTGATTTATCATGATGGTGAATACTTCCATCCATTTGTTCTATATTAGTATTTATACCGGTTTTAGACACATCTTTCATTCCTTCAATTGTCATATCATTAGTATTATTTCCAATATTATTTACACTAAAAATAGGTAAGATAACAATCAACAGGATCCATATAAGCGTTAATAGGAAAACACTACATAAACATGTTTTAATACATCAACGTTTTAGTCTAGAATTTGGTTGTTCAGTCACTTCTACTTCTGCCATTTTGATGTACTACAAAAGAAAAATATAAAAATATAACAATTTTCTAGTCTAAAATCCTAATTTCCTCAAAAATATGGTTCTGTGTAATCCTACACTTAATGACTTTCTTCTTTACCCCTTTCTTTTTATTTAGTCTTTTGGGTTTCTCTTAAGTTCTCAATTCAGTTCACCTGACAAATGTTTCTCCTTTGTCTCTTTATAGTTCTTTTAAGGTGGTCTTAGTTTGTTCTCATCTTCCTTTTCAGTATCACTACTGTCATGTTCTTCACTTAGACCTAAATTTTCAAATTCTTCTAGTATAACGTAGGTCCATTCAGGAGCTTTGTACTTTCTGCATGGAATTCTTGTACTCTTTGATTTTCGGGTTGTTTCTCTTTTTGTGTTCTCTAATTCTGTTTGGCTTGAAACTTCATTACGTTGCTCTGGTCTTTTTCCCAACCTTCTCTTGACTATTCTGTATTTTAGTCTTCTTGCTCCACTTGACCAAATGTTTCCCTTTCTAGGTCTTTTCTTCTGAACTAACTTTTCACCTTCTGTGTTTGTCTCACTATTTCGTTTGTTTGATCTTCTTTCTGTCTGTCCCTCTCTGCTCCTTTGTATTTCTGTAGGTTCAGCGCTTGCTTCTGATTCATCAATGAGTTCACCTTCTTCTAGCTCATTGGTGTTTTCATTCTCCTTTGGTCCAATTTCTAGCTCAACAGCCGTTTCTCTTTCTCCTGGCTCACCGGCAGCCTCACCTTTTTCTGACTCAACAACAGTCTCTTTAATCCCAGTATCTGGTGCCCAATTTACTTGACTTGTGCTTGGCTGTTCATCGTCAAAATGTTCATTAGAATCTGTCACTCCAGACTCTTCAGCTTCGCACACTTCAGCTGCTGGAACTCGTTTTTGAATTTCCAGTTGCTGTACTTCAGGTCTTTCAATTGGACTTGGGACTAAACGGGTATGGCTTGCATGTATCCAGTTTGGCAAGCCAAAACACTTTACTGCTGTGGTCGTCACCAATGTGATCTGGTAAGGGCCGCTCCAACGG
Source organism: Calotriton arnoldi (assembly GCA_963921515.1). Taxonomy (NCBI): domain Eukaryota; kingdom Metazoa; phylum Chordata; class Amphibia; order Caudata; family Salamandridae; genus Calotriton; species Calotriton arnoldi. The sequence continues at coordinate 566,077 of CAWUFW010001865.1, read as the reverse complement.
GGTTCTAGACACGTTTTCCTTGCGTGCTTCTTGACTAGTAGCCACTCACCAGGATTCAAATCATGTGCTTGGTTCCGCTGTGTCGTTGTGGCATCTGCTCCAACCTGGCGGGACACAGAACGCACCAGTCAGCCAGTCCTTTGCAATAATCTAGCACACGATCATCAGACATAGTCATCAGTTTGTTCGTAGGTATGTATGCTTGTCTCATGGCTCTTCCCATCAATACTTCATGGGGACTCAATCCAGTCTTTTTGTCAGGAATACTTTTAAGACTCATCAATACCAGGGGTAAAGCGTCAGGCCACTTCAGTGTTGTGGATGCACATACCTTCCCTAATCTAGATTTTATTGTACCATTTATCTGTTCAACAATTCCAGAAGCCTCTGGTCGATAGGCACAATGCAGTTTTTGCTCAATTTGTAATGATGCACAAATCATCCGAATTATCTCATTATTGAAGTGCAATCCCCTATCTGATTCCAAAGTGACTGGAAAATCAAACCAAGGGATTAGTTCTCTTAACAACAACTTAGCCACTGTAAGGCTGTCATTCCTTCTCGTTGGATAGGCTTCCACCCAGCGAGAAAACAAACAGACAATGACGTACTTTAGCCCATTACATGGTGGCAGCTCAATGAAATCAATTTGAAGTCTTGTAAAAGGACCTCCTGCTTTCCCAATTACACCCCAATTTACAACTGTTTTTCTTCCAGGATTTTGTTTTTGACATTAGGCACACCTTTGACATAAACTTTCTGCGATGGCCCTGAACTTTGGATTATACCATGTCTGCTTGAACAGTCTTACCATTGCATCCCTTCCGATGTGTGTTAGTCCATGATACATCCTGGTCATATGGGAAAGTAAAGAATCTGGTAATACTGGTCTTCCATCGTAATTGACCCAAACCTCATCTTCTGTATTTTTCCTACAGCCTGGTCTATTCCACTCTTCCTTTTCCTCATCACTGACTTCTTCCTGCATTTGCTTTATTTCATCGCAAGTCTCAAATGTTGTTGTGTACATAAGAGGGCATTCGGTATTTTCCTTTTCAATTGACCTGTTTATGGCTACTGCATTTTGTGCACAGTAACGCGCTAATTGGTCCGCGTATATATTGCCGTTTGTCACATCATCATCTCCTGATTGATGTGCTGCACATTTTACAACGGCAATTATTTTTGGTAACTGCAAAGCATCCAATAATTCCTTTACAGTTTTTCCATTCCGAATTGGGGAACCTGAGGAAGTCAAAAATCCTCTTTGCATCCATATCTGACCAAAGTCATGTACGATACCAAATCCGTACTGACTATCGGTGTAGATGGTTACTTTTAGACCTTTTGCCAATTTACATGCTCTAACCAGAGCAATCAACTCTGCAACTTGGGCGGATTTTACCCCATTCAGGCAAAATGCTTCTAATGCTCCTGATAAAGTGCAGACAGCATAACCAGCACACAATTCACCCCTTTTATTTCTCAAACATGATCCATCCACGAACAATTCACAATCTGGCCTTTCTAACGGTTCATCCTCTATATCCGGACGGGGCTTAGTACAAAGTTCTGTCACTTTTAGACAATCATGTTCTGCTTCTTCTTTCACTTCCTCACATCTTGAATCTGGCGACAATGTGGCTGGGTTCACAGTAGTGCACCTCACCACTGTCACATTTTTAGCACCTAGAATCACTCTCTCATATTTAGTCAGCCGACTAGATGTCATATGTTGAATCCGAGTGCGAGTTAAAAGGATCTCAACAGAATGTGGTACAAATACTTTTACAGGATAACCCATCACAATTGCTCCACTTTGTTCCAAACTTACACAAGTGGCGGCTACTGCTTTTAAGCAGCCTGGCAATGCTGCAGCCACTGAATCTAGGGTGGCAGAAAAATATGCCACCGGACGTCGGGCCATTCCGTGTTTCTGAGTTAAAACTGCAAGTGCACATCCATCTCTTTCACAACAATACAAATTCTTTAGAATAATCCGGCATTCCCAAAGCAGGTGCTTGACAAAGACTGTTTCGCAATCTTGAGAAAGATTCCATACTCTCTTCATCCAACACGATTGGATCTTTCACATCCTTTCGTGTCAACCTCTGTAGAGGTTTTGCAATCAATGAGAAGCCACAAATCCACTGTCTGCAATATCCAACCATTCCCAAAAACATTTGCACTTCTTTTTGATTTCTGGGTGGATTCATTTTCTTAATCACACTGATTCTTTCTGGCGTCACCTTTCTGACCCCTTTTTCAATTTTGTGACCTAGATATTGAACTTCCTGTTTACAGTATTGCAATTTAGATGGTGATACTTTATGTCCTCCTTCTGCTAAATGGTTCAATAAAGCAATTGTGTCTGTCACACATGCTTCTCGTGTTTTTGATGCCAACGGTAGGTCATCAATATATTGAACCAAAACAGAGTTTCCAGGCATGACCAAAGTCTCCAAACATTTTTCAAAATCTGATTAAAGATCGAGGGACTTTCAGTATACCCTTGAGGAACTCGGCACCAGGCCAAAATACGGTTTTCAAACCGGAATGCAAATAAATATTGACTTTCCGGGTGCAAAGGAATGGAGAAAAATGCCTGACACAGATCAATAACATTGTACCATTCCGCATCACAGGGAATTTGATAAAGAATTACTGCTGGATTTGGCACTATTGGACAACATGGCACTACAATTTTATTCACCTTTCTCAAATCTTGTACTATTCTATATTTCCCATTAGGCTTTTTGATTCCAATAATGGGCGAATTACAGGGACTGCTCATTATTTCCTTTAAAATTCCCTGTTCAATCATTTGGTCAATCGCAGGTGTGACTCCTGCTATTACTTCTGGACTCATTTTGTACTGTGGGGTATTTGGATATATAGCACCATTTTTACTGTAATCTGGATTGGATCCACGTTTGTCATTAATCCAATCTCTTTTCCTGTGAAATCCCACACTTCTGATCTTACTGTATCTTTTAACTCTTCAGGCAAATCTTCATCAGTGAGGAGTGAATATAATTCACTCACTTCTGATTCTCTCTGGGCCATCAATACTTTGAACTCAACATCCTCATCAGGTGTCATAAAAGCAACACCATCTGGTGTACAATAAATGGTGCAATTCATTTTGCACAGTAAATCTCTGCCCAAGAGATTTACGGGACTGGAATCACATACCACAAACCGATGCATGTCTTTGAAGTTTCCAATATGAACTTCTACCTGGGCAGTGACAGGAGTTCTAATATGTTTATTTGCAATGCCTACAATTTGAATAGTTTCTCCCGAGAGGGGTAGGTTTGGAATTTCTTCTGCTCTCACAGTAGAACGGGTAGCACCAGTGTCCAGCAAGAAGGTGATATCTTTACCTTCTACCTTTCCATCAACAAATGGACCTGACTGATCTACCTCTAAAGATTGCCAAGTACGCATTCTTCCTCCCCCCTTAGGCAACGTCATTGAGACGAATCCGAATCACTCTCACTACACCGTACCAAATATTGTGAAACCAGTGGATTCTTACTAAACTGCTCTCCTCCGTGGAATCCAGTACTTGCACTGTACATCTGCATATGAGCATTCACATTATGGGACATAGGAGGTTGTGGCACCTGTAACTGTGGAGTAACTACCTGCTGCTGTTGATTCCCAATCACCTCATTCTGCATCTGTGGATTTATATTTTGATTTACTTCATTGCCCTTTTGTCCATTTCTACACTCATTCTTCCAGTGTCCAATTTTTCCGCACGCATGACAAGGACATTTCTTTTTAGCTTCTTCTTTACTCGTTTCAAATTTTCCTTTACCTCCACTGTTTGCCTGACCAGTCTGATTTTGACTTTGTTGTCCATTACTATTTTCCTGTTGCTGTTCTGCCATCTTCACTTGAGCCCACATCATTTTCTCTTTCAACTTTTTAAGTCTTGAATCAATGTCATCACTACAATACTTTGCATACCTCAAAATTTCGTCTATTGACTTACTTTGCCAGCAGAACATATGCTGCTGTATCATTGCACTAATCTCTGGTTTCAATCCATATACGAATCAATACACAAAATGTCCCATATCTTTGTCTCAAATATTCTCAAACCCACTGTACTGCTTAAACACCTGTAACAATCTCTCATAATATGCATGCACCGACTCTTTGGGCTCTTGGGTTGTCCTGTCAATCTTAACCCAATCTGTTTCTTTAGGAGAAATCTTCCCATTCAAGAAGGTAATGACTTGATGGTACTTTTTCATCACCTCTTCAGATGGTGCACCTGTTCTTGCATCTCTGGGATATTTATCCTTAGGCCAATCAACAGTAATCTTACATTCTGTCCACAAGTCAGCTGGAACCACTATTTCAAAAAGACCATCTAAGTCTTTCAACAACACCTTTGAGACTTTTACAAATCTGTCCACTTGTTTGTACCATTCAACTGGCTTCTCTCGCAATCTGGGAAAATCATTAGTGAATGATAATATGTCTTGTCTAGTCCAAGGTACATGAACATATCCACCACCTGGAACTTCTCTCATCGGACATACCCTTTCAACTTGCTCGTTTTCTTTTAATGGAAACATGGAAGTTCCCCTACCTGCAGTTTCTTCCTTCTTTTTCATCCACTTACTCCTCCATCGTTCTAAAGTTCCCCATTTCTTCAGTAAATTCATTAACTCTTTTATCTGCAATCTTTTTCCTGATATATTCAAACTCTCTAAATCCTTGTCAGTAAAAGCCATTCTGTATGTCTTTTGAAACACCTTTGATTTTTCTATATCTACACCAAACTCATTAGCAACCTCTGATAATTTCTCATGGAAATTCTTCGCTCTCCAAGTAATACTTTTACACAAAAACAACAACTCTTTTTCACTCTAAGTCCCTAATCTATCTGGACTTACTGTTCCAATAATCATCTCTTCTAAATCTACTTTCAATTGACTTACATTTATACTCTGTTGTTGGGCTTTTGGTTTGGTCATTTCATTTATCCAATGAGTTAATTCTTCTGGAGAGGGACCTGCTGAACTCCCTATTACTGGAGTAATATTTGGCCCTAATTTCTTTGGGTCTAGTTGAATACTTCTCCTCGGGGTTTCCGTTAATAATTCATCAATCGGTAAGTCTAACAGTGTAGTATTTTGGTCATTTTGTCTATTTTCATTTGTTGCTGACACTATTTCACTCCTTACACTACTTCTTGGAACTGACAACGTGTGTACGTTAGGCAAAGTCGATTTTTCTCCAAACAATGGAACCACGGGACCAATTGTCACCGGTACCGTCAAAGCTTCTGCATTCAAATTTAACTGATTTAATTTCTGTACTTGTTCCATTCTAGCCTTGTTTAACAAACTCACTTCATTTTCTCGCACCATTCTAGCCATTTCGGTAACTTGGGGAGTCAATGGGGTTACTATTTGTGGGGCACTTGGAATCATTTCTCCTGAATTTTCTTCATATGGCGGAGGCCTTTTAGTCATAATTTCTTCTAATAATTCATCATCAGACTCATCTAAGCCCTCTCCGGACGTTTCTATATTTTTCTTTTCCTCTTTACACTTGGTACCTGTCTGACTCTCTAATGTCAAAACTGGATATAGACCCTCGGTCACTACCGCTCTTCTCCATCTTTTCATCTGATCTTCTCGCCTCTCAAATGGATATCTAGGCATGAAACCTCTTAATCTCCTACCACTTCGATCTTTTTCTCGCTCATAAGTTTCTACTTCCCATTCCTCCAACGCTTCATACTGAGTAAGTCTTGGATTTGGCTCTAGCATGTTCATCCTAGCTCTCAAATTCTGTAAAATTCTCACATTAAATGTTCCAAACTCAGGAAAAGCTAACAGTCCATCGTCCTTTGTATATTTCGTCCAATTTTCTAACCAAACACACGAATGATAACCTCGCTCCATCATCATATAAGAGGCAGGTGTTTTTGGGGGTGGAATGGGGATTCCTTCTCTCGTCACAATTTGTCTTTTTTAAAGAAATTCTTTATGGTTTTTAACAAACCCATTTTCAAAATTCTTCTTTATTAAAGTATGTTCTCAATAATAACTACAACAAAACTTTCTCCGTATTTCTCTCTTTCCTATTTGTTAGATTCTGTCCTATACCAGCGCGACTCACACCAACCAACCAATCACAGCTCCCTACGTAACTTCAATCTCAACCAATGCCTGCGCGACTCACTCTAATTTACCAATCAGAGCTCTGTTCTCTCCTGCTGTTTGTCCAATGCCAGCGCGGCCTTTTGTGACGTCAGTTTTTACTCCTTCGACTGACCCTCCCTTTACAATCTACACTCGATACACGCCCGCTGCTCTGACCAATACCAGCGCGGCACTCTGTGACATCAGTATCACTCCTTCTACTGACCCCTCCTTTACAAAATTTTACGGCAATATTTTTCTGAGATTTTCTTAATCAAAAATTCTGTTAGTAACAACATAAAAAGACAATGCCTCCTTGTCTGCTCCACTAAATAGAGATAGTCTTCACTTTTCCAAGAGATCCTTACACTGCAAGTAACAATAACGACCAGCATTATCTCACTTTTCTAACAAGCTCTGGGGAGACCTGTTACTCCTCTAGGGATAAAGCCGAAGTTTCATAAGAGGACTTTCTTGGCATTAGAAAGGTGTCCTGTTACTCCCTCGAGAATTACTGCCATAGTTTCGAAAGTGGACCCTTCACTATTTCATACACTTCACTTACATACAAAATTCCCTAATTATAACACTGACAGCCCTACCTAGCTTTTCAGTATTATTTCCAACAGACAAAGTACTTTCTGCAGTGTGATTTCTTTACCACACTCTTCTTCTGCCTACTTCAGGCAAATTCCTTCCCGGGATTCCTCAGGCAACTCCGTACCTGTACTTCTAGACAACATAAAACATGACGCTAACTCTTAATGTTAAACATATAATCAATATTCAATAACCATTTACCAAACTAATCAACAATCAAACCGTCACTCTGCTACCAAGAAACTGATCCAGCGCGAACCCAAATAAATGATCAGGGATAATTATTCAATAACATCATACATTGGCCCATACTCATTCACCCAAAATCCCTGATGCGCTGGTGTCAAGTTTGTTAACTTTTTCTTCAACTTATTCCTGTTATTTATACACAAAATTTAAACATCTTGTAATTTTATTCGACTTTTCATCTACTTGGTCGATGGACCAATTAGTTGAAGAGTTTATGGCAATGGTAATTTCTCCAGATAAAGATTAACCCTTTATAATAACTGATTAAATGACCACAAACTCTCGGTGTGATTTAATAATTTTATCTAGCAATTAAAATTACTTATAGCGATCATATCCTCAAACACTGGAGACCTCATGGGAGAGAATAACAAACTAATCACAGTAACAACGGAAATATCATTCAAAATATACGTTGCACTGAGTGGAAAGATGAAGAGACATTGAATACACAATAATCAATCTCTTAAAATCCAAACGACTGCGGAGGGGATAGATGAAGAGACAAAAGGCACACATATCAAAGAAAACAACCGGAAAAAAATATAATTTCTACAATGCTAAGTAGATAAAATACAAACCCGGAGGATCTGTAAGGGAAAACCACCACCCAGGCCTGGGCGGTAGTGAGAGACCCCTGAACCAAGAGTCAGAGATCAAAGACTTAAGAACCAGGACAGGACCATCTAGGCCTCTCAGCTCACCGACGAAAACAGCGACGCTTCCCTCTCTCAGCCTGTGTGACCCTTGAAGCCCGCACACCACACCATCGGCTGCCTAAACCACACCCCTAAAGTACCTATTCTTATACCCTAAACGAACATGTCCGTCCCATGATAATTGCTAACTTCACATTTTCTAGCTAAGGGATTGGTGGGATTCTATGGGTGGAGTGTCACCCCACTATGAAATCATCTACTTTTGACTACACCATTGTTCTAAACATTTTTTATACAGTCATCAATACCTCTTCTCTCCCATGAGAACATATGTATCAACATTTTTAACAATTTATTAAATTCAACAACTTCGGGTTCCATTCCCACGATGACACTGGCCGCTTGTCAATGTTCATGTCCTTCACCAGGTCACGTTTTTTTTCAGCTTTGCTCAGTAGTTCAGTCATGTAGTCACATGGTTCCCACTCGCCCTCTTGTTCACCCGCCCTTACTGTGGCTAACTTAACATCATAGAAAACTCGTCCATTACTAAAAGAACAGAAAAACGAACATTATTAATAATGTGATAATGTAATTTTCACGGTTTACCCCCATCTTAACTCTACTTTATGTAAACGGTTAGTCTAGCATAGCTTAAGCAGAAAAGCTGCATTATTCATTAGTATAAAGCAACACACACCATGCTTTTTACAAAAAACACCTGCGGCCTTGCCATGAAAACCTCTTGAATTCATTCAAAACACAAAATTATTACATTTCCGGTTATTTATGCATTAGTTCTAGTTAGTTCATGCATTTTATAAAGCAGTCTTCCCAGGTGTAGTGTAAATGTGCACATTAGTCGTTTAACACTAGTTACTGTTAGTCCATATTAAAGGGTGGTTCGGTCGAGCAGGTTTCTTTTCGCGAAATCCTGCTCCATGCAAAAGTCAGGAAGTCAGTCTAATTAACAGCAATCAGTTAAAGCTTTGAAACAATTGCCAGCTGGTACAGAGAACCTCTACACAGAGCTGGGCGGGGGTATGTCTGGAGTTGGTCCAGTTGAAGATAAGGCTGAAATCACTGGGGACACTGATATTTTTCCCATCGCTTCATCATAGAAAACGTGGAACTTGAACACGTGGGACAGAGGTCCCACTTTCATACAGTAAAAACAGACAGGAAATGCACATTTGCTATCTGAACTTTAAGAAGTGGTTTGAGGAGGTTCTCCTTTCAAAAGTACTATTGAGGCTGCTCTAAAGGCACAGCCCCGTGTAGAGGAATGCTTCTCACAGAATGGTAGTCTTCAACCTGGATTACCCACAACAGTGTAACAAAGAGGTGTTAGCTTTCTGCATCTGGCTACCATCAGCCAAATTGAAGGAGTGTTCATGCAAAGACAAAAGGCTGGACCTCAATTGAGGGCCCCACATCATCTTGTACAACAGAGCCAACCCCCCCCCCCCCCCACTACGTTACATTGCTTACTGGAAGATTAATCAGCAGCTTGCTACCCAGCACAATTTTCCTCTTTCTCCACTTAAGTGTGTAGGTCTCTTCAATTCAGCTTCAGGAAAGTCAGCAGTACACTTGCACTGTCTGGGAAAACAGTCTCCTCTCCATCCGAAGGAACAGGTCAAGTCAGGGGCACCCATAATGGATCCCACAGACCTCTACCCCGCAAGCACGCACACACATCTAATATCCCACGTGTAAGTGCAAAGAAGCAGACTTTGCATACGTGGGCCAGCAGGAATCCACTCCAGTGACACAAATAACAGCTAGTCACAACCATGGATTCACAAAACAAAGTATGCTGCCCCACCTTTATATGTTCTAAACCCATGACAGAGACAGCAGTCCACCTTCTGTACAATGCTTGGTACATGCCTCCAGGTTGAGACAGGACCGGGATCGCACTCACATCAAGGGACAGGGCTAGGTCTCTGCGCATACACTAGATTAGTGATGCTAGGGCCAAAATTAAAAACAAGCATTGGCAAAGCCAATAGCTCTAGTCTTTAAAAGGCAGGTGACAACTTACTGGCTTTGTCAATGCTTTTTATTTTACCGTCCTAAAATGGCTGTTGGCAATTTTGGAACAGTAAATATCACACAAGCACGTCAGCCATGCTGGAGTAGTTTAACTAAAGCTGTTTCTAAACGAGACATTAAAAGTCACGTTTGAAGCCAGTTTGCATTGCAAATATTCAAGCAAGTAATGAACAAAACACCACTATTTGAAAGAGCTCAAGCTAAAATAAAACTTCAACACACATACACCATATTTCATTTCTAGAGTAATAATGTGAAGTAGAAACACATTCTTCCCCTTCATCACCCACACCCACATTCTCACAGGCCTTTTATCAAAGGATTTCTCTGAAGAAAAAGTGGACAAGCTGGTGTTAACAATTAATAGGGAGCCAGGAAGCGAAACAAGTATTCATCCAAACTATATTTCTTGAAACCCGAGTTAGACAGCATCATGTTGTTAGAGTGGGTGATTATGTATTCAAATAGTTAAAATACTTAACAAGCAAAAAGAGAAATTTAATAAACAACGAGAAAAGAATGCATTTGTGGTTTTGCGCTGAGGGGTAGGCAGAGTGGTAGTGACAATCTATACACTGGATAACGTGGAAAGATAAAACCAGAAAGGTCTGTTCTGCCACCGCCCAATCAGCAGTTGCATAGGGCTCTCCTCGTGCTGAGTAAATATTGCACACGGAAGTGCAGCGAACAAGCTCAACCCACCTTTATGGCATTTTAAAACGACAAGAGATTATTATTAGTGGCTTCTTATTTTCTTGCCTTACTTTGCTCTCTTCTCCCGGTCTGCTGGATGTTTCGGGCGCACCCACCTCGCTGTTTACTTAGTGATCTCACAATTTTCTTTCAACGTAGGTGGGTCGTCACTAATGCACTTTTAACGTACGGGCATAGTGTAGGATAGTGCCCCTTTTTGCATGGTTGCCCCCCCACTCTTTGCCGCCTAATGTTGATGCACTTTGACTGAGTGTGCCCTGTGTTTCTGCCAACTAGGTACCCAGGGCCTATGTTCTTTCCCTAAATCTGTACTGTTGCACACCCAAATTGGCAACTCTCTGGCCACATGTCAGTCCCTTGTAAAAGGTACCATAGGTACCAAGGGCACAGTGACCAGGGAAGGCCTCTAAGGGCTGCAGCGCTTATTGTGCCACCCTTAGAGGCCCTGTACCTTTACACACACTGCCATTGCAGGTTGATGTTTTGGTGCAGAACAAAGTGAAGAGTTGACATGGCACGCATCCCTGTGTGCCATACCTACAACCCACTGCCTATGGCATAGGTCAGCCACCCCTCTAGCTGGGTGCATTATGCCACTGGTGAGGTTACAGGTGCATGAGCCCTGTACCCCTACAGTGTCTAAGTCCATTCTTAGACATTGTAAGTGCAGTAATGCCATAAAGAGTATATCGTCTGGGAGTTTGTCATTACAAACTCTACAGCTCCATAGTGGCTTTACTGAAAACTGGGAAGTTTGATATCAAACTTCTCAGCATATTAAACCCACACTGATGCCAGTGAGGGATTTAATGAAAAATGCACTCATAGGGCATCTTAGAGATGCCCCCTGAAAAACGACCTGACTCTAGTGTCCAGGCTGAGTGGCTGCTTGCCAGCTGCCACCACCAGACATGTTTCTGGACCCCTGGGTCGAGAGCCTGCTGCTGTTGGGGTCCTGAAACAAAGCACATCCTGGGTCGAGGTGCCAAGCCTCCTCCCCCAGGATGGGCAGGGTCCACGAAGGGGAAGCTTCAAAGGCTTGCCACCTTTGTGAGCTGCCCCAGCCATTTGCTTCTCCCAGCAACTGGCCCCCACCGGTTCTGACCCCCACTTTGGGCGGGAAAACCAAGATAGGAGGAGAGGTGTGCCCACCTTTGTCAACCCCACCCCTCAGGTGGGCGAGGCGAAGCACAACTCTCAGTCTTCGCAATCTTGAAGATGAGGGGACCCAGCCAACCAGAGTGAGGCTTATGACCCCCTCCTACTGGAGGGTGGCATAATAGGGGGTGTACCCACCCCAAGGAAGGGACCCATTGGTCCCAACCTTTACCTACCTGAAACGCCCCTAAATTTAGTATTTTGGGGCAACCCTGAACCGACTCCTCAGACAAGAAGATACAAGAAGAAGGAGGACCGAAGAGCCGTGCTGAAAGAAGAAGAGGAGGACATCAACTGACTTGGCCCCAGCCCTACTGGCCTGTCCCGACCTTGACCTGCCCCAGCGAAATCCCGGTGTGTCCTGCAGCCAGCAGCCCCCCAGAACTCGGAGGACCTGCCCTGCCTTCCCCAACCAGACGTCTCCTGTGAGCACCGAATTTGCTCACCAACAGACTCTGGCTCCGGCCAAATCTGCGAGTCTGCACCACTCTGCACCCAACGCCTACGGCCTGAGTTCGAGTGGCCCAACACCACGAGGAGGTCTCCCCGGCAATCCTGACCTGGGATCCAATGATCCCTGACCTGTCTCGAGTCTTCCGACGCCGCCTGCAGCCCCTTTCTGGAGGATCCCGCGACCGGAGCCGGCACGAAGAATCTCACACCAAAAGACACTACTGCACCCGATGCCCCACGGCCTTGGGTGGCCCAACCGACGGTGTCCTGACATCCCAACTTACCTCTCCAACTGGTGGTCGCCTCCAGAAGATCTTTGTGCCCGAGCCTGCAGTGTTTGTTCAACCCGGAGAATCCCTACTGAAAGCAACAGGGCACCCGACGCCAAAACAGCACCCTGCACCTAGCCGCCCTAGTGCCGATGTGGGTGCAACTTGTGTGCTTACTTGAACCCCCTTTTGCCCTGAGCTTAAGTCCAGGAGCTTTGCACCCTGAACCTTGTGGCATGCTCATGAGCAGCCACCAACCGGAGGCCACCTATCCCCATTGGATAACATTGGGCCTCCGCACTCTGCACCCAGCCGCCCTAGTGCCGCTGAGGGTGCTTTGAGATTGCATCCTTGACCCTGGGGGAACCCTTGTCCTAGCCCCAGAAAACCAACTCCCAAAACAAAGTACTTACCGGTAAACCGATAACTTCATGTCCTCCCATAGGATTGCATTGACTGCTTTTCTGTGAAAAATGTTCTAAGTGTGGAGTTTGAAAATTGTATGAAACTGTATATTTACCAAAAATGATTTACTTACCTTTTATCTAGGAAATGTCCCAGTGTGATATCTAGGCATGTCACACTGAGTAGAAAAAGTAACTTAAAAAGTAATCTGAAATTAACTTACAAAGTAATCTCAATAGTAACTGAAAAGTAATTCCAACTGTTTTGTGAACAAGTGACTTACCTGTAACCAATCCAATTGCATTCAACTGCATTCAAACTGTATTATTCTTGAAAAGTACTATTACACTTACCTGTACCACGCATGGCTTGCTTCTAGAAATAAAATCCAACTAAATAATATTTTTATACAAAACAAATTGGTCAGAGTTGAGTCTTTGAGTGTGTGACATCATTTCTTGCCTGTGTGCGTACAATAAATGCTTAACATTACCCTCTGATAAAGCGTTCCTACTCGCCCACACTACCACAAATAGAGAGTACGGTATTATCTACTTTAGCCTTTGCTTACCTTTGGAGATCCACTGGACTCTGTGCACACTATACCTTACTTTAGTATAGTATATACAGAGCCAGCTTCCTACACATAGTGTGAAACAAGTCTACCTATGATAACATTAAGGAAGCTTCGAATTTAGCAAATCTTCTTTTAATTTGAACCTAGAGGCGTTAGCAATGACATGTCTCTAATTCAACATGTCCGTCAGCTTAATTGCCCCGTTCCCACAGTAGCACACAGCAGTAGTGCACAGAGTTGCCCCTTAAAAGAGTCAGGAGAAGCAGAGCGTGGAAAATTCTTTCACGAAGGTGTCTCTTTGACATAACTGTGATGATGTAACAAAGACCGAAAATAACAAAACTCTGAAACTCCCAGCCAAACACAATGAAAGAGTATTTGGGAGAATGCCTATGTCTGCAAATATTTAAAGAGTATGTGGCATAACATACAGAACTGCTAACTTTGGAACTGGGATAAGGGTTCAAGTCTCGGCATTGGCTCTCCCCAGGCCTACAAAAAAAAAATACAAGGCAGAAACATGCTGATAAAAAATAAAACAATGGTAAAAACCAGAACGGAAACAAAATGCCGATAGGACGTTTATTAGCACTACGGTAATTGCTGCTGAACTCCGAGTGAACGAGAAAAGCTGACATCTTGAAAACAGGCCAATATGAAACAATGGGGTAACCCAGTCACGTGCAGAACCTGGGGATTGGTACATTAAGTGAACAGTGGTTCTGCCACCAAATTACTTTAGAAAGCGTAGAGCGTATTTATAAGAACTGTCCCTCTAATAAGATGAGACTTTCATTTAATGAAAAATATCAGAGCAAGTCCAAACTAGAGAAACTATACCAAAAAATTACTCATATGTTTCTGAATATGTTTAGGATTTTATGACAAAATCATAAAAATTGTATACTCAAATGAGAACAGGACAATTATATACACACAGATATATAGTGTACAATTACACTTATTAACGAATTAAAGACGTGAAGTGAAAACAAAAAATGTGTTTACATATCACAACATAACTTAGACATAACCAATAAACATATATCAAAAACACACATTTAAACACAGTGTGAGGTACATTTAAAGTGTGATTCAACACGACCAGCAATTAATCATGTTATTCTCTATTGGTCTAGTTGATCAATAACACTTGGAAGTATGCGTCAACGTTTCTACCCCTGGGGATCAGTGTGATTGTAAAGTCATCTGTTGGGGGTCTTCTTCAGGACTAAATGCAATGTCTGTGTGTAGCCTGTTTAAGAAAAAATTTACTCTTTAGAATTGGTATGGGGTTTGGACAGTATAATTATATGTGGAGAGACCAAATGTCTCTGCTCAGCTTTAAATTGGGTTCCATCTTGATACCATAATAATATATAATATGTACAGCACGGCAGCTTGTATAAAAGAGGAGGTTGACCTGTCAAAAAATAAATTATAATGACCGTCAACTCCAGTGTTCAATAAGAAAAATCATAGGAATTTATACGGTCTAGGGTATGCCCTTGTAGGGACTGTACCTTAAGTCCAACAGGTATCCTCTTGTCAGGTAGTTGATTTAGAAGTCAATGGCACAGCGTGCCTTCACATTCTAGTTCAAATAAATGATGTTTCAATTAATCACAGCATAATTCAGAAAATTGCAAAAATAAAGCAAATAGATAAAACAGATTACGTTAAATCAACTAACCTCAGGGTCATCTGTTTAGGTGAAGATTTACTTATGGGCAATGTCTGTCGGGGCAGGCCGCCTCGATACAGTACTTCCACGTAGGTCAGGATGCTAAATATTGGCCTCAGACCTTCTGAAAAAATGAATACATAAAAGTGCCTTTGTTAGGTCTGCGAGTTAAATACCATCTGCTATGAAAACGGAGGGGGTATTGTCTTGGGAGCGCGTATTATCAAGCGTCTTACCTCTGGCATTCAATGCCGTGAACTGCACCCGGGGAAGCTGCCTCCCGGAGTGTCGGAGCTCACCTCTAAAAATAGATTTCGTAACGAGGCGTCAGCGTGTAGCTGGCGTCCTCGTGAAAGCAGAAGCACGTTCAATGGATATACGTGCATAAGGCAGCCCTCTAGTGGGGTGTAGCTGTAAATTGCATTCCCGATTGAAAGTCTGGGGAATGATAGAAAATTCCAAGTTTAGCCAAAGGATTACGAACATGATTCAAAGGAAATTATCTACAAACCACTCTTTCTTGTTCTTCATGTTCTTGAAGGTGAACAAAACGATAAAATGTTTGAAACTGAATGTAAGGTGTGATGATATATTGTATTGGGGCCGCATTAGTGCATTCCTGATTAAAAAAATACACAATACGATATTTGTCGCATTGGATAATAACAACATAAAAATGCGATACATTTTATATAATATTTGCATATCAGGATTACAGTTACATCATGTATTAGAGTTTTGAATAAGAACTCGTAGATAGATTAAATGTTCTACACACATTGTACAGGTTTAATTTACATCATATGGCAAATAGAATGTGCATTCAGTTACAGGGCTAGGTGTTGTCGCAATCATGTTATGTGTGTATTGCCTAGGTCATACTGAGAAGAGAAATTTGTCTGGAGATTTCCTCCTGCTCGTTTAGGCCCCCATTAACTGAGTCCAGCAAATGAATCCATTTGCATTCGCGAAGATTCATGGTTGCAGACAGTGCGCCACCTATTGGATTGGGTAAGATCTTTTCCAGTACCCACCACTCTAAGTTGTTACAAGAGTGTTGTTTCTCACTGAAATGTTCAACTAAAGAAGCACCCTGTACTTTACAGCGGACACTAATGCGGCCCCAATACAATGTATCATCACACCTTACATTCAGTTTCAAACATTTTATCGTTTTGTTCACCTTCAAGAACATGAAGAACAAGAAAGAGTGGTTTGTAGATAATTTCCTTTGAATCATGTTCGTAATCCTTTGGCTAAACTTGGAATTTTCTATCATTCCCCAGACTTTCACTCGGGAATGCAATTTACAGCTACACCCCACTAGAGGGCTGCCTTGTCATGCACGTATCTCCATTGAACGTGCTTCTGCTTTCACGAGGACGCCAGCTACACGATGACGCCTCGTTACGAAATCTATTTTTAGAGGTGAGCTCTGACACTCCGGGAGGCAGCTTCCCCGGGTGCAGTTCACGGCATTGAATGCTAGAGGTAAGACACTTGATAATACGCGCTCCCAAGACAATACCCCCTCCGTTTTCATAGCAGATGGTATTTAACTCGCAGACCTAACAAAGGCACTTTTATGTATTCATTTTTTCAGAAGGTCTGAGGCCAATATTTAGCATCCTGACCTACGTGGAAGTACTGTATGGAGGCGGCCTGTCCCGACAGACATTGCCCAGAAGTAAATCTTCACCTAAACAGATGACCCCGAGCGCCTGACGCCGGAGGTTAGTTGATTTAACGTAATCTGTTTTATCTATTTGCTTTATTTTTGCAATTTTCTGAATTATGCTGGGATTAATTGAAACATCATTTATTTGAACTAGGATGTGAAGGCACGCTGTGCCATTGACTTCTAAATCAACTACCTGACAAGAGGATACCTGTTGGACTTAAGGTACAGTCCCTACAAGGGCATACCCTAGACTGTATAAATCCCTATGATTTTTCTTATTGAACATTGGAGTTGGCGGTCACTATAATTTATTTTTTGACAGGTCAACCTCCTCTTTTATACAAGCTGCTGTGCTGTATATATTATTTATAATTCTGGTATCAAGGTGGAACCCAATTTAAAGGTGAGCAGAGGCACTTGGTCTCTCCACATATAATTATACTGTCCAAACCCCATACCAATTCTAAAGAGTATATTTTTTCTTAAACAGGCTACACACAGACATTGCATTTAGTCCTGAAGAAGACCCCCAACAGATGACTTTACAATCACACTAATCCCCAGGGGTCGAAACGTCGACACATACTTCCAAGTGTTATTGATCAACTAGACCAATAGAGAATAACATGATTAATTGCTGGTCGTGTTGAATCACACTTTACATGTACCTCACACTGTGTTTAAATGTGTGTTTTTGATATATGTTTATTTGTTATGTCTAAGTTATGTTGTGATATGTAAACACATTTTTTGTTTTCACTTCACGTCTTTAATTCGTTAATAAGTGTAATTGTACACTATATATCTGTGTGTGTATAATTGTCCTGTTCTCATTTGAGTATACAATTTTTATGATTTTGTCATAAAATCCTAAACATATTCAGAAACATATGAGTAATTTTTTGGTATAGTTTCTCTAGTTTGGACTTGCTCTGATATTTTTCATTAAATGAAAGTCTCATCTTATTAGAGGGACAGTTCTTATAAATACGCTCTACGCTTTCTAAAACAATTTGGTGGCAGAACCACTGTTCACTTAATGTATCTTGAAAACAGGGGCAGACACAAAAGGAAAAAAAATACTGCGCTTAACCAAACCTACATTCACAAAAGGGCAAGACAACAAGTAATAGGGGCATGCTCCATAGGAGGGGTAGACACACAAAAAGGAGGGACATATTATGAACATTGACCACAGAGAAACAAGCTTTTGCAGGTGACATGCAAAGCAACAAATTAAAAGCAATGAGTGGGCTGTAAGCCCACTTAGTAGATACAGCATGTCTCGAAGAAACAACGCATGCGCTGCTTAGGTGAGACCTAACAACGATACCAGATACATGCAGTTGGGCACTTGGGCAGGGAAATACAACTGTACACCACGCAGGGGACATTTATTTCCCAACACTCCCACTCAAAGCAAAACCAACTCTAATTCCCCTACACTAACCTAGGACACGTGCAGCTGTACCCTGACATTAGGGCACTAAAAATGTGCCAGTAAACATCACCTTAACTTTAGGCTTTTAAGTGTAACTCCCCCAAATTAGAGTACTATATTGGATAAATTACAACATACTCATGGCCACTGGAATAATTTGGCTGCAGTGTTTTCTGCATAATTATGGATCTGCCGCAGATGCCAAATAATCCTTCAATCGCTGCATAATTTGCAGATTTTAAACAAGAAATTGTCTCTCCCTCAAACCGATTAAAAGGTACAATAACGCTATCACACATGCTACTGTGAAGCGGCAAGTCCTTTGAAAAGGTTCACTTTCGGTTTTTTTATTGTAATATTTAGGTGTAAAACTGACACCAACGAGGTTAAACCTTTGCCCAGACAGTAACATGTAAAAATAGCAGAGTGGTGAACTAATACTACCACAAAATGTGCCACATAATTTACCTTTTCTTGGTGCCTAATGTAGACAAACCTTTGACTTAATTTGGTTCTCCCCAGCCACATAATTCCACTGGCACCCAGGAATTCAGAAACTAAATAGAGAAATGGGCCAAACCCAACCTTTTTAAGGTTACACAACTCCTAGGTGACTTGCAAGAATTTTTACTCCTATGTGAAGGTATATTTTATTACTTTAAATATGCAGTAACACACATCATCTTCTTTCAACAGTATTTGTTTATGTTCATGAGCTCATGCTACTTACTATTGAAGGACTTTTTGGTTATAAGTAATGCAGAATAAAAATGAACTAATTACAGTGAAAATTACCATGGTGGGGCTCTTCATTATAACTTGATCTTAGCTACTTAAAAATTCATCTTACTTAATTCTACACCTGGACTACTGGACCTCATTTATATTACAACATTTTGGCGACGATTTGGTGAACAAGAAACTACGTGTGTTTGATTGAATAGGAAAAAAAACTTTGAAAACCAGGATTACAAGGAACTGAGAACCTGAAGAAGGGAAAGACTTTAAGCAGAATTTAAAGTGACTAAGGGTACACGAAAATACATTAAGATCTGCAACCCTGAAGCCCCACCAGTGACTTTAAGGCCGGTCAGCCTAGCAGGGTGGGTGCCTTTTATTTACTTTCATGAGCTTCATGTGCTGATGACAACGTAGGCTATACCAGTTATTCCAGGTAATATGATTTGGCAAGGCTTAAAGGGAAATTTGTCTTTGCAGCGTGTTGCGTTGTGTCCAGTCAAAGTGGACGGTTTTTAAAAGGAGGAAACTGACAGAGGCATGGTCTCGATTGCGATTTTGTGAAGCGGGCTGCGGGACCAGCAGTGTGCCTGTGAACCACTTGTGACACTGGTGAGCTACGCGGTTTTGGGAGAAATGGCGCTGTTGACGGTGTATGCCAGTTGAGTGCTACTTGCCCGTTAAATGCTACATTTGAATGGGTCGCGAGTTACTTGTGCACCCCTCACCTTGTCATCAGAGCCGCATGGAGCTGAACAAGGTGTTCGGCAGCGCATGTGCTGAGGGTATGCGCCCAGAGCCACCCGGTGCTCCTCAGTTCTGCGTGCCGCCACCTTTGAGTCATTTCCAGCACCTGACCTCTTCCTCAATCGCTCCCTGCCGAATGGATAGCTGCCGCTTGAATGCTGACTCTTGCCCACCACAACATCCAGTCACCCTAAGTTTAAGAATTCTACCTCACCTACCTACCAACTTAGTCCTGCCTCACCCCTGTGTATATCACCCCTTTATTTTGTAACTTTTTGGATATTAAGGCTGCATTCTGTTCTGAGACTCTCGACTCGCAGCGAATCAATATGTATACCATTGTTACGTTCTGTATTGATTTTCCCATCACCTTTGTTGTAAAGCGCTCAGATACCCTCGGGTCTGGCTAGCGCTATATAAAAACTCCTAAATAAAAATAAAATACAAAATAAAACCTGATGGTTTGGTACGGCAGAGTTCCAGTCGCTGGAGCCTGTATCGGTGTGTCATCTATCCTATGCTCGTCACCGCGCTGAACGGGGGAGAGATTTAGCCCTATTGGGCATTCATATTGAAAATGAATGGAGCGGTATGGACAATTTCATGGACGTTCCTGCTCATCAATTTCTCTACGTTGGTAGGCTGGCAAGACTGGATCGGGTTGGGGTTGTTTCAATTCAAGTTAGATTTCGCTCACTGGTGGTTTATTGAGACATTGTCTATTGCTCATGATGGAACTTATAGTGTTTCTCCCTTCTTTATGCACGCATAAACTGCCTCAGCTGGGCGGGGCCCGTGACGCTCTGGAGATCTGCTCGAAGCCATCAGTTGGGGAAATTCTTGTGTTTAGTTGGGAGTGCTGCTTTGGAGACTGAAACTGCCCTTGTTGTTTTGGATGCTGCTGGACGGACTTCCTGGTTATTCCAGCAAATGACAGATGTAGTGCTGCATGTGATGAAAGTACAGGTGTGGGAGGTTTGGGTTGTCCTGTATACCTTTGAGAGTGGGTATTGTCAATGTGTTCAGTTGTGATGTGTTATGTGAGTTCTACGCAAGGCTCTTATGGTGACAGGTGGGTGTGGTGTTGGGTGCTCTGTGCTGACGGTGATCTGGGGGGTACTAATGTAGGTTACTTTCATGGGTGTTATTTTGTGTGCATTTTATCCATTCTGTGGGTTGAGATTGACTGTTATAGTGTAAGTCACTTGTTCTTGCCGAGTGTGGGATGTCATGGTTACCATTGGTTGTATTTTACATGGCTGTTATGTTAAATAAAGCAAAGTAGAGAACGTATAATCTCCGCCTGTGTCGTTAATGGAACTGAAAATTCTTGTTCAAGAATGATAGAAAATTTTCGAGCCACTTTTATACTTGTTACGGGTTGGAATATAGTTATTTGCAGTTGTGTGATTATGGTAACTCATGTTAAAGTTTACTGTACATTTCCCTGCATTGTAATAAAGTTTTCAATCTTTGTATTGTGATGCAATTGGAATCCTTAAGATCTCTGTATTCAGAGTTCTAGATTCCTTATACTGGCGTGGTCATTATCTGCTTGCCTACCTGTTGGAGCTGTCGTGGGTACCTTACTCTGCAATAAAGCTTCTTTCCATTAAATCAAGTTGGCGATCCTCTCGTTCCTTCATAGAAGCCCTTACTACAGTGATTTCTTGAAAAGATTTAAATATGTGCAACAAACATAGTGAATTTCCATGGAACAAATCCGCAAAAAGCAACTTTTTTCACATTTGTTGAAACAGTTGTAATATTGCCTAGACACGCCTTTCACACTGGCCATGTCTGAACTGGGATGGTGGAGTGAGCTAAAGAATGATGATGGATTAAACCCAGATCAGTTGACTGGGGGTGAGTGTTTGATTTGCTCAAGCGCTCCGTCCATCATCCCCTTTGGTATCGCTTTGTTCGCCCTAAGTTGACAGGGTATGCCCAGACGTGGGTCCCTTGCTCACTTTGCCACTGGATTCAAGCTAGCCTGGCTGATGACGGCTGAATAGCCAGAAACCGGTCCCAGGATGCTTGTTTCCGGTCCAGGAAGACATGGCTTGGCAGTTCGGGCTGGACTGTTCCCATGAGGCACAGGGTCAGACTGATTTGCATATGGCCATGTCTGAACTGGGGTGGTGGAGTGAGCTAAAGAATGATGATGGATTAAACCCAGATCAGTTGACATCCCCTTTGATATTGCCTAGACACGCCTTTCACACTCTTACGAGACGTATTGTGGCAACACAACTGGACTGAAATCAGATACAACTCTGGATAACACAATGTAATTTTTTAACTCACAGGTGAAAACCGATGTCACAATCACGTGAGATGGTAATTAGATAGTGACTTGTTGCAGTTAATGCAAGATTTAACATATTACATTAAAGTTGGAATCGACGCTTTAAAATCCCCCTGCGGGTCTTCAGCTTCAAAAAGGGCATATCCGAAAATAAAACAGTTGGCTTTCCTAATTTACAACATTAAGGAAGTTTCTGCCAAAGAAAGCTACCCGAAAATGTTTCTTGATCTTCCCGAAAATAAATCTACAAACGAAAACGTGTTGTGATAGTAGGTATTTGAAAACTGTAATAAGAGCCGTCAACAGCTTGAGGGAGGAGTCACGGTTTAAGAAAGGCGCTGTATAGTGGACATACTTAGACTGACTCCCACTGGCCTTGACGTAAAACGTTTGTTGGTATGTAATTAAATAGAAACCGACTGCCTTCACTCCGCTACAATTAAAGCGACATACTGTACAAATGCGAAGGAGGCTTTAACTAGCATATAATGCTGAACGACAAGTTTTTTCTGTGTACTACCAACTTTGTTTTCGTTGCGCAAACGACAAAACCGCACAATCAAGCGACAGAAACAATTGCGCAGACGGAATTTTACCAGGACAGTTCCTCCTTGAAATACGAGCAGCAAATACACGGTGAAGGCGCGACCCTCCTTAGGCTCCTCCTCGACAGTGTGTTTACAAAACTGTCTTTCAATGTCAGCTAACTACAGTGATAGTACAAAAGATAGCCTAACGTTACGGAAAGCGTAAGAAAACATCACGCTGACGGGATAGCAATGGCCATCCGCACTGTACACTTAGTCAGAACAGAGGTTGCCTTCCAAAAACAAAACGCGAAAAGACATAATGGTCTCCGACTCACTCCTTAGAAGGCTTCTGTTGTCTAGTTTCTAAGTAATAAAATGGCGCACTGTGCAAATTGCCACGCCCACCCCCAACTTTTCATTGGCCGTTTCTCTCTACGACACATAGGCTCGCCAATCAAACGGCTTCGCGGGGAATTTCGGAACACATTTGAAAATAAGTTGTCGCAGAAGTGTCCATCCGCCTCAGGAAATAATCCAGCTAAAAGTTGCCGCTCGGTCTGCAGAACGGAGGACCGTTCGCTGGGAGCTCCAGTTTCGAGCAAAAAGAAGGTAACGATCTTACTGCAAACTTCTTAAGTGCTGTGCAACTTAGTCCGGTGAGTGTTGTGCGCGCGGCGGAAGGATACGCGGGTTGCAGAAGGGAGGAGGCAGCGGTTTGCAGTGCGCGCCAAGACTTAGACGAGTTAGGAGAGAAGGCTGGGAGTATGCGCTGATGTCGGCGACGCTACGCAGTTGACTTACCGGCCCTCTGTGCCCTTGATGGATTTGCCGATCTTCGGCGTTCAACTTTTATTTACAGGTGGGATTGCATGAGTTTTGAAGGATCTGGTAGGATCCTTTATTTGTTGTGTGTGCTTTGATTGACTCCTGGGGATTTGCTGCGTCGGGAACGGAGGTGGCACTCAGGCCTGAGAACGAGGGTTCCGGAAAAATGCATGTTTAATCCGTTTAGTATACTATAGATCGAATACAGCCGAGTGACCCTCTGGTCCTGGACAGCGCAAAGCTAAGGCACCATATGCACGCGGGTAATTTCAGATGTTTTATTTATTTTCTTTGGGGCGCCTCTGGGAATGTTGTCAATAGTTTGCGTTTTTTTTCCCCAAGGGTCAGCATTACTGGTCTAAACCATCGTGCCCTTTGTTTAAGTTGCATGCTCGCACGTTTGCTTCTGGCGGTCCAGATGTTGACTTGTTACACGTGTGAGCAAACACCCGGCCACTAGAGTCCCTAACGGCGCTTTATTTTGACTGATGGCGCCTCCGCTCTTAGTAAATAAATCCCTTGTTGGGAAATCTTTTAAAATATGGGATGCTGCTGGGCCGAGTAACCGGAGACTCCCTCTCTACCTGTTTGGTTCTGAGGTGTCACCAGGTCGCTCAGGTTAAGATCAAATGCTGAAAGTATTGAGGCAAGCTCCTCAAGGGGGGTGATATGGGTGGGTATTTTCCAAGGCCGTTTTAAGGCTGCAGGTGTAGTAGAGGAGTTATTTTTTGTAGTGGGAACAGAGACCAGTAGATAGACGGGTGCGTTGCAATGTTGGAGCCTCACCAGTCAGTACTTTAACAAGCGTTGGACATGTAACGATACAGCTTCCGAAGTATTACGTGAGCTGCCTATGTACTGCTGGGTTTACACACAGCGGTCGCCGTGCTCCTGGTTTATGTAGGGCGGTTCCACAGCTTTCTTTTGCCTAGATGCACCGACCTGTCTGCTGCAGTGATACATAGTGAGAGCCCAGCCGTACTCCTGGAGCAAAGAGCGAGGAGTGGGAGGGTAGCCACCTAGGTTACCCTGGACTAAAGCCAGGTAGCGCATTGCAGGTCTTTGTGCAGGGTACCTACACCTGGCGTAGAGTCGCGAGAGCCCTGCCGCATCTCGACAGTGTTCAGTTTGTTTGCATACTACTAGAAAGCCAGCCTCGAGCAGCATGCTTTGAAGGCAGCGGTTCAGGCAGCCGACGGCTGATTGTAGGTGTTAGTGCGGGAGAGCTGCATCTGTGTCCTTGCAGCTTGATCATGGCCTCGGGGACCTCGCCTGGTACTTGGGTACTCAGACGGGCGATACGGTGCAGGGCACTAGTAGGTTCCCCACGTTCCGCGCTGCGGGTTTGAGGCAGCTGCTCATCTCTTCCAGACCGAGCATGGCCGCAAGGTACTTGTAACAGCTTCTAACGCGGCTGTGTATCAGGTGCAGCGCTGCTTGACCCCACAGCGCGCAGCCTATATTACAGCCCTTGGTGTGCAGAGCGTACCACTTGGGAGTCCATAGCCCCTCAGACTGACTGTAAGGGTCCCGCGAGCGCCTTTTGTCCCTATTGGCACTACGGTCGCAGCTGTTGCGTCACTGACAGCTCCAGCGCCCGCGCTCTTTTGTTTTGTTTAGGAGGGCGGGTGATGGTGTACTCCACGTGCATGGATACTGTTGGGGTTTGCAAAACTTTACCGTGTATTGCTCACAGTGGTTTGTAATCTTTTCAGGTAGGATCTCCAGTTACGAAGATGCCGCTATATGGGAAAATTGTTGTTATTAAAAGAAATGGTTCAGACGGAACTCACTTCCCATTGACTGCATCGAGCTGTTTATTTGGGAGGTAAAATATTCATGTTTACGCTTAGTTTGTTATGATTGTTTAGATGTCAACAGCTTGCGAAGAGAAGCATCCAATGTTTATATTTCCGTAACATATTGTAGACGAGAGAGCCGAATTTCACTGCTGGGGCGTTTTTAACGACCAAGTTTCTGCATGTAAAGGTCTTGAACACGTAGCCAAGTGTTTAATTTTGGGTTGACAGCAGAATTCTGTCACTTAACGTAGCAGCGGTAGGGTGAAGTGCTCACGCCCAGTCATCTGGATTTTTGTATCTATTTGATTTACCCGTTAAACATTCGCCCATTCTGTTTTTAATAACTAGCTGATACAGCAACTGCCCGTTGGCATAATTTGCTGCTTGTAATGCGCGAGTAAGTTAACAAAAGTGGATTTTGGACGTCTAAAGATACATCACTGCATATCCTGGCATTTCAACCTGGCGAATTAGCTGCCCCCAGACTGGAAATAGACAAAACGATGAGTTTCTGTTTTATATTGTCTCCTCTTCGAGTCTTTCATGCCACCTTGCGTGAAGAGACGTAAAATGGGCGTTCTCTAGTAAAGTGGCAGCATTTCATGGCACAACTGGTTTTCCGTGTCTTAATGCAGTGTTGGCGCATCTGCCATTACATTGCCCTACTGAATGCAAATTGTTGCTTATTTTTTGGGGGCGGGGATGTTAGTATCCGTGATCACCCCTTAGATTGATTTCATTAGGCCACGATTAAGGCTGAGGGAAGACGGGTATTGCCTTCTGCCATCAGAATAGTAGTTGACTAAATTAATAGGAAGCCATTTTGCGCATTTAGTGGGGTATTCTGTTATAGTTGGTGTGAAACAAGTACCCGGAGTCGCTGTTTATGTTGCCAGGCGTGCTTGCTACTTTAGTTAGGTTTTTTTATTGCACACTGCATGGACTACTGTTTGCAGGTGGATGGCACGCAAGCTGACTTGCGGTTAAGGTGTGACTGTCATTGTTGTCCCCTTGATATTACCATAATATGCATGTTCTATCCAGTTTTAACTAACGTTGCTGAGCGTGTGGTATATTGAACCAGAACGTGGATAAAGTTTCGCGTCTTCCACTTCAGTTTGCATGTTGCTAAACTAGTGTTCATTACATGGAGCATGCTTGAGAGGAAGGTAGAAGCCTATTTATGTTTTTGTTTTTTTTACACCACAGGAAAACTGAATGCGATATTCGCATCCAGCTGCCCCATGTGTCCAAAGAACACTGCAAAATCGAAGTCAATGAGAATAAGGAGGTAATTTCACACGTTGACAAATGTCTGTCAGCTCTTCAACTAGCTAAAGAGGACCCGTTGCAAAACTTGATCCATATGATTCCTGTTTGCCAAAACATAAGTTACACGTGCATGGTATACACATTTGGCAGTGTGCGGGGGTGGTCCTTGGCCTCATGCAAACGGCGCTTCTGAACTACACTTAACGAGTGTTACTGCTGTCCATTGTAGTGATGTTCCTTTAACCGACTTAACGATTGGCAGGCACAGATAACCATTCAGTTAGCCAAACCTGTGACGTACACACGTCAGTTAGCATGCAACTCACTGAGCTATCTTGGCTGACCGCATTAATATTTGCAACTTTAAAAGCCGAGAGGCAGAGGTTCGTGTATGTATGTGTGTATGTATGTGTGTATGTATGTGTGTATATATATATATATATATATATATATATAATTTCTATTCCAGAATAGTTGTATTAAATGTCGGTGGTTCTCACTAACTATCAATTTTCTAATGTTTCAGGCAGTTGTAACCAATCTAAGTTCTGTAAATCCGACGCAGCTGAATGGTGTCTGTATTCAACAACCTGTGGCTCTCGTGCATGGCGATATCTTAACTGTTATTGATCGTTCTTTCAGGTATGTTAAATCTGTCAATAAAAGCTATTTTTGCTGAAGTAGTTGAGATTCCAACTACTTATTTTTTATACTCGCACAACTGCCAGACAGCTTTGCCTTAAATGTCGGTCTGTATGCCACTTTTCTGCTAGGCAGTATCTGCACGTGGTGTGCTTATGAATCTTTTGAAGGCTATCATTGTTTGGGCAAAACCTATGCCTTCTATTACGTGCACTGCCCAAGCTCTATTCTACATTTATGTAAACCTATTTGACAGTAATGTTTCTTTTTAATCAGTCTAATAGTTAATCCTAGGATTACTCCAGAGCTCTCCTGCTAATAACATGGTTTGAGAAGGTTATATAATCTTGGGCTTTAGGAACTTTTATGAGATTTGTCTGAATCTCTAAATATTTGCAGGCCGTAACTTATTTCTATAACCTTTTGGTGTTAAATTGTGTTTTATTTTCTTTCTTTATAGCCCCCCCCCCCCCCCGAGGTGCTACCTTGTGTTTTTTGTTCTGCAACTAGCCCTTATCATGCCGGCTGAGTTGATTTCTGAATACTAAATTGTTCTGATATTTGACGGTGTGAGAAGACATCTGCTCTGTCCACATGTGGGTTTTTAGATATAGGAAAAGGAAATCAAACCCAGTGATGGAAGAAATGCTTGCAAATAGTCTAACCACTGACAATTGCTCTGGGTAGTATTCAGACCCATCCGGCTTTTAGGTTTCACCTGCTCAGTGCTTGCGCTGTCCTTGAGAAATCTATTGTTTTTAATATAAACTTAAAAGGGACTTGCATTCCGCCTCCTCTCTTTACTGGCTTACCATTGGTTCCTGTGCGTGACTCTTACTGTTCCTCCATTTTTATTGGCTGTAGCACATTTTCCTGCACTTACCAATGCTTATTTCTCGTCTGCTTCTCTTAGCAGTTTCCTGCCCCGAAATACTGTTAACATCTGCTTTGGTGGAACTATATTTTCATAAAGTTTTGCCTTTTACTATTGCAGCGCATTTATATTACAATTGATCACCCGGCGAGATTAAGTGATTTGCATTGAATCACAGTATGTTGTGCTGCGCTGCCAAAACTTGAACCGGGATTCCAACTCTCGAGTCAGCAGCTCTGGCCACTGCGCTACATCCTCCTCACTCCGTTTTAGCTGTCAGGGGGCTCTTTCCTTCTCCTGTATGTTGATTGATGGAAACAGCTCTTTATTCATTACATAGGCGAAACCGATGCATTACCAATGCTTGTTTTTGTTCCCATTATTATACCTCCGATTAGACCGAAGCATATGCTAATCAGCTTTGGTCCTGTCCCTCGTCACTGTGTGTTTGTCACTTCCACTGGAACTGTGCCCGAAGAAGCCCAAATCGGCTGAAACCAGTGTTCGTATTCATAGAGGGTCTGGTATGGCAGTTGGGGCTGGACTGTTTAATTGAAGCAGGACCCAGGCTCGTTTGCATACAGCTGAGGCTAATGTGAGGTAGTGGGTTGGCATGCCACCCCAAGCGTTGGACAACTTGCAAGCACTCCCCCGTCTCCTAATTTTGGATTAGGAAAAGGGGATAGTAATTAAGTTATGAGGATTTTACACAGGCCTCCTACTACTGAACAAATTAGAGCAAAATTAAATGTCCTGGGTTAATAGATCAAAATACGTTTTTTCCTTAAATATCGCAATGCCACTCTGGCCTCATTTCTTTGGCGTGATGTTAGACATTCTCTCAGGGAAGAAGTAAATGGAAGTTTTCAAGCTGCCACGCTGCTTAATCTATTTTCGATGTGAATTGCTCATGAAAGGCAGTTGTGTGCTTTTTCTTGTCCAATACTAGATAAGTTGTTTATTTTGATTTACGGATTGCAGAAAAAACTGGAACTAGACTGTAGAAAGGCATAGGAAGTGAGTTGTGTGGATGCTTAACAGCAAGAATGGCGAGTTACCATGTGATTGTTTTATGTTTTGTTGTCCAACATTTAGGTTTGAATATCCCTCCCAGTCCACTCCGAGGAGAAAAAGAAATTCGACAGCCTTAAACAATGAAGCTCTGCAGGTAATTATAAACATGGTTTTTAGCGCTCCATAGCCATTTGTTTATTCTTGATGTCCGAAAGTATCAAAGTTTGAAGGTTCTATTCCTAACTATAAAGCTAAACTCTACCCATCAACAACTTGTGACTGCTTCACTCGGGTACTGTTAAGTCACTTGTGCAGTTGAATGGAAGCAAGTGGTTTGCACTTGAGTTCTCTTCTCTCCCCTCCCCCCCTTTTCTTTTTGTCCAAGAACTCGCAATTTCGCATTTTATGGATAGAGCTCTTGCTTGCTGCTGTAGTTTAAAAAAAAAAAAAAAATGTTTTTGTTATTTTAGGAGCTGTCTTTCTAAAGTCCGCCCTCTTAATATCCAGTGACACTCCTTTGTAGAACCGTGCAAAATTGTTATTATTGGTTTGCAGTCACTGGGCCTGTTTCGGTTGTGTTCCGTTCTTTCCGCTGTATGCCAACTAAACACACGTGCAACATCACTTAAAGGCCACCAAGCTTTTGTCCCCCAAAATGATATGAAGGCCTTGGACACCAGCAAACCCCTTCCATGTCTCCACTTCTCCAGTAGCCCCTTCAAACAAGAAGACCCCATATTAACTAACACCTGGTGGTGATGTGTTTTACTTGGCACTCAACAATGAAGAAAATAGCTAATTTATGCTCTTAGCTATATTGATTTGTTGGGAAACGATACTGAAGTGTAAAGTGGTTGTAACAAACTATGTTTAGTTTGGGACAATAAAAACATGCTCCGTAGAAGCAGAACACTTTTGTTCTTGGGCTATTATAGAATTGTTACCAGGTGGTGTTATTGATAGTGTTGAGGTTATTATCTTAACTAGGGTTTAGGAAAGCATATCTAGATTTTTCAATCCTGTTAAGACTGGGCAAGTGGTGTTTTATAAAGCGTATTCATAGATTTCCACTTACCATTGTGTAGAAGCGGGGAATTCCTAAAATTAATTGTGAAAGTTAATTCTGTGAAAGGTACTAACGTCCAGTTTCTAGAGTTTATAGGGGCCAAGATTCTTCTAGCACACATCACCCACCTCAGTCATTTATCAAGGCGACTGCTTGATGAAAACTCAGCACGACGTCAGTGTGTAGGAAAGTGCCCCTTTCTGACATGCCACCTCCACTTTTTGCCTAGTACATGGTGTGATTTTGGCTTGAAGTGCATTAAGTTCCTGTTAACTAGGTCCCCTGCTAACCAGGTCAGATCTTTCCCCAAAACTGTACAATTGTTCACCCCAATCAGCAATACCTTTTAGTACCCTCTGAAAGCCCCTAGTAAGTGGTACCAATGGTACCTATGGCCTGGGGTACTAAAGACAGTCCCCGAGGGCTGCAGCACAAATTAAGCCACCCTAAGGGTCCCCTCACTAAACACAAGCAAGACTTCCACTGCAGGCTGCATGTTTTGGTGCCGACAAAATTTAAAACAAATGACACCTCCCTGTGTGCCATGTCTCCTAACACAAACAATGGTTCTGTTGGGTATTACCTAAATATTTCTTATGAAAACGCCTAGTGTTATCATATTATTCAATAATCATGAACATCAATATCTCGGTTATCCAGACAAAAACAATAACACACAAGACACAAATTGTTGTCTTTCCTCGTTTTTTTATATAAATTTAATCATTCATATATATATACACAAATTCGTAACCAAGGCTGTCGACACGAGGTGAAGTTTCATAATAAGTGATCAAGTGACATTAGTGCTCAGTGCTAGTGCTCCGTGCGCAATATATACAAAGTGTTTAAAATATGTACATGGGAAAGAGTAGGCCAGAATTTTATAAGACAACAATGACTCTACTAAATATTGAATTTTATTAGTCAAGTAGAGCCTCGATCAGTCTGGACCATGTGAGGTCGTCGACGTTTCAACCCAAACTCAGCTCCATTAGGTAGTCAAGACGGGTCTTCATCAGGACAAAGAACGGGGGTCATGGGTGACAGCCCAAATAACACCTGAATAATTCCTGGTTATTCATACATCTTGTAGATCAAGATAGAGAAATCCAATTTTATTGTACTTAATGACGCAAATCAAATAGAAGGTCCGAGTGATGAATCTCAATAATTTACTAAAAGGCAGCAACGGCAAATTCAGTGCTGTCTAGCGGAAACAGGCATGTATCCTGTAAAGCCGCGACCATCGGTCTGAATGACGGATGGTCGCGGCTTTACAGGATACATGCCTGTTTCCGCTAGACAGCACTGAATTTGCCGTTGCTGCCTTTTAGTAAATTATTGAGACGGATGGTCGCGG
Organism: Calotriton arnoldi; assembly: GCA_963921515.1. NCBI lineage: Eukaryota > Metazoa > Chordata > Amphibia > Caudata > Salamandridae > Calotriton > Calotriton arnoldi. The sequence continues at coordinate 534,775 of CAWUFW010001865.1, read as the reverse complement.
CTTTACAGGATATATGCCTGTTTCCGCTAGACAGCACTGAATTTGCCGTTGCTGCCTTTTATTAAATTATTGAGATTCATCACTCGGACCTTCTATTTGATTTGCGTCATTAAGTACAATAAAATTGGATTTCTCTATCTTGATCTACAAGATGTATGAATAACCAGGAATTATTCAGGTGTTATTTGGGCTGTCACCCATGACCCCGTTCTTTGTCCTGATGAAGACCCGTCTTGACTACCTAATGGAGCTGAGTTTGGGTTGAAACGTCGACGACCTCACATGGTCCAGACTGATCGAGGCTCTACTTGACTAATAAAATTCAATATTTAGTAGAGTCATTGTTGTCTTATAAAATTCTGGCCTACTCTTTCCCATGTACATATTTTAAACACTTTGTATATATTGCGCACGGAGCACTAGCACTGAGCACTAATGTCACTTGATCACTTATTATGAAATTAACCTCGTGTCGACAGCCTTGGTTACGAATTTGTGTATATATATATATGAATGATTAAATTTATATAAAAAAACGAGGAAAGACAACAATTTGTCTTGTGTGTTATTGTTTTTGTCTGGATAACCGAGATATTGATGTTCATGATTATTGAATAATATGATAACACTAGGCGTTTTCATAAGAAATATTTAGGTAATACCCAACAGAACCATTGTTTTTGTTTATCCATATCCAGGTTCTGAGGGACACAGGGTCGCCCCATTATTGTTTAACTTTTATGTCTCCTAACACTGCATGTATACTTGTAAGTTACCCCTGCAGCAGTCCTGACAGCCCTAAGGCAGGGTGTTTAGTACTACATGTGAAGGCGTATCTGCATGAGCAGATATGTCCCTTTGCTGGTCAGTTCCATTACTGCCAGTACAAGTCAACAGGCAAGCCATTTTAGAACATGTGCTGGACACTGGTGAAAACGAGTTTCCCCCAGCTACATGATTGCTTCACTGAAGATAAGGAGGTTTGGTATCGTACATCTCGTATTGATAAATCCATGTTGATTCCAGTGCTGGATTTATTAATACATGCACCCAGAGGGCACCTTAGAGGTGTCCCCTGAAAACCTACTGATACAGAAAGGAGTGGTCCTAATAGCAAGCAAATTAACCTATCCTAACACTATACCAGTAGTCAAACATCCCTAATCCAAGTAACGGGGGATTGTAACATTTCTAAATAGAGGGAAGAGTATACCACAATTACAACACATAAATGCAGAAATTCAATTAAGGATAATTCTAATTTGTATTGAAATTCGATATATATATATATATATATATAGTAAAGCGGCTGCTCCGTAATAAGAAATACAAGTGCTAGAAAGATTAACTCGTGTGAGTCTAAAGAAAGCAGAAGGAATACAATATAAATACAACAAATTGAAACCACAAACAAGTAGCATCTTAGCCTGTCTGCTGCCCTTTTTTTTTTTTTTTTTTTTTTTTTTTAGGTTATATCACTTTCCATCCATAATGTACAGGTACAGTGTTCAAATCAGTACTGTCCCTCCGTGGATAGTTAAGTCAGTCCGAGAGGGCAGTTAACGTTAATGACAGACACCAGGACAGTTGGGACTAACCTAGAAATTGAAGAACACCAGTAGAAAATATATTGAAGCTGGGTGGCCAAACTCTGGTTAATTCTCTCGGTAGACTGCTCTGATACACACCTGCGTACTTCTGTCTCCTACCCCTAGCCCTGCCCCGCCTTACCGGTCACTGCTCCATCCCTCCTACATCTCACCCCCTCTCTCCATTATTTCTCATTTCCCCTTCTGCCCACTCCCTACTTGTTTTGTGTAGCTTCCTTCAATAAAAAAATGCCATTAAAAAAATATTGAAGGTGTTTGTAATGTGAAGATGCACCTAACGATCATGCTAACCAGGAATCACAATTATTCCCATGAGGTGGTTAACTTGATTACACAGCGAAGGCCCATCGGCTCTTTATCTGAGGAATTAATGTGCTCATAAGCCCATCATTTGTCTTTGCAACATCCAATAGACAAGTACGCTGTAAAAAAAATGCGCAAGTGCTAAATTGGCGGCTGGTCATTATTCATTAGTAATAAGCGGTATTTAAAACTGCATCCATTTACTCACCCTACCACTGAAGGCTTCTTTTTTTTAAACCATTAAATTGCTAAATGAGTCCTCAGATTAAATCTGGCATCAAACTCTAAAAGAAGAAAAGGCCGGGATTGCTCAAAATTATCAACTGCAGTTATTGGAAAGAAAAAAGCACAAAGGCACCGTCTTTTACCTTTACGTAACAAAGTATCTTTGAAACGTCTTGTGGCTAGGTGGGCGTTCAGGTCTGGGAAATAGGTTAATTGATGTCAGTGTGCATTTGACGGACCTCGGGTAGCAAATGCAGTTTAATTCCAGCCAGAGCCTGTCACATAAATGAATGCCTCATATGTTTAAATTACTCTCTGCGGCAACCAAATGCTCTACTGCCACTGCAGGGAATGACCTATGTGGTCTAAAATAGGGGACGCCACCCCGGAAAATGATTACAAAGTTAAAAGCTAATCCATGGTAATACATAACAAGCCTTTGCAATGCAATCAGTCTCGCCTTTGGGACCTTATATGTATTTGGCTATGCAGCACATTAGCCTGGGTGCTGAAACAACTACTGTTTAACATGGAGGGAAAGTAAGCGCCAAACTGCGTGACACGGCAGGTATGGGAACACATGGAGAGAAATATTGCCTTTCAGCGGGAAATGGTATAGTCCAAAGCTCTGTTTTTAATATAAAATCGGGGCCTTCGGTGGTCATATCACTGAAAATACAAGATTTGAAAAAAATGTTATTGTCTACGGGTGCTCGTGGAAGACGATTTCTATGGACTGGAATCTAAAGAATGCTAAAGTGATTCTGGTATTTTACTGACCTCTGCTGTTCGTTTTCTATATAAAAAAAAAAAGTTAAATGGAGGCAGTTGCCAGAAAAATAAAAAAAGTCCCTTGGCAGAAAGCAATTCTGGTATTTTACTGACCTCTGCTGGTCGTTTTCTATCAAGACAGTTAAATAGAGGCAGTTGAACAGAAAAAGTCCCTAAGCGGAAGCAGACCAGTCCTAGGGATGATCTCCAGAGCCCACAGAGTACATACACATATAAGTATATAATAAGTATATACTAAAGTATATACAAGAGGTCTTGAATGCTTGACCTAAAAAGGATGTTTCATATTACATTACTGTTAGGGTGAGCGGTCCAGATCATGACTAAAGAAGGGATAAGGACATTACCTAATGGTGATATTGATGGCAAGTTTTCTCCCAGCATGTAAACAGTTCCAAAGTAGATATTATACGGTTGACTATATTAACACTACACAGAGTACAATCGTATACAGAATTGTTAGGCGTTATTTCTTGTCGTAAAGTATATTCAGTATCCACGTCCAAATGCCATCCTAGCTAGGAGAAAATAAATGTTCACCATTTAACAATTCATGGTCTTCCATGGTCATCAATTCAAGAACAGTTGCATAGCATTTTACAGTCACATTGTATCTGGAACAAGGTAGATCCCACATTGGCTAACCAATTGTTCCATAACTGGTAATATTCTAGTGGATTCAAGCCTACTTAATGGCCCTGGAAAACATAGCCTTTTGTGGTAGGGTACCAGTGGGTTATAGTCATGTCAACCATTGCTCAGCGGAGCCACCTGTCGTGAGATCGCCTTGTATTCATTCAGCTCATGGACTACTGCGTCCAGGAGGTGGATCCATTTGCATTTGTGCAGATTCAAGATATCAAACTTCTGCCGCTTGGGCTCATGCTGATCTTGTCAATTACCAGCCATCTCCGTCTCTACTAGGTGGCCAAAGGTATGGCAGTGCTCAACGAGAGCCGGCCCCTGTATCGTGCACCTAAATCTGCAACAGTGTTGGAGTATATTCACTTTTTGGCGTGGCGTGTTATAGGATTTGTAGAGCGCAGGATTTGTAGAGCGCATGGCTGCCCCAGCAGTAGCGCGCCCCGGCGATAATCTCAAAAAGACCAACTGCAGATGCTTAAAAATGCAAAGCTACCCCAAGGAGCGCTTAGACTGAAAACAACCAGGTCTTCAGGGATTTCCTGAAAGACCAGTGGTTCTGAAAACTCCTAGGAGGTAATAAGAGTGCATTCCAGAGGGCAGGAGCTTTAGCGTGGAAGGAATGGCCATCCGCTCTTACTCTTAACACGTGCCTAGCCAACATATAAAAACCCACAGGGGCATCTGATTACGTAAACCACATCATTAGTTCGTATGTCCCTCATGTGGCGTAAGTTGTATTGGGGTCGGGCAGGGATTTTACTGAAATAATACTTCAACTGGACTTACCGTAAGAACTGATGGAGTTCTATCTTAAGGTTGAACGAATTCTGTAAGGTAGTTGGAACAAATGAGGCCATTACTTTGTACCTGTTGCTCACATGAGGATAACTCTGTCTTGACAGGTTGATAATTGGGCTAGAGTTGGTGTCTGTGGTTTTGTCCCTGTGGCTCTCCTGCTGGAATCGTACCGGTCTCCTGCCTCTGCCCCAGCCTTGTTCTGTTGGCCCGCACTTGTTCCAGGGGACAGGGTATTGTCTCCCAATCTGCCACCTGAGACAGATTTTCTGATTTCCCGGGGTGAGGGCCTTCTCGCTCAGGAGGTCAGAAACCAAGCCTCACATCCTACCTCAGGATGACCTGTTGATTAGCACTTCGAGGCTGGCGAGCTTCAAAGAAGCTCCTGCCTTTTGAAATGTCAGTCTGGCTCACCTCACAGGAGAGTAGACCGATTCACCCCCCCCCACCCAAATCTTTATCCAGAGCCCTTTGCCACCCGGACAGACAGGAAATAAGCTAGCCTGTTAGGCATGCCCACCCCCAGGCTAGTACCACCCCTAAAGCGGCCTAACCTGATGTGGGTATGACTTTCAAGAAGTGGCCATTTGTGTGTGGGCACGCTTTGTAAATCTGAGACTGGCTTATGCCCACTTCCCACAGGATATCGTCTTATAGGGGGCATCGTGACCCTAGGGGTGAGTAGTCCATTGGCTACCACCATACACTCACCTAATGCCCCTAAATTCAGTTTAGGGGAGCCCCTGGCACCAGAAAATCAGATTCTGCCAAACTTAAAAGCTTGGGGTGTGAAGTTGCATCCTGCAAGAACAGATCCAGCACTTGACATGGTGCCAAGCCTGCTGTCTTCGCCAATTACACCAAAAATCAACTTGTTCTGCCTATTTCCTAAATCAATGAGGTGGGCCAGAAGACACATTAGTATTTGTTTTCAGCTTGCAGAAAGCCTAACGATTTGACAGTCTTTAATACAGTGCAAGCTATTGCTCTTAGGTGAAACTGCATACATTTACAGGTGCTTTCTATCCAGCAGTTGGCAGAAATTGAACCATTGCGGACACGGAGGCAAGGATCTTCGGTCATCACAGTTTCAGGTTTGTCCCATCTGCGTAAATTTATGGAATGATGAAACCGTGTAATCAACATGTCTATTTAGTACTGGGTTTGACTGCTCTATTTACTAGTAGGCTCACTTTTTGATGGCGTACAACAGAATTAGTGCTGTTAGTTTTGTGAATGATTGCCCATAGCTCATTGCTCAGCCATTGGTTGGCCACTAAACAAATTCTTCATGGCTGAAGCCTCTCGTTTCCAGCCTCCATCAAGTCTATATGTTTATAGTAAAATGACCCATGGAGGTGTTTGTATCTGTGTGGTTTTTAAAAAATTTTTTTTTAATTTTATTTTTTTACTTACACTTTAACTTTCGTCTTGCATGCTCAGACATCTGAAATTTAATTTTGGGAAACCTAATATTGATTTTGGCCTTCTTATTGCTGCGTTGTGTAGGGCACTATATTTTTCTTGTGAGTCTTTCACTTGTAGAAATTAGCCATTTTTGCATGCTGTGTTGGGACTTTACATACCCATTGTAGCATACTTACTCCCATTGAAGGCCTCTTGTGTTGATCTAATGGTCGCAATTGGAACTTCCTTGATTTATTGCGTATATCTAGTCAGGTTAGTGTGGGACTAAATATTCAGTTAAAAATTGAATGAATGGCGTTCAGCCTTTATAGTGAGTCAGAACGCAATGTGCAGGCTTTTTAAGTGTACACATGTAGGCACTTATTAAAGTCGCTCTGTTGTGCTCACTTCTGTGTTAACCTTTTGACGTCCTAACAAGATGTATGTACATGATCATTTCACAATTTCTGTTAATTTCTATAGCAATGTTTTAACTCTTCAATGTTTTGTGTAGATGATGGTGCTGGAAGTGAGGGAGATGCTGAAGAGAACACTGGAAGTACTGAACAGATTTCTGGTGGTTTGCCTACCAAATTGCTCTCTTCTACAGTTAAGACTACACACCGAAGATCAAAGTCTTTTAAAGAACATGACCAGTCTCCTTTTAGTGAACTTTACGAAATGCTTAAGCATCATATTGACATCAAACCAAAGCAGCAAGATGACGAAAAGGGAAAAGACTTTGCTGAGGCAAATGACCAAAGAAATGTTGGAAATATTCTTCGTGAGAACACAGGTTCCCAAACACCTTCCTCGTCAAGGCGCAGATCTGGACGAAAAAGTCAAACTAATTCCACGGACGTGCACACTCCACTTGAAAATGTTGAAGAAACTAGTTTTGATTTCTCATCTGAGGTGCGGGTTTCTGCAAGAAGTCCTTTAAGAAGTGGCTTAAGTGCTTCAAGTTACCAATATCCAGGCTTGGATATCACCCCAAAATTTGGCTACAGGGATGAGCGTGGAAGTGGAGTGTCCTCTCCAAATGCAAAGATTTTGGATTTCTCAGAAACTGAGCAACATAAAACTAAAATTACCCGAATGTCTGACTTTAAAGTAGGCTCTGTAGGAATGTTAATTGATCAGAGCAGTCCTGAAGAAACTACAATATCTTCTACACAAGAGTCAGTTACAGTTTGTTCACAACCAGGAAAAACTATTAAAGAGGTGCAAACTGTTCGGTATGAAGATTTCATTTTGGAAGACCACAGTGCAAAAGAGAATAGTGGAAAACTTGAAGAGGGAAGTAAGCGGCTTAGTCAACGTAGATCCTTAAGTGCACAGCAAGTAGTCCTTGAAATTCAAGACGAATTGTATTCAAATGTAAGTGGGAGTTCTCAGAGAAACAATATATCTTTAGATGTATCAGAAAGTCCTAAAGTGTTGGCAAACACTGTAACACAAAGGGGAAGATCAAGTCTGCATCAAACTCCCAAGTCTACTAAATATACATCTGTTTTACCTAGTCCAAATACTTATCCCAGACAGAGTGCACCTCTTGGCCAAGAATATGAAAAAGAAAGTTTGTCTACCCCAGACACTCTTACTGAACAGAAGCCAATCACCCCAAAAAGAGGTAGACCAAGCAGAGGTGAGGCCGCTAAATCTCTTTCAGTTTCACCGGGTCGTAGGAGTTACTCCTTGAGTGAACTAAGTGGTAGACCAAGTATGGATGTTTCATCTCACTCTGGAAATGAAGTAGATATTTTGCAGCTTTCGTTTGAGACCCAGGAGTCATCTGATCAAAAATTGTCTTCACAAAAGCAGAGGGGGAGGCCAAGCATGAAGACTACAAAGTCTTCCAGTTCAACAAACAGTGAATACTATTCCAGAAGGCTCTCTCTCAGTAAGGAACAAGAAAACAGTCTAGAACAGACTAAAGCAGCTGAAACACCAGAGATGTCAGAAAATAAACCAAAAGGGAGGCGAAGTGTTTACCTAGATACTAAACCGTTGGCTACACCAGAGCAAGAACGTAAACCCAGAAGTGTCTCCTTGGGTAACACAAGTGTTTTTTCTGAACTGCATGTAGAAAAGACCACTAACTTTGACCATTCCCCTCCAAAAAGAGGTCGATTTGTTAAGGGACAGACTCCTAAGTCTACTTCAAAATCAACGATTAGGACATTGCGCAAAAGTACAGAACAGAAGAGTGTGCCTTTGACTCCAAAAGATAGTCCAAGTGTCACCCAGACTCCTAAATCTGGAGACGGCCACGCTGAACAGAAATCCTCATCTGCAACACGAAGAGGTAGACCAAGAATCCATTCTCCTAAACAGACTTCTCTTTTGCCTCCTAGTTCTCCACTTTCTCTGCAGTCAACACCAATGCATACACCACAGAGAGGCAGACCAAGGAAGACTCCAAAATCGTCCTCTACGTCACCTCATCGTGAGAGTTCCCACAGTGATGATGCTGTGAAAACTAAAGATTCCACTCTCCCTGAATCACAGAATTCCTTAGTTAAAAGGGGCAGGGGTAGGCCAAGCAAGGGCAAAACCCCTATATCCACTTCTGTTTCTCCCCACCGTGCTTCCCCCAAAAGTGTTAGTGCATCTGACAACCTTGTGGTACTTTCAACACTGGTCAGTGGTGCAGAGTCTCGAAGATCACTGGCTGGTCGAACGCCGAAATCGGTTCCTACGGAAGAGCCATCTACACCAGCACCCTCATCTGAGCAAAGTTTCTCTCCGACCCGCAGAGGTAAGACTCCGACTACAGAGTCACCTCATCGACTTCATGCTTTACAGTCTACACCAGTAAACTCTTCTGAATCTGGAGAAAATGTAGTCTCTGAAAAAAAGAGAGGCAGACCTAGTAAGGCAAAGACTCCCAAATCTGCGGTCTCTCCCCATTCTAGTGAGTCTGTGGACCCTACATGTAGGCCAACTTCTGTTTCACCCCGTCGAACAAGGACACCAATGTCTGTTCAGTCTACTGCAGTTGATACTACGATAACACCAGGGAAGTCTCTTCTAGCACAGAGAGGCAGCAAAAGCACGCCATCATCTTTGCCACATCCTGTGTCTTCCCCCAGACAAAATGCATCTTTGCGCAGCAATTCTGATGGAGTTGATACTGTGGAGCTTCAGACACCATCTCCTAGGCCTAGGGGTAGACCACGTAAAGCTGAGACTCCAAAATCACCTGATCATAAAATAACTCCACTTGAGATACAGTCTACACCAATAATGACCATTCCAGTGCGCTCTTCTGAAGCTCTATTTTCTTATGGTGAGAAGAATGTTTTTTCTGCGACACGGAAAGGCAGGCAGAGTATTGCTCTGTCTCCAAAATCGATCTCTTCACCCCTTATAGGTTCACCGCTTTCTGTGCAGTCTGTGCCAGTAAATATAAACGCTGCTGAACAGAACGTGTCCTCTGCTGCACGAAGAGGTAGAACCAGTATGCAGAAGACTCCAAAATTAAGCTCTGTTTCTCCACCACATAGAAGTTCCCCACGAACTTCTGAGAACCCCCTAACAAAACAAAAATTGCCCTCTCCAAAACTGAGTAGTCCAGACAGGACTCCCAAGTCTGCTTCAGTGTCACCGATTCGTGGAAGTTCTAGTTTAGGTGAACAGACATCATCCGCTGTACTTGAAACTTCAGCTACAAAAAAGTCCTCCCCAGCAAGACGTAGGTCAGGTGCTGCTGTTCATCAAGATGGGAACGTTGTGACCGCTTCAGTGGAAAATTCGAGTAATGCAGGAAAGTCTAAGAGGGTTTCACCAAAAAGGCATTCTGGAAGAGTCCATACTTCTGAAGTTGGTGAGTGTTGCTATTGGCCGCTTTTTTTAATTTGTATGTCAATTTGGTGTTTATCACACTTAAGATCACCTAGAGGGCTGTAGCAAATTAGATACAGGCCAATGTATAATTCTGAAGTTAATATCTGCATTTATCCAGTCTTTGCCCACTCAACACTTGTAAAAATATTCTCGTCTTATCTGATCTGGCTGCTTTCCAATCGGACTTGCCTTTAATCCCATGATTACTATCGTAGTCGGTTTATTTTTTTCTTCACAAGACTGTTTAATTCATGTCTTTACTTGCATACTAGTTATGGCTGCAACTTTCCCTAGAGAAACCTTGCAGAAAGTGTTGTAGAGATTTTTCTTTTGGGGGTGGGGGGCAATGCCCCCCCCCACCACCACACACATCTTGTGTTGGCATGTTTATCACAGACCTGACGCCTTCCTGCCTTTACCAACTCAACTGAATCCTCATTGTCTAAAGCTTAAATATCCCTGTGTACCTAGAGCATGGGAGCTGAAGAGGACCCCCTGGGACCACCTCACTGGGATCATGCCACTGTCCTTGCAGCATGCATGCCCCTTTGAGGTGAAAAACAAAGTTGACAGTGCACCCCGCCTGGGTGCCCTGCCTGCCAGCACTGCCTGGTTGTATAGGTTAATCACCCCTTTAGCAGACACCCTGCCTTACAGCCCTAAGGCAGGGTGCACTATACCACAGGTGAGGGCATATCTGCAAGAGTATTTATGCCCCAACAATACTTGCGTCAATTCTTGAATATTGTAGGTGCCAGGGAAGCCATAAGGAGTACATGGGCTGGAAAGTCAACAACTCAAGTTCCCCAGCACCATGATGGCTTCCCTGAAACCAGGAGTGTTTGGTACCAAAACAACTCCTTGTAATAAATCCACACTTATGCCAGAATAAAATTTATTCCACCATGTACTTGGAGGGCACCTCAGAGGTGCCCCCTGAAAACCAACTGACCCTGTTGTGGCCCCTGACTGGCTTTAGGCAGCCTGCCACACACTGACCTGTTTCTGGACTCCTGAGTGGAGCGCTTCTGCTCTCGGGGACATGAAGCAATGCACATCCTGGGCAGAGGTGTCACCACCTCCCCCCAGGATGGGCCCAGTGCTCCAAGGGGAAGCTTTAAAGGCCTGCCGCCTTTGTAATGCGACCCCAGCCTCTGCTGCTAGCAGCAGATGGCAGCCCCTGGTTTACTTTAAGCAAGAAAACTGGCAGAAACTCGGACAGACTAGTGCCCACCTTTGCCAACTCCAACCCTCAGGTGGAGGAGGTGAAGTAAAGCGCACTTTTCAGCCCCCTCCATCTTAAGTATGAGGGGACTATTCCAATCAGGGCTAGGATTGTGGCCCCTCCCAGAGGAGGCTGGCATGATTGAGGGTGTAGTCACCCCAGGTAAAGTGCTCATTGGCCCTACATGCTACCCCCTAAATCTAGTATTTAGGAGGCTATCTCTGACCTTGAAACTAGTTAAGCGGAAGGCCGACCCTGCAGAGAAGCCTGAAGGTGACTGCCTTGGTCCCAGCCCTGCCGGCCTGGCTCCAGCTTTGAAGAGCTTGCAACAAAAAGGCACCTCGTCTTGCAGCGACCTGTGAAAAGTCTGGGAGAACTACTGCCTTTGGGAAACCACTCTAATCTCCCACGGACAGCAGACCTGTCCAGAAGAAAGCAACTCAAAGGGCTCCTTTGCCATCTGGAACCACGAGTCCTGTCCAGGTGCCCACCAGTCCAGGGAAGGTCCCCCAGCAATCCTGACCTCTATATCTGCGTTGGCGGACTCCCCCACGCCCCCCCTCACCTCCTTAACTACGCCTGCAGTGTGAATCTGAACCCCCCCCACCAACCGGGACCGGATGGGAAGGAAGAAATCCAACATCCAAAAGCAACCCTGCACCCACAGCCCCTGGGCTTTGGGATGGCTTGACCAGCGGTGCCCCTGTGACTCCCAACTTACATGTGCTGTCACAGGTTTCGGCCTGCGCCGTCTTGTTTGACACCTGCAGCTTGTCTCCAAAAAGAAAAATCTCCCTTGAAACACATTGAGAGCTCATATGGGTCAATGTTGCTCAATAAATGTCTTGCACTCCTGTTCGGCCTAAGGCTGCTTGCCATCGCTACACTAATAGAGCACTTTGGGGTTTGCATTGAGTGCTGTACACTTTTGGGGTACCCCTGGACTCTGTGCACGGTATAACCACCTAGTGGCATACCATATACAGAGCCTGCTTCCTACACCTCTCCTGCGGGAGTCTGTACATATGCTCCTGAATTGGTTTCTATTCCTAGAAGAACTAGCCTACTGGCTCCTCTATCCTTTCTCTGTCTAACAGAACCACAGAACGCAGGTCATTTATTTGAATACAGTTTGGAGACTGCTGTAATCCTGCATCTCCGACAAATAAATCAACATGGTAGTGCAGTATTCCATATTCTGGGTGTTGCTTCGTACCATACATTCTGTAAGGGTTCAATATTTCAAAAATGTGATGACCATGAACAGCTAATTTAAAATCTCAATAGGTGAAAGTTATCTGGGTGAACAGGTAGCAGACACTCCGATTTTATCACTGCTCCAGTGCTAGCTGCTCTTGTCTTCAAAGGATCTGTAAGGTACTGCATTGTAGTAACGGTTTATCTAATATACCTTCCTGGAATGAAAGGTGATCGGTCAATCTGAAGTGCCCTGGATTTTTATCTGGTATGGGAATGTGTCATTAAGATGTGTAGGAAGTGTTCCACTTCTGGTTGATTGCCCTACACAGCTGGTGTGCCTGTATCCTGGATGCTACAGCACTGGCAGTCTTATCGGGGCGTCCCTTCGCTGCTTGCTGGTTACCTCTGTTGCTCAGCTGGGATCCTCTTCATCTGACTGTCATAAGGGGCTGATGGGTGCAATTTGCTGCCAAGCGTCTCAGTTTTCAAAACTCATGCAAATAAATTAATTTATTTGATTTAATGCTCCAATGGTGTACACCTTCTTTGAATCGTAACTGGCAAATCCATTAGTTCAGAAAAGGCAAGAGCTATTAGATTCTCCAGTCTTTGTTGGAAATGTCTGCTGAGATGCTGCAACCCCCTTCATTGGAAGAAAAAGAGCACTTCACAAGTCCTAGCTATTAAATGGTAGCCCATGTCTGTCTCCTAATTTAGTTCTTTTAAAGCCTACCATTCATTAAATGTAGCTCAAGTTAGGTACTTTCCCCTTTCGGATTGTGTTTTTTTTTCTCCTCTTATTTACAGTTGTCTGGTGTATCAATCTTTAATTAAACTGCTATACTTGCACTAAGTCTATTCTTTCTATGACAAAGATTAACCTGTGATCTGGTTGACTATTAGATTTAATGCTCTCACTGCTACAGAAGTATGTTCTGTAACTAATACACTGAGGTACTTTTCTTTAAGCTTTTTGCTGCCTTGTGGTGCGTAATGCTCTGAAAGCTTTTAAGAGCTAACAATCTGCTTGAAAAACGTATGCTTTTATTTATCTTTGTAATACATTTTTGAATGGGTTTATTTTCAAGAAGAGGCCAAGAAGTCGCCGAAAAAGCGCAGAAGTGGAGAGCTTGATCCATTACCTGAACCCCCGATGAAAAGAAAGAGGGTCTCGTTTGGCGGCCATCTGAGCCCTGAATTATTTGATAAGCGATTACCTCCAAATTCTCCCCTCCGGAAGGGTGCAACTCCAGCAAGATTGAGTTTACAATTTTCAAACACACCTCGTGCTGTTATAAGAAAAAGCTTTGGGATCCGTCATGCTGTTATTCAGGTACTTAAGTAGTTTTTTTTTTTTTTTTTAAATTAAACTGCTGTTTTCGTTTAGATTTGAATTGTTTACTGCATATCACAAGAGCTCGCATTGATTTTCAAGAGCCGTTTGCTTGTCTCCCCCAATAGTTGCAAAAAAACTATCCTTGGCAAGAATTTGACATGGTTTGAAGGTAGTAAATTGCTTCACAGAATTGCTTTTTCATACCAGTTTTTTTAACTCATTTTAGTGGTTCCCACCATCCTACTCCTGTTAAAAAAAAAAAAAAAAAAAATGGCACCGTCATCCTGTAGGCACTTGACGCATGCGCACAGCATCATTCTTTCCCTTTATTTTTCCTGTCGTAGTAAACATTGGGAAAGCCAGTTTTGCCAGTGCTTGTTCAGGATGGACCTAAATGTCAGTGGTCTGCAGACTACTTTTTGAGGTGCGAACCATAATTCACCTAAACTGGCATTAGTCCATGGTGTAGTCTTGTGCGCAAGCTGAAGTCCATCTTTCATGTTAAGTTGTAGTTCGTTTTTAGAGCTGCAGACTGCCACTTTTTGTGTGTGTGGGGAGGGTTTAAATCGTACCCGGTGTCCTGAAATGGCAGCTGCAAGAATTTTCTGTTGCAGCCAACCTAAATTGTTGAGGTCATAAATGCACAAAAGTGTTACCCGCAAAAGAGCTTACTCTACCAGTGCTACATATGATCTGAAAGAAGGTCTTTACGCCTGGTACGTGGTGCTTATTTAAGCTAAGATAATAGTCAAATTTGATTCTGGCAAGGTTGTTGTGTGCCGAGACAAATTCCCAAACCGGTTTGAACTAAACCAGGTTTTTGCACATTTTCTTTAAACCATTGATCTTTATGGCTCTCTGCTCCATGTGCTGTCTCTCAAAACGTTGCTCAGCTTTATTAAGAGGAACAGAATCCTCCTGGTCAAATGCTTGGTGGTTTGTGATCTTTGGAGATGCCTGGCAGGGTCTGGCTGTGGCTAAAGCCTCTGTAACCAGATAGTTTTTAGGCTGAACAAAGCATGCCTACCACAGCAGCTTTCATACCTGGAAACTGTCCGAACTATAGCAAGTGTTACTGCCGAGATGCTTATGTTAAGGCTGTAAGATTTATTTTGTTGCTGCACCGTTACGCTATCTTGCAGGTGTCTACCAGACTTGGGGACATGTAAATGATGCAGCTGTGGATTACTAGCCTATACTGTAAATGTGGTTTTGCAGCGTGAATCTTTCTGGATTCACTATGCTGTGCATTATTCCGCCATCTCGTGGTTGGGTCCGGATTCGTAGTCTTTTCTTTGTTTTTGTGTTTTTTTTTTTTTGGCCCAGGTGGGCGGCGACGCCCCCACCATTTGGTGTCTTCGGTGACGTCGTCGCGCTTCCGGCGGAAGCTCCCACCTTTGGTAGCCATCTTCAGATTCTTTTTTCCGCCGTGGGGTCTGGATCGTTGCCGAGAAGTTCCAGAAAATCTTGGACGAAGAATCTCAAAGTCGAAATATCATCAGAGGATGGATTCCTGAGACACCGGACGACGACACAAGTACCGGAGACAACAAGAAGGACGAGGTAGAAGGTCCACGACCGAAATCTCGACGCCTACGGAGAATGCGCTCGCAGGGGGCTCCCTGAGCGCGGTTATGGACAAGACTCCGTTCAAGTTTTGCAAAAACTGCCACCACAAGTACGCCCAAAAAGACCAGCACCCAGTCTGCAACCTCTGCTTGCCGCTCGACCACATCAGCGAAGACTGCAACGCGTGCTCGGCGTTCACCCCGAAAACCCTCCGGGTGAGAGACAGAAGGGCGAACTACAACATGCAGGGCCAGGGACCAGCACCATCGCTCCGAGACCTGGGCCTCTCGAGCGGAGAGGAAGACAACATCGCTGAGGGACCAGAGGACTGCGCTGTCGTCTAGGTCCATAAGAAAACATCGAAGGAGGTAAGGGAGTCGTCGACCCCAAAAACACCAAAGCGACTCTCGAAAGAGTGAAGCCAGAACACCTAGCGACACTATTAGAAGTGTAGCAAAGTCCTCGAAGGGAGCGTTGCCGCCGAAACCCTCGACGAAAGCAACAGCGTCCAAGGACAAGCAGTCGAGCGGATCCTTTGACAAGGACTCACAATCGGCGAAAGCTTCCGAAAAAACAAGGGCGTCGAAGGTCACCTCCGAAAGGGAAGCCTCGGCACCGAGAAAGGAAGGCCCGGCGTCTGTTTCGACGACCGCGAAGAGAAGCACTGCACCACTCGATGCCGAAAAAGAAAAGGAGGCTCGAGGCAGAGATGGCGAGCATCCTGCAACGGAAAAAAGACTTTGATGACAAGATGAAGCAATACGCTATCCCTTCGAAGCCAGCCCACGAGGCGCTCGAGGAGTTTGAAGCCGAATACATCGAGCCCCCGACAACACCTGAACCACTCTAAGACCAGGACGAAGAAGACTACTACTTCGAAGGCGAAGAAGAGATGCAGTCTTACCGGGACTCTGCGTCCTCGGAGGTACAAGACATAGACTGGCAAGACCTCGACGCAGAGTCACCAGAAGAAGGGGTAGACTCTTACCCCTCGAGGCCTTCGCCGCCAGACGACATCGGAGTCTACAACGAGGTCGTCCAGAAAGCTGCAAAGACATATGGGGTCGAAATGCAGGAAGAAAAAACAAAGGCAGGTTTCCTCTTCGAAACCCTGCTCCCTCAACAGACAAGGAGCCAATTCCTACCCATGTTGCCTGGCGTCCTCGACCAGGGAAGGGCGGCCTTCAGGGAACCGGCAGTCTGCAAGGCGGTCACACCTAGAAGCGAGCAGAAATATAAACATTCTACAAAAGACCCGGCGTACATCCAAGGGTCAGTACCAGCAGACTCCATTATCGCTGCAACGGCCAGAAAAAGGGCCGGTGTGCCCACCAACACAGGCCCACCTCCAGACAAGGAGAGCAAGCGAATAGACCTCACAGGACGAAAAGTGGAGAGGAACGCAGCCATACACTGGCGCATCGCCAACTCCAACGCCCTCATCAGCAGGCATGCGTACCAGCATTGGGCAGAAATGAGTCGGCTCATTAAACACCTGCCGGAAGAACACCAACAAAGGGCAAATTACCTAGCGGAGGAAGGCAAGGCCATCGCTAACACTTGCTTAAAGTCAGCTTTGGACGCAGCAGAGAACTCCAGCAGGCAAATGATGATAGGAGTAACTGAGAGGAGACACGCATGGCTCAGGATCTCCGGCTTCAAACCAGAAGTACAGAGCAACATCATCAATACACCTTTCGACGGTGAGAAACTGTTTGGGGCAACAGTCGACAACAAGTTGACTCAACTGAAAACGGACAACGAAACTGCAAGGTCCATGGGAGCGCTGCAGTTCAGGGGATGAGAAGAGGAAACCCCTCAAGGCGACCCAGTGGTAGAGGGGCAATGCACCCACCACTTCACACCAATCACCCCAGCAAGGATATCAGGGGAACAACCAGGGCCAAAACCTGCAGGGACAACAGCAGCAAAATTGGCAGTACCAACCAAGAGGACGGTCCTTTCGAGGGCGCGGGTACGGACGGGGACAGGCCCGAAGAGGGGCCAGCAGCCCACCTCAAAGTGACTCCAGACACAAACCACACCCTCCCCAGTTAACACCAAGGGAGAGGAGAAGTCCACAAAGGAACAAAATAAGGAACACACACATACAACAAATAACCACCGAGCATACAACACCGGTGGGAGGAAGATTAGGAAAATTCCTCACACAATGGAGGAAAATTACCACGGACAAGTGGATACTAAACACCATACAGCACGGGTACTGCATAGACCTCCTAAAACACCCGCCGGGAAAAAACTAAGACATCGGACAATACCCGCAAGGGAACTCGCCCTCCTCCGTCTAGAAGCAGAGGAGCTGCTACAAAAAGAGCAATAGAACTAGTCCCAAAAACCAAAGAAACAAGGAGTGTACTCAACATACTTCCTTGTGCCAAAGGTAGACGAAACACTAAGACCAATACTGGACCTCAGATTCCTGAACAAGTTCATAAAAACTCAAAATGACTTCACTTCAGGAAGTAATACCACAAATCCAAGAAGGGGATTACATGGCGACCTTAGACATGAAAGATGCATATCTGCACATACCCGTCAACCACAAACACAAACGTCTATTAAGATTCGTGATAGGCCACGAACACTACCAGTTCACAGTGCTGGCCTTCGGACTAAAGTCCGCACCAAGGGTGTTCACAAAATGCCTAGCAGCAGCTGCTGCGCACCTTCGGAGAAAGAGCATACATGTATACCCCTACCTCGACGACTGGCTTGTGAAAGCAGGATCATACAAACTCTGCAAAGACCACATCGAACAAGTCATACAAACACTGTCCACACTAGGTTTCTCAATACACTGGGAGAAATCGTCAACCGAAACTCAGCAGATCAAAATATTCTTAGGGACACTAATAGACAGCACACAGTCCAAGGTGTTCCCCAGCGACAAGAGAACTATAGCGCTCCTGAGGGAAACACGTCATTACCGCAAGGGGCAAGTTCTGACAGTGAGGACGGTGAGCAGACTAATGGGAATGATGGCATCATGCATTCACCTGGTCCCACATATCAGACTGCACATGAGACCGTTCCAAGAATGGATACAGCAGCAGTGGTCACAGGCGACAGGGAGTTGGGAAGATCTAGTGGTTGTCACACACGCAGTGCAGCAAGAAATAGCGTGGTGGAAGGAAAAGAACATATTACAAGGGAAGCCATTCACACAGCCAACTCCAACAGTGACCATCACAACGGACGCCTCACAGCAGGGCTGGGGCGCACACATGGACAGACTCCGCGTCAGGGGCTGTGGTCACAACAAGATGCAGTGAAACACATCAACTTCCTAGAACTAAAAGCGGTGTTCCTAGCCTTAAAAGCCTTTCAAAAGCAGCTTTACGGGAAGCGAGTGCTGATACAAACAGACAACACAACAACGATGTTCTACATCAACAAACGGGGTGGAACACAGTCAACACCGCTATCAAGCCTGGCACAAGAGATCTGGAGATGGGCCATCCCTCTAAGGATAGACCTGCTAGCAATACACCTTCCAGGAATAGACCATGTGGAAGTAGACCGACTCAGCAGGCAGACGTCTGCATCCCACGAATGGGAACTCAACCAGCAGGAGGTGCAGCGGCTGTTCCAAAAGTGGGGAACACCACGGATAGACCTGTTTGCAACACTCCACAATGCAAAATGCCAACATTACGCATCCAGACAACCGGACCAAAGGTCCCTAGGGAATGCGCTATGGATAAGTTGGTCGAGCGAATTTGCATACGCTTTTCCCCGATACCACTGTTACACAAGGTACTCAGCAAATGCAGGAGCAGCAGCATGACACTGATATTGGTGGCACCTCAGTGGGCCAGACAATCATGGTTCTCACAGATAATGGAAATGGCGCAGGAACCAGCACACAGGTTCAGCAGAAGGAAAGACCTCCTCACAATGCAAGACGGAAAAGTGCTCCACCCAGAACCAGACAGCCTCAGCCTAGCAGCATGGCTCCTGAGGACCTAGAATTCGCACACCTCAAACTACCTCCAAGCACCATGGCAGTACTCAGAGAAGCAAGGAGACCCACTACAAGAAAATGCTACATTGCAAAGTGGAAAAGGTTCTCACAATGGTGCATTACAGAGGGACTGCAACGAAAAGTCACAAAAGAATCAACAGTACTGCGATACTTAACACACCTACTACAAAGCGGGCTGAGCTACTCGTCACTAAGGGTTCACCTAGCAGCCATAGTGGCCTACACCAGGGGAGAAGCGGTGAAAAGCTTCTTCACCTCCCAAGTGGTCAAAAGATTCCTGGAAGGGGCTAAAAGAATAGCCCCCCCTAAAAGGATGCCAGCCCCAAGCTGGAACCTCAACACTGTACTGACACAGTTGATGAAAGCACCATTTGAACCCATACACAAGATCACACTGCACATGCTCACACTAAAAACGGCTTTCTTAGTGGCTATCGCGTCACTGCGAAGAGTCGGTGAACTACAGGCTCTCACACTACAAGAGCCCTACTTGCAAATACACAAGGACAGAATTGTCATGAGGACGGACCCACACTTCCTGCCAAAGGTGGTGTCGCGGTTCCATATCAATCAAACAATACAGATACCAAGTTTCTTCCAGAAACCTTCAACACCCTCAGAAAAGGCGCTACACACGCTTGACGCCAGAAGGGCAGTGATGCACTACATAGAAAGGACGAAGGAATGCAGGAAAACAAAACAACTCTTCGTTTCCTTCGCAAGCAGTTTCCTGGGACGACCAGTAACAAAAAATACCATTGCACGGTTGTTAGACCTGGCATCCTTGGCGTGGGTCTCCCTTCCATTTTTTCATAATGCCTCCACTGTTGCCGATATGTTTTTGCTGGACTAGATGCTCATGGGCACTTTGCCGCTGCTAATCAGTGCCAAAGTGCAAGTGCTCCCTATCGTTAATTGATACATGTATTAGTGACTCCATGATTGGATGATTGGTTTACTTGTCAGTCCCTAGTACAGTGCACTCAGTGTGCCCAGGGCTTGTAAATCCAATGCCGCTGGTGGGCTTGCAGCACTGGTTGTGCCACCCACAGAAGCGGCTGGTAAAATGTGTCTCAGGCCTGCCATCGCAGAGCCTGTGTGCAGCCTAGGGCTGCCATGTCGACTTGGTGAGTACACCCACTTACCAGTCCCTAAACCTTCCCTTTACTGCATGTTGGTCACCCCTAAAGTAGGCCCTAGGGCAGGGTGCATTGTAAGTATAAGGTAGGACATGCCCTGGTGTGTGTGGCATGTCCTAATAGTGAATTACAGCCATTTTCGTTTTCACTATTGCAAGGCTACCTGCTCCCCATAGGCCAGAATGGGCAGACTGACTATTACACCTTATAGTCAGAACTGACCCAGGGAACATGGTAGAAAAACGAATTTAGTATGCCTGAACTCAGGATGATAAAATACATCTTTTAGTGAAGTTGGTTTTAACATTCTGTGTTCGAAAATACCACTTTTAGAAAGTGGGTATTTTCTTGCCTAACTATCCAAGCCTGCCTCTGCTAGGTTGTGTATTCCTTGTCTGGAGATTGAGTGACAGGGGCTGGGGGTGGCTACCGGAGACAGGGTGAGTCAGCGCAGGGCTGAATAGAAAGATCTGCAGCCAGAGTGGAGGGAGGAGTTGCACCTGGGTCTGAATAGGGCTGTGCCTGCCTTCCACAATGCTGGCTCCACCTCCTGCCGGGCGGCTGAGCACTCTGCCCCACATTCTGAAAGGAAAGAAGGGGTCAGAAAAACAAAGTGCTCCAGGACTGACCAGAACTGGTTTTGGACTAGGCAGAGGCCTCTCTGCCTCCAGAGAACAAAGAGAATCAGGGTATAAGAGGGGCACCCAGACCCCAGGAAAATTAGATCACTTTTGGGAACAAGAAGAAACCTTTACTGAGGAGCGGAACCAAGAAGAAACTGAGGAGAAACTATCCCTAAGCCTGAAGTGCTGCTTGGGGGATTGGCCTGCAGTGGTTTGCCTGACTGCCAAAGAGAGGAGAAAGGAACTTTTGCTTTGCTGTGACTTTCATCAACTTGTGAAGGATCTCCAAGGGCTTGGAAGAGAGCTTGCCCCCTGACCGAAGTCCCAGGACCATTGGACTTCACCCCCTTTGTGAATTGCTGCTGGAAACTCTGTTTCAGTGGCTACAGAGGTAGGGAGCTGTGACCGACTCTCACGACCGACTCGGTGTCCTGCAAGCACCGCATCGAAGCACCGTCTCGCCCTGCAACGCACGGCCCTGGTCTCACCGACTCCGTCAACGAGCCGCTGCCTGCACCGCATCGAGGGACAACGCGTCCTGCAACGCTTCGCTACGCCGAATCGAACTGGTCCGACCGACACGGTCACTGCTGCTGAGTTCGAGTCCTGTGACCGCACCGGAGTTGGGCACCGCTCGCACGCTTTGCGACGCACCGCCCGACTCGCACCGCTGTCCGGACTGATCGACGCCAGCTCCTGAATCCGGCTCCGTCGCCGCACCGCAACCTGCCAGCACCGCATCGAAGCACCGTCTCGCCCTGCAACGCACGGCCCTGGTCTCACCGACTCCGTCTCGACGAGCGTCAACGAGCCGCTGCCTGCACCGCATCGAGGGACAACGCGTCCTGCAACGCTTCCATTTTTGCATCGCGACCGCGACAGAACAGCCATCCGGCTCGCACGCCCGTGCCTGCCGCTTCAAGTAAAGGTACTGTGACCGAGTCTGTCTACGCTGTGTTGGCCCGTCTCGACGCGGTCAGCTGGATTTGTTAGACTCTGTTTGTTCTCGACATCGCCGTAGCCGGAGGAGGCTACCGACTCGCACAGAACCTTGAATTAAGCCTTTTGATCAGAACTAAGTATTCTTAACAGTATTGTGGATTATTTTTGTCGTTTATGGTCTTGTGATAAATCTATATAAAGTATACCTATTTTTATAAATATATAACCTGTGTGGTGTCCATTTGTAGTGTTGTCACTTGATTACTGTATGTGTTCACAAATGCTTTACACACTGCCTCTGAACTAAGCCTGTCTGCTCGTGCCAAGCTACCAAGAGGGTGAGCAGGGGTTATTTCGGGAGTGTACCTACTTTCCCTGACTAGACGCAAGGGTCCCTATTTGGACAAAGGTACATACCTCTGCCAACTAGAGACCCCCAAATCTAACATTGGTGGTCAGCGGTGAGGATTCTGGACTTGCATTTGTGACTCATGTACAGTGATTGGTGAACACTACTTAGTGAGTGCAGACCAAAACGCAACCACATACTTTAATAGCAGTTTTTCTGGGATTTCCTATTTTTGCAAATGCCAAATTCAGTCACTATGGAGAAACCAGCATCAGTAGCCTCTGTTGAATGTGATTGGGAAGAAGAGAGGCTAGAATGCTACACCCTTAAGCAGCTCAAGCAATTCTGCAAAAAGTTTAAAGTGTCCATGACCGGGATCTCCAGGAAGGAGGACCTCCAAAAGGCGCTGAGGGCCTGGGTCGAATCAAGGAGTGCCCCTGTGGAGGGGGCTGAGAATGCAGAAGGGCAGCTGGAGGGGCTATTGGGTCTAGGGGCTAGAAGACCACCTTCCCCAGTAGGTAGCAGTGTTTCTGCCAGAGGACTGTCTCCAGAGGAGTTGGAGGACAGGAAAGAGAGTAGGGTGCACGAAATGGAGCTGACCAAACTCAAGCTGAATAAGCAGTTAGAATTCGAAATGCAAACAAGGAAATTAGCCCTAGAAGAAAAGAAAATGCAGTTTGAACATGAGAAAGTTTTGAGGAGTTGGAATTGAAGGCCAAGAGCTTAGAGATTACTCCCTCTGGTGGCAGTGTACCGCCTGTGCCTGTTGAAGCTAGGGTGTATATTCCCAAAGATGTGGTGAAGGAGTTTTTAAAAATGACGACATAGGGCAGTGGTTCAAAGCCTATGAGGTAGCCATGTCTTCCCACCGGGTCCCTGAGAAGGATTGGGGAGCGGGGTTGTGGGGACGGTTCCTCAGTGAAGGGCGGGATACCTTGTTGGATTTGCCCTCTGAAGTCTATAATTCGTACAGCCACATGAAGGATGCCTTAATGACTAGATATGGTTTGACCCCTGAGCTTTATAGGCAAAGGTTCAGGAACTGTAGTAAGATTGAAAGCAGTACCTGGGTTGAATATGTGACCTTCTTTTGCAGAGCCTTGGATGGTTGGGTAAAGGGTAGCAAAGCGACTGATTTTCAGGCGCTCTTTGATTTGATTGCCTGGGAGCACTTGTCCGGTAATTGTTTTCCTGAGCTACGCCAGCACCTGATTGATAGTAAGCTGACTAACCCTAGGCAGCTTGCTGAGGAGAGCGGACCGCTGGGTGAGTACCCGGGTCCACAAGGGTCACGTGGGAGACTCCGCCAAGGGTGGGCAGGGTCCCCAGCAGAAGAGTGGGGGGACAAGGGTAAACAGAAGGAGTTCCATAAAGGGCCCCAAAGTAGACCCCAAGGGAACCCAGGGAAAGGTTCCCAGCCTCCCCTGAGAAGAAGCCAGTGGCCCTGACAGGCCCCCTGTTCACCAGGGACCACTGGTATGTTACAAGTGTGGCGCCCCTGGCCACAAGGCAAACGATCCTCGTTGCCCTTTGCATGGAAAACCAGCACCCACCAGTGCAGTCCCCCGGCAGTTGGCTAGTGTAGCCCTGGGGGAGGAGTTGGGTGCCCAAGGTGGGGGATCCCACAGTGTTTTCCCTTGTCTCATTAGGAGACTCTGAGATGGTCCCTAGGACCCCGCTGCCTGAGAACACTAAGAAATACAGGCAGTGGGTGACCATCAATGGCCATAGGGTGGAGGCTCTGAGAGACACAGGAGCCAGTGTGACAGCTGTCAAGTGTCACCTGGTGTCTAAAGAGCAGGTTATCCCTGATGCATTCTATCCGGTTGTTGCCGCTGACAACACAGAGAGTCACTGCAAGGTGGCTCAGGTTCCCTTTGAGTGGGGGGGTCTCGGGTACTCTTCAAGTAGCTGTGAGGCCAGCCATGCCTGTTGACTGTTTGTTAGGGAACGATTTGGAGAGCTCACCTTGGGCTAAGGTGGAGCGGAGTGCGCATTTAGAAATGTTGGGCTTGCCTGATTGGGCATGTGTGACCACCCGGTCAATGGCAGCTAAAGGTGTTCAAGAGGACCTGGAGCCTGAGAGGGAGACCCAGGTGCCTGCCGGAGAGAGAGGAGGCAGGGGCGCGGGAAACCGGCCCCCGAGGTTCCCACGGTCCAGGAGGAGGCAGACCCTGAGGGGGATGCCCTGGAACCTACAGGGGAACAGGTAGCTGAACTGGGGGACCTACCTGAGCTGACCCATTGGCAGCAAGAAGGAGGACCCTCCAGGGAAGAGTTCTGCAAGGAGCAGAACACATGCCCTTCTCTCGTGGGTCTGAGGCAACAGGCCACAGACCAGGCAGCAGGTGATCAGTCTGGATCACATTGGGTTTACTGGGAGAATGGTCTCCTGTATTCAGAGCCTAAGGTTGCTGAGCCTGGGTCAGCCCGTGTGCTGGTGGTACCCCAGCGCTTCAGAGCCTTCCTACTGGGGTTGGCTCATGATGTACCGTTAGCGGGACATCTGGGGCAGGACAAGACCTTTGACAGGCTTGTTACCCATTTCTATTGGCCCCAGATGCGCAGGAGTGCCGCCACTCACTGCAGGACATGCCAGACTTGCCAGGCAAGTGGAAAAAGTGGGAGGAAGCACAAGGCTCCTCTCCAGCCATTCCCTGTGGTCAGCACCCCCTTTGAACGGGTGGGTATTGACATTGTGGGGCCACTGGACCCCAAGACAGCCATGGGCAACAGGTTTATCCTGGTCTTGGTGGACCATGCCACCCGGTACCCTGAAGCCATCCCTCTGAGGACAGTGACGGCCCCCGTGGTGGGACGGGCACTGATGGGAATTTTCTCACGTGTGGGATTCCCTCAAGAGGTGGTGTCTGACAGAGGTACCAACTTCGTGTCCAAGTACATGAAGTCCCTGTGGCAGGAGTGCGGTGTAACTTACAAGTTCACCACTCCTTACCACCCTCAAGGAAATGGTCTGGTTGAGAGATTCAACCGGACCCTCAAGGGCATGATTATGGGTCTGGAAGAACCCATGAGGCGTAAATGGGACGTCCTCTTACCATGCCTGTTGTTTGCATACCGGGAGGTGCCACAGAAGTCTCTAGGGTTCAGTCCCTTTGAGCTCCTCTATGGACACCCGGTGCGAGGACCTCTGAGTTTGGTCAAGGAAGGCTGGGAGCAATCTCCCAGGAAACCTCCCCAGGATGTATACAGTTACATGCTGGCCTTCAGGAACCAGACTAGGCGTTTCAGAGAGCTTGCTGAGGCAAATCTGGAAGCCAGCCAGGAGGAGATGAAGCGGTGGTACGACCAGAATGCCACTCTGGTAGAGCTTCAGCCTGGTCAGAAAGTGTGGGTCATGGCCCCTGTGGAGCCCTGTGCGCTCCAGGACAGGTGGACCGGCCCTTTTACGGTGGTGGAGCGCAAGAGTCCAGTTACCTATTTGGTGGACTTGCAGTCTCCCAGGAACCCCTTGCGGGTCCTGCATGTGAACCGCCTGAAGCCCCACTTGGAGAGGTCCCAAGTGGGCATGCTCTTAGCTACAGATGATGGAATGGAGGAGGAGACCGAGCCTCTTCCTGACCTCCTGTCAGCCCGAGAGCAAGATGGATCAGTGGAGGGAGTAAACCTCTCTACCTCCCTGACACCTGAGCAGCAGGGTGACTGTCGCCAACTGTTGGGACAGTTCCCTGACCTGTTCTCCCTGGTTCCCAGTGTCACTCATTGGTGCGTCCATGATGTGGACACTGGGGACAGTCTTCCTGTGAAGCACAAGGCTTACAGGGTGACTGACAGGGTCAGAGCCTGCATCAAGGAGGAGGTCTCCAAGATGTTTGCGCTAGGGGTGATTGAGTCCTCTAACAGCCCTTGGGCCAGCCCCGTGGTCTTGGTTCCAAAAGCTGCCGCGCCTGGTGCCACACCAGAACTCCGGTTCTGTGTGGACTACAGGGGACTCAATTCCGTCACCAGGACTGACGCCCACCCCATCCCCAGAGCTGATGAGCTCATAGATCGGTTAGGGGCTGCGCGGTACCTCAGCACGTTTGACTTAACGTCTGGGTACTGGCAGATCGCCTTGACTGATGGGGCAAAGAGAGGTCAGCATTCTCCACCCCAGATGGGCACTACCAGTTCCGGGTGATGCCCTTTGGGATGAAGAATGCCCCTGCCACCTTTCAGAGGTTGGTCAACCAGGTGTTGGTTGGACTGGAGGATTTCAGTGCCGCCTACCTGGATGACATCGCAGTGTTCAGTGCCAGTTGGGAAGAACATCTGCGCCACCTCTGGGAAGTGTTGATGGCGCTGCGGAGAGCAGGCCTCACAATCAAGGCGAGTAAGTGCCAGATTGGGCAGGGTTCTGTGGTGTACTTGGGACACCAGGTTGGGAGCGGCCAGGTGGCGCCCTCCAACCGAAAATTGATACCATTCTGGCTTGGGAGCCCCCAAGACCCAGACAGAGGTGAGAGCCTTCCTAGGACTCACCGGGTATTACCGGAGATTCGTCAAGGGGTATGGCAGCATTGTTGCCCCCTTGACCGAGCTGACTTCCAAGAAGCAGCCCAGGAAAGTGATTTGGACTGACGCCTGTCAAAAAGCTTTTGACACCTTGAAGACTGCCATGTGCACGGCGCCTGTGCTCCAGGCACCCAACTTCTCCAATGAGTTCATTGTTCAAACCGACGCTTCAGAGCATGGTGTAGGGGCTGTTCTATCACAGATCAATGAGGAGGGCCTAGACCAACCTGTAGCCTTCATCAGTAGGAGGTTACTTCCCCGGGAACAGAGATGGAGTGCTATTGAGCGTGAGGCATTTGCTGTGGTCTGGGCACTGAAGAAGCTGAGACCATACCTGTTTGGGACTCACTTCCGGGTTCAGACAGACCACAGGCCCCTCAGATGGTTGATGCAGATGAGGGGTGAGAATCCAAAGCTGTTGAGGTGGTCCATTTCCCTACAGGGGATGGACTTTACGGTGGAACACCGCCCTGGTACAGAACACGCCAATGCTGATGGACTGTCCAGATTTTTCCGCCTTAGCGATGAGAACTCCCTAGGGGTAGGATAGTTCTCCCCACATTTCAGCTGGAGGGGACACGTGTTAGACCTGGCATCCTTGGCGTGGGTCTCCCTTCCATTTTTTCATAATGCCTCCACTGTTGCCGATATGTTTTTGCTGGACTAGATGCTCATGGGCACTTTGCCGCTGCTAATCAGTGCCAAAGTGCAAGTGCTCCCTATCGTTAATTGATACATGTATTAGTGACTCCATGATTGGATGATTGGTTTACTTGTCAGTCCCTAGTACAGTGCACTCAGTGTGCCCAGGGCTTGTAAATCCAATGCCGCTGGTGGGCTTGCAGCACTGGTTGTGCCACCCACAGAAGCGGCTGGTAAAATGTGTCTCAGGCCTGCCATCGCAGAGCCTGTGTGCAGCCTAGGGCTGCCATGTCGACTTGGTGAGTACACCCACTTACCAGTCCCTAAACCTTCCCTTTACTGCATGTTGGTCACCCCTAAAGTAGGCCCTAGGGCAGGGTGCATTGTAAGTATAAGGTAGGACATGCCCTGGTGTGTGTGGCATGTCCTAATAGTGAATTACAGCCATTTTCGTTTTCACTATTGCAAGGCTACCTGCTCCCCATAGGCCAGAATGGGCAGACTGACTATTACACCTTATAGTCAGAACTGACCCAGGGAACATGGTAGAAAAACGAATTTAGTATGCCTGAACTCAGGATGATAAAATACATCTTTTAGTGAAGTTGGTTTTAACATTCTGTGTTCGAAAATACCACTTTTAGAAAGTGGGTATTTTCTTGCCTAACTATCCAAGCCTGCCTCTGCTAGGTTGTGTATTCCTTGTCTGGAGATTGAGTGACAGGGGCTGGGGGTGGCTACCGGAGACAGGGTGAGTCAGCGCAGGGCTGAATAGAAAGATCTGCAGCCAGAGTGGAGGGAGGAGTTGCACCTGGGTCTGAATAGGGCTGTGCCTGCCTTCCACAATGCTGGCTCCACCTCCTGCCGGGCGGCTGAGCACTCTGCCCCACATTCTGAAAGGAAAGAAGGGGTCAGAAAAACAAAGTGCTCCAGGACTGACCAGAACTGGTTTTGGACTAGGCAGAGGCCTCTCTGCCTCCAGAGAACAAAGAGAATCAGGGTATAAGAGGGGCACCCAGACCCCAGGAAAATTAGATCACTTTTGGGAACAAGAAGAAACCTTTACTGAGGAGCGGAACCAAGAAGAAACTGAGGAGAAACTATCCCTAAGCCTGAAGTGCTGCTTGGGGGATTGGCCTGCAGTGGTTTGCCTGACTGCCAAAGAGAGGAGAAAGGAACTTTTGCTTTGCTGTGACTTTCATCAACTTGTGAAGGATCTCCAAGGGCTTGGAAGAGAGCTTGCCCCCTGACCGAAGTCCCAGGACCATTGGACTTCACCCCCTTTGTGAATTGCTGCTGGAAACTCTGTTTCAGTGGCTACAGAGGTAGGGAGCTGTGACCGACTCTCACGACCGACTCGGTGTCCTGCAAGCACCGCATCGAAGCACCGTCTCGCCCTGCAACGCACGGCCCTGGTCTCACCGACTCCGTCAACGAGCCGCTGCCTGCACCGCATCGAGGGACAACGCGTCCTGCAACGCTTCGCTACGCCGAATCGAACTGGTCCGACCGACACGGTCACTGCTGCTGAGTTCGAGTCCTGTGACCGCACCGGAGTTGGGCACCGCTCGCACGCTTTGCGACGCACCGCCCGACTCGCACCGCTGTCCGGACTGATCGACGCCAGCTCCTGAATCCGGCTCCGTCGCCGCACCGCAACCTGCCAGCACCGCATCGAAGCACCGTCTCGCCCTGCAACGCACGGCCCTGGTCTCACCGACTCCGTCTCGACGAGCGTCAACGAGCCGCTGCCTGCACCGCATCGAGGGACAACGCGTCCTGCAACGCTTCCATTTTTGCATCGCGACCGCGACGAACAGCCATCCGGCTCGCACGCCCGTGCCTGCCGCTTCAAGTAAAAGGTACTGTGACCGAGTCTGTCTACGCTGTGTTGGCCCGTCTCGACGCGGTCAGCTGGATTTGTTAGACTCTGTTTGTTCTCGACATCGCCGTAGCCGGAGGAGGCTACCGACTCGCACAGAACCTTGAATTAAGCCTTTTTGATCAGAACTAAGTATTCTTAACAGTATTGTGGATTATTTTTGTCGTTTATGGTCTTGTGATAAATCTATATAAAGTATACCTATTTTTATAAATATATAACCTGTGTGGTGTCCATTTGTAGTGTTGTCACTTGATTACTGTATGTGTTCACAAATGCTTTACACACTGCCTCTGAACTAAGCCTGTCTGCTCGTGCCAAGCTACCAAGAGGGTGAGCAGGGGTTATTTCGGGAGTGTACCTACTTTCCCTGACTAGACGCAAGGGTCCCTATTTGGACAAAGGTACATACCTCTGCCAACTAGAGACCCCCAAATCTAACAACGGTGGATTGCACAAGCAATACAACTCTGCCAGAAGCAGGCAGGACAAGAATTACAAGGAGCCGCCCAGGCTCACTCAACAAGGAAAAAGGGAGCAACGGTTGCGTTCCTAGCGAACACACCTATACAAGACATTTGCCAAGCGGCAACATGGTCTTCCGTGCACACGTTCACCAAACACTACTGTGTTGATATCCAAATGAACAAAGAGGCACAAGTAGGATAGAAGGTCTTACAGCACATTTTCAGCAACCAATGCTCATCTTCCACCCAACCACCGCAATAACAAAACCGCTACTAAGTCTATGCACAGCATAGTGAATCCAGAAAGATTCACGCTGCAAAACTAATAGTTTCTTACCTGTCGGTGTAGTTTTGCAGCTTGAAGACTTTCTGGATTCACTAGCGATCCCACTCGCCTCCGCCAGGAAGATAACATAGGAGGTTAAGGGTACAACTAGACTACATACAAGGTTTAGAGGGATCAAAGAATAATTGAAGGATTAAAGGTTAAAGACATAGACAACAAAAAACTGTAAGAGGAAAAGAAAAAAGAATCCGAAGATGGCTACCAAAGGTGGGAGCTTCCGCCGGAGCGCGACGACGTCACCGAAGACACCAAATGGTGGGCGTCGCCGCCCACCTGGGCCCAAAAAAACAACAAAAAAAAACAACACAAAAACAAAGAAAAGACTACGAATCCGGACCCAACCACGAGATGGCGGAATAATGCACAGCATAGTGAATCCAGAAAGTCTTCAAGCTGCAAAACTACACCGACAAGTAAGAAACTATTCGTTCTCCAGCATCGTATTTTTAGAATTTCTGAGAAACCCTCCTGCCCTTTCTGGTAAGTTGTTTCGTAAGATTTGTTTTTGGTCTTGGATGTTTATCGCATGGTCAGTTTGTACCTCCGTACAGACCTTAACCTCTGGAGGACTGTGCACTTGGTTAACAGAGGAACACATGACAGAAGTGCATGACCTATATGGTAGGTACCACATTGTACTGGATAGCTGCTTTCAGAACCCTTTGGCACCTGCCCAGATGTGTCAAAGTTCAGTATGAAAACAAAGTGTTTTAAAGTGAGCAAGGAGGTTGCTGGGGGCATTTTCATCCTTGACCATTTGTGGCATGCAAAAATAAAGGGGGGGGTACTTAATGTCACGCAAGATTAAACCACTAGTATACAATAAAACATGAGAATCTCTTGTGATCAATATTAATAATCGATGACCAGGACAATTTTGCAGCGTGAATCTTTCTGGATTCACTATGCTGTGCATTATTCCGCCATCTTGTGGTTGGGTCCGGAATTGTAGTAGTTTTTTTAATGTATTTTTTATTTTTTTTCGTGGCCCAGGTGGGCGGCGACGTCCCACCATTTGGTGTCTTTCGTGACGTCGACGCGCTTCCTGCGGAAGCTCCCACCTTTGGTCGCCATCTTCAGATTCTTTTTCCCGCCGTTGGGTCTGGATCGTCGCCGAAGAGTTCCAGAAGTTTGGGAGAGGAATCAAGGCAAATAGAAGAAAACCAACGAAAATCAGTTTGAAGTACACCTGACTACGGGTCAAGTAGCCGGGACTACGAGGGAGAAGGTTTACGACCGAGATCTCGACGTCCTACAGAGAATGCGCTCGCAGGGGGCTCCCTGAGCGCGGGTATGGACAAGACACCGTTCAAGTTTTGCACCAACTGCCACCACAAGTACGCCCAGAAGGACCAGCATCCAGTTTGCAACCTCTGCTTGCCGCTCGACCACAGCAGCGAGGACTGCAACGTGTGCTCGGCGTTTACACCCAAGACCATAAGATGTTATAATGTTGCAGGGATTCTGTGGTCCCGTAAGGGAAATCCCAGCTTCAAGTTGATCTAATTTTTGTGTGATCCTAAATGGAATTTCCTCACGAATAGTGGGTGTTTTGTCCATAACTGACTGAACAATTGTAGGAAGCTGGCTATTCCAAAGTAAGGTGTATTGTGCACAAGAGTACAGTGGAACCCCAATGGTAGGCAGAGGTAAAAGTAGATACCTTACTCTATTTGTGGTAGTGTAGGCGAGCAGTAAGGCTTTATCAGAGGGTAGTGCTAAGCATTTATTGTACACACTCGGGCAAGAAATGTCGCGCACTCAAAGACTGACCTCAGACTAATTTGTTTGTATAAAAGTATTATTTATTTATATTTTTTCCTATAAGCAAGCCTGGTACAGGTAAGTGTAAATGGTACTTTTTCAAGGCAGGTTGCACAATACAAGCGAGCTGAATGAAAGTGTTGCAGTTGAAATTACTGTTGATTACTTTTGATTACGTTATAGATTACCTTGTAGATTACTTTTTCTACTCGGTGTGATATTCCTAGATATTACACTGGGACATTTCCTAGAGAAAAGGTAAGTAAATCAGTTTTTGTATATTTGCAGTTTCTTAGAGTTCCATACAAACCAACTCCACACTTAAAACAATTTCAAAGAAAAGCAGTCAATGCAATTCTATGGGAGGAAATGGAGTTGTTTACAGGTAAGTACTTGGTTGTGGTAGTTGGGTTTCTGGGGGGTTAGAACCAGGGTTCCCCTAGAGTCGTGGATGCGCACTCAAAGCACCCTCAGCGGCACTAGGGTGGCCGGGTGCAAAGTGCTGAGGCACAATGTTATCCAATGGGAGATAGGGGGGCCTCCGGTTGGTGTCTGCCCACGAGCAGGCCCCAAGGTTGTAGGAGCAAAGCTCCTGGTGTTGGGCTCAGGGCAAAGGGGGATACGATTTAGCACACACATGGCACCCACAGCGGCAAATGCTGGTTTGGTGTCAGGTGTCCTGTTGGTTTCAATGGGCATTTTCCGGTTTCAACAAAGACTGCAGGCTCGGACAAAGATCTTCTGGAGGCGACCACCGGTTGGAGAGGTAAGTTGGGATGCTGGGACACAGTCTGTTGGGCCACCCAAGGCCGTGGGATGTCGGGCTGCAGGCGTCGGTTGGAGACTTGAGGCTGGTCGGGGATCACCAACTCGGGACGCGTGCTTCGGGTGCAGAGTGGTGCACTTGCGGATTCGGCCAGTGTCTGTGGGTGAGCAAATCCGGTGCTCACGGGAGAAAACGTCTTGGTTTGGGAAGGCAGGTCAGGTCCGCCAGGTTCTTGGGCGCTGCTGGCTGCAGAACATGCCGGGATTTCGCTGGAGCAGGTTCGAGGTGGGGACAGGCTGGTAGGGCTGGGGCCAAGTCAGTGGGTGTCCTCCTTAGTTCAGCCGGCTTCTTCTGTCCTTCTCTCCTTGTCTGAGGAGGCAAGGTTCGGGGTTGCCCCTAAAGACTAGATGTAGGGGTGTTACAGGTAGGTACAGGTCGAGACCAATGGGTCCCTTCCTTGGGGTGGGTACATCCCCCTATTATGCCACCCTCAAGTGGGAAGGAGGCATAGCCTCACTATGGTTGGCTAGGTCCCCCATCTACAAGATGGCGGGGGACTGAGTTATGCTTCACCTCGCCTTCCCCACCTGAGGGGTGTGGTTGGCAAACCTCTCCTCCTAACTTGGTTTTCCTGCTGATTCTCCAGCTCAAAGTGGGGGCAGAACCGGTGGGGGCCAGTTGCTGGGAGCAGCAAATGGCTGGGGTAGGTCCCAAAGGCTGCAAGCCTTTGAAGCTTCCCCTTCGTGGAACCTGCCCATCCTGGGGGAGGAGGCTTGGCACCTGGTCCCAGCATGTGCATTCTTTCGGGACCCCGAGGGCAGCAGGATCTAGAAACGTGTCTGGTGGTGGTAGCTGGCGGGCTGCCTCTCGGCCAGAACACGAGACTGAAGGCGTTTTTCAGGGGGCATCTCTAAGATGCCCTCTCAGTGCATTTTTCATTAATTCCCACACTGGCATCAGTGTGGGTTTAATATGCTGAGAAGTTTGATACCCAACTTCCCAGTTTTCAGTAAAGCCATTATGGTGCTGTGGAGTTCGTAATGACAATCTTCCAGCACCATGTACTCTTTATGGCATTACTGCACTTACAATGTCTAAGAATTGACTTATCCACTGTAGAGGTACAAGGCTCATGCACCTGTACCCTCACCACTGGTATAGTGTACCCATCTAGAGGGGTGGCTGCCATGTTGACTCTTCTTTGTTCTACACCAAAACACGCAGCCTGCAATGGCATTGTGTGTGTAAAGGTACAGGGCCTCTAAGGGTGGCGCAATACGTGCTGCAGCCCTTAGAGGCCTTCCCTGGTCACAGTGCCCTTGGTACCTAGGGTACATTTTGCAAGGGACTTGCATGTGGCCAGAGTTGCCAATTGGGTTTTTCAACAGTACAGTTTTAGGGAAAGAACATAGGCCCTGGGTACCTGGTTGGCAGGAACCCAGGGCACACTGTCAAAGTACATCAACAGTTTGGCAAAAAAGTGGGGGCAACCATACAAAAAGGGGCACTTTCCTACAACAATCACAGGGCTAATTGTCGGCACTGCGGGCACCTTGGCTTTCCCTGGCAGGCCAATACTTGCTGTCCGAGCCAAAAAGGTGCGCAAAACAAATTGAGTTGTCTAAATAGTGTCGGAGCAATGTACAATGCTCGTGTCTGTATAAGATTTTAGTTAAGCAAACACAAGGAGATGGACTGAGTGCTGACAGTGGGTCCCTTGCTCACTGGATTCAAGCTAGCCTGGCTGATGGCTTTTAGCCCGAAACCGGTCCCAGGTTGCTTATTTCCAGTCCAGGGAAGACCTGGCTTGGCAGTTCGGGCTGGACTGTTCCCATGAGGCACAGGGTCAAGACTGATTTGCATATGGCTTGGTCTGAACTGGGGTGGCGAAGTGAGCTAAAGAACGATGATGGATTCAACCCAGATCTGTGACTGGGGGGTTGAGTGTCTGAAAGGTTTCAGCACTCCGTCCATCATCTCCTTGTGTTTGCTAAGATTTTAATCAGCCATATTGGGGTATATCCAGCTAATGCCGGCCAGGTCGCCCCATCATTACTGAGGGGACCCATGAGTACAGGTGTAGCTACTTGTGGGAGGGCGCCAGGGAATCGAGTGTTCCCAATCGGACAGAGGTATTACCATATGGGCATGCAGTTTATATAGATGTGGTGTATGCATGGAATGTGTTGGTATTCCCATCCACAGCTGGAAAATCGACCCAAGAATATGACTTCAAAGCCGTAAGCGGAATCCGCTTTGACTACAAAGATAAACGCACCACCCATGTTAGTACGTCCATGTGCATGGACAGCAGGTCTGCAATTCACAGGAATAACCGGTTGTGGCGCAGCCATGAAACAGCAGAATG
This sequence comes from Calotriton arnoldi, assembly GCA_963921515.1. Classification (NCBI taxonomy): domain Eukaryota; kingdom Metazoa; phylum Chordata; class Amphibia; order Caudata; family Salamandridae; genus Calotriton; species Calotriton arnoldi. The sequence continues at coordinate 500,007 of CAWUFW010001865.1, read as the reverse complement.
GAAAACAAAGTACAACACAAAATGGGTGTAGTCCTTTTAAACTTGATAAGCTGACAGAATTAGGTGCTTACTAAAGACTGGAGTTTTAATCCCAAACTCCAGAGACTTCTCCGGTAAAAGGTTTACGGGTATTGTGGGCAAGCACTGCTAAGGAGACCCGTGAATAAGTACCAGACCAAACTGTGACGCCATGTTGCAGGAATTCTGCTCAGAAACAGAACTATGCCTGGGATCACGGGACATCAGCATGTGAGGACTCTGTCACCTTACCACATCAGTTCCTATGGGCCCAAATCCAGATTAACTTTACCTGCCCTCCTAACCGTGCAGAGAGACTGGTAACTTACCACCCCAGAACACAACCCTGAACTCTCCCAGTCGCAGTGATAGGTCATCACCTTTTGTTCTTTCACACTTGTCCACAATAAAAGGAAAGAGACATGAAGAAAGTGTAGAATATTTATTGAAGCTGACTTGCTCAATCATGAAAAACTGCTGCAATTAGGAGGCATATGTAAGTCAGTAATGTGATTAGCGCAATTAATAAACTACACAATGAAATGCCCTGTTATAGCGGTTGACTAATCGGCCTAAGCCTACCCTTACTATGTAAATACAGTATTATACTAAAGATCTCTGGGATTGGTGCCGGACCACATACACTAGTCATAATCAGTTGGTCTACATCTCAGGTGTCTAGCTAGTTCATCTCCGGGCCTTTTTTCGGCAAGCCTAGTTTTGCTCTGTTTTTAGAACTGCAAGTCTTGGCTTGCATGGTAAGATTTGTTCTGTTTGGAAAACAGCAGCTGGATCTCTGTCTAGGTGTTAGTGTCCGACCACAGAGAAAAGCGGGGCACAATGTTTGGCTGTGTACAGGCAGAATCCCTGCAGAAAAGCAAAATATCAAAACATGCATCGTATTTTAAAAATAAGTGTTGCACAAAAACAAGCATGTTACTGTGTAACCAGTGCAAAGCAAAAGCGGCCTATTTATGTAGGGAGGCTAACGTAAGGAAAAAGTACAGTGGGCCCTTTAGGGGACTCACGACAATAGCAGCATATCATACACCTGATTCAAATGTAAATTTTACACAGGAGTATTGACGACAATTATTGAACTGTTCCTAATGTCAACCTTCACTACTGTGTTGTGAAGTCGCATATAATAGTTTGAGAAGATTTCGTATTAAAGTGCAGTGGACAAAGGAGTTTTATTGGTTCTTGTGTTTGAAGTTGGAGCGAATTTTCCATGGGTGGTTTTACTGTTTGTATCTTCCTCTATTCTCCTCCTAAAAAGTGGTTTGTGAGGATAACTTTGATTGTAGGTCCCTTCTCCAGGGTCTTGTTCACCTTCTAAATCTGTACAGTAGGCATCTAAAAGTTTGCTAAACAGCAACATTGACTATCTCTGGATGTATATAGTAGTATTTTTTTACTGACCACTTGTGGGAGCAGTATCGTATATGGACTATGGCCTCCTGATCAAAAGTCATGGCTGGAATGGGGTAAATAGATGTATTGGCTCACTCCGCATTCAAAGCAGGACTTTGAAAGTAGCTGTAGACCCAACCAAGAATTCTTCAGCTTCAATATACCCCCTGTAAGGGGTTAAAGGGCCGAATCAAAAATGAAGGTCTGCTGTTGTATACACTGCTGCGTGAAATTTCAGTTTGCTGGCAAGCTTTGTAGGCATCTGGATGGAGAATGCCCAAATAGTGCCTCCTTCTGCTTACTTCCTTCAGTGATCTCGCCTGCTTTTTTGAGGCCATAGTTGGATGCTTTCCAAACCATAGAAACTTATCCCAGACAGCTTGCAACAAGGTGATGGATGGAATGCTTGACTTAATCTCTGCTGCTGGCAATTGCTCTGGCTACATATACCAGTCCATTGTTCACCCACTCTGCCAGTCTAGACAAAGGCCTACTTTATTCAAATCGGTACAGACCCATCTCCTCGTCGGAACACTTCCCCGAACGGCCAGGTGAAGACTCCTCCGGAAGGGACCACAAGCAACTCTATTCTGGTATTGCCATACTTGGGGCTCTTCAGCAGAGTGTACCTTGAGTCCTATGGCCCAGTGAGTACAAGACTCGCACAATCCAGACTTGTGTCTATTCCCATCAACCAGAGATTGCCAGATTAAGGGGGCACTCTTCCATGTCAACATAATTAAAGATGAGCAGTATATCTGCTGCTCTAGGCATTTCAGTCCCTTCTTTGAAATGTGTTGGTCTTCATGAACTTTATTTGAAAGCCCCTGTTGACAAAACTGCTGGATGAACTCTGTAGTGAGAGCCCACTAGGATTGCATTTCTGCTCTGAATCATTCAAATTTACACACTCCAAGGTATTGTACTTCACCCTAATCCAACGTGACAGCACTTAACCAGTGAGCGTTTCAAGGTGGGTCCTCCTAAATGTTTGTCTGATTCTTTATTACTAATTACCTTTTACTTAGTAGAAGAGCATTCCAGGCTTGAATATGCATTGATAATTAATCTTGTGAACACTTATAGGTACAAAAGGCAACTGTAATTTAAGCTGTCTCAAATGCAACTGCTTAGTGAATCGGCCTAATGCAAGCAAGCGATTCTCAAGCCGAACTTGTTTGATCCAAAACCTATCCACACAATCTCTTCAGTTAGTGTCATACCCCCACCCCAGAATTAGAAAATGGCATAAATTGATTTTACTCTAATATTTGAGGCTGTTTTGCATTTTTATTTGGACAGTGCCATTACAGAACGAGAGTCAAATTGTTTATAGCACATGAACAAGCGAATGTCTTTCCCAGCAGGCTGAAGGATGTCTCCCTGCTGTAGAGCAAGGGCAGGAAATGGCTTCCAGGAAGAGTTACCACCATGGTTGGCAACAACGCCGTATGTGTGCAAGCCAATGTCTGGCCGTTAATAGAGCAGTGACACAATCACATTGTACTCCAGTTCTCCATTGTTTTTATCTTTGGGTTTATGCCCAACTCATGTTCCGCGTTTTCAGGCTTATACAGCATAGTCCAAAAAAAAAATCTGTCTGAAGTGTGGTTGACACTGGAAAGTTTAGTTGTGAGCATATTAACCCTTTCACCAGGACATTGTCTCGTATAGGAAAAATATGCTACTTAAAGTACTGCGTTGTGTGAATACATGTTTATCCAATTGATAAAAAGCAATCCGAGGTTTTAACCTGACTGCTCTTGTTGGGCTTATTCATGCTGGAGTATTGTGCTTACCAGTAAACAACTTTTCTTAGTGGCCCTGAGTGTGATTGAATGGTGATATTAGTAATCTTGGTGATTTGAAAAGAGTTTGTAGTTTTAATGTGCATCATTTTTACATTTTAGGAACGTTCAAATAAGCGCTCACCAAATGCTTCACCAGCAAAGCTGTCTCCATCCAAGAAGTCTCCTGTGAAGTCACCAGTAAAAAGATCACCGCCCAGGAAATCACTTGTGACATCCCCAGCTCAAAGGTCTCCATCTAAAACTCCTGTTACATTACCGACTTCAAAGTCTCCACTTAGATCCCCAGCTAATTTGAGTCCTGCCTCTAAGTCCCCCAGAAGGAATGCTGCCACTGTAAGCACGAACACTAGTCTGACAAAGGAAAGCTCTTCAGCCAGGGGGAGTCCTGCCACTTCTCCAGCACCGGGGAGGTCTTCAGCCAGGGGGAGTCCTGCCACTTCTCCAGCACCGGCGAGGGCTTCAGCCAGGGGGAGCCCTGCCACTCCTCCAGCACCGGGGAGGGCTTCTGTCAGGGGCAGTCCTGCCACTTCTCCTGCACCCGGGAGGTCATCAGCCAGGGGCAGTCCTGCCACTTCTCCTGCACCCGGGAGGTCATCAGCCAGGGGCAGTCCTGCCACCTCTCCAGCATCCGGGAGGTCATCAGCCTGGGGGAGTCCTGCCACCTCTCCAGCATCCGGGAGGTCATCAGCCAGGGGGAGTCCTGCCACCTCTCCAGCATCCGGGAGGTCATCAGCCAGGGGGAGTCCTGCCACCTCTCCAGCACCCGGGAGGTCATCAGCCAGGGGGAGTCCTGCCACTTCTCCAGCACCCGGGAGTTCATCAGCCAGGGGGAGTCCTGCCACTTCTCCAGCACCCGGGAGTTCATCAGCCAGGGGGAGTCCTGCCACTTCTCCAGCACCCGGGAGTTCATCAGCCAGGGGGAGTCCTGCCACTTCTCCAGCACCCGGGAGGTCATCAGCCAGGGGGAGTCCTGCTACTTCTCCAGCACCCGGGAGGTCATCAGCCAGGGGGAGTCCTGCCACTTCTCCAGCACCCGGGAGGTCATCAGCCAGGGGGAGTCCTGCTACTTCTCCAGCACCCGGGAGGTCATCAGCCAGGGGGAGTTCTGCCACTTCTCCAGCACCCGGGAGGTCATCAGCCAGGGGGAGTCCTGCCACTTCTCCAGCACCCGGGAGGTCATCAGCCAGGGGGAGTCCTGCCACTTCTCCAGCACCCGGGAGGTCATCAGCCAGGGGGAGTCCTGCCACTTCTCCAGCACCCGGGAGGTCATCAGCCAGGGGGAGTCCTGTCACTTCTCCAGCACCCGGGAAGGCATTTGTCAGGGGGAGTCCTGCCACTTCTCCTGCACTGGGGAGGGCTTCTGTCAGGGGGAGTCCTGCCACTCCTCCAGCACCGGGGAGGTCATCAGCCAGGGGGAGTCCTGCCACTTCTCCAGCACCCGGGAAGGCATTTGTCAGGGGGAGTCCTGCCACTTCTCCTGCACTGGGGAGGGCTTCTGTCAGGGGGAGTCCTGCCACTCCTCCAGCACCGGGGAGGTCATCAGCCAGGGGGAGTCCTGCCACTTCTCCAGCACCCGGGAAGGCATTTGTCAGGGGGAGTCCTGCCACTCCTCCAGCACCGGGGAGGGCTTCTGTCGGGGGCAGTCCTGCCACTCTTCCAGTAGTAAGAATGTCTTCCCGCCGAGGAAGTCCAGCAGTCGTACAGGCTGAAGTTGAAACCATCTCAATGTCACCAACTAGCACTCCAGTCCAAACAAGAATCAGCATGACCCTGTCCAAGGGTGCATCTCCTTCACCTGCGGGCTGGACCCCGTCCAAGGGTGCCTCTCCTTTGCCTGCGGCCCGGACCCTGTCCAAGGGTGCCTCTCCTTCGCCTGCGGGACGGACCCCGTCCAAGGGTGCCTCTCCTTCGCCTGCGGGACTGACCCCGTCCAAGGGTGCCTCTCCTTCGCCTGCGGGACGGACCCCGTCCAAGGGTGCCTCTCCTTCGCCTGCGGGACGGACCCCGTCCAAGGGTGCCTCTCCTTCGCCTGCGGGACGGACCCCGTCCAAGGGTGCCTCTCCGCCTGCGGGACGGACCCCGTCCAAGGGTGCCTCTCCGCCTGCGGGACGGACCCCGTCCAAGGGTGCCTCTCCGCCTGCGGGACGGACCCCGTCCAAGGGTGCCTCTCCTTTGCCTGCGGGACGGACCCCGTCCAAGGGTGCCTCTCCTTTGCCTGCGGGACGGACCCCGTCCAAGGGTGCCTTAATGTCCACGTCACCAAAAATACGGTACTCAAGGGGGTGTTTTTCAGTATCTAGAATTACTACACCTACTTCACAAAGAGATGCAGGAACTGAAATTAGTCAGAAAGAGATTGGACAAAAACCTGAAAATTATAGTTATCAAGCAGCTCAAGAGTCTGAAGACAAATACCCCCCAAAAAGTGTTGAAAGAAGAAAAACCCCATCTCGTCGAAAAAGTAGAAGTGATGCTTTCGAAGCATTTCGCTCTAGAAGGAAGAGTGGTGCTACTGAAGCCAACCTACTAGGTAATATGCTTTAATTTTTTATTTTATGCATTTCTTCTATTAGAATGAAGTATTTTCTAGTTCGAAAATGTTTGGCTACTAGCGAAAGACATGCCCCCCCAACAATTTTATCTGTGGTTGCATGCTGTCATTCTTGGGTCCTTCCTACTTGCACCATTGAACTGCCAGTTAATGGCTGGCATAAAACTTAAGATGTAATACTTGTTCAGTTTCCCTGTTGCTGACAACCATTGAAACTGCCTTAAGGCCAGAGACCTGTTCGCTCTCCATGGAAGTTTGTAAGCTGCCCTAGCTACAGAATTCTGCAGGACATGGTTTCTTGTTGTTGGGGGGGGGCGGGCGTTGTCTATATTTTGGCTAGAATTGTCGCTTTAATCTAGTTTGGCTCCAGTAATGGCTCTCGCTGTGCTTGGTAAGCAAATGCCTAGCCTCCTTCACCATGTTCAGATAGAAATTGGAGATATATACTCTGTTAATGTCTGTCCATGTTCCCGAATCTAATGAACTAGTTGTTTAAACTTTGCTGATAATGTGATTTTATGAATGCCCAACAATGAAAGACTTTTGTTTAGGCTACTTGTCTTTAGGTTATGATCTTTTAACTGTTAACAGAAATTCAGTTTTGCATGCATTGAGTGTCCCTAGAATAGATTTGTGAAAATAATTTGACTCCTGATCCACCATTGGGTACTGTCTGAGATTGAAAACCACTTATATATAGCTCTGGAAATTGACAGACCTTTCAGAAAGTGATGTAATGGCAACAGTCAAAAATAATGTTGAGGAATTATGATGGAGAGGCGCGATATGCTATCCCACTAATGTCTATGCATTTGTGTCCTATTTTCCATCTTGGCTTTCCACTTGAAAGATTTTCTCCAATAGCCAACGTCTTAAGACACCACATATTCATAAGGTTGCCATCAAACTATGTCTAAGGTTACAGACCTGTCGAGGACCACTAATCTGTAGTGCCCTGTCTAATTTTATTTTTTATTTTTCCAAATCTTTTCCTGATCACCTAAAAGACTAGACCCTATCCAGAACGAAGCCAGAATGCAGTCCACTATTGCTTTCCTTTCTTGAAACATTAGGAAGCTGGTAATTTTATTCGGGTCCTTCTGATCAAGATCTGATTTCATGAGGAGGCTGATCCATTCTTCATTCAGGACCGTTGGATCCCTGTGTTGAAAGCACTGACCTGTCATCTGTCTGTCCCAAGACAGCCCATTTTTAGGTCGAGCCTCGAGTAGCGCGCAAGCGCTGCTCTGGCAAGACTTTAAGTTAGGGGTTTCAAAAAGCTGACCAGACGCTCGTGCGTCCTGGCCTTTTCCCTGCGGTTACACGCACGGGCGCCATCTGTTTGCAATTATCGTGCCCAGACGCGGGCGCGATAATTGGAAACAGATCGCTCGCTTTGGCGCGCGCCCACCACTCGTTCCTAATCGCGGTACAGCACGTCCCTCTGAGAAAGAAAACTGATCTCTGGCGGGAGGAGGCCCTGCAGCCGCCATGCCTCTCCAGATGCGCTGTACCTTGCAGGAGTCTTAAAAGGGTGCCATGTTCAGTTGGAACTGAAAGCCGCATTTGGCAGCAATAAACAGACCCTCCAGCATTTCGCGATTCGCAAAATAATCGCGAAATCAGCTGAAGAGCGCGATGACCGCGATATTGAACATTTTGGCCGCGAAAAAAGTCTCCGGCAGGCAGCAAAAAAGATGGTGACATCTTATTGGCTGTACGTGCACACGTCACTACGTGGCACTGTACAGTCGTAATAGTTGCCTGTTTACTCCTGCTGCGTTAAGGGATTTGTTGTGCCCGTGCCCTTTGGAAGAAGAAGCGAGTCTCCGAGAAAGCCGGGCAGTGTTTGCGTTTCAGCTTCTGGAAGTGCTCTTTCCTTATGCATAAATAAAGCCACATTTCGAAATTATGATGGAGAGCGCAGGGCTCAGTACGTGTAGAATGACAACTCTTCCTCCCCCAGGAAGCTGAGTACTTTAAAGTTCTGCGGGGGCTTCTCCTACCCACCCGCCACCCAGCTCCCTGTGACACTTTGCTCTCCCCTCGTCCAAGATTGCTGAAGGAAAACGTGACTTCAGCAAGCAGTTCTTGCATTCTCTTTCCTCTCCTTCACTCGTTCCCGCGTTAAATAGATAAAAAATAGGAAAGGAGCATTTTGTTGGAAAGGTCATCTTTCTCGGGCATTTTCTGTTCCGACGGCAGCCTCGGGACGGAAGGGGGGGGGGGGGGGAGAGAATCAGTGGTCCATGGAGCCCAATGTCCTCCCTCGTCCAAGCTTGCTGAAGGAAAACCGTGACTTCAGCAAGCGGTTCATACCTCTTTCCTCTCCTTCCGTCGTTCCCCCTGTGAAATGGATCCAAAAAAGAAAGAAACATTTTGTTGGAAATGTTGTCTTTCTCTGGCATTTTCTGTTCAAGCTGCAGCCTCAGGAGGGAAGGGGTAATGCATTTAAAAAAATACAATATATGGAAAATAACTGCATGCAACTAGACATAGTGGTTGCAAAGTGACCAGAGTGTTTTCTCTCACACACAGACATTAGCGCCACTTTACAGAGTGGGCCAGTTAATAGCGCTGTCGTTTTCAACTCTTTCCTGGAACAGCATTGTTGTCGGAAGAGAGGGTGAGGAGATGACATCTCCATGGCCAGGGGTGTCTCCGACATCTCCATGGTCTGGGGTGTCTCTTACGTCTTCATGGTCAATGGGGTCTCTGACGTCTCCTTGGTCAGGGGCGTCTCTGGGGTCTTCCTGTGCTTGTCTGAACCTATGCTCCTGGAATGTTACCACAAAGGAGAATATAGCAAAAAAAGCTCTCTCAGACAGTTTATAATGCCTATTTCAAAGTTAAATACTCTACTAAATCAGTTTGCATTGATTTAAGGCTGAAAAGGAATGATTAAGAGTAAAATAAAGTGCCGCAATAATGCCGCTAAATTTCCATTTTTGTGCCGCTAAATTTCCATTTTTGTGCCGCTAAATTTGCAAATCTAAGCCGCAATATCCTGGGGGGTCTGAATAAAGCCACTTGTGTCCAACCTGATGCCAAAAGCCATTACGTAAATAAGTAAGCACTAGAAGGATAAAACAGAAGAATGTTAATCGGGTTCACATCCATCCAGTCTTCCCAGCTCTTTGCTGAACGCATTCATTACGAGGGGAGATTGAGCGAGAGAGAAAGAGGTCGCGTTGCTGCTTAAGACGTGCACGAGCAGGCAGGAATGTACAGAGCTGTGCGAGCGGGGGTCACACAGGCAAGGTCGAAGCTGACTTCCAGGGCTAACATGGGAAGAGATTTTGTTCAGGCAGTTGCGCATACTAGGTATATCTTATACAGGGAAAATTAAATATAAAAAGTGCCAAACGGGCACAGGAGTATATAACACGTGTATCTGTAAAGCGCACGATCACCTGTGTGCATCTTGGCACTGAATAACAGACGTTTATTTTTACCTAGCTCAATTGTACTAATTTTATCGACCTCAGAAGGATGAAAGGCTGAGTGGACCCGCTGGGATTTGAATCTATGACCACGAGGGATTTATAAGGGAGGGGTGGTGGGCAAGTCTTCCAGTAACCGAAATTCGTTTTTGTGGTATGATTATTTTTTAAATCATGGGATTGATATAACATGCGAGGTGTTGCACTCGTTTCTGGGGTGTAAAATGCACTGAGTCTGCTCACAGACCTGCAGTGGAATTTAGAGATCTTCAAATTATTTTATTATCGCTCAGGGCTATATATATATATATATATATATATATATATATATATATATATATATATATATATATATTCCGAGCATTGCAAGAAAAACACGTTGCAAAAACGCAGAACAGCCTTTTTCGTCCTTTTTTTCCGTGTTCAAATCTTGCAACTACACTTTGCCAGATAAGTAAGCTCTTTAAGCTGGATACACGTTGCCGATTTACACGTACACTCGCGGTATAAATATGCTGACGGTGTGTGCTTTCACTTTTTTTTTAAAGCTGGAAGGCATACTTGACAGGAAGCACTCTTCTTTTATTTTAACCACCACTAGGGTGAATTTAAGAGGCGCACCGATTCTTGTGCACTGGAAGTTCTGGCGGTAAGTGTGTACTTTCCCTATGCCTGTTAGGAACTAGTAAGGAAGAGGGTTGCGAATTGTTCGCTTTTAACATAACTACTCAGTCACTGGGCCTGCACATTCTTGAAAAGTAAAACACGACGTTTCCCTAACTTGAAAAAGACAGCTGCCTGCTTTGGTTGCGTGAGAAGTGACCTAGCAGATCGTTCCAAGGCGCCAATGTAAACAGGACACGCTTCTGAGCTTTGTGGGAAGAGTTAAGCTGTTTTTGGTTTTTTTTTACTCTTGAACTTTAGCAGTCTGCCTTCATTTTAATTTTCGTTTTAGTTCCACCTGACTTTGGTTGTCTAATATTTTAGTACAGCAGGAACATGTGTTCAATAGAATACACTATTTGCCAAACACGAAGCCACTGACATAATGTAAGATTGCTCACTGTTACAGGAAGCTGATGCGTGTCATGGACGTCAAATGGTGTAGCAGCTGCTGCCCCATACCTGCTATTTATTTTGTCTTGTTACCCATGATCTCGGGGAGCCGGGAGGCAGAGGAAGGAAAAACGAGCATTGGCATAGCCAATAGGTCTCGCTTTTGGGACATTATAAATGTTTAGCCATGCAATGGTTGATGTTGTTGCACCAAGGATATTGTGCTGCATAACTAAATACTTATAAGGTCCCAAAAGCGAGACCTATTGGCTATGCCAATGCTTGTTAATTAGGGGAAGGGTTGACTATTTAGCCATCAGAGCTACCCTTTTTTGACTTTCTAATTTGTCTGGTGCTGTAGCACAAACGCATATGCTAAAACAGTTATTGTACCACAAGGTGGAGAGGCTTAACCACAGGTTGATTGAGAGAGCCTATGGGCTACAGTTTGAGTTCTTACAATTTGTCTTCTAGAATAGGTCTTTAATTTGCTACCCCTGGAGTCATTTGCCCAAAGGGACAGACTTCGTTATCCAGTTGCAGTGTATTTCATTACTTTCCCAGGGCCTGAACAGTGTTAAATGACAAAACACCCCAGCAGCTGTCCTCTGAAGCAGGCTAAGCCTAAGCAACTCTGCAAGGAAAGGACTAGTTACCTGCACATGCTATCTCCGTTCCTGATTGCCGCTTGGGGGGGGGTGTTCTAGGCTAGGAATTTCTCAGAGGTTTTGCTTGTCTCTGCACTAGATTGTTTGGTTTTTCTAGATTGGAGCGGTCTCAACGTTCATCCCTTGCCAGGTAAAGCATAGCTTGTAAGTAGTCTAGTGCATTTAATACTAATCTTAATTCTTTGCCTAGGGAAAAGAGGTGCCATACATAATGAAGGCTAGTATTGTATGTTCAAGACAATCCTATACATCTGACCTCTTGCCAAAGTTCTGTCCTGGAATCTGTCAGTGTCTGGTCAGATCAACCTTATGCCTGTTTTTCAGTAAAATTGCTGGCTTGGGACATTTTTTTGCAGACTACTTAACAAGCTTTCTGTAAATGCTAAACTTTGGGTGCTTGTGCACAAATGCTAATTTGTCTGTAGGCTTCCTAGAGCAATACAATACATTGTTTTTTCCATTTTGCGTTTCCTTATGTGCTACTCCATACTTTTATTGATATGGTTGTGTGCAATATGTTGACTCTTATTTTATTTCTAGTTGCAAAATCGTGGGCAGACATAGTCAAACTTGGAGTTGCCAGGACTCAAGTAAAAAATGTTGAGCATGGTGTTCGAGGTCAAGTAACTAAGAAGAAACTGACTAAATCAAAGGTAAGCTGTGTGTGAAGACCATGTAGCATGCTGAGAAAAAGCTGTGGTAAAGGATGCTGCTCAAACCCAGCAACCCATACGAAATGGTATTCAGAAGTGGTATACTATTATTCCCCAGAAATTGTGAAAGCTAAAATAAAAAACCCTAGTGATCCACCCAACAAAACACCCAGATTTTCTTTGAGCAAAGTTTTACCTTGATCCTCTTTGACAATAATGGCATAATGTGTGGAGGAGGATGCACATTGAATCCTGTGCTGCCTTGTCTAGAAAATGGAAACATGCTTAAGATTTTTATCTTGAAGTATTGGTGGGCATTTGAATGGACTGTCACTTGCATTTCGTAGACTTCTTAGCCTCGGGTGTGGTGTTTTTTTTTTTTAATTTTTTTAATTTTTTGTAAACACTGCTTTAATCATCTACACAAGCTTTCTAAATAACCTTTATTACTCTAGCCCCTAAAACCAACCCACTATGGTTGGAACAATAAATTAGATTTGTTTGCACCTTGCAGCACCCATTTGCTTGGTGTTTTATGGGTTTGAATGTGAGGCTATTATGATTATATTTAAATCCGATCTCTGAAATTGGCCAATTAAGTCCCTATCCAGAACTGGCCTGCTTTTCTCTAAATTATCAGGAAATCCTCATGAGACATACACAGCTTCAAGTGTTTCTAGAGCTTAACACTGCTGTTATCATTTGGTTGTCCAGGAAGCTGAATAACAATTGCTTGTAATACGTTATGCTCTATGAAGGATCTTAATACTCAAAACACTGAATATTTCTCCCATGTCTGGTATCCCAGAATACTGCCCTCCTAATAAAACACATGCCTTTACTTTGCAGTTGCTTTGAAAGATGTAAAGCAAAGTATTACTTTATTAAAAGTCACCAACATTTTTTAAAGGGTAATTATTTTGAAATTATGGGTAATGGAGGCAGATGGGCAGCAAACTCAGATCTGCAGAGCCAATAAGTGTGGCTTGCCTTTTTGAGACCAGACCAACATCTTAAACAAAACAGTATAGATTTTTAATGGGCCCAGTGGTGGTGTCATTGGAACACTTTAATTATTAGGATGCGAGTCTTATTCACTGATTCTGCATGCTTCATCAAAGGCACTCCTTGTCTGCCAGTGTACTAGCCTGGCTTAGGTAGACTCCACCGTGGAAGCGAGCACTTGATAGATGTTTTGTAGGAAAATATTTTTTGATGTTCAAGTGCTAACCTGTGCTATCCTTGTATAATAAGGCCAAATTTACTTGTAGGTTAAAGTGGGGTATGTTTACTAGTGTTATTGCAATAAGATGAAATTCTTGGTGTACATGGAGATGTTAACTGTGTACAATTGGATGTACAATTGGAAGCCTTCAAAGGCTCAGTTTTGTGTAGACACCCAGATTTGATTCTTAAAGCTCCAACATAAACCTTTTAACTTTTCCTGAAGAGTGAGACTACAGTTTTTGTTTTTGTTTCAGAGGTAGTGTCAGATCCTATAGCATAACCAATATTAATCTGAGAAACCAGTCATGTTTTCCAACCACCACCTGGTTCAGTTCTACCCAAGATCTGAACATTAGAGCAGTGTTAAAGACATATAAACCTGCATATACCAGTGTAGGAAGCTGGCTTTTTTTAATGGACGGGCTTTTTTGGGCTTGTTTTAGCAAACCCCAGGTGCTCTATCTAGGATAGTGTGGTTGAGCAGCCTTAGGCTTATCAGAGAGGAGTGTTAGACATTTGTTGCCTCAAGGTCAATAAACGATGCACACGCTCAAAGGAAACCCACACCAATTTAGGAAAATAACGTGTAGGTCTGTATGTGTGTTTGTTGAACCCAAGAACTTCCTAATCAGGTAAGTACTTTTTCTTAATGGACTTTTTCCAGTTTTAGCAATGTTACCCAGCAGTGTTTTTACGCATAATGCTTTCCTGTGGGGGAAAGAACATGCACTACGTACATATACTTGCGATACATTTCTGTGTGACACCTTCCGGTCGTGAGGTTGTAGAAGGACAAGGACCAAAGTTCCACCAGCAGATCGCTCTTATCTGCCTTGGTGAGTCCGGGTGCAGAGGTAGGCTTGTGCTACACAGTAGAAAGGAAGGGGGGCACTTGGAAATAGGCTCCACTGGGGGGGGGGGGGGGGGCTTGGAGACCGGTCCGGGAGCTGGCTACGGGAGGCTCAGTTCGTCCTAGGAGTATGGGGAAGCAGTCCAGACCTCCTGGGTGGCTACTGCTCGGTGGACAAATGCGAAAAGAACAATTGGACAGAATGTTGAACAATGTCAAACATTCACACCAGTACAGAGATCAGTGCCCAAATCCATTGTTTTTTTGCCATTCCAGTTTAAAGCCAGCTTCTTTTGAACCAGACGTTGCGGTCAGTGGCTGCAGGTGAATAGCTCCTCAATTCAAAAGGAGATGCTGGCTGCTTGACTGTGCTGACAACCCTCCAGGGCTTGTGCAGGATGCACAGCTGCAAGACGAGTCAGGTCTTTGCAATTGTCGAGTTTCTGTGCGGCAGAAGGGTTTAGCGCCACAAGTCCAAAGCAGACTTCTGCTCTTGTGGGTATCGGCTCTTCAGTGTCCTTCGTCTTTGTAGTCTGGGGAATCTAAAAGTTCTGGATTCGGGGAGCCCACTAAATTAGGGGAGTAGAGCGTAGTAGCCAATGGGCTACCTACCCTTGGAGGTCACTACCCTCCCCCCCTTATATGACCACTTCCTATGGGAAGTGGGCATAACCCTGTCCCAGTCAGTTTCCTAATCTTACATCACCAAGATGGCAATTTTCCTAGCGGGGCATATTGGGGCCGCTCACCTTAGGGGTGTGACACCTGTGACACCTGGGTGGGCTCCACGCCTACTTTGCATATTAATTTCCCACCTGTCCGGATGCCAAATGGGCCTCAGGGCAGGGAGAGGCATCTCCCAGGTCTGGGGGAAGCCAGGGTCGCATATCTAAGGAAGCCTCCTACCTTGATATGCTGATTAGCCATCTTGCTTGGAGGAGGTGACAACACCTCCGGCCAGAGTAGGCATTGTTTCCGCCCTCAGACAGCGTGGGCTCTCTGCTGTAGGGGATCAGAAACCTGTCTGTGGTGGCAGGCTGATCTACACCAGTCAGCCAGCACACTAGAGGTTGTTTGGTTTTAAAGGGGTACTTTGTGCATGCATTACTAAATCCATAGCTGAACTCGGTGTGGTTTTGTTAATACAAAATGTTAGATACCAGACATCTCTGGTTTCAGTTGAGCTATTATGTAGCTGTGGAACTCTTAATCGCCAGTGCCCAGTACATATACTCAGATGGCTTCTCTGTTCACTGGCAATGTCCAAGAATCAACATCGACATCACAGGGTCATATCTGCTCATGCAAATGTCCTCCCATGTAATATACTGCAACCTGCCTTAGGGCTGTAGGGGTGACATATTACATGCAGTG
Organism: Calotriton arnoldi; assembly: GCA_963921515.1. NCBI lineage: Eukaryota > Metazoa > Chordata > Amphibia > Caudata > Salamandridae > Calotriton > Calotriton arnoldi. Next base: position 484,943 of record CAWUFW010001865.1, on the reverse strand, counting down.
TCTGAAGGCATGGCACAATTAGTGTGCCATGACGTGTCTTTACTTTCGTCTGCACCATGCCACGCAGCCTGCAATGGCAGTTTGCATGTGTAGTGAGGGCTCCCTTTGGGTGGCACAATACATGCTGCATCCCTTGGGGACTCTCCTTAGTACTCATTCCCTAGGTCTCGGGTAACATTTACTAGGGACTTGCAGCGGTGCTAAACTTAGTGCCAATTGGGGGAACAATTGCAGTTTTAGGGAAAGATCTGGCACTTGGGACCTGGACTCTCCCAAATGAAAAGGAATGAGACTAACATTTCCTCAAAGAGCCATCATCAACTAAGTGGAAATACCTCGAAAGTCCATCTGCATTGGCATGGTCAGTCACATGACTGTGCTCCCCTGTAAAGTCCATTTCCTGTAGGGAGATGGACCACCTCAACAGTTTAGGGTTTTCACCTTTCATTTGTATCCGCCATCTGAGAGGCCTGTGGTCTGTTTGAACAAGGAAGTGAGTACCAAACCTGTATCGTCTTAATTTCTCCAGGGACCAAAAGGCTTCTCCCTCAATGGCACAACGCAGCTCTCTGGGGAGTAACCTGCTAATGAAAGCAACAGGCTGGTCATGGCAACAATCGTTTGTCTGGTATAGGACCGCTACTATCCCATGTTCAGAGGAATCAGTCTGCACTGTGATTTGCTCAGAACAATCTGGAGCTTTGAGAATGGGTGCTGAGCACATTGCTTCCTTCAGAGTGTCAATAGTCTTTTGACTGCTCACTGTCCAGTTAACCTTCTTTGGCATCTTCTTGGAGATCCATTCTGTGAGGGATGCCACAATGGTGCCATACCCCTGAACAAAGCTCCTTTAGTACCCAGTCAAGCCAAGGAACCAATGACTTGGGTCTGGGTGTTTGGAGCTACCTAGTCCACAATTGTCTGGATCTTGGGTTTTAAGGGTTGAACTTGGCCTCCACCTTCAAGGTGGCCCAATTATATGTAGGAAGCTGGCTCTTTAGTGGACCAAAACAAGGTACTCTGTAAAAGAGTCCATGCAGACCTTATTTGGTTAGCTGAGGCAAAGATAACACTAAATGCTCTTGTGTTTTAAGAGGAGCTACTCCCATGCAGTCCGCAGGCACTGAAGCAGCAAAGTCTGGTTCACTGAGTTGCCACTCCCCAGCCAGAATGAACCAGCAGCTTTCCAGGAAGAGGTACCTGTGCTCCTGAAGGTCAGATCTGCGCCCCCCCCTCCCCAGTGAGACGACACCAGGATTGACCAGAGCTGCACAGGACTCCTTGCAGCAAACTGAGCCTTTGAGTTACTACCCGCTTATGGGAGGGTGCTGCATTAGTCTATGCAGTGAATGTGTATCTACAGCAACACATTGTTTGAACTGGAAAGGTTACTTGCCCTGTAAGTATCGGTTTGTAGCGTGAGCCCACCCTCCTCCCCAGAAGTGTGGCTGACCACAGATATCTCCTTTAATATTCTATTTCCTTTTCACAATATACATTTGCATTAAACTTTTTTTCACTCCCCTACTCGTACCACCCCTTGAAGAGCATGTGGCCCAGAGACTGACCTGAGGCCCTAGCTGTTAGGTGCCGATGTATTCATATGCAATAATTTAATCTTTAGCAGTGTTGCTTGAAAGGCTATTTAGCATGAAGTATTAAGGGTACAAGTTGAGTGCGCATCTGTCTTTTGCAATGAGATAAATGGCAGTTAAACAGACTGCTGTATTAAATGTGTGGTCCTAGTAATTTCTTTTTTATTTCGCGGGTGTTTCTCAGTCTGACCAGTTTTATTAAGCGTGCCTGTTTATGAAAGGTGTGTTGAACTCTGGATACAAAACACTTTTGTATACAATATTTGATATTGTTTCAGTCATTTAACAGTATTGCCAGCAACTAATGATTTGTTCATTAACCCTTTAAACAGACCCCGGCACGTAAAGTCAAGGGACATGTCAGCACAGGCCATGCAGATTCTCCAGCTACAATAGTTATTGGAAGAGCTCATTCACGTACCATACCGCTTGCAGGACGCACTCCGCGAGTTGTTAGAAATTATTCTTTAATACAAAGAGTGGATGTAAATGAAAGTTTTACAGGTGAGAACTTTGGGTCTAATGCCTGTTCCTGGATAATAGATGTTTAATTGATCTTTTAAGTTGCAGCTTGATTAAGGTACTTTTATCTCCAAGTACCTTCAGCCCCATATAGGGGAAGCGCTCCCTTTATCAGTAACTTTCATCAGAGTTGTGCTTTGAAAAGAGAAAGTCCAACATCTTCCAGTAAGGGTGGCTATGTTCTCACCCTAGACTGTATGGCTCCAGTAGCAAATTAGCCGAAAGGCATGAGCTTTTAAAGGTATTGTAAGGAAGTGGGTTTCTGTTGCAGTAACTCCCCCACTTTTTGCCAGACCACTGATGACGTTTGACTTGATGTGCCATGGGTCCCTGCCAATCAGGTTCCCAGGGCCTGTGTTCTTTCCCCAAAACTGTACCCAATTGGCATCTCTGGCCACAGGTCAGCCCCTGGTAAATGGTACCACAGGTACCCAGGGCACTGTGACCAGGGAAGACCTCTAAGGGCTGCAGCACTTATTGATTGTGCCACCCTTAGAGGCCCTGTACCTTTACACACACACTGCCTTTGCAGGCTGCGTGTTTTGGTGCAGAACAAAGTGAAGAGTCGACATGGCACACACCTCTGTGGGCCATGCCTACAACCCACTGCCCTGGCATAGGTCAGTCACCCCTCTAGCTGGGTGCACTATACCAGTGGTGAGGGTACCGGTGCATGAGCCCTGTACTCCTACAGTGTCTATGTCCATTCTTAGACATTGTAAGTGCAGTGCTGCCATTAAGAGTATATGGTGCTGGGAGTTTGTCATTACGAACTCCACAGCACCATAATGGCTGCACTGAAAACTGAGAAGTTTGGTATCCAACTTCTCAGCACATTAAACCCACACTGATGCCAGTGTGGGATTTCATGAAAAATGCACACAGAGGGCATCTTTGAGATGCCCCCTGAAAAACGACCAGCCTCTGGTGGGTTTCCCGACTGGTACACACCAGCCTGCCACCACGAGACATGTTTCTGGACCCTTAGGGTGGGAGCCTACGCTCCCTGAGCCCAGAAACAAAGCCTTTCCTGGGCGGAGGTGTACACACCTCCCCCAGGCCAGGAAGAGCCATCTGTGGCAGGGGAGCTTCAAAGGCTTGGCAGCCTTTGTAATGCGACCCCCCCCCAGCCTTTCGGCGGGAAAAACTAGCCAGCCCAGGAGGTGTGCCCACCTCTGCCAACTCCAACCCTCAGGTGGGGGAGGCGGGGTGAAGCCCACTCTCCAGTGCTCGCCATCTTGAAGATGGCAGGCACTCCCCAATCAGTACTAGGGATTGTGCTCACTCCCCCACGTGGGGTGAGCACACCAAGGGTGTAGTCACCCTAAGGTCAGTAGCCCATTGGCTACTGACCTAAAGACACCTAAAACGCCCCCTAAATACAGTATTTAGGGGGCAGCCCTGAACCAGGAAGGCAGATCCAACAACAAGAAAAGGAAGGACGAGAAGCCGTGCAGAGCGAACAAGAGGACGACGCCCACTGACTTGGCCCCAGCCCTACAGGCCTGTCTCCCCTCGAACCTGCTCCTGCAAAACCCCGGCGTGTCCAGCGGCCAGCAACCTCAAAAACCCCGGAGGACCTGCCTGCCTTCACTTTCCAAGCTTTTTCTCCCGTGAACACTGGACGTGTTTGAACTGCAGCTTCTGGTGCCAGCCAGGAACCGCGAATCCCGCACACTCTGCACCCGCCGAATCCGGCCCGAGTTAGAGTGGGCAAATAACCAGAGGAGGTCCCCCCCGGCGATCCTGACCCGAGATCCGGCAACCCCTGACCTGCCTCAAGCCTCCAGACGACGCCTGCAGCCTAAATCCAGAGGGCCCTCCCCCCCCCTACTGCGACCAGAGCGGGTACCAAAATCCGACCCTAAAAGGCACCTCTGCACCCGGCGCCTCACGGCCCTGTGTGCCCAACCAACGGTGCCTAACCAACCCTTACCTATCCAACTTACTTCTCAAAGTGGTGGTCGCATCCAGGAGGTCCTCGTCTAAGAGCCTGCAGTGTGTTTCCAAACCGGAGGTTCCCCATAGACTACAACAGGGCTTCCGACGCCAACACTGCACCCAGTGGCCCGAGTGCCGCTGAGGGTGCCCTTTTGATACCTACTTGTTTCCCCATTTGCCCTGAGTCTACAACCAGGAGCTTTGCTCCCACAACCCAGTGGCCTGCTTGCCAGCAGCCACCAACCGGAGACCCCCTATCCTCCATAGGATAACATTGGGCCTCAACACTCTGCACCCGGCCGCCCTAGTGCCGCTGAGGGTGCAACAGTGCATCACTGACCCTGGGAGACCCCTGAGTCTAACCCCAGAACCCTAACTCAAACGACCGGTTACTTACCTCAAAACCGATAACTCATTTTTCCTCATAGGATAACATTGACACTTTTTCTCCCAAAAAGTTTCTAAGTGTCGACTTTTGAAAACTACAAATATTCCTTAAAAATCAGCCGAATAACAAACGCATTTTCTCAACTGTTTTCAGGAAATGTCCCAGTGCTGAATCCAGGATCCAGCACTGAGTAAGAAAGTATCGATAACCTAACTTACCTGCTAAGTGAATTTCCTCCCATAGGATATCATTGGTGATTCTATGTGAAAAAGTTTCTAAGTGTCAACTTTTGAAATGCAATAATATTCTTTAAAAATCGTTCCTTTAACCAAAACGCATTTACTCACCTGTTTTCAGGAAATGTCCCAGGGCTGAATCTAGGATCCAGTCCTGTTAGCAAAAGTCATCTGAAAAATAATTAACTGCATTTTACTTAAAAAGCCCATTCAATTGAATGTACTATACCTGCAATGTGTTGCAAACTGCTTACTTAAAACTGTAACCAAAACCAGTACAAGTTACACTGCAATTTTGAACTGTGTTCATACAAGTAATTTACTACTGAGAAGTATTTTTATGCTTACCTGTGCCAGGCTTGCTTGGTTCTAGAAATAAAACAGTATATTTTTTTTTTTATACAAAACAATTGGCCTAGAGTTCAGTTCTTGAGTGTGGATTCATTTGCTGACTGAGTGTACATCAAATGCTTTACACTGTCCTCTGATACTGCCTTACTGCTCGACCAAGCTACCACTTTAGAGAGTAAGGTTCTATTTAACTTTAACCTCTGCCAAACCCCTGGAGGTCCTTGGACTCTCTACACACTGTACCTCACTTTGGTGCAGTGTATATATAGAGCCAGTTTCTTACAGGTATCCCAGAGAATTGCTGACTAATGACTTACCGGTGTAAGGGATGACCTTTTTCCATGGAAAGACACTTGACCGTGGGCGTGTAATGTGTGGGCTGTGTAGCTTCCCGGTACAAAAACAGTGAACATGCTTTAGAAGCCTTCATGAAGTAACCCTTAAAACGTTACTATGTCCAGGTTGAACATTTTGTATGTACTTGCAGTGCCCTTCCAAAACATTTGCCTTGTGGGTGGAGAAGGTTCATTTTCCGTTGTTAAGACTTTCAATCCCTTATAGTTATAAACTGAAGAACTTAGTACAGGAAATACTTCTGTAATTGTTTTATCTTGACTCCGGCCATTCTATAAATATGCAAAGTTATCTTTTCAATCTAAACGCCAATTATAATCATCATAAATAAATTGCTCCATTTTGACTTTTTTCCTTCAAGGAATGACTGAGATGTTCACAACTCCTAAGGGGGAAAATAAAGCTTCACGTTCGTTTACACCTGCAAAAGCTCCAGCAGAGGAATTGTCCGTGATGCTCACACCTGAGGAGTCTGGTTGGTTTTCATATTTTTGTTTGCGCCATGTGGCCCATAAATATTATTGAATGAGCACTTAAGCATATCCATTCCCACTTATCTTGTTGAATATCTTTAGAATTTGAGTGAATGAGGGCATGTCTATAATTCGGGAGTTGCTGTAAGCTCAGTAGCCTGATCTTTTCACTTGCCATTGCTGCTACTGCATCTCCTTACAGGATATGAAAGTAAATTAAAAACTCTTGGTTACACTTGAGTCAAAAATGAGCCTCCACTAAACTGGGCAAGTATGCATGTATGTAAGTAGTCTCCGAACAAGTCCTTGTGCCCTCTGAAGCAATCAAAAGGGGGCACTCTGCTTGAGTTACTAAATTCAGAAGATGTCATCCCACTTTCCTATTGTTTGACGAGTCAGGTGGGGGATTCTCGTTCAGGCATCTCCGCCTTAGTGGTAGCTACGTCAAAAGAAATAAAACTATAGAGAACTGCCGTCTGAGTTTATCAGATTCAGTTTATTTTGGTCACGTTATGCATTAATAGGTCTTGTGCTTATTTTTTTATTTTTTTTACAGGAGAGATGATTGTTTCACCTTTGAGTACCACACCAGTTACAAAGAAGCGCACGCAATATAGTCAAGATGCAGTTTCTAGATTCTTGCGAGGTAATGAGACTCAAAGTAACAGCCAAACGAAGTTGCAAAGGATGTCTAAAGGCAAATCACCAAAGGCAGCAAATTTGGAAAGTGGGAAGGAGACTTACAAAACACCACAGTCTTCTAGAAGTCGTAGTTCAAAAGTAGACGTTACAGAATCTACAGTATTGAATGACTTTGTAGGTCTTCGGAGGTTAATGAAAACTCCAAGGGAGAAAGCAAAATCTGTGCTGGATTCAGTTGCGTTAAAACGATTACTGAGAACTCCGAGGCCAAAGAGACAGTCTGTTGTAGATGAACTAGCTGCTGCAGCTAAAAGTAGATCAGAGAAAAGCGACTTTGATCTAGTAGGGATTAAGCGACTTATGAAGACCCCCAAGGAAAAAGGACAAGAAGTATTGGATATGGTTGGAGTAAGCCGCATTATGAAAACTCCCAAGCAAAAAGGGAAGCTTATTGAGTCCAATTTGGGGATCCGACGATTGATGAGGACTCCCAAAGAATATAGCATATATGCCAAGAAGAGACTCGGGCAAAAGGTTCAACCAGTTGAAGACATTATTGGTATAAGCCGCATTATGAAAACTCCCAAAAATAAAACTCAGCCAGTTGAGGACCGGATGGGAATAAAGAGGTTAATGGCCTTGCCAAAACAGAAGTCTTCACCTTTAGAAGATCTCAGAGGAATATCAAGACTTTTAAGAACCCCGAAAGAAAGAGTGGTTCCCTTGTTAAGAGCGAGCACACGGATTAAACCTACGCTCTCGGATTCAGAATTGAACTACAGCGGCATTAAAGAGTTGTTTGATACACCCAAGGAAAGCAAGGTAAAATTCTAGGAGTTTAGTGATTAAAATCGCTTTCCGTTTGTACTAACCTTTTTAAAAAAAAATATTTTATTTCCAAGTACCAGTTCATCTTCCTGAAGAAGTGACTAATTTTTTTCTCCTGAATTCGAGAGTAGCAGTAGCGTACACAAGTTTGCCCTCATCACTTTGCTTGACTGGTCACCCAAAAGTGGATTCTGTAATGCCGCATGCAGCTCTGAACAGTTGGAAGTGGCTGCAAGAGATGCAGTGTACTTACCGAAAGATTCTATATTGTGTTGTGCAAAGTTTTTTGACTGAATTCTGTGGCATTTTTGACCTGTCAAACAAAATGGTGTTCTCTGGCATGTTCTGGCGTGTTCTCTGGCCTGTATTGATTCCCCCCCCCCCCCCCCCCACACACACACACACACACACACACACACACACAGCCCCCCATGGGAGAATAGCAGGTTTGTGCCTGAATACTTTCCCTCCAGAAAACTGATTCTGCTTGTGATTTCATGGTAAATTACTGTAAACCTGAAGTTACTGTTAAATAACTTGCTCATCTAGCCTGTGCGACAAAGATTTGTTTGCTTATTGCTTTGCTTAGCAGGTAATCTTTTGTGCTGTTTGCCGTGCTGCACTGATATCTTTGATTTCCCATACCTCCGGTCTAGTGGACGCAAATTATAGTTGTATCACTTATATCTTCAGTGTAACTCGTCGTTACTCTTAAGCAGTCAGGCTATTTAATCCGGTGCCCTGAAGAATATTAGCAGATTCCTGAAGTGTTTATCTTTGCTTTTTCTTACACGTGTCCTAACTTTACTACAGTAGTGCACCTACCTTGGCCAAAATCTGCCACAGTGAATGCATGATGTTATTATGTAACTTGTTGGCTGCCTTAAATCGCCAATATTTGTCAGCCGTAAGATTTCGTTAAATGGAGGACCTGCTGCAACATTAGTCAGCGTGAATGAATTCCCAAATTCACACGCTATCTTATTCCAGCGTCTGGTGGTTGATTTTTGGAAACCGTGTGAACATTTTTTTACTATTGTTTGGCTTCTCCAGGTACACTTTAACAGACTGCCTTAGAAGTATAGCAATCTCAGTGAGACGTTTTGGGAACAGTGTGTATCCAAAGGGTAATTAGTTGACTTGGCCAATAGCCATCACTAATTTCGGTTATTTGCAAATCTGCTTCATTTGGATGTGAAAAGGAGCACTGTTTCGTGACCCCTCTCTTCAGGAGCCTATTTTACAACATGTAGGAATTAGTTATCCTCCATTAAGTAGACCCTATTCTCTCCATCTAGTTTCCTACGGCATCTAACCTGTTGATTTCCCTATCCGGTGGTTTCCCCAGTGATGATACCACCTGAACTTCCATCAGCCCACTAGAGACACCTGCTCCGCGTCCCTTTCTGTAACGCAAACCCTCACATCTGACTTATCCAATGCAGAGGTTGCTCCTTCTCTTACCTAGCAGCAAAGACATGGAGCAAGCTACCCTTTCATCTCAGGACATCCCCCATCTTTTAGAGTTCTTAATGTCCCTGAAGACCTGCTATTTGGCTAATCAACTGGACCCTGCCAGAGCCTAGATACCCTCACGGGTGACATGAAGTGCTCGACCGCCAATGGCAATTTCCCTATGTCAATCAGTAGCTAAGTCTGGCCATGCCTGATACTTTACAGCATGGGTACTCACAAACCTTCTCTCGGGGGCCAAATTTACAGTGTGGTTTGTGGCCGAGGGCCGCACCGGTGGGGGCGGGGTCATTGGGGGAGGGGGCGGGGCTAGAGCAAAATAAAACTGTGATCATGAGGTGGAACACAGGCCCCTGCAGCGGACACCTTCGTCCACTGAGCCACCGGACCCGGCATACACATCTGTCTCCCTCCCTCCCTCTGTCTCCCTCCCTCTGTCTCCCTCCCTCTGTCACCCTCTGCATCTCTCTCTCCGTCTCCCTCCCTCTGTCACCCTCTGCATCTCTCCGTCTCCCTCCCTCTGTCACCCTCTGCATCTCTCTCTGTCTCCCTCCCTCTGTCACCCTCTGCATCTCTCTCTCTGTCTCCCTCCCTCTGTCACCCTCTGCATCTCTCTCTGTCTCCCTCCCTCTGTCACCCTCCCTCACCCTCTGCATCTCTCTCTCTGTCACCCTCCCTCACCCTCTGCATCTCTCTCTCTGTCACCCTCCCTCACCCTCTGCATCTCTCTCTCTGTCACCCTCCCTCACCCTCTGCATCTCTCTCTCTGTCACCCTCCCTCACCCTCTGCATCTCTCTCTCGGTCACCCTCCCTCACCCTCTGCATCTCTCTCTCGGTCACCCTCCCTCACCCTCTGCATCTCTCTCTCGGTCACCCTCCCTCACCCTCTGCATCTCTCTCTCGGTCACCCTCCCTCACCCTCTGCATCTCTCTCTCGGTCACCCTCCCTCACCCTCTGCATCTCTCTGTCACCCTCCCTCACCCTCTGCATCTCTCTCTCTCACCCTCCCTCACCCTCTGCATCTCTCCCTCTGTCACCCTCCCAGGCCTGAGCTCCCTGGCCTTGGCTCAACTCTCTGACTACAGGCTGGCGGGAAACATCACAGGCTCTTAACGCACACCTCACCCGGCTCTCACTCCCTACTGCCCTGTCACCCTCCGTCACTTCACCCGGCTCTCACTCCCTACTGCCCTGTCACCCTCCGTCACCTCACCCGGCTCTCACTCCCTGCTGCCCTCTGTCACCCTCCCTCTGTCACCCTCCCTCTGTCACCCTCCCTCTGTCACCCTCCCTCTGTCACCCTCCCTCTGTCACCCTCCCTCTGTCACCCTCCCTCTGTCACCCTCCCTCTGTCACCCTCCCTCTGTCACCCTCCCTCTGTCACCCTCCCTCTGTCACCCTCCCTCTGTCACCCTCCCTCTGTCACCCTCCCTCTGTCACCCTCCCTCTGTCACCCTCCCTCTGTCACCCTCCCTCTGTCACCCTCCCTCTGTCACCCTCCCTCTGTCACCCTCCCTCTGTCACCCTCCCTCTGTCACCCTCCCTCTGTCACCCTCCCTCTGTCACCCTCCCTCTGTCACCCTCCCTCTGTCACCCTCCCTCTGTCACCCTCCCTCTGTCACCCTCCCTCTGTCACCCCTCCCTCTGTCACCCTCCCTCTGTCACCCTCCCTCTGTCACCCTCCCTCTGTCACCCTCCCTCTGTCACCCTCCCTCTGTCACCCTCCCTCTGTCACCCTCCCTCTGTCACCCTCCCTCTGTCACCCTCCCTCTGTCACCCTCCCTCTGTCACCCTCCCTCTGTCACCCTCCCTCTGTCACCCTCCCTCTGTCACTCTGTCACTGTCACTCTCTGTCTCTCTGTCTCTCTGTCTCTCTGTCTCTCTGTCTCTCTGTCTCTCTGTCTCTCTGTCTCTCTGTCTCTCTGTCTCTCTGTCTCTCTGTCTCTGTCTCTCTGTCTCTGTCTCTCTGTCTCTGTCTCTCTGTCTCTCTGTCTCTGTCTCTCTGTCTCTGTCTCTCTGTCTCTGTCACTCTCTGTCTCTCTGTCTCTGTCTCTCTGTCTCTGTCACTCTCTGTCTCTCTGTCTCTGTCTCTCTGTCTCTGTCACTCTCTGTCTCTCTGTCTCTGTCACTCTCTGTCACTGTCACTCTCTGTCTCTCTGTCACTCTCTGTCACTCTCTGTCTCTCTGTCACTCTCTGTCACTCTCTGTCTCTCTGTCTCTCTGTCACTCTCTGTCACTCTCTGTCTCTCTGTCTCTCTGTCACTGTCACTCTCTGTCTCTCTGTCACTCTCTGTCTCTGTCTCTCTGTCTCTCTGTCTCTCTGTCTCTGTCACTCTCTGTCTCTGTCTCTCTGTCTCTCTGTCTCTCTGTCTCTCTGTCACTCTCTGTCTCTGTCTCTCTGTCTCTCTGTCTCTGTCACTCTCTGTCTCTGTCTCTCTGTCTCTGTCACTCTCTGTCTCTCTGTCTCTGTCACTCTCTGTCTCTGTCACTCTCTGTCTCTCTGTCTCTGTCTCTCTGTCACTGTCACTCTCTGTCTCTCTGTCACTCTCTGTCACTCTCTGTCACTCTCTGTCTCTCTGTCTCTGTCACTCTCTGTCACTGTCACTCTCTGTCTCTCTGTCACTCTCTGTCACTCTCTGTCTCTGTCACTCTCTGTCTCTGTCACTCTCTGTCTCTGTCACTCTCTGTCACCGTCTCTCTGTCTCTGTCACCGTCTCTCTGTCTCTGTCACTCTCTGTCACCGTCTCTCTGTCTCTGTCACCGTCTCTCTGTCTCTGTCACTCTCTGTCACCGTCTCTCTGTCTCTGTCACTCTCTGTCACCGTCTCTCTGTCTCTCTGTCACTCTCTGTCACCGTCTCTCTGTCACTCTCTGTCTCCCTCCCAGGCCTGAGCTCCCTGGCCTTGGCTCAACTCTCTGACTACAGGCTGGCGGGAAACATCACAGGCTCTTAACGCACACCTCACCCGGCTCTCACTCCCTGCTGTCCTCTGTCACCCTCCGTCACCTCACCCGGCTCTCACTCCCTGCTGTCCTCTGTCACCCTCCGTCACCTCACCCGGCTCTCACTCCCTGCTGTCCTCTGTCACCCTCCGTCACCTCACCCGGCTCTCACTCCCTGCTGTCCTCTGTCACCCTCCGTCACCTCACCCGGCTCTCACTCCCTGCTGTCCTCTGTCACCCTCCGTCACCTCACCCGGCTCTCACTCCCTGCTGCCCTCTGTAACCCTCCGTCACCTCACCCGGCTCTCACTCCCTGCTGCCCTCTGTAACCCTCCGTCACCTCACCCGGCTCTCACTCCCTGCTGCCCTCTGTAACCCTCCGTCACCTCACCCGGCTCTCACTCCCTGCTGCCCTCTGTAACCCTCCGTCACCTCACCCGGCTCTCACTCCCTGCTGCCCTCCGTCACCTCACCTGGCTCTCACACCCTGCTGTCCTCTATCATTCTCTGTCACCTCACCCAGCGTGTGTGGCAGCCTGGGCTGAGACAGCTTCCTGGACACACACACAGCCGCACCCGAGTACTTCACAGGTCTTTAAAAGACCATTTGCATGATAACGAGGCTTTGTTGTATTTCACCTCTTCTTAGCGCCCCTGCAGCTCCACTCGGACTATCGCTGGAATCGCCCGGCCCCCATAGAGCAGTCTGTGTTTGCTGACACACTGTAAAAAAAAACTAAAAAAAACTGGTACGATGTCTGCAAGGTCCGCGGGCCGCCAAGGAAGGCTTGCCGGGCCGCTGGCGGCCCGCGGGCCGTACTATGAGTACCCGTGCTTTACAGGGTCCTTAGACCCTGTATCGTTTTTCCCTACCTTTGTAACTGCTTTTGATTTTTAGGGAGCTGAGTCTTTAGAATCCCAGTATGTCATGCTTTCATGTATCTGGCATTCCTTTCCTTTTTGTGAGGGTGTAGCATCTTTAGTGAGTTCTTTCCAGTGGCCTCCCGTAAATATTTGCTGCCCTGTTTACTGTGTATATTAGTTAATAATGATCCGTAAGCTGTGCTCTAGTTGTACAAGTCTATAATCTTGGTGACTACATTTATGGTGTAAAAATGCAAAGCTTTTGAGGGACCTTTGTTATGTTATCTGAGTTTATATAGCGCACAGCTGCCCCAGCAAAGAGGCGTCCCGGCGCTGCCAGCGTCAGAAGGAACAGGGCTAAGAACACAACAGGTAGGCGTAAGGAATATACAGAAGACAAAAAGGACTAAGCAGAAGGAAAAAGGAAAGTTTTAATTGCTTTCCTGAAGTCCACCAGCTTGGCAGCTAAGTAACTGAAAGATCGACCTCCGACCCGAAGGCGCTTCACACGGGGGACAATTACCAAATGCTGTTCCAGGGATCGCAGCTGGCGAGTGGGGGCATACAGGGCTAGCAAGTTAGCCAGGAGACTGGGCGAGGCAAGTTTCAGGATCTTAAAAGATAAGCAAAGAGCCTTAAATTGGATCCGTTTGGCCACTGGAAGCCAATGTAACCTCCGGATGGCCCCAGTAGAAGGACAGTTACGTGGGAGCCCTAACAGGGCTCTGGCGGCAGCGTTTTGAACACGCTGCAGTCGCAATATCTCAGCCTGATTAGCTCCCAACAGGAGCGAATTAGCATAATCTAGCCTGGATAGAATGGCTGATTGAACAATCAGTTGGCGCGTAGATGAATCAAAAAACTTCAGCAGGGGCCTAAGTCCCCGCAGGAGGCCAAAACAGGTACCCGCAACTCTTTTGGTATGTTCTTGAAAGCTAAGGGTAGCATCCATCCATACCCCCAAGTTTTTTACCACCAACTTAGGGGTGGGGGTACTACCAAGTACGTGAGGCCACCATTGTTCACTCCAGAGGCTCCTGTCCCTCCCCACCAACAGTAACTCTGTTTTAGTCACATTCAACTGGAGACAATTTAAAACTCGCTAGTAAGCAAGCAGTCCTTTTTTTTTGTTTTCAAGAAAAATTAAACTCCACAGTGCTTCTGACAAGTTAACAAAATATAACTTGCAGCATGTTTTTGACTGTAGTACCCCACCTCAAGCATTTATTAGGAGATTGTGGTGAACAAGATGCTCATTGCAGCAATCAGAGTTTAAAACTGGTTTGCTAACTAGCGAGCTTTGAAGGTCACTCTGTCCTTTCTCTTCAACCAATCACTTAATCCCAGGTTAAAAAAAGGCAGGTATTTCAGATATCCACCTATAGCATGATTTTAATTTGTGTAAATCATGTTTAGCACTTTAAAGTTACTTTTTTGCTTTTGTTTAACCTACTGTATCTTTTGTTTTATAGATGAAATCCACAAAGGACCTAACGGGAAGTTCCACTGTTCAGGAAACCACAGAAGGTAATTATTTGACGTGTGTATGTATATATGTGTGTATGTATGTGTGTGTGTATATGTGTATATATGTGTATATGTGTATGTGTGTATATATATATATATATATATATATATATATATATATATATATATAGTTGTGGGTTTGAACTGTTTGAGAATAGATTGCACACCAATGTTCAAGCAGCATGAGTGAATGCTTTGTTTCAGTTAGTGTGACTTCTCAGTTCGTTTATGAAAAACCTTTCTAGGCCTCACAAATGAAATTTAATTTCAGAAAATGAATTGTTGCCGCATCCCCAGTCCAAGATGTTGAGCATTAGAAAGAACCCGGAAAAGGGACTACAACAAACCTTGAAGGTGGAAGATAAAAATGACAAAACTCCTGGACGATTGAGAAGAAAGCTTGAAACTAGTCATATAAACAACAAATCCCTTTCTGTTGAAACTGAGGATGTTGGGACTTCACTAAATGAGTCCAAGTCCATTTTGTTATCGGATAAAATTGACTCTCCACCGAAGAGAAGAGGGAGGCCACCCAGAGGATCTGTGGAGCCGGTTTCTTCCACCGATAAAGGTGAGACCACTTTGAATTGTTTTTAATGTATAAAGTAACGGGCTTGCAGGGCTCAAAATCATAAAAATATTATTAGACCTGCAGGTCTGGTTACTTGATTAATCTACTTTACCTAACTTATGTATTTGACCCGTGAACTGGTCTCATTGTGTGATCCTAGGCAAATATTTTGTCTTATGGAGCTGCCTTTTTCTTTATCACATGAGAGCACCGTCAAATATGAAAGTTCACTATTTCTGCTGTACAAAACTTTTTACTAGACTAAATGTTTGCTCCATGAATCAAGCCCATATATAGGGTACACATGGTCCCTGGCTTGCCTCTTAGTTCACTAATAGCATTGTCATCTGGGCAGGAGCAATAATAATTCCCAGTTTGTGTTTAAAAATTCACTTTTAATAAATGTATCACTAAAACATGATTTGCTATTGCACTGTCATTACAGATGGGTAACGATGTATCTGGTAGAAACGCATGTTAGTTGAAGATTCCTTACCATAGAATTACCCCCAGGCGTCCGTCAGGATCCAGAAATTTTTTCAGCAGTACCCTTGCGCGTCGTTATTTGGCGGTTCGTCATTGGCGTCGGGATGATGTTTGCCGGGACCTACATAGACTCCGCCCATGATCTTTTTCCGCGCCAGCCTAGTGCAGATCCGGAGACCTACCCTTAGCCACTTTTTGGCTAACTTTTTTTGACGGCGATGCTGGAAGAGACTTTTGTTCCAGTGTTAATTCCTGGCGTTCCTTTTGGACCAGAAGGTGGGGAAGAGGACTGGGAGGGGCCACTGGACCCTTTAACTGACCATCTTGAGTAAGCTGACTTGCGAATGGATTTAGATGATGCCAGTGGCCTGGACACATCCCCTGACATTAGTTTGCTTTCTCACCCCATCGTGGCTATGGAGGAGGGAGCTTCCTATCCTGTGGTGGTGAGGGCAGCCAAGGTCCTCTGCCTCGAGCTCCCTACGGTGGCAATCTGAAAGACACGTTGGTGACAGATTCCTTACCTTAGAATATCCCCAGGCGTCAGGCTGGATCCGGAAAGTTTTGTGTAGCAGTACCCTTGTGCGGCGTCGTGCGGCTCCGCGTCCGTCGTTGGCGTCTATCGCCGGGATTACGTCGCGGCCAGTACTTAGACGCCGCCCATGCGCGCTGACGTCAGTTCTTTCTTTTTCCGCACCAGTAAGCGCAGATCCGGAGAGAGCAGTGCCCCAGTCTTTTTTTGACTGAACTTTTTTTTTTTTGTCACTGTTTTTCTCGAGTCGTTCGACTCAAACGGTGTCAGTAGGGATGCCCGGCTTCAAGCCATGCGACGCCTGTGGTCGGATGATGTTGATCACGGACCCGCATCGAGACTCTCTACTGCCTCGGGCGCGACCACGACTCCAAGTCGTGCCCTGACTGTCGGGCCTTGCATCCGAAGGCTTTGCGAGAGCGGTCTCGAAAGCTCCTCGAAGTCCGGCAGTCGGCTCCGCGCCAATCCAAGCCCCGGTCACGTGAGAGGTCGAGGGGCCGGTCGCGGAGTCCTCATCGTTCTTCGGGGTCAAAGTCTTCGCACTCCTCCGCTAAGTCGAAGCACAAGAAGTTGAAGAAGCGTCATCGCTCGACGACTTCCCCTCGCGCGACTCGGCTGAGGGTCCCGACGGCACCGCCCCGCGGCTCCGGGAGTGCCTGTGAAGCCGCCGCTGCATTACCCGCCCTTCCCGGGTTCGGCGGCGACTCCGGCCGAAATACAGGAGTTCCTGTCGGCCATGGCCCGCCTCTTCGGGCATAAAGGTCCCCCCCGGTGCGCCTGCAGGCCCTAGTGGGGTTCCTCCTGCGGCGCCGGCGGCGACTCTGGTCCCGGCGCCACCAGCCACCCCGGCGCTGCCACAACCCCAGTTGACCTAACGACACCTCCACCGGCGTCGCTTTCACCGGTGCCGTTCACCACGCTGCCCGGGGCTCCAGGCGGCGTCGTCCCCAGGTTCTCTCCAGATCCGGACTCTGCGCTGGACCGACGTCGATCGGCTCCGGCGCCGATGAGACCTTGGGTCCCACATGTCCCTCCTCCTTACATTGACCCTGATTTGGAGGACGAAGAGAACTGGGAGGGGTCTGAGGACCCTCTCACTGCCCAATGTGAGTATGATCAGGACTGGGCTGAGGAGCTTGGGGATGCCAGTGGTCTGGACACCTCTCCTGACATTGGCATGCTGTCTCCTCCTTCCGTGGCAACGGAGGAGTGAGCAAACTTTGCTACGGTGTTGCGTAGGGCAGCTGAGGCCCTGCACCTCCAGTTACCTACAGTGGCTGTCAGGATTAACATTCTGACGGAAGTGCTTCAGCCGGCGGCTACCTCCTCGGAGCCACTGCTGCCGTTCAACGATGCACTTTCGGACGTTCTTTTGGGCACCTGGTCCAAGCCCACCACAGGGGCTCCTGTGGATAGGAACGTAGCCCGACGCCATCGCCCTGCTCAGGGCGACCCCCCTGTTCCTTTCCCAACACCCCACCCCTGAGAGCTTGGTTGTCCAAGCCTCTGCCTCTCAAAGCGCCTTCCCTTCCGCTCCCCCGGATAGGGAATCCAAAAAACTGGACCAATTTGGGAAGAAGGTTTTTTTCTTCCGCCAGTGCTGGCTTGAGGTCTGTCAACACCACTTGCCTCTTGGGCCGATATACCCACTCCTTGTGGGATTCGGTGGCGCAGATCCTGCCCCAGAGTCCTGAGGCCCAGGCACTGCTTTCACGCGCCATTGCGGAAGGAAGAGATGCGGCAAAATATACCATCCGATGTGGCCTAGATACCGCCGACTCGCTAGGCAGATCGCTTGCGACGACAGTGGCGCTGCGCCGTCACGCCTGGCTGAGGACCACTGGTTTCTCGGGCGATGTCCAAAACACACTTCTGGACATGCCCTTTGATGGTGTCGGCCTTTTTGGCAACAAAGCAGACCACGCGCTGGAGCACTTTAAGGACTCGCGGGCTACAGCCAAGTCCCTGGGCCTTTCTGCTGTGCGCCCTCCAACAGTCTGCTTTTCGCCCCTTTCGTGTCCACGGGAGGGGCGCCCAGTCACGTCCGCTGCCCAGCCACCGGCCCGCGCAGCAAGCGTCTTCGCGTGACCGAGGACGTGGCTCCCGCCGAGGCGGGTCGGGTAGCTGGCGTGCGGGTTAGGCCACCCCCTCCGCGGCCTCCTAGTCCATCCTTTCAGGTCCACAGCACGCCAGTGGGGGGCAGGGTCCGCCATCACCTTCACCTCTGGCGTGCCATCACATCGGACAAGTGGGTCTTGGACATTGTCCGAAGGGGCTACTCCCTCCCCTTCGAGACTACCCCCCGAGCCATGCCACCGCATGTCGGGGGATCATTTGGTGCTGCTTCAAAAGGAAGTTGCGGCCCTCTTGGCCAAGGGGGCCATTGAGCGCGTTTCGACCCCAGAAGTAGGGCGTGGTTGTTACTCCCACTACTTTCTGGTGCCCAAAAAGGACAAGGAGGCCATGCGTCCTATCTTGGACATCCGGAACGTCAGTCGCTTCCTCCGGAAGGAGAAGTTCAAGATGCTCCGGTCTTGACTGCCCTCGACCCTGGAGACTGGATGGTAGCGTTGGACTTGCAGGACGCATATTTTCACGTCCCCGTCCTGCCGGCGTTACCTGCGGTTCACGGTAGGCCTCGAGCATTTTCAATTCACCGTGCTCCCCTTTGGCCTTACCAGCGCCCCTCGGGTGTTCACGAAAGTGATGGCGGTGGTCGCAGCTCATCTGCGCCGGGCAGGGGTTCCAGTCTTCCCCTACCTCGACGACTGGTTGCTGAAGGCGGGCTCGTCCCAGGCAGTCGTCTCCCACCTCCAGACTACGGCCGAACTCCTGCACTCGCTGGGGTTCTCCATCAACGTGCCAAAGTCGCACCTGATTCCTTCTCCACAGCTCCTTTTCATCGGAGCAGTTCTGGACACGATGCAGTTTCGGGCCTATCCTCCCGAACGGCGAGTCCAGGATATTCAGGCTATGATTCCGATCTTTCAGCCTCTATCCTGGGTTTCGGTACGGATGACCCTGAGGCTGCTGGGCCTCATGGCCTCCTGCCACCTGCTGGTCGATCATGCCAGATGGCATATGCGGGCTCTGCAGTGGGACCAGAAGTTCCAGTGGGCGCAGCATCAGGGGAACCTGTCCGATTACGTCCAGATCTCGGAGGGGACTGCAAGACAGTTGCAGTGGTGGCTCTCGAACCGGCAATGGGTCATGGGCAGATCCCTCTCCCTTCCCCAGCCAGAGCACACAGTTGTGACGGATGCGTCCCTTCTGGGATGGGGCGGTCACATGGGAGAGGCGGAGATCAGAGGCCTCTGGTCTCCGGCGGAGTCCCGGCTCCATATCAACCTTCTGGAGCTCCGGGCGATCAGACTTGCACTCAAGGCATTCCTTCCCTCTGTCAAAGGGAAGGTAGTGCAGGTGTTCACAAACAACACCACCGCCATCTGGTACTGCAACAAACAAGGCGGGGTGGGGTCGTGGACCCTATGTCCGGAGGCTCTGCGTCTCTGGACATGGCTGGAACATCAGGACATATTCCTGATGGTTCAACACCTGGCAGGTTCCCTGAACGCCAGGGCGGACGAACTCAGCCGCAGGTGCATGATGGATCACGAATGGCGTCTTCACTCGGAGGTGGCGCAAGGACTCTTTCTACAGTGGGGAGAGCCTTGGTTAGATCTATTCGCCACCGAAGAGAACGCGCACTGTCATCAGTTCTGCGCGTTGGAATTTCCAAGGCGGCACTTGCTCGGCGACGCTTTTCGTCGCGAGGAGTTGCGTCTGTTGTACGCCTTTCCGCCTATACCACTTCTACCCAGAGTGAAGATTTGGCGCGACCGGGCCCAAGTCATTCTTGTGGCTCCGGACTGGGCTCGAAGAGGATGGTATGCCGAGCTACTCAGTATGAGCGTCGATTCCCCCGATTCGGGAGGATCTTCTGTCGCAGCAGCAGGGGACGGACCTCCACCCGAACCTGTCCAGTCTCCACCTCCTTGCGTGGAGATTGAGCGGCGGCAGTTGATTCCTTTCGACTTGCCTCCCGAAGTTTGTGATGTGATTCTGGCAGCCAGGCGTCCCTCCACTAAGGTGGTATACGCCTGCAGGTGGAACAAGTTTGTGGCATGGTGCACAGCAAAGGCTGTGAATCCCCTTTCTGCCCCTCTTTCTGAGGTTCTTCTGTTCCTTCTTTCTCAGGCCCAACAGGGTTCTGCCCTGGGTACCATCAAGGGCTATCTTTGTGCAATCTCGGCCTTCCTCAGGCTGCCTGATCAGCCCTCCCTTTTCAAGTCCCCTGTTAACAGGTTTCTTAAAGGCATTACACACCTCTTCCCTCCTGTTCAGTTTGTAATGCCTCAGTGGGACTTGAACCTGGTTCTTACCTTTTTAATGTGCGCTCCCTTTGAGCCTCTACATAACTGTCCTTCGTCTTCTCACTCTGAAGACAGCCTTTCTGGTGGCCATCACCTCCGCTCGGCGGGTGAGTGAGCTCCAGGCTCTTTCGTGCAAACCCCCCTTTCGGTCTGTCCATCCAGACAAGGTTGTTCTTAGGACGCGTCCGTCCTTCTTGCCAAAGGTGGTTACTGCCTTCCACATTGGGCAGACCATCACTTTGCCCACTTTCTTTCCGCCTCCGCATCCTTCCAGAGAGGAAGAGAGGCTCCACCGTCTGGACCCAAAACGTGCGCTTTCCTTTTACCTCAACTGCACACAACAGTTCCGGGTGGATGACCAGCTCTTTGTTGGCTACGTGGGCGCCAAAAAAGGTCGGGCGGTACACAAGAGGACCATCTCCCGCTGGGTAGTCTTGTGTATCAAAGCCTGCTATTCTTTGGCTAAGAAGGAGCCCCCTGTTGGGCTACGTGCCCATTCTACCAGGGCAACAGCTGCTACCACGGCTTTAGGCCGTGGTGTTCCGCTACAGGATATGTCAGGCAGCTACGTGGGCCTCGCTGCACACGTTTGCCAAGCATTACTGCCTTGACAGCCAGGTCCGGAGGGACGGCTTCTTTGGCTGCTCTGTCCTCCGGGACTTCCTTGTCTGAGTCTGTTCGCAGACCCTCCACCAGGGTTGGTATTGCTGGGGTATCTATTCTAAGGTAAGTAATCTAACGTGTCTTTCAGATGCACAAGTTACTAACTTGTGTAACGATATATCTGTAAGAGACAGTAGTTAGTGACAGATTCCTTACCGCCCCACCCATCCTCCCCGTTCTGCGAACTGATTTCTAGGGTTAAGGACATCCCTTTCAGGGCCCTAGTATTTTTTCAGACACCAATGTCCGCTTCTTGCATGGCTCTGCGTTCCTGGCGCGGAAAGTAGTGTACAGAACTGACCGCGCATGGGCGGCGTCAAAGTACTGGCCGCGACGTCATCCCGGCGATCTTGACGCCGCCTACCGACGCGCAAGGGTACTGCTACGCAAAACTTTCCAGATCCAGCCTGACGCCTGGGGATATTCTAAGGTAAGGAATCTGTCACTAACTACTGTCTCTTACAGATATATCGTTACACAAGTTAGTAACTTGTGCGTCAGGACTAACCTGACAGGTGCTTCAGCCTGCAGCTTCCCCTTCTGAACCCCTTTTGCCGTTCAAGGAAGCCTTCACGGATGTCCTAATGGGCACTTGATCCAAGCTCCACACAGGAGTTCCCTGTGGATAGGGCTATTGCCCGCTCCGGGCGACCTGACCCAACACCCCTCCCTTGAGAGTTTGGTAGTCTAAGCCTTTTCATCAAAAGGCTCATTCCCTTTTGTTCCCCCAGATGGGGAATCCAAGAAGCTGGCCCATCTTGGGAAGATGTTCTCTTCCTCCAGCTTGACGTTGCGGTCCGTGAATACAACATGACTCTTGGGCCGATACACTCCTATCTGGGATACCTTCACGCAGGTGCTGCCTCCGTGTCCGGAGGAGGCCCGGGCTGTGTTCTCTCAAGCAGACTGAAGAGACGCAGCCAAATTCACCATACGTTGTGGACTAGATACCACTAATCACTGGGCAGAACGATTGCCACGTCCGTAGGTGTTAGACGCTACGCATGATTGAGGACTTCCGGCTTCTCTGGGGATGTCCAGTCTTCCTTGATGGACATGCCCTTTGATGGCACTTGCCTTTTTGGCAACAAGGCATACTACGCTTGAGCGGTTCAAGGATTCTCTAGCTATGGCCAGATCCTTGGGCCTCGCGGCTACATCACGTCCACCTCAGCCTGACTTTTGTCCCTTTTGTGGCTACAGAAGGGGCGCCCAGCTATGTCCTGTCCAACCAGTCACACAAGCTGTGACCGTGGACATGGGACCCTGCGGGTGGGCCTGTCCACCCCGCCCTTCCCTTCAGCCTCCAGACCTTGTTAGTCTGGCGTTTCAGGCCCATCAACGGCCAGTTGGAGGCCGGATCCGCCATCTCCTCTGGCAATCCATCACGTCAGACAGGTGAGTTCTGCAAATAGTCCCAAAGGGCTACTCCCTCCCCTTCGACACTACCCCCTCCCTCCATGCCACCTTCTTACGATCGCATGACGGAGGATGATTTGGCACTTCTCTGCCAGGAAGTACCAGCTCTTAGCCAAGGGAGCTATAGAGCGGGTCCCTGTGTCAGAAGTAGGTCGTGGTTGTTGTTCCCGCTACTTTCTGGTACCCAAGAAGGACAAAGGCCTGGGTCCTTTCTTAGGCCTCCGGGCCATCAACTTCCTCCGGAAGAAGTTGTTCAAAATGCTCACCCTAGTCCAAGTTCTGTCTGCCCTTGACCCAGGAGACTGGCTGGTGGCGTTGGACTTGCAAGATGCTTATGTTCGAGGCATGTGATCTGTAGATCACATGCTTTGAATACTCCTGCCATCTAGTGTTGGGTCTGGATGTTTGCACTTTGTTCTTAGATAGTCTTTTCTAGTCACGAGGTAGGTGACTCCTCCTTTCGGTGGTAGTGCGCATGGGCATCGACTCCATTGTTAGATTGTTGTCCCGCAGAGGGTGAGAATGGAGTGGTAGTAAAGAATAGAGATGTCCATCTGTATGTAAACTGAAGAGAACTGCAGCAGCTATAGGTACCTGGGGAGGTGGGTGGGCGCATGTGAATCTACAGCTCTACATGCCAAGAACCGATACTTACCCAGTAAGCAACCTTATCCGTTCAAAGCATGTGAGCTGTAGATCTCATGCTTTGCATAGACTATATAGCAGTATACTCCCAAAGCGGTGGCTATCCTGTAGCTGTTGGAGTTGTCTGAAACAGTGTTTTAAGTACTGCTTGACCCACATTGGCTTGTTGTCTCGCTAACACATCTACACAATAGTGTTTGGTGAATGTGTGCGGTGTAGACCATGTTGCAGCTTTGCAAATGTCAACTATGGGGATGTTTCCTAAGAAAGCCATAGTGGCCCTTAGCTTGCGAGTGGAATGCACTTTAGGGGGTACAGTTGGAGTCCTCTTTGCTTTTGCATAGCAAGTTTGAATGCACTTAACAATCCACCTTGCAATATCGGATTTGGAGATGGGATTCCCCTTGTGTGGTGGTGCAAAAGCAACAGTTGTTTAGTTTTACGAAATGATTTTGTTCTTTCAATGTGGTACAAGAGTGCTCTTCTAAGGTGTGTAGAGTTCGTTCTGCAACAATCGGGTTGAGGGAAGAATGCAGGTAATTCTACCGACTGATTTATGTGAAATGCAGATACTACCTTAGGTAAAAATTTGGGGTTGGTACGAAGAACCACTGTCTCTGTAGTTTGGGGGGGGGGGGGGATGTTCTTCTATGCTTAGTGCCTGTAGTTCACCACTCTCCTCAATGAAGTGATTGCAATGAGGAAAGCGGTTTTCCAAGAGAGGAACTGTGGGTCGCATTTGTGCATGGGTTCAAAAGGTGGGCCATTAATCTTGTGAGGACTATGTTAAGATTCCACACTGGGGCAGGTGGGAGTGTTGGTGGTATGACTCTTTTTAGTCCTTCCATGAAAGCTTTAATTACGGGTACTCTAAATAACGACAGATGCTGCCTATTTTGTAGATACGCAGCTATTGCAGCGAGGTGTAGTCTGATGAAGGTGTAAGCCAATGCTGACTGCTGCAAGTGTAACAGGTAGCAGATGATGATTTGTATGGGAGCATCTACAGCTCTACATGCCAAGAACAGATGCTTACTGGTTAAGTAACCTTATCCTTTCATATCCCCATCCTGCCAGTTCACGGTGGGCCACAAGCACTTTCAATTAGCCGTTCTCCCCTTTGGCCATACCAGTGCCCCTCTGGTGTTCACAAAGGTGATGGCGGTGGTTGCATCTCATCTGTGCAGATCAGAGGTTCCAGTCTTCTCCCTATCTCGACGACTGGTTGTTGAAGGCGGGTGTTTCCTCCCACCTCCAGACTACAGCAGATCTCCTCCATTCGCTAGGGTTCATTATCAATGTGCCGAAGTCACACGACTCCCGACGCTCCTTTCACCTGGGCGGTTCTGGATACAGTGCAGTTTCGGACCTATCCTCTCGAGCAGCGAGTCCGGGATATTCGGGCTATACTGATGTTTCACTATGCCGGATTTCGGTGACAATGACTGAGGCAGCTCAGCCTCATGGCATCCTGCTGGTGTATCATGCCAGATGGCATATGCAGGCTCTGCAGTGGGACCTGAAGTTCCAGTGGACGCAGCATCAGGGGACTCTTTCCGACTACTTCCAGATCTCGCAGGGAACTGCTCACCAACTGCAGTGGTGGCTAACAAACCAAGATTGGGTCAGAGGCACTCTTAAAAGGTTACCTTGCAGCCATCTGTGCTTTTCTTCGGCTGCAGATCAGCCTTCTTTATTCAAATCTCTTATAGTTAACAGATTCTTTCAGGGCCTTACTCATCTGTTCCCTCCATCTCCTTTTGTAATGCCCCCATGGGACTTAAATCTTGTTCTCTCCTTTCTTGTGTGCTACCTTCGAGCCTCTTCATAACTTTCTCTTCAGGTTGCTGACTCTCAAAACTGCCTTTCTTGTTGCCCTCACTTCTGCTCGCAGAGTGAGCGAGCTGCATGCCTCATCTTCTAAGCCCCCTTTTCTTTCTATCCGGATGAAGTGGTGCTTCGGACAAAGCCTTCATTCCTTCCTAACGTCATCATGCCTTTTTGTGTTTGACAATTTATCACTCTGCCTACCTTTTATCCACCCCACCTCCTTCCAAGGAGGAGGAAAGACTCCACCGTCTGGACCCAAATGTGCATTCTTTTTATCTTGATCGCACAAGACTTTTGGGTGGATGATAAAGTCTTCATTGGCTATGTGGGTGCCAAGAAAGGCCGGGCTGTTCAGAAATGGACCATCTACCAATGGGTTCTTTTCTTTAAAATATGCTCTGCTTGGCGAAGGACCCTCCTGCGGGGTTGCATGCTCATTCCATCAGAGCAACGGGGCAACCACTGCCTAAGCACGTGGAGTTCCAGTCGTTGACATCTGTCAGGCAGCAGCGTGGGCAGCCTTGCACACGTTTACTAGACACTGCTGCCTGGACAGCCAAGTCCGGAGGGATGGGTGTTTTGCCCATTCGGTCCTCCAGGACTTTCTGGCATGATCTTGGTTTGCAAACCCTCCTCTGGGGATGGTATTGGTGGGGTATCTATTCTTAAGGTAAGGAATCTACAGCCAAGTCTTTCGGATGAACAATTTACCTTTGGTAACGCTGTATCTGGTAGAAACATGTTAGTTGTAGATTGCTTACCGCCCCACCTATCCTCCCCGCTCTGCGAACTGATTTCTAGGGATAGGGACTCCCCTTAAGGGCCCTCGTTTTGACGCACCAGTGGTCGGTGTCTTTCATGGCTCTGCGCTTCTGGCGTGGAAAGTAGTGTTAAGAACTGACGCCAGCGCGCATGGGCAGCGTCTGTAGGTTCCGCAATGTCATCTCGGCGCTCACGACTGACGCGGAGCCGCCCGACGCCACCTAACGACACGCAGGTGTACTGCTGGAAAAAAATCTCCGGATCCAGTCTGGCGGCTGGGGGGAATTCTAAGGTAAGGAATCTACAACTAATGTCTCTACCAGATACATCGTTACCCAAGGTAAGTAACTTAAGTTGTGCCAAAATGCCACATGTCCTGAAGAAGCTGTCTGGACTCCTCCTTTAGGCTGTTTCTGAATTCCTGCACCTTTGCATGTGGCAGTGAATGTCTGGCACTAGTCTGCATCTGCATATCTAATTGACTTCTAGCCGCTGATTCCTTACCTTTGAATTTCCCAGGCTTCCGACTGGTTCTGGAAGACTTTTTGTGAGCGATACCCCTGCATGCCAGTAGGTGACACCTATTGGCTCTGCGTGCGTCTGCGCCGGAAATGACTTCTGCGGCACCTATATAGGCGCCACCTAGGGGCTCTGACTTTTCTTTTCCTTGGACAGGGAATCCAAGAGGGTAGACTCCTTGGAAGATGTTTTCTTCTGCCAGCCTCACGTTGCGGTCTGTGAACACCGCGTGCCTGTTGGGCCATTACTCCCACACTCAGTTGCATAAGTGCTGCCACAGGTTCTGGAGGAGGCACAGACCTCATGGGTCGGGTAGCCACTGGCAATCCATTACATCGGACAGGTGGGTTTTGCAAATCGTCCAAAGGGGCTACTCCCTCCCCTCGCAACAACCAGTCCTCCATGCCACCATCTCACAACCAGATGACTGAGTATCATATGTCCCTTCTCTGCGAGGAAGTCATGGCTCTCTTGGCCAAGGGAGCCCTAGAGTGTTCTGGTGCCAGAAGTCGGCTGTGGTTGCTATTTGTGCTTTTTTTTTTTTTTTTTTTTTTGGTTCCCCTAGGACAAAGGCCATTGTCCTAGGCCCTTAACTTCTTCCTTGAATGTACCCACGAGACTCTATGTTAGCGTTGGACTTGCCGGAAACCTACTTCCACATTCCCGTCTTGCCTGCCCACCGGTGCTATCTGCGGTTTATGGTAGGCCACATCAGCATGCCTAAGGTCACACCTGACTTTCACAACAGCCCCCATTCATCTGAGCTGTTCTTGGCATTGTGCAGTTTCAGGCTTTTCCTCTTGAGTGGCGAATCCAGGATGTTCAGGCTGTGTTACAGATGTTTCAGCCTCTAGCCTGAATTTCGGTGAGGCAGACCTTCAGGCTGTTGGGACTCTGTGCCTCCTGCTTGTGACGCATACCCAATGGCATATGCGGGCCCTGCAGTGGTATTTGTAGTTTCTATGGTCACAGTATCCGTGGAACCTCTCCGACATGGTCCAGATCTGAGGGAACTGCACACGAACTGACCCAATTGCCTTTTGTTAACCACCATTGCAGAGGCAGACACCTATCCCTTCGCCAACCAGATGTCACAGTAATGACCGATGCGGCACTCCTGGGCTGGAGCAGCCATCCGGGAGATGTGTAGATAAGAGGACTCTGGTCTCCGGCAGAATCTGGACTCCACATGAACCTGCTAGAGCTCTGTGCGAACCGACTGGCATTGAAAGCCTTTCTACCCTCCAAGGGAAGGCTAACACAGGTGTTCCCTGACACAACCAACGCCATGTTTTACTGCAACAAACTGGGCGGTGTGAGGTCGTGGATCCTCTGTCAAGAGACCCTGCGTCTCTGGACATGGATAAAAACAGCAGGGCATAGGTTCAACACTGGGCAGGTTTCCTGAACGCCAGTGTGGACGAACTCTGACTTCGATGCCTAGTGGATTAAGAATGGCGTCTCCATCTGCAGGTGGCGCAAGGTCTTTCGACAGTGGGGAGAGCCTCAGTTAGATCGGTTTGCCTCTGGAATGCGCAGTGTCGGCTGTTTTGTGTGCGAAAGTTTCAAAGGCGGCTCTCGCTCAGACACTTTTGGTCTCAAGTGGAGCTCAGGCCTCCTGTGTGCCTTTCCACCTACACCACTCCTGCCCAGAGTTCTCAAGATGTTCAGGTATGACCAGGCCCAAGTCATCCTTGTGGCTCCAGACTGGGCACAAAGTTTGGTTTCCCGAAGTACTGAGCATGCCAGTTGAACCTCTGATCAGGCTGCGCCCCCCCCCCACCATTTATTATGCCTCAGCTGGATCTTAATTTGTTTTTGTGTTTTTTTTATTTAATGTATGCTCCTTTCGAACCTCTCCATAATTGTCGCCTCTGTCAAAAGCCAATCAAAACAGCCTTCCTTGATGCGATTGCATCTGCCCGTTGAGTGAGCTGCAGGCCTTATCTAAGACTCCTTACCTCCAGTGTATCCTGACAAGCTGGTGCTTCGCATACAAACCTACTTTCTAACAAATGTGGTCATCCTATTTTATGTAGGCTAATCTATCACCCTGCCCACCTTTTGTGCTCCTCCACATCCCTCAGAAGAAGGGAAGCGACTCTACAGTCTGTACAGCACAAGAATTCCGGGCGGAGGACCAACACTTCGTGGGATATGTTGGTGTGGAAAAAGGTCTAGCGGTGCAGAAGCGAACCATCTCTAGATGGATCGTGCTCTGCATCAAAATCGGCTACGCATTGGCCAAAAAGCATCCTGAAGGCTTGCGAGCTAAAGCCGCAACCACTGCGTTGGCATGTGGAGTTCAGTCCTGGAAATTTGCCAGGCAGCAACATTGACTTCTCTGCACACGTTCCACAAACATTACTGTCTGGACAGTCTGGTCCGTAGAGATGGGCACTTAGATGAACAAGTTGCTTACCTTCGGTAACTTGTGCTGCAGATTCCTTACTGACCCACCCATCCTCCCTGCTCTACAAACAGATTTCTAGGGTCAGGGCTAATCCCTTTCAGAGCCCTAATTTTCCCAACCAGTGTTCATGGGTCTGCGCTTCTGGCGTGGAAAGTAATAAGTAACTGACGTCCGCGTGCCTGGGTGGCACCTATAAAGGTGCCACGGACGTCATTTATGTTGCTGCACGCAGAGCCGATCGCCACCTACCGGCACGCGGGGTACTGCTGATTAATCTTCTGGATCTAGTCTGCTTCCTAGGAAATTCAAAGGTAAGTAATCTGCAGCTAGATATAGTATCTACCAGATAAAGCGTCACCGAAGGTAAGTAACTTGTTCTTTAGTGCTTTAGACTAGAGCTTCTGCTTAAATCTAGATATCTGTTGTGTGTTCCTAATCGATTAACTTAGAATTGTTCTATACCATGGGTACTCACAAACATTTTCCCGGGGGCCGCAAAGTTTGGTCAATGGTGTGACCGAGGGCCGCACTGATACCTGCGGGGTGTAAATTGAGTGTAGGGGGAGCAAGGCACATATATCTAGTGGCAGTCTTTACAAATGAAGGTGTTCCTAAAGTTGAGGGCCTAGTTTCTTACCTTTCCCTAACTGAAATTAACCTTTAAATGAGTTTGCTGTATATTGAACTTTTTTTTTCATGTTGGTGCTGAGTCCAGTAAACAGCCCAGTGCTGCTGCTGCCCAGGGGGCCGCATGTAAAGGTCAGGAGGGCTGCATGCGACCCCCGGGCCGTACTTTGAGTATCACTGTTCTATAATCTTCCTACAAAGTGATGGAGAGACTACAATCAGGATCCACTTACGGCTCTGTTTCCACATTGACTGGTTTGGAGCATTGTATCAGCTTTTCTTTGGCTGTGGTGATTCAGAAGTGTACAATTTCCAGATCGCCCTCTATCAAAATGTTCCATGCTGTTGCCAAGAAGGAAACTTCTGAGGACTTCTATGCCCATTTCACCATTGCGAAGTCCTTTGCCACTGCAGAGTCCTCACCTGCCTGCCTCACAGTTCAGAGCTTTCAGGCACACTTTAGAAAATTACAAAGTTGTGATTCGGAGTGGATTGCCTGCTGAGAGTTTAAATTGCAAAAAAAATTGGAAGGTGAAAATGGGTTAACACTGACTAATTTGGAGGTTTATATCTGTCAGAGCACTTATAGGTAATTGTTTTTCCTTTAGAGCATGGGTGTTGGGTTACTGCCTGGGTTTTGGTGCTCCAAGTGATAGTTGACATCCTTATGACAGATGGGCAAAGCGCTAAAAGTTGTTGAATGAGTGACTAAGTTCTTAAGAGCTAATTTCTTGTACATTTTAGTAATTAAGTAAACTTGTGATATTTTTTTTTTTTTTCAACGTTTTAGATTCAAGCATATCCAAAAATGAAGAATTGGCAGCAGAACTTCAAAAGGCTTTTGGAAAAGCAACAACCTCTGTGGCTAGAAGATTGAAGAAGCCTCCTGTGAAAGAAACAGCCAAAGCTCCTGTAAGACTAGGAAGAAGTCTGCGTAATACGGATGTACCCATAGTCTCTGAATTGGTTAAGATAATAACTCCATCCAAGTTGCAACGAAGACAATCTGCCCAAAATCAGAAAGGAAAA
Source organism: Calotriton arnoldi (assembly GCA_963921515.1). Classification (NCBI taxonomy): domain Eukaryota; kingdom Metazoa; phylum Chordata; class Amphibia; order Caudata; family Salamandridae; genus Calotriton; species Calotriton arnoldi. The sequence continues at coordinate 454,936 of CAWUFW010001865.1, read as the reverse complement.
GTAATGGAATCACTCCCTACTGAAAAGGCACCCACTCTACTGGAGATGCCGGCTTCCTTGCTAAATAAAGTTACAAAGAAAGCGGTTTTAAAACGTGGCAAGGGAAGATTAAGAGGAGCTCCTAAGGGCCTGTCAGAACAGGATACTTCAGAAGACCTTTCTCTGAAAAATGTTGAGGCATCAAATTTGCTTGAAAATGTTACTGTCGTAGACCAGGTAGTGGCAGATGTAACTCCGATTAAATTAAGCAGGGGGAAAAGGGATACAGGTGTCAAAAACCTTTCTGCAACTCCAAAAACCCATGGTAAAAAGGATGAGAGTCCAGTGGAAGTTAAAGATGCTAAAAGACCCACCAGAGGCAGAAATAAAGCATTACTCGTGGAGAAAACAGAGCCTACAGACATGTTGCCATTGACACGGAGACTCCGAACACAGACTCAAAGGCCCGGGAAAGGTTTGCAATCTTCGGAGAAGTCTATTCCAAATAACTCTGAGCAACAAACAAACAGTTTGGAAAAGCCAAGCATACGTGCCAAAGTGAAGAAGTCTGTGAAGTGGCACCCTCTAGTGACTGATGTAACGCCATCTGAACCAGAGAGTGCAAAAGAGACACAAACTCAACTGCCCAATATTGTAATGGTGGCCAGTGAAAAACCTGCAGTGGAAGTTGAAGACCCCTTAATTCCACCAAGAAAACCTAGAGGTAGAGTGACGAGCAGTAAACCGCCAACTTCTGTCCAAGAGCTTGTAGCTGAAAAACAAACCAGGATTGTTAAGAGTGTTTTAATAGAAATGGCTACAAATGCATCAACTGAGGAAGCAGCTGTTAAAGTGTCTGAATTAATAACAAGCCAACGACTAGGAAGAAAGAACAAATTGGAAACCTTGCACAAATCAGTCAGTGACTCTACAGTAGCTGAAGTTTTGGCTGGTGGAAGCCAGACAGCAGAGACTCGAGCTGAACAAACAGTTGGTGAAAATTCTAATAGGAGGAGAACTGCTAGAGGGAAACGAGCAAATAAGAGAACGCCGTCAAAGGAGTCCACCCAGTCTACAAATGAACTATTGGTAGAAAAGGATGCAGCTGAAAAACAGAAAGGCCTGAAAATGCAAAAAACTGTATCCGCCAGTCCCAGAGGAAGGAGGAAAAATGAAATAAGTGCAATTAGTAATTTTGAGAAATCCATCCAAGAGCAGGAGGAACATTTGACTGCAGATGTAGCTATAGAAAGCACAAATGTTGAGAACCAAAATGCAGAAGATAAGCAAGCAGTTGGGGAAAAATATCAAAGTAGAAGTAAATCAGCTAGGTCAAGAAGAACAGCTAAAGGTGTTTTAGCAGAAGAGAAGCCTGACGGAGTGTCTAATGGCATTGCGGTAAAAGACAAAGTACTAGGAGAAGTGCCTCAATCAGTAATACTTAATCCTCGCAGAGGAAGAAGTAAATTGGAACACTTGCCTAGTTCAGTAAGTTTATCTGATTCTGTGAGTAACTCAATCGGGTCTGATTCGTCAGAAGTGTCATGTGTTGCGGATGGCCTTGTTGCTGAAACACTCACTGAAGAAACGGTTGCAGAGAAGTTTTCAAGTAAGAGGAAAACTGCACGCAGTAAACCGCCTAAGCCTGTAATTCAAATGTCTCCACCAAAGGCATCAGTTTCTTCAAATATCAAAACAACTAGTTTAGATATTAAGTATTCAGTGCAAAAACAATCTGTAAAAGATGACGAAATTGCATCCTTGGAGAAGTCTAAAGGACCCGAATTTGTGTCCACTGCAGCTACCCCTCGAAGAGGAAAAAACAAGCAGAGTACAGTCAATGAATCCTTTACAACCCTAAGTAAATTAAATGAGGCAAATACTGTAAATGTCCAGATAGCAGAATCAAACATTGTTACAAAAAAACGACTAGTTGGAAGGAAGCAAGTTACAGATAATACATCTTCGCTGTCATTGGCCTCTGCCGTAGCAAATACTAGCACATTAAGTGATTTAGGGTCCACCATGCTCCTTGATAAAACATCCATGGCAAATGAAAAGAGCAGCCGCCGAATTGGACGGGGCAGAGCAACCAACCAAAGCAATCGTATCACTGGTGAAGGTGGAAACCTTCCAGAGGACCAACTGATCATCAGCAAAAAGAGTTTTAAAAGAACCGAGACCACTACTGTAGTTGTACCTGCACGTGCTGGTAGGAGAGGACAAGCTGGTGTTTTACCTGAAACTGAATATCCATCCGAAGACCAAAGACGTGGTGTTAAACGAAAACTCACTGGTAAGGAAGTTGCAACTCTTTTAGTAAGTGAAACTGAAAAGCAACCGGAGTCTTCACCCACAAAGATTTTTCTAAGAGCGTCCCGTCATTCAAAAGCTCTCGGAACTTCAGTTGATGCAAGAGACGGTGACCCAAAAAATGTAGTTCCAGATGGCCCTGTGAAAAATATGAGTGAGACCTTTATTCAAGAACAAAATATTTTAAGTACTAAAACTCGGGGCAAAGCTAGAAAAGTTGAACCTATAAGTCCAGAAGTGCCACCTCCTGTTAAACAAATTGCAAAGAAACGGGGAAAACCAAAAGTTGGCTATGAACCACAGCCCGCTCTCACCTCGACTGAGAGTAACACTTCACCCAAAAAGGCTAAAATGGGTAAGAATTGCTATTACGTTTTTAATATTAAAACATTCAGTGCAGGTTGTACCAAGAAATGTACGGTTGCACACTTCCTACTGCTACCAGTTCTTCCTCTAGAATTGTGGGTTGGCGGTTTAGAAAATGGCGCACATTTTACATGTATAGACTTGGTTGAACTTTTTATGCCCAACTTTTAATTTCCTCCCTGCCACAGCTCAAATATCTAATAAAAAAAAAAAAAAAAAAAAAAAGTTAAATACTCACCCATTGTTTCAGTATACAGTTTTGCTGTTTTACCCGAACTAAATCTACATAAGACATTTTATCACTAGAATAAAGAAAACAATATACAATACATATCTTTTAATCTATCCAAGAGCATAGAAAGACTTGGCAGGTCTGTTTGAGGAACTGTTTTGCTTATTTGAGTACTCTAGTCCTAAATTTTGGTTCATATTTTGATCTCCATCTTTGCAGCCAATGTCACTATTTGGGCACTTCGTCATTTGTTGACTTTTCAATTGGTTTCCCTTTCTCATTGTCCCAGTTGGATTTTCATGAAGGTTGGGCAGGTTTCTCTTATGTTTCCGTGGGAGTTTGGTCAATCATCAAATTCTACAAGTGTTCCAATTCCAGCACAATCCAGAAGAATGCATCTTTATTCCATGGTTTAACCGCTGTCAACTTGGGTTCTTGAGCCTTCGAGCCCTGCTCAGAATGGCAGCCTTTTCTTTGCCCCTTCATTTCTTATTGTTTCAGTGATAGTGGGGGTACACCATAGGGTGTTTTAACAGGTTTGCACTGTATTGGTAATATTATGGTACCGTTTGTGTCCACGGAAGTGGTACTGGTGTATACAACCTTGGGCCTCAACCAGCTGTCTAGCTTGTTCCAGAAGCATGTGACTACGTTGGTTAACATTAAGTTTATCCACCTGCTCGAGTTGAGACCAAGTATCCGTACCAGAGGGTGGTGGAAGGCAGGAATAAACCTCATGAGATTACTTATTGCTGCCTGACCACAGGTGATCTGAACAGCATTTTCTTCCACCTCAGGTGAGCATGGAGCGTATACTTCTCCCCCCCCCATACTTGTAGCAAGCCAGTTTTAAGTCTGGTTTGCTTTCATGTCAAACAAGGCTTTGCAGACGACCCAGCATGCAGTGTATGTGGTACCTTTATCAAATGCTGAAATGTCACTTCTGCACGATGTTTCAGCAAAGCTGAGATGCACAGCAAGAAGGATGCTTACCCTGAAAGGATGTTTAGATTCTCAGCCTTCATTCATCTATTATGAAGGATAGCTCTAACTGCAGTTTCCTTCCCTTAGAAGATACTCCAGGTGCCGGACTGTATCTGTAGAATTTTGTAGCCTATGCTCCTGCACGCCAATAGGTGGACCTGTGCATCTTCGTGGTGACTCCAGACCACCTCAGAAGTGATGGAGCAAAGCTGCATACAAGCGCTACACCTGCGTTTTGCCAGTTTTTTCCGTGCCTCTAGACACCGATGCAGAGCTCCACTCCCAACTTTGTCCGTCTTTTGAAGACTCAAAACTTCTTCAACATTCTTTCATATATTCTTATGCTTGAATCATTCCCCGTTGTCTGGCTGGGAATCCTAGGTACATTAAAATAGCAGTGTACAGTGTAAAGATATATACAACATACAGTATATAATGTAAAATGGTCATAGGCCTGAAACAACATGGTCTGTTTAACGCATCCACCTCATTTGAAAGCCCCCCCAACTACATCCAATGCAGTGGAAGCTTAAGCACTCATACTGACCCCCCCCCGGGCACCATGGCTTGGATCTCTACTGCACGTGTGTGTGTGTGTGTGTGTGTGTGTGGGAATCTGTCACCTTTGCTCTTAGTTCACTTCTCTTAGTTTAAAGTGAACTTGAAATTGTTTCCATTTTGGTCTACCCTGGATTTGAACCAGCCATTTCTTCAGCTCAACTGAGTTTTTAGGGAAGATTGTGTTCGAGGCATGTGTGCTGTAGATGCACATGCTTTGCATACTCATGCCATCTAGTGTTGGGTCCGGATGTTTGCAAGTTTTTATTTGGAGAAGTCTTTTCCAGTCAGAAGGTGTGGTGACTCCTGACTCCTCCTTTAGGTGATATTGCGCATGGGCATCAACTCCATTGTTTGTTTTCTTTCTGCCAATCGGGTTCAGACGTGGTTTGCTGTGCTGTGGTTCGAGACAGTTTTTCGGGATCCCTTTGGTTCGCGACCCACTGTACCCGCGTCTGTATTGTTTCAAACGTGTTTTCCCATCAAAAATCTGAACTTTCATAGTTGGGTGGATAAAACTCCAACTGTGCCCTTAAGGCCTAACCTGTTTCTTTCACTTCTACTCGAAAGACCAACATAGAGTAATCTGCCGATGGAACGGACTTTGTTCCAATTCTGCCCTCCTCGCCACTCCAAATATCTGCGCACCAACCATCAAATATCTGCGCACCGACCATCACAAAGTCTAACTTGTGCCTGTCTCTGGAGCACAAGGAATAAGACTGTGGAGCCTGCCGCTTATTTCACTCTAAAAAGTCCCTCTTGACGCCACCGGGCTCGACGGAAAGAAATGCAGCTACAAAACATTGAAGAGACACCCCCCCCCCCGATATCTTCGAGAACTTATCAAACTGGAAGAAATGGAAGCATCTGAGGCAGAGGAAGAAGAAACATTTTTCCGTACAAAATTCAGATTCCGAGATGGAACTGGAGTCCCAGGATGTTCCAGCCAGTCAAGGTGCCATGAGTACCAAAGCCCCTTTACTCACAAAACCTGCTTCCACTAAATGGAAGGCTTCCGGACCACCATTGCCATCTGGCCATGGTAGGCACTGATACTCTGCTTCGAATGACCCGCCCTCCGGCTCTGCACTGAAAGTGTAGGTCAAGCCTTCAGCTCGAAACAGAAAGATGCTCCTCAAAAGCCTAGAGCCAATGGAAACCATGCAACAAAAGCTGGATCTAAAACAGAAAACTTTTATATAAATCCTGACACTGGACCTTTTACAGCAAAATCAATAATACCATCCTCCAAAAGAGACACTGGATATAAAATCCCTCTTAAAAAGAAAAAAGACATGGCTACTAGCCCTCTTCATCCCATTTCTCATACCCCTCCACCCTCTTCACCAGTATCTATTATACCACCGTCAGACCCTCTAGACATCACATCGCAGGGCTCTCCAGGTACAGATCCTGATACAGGTGATGAAGACTCTTATGGACGACCACCAGATCCATGGGATGATTAAAATATAGATCCTCCTACAGATACAGATCCATATCCTGCTAAACCTTCCCCTCCTGTTGACACCTCATACCAGGAGTTAATTGTCAGGGCAGCCACATACCATGGAGTAACTTTATACAAGGAATCTTTGGAAGAACATTTCTTATTTGAAACATTAGGGACCACACACACATAGGACAACAGTCATTACCTATGGTAAATGGTATGATGAGGCATGCTGAGGACATTTTTAAAGATCCAGTGGGGGCATGTATTATAACACCCAGGGTGGCAAAAAAATATAAACCCTCACCATCTGACCCAATTTTTATTAAGGGCCAGCTTCCTTTAGATTCTTTAGTTGTGTCCAGTGCTCGTAAAAGAGCAAATTCACACAAAGTACAGGGGATGCACCACCTCCGGACAAAGAGTCCAAGCTAATAGAGTAGCTGCAAAGATAGTCAACCATTGGCTAATAGCCAGCACACAAGGTCTTTTGCCTAGATTAGATGGAGCCCACTGGGACGAAATGGAAGACTAACTCCAATATCTCCCAGAGGAGCTCTGGAAAAGAGTGCAGGAACTAGTACAGGAGAGAAAATGAATTTCCAATTCCTCTATTAGATGTGCGTTGGATGCTGCTGATACTGCAGCCAGAGGAGTCAACACTAGTATTCTCCTCAGGCATGGTTGCAAATCTCTGGTTTTATGCCAGACGTACAACAAACCATATTAAATGCCCCGTTCGACAAGGGACATCTTTTTAGACCAAGTGGATGAATCACTTGAAAAAATGAGGAAAGATACAGAAGTGGCAATCTATGGGAGCACTATAGTCACCCTCTAACAGAGGCTCTTTTGGCCGCTCATTTTTTAGGGTGCTTGGGTCTCAAAAATTACCTCCGCAGATGCCAACACATCTTACTATAAACCACAAAATTCCCCCCCCCCTAGAAGATTTTACAAGGGTGGTTAAAGGAAATCATTTTAAAGGCAGAGGTACCCCAACACGTACCTACCCATCATCCAACAAACAGACTTCATAACGATTCCCCCGATCATCATACACCTGTCGGGAGGAAGACTTCATCAATTTCTTTCCATTTGGCAGTCAATACCATCAGACAAATGGGTACATTATCCGACATGGTTATTGGCTGGAGTTTACCAGCAATCCTCCCAATATTCCACCTCGCATTCATAAATTCTCTCTAGAGCACCAACAACTGCTCAAACAAGAAGTACAAGCTCTTCTAACAGAGTTCCAGTACCGCACCAAAGGTCAGGGGTTTATTCACTTAACTTCCTAATCTCAAAAAAGGCTGGTTCTCTACGACCAATATTAGATCTCAGGCCTCTAAATTTATACATACTGTCAGAACCCTTCCCTATGGTCATGCTTCAACAAGTGCTTCTCGCTCTTACAGCAAAGCGACTTTGTCAACACTAGACAAAGTATGCGTACTTTCACATTCCTATTCACCCTGCACATCGGAAATACCTCAGATTTGTGGTAGCAGTGAAACCCTATCAATTCAGTGCTCCCATTTGGAGTAACTACTGCACCCAGAGTATTCACCAAATGTCTAGCAGTACTAGCAGCTCATCTAACAAATTTGTGCCTTTCCATATCTAGATGATTGGCTCATCAAAGCCAACACACACCAAGTGTTTACAACATACTTAAATTACAATAAATCTCCATTTGGGATTCACAATCCATGCGCAAAAATCCCATCTTCAACCCACATAATTGCAACCCTATCTGGGAGCTATCCTAAACACTCGAACAGGTTTAGCCTACCCAATGCTGCCAGAATTCAAAATTCTCAAACACTGCTACTACAATTCAAAAGCAACCAATATCTAACAGTAAGAACTTTCATGCAACTTTTAGTGATAATGGCATCGTGCATTGCCATAGTACCTCATGTGTCCTCTACAGGAATGCTTAGCACATCAGTGGAATCAATCACAGGGTCAACTAAAAGATCTAGTGTTGGTAGACCGCTGCACCTATCTCTGCAGTGGTGGAACCCTCAACTTATTGAAAGGACTGCCTTGTCGACCTGGTTTCACAGATCGTGCTCACAGCGGACGCATCCCTTATAGGGTGGGGTGCCCATCTACAACATCTAACCTTTCCGGGTTTCTGGGACACCTAACAAGTCTCCATATCAACTTCCTAGAGCTTCTAGCTGTTCATCTAGCACTGAAAGCATGTTTACCTCACCCGATGGGGAAAGTTGTCTTAGTCGGGACTGACAGTATGACCGCTTTGTACTATGTACAAAAACAGGGGGGAGAGAGAGACACCAGTTATCACGCCTCAGACCATTTGGCGTTGGACAGTACATCACTAAATTTAATTGATAGCAGAACACCTTCCAGGGACCGACCACGATTTTGCCGACCTCAGCCGGATGAAGCAACAAGTCCACGAGTGGGAACTCTACTCCCAAGTCCTGCTCCCATACTTCCACAAATGGGGTTTTCCACAGAGGGACCTCTTTGCAACAGCAGAGAACTCAATGCCCAGACTTCGCCTCCAGGTTCCCACACCCTCTATCCAAAGGCAATGCCCTATGGATGAATTGGTCAGGGATATCTGCTGACGCTTTTCCGCCTTTCCCTCTTCTTCCATTTCTGGTTCGGAGGCTCAGCCAAACATCCCTCACTTTTATTCTAGTGGCTCCCACATGGGCTAGTCAACCATGGTTCACCACACTTCTAGAACTCTCAGTAGTTCAACATCAGAAGCTTCACCTAACCTCAAACCTTTGAACTCTGAACCATGGAGAAATCTGACATCCAAACCCCAGAGAGCTCACCCTGGCGATTTGGCTCCTGTAGTCAGTTTTGATACCTAAATGTACCACCAGGTTGCATGACCATCCTTAAAGAAGCAAGAAAGCCTACCACTAGAGCATGCAATGCAGCAAAGTGGAAAAGGTTTGTTATATATTGTAATAACCAAAACATTCACCAATTTATGTTTCTATACAACAAATCATTTATCTATTGCATCTACAACGTGCAGGCCTGGTCTACACCTTGCAGCAGTAGCTGCATAATCTGCAAAACAGACATTTATCTCTATTTAAAGTACCAGTGATTGAAGCCTTTATGGAATGCCTTGAAAGAGTGATACCACAAAGTTCCACCTCCATGGAACCATAATATTGTTCTAACAAGACTTATGGGTCCACACTTTGAACCATTGCACAATAGTCCACTGCAATTCCTTTCTTGGAAGATTGCTTTCTTGATTGCTATCACTTCGCTAAGATGGGTCAGTGAGCTTCAGGCATTAACCTTAGAAGAACCATTCTTCCAACGCCATAAAGACAGTAGTTCTGCGAACTAACCCAAAGTTCCTTCCAAAAGTAGTCTCTGCTTTTCATATTAACGGATCAATTGAGTTACCCGTTTTCTTATCTCAACCTGATTCGGTAGCAGAAAGAGCTCTACATACATTAGATGTCAAAAGGGCAGTATTGTGTTGGTAGAACAAAAGATTTTCGTAAAACAACTTTTTGTTGCCTTTGCTCCCCCTCACAAAGGAAAACCTATCTCTAAATCTGGTATTTCTAGATGGATTGTTAAATGTATCCAAACATGCTATATTAAAGCCAAAAGAACTTTTATCTATACCTCCTAGAGCACATTCCACACTTAATAGGAGCATCTGTGGCTTTGTTGATAACCTTCCTATAGCTGACATTTGTAAAACCGCTACATGGTCTACACCACACACATTTACCAAACATTACTGTGTGGATGTATTAGCACGTCAGTAGGCCAACGGAGAACAAGCCGTGCTAAAAACACTTTTTCAAACAACTGCAACGTCCACTGGTTAGCCACCGCTTTGAAAGAGTACTGCTATACAGTCTCTGCAAAGCATGTGTACCTACAGCACAAATGCCTCGAACGGATTGTGTTACCCTGTAAGCATTTGTTCTTGGCATGTAGAGCTGTAGATTCACAAGCGCCCTCCCTCCTCCCCAGATATCTATGATCGTTGCCGTTCTTATTTACATTATACACGGTTGGACATCTCTGTACTACATTTACTTATTCCATTCTCACTCTCTTGCGTGAAAACAATCGATCACCGAAAGGAGTCGCCGCCTTACCTCGTGACTGGAAAACACTTCTTTGAAGAAAAACAACTTGCAAAAATCCGGACCCAACACTAGATGGCAGGAGTATGAAAAGCATGGGAATCTACAGCTCTACATGCCAAGAACAGATTCTTACAGGGTAAGTACCCTAATCCTTCAATTTCTAGATCGGGGAGTTATTTTTGTTCTGTCAAGCAACTATCACCAAGTGTCACCATGGCTGACTAGGAGTTTCTTGTGCCAGCAAGAAAATTTACACGGATAACCCACACACAATGTATGTCTTTATTCCAAACATGGCAGCAGCTTACAAGATCTGAAAAGTCTTTCGCTACTAAGACTTTTGTAGACCGAGAAAGGTTGGCGTTGTTTCTAATAAATAAAGAGAATGTTCCTCCTTCTGGAAGGAGGTACCCCCTCTTCAGGGAAAGATTCCATGAGGCGTGCCGTCCAAGCACTTCCATGAAGGCAGCACACAAGAGGAGACTTAGTTTCCTGAGCATGATCTATTTGGTACACCTTCCCTGCTGACAAACCACAGCCTAAGCGCTACAGACGCGCCTGTGATAAAGTAGTCTTCAAATGAAGTCTTGTCTGCGTTGAAACAGTCTTCGTCAAAGACTGAGTCCATCATCTGTCAAAGATGACGTAAAAATGGAGCATCCCATCGACTAAGAAACCACCGCTGTCAAGCATGTCAGCTAGGGGACCACTGTCTACTACCATACCATCCACGGCATCACCGTTGAGAACCATGCAGTCAATAAAAACGTGGGAGGAAATATTTTTTCCACCTTTTTGAAGATTGATGTGCCTTTAGTGCAATTATTAGTCAGATCAGGGAAAGGAGGCTAGTGATTATGACTCACTAGCAGCTTACAGCCCAACGCAATTGGATGTGAGTTGTCCCAGATTTTGAATGGACGAGGAAAAGTCCTACAGTGCTTGTCAGCCGGGGTAAGTCTTGAAGTACTCGAATGGATTGAAGGCAGAAACCACCTAGATATTATTATAGAGACGGATGTGGTCTAAGTGCCAATGCCATTCTTGTCAACGTTGCATCAAATGATGGATACTTTTACTAAGTTGTTACTGCATCAATCTGCTAATAATCCTAATTTGGGGTTGCCTGCTGCTCCCACCTCAACCTGTTCCTTTGCCAGTTTCACCTCCTAGGCAGCCATCACTACTACCACCTCCACCAACGCAAATGGGACGTGTCCATGGAGAAGACATGTTTATTCTAATAGTGCTACTTATTCTGATATAGAAGTAGAAGGTGAACTACCACCAGACTGTGATGGAAGAGATGATGACTGAGATTTTATCCCAAGTGGAAGCTATGGGGCAATTGTACGAGATGTTATGGATGATATCGCTAAATTCCGTTTGTTGATTGAAAGAGTGGCCAAGAAAATCAACATATCAATGACCTGTGTATCAGCCATATTGTCTTTGACTGTAATGTTAAATCCATACTTATTACTGATCTAGTCAGAAGGTCTGAAATTAATGAAAACCCTTCTGTTCCAGCTGTGATACCTTGTCTGGAAAAGAAATAAAAGGCCCCGGATTCATCTCCAGCTCTAGTAATTGCTAGTGTGACTCAAAGACCTAAGCCCCCAATGAGTCGTCTTGTCTGCCAGACAAGGATAGTTAGCATATTGACACTCTGGGCTGGATAATTTCCTCTATGGCAGTTACTTCGATTAAGATAGTCAATGCCTTGGCAATTCTAGGTCGTCCTGATTGCCAGCTGTGATGTGAAATGGCTCCATTACTGGATCTTAATACCAGAGGGTCAGAGGGAAACTGCGAGGGCTAAGCTCCTTTAAAAAAAAAAAAAAAAAGGGGGGGGCTAACCTCTGTCATTATTGATGTGGCTTCAAATAAAGGGTTTCAACAGTTAGTGGAAGAGACTGTGCTAAGGAGGCAAGGCTGGTTAAAATCCACAACCTTCTGTATTGCCATCCAGTCGAAGATCTTAGGCATGCGTTTGGATGGGATAATGTTTTGGTAAACATGCTGTCAATGCTCTGCAAGGCCTTAAAACAGACAGTAATACAGCAAAGGCATTAGGGCTGTTGCAATATGGCAGAGTTGGGAATTCTACTTTTCGTGGCTCAAAGTCACAATTTGAGCTGGATACAACCAATATGGATGTCAAGGATGCCCTTATTACCCTCAGTCAGGATATGATCATGGATATTCCTTTAAGCGACATCAAAGGCAGCCTGAAAGGAGGTCTGCAAGAAGAAAGGTTCTTCACATGTACGAACTAATGATTATCCGAAGAGTCTGACACCCAGTTCATTCCCCATTTTCTGTCAGGTCATCAAAAGTAGGGGGGGGGATGAGGAGTGTTCCCTTTTAGTTCCTGCATGGAAAACAATATTAGACAAGTGGTTTTACAAACTATCAAGCTGTACGTTGCTGTTCATTCAGAGGACCCCAGTTTGTCCAAGAAAAGAGCATATTAATTTGAAGGGGCAGCAAATGGGAATTCTCATGTTTCTTTCCAAAGGAGCCATAGAATTTGTCCCCAAATCCCAAAGGAGTCGAGGTTTTTAGTCCAGTTTCTTCCTAATAAAAAAGACTGGTCAATGGAGGCCAATATCGGATCTCCGAGTTGAACAAGTTGCAAAGTAATTTTGGATGCTTATTCTGCAAGAATGCCTCCTGATGAGACAGGAAGGGGATTTTATGACCTTCCTTGATCATTAGAATGTTTCCTTTCACATACCCATTCATCAAACACAGGAAGTACCTGTTTATCTGTAGCGGGTCCCTTTTGGGCTCAAATAAGCTCCAAGAGTATTCACCTAATGTCTTGATCCAATTGTCACTTTTCTCAGGCGGGATCACTAGATGTTACCATACCTGAACGACTGGTTAGTCAAAGCGAGATTCGGGGAAGAAGCCGAAGCTTCCACAAATGCTTTAATTAATCTCTTCTGGAAACTAGGTCTCACTTTGAATGGGGAGAAATCATTGGTACCCCAAACAAAAATCCAGTTTCTGGGAGAAGTACTGTACACTCAGTTGAAGAAAGCCTTTCCATCGGCAGAAATAGCGGGAAAGAAAGTTACAACTAATGTCAGACTATTGTAGAAAAACAATCAGTGATGCAATTAAAGTCCCTGATGGGTATGATGGCATCATGTATAGCTCTCATTCCGTTTTGCTGGCTCTGAGACCTATTCAGCAAGAGCTGGATTTGCAATGGAAGCAGGTGGAAGGCTCATGGGAAGATTTGGTCCTTTTCGCAAGGCGCTCAAAGCAAGCTCTGATCTGGTGAAAAATTTCAGAACCTAAATGCAGGTCTTTCATTTCTATCCATAACAGAAACGATATTACTCCCCACGGATGCATTTATTGGCAGGTGGTAGCCCTCCTGCAGGAACTCTCTACCAAAGGCCTTTGGTCAGATGCAGAGAAAAGGCTCCACATCAATGTGTTGGAACTCTGTGCCATAAGACCAGGCTTACAAGTGTTCCTTCCAAGATTGGCAGGTCAGCCAGTTCTAATCGGAATAGACCACACAACATCCATGTTCTGCATAGCTAAGCAGGGAGTGACATTGTCCCTGATCCTTTCACAAGAAGCTCAGTTGCTGCGGAACTGTGCCATTTCTCACAGGATAGAAATTGCAGTTGAACATCTGCCAGGCTGCCAGAATCATTGGGCAGATGCACTCAGCTGGCAAATGACGGATTGTCCCAAGTGGAAATTAGAACAGAAACCGATGGATTGCATATTCAATGAGTGGGGTCACCCCACAATTGATCTGTTTGCCACTTAGAACAATAAAAAAAATACTGTGCTTCGCAAGCAGTTTTGGCATCTTTTGATCAGTTGGTTTACGATATGTGCCTGCGCCTTAACTCATTTTCCTCTGATACCCCCAAGGTGTTGAAGAAAGCAAAGATAGACCATTGCTCCGGTGTGGCTTCGCCAGTACTGGAATGAGCTGCTTCAGTTGGCAACATGTCCAGCCGTTCCTTTGAAGATGCATCCCAGGATCTTGTCCAAACATCGAGGAGATTCTTCTCTACGATCCCAAGTTACTGGATTTGAAGCATGGTACCTGACCACCTAGAATTTGGCCAGCTGGAGCTCTCAAGTGTAACATTCTAGTGCAGGCTCGTGCTCCAGCGACCAGTAAGACTTACAATACGAAGCGGAAGTGTTTTGGTGCCTGGTGCAGGAGTAATGGTCTTCCTATGCTTCAAATAACAAATATGGCAGGATCTGAAAAGGTTTGAAGTTTGGTCAGAAGTGGTCTCAAATATGCTTCATTGTTCATCATGATGCAATCTCCAGATTTAGGACTGACAGTCCAGTCTACTGTTTTCCCAAAGTTTCATTAAACTATTTATGAAAAGTATCTTCAAAGCTTTTCCACCTCTTCAGCATCCTCCAGTTCCATAGGAGCTTAATACAGCCCTCAGTTAGCTGATGTCTCATTTTGAGCCGATGCATGAGCGGACTTTGAAACTGTTTCATGGAAAACAGCACTACTATTGGCGCTGACATCCGCTAGGAGAATGGGAGAAATTCAGGCATTCACCATCAGAGAACCCTTTCTCTGGTCACGAAGGACTAAGTGATGCTCAGAACCAACCCTGAATTCATTCCGAAGGTGCCTACTGACTTCTGTTTGGAGGAGCCATTTCTTTCCCAATCCATCCTCAGCAGAAGGATTATTACATTCCTTAGATTTGTGTAGATGCTGTAATTTCTATATAAACAAAGGACATGCACATCAGACCAGCTTTTTATATCATTTGCTCAACCAATGAAGGGTCAAGCCCTGTCCAAACAGATAACTAGTTAGCTCTCGGCCTGTATTGTTTTGTCATGTTAAAGCAAAGCGTCCTCTTCATGGAAGAGTGAGGGCGCATTCCAACAGGGGCATGGCTTCACCTGCAGCACTCCATGCTGGGGTGCCTTTGAAATGCATCTGGAGAAGCAGGCATATGTTGCGAAGCATTCCTGCCTAGACTTGGACGCTGAAGCAGCAGCTTGACAGCCAGCCAGAGAAACAAGAATTATTAAAAGTGAGCCTGCATCCGCTTTGTTCTATTCTGTAATGTGTACTGCTTTCCATTCTGATTCAAGCATGTGAAAATAAATAGATCAGCGTTGAAGAAATTACTTAACTGTAACTCCAGTTCTCCAACATTGGTATCTTTTATATATTCACATGTGACATTCCCTCCTCCCTGGTCAGAGGCTCATTGTATTCTATTCTCACACTTGTGCTTTGAAATCTGAGCTATGCTGGCCCTTTAGAGGAAGTAGAACTGGAACCGAGTCCGTTCCATCAGCAGATTACCTAATGTTGGTCTTTATGAGTGGAAATGAAAAACTGGCTAGGCCCGAAGGCCAGGGTTGTAGTTTTGTCGATCCAGCTATGAAAGTTTTTCAGATTTTTAATGTGCGGAGGATGGGAAAACTCATCCTAAACAA
The DNA here is from genome assembly GCA_963921515.1 of Calotriton arnoldi. Classification (NCBI taxonomy): domain Eukaryota; kingdom Metazoa; phylum Chordata; class Amphibia; order Caudata; family Salamandridae; genus Calotriton; species Calotriton arnoldi. The sequence continues at coordinate 439,455 of CAWUFW010001865.1, read as the reverse complement.
TACCGACGCGTGTACAGTGGGCTGCGAACCGAAGGGACCCCGACAAACCATCTCGAACCAGAGCACAGCAAACCACATCCGAACCTGATGGCGGAAAGAAAACAATCTAACAATGGAGTCAATGTCCATGCATACTATCACCTAAAGTAGGAGCCACTTTACCCTGTTACTGAAAAAGACTTCTTTGAAGAAAAACTTGCAAACATCAGGACCCAACACTAGATGGCAAGAGTATGCAAAGCATATGTAATCGAAGGCACACATGCCGCGAACACATTATTCCCTAAAAACTCACAGTAGCGCTGAATAACTGGCTGGTTCAAATCCAGGGCAGACCAAAATGGAAACCATTTCAAGTTCACTGAAAATGAAGAGCAAAGCCGACCGGGGGGGGGGTAGTAGTGCTTAAGCTTCCACCTCATTGGCTGAAGTTTGGGTTAATTCAAATGGGGTGGATGTTATTAAACAGTTTCAGGTCTATGGCCATTTTACAGTATATACACTATGTTGTATGTATTTTTACACTATACTGCTATTTTAATGTACTGGGAATTCCCAGCCTCACTGGGAATGATTAAAGCGTGTGAAATATATAAAAGATACCAGTGTTGGAAAACTGGACTTGCAGGTAAGTAATTTCTTTTTCACAGAAAACTGCATGATACAAGCCATGCCGCAACTGCAGGAAGCAGATTTCACTCATGAAACTGCAGGAAGCAGATTTCACTCATGAAACTGCACATGAACTCTGTGCCAAGTTGTTCCTGAGACCCGCACTTACTGCTTGTGGTCCTCCGATTAAAAGCAAGCATTGGAAAGCAAAGCATGAGAACCCCCATCCTGCCACTGACTCCAAAGAGTACATGAGGCATCAAGATGAGTCTCACTCCTTTAAGTTCACTGTCCATGAAACTGACTTCCTTAGTTGGTTCAGATGTGTCTGGAGTTCATCGGGTCTTCTACACCCCCATAGCTGATCGAGACCTTCAGAGGCCAGCCTACACATTTTCACTGTACTTTAAACTCCCTCTGGGCGTTAAAGGCTTAAAGAACATCAGGGCCTCCTGTCTGGTTACTGCTGGCATGTTGTCACTCCCTGGTGCCAATCTGTTCCCTCCGGACCAGTGACCATCCCTGAACAAACTCCAATACAGACTTTAACTCCAGCCCCAAGATCCACATTGGTTCCTGCAGTTCCAACACTGCATGTGGATCATCCAGAGCAGACACCCTGAACCGGCATCTGCTCGACCAATGAGGTGCTATTAAATCGCAAAAATACAAGGTGGTATGCAGTTTTAACCCAGTGCTCTGCCACTTCTCTCCCTTCAGCAGAGGCTCAGTTATTTTTTTGTTTCTGACTGATTCTGTGGCAGAGCACAGTGGATCTAATGATACGAAGGGAAAGGGGAGGAGTTACCCACTCTCGTTATACTAAGGATTCCTTATTCCGTGATTGATAAAATGTTCCTGAAACAAAGCTTGACTCCACACATGAGCCATCCATAGACTAAAGTGCCTCATTTGCAGTGGTGGTTCAGAAGGCTGCTCAAGTACTGGAATTACAGCTGCCCTCCACTGAGACTAAAACCTAATGTAGTGAAAGTTTGTGGCTCAAGTCTGCAATGTCTGCTCCCTTGCTCCCAATTAACTTTAATGTGGAGGAAGACACATGGAGTTTATGCAGAGGATGTCATCTTGTCGTCCTCTGCATTGATAAAGAAAATGCTTCTATTTGTAAAAAGCTTTTTCTTTGCCAAGATTGTAGTCTGGATGTGAGCGAACAGCGCCCTGATGTCCCAGCAATGCAAAAGTGAATATAGATCGCGCTAATGGTGCAATCTTTCACTTTTGATCTGTGCCGGGACACAATTGGACTTTGAATCGGCAACAAACGTATGTAGTTTGACAGAGGAGCATGTAAAATACAAATTCCCATTTCTCCATAAATATTTTCCAATACCTGCCCTTTAATCTAGCGACTAATGCCGGGCGAATGGATGATGGAATGTATGTGCTGTCTTAGTCCTAGATTGAGTAGGGACCTTTTGACGTAATTTATCCATGGTATCCTCGGATCTCGTTGGCTAATGTCTCAAAGCATCTCAATATGGTCTTAACTCTTCCATCCACCTTATGCCGAGCCAGTACAGTGTGGGCCTTAGTTTTGCAAGCACTAAGAGTGGTTTGAGTACAAGATCCAACCTTAAGAGAAATAAAGGAGTGTTATGACCCAAGTACAATAGGTCTAGGAAAGTGCCCTTTTTGACATAGTCGCACCAACTTTTTGCCTGGTATTTGATGCATCTTTGACTGAAGTGCACTGGGTTCCTGCTAACCAGGTACTCTGTTCTTTCCCAAAAACAAGGTAAGTGCAATTGTTCCACAATTGGCAAGACCCTTGGCACCCCTGTAAGTCACTAGTAAATGGTAACCATCAACTAGGGCATGGGTACTAAAGAGGGTCCCTAAGGGCTGCATCATGTATTGTGCCACCCTAAGGGACCGAGCACCAAACTCGTAGACTGCCAATGCAGGCTGTGTGAAATGGTGCTGACAAAAGTGAAAACGTGACATGCCGCACACCCTGTGTTCCATGTCCCCAGACACTGCATGAAATATGTATGTCCGCCCTAAGGCAGGGTGCATTATATTACAAGTGTGGACATATCTGCATGAGCAGATATGCCCCTGTGCTGTCTAATTAAATTGCTAGATAGTACAAGTGAACAGGGAAGCCATCTTGAGTACATGTACTGGGCACTGGCCACCACAAGTTCCTACAACTACGTGATGGCTTCACTGAAACCTATGGTGTTGGTACCAAACACCTCATCTTAAATCCTCACTGAATGCAGTAACTGATTTACTAAAACATGCACACAGAGGGCTTCTTAGAGGTGCCCCCTGAACCTACCGGCCTCTAGTGTGGTTTTTAACCCCGTGCAGGTGAGAGCCTATACTCTCAGAGCAGAAACAATGCCTGCTCCAGCTGGGGGTGTTGTCACCTCCTCCAAGCAGGATGACTAGTAATCAGCATATCAAGGTAGGATGCTTCAAAGGCCTCTGCTGCCTTTGTGTGACCTGGCTTCCCCCAGACCTGGGAGATGCCACCCCACGCCCTGCTGCCCATTTGGTACCAGGACAGGCAGGAACATTAGCTAGTTGGGAGGAGTGTACTCTTTCAGGACAGTTGGAACCTTAAGGTGGGCTACCTGATTTGAACACAAACTAGAATTCAACAATCTTCAATTTTGGTAAAATTGAGCTCACTGGGTCAGGGTTATGCCCACTTCCCACAGGCAGTAGTCGTATAGGGTGTGTAGTCACCCTAAAGCTAAGTAGCTCATTGGCTACTACCTACTCTCCATAACGCCCCTCAATTGAGTATTTAGGCGGCACCTCTTATGCCAGGAACTCAGTTGATGGACCTAAAAGAGTCCAAAAAAGAGCCGCAAAAACAAGAACTGAAGACTGGCTGTGGACTGTTTGACGCCAAACCCTGCCTGCACCCGTCTCGACAGTTGTGAGAAACAAACTTGTGCAGCTGAGCATCTCCCAAGCACCCTAGTAGACTGCCAGTCCTGACTCAGCAGCTGCCCAGGAAGAAGTCAGTGCTCCAGAAGGTCTGGTCCGTAACCCCACTAAGTGAGAAGACGCAAGGACCAACACAGCATCAATACCTGGGTTACCAGACCCCTTGCAGCAACCAAAGCCTGTGAGTCTAATCTGGGCGCCAACGACACTGAGCAGCTGTCTGGGACATCCGCACCTCAGACACTTCCAGACTGGCTCAGCTGTTCTGATTTTTTTTGATCCTCAACCGCGAGACTGACAACTGCAAGGACCTGCGATGCACCAGCCCAGCTGACATGACCACTCTGCACCAAAGCGCCCTGGCCTGGGTTCCTGAAAATGGACTGCTTTCTTGCTCCCAGGCCCCAGACCTCCCGGACTTGTCCCGAATTCCCCCTCTGTAGTCTGTTTAGGTGACCCCATATCTCCTTTGGTGTAGCGTGCAAAGCTACCAACCCGACCTGCACCTCTGTGCCTGTACGCTCCAGGGCAGGTGGGGACTAAACCTGGTGGTTCTTTGGACCATGGCCCCCTACCACCTTAAGACCTAAATGAGACCCCCGAAACCTACTGCAAGTAGCTGTATGCTGTTTTTTTTTCTTCTCCCATAGGAAAGCATTGTGCATAAAGACACATTTAAGTGAACATTTTACTTGCATTTGACATTTGTTATTTTGAAGTAATTGTTTACAAAGTTCTTGGTATCAATTTATATAAAACGAGTTCTTTGTTCTAAATTGGTGTCTAACCTATTGCCTCTGTACATCAAATGCTTAGCACTACCCTCTAAGTCTAAAGTGTTTGCCTTTGTAAACCAATAAGGGCTGCCTTGACTCTGCACAGTGTACCTCTTTTTGGTACACTATATAGAAAGCCAGCTTCCTACAGTATGAACCATAAAAATGTGCCTCTCAATCCCTAAGCCTGCCATGTCTCATTGCTTTGTAAATTTCTAAGGTGGGGAAATTGGGTTGGAGGATGTATGCATGGCAAACCTAAAAACAGTCGAAGCCCTATAATTATTGAGAAGAAAACTTTAAATCTGTGGCACCCACGAGTTTGAATTGGTTGGCCTAATTCCCAAGTAATCAAATTCTTTTGATCTCTCAAGGACATCACCTACCTACAAGGGGAAATTCAAGCGTGCTTCATGAAATTGCTCAAAAGGGTCTGACACAAGCTGGCAGCTTTCAGCTCACATGCTACTGGAGAATAACCTGCAGGTGGAAGTTATTTAAAGAGACCTTTAGTTGACTCCATGACAGTTGAGAGCACAGAGGTTTTTCGAATGCCTGTAGCGAGGAAAGGCTTGAGGTGCGCTTTTAATTACTGAATATTTTAGTCCACCTTTTTTAGGTGTAGCAGATATCTCCAGGTCTTCAGTGTACTGCTAAACAAAGTAATTCAGTGAACTAATATGGCCTCTGTTAGGCGGTTCCTTTTTGTATTATTGTGCACATTCCTTCCTGGCCTATTTTTTTCGCTAGTCCCCCAGTGACATTTAATCTGTTAAATCTTACGCTAACAGGCAAGTACTTTTAGATTGAATCTCTTAAACTCTATGGAGCAAATGTCAGTTGGGGTATACCCCTACCACCTGATCACTTTTGCACGTCCTGGTGCAGCTTCTGTTCATAACATTGTGATAGGGAGCATCTATGGGCATCTACTTCCTTTGACCGATATGTTGGTAGCTGCCCAGTTGTCAAGCATTTGACCTGCTCCGCTCCAGATGGTTTGAGACTTCATACCTTTGTTTGGCAACGTACTACATAAGTCATTGTTTACCAGTTTGGTTTTGCTTTCTTTGCATGAGTTGCTGTACTTCCATGAGCACCTGCATTTCCATGATGAAATTAATTTGCATGACTGTATGGAAAAGTTCTGTATTTCATCCTCCATCATCCCTAGTGGTATCTATTGTCATGACTTAGCTAGTATGGGTTAAAGCTGGAAATTAAGTCTCAAGGCTAGATACTCTGTGAGACAGAATTACTGCACTTCTTGCTTAGCTTGTCAGGTGACTTTACCACATCCTTCCATGATTAGACCTGTTAACTAAAAAAATCACTGAGGGAAGTTTGTGTCGAACTACTGAATAGACACTTCTGCCCCCTCTTGAAGCCAACTTCCCAGCCCAAGAAAATACTTGCTGAGGCTAGCTCCGAAGTTCTGGGGTGTTTTTCACATCCCTTAATGGACATCGGCTGTTCAACCACTCTGAAGTGGTTTCTAACCATTGTTCTCCTGCCACTTTGTGATATCTGCTCCTCCTCAGAGACCGGAGCAGGTATCTGACACACGGTGGCACAAAGTCTGCAAGTGTCTGATTCTGAAGCTACTGCTCCTCATGTTATACCAGTTTCATTTGTTGCCTTATGGAGTTCAACAGTATACACCATGAAAAGCCCTACAAGTGATTTGATAACTTTCACTAACTCTGCAAAAATCTGCTACCTTTGTTTTCTAATTGAAAAGTATCTTGTAAGTCCCATGTAATAGCTGCTTTATGGTAGGATGGAGTTTTTATTTCTTTCAAGGAATGGACAGGCTTTGAATCTGCTTTGCCACAGTTATTGCCTATGTTTCAAATGTATCTGAACATGGAAGTAAGTATCCTGGAAATTAAGTGAAGTGAGGATACAAAGACTAACTCCTTGGCAAGTATAAGTAACTGTATTTTGAGCTTTTTTGGGGGCTCCTCCAAATCCAGAATGGATCTCCATCTGATTATCTGGTGACAGATTTTTAACTTTCCCCAAAATTAAAATATTTCAGGATGGAGTTACAATAATAAATAAGCCTCCTGGAATATTTAGTACAGAAATCACATTCATGAAGATGCAATTACACAAGGATATTGTCACAATACATGAGTAAAGATTCACCCACACCCAGGAGAAAAAAACTTATAGCCTGGCTATTGAAATAGGGTTATACAGTCATCTACAGCTGCCTGAGAACGCTCAAGATCATTAGAAAGACTGGTGGGCCATTGAGGATGAAGTGCTGTTAAATGGAAGAACTACCTGCAGTGGTGCCACTAGAATAATTTCCATCAACATATCCCATGAGACTTATAGTAAGACCCCTCTTCCAACTATTGGATTTTATTGTCTTCTGCATCATTAAAGTACTTCTCAGCTGCAGTTTATTCAAAGATAGCCCACATAAGGTAGTTACTTACCATTCCTGTTATTAGACTATTTGTGGAAGGGATCAAAACATTCTTTCTTCAGCACCACAATGGAACTTGAAACTGGTAATTTGGGGCGGAGGGCTGCATGAAGGAACCATGTGATCCTATGCATGAGTCGTCCCTCAAATTTATAACTTTAAAGACTGCCTTAGTCCATATTGTATTTCTGTGGAGATTGAATTGCTAGTACTCCTGGTGCAAGAGCCAGACCTATCTGTATACAAAGGTATCTGGTTATCTGTTGAGATGTACTATATAGAGGAGACTCAAAAGATCCGGGAAATGTAATCCGTTTTTCATGGGACATTCGCTACGGGCCTTAGGAGCAGCAAGCTACGAAAACACTTGTCAGATGGATAATACAAACAATAGAACACTTAGTGGAGTGAGTTTTTGCTCTCACTTCTGGTCTCCTGGTGTCCATCAAATAAGAGGTCACACTGGTATTCACTGCCAACATCTTGGTAGAGGTCATGTACAGGGCAGCTGCATAGTCTCCAGGACACTTTTGACACTATTGTATAGACGGCCACATAAAAGGAAGTAGCTGTGGGCCAATCTCATCCTCCTCTCACTTCCCCCTGCCCCCCTTTAGAAGAAGTAATACCGCTGTGCAATCTATGCACAGCATGTGCATCTAAGACACTTAGTGCTGCAAAAAAAACAATTCACTGTAGTCGTTTCCTAGAGTAAAATTTTCCCACTCTTCTACTTTTGGACCCAACCTGCAGGTGATGGGAGTATGCACAGCATGAGTCTTTGTTCAGCGTGAACTGTCGCTTAGAATGACTTCAATCGTGCCAAGTTTCTTTTATTTTTTTATTTAAATGGACGAACTGAAGAAAAGAGAAATAGTTGCTGGCATACTAAAAACCCACGGGAAAGTAAGAGGTTTGAGACCACTAGATTTTGGCAATGGGGGCAGTGCGAGATGAGATGCTAATTAGCTGCTCTTCAATAAATAGTTTGAGGGGGAAACGCTAGAGATGGGAGAAGAAACCTCTTACATATCCGTTCTGTGGAAATTATTTTCACCTCAGACTTGCCTTACACTGAATAAAGTAAATGTGATATCTGTATGACCATATAAAACTTGCTGTGTAAGTTTAATGATGCAATGTGAAACAGTGCTCATCTTTAACGTAATGCATTGATCCATGTGTTCCGTTTTTTTGGTGCAGAAGTTGGTGATACAATATTAAAAGCAAGAGGACTGAGAAAAGAGAAGCGACGGCCGTCCAATGAAAGAAAAGTTACCCCTAACGTTGAAATGAAGAGAACCAGAGCAAAAACAAGAAATTAAATTCCTGTTTGCCTTTTCTGTAAATTAATATGTGCACTTATTGAAGGCAGACTTGCAATTTGTCTGATTCTATTCCTAGACAGTTTGAGGTATGGAAGGGACATGGGCCTGTCGCTCTTAAGCTTTTTTCCCCCACTTGGGGCATATGCTTCAATTGCAAAAGTGTAAATATTTTCCATTGTTTTAATTTTATTCTAATAGTGTTTTAGGTAGGACGTAAAAGTCAGCATTATTTTAACAAAATTGCTGCTTGTATGCAAAAAATTTAAGTAGATGCCAGTCATTAAATTTTGTAAATTATGATTTGTTTTGTGACATTTTTTCCTTTGTCGTCTTTTTAAGCTAAAGGTAATTTGGGAACACTTGCAAGCATTTTTATTGCTGATTGGAACGATCACCAACTTTAACAATGGTGATAAAACATGACATTCTTATCCGAAGGGGACATATTGAGTTTTACCAAGGGTCTATTTCTCAAATTTTTGAGCAAGTTGAAACTTCATTCTGAAATGGTGCTGTCCGGTCCCTTGACTAAATGTAATTTTCATGCAAAATATTCTATGCTCCTGCCTGTATGTGTTTATGTCCAAGGGTGGCCCTTATTTATTTTTAAGTGGGTTGCAGTTTAGACTACCCATATTTTAAAAGGCTATCTGAAGTAGTGACTCAAATCTTAATTTTATAAGTCCTTAATTTTGAGACTGTGGTGGAACTAACATCGCATTTCTTCACGTCTTTTACAAAATGTACAGCCGCCATATTACAGTATCTGTATGGAAGTAACAAGTTGGTGATGGTGTTATCCTTTGTGACAAATGCTTGTATGGCGGCCATTGAAATGGGGCTGCGGCCCTGTTCAATATTGTATCAAAATATTTTAAAAAGAAACTAAACTTCAGGATTGTAAATTGTGTATATATTTGTGTTGCTAGTTGACTTGTGGAAAAGTGTCCTTTTGATACCTTCTAGTTAAGGAAAGCATAACCAGCAATGTTTTTTTCTTCCCCCCCCCATAACTGTTAATTTTTAAATCCGTTAATTTCATTTTTCGTGAGGGGAAATTATTCAAAATTGGGGTCATGGTGAAATTAATGGACTGGCTTATAAGCAGTTTAAAAATTACTTTGTGAACTGTTAAAAGTGGTTGCCTGTTATGGAGGAGTTATACACTTACACAGGCCGCCATGTTATTGCCGATGCAGAAAATATATTTTTCCTTTATGTAGTGTATTTTTCACACTGCCTGTTGGTTTTGCTCCGTAATTAAAAATTAGTCAACGTAAAAAAAGCCACTCTGTCCAGTTAATACCTCCCAGCTTCTTTAATTTTTCAAATGTTTTATTACTGTTGGTTTTAGTGTCACTACAGCACCGGGATGTAGTATAGTTTCAAACAGTGAAGCTTTATCCCTATTTCAGACTCATTATTTTGACTGTTTTCTGGGTTCAGCCAGACTTCACTTGACCCAGTAATAAACCCCAACCAGTTTAGCAGATGTAGTTTTTCTTTAATGTATGCTCATGAGAAACCTCCCTCCTGCTCTTGAATGTATAATATTTGGCTCTGAGGGAATAAAGCTTTATCTGTGCATATTCTGGGCAAATGTTGCAGAGGAGGATCTTTAAGTTTGTCGAACCTCTTTTGTGAGTTGTCCTATGATTCATCTGAGCAGGTGCTTAGATGGACTATTCAAGTTCCTAGTCTTTGTCACCATGTCTCTCCTGTTAAACTCATATCACCCCTTTCACTTTACACTCGTCCGTGAAGATCACTACATTGCCCTCCTATGTTTTGATTTAAAGGAAATTAATTCCCTTTAAATGCATTTTATTAAATATATCTGTAAACGGTGGCAGCTGGTGTACAATATTTTTAGATTGACAAACTGCATGTAGTGTTTAAATTCTCCAGTATACCACATAAAGTAATGAAGCCACCTGATTATAAATAAGGCTCCCTGTTTCCCGTTACTAATTTTTACAGATAAATACACAGAACCATTTATTTTCCTGTCTGTATTTATTTTTAAATGTGGATAAAAACATAAATTTGGTTGTTTTTGAGTGATTCTAAATGCTGTCAATCATGACTGCCAGCCGAATAGCTGTGCAGATTGACAGGCAAGGGGATTAAAAAATAAAGTGATTTTAGTAAGCCTTCAACATCGGTAGATTTGCACACCCTTGATTCTACAATTTACGTATTTTCTTACTAGTGCATCTTTTATCATCTGAGTGTGTATATATATATCATTGAAACCTGCCAGGCGTTCAGGCACGAGTGCACATTAACTGGTTAAATGCAGAAATATACACGTTTCAGCTTTATTCTCAATACCTAAAATAGATAAATTCAGGTAAGATTAGCAAAAATAAATATGGATAAATGCAGACGGAAATGACAAATATAAATACCATAAAACCGGGAGCCCTAATTATAAATACCCCTGCACTTGATGTGATGCATCTAAATTAGTAAACCGTTGGATTCCTCCCTCTCAATTCTTTACCATCTGGACAGTGCACAGTTATATTAATCAACTGTATGCTCCATGAGCATTTGAACGTAACCTTCCCTTCTTAGGGGATTTCCATTTATAGCCAAAAGCACTGAATAGTCCATCCATGTGCATGGACCCCGGGGCATGTGTGTATATATAATATATCTGTATGTCTCTGCCTCTGTATGTGTCTCTCTTCAGGAAGGCCTACAGAGACCCTTAAAAGACAGATTATGCAGCCTATATACATAGGCTCCAATGGCCGAATTCAACATTATGAAGTCAAAAAAGGGCCAGCAAGATGTTTTAGCAAACAGCATAAATCTCTCAACCCCTTTTTAGGGCTCGCCTGGGCAGCGCATGCGCTGTCTCTTCAAGACTTGCTATATTCAGGATATGGGCATGAAGCTCTGCCCACTTTCCGCCCATCTTTTTAACTGGCTCCTGTCACTGTCATTTGTAAAGTGATGTTCGAGGCATATGAGTTTTAGATCATATGCTTGTGCAAATATCGCCATCTAGTGTTGGGTCCGGATGTTTGCACTTTGTTTTTCTTCGAAGAAGTCTTTCCAGTCACGAGGTAGGTGACTCCTCTTTTCGGTGATAGTGCGCATGGGCATCAACTCCATTGTCAGATTGTTTTGTTTTTTTTTCCCCCGCCATCGGGTTCGGATGTGAATAGCTGCGCTTCGACGCCGATCCTTCGGTCTCCCTCGGTGCGTAGAACATTCACCCTCCGGTATTGTTTCCGATCGCGTATTTCATTTGTCGCATATCGTGTTCGATTTGAAAAAACTCTTTAGATTGGCTCATGGCAGGCCATCGGGCCTAGCCACCTCAATTCGACTCGCAGTCGATGGAACGAACTCCATTTAAATACTGCCCTCGATGCCACGCAAAATACCCGCGCACCGACTCACACGAGGTGTGTAATCTGTGTTTATCACCAGAACACAAAACAGGACTGCGACGCGTGTAAGGATTTCCGTTCCAAGAAAACGCTTCACGACCGTCGGGCTCGATGACGTGACATGCAGAGCCAACGCACAGGCTCCATTCCGGACCTCTTTGGACCTCAATCGGAAGAAGCCGGCGACGCTATTGGGGCCGAGGAGGAGCAGGATCCAATCTCTGTTTCGGAGGGGGGCTCCGACCAGGAAGACTACATCCCTCATGGTCAACGTACTGCAAGTAAAGCCCCTTCTTCGCCCCGACTCCCAAGTCAATCAAAACAGAAGGCTCCGGACCACCCCGCGCCCTCAGGCCCTGGTCGGCATCAAGAACACGCTTCCGACGCCCCGCCTTCAGGATCGGCACCAAAGCAGCCCAAAAAGCCTTCTGGCTCCAAAAAGCCCCACACCAAGTCCGGCTCCGAGCCAAAGTCTTCAGGATCGAAGTCCATGTCCGGCTCCGAACCTCGTCTTTCTGCACCGAAACACGCTTCGGATCCGAAGACTACAACCCATAAACCGTCGGCACCGAAAACTTCGGCGTAGAAACGGACTATTACTCCAAAATCACCAAGAAGGCAACGTTTCGACTATTCGCTTGACAAACCGGACCCGAAACAGAAGCTGCTTTACATACGTTCCACAACTGGACATATTTCCACTAAGGCGACTTTAAAGAGTAGGACTGCTACTGAACAGGAATATCACATTCCTTTAAAGAGAATTACTGGAACCAACCCTTCCTCCTCTTCTATCACCACCTTGTCAATATTTACCTGAACTAACTTCACCTCAGCACTCTCCACCACATACACCTGACAATCAGGGCGATGGGGATATTGATACTGATGATGGTCAACCAGGACCTACAGACGACTGGGCATATGATCTACAGCTCATATGCCTCGAACGGAAAATGCTACTTACCCAGTATGCATCTGTTCTTGGCATATAGAGCTGTAGAATCATATGCGCCTCCCCGGGTACCTATACCTGTTGCAGTAAACATCTTACTTGGATACATGCATTCATGGACATCTCCTTCTACTACTCTTACTAACTCCATTATCACCCTCTGCAGGAAAACAATCGAACAATGGAGTCAATGCCCATGCGCACTATCACCGAAAGGAGGAGTCTCCTACCTCGTGACTGGAAAGACTTCTTCGAAGACAAAGTGCAAACATCCGGACCCAACACTAGATGGCTATCTGCACAAGCATATGATTCTACAGCTCTATATGCCAAGAACAGATGCATACTGGGTAAGTAGCATTTTCCTTTTCATTAGTCAATAGGCTTAGTAGTCCCTCCTGAGTACTGCCTATTCTCTTGTAACCTCCCATGAGGACACCCCCTGTTACTTGTGTACTCGGTAGGTTTTAATTACAGCCTCTGAGCACTATTTTCTTAAATGTTTTTTTCCTACCAGCTGTTGCAGGCAGGAGATGCTCTCCCGCAACACTTTTTTTTTTTTTTATGTAGGCAGCACAGCATGCCTTGGCAGAAATAATGGCAGGCACGCCTTTCTTTCATTATTTACGGTGCTGAACGCGCCTGCATTCTTTGTTTGTTTTTATTTTTTACAATGGGGGTACCTGCGCTTTAGCTTTAAACACCTGAAGCTAAAGCACGGGTACCACGATGAATGAGTCATGTTTTTTTGCAGTTCGTATTTGAGTCCTGTGCTTTGTCAGCTTGTAGTTTTGCAGCGTGAATCCTTTTCTGGATTCACATGTTGTGCATCATTCCTCCATCTAGTGGTTGGGTCCGGAATAGTCTTTGTTTTTTATTTTCTGTTTTGGGCGTCATCTACCACCATTTGGTGCCAGGTACGTCCCCCGTGTGACATCAGACAGCGCCCTGTTCGTTGTACGTGGTAGCCATCTTCAGATTTTTTTCCGCCGTTGGGTCTGGAAGCAAGACGGGAGGCTCAAATATTTTTCTGGAAAAATCTCTTAAAGAAAAGGACAAGATTTCAATTAAACTCAATCGACATGGAGAGGGGGACAGAACAACGAGAACACAAGAAGACGACAAGGGTCGACAAAGGGCGAGGTAGGGGCCATGGAAAATACCCCTTCAAGTTCTGCCTAGAGTGCCACCACAAGTTCTCCCAGCGTGACCTACACGACGTATGCAACCTCTGCCTGCCCAAGGACCATCAGGACAAGGACTGTGAGGCCTTGGCGGTGTTCCAACCGAAAACACTCAGAACACGCCGAAAGCAGAGGGAGGCCCACTACGCAATGTCAGACTTTGAAGAAAATCTCACTGAAGGACCTAGGCCTTTCCAGTGATGAAGACCAAGGAGTCCCAGCAGAGACTACGCACGAAGGCTCAGACGTCGGGATTCTAGAGGGTGACTCCGAAAATCCACCCAGGAAGAAATCTGGTGAGGCCGAGAAGACTGAGAAGGTAAGATACCATAAAGATCCGTCTGAACCGAAGGGCCACGACTACAAGGCGCAGCCAAAGGCAGCTCCGACACCGAAGAAAAAGGTGATCAAGAGCCAGCCGCAATCGAAAGAACCCTGTGGAACCCTACCAAGGGAGACCGCCGAGGGAAAATTGCACAAGGTGCCGAAGTCTAGGGTCGAACACAAGACCCCAAAGGGAAGTGTAACGCCGTCGAAAGAGCAGGCAAGCGCAAGAAACGAATGTCTCCAGCCTCTGACGCTGAGAGAGTCCTTGGTCGAGAAGAAGAGGCAACATCTCTAAGCCGAAATGGCAATGCTTCTACAAAAGAAGGACTTCGACGCCTCGCTGAAGGACTTCCGAATCCCGAAGATCCCAGCCGCAGAAAAAGAAAACGTTGATGCTGAATGGGAGGAAGAGGAGAATATAGTCTCTACCAACCCCAGAACCTCGCGAGGAAGACCCAGAGGAATACACACACTCCCGAAGAGGAGGATGAATCTGAGAATTTTGAGGACGCATGGAATGACCTCGACACCGAAAGCCCCGTAGAGGAAATTTGCTGCTATCCCTCGAAGGCATCACCACCAGATGATATAGCCTTCTATAACTGACTGGTAAAAGGGCAGCAGACACTTTCGGAGTCACCCTTGCAGGGGAAAAAGGCAACACATGTTTCCTTCTGGAAACCGCCCCAGCCAGTAAGGGGACACAATACTTGCCAATGCTGCCAAGCATTTTAGATCAAGGCAAGGAGGCCTTTAAAGAACCAGCCTCCAGCAAAGGAGTTGCACCCAGGGTCGAAGTACAAAGCCTCCTCCAAGGACCCAAAATATATTCAGGGAAACACTGTACCGGACTCAATCATCGTTACCACAGCCAGGACAAAAGCAAATGCCATCTCTAACAGTGGACCACCACCAGAAAAGGAAAGCAAACGAATGGACATGGTGGGCAGGAAGATGGAGAAGGAGGCAGCGACACAGTGGCGCATCGCAAACTGATGCCCTACTAAACAGATACCAGCAATGGGATGAGATCGAAGAACTCGTCAACAAACTCCCCGAGGACGAGAAGAGGAGGATACTCTATTGTCCACAAAGGCAGAAACCTCGCTAACACATGCCTTAAATCTGCACTGGATGCAGGAGACACTGCCAGACAAATGTGCACAGGTACAACCTTGAGAAGACATGCCTGGCTAAAAATTTCTGGTTTTAAACAAGGGGTTCAAACATCCATCATTAACGGACCTTTCACAGGGGAGGTACTAATTGGAAAGGAGGTGGACTAATCACTCCCACAAACAAAAAAAAGGATAACGAAACTGCAAGAGCAGTGGGAGCTCTACAGCAAAGAGGAACCTTCAAAAGAGGTGGGTTTAACAGAAAACCCACAAGAGGAGCATTTGCACAGGGACAGCAAATGTCACACCAACAACAAGGCCAGGGAAATGACCAGCAAACAGGATACCAAGGTTGGCAGCAACAGCCCAAGCGGCCCTTTCAAGGGAGATGCCAGACCTGAAGAGGAAATGGCTCTAATTGACTCCGTCACAGACAAGGAACCACATACAACACCAGTGGGAGGATGGATTGCACAATACCAGCATTAGTGGAGAAAGATCACCACAGAAAAATGGATTTTAAATTTGGTAAAATATGGGTATTGCATAGAACTAACAAACACCACCTGCAAACCCACCAAAGAAAAAAGTTCATAAAATCAGAACTCAAACAGTTAAATACAGAAATCCTTCTTCAAAAACAAGCAATCGAATTGGTTCACAGAGCAGGACTCTTCAAAGGAAATTACTCGCCGTATTTCCTTGTTCCAAAACAGGATTTATCACTAAGACCAATACTGGACCTAAGGTTGACAAATTCATTTTAACATGACACTTTAAGATGACTACTCTATGAAATAGTCCCACAACTCCAAAAAGGGGATTACATGGCAACAATAGACCTCAAAGACGCCTATTTACACATACCGATGGGGAAAAAAACCCACAAAATCTCAGGTTTCTGCACAACGGAACACACTACCAGTTCAAGGTACTACCATTCGGGATAAAATCAGCACCGTGTTTTTACCAAGTGCCTAGCTGTAGTCGCGGCCCACCTGAGAAGGGAGGGAATGCATGGCTATCCCTACCTGGACGACTGGCTCATAAAGGCAAGCACAAAGCAAAGATGTCTTGGCCACGTTCAAACAGCAATCCACACACTGCAGGAGCTAGGATTCGCCATAAATCACAAAAAATCCTCAATACCAGAAAAAGTAAAGATTTTCCTAGGTGCAAGACTAAATTCTAGGAACGTATGGGCATAACCGACGCAAAACAGGATACAAGCTTTCAAACAGGAAACTGCCCTCTACCAGAGGGGACAATCTCTGACCGTGAGGAGTCATGAAACTCATGGGCATGGCATCATGCATCCCACTCATCCCTCATGCCCGTCTACATATGCCCCCATTCCAACAATGGCTCGCCAACAACTGGTCCCGAGCCATAGGGAGTTGGGAGGATCTAGTGGTTGTTACGCACAAGCTGCAGGCAGAAACACAATGGCCGGCATTCAACAACTTAGCACAGGGGAGACCTTTCAAAAACCCAACTCCTTCTGTGATAACTACAGACCTATCTCTCAATGGATGGGGAGCACACTTCAAAAAACTGAAAGTAAGAAGCCAATGGAACAAACAAGATTCCATAAAACACAAATTACTTGGAAATAAACAGTATTCCTAGCATTGAAGGTGTTCCCGAAACACATTAAAAAGAGAACTGTCCAGGTTCAAATGGACAACACCATTACAATGGTCTACCTCAACAAAAAGGGAGGTACAAGATCATTTCCGCTAAGCAAATTAGCACAAGAGATCTGGCATTAGGCAATACCTCAAGGTATCAATCTACAAACAATACACCTACCAGGAGTATACAACAGCAGACCTGCTAAGCAGACAGAACAGCTGCTCCCACAAGTGGAAATTGAAGGACAAGACTGTACAATACATCTCCCAAACTTGGGGGGACACCAGTGATAGACCTGTTTGCAACAGTACATAACAAGAAATGCTGGTCCTTTGCCTCGAGGTTGCCTCACCACCTGTCAAAAGGGAATACCCTGTCACTAAATTGGTCAGGGACATTTGCGTACGCTTTTCCTCCAATGCCCCTAATCCAAAGAGTAAGAAAAAGCAAAGCAACAAGGAACAGAGCTAATTCTCATTGCTCCACAATGGCTGAGACGGACATGGTACTCGACATTGCTAAAAATGTCCAAGGGACAAATCATAAGGATAAGAGCAGACGAGGACATGTTGACAAGGCCAAATCTTTCATCCGGAACCAACAACGCTACCCTTAGCAGCTGAATATGTAGAATTTGGTCACCTCAACTTGCCTCGTCAAACAATGGAAATTCTAAAGGAGGCAAGAAAGCAAACAAGAAAATGCTTTGCAGCCAAATGGAAGCGATACACCACTTGGTGCACAGCTAACAATCAAACTATCACGTCACAGGATACTGTAATCCTATATCTAACTCACCTCTTAGACAGCCACATAAACTACTCGAGCATAAAGGTACACCTTGCTGGCATTGTGGCGTACACAAGGGGAGAAACATGCACAGCTTTCTTTAAAAGACCAGTCATAAAAAGATTCCTAGAAGGATCAAATCGACTTGCTCCACCTAGAACAGCCCCAGTCCCCATGTGTAGTCTGAATACAGTGCTCACGCAACTCATGACAAAACCATTTGAGCTAATGCACAAAGTGGAACTCCAACACATCACCTTCATAACAGCCTTCCTCATTGCCATTACATCTTTACAAAGAGTGAGTGAGTTACAGGCATTAACCATACAGGAACCATACATGCAAATCCACAAGGACAAGGTTATATCTGAAAAACACATAGTGATAGATTCCTTACCTTAGAACAGTGGTGCCCAAACTTTTTCAATCCACGGCTCCCTTGACCTATTGGCCGCGGCTCCCTATTATGTTACTTTTTTTGGGCGGCTGGAGGGATGCAAGAGCTGCCTCAGGCCGATGAAGGTATTATAATCATAGATGTAACAAAATAAAAATATAACAGTTTAATAAAAAAACTTTAATTGGTTAGTTAAGTCAGAAACAATACTATTTAGCACTGGAGCATCCATATGGAATTTTTTCACTATTTTTGTTTTAAAAAATGGCCTCTAGCATGTTGGAGGAGAAGACACTTTTTTTTTCTCTTGTTGGTAATTAGAGTGAGGATAGAGGGCGTGTTACATTTTTCAGAGGCTCCCAGTCCTATTGGTATTACTATGTGTAAATGTATTGATTTTGCCAATCTTATAACAGAAGAATTGTGAGTCACCTTCTGAGGATTCAAACGTATAATCTGCAAATTATTCTAAGATCTCTACACAAATCTAAGCCTCTGAGCAACTTTAATGGTATACTTTCCTGAGAATATGTTACTAGCAGGGTGCAACTCTGCTGCAGGCATTGTAACATTCAAGCTATCCATCAGTAGTTAAAGCATGCTTGTGGCAAACCAAGTCCTGTAGTAGGCACACTAGTAGATGAGATAGTAAGGCATCTTTCCTTTGAAAGTGAACATAGTGCTTGAATCCTTGGTCACAAGTGCTTAGTATGCTCTTCTTTGCTCCAAGTCAGTAGGTCAGGAGAAATCATAGATATGGTAACTATGTAATTTCCAGGATACAGTGGTGAACATTAACCTAATTCTAAGATGCAGATCAGTAGCAGATACATTGTTTGAGGTACGGTGACCCCTCACCTCTACTCTATGGAGTCAATGTTGGCATGTAGCAGCCACAGCTCCTCGGTCTTGGCCGAGGATAGGATGAGGTGGTGGCCAGTCAAGCACAGGATTTCTTCTACAGGTGGGTGGAAGGGCTGTTGCAACTGCACATTATCCACCATCGGGGTCTTGATCCACTCATCGAACTTCATCCTCAGCCCCTAAGCCAGCGAGCACCGGCCCTGTCCGAGTGGCTGCGGGGCTCAAGTCCGTGCACACTCAGTGAATCAGTATGTTCGAGACCCCCAGAGTCCAAACCCACAGTGGCAGAATCAGCTGCAGCATCATGTAGATAACGCGTCCGTCCTGCATATATGGCAGATAGCGGCAGCCATAGTAGAGTGGTACCTCCAACTTTATTTACCACAAGAAATTGCCCAAAATGATCACAGGGACCTAATTTGTGCACACACCTAATATTTGTACTCCGTCAATGGCATGAGTAGAGGAACACCACTCCATAATGCACAAAAGGAAAAATCTGAAGATCCTAGACTTACCTGTGGCATTTAGACAAGGATTGAATATAAATGTGTGTGCATATGCTGCTGCTAATCAAAATATAATGTATAAATCATAAATAGTATATTTGGGACTTTGTATAGACCCAGCTGCTTTGTTAGCACCAAGCCACATGCTAAAATGTCACGGTTGAGAAAAATAAAGTTTTAAACAATGTTAGGCAATGCAAGAAAAAAATACACACTCCCCTCCATAAAAAGCCAATAGTAGTGGCTGTATGCAGCCAATTTATGGTGTCCTGTTTATTAATATGGGCAGGACAACGTTAACCAGTGTTACATTGTATGAGAAGTGAATGCTATTTTAAAATGAGCAGAAAGGGGCTAAGGCCTGTTCAGTAGGTGCCAATCACTGATAGAGGTAAAAATCTCGGGCGTCCAAAAGTAAAAATTATGGGGTACATCTTGGGCAGAAGGGATTGTAGACAGCACATCTATATAACAAAATATGACAAGTCAGTATTTCATGTCTCTAACAATTACACACCCTCAGTAGATCATGCCTCATTAATAAGACCTATTAATAAAAACTATCTGCTTTCTGCAGCAAACCTGAAATTCGAAATGTTAGAAGACATTACTCTGTTTTATGTTTCTACCAGTCTGTACACCATGCTCATATTTTATTGAAGTTATCCTCTTTCACTGCGCACTGCTACAAATAAACATACTCAAAAGTGAAAGTGGAGATAGCCGCTTGTGAGAAAATAGTTCAAAAAGGCATTTGCAACTTTAGGATTCCTCGTGTCCATGGCATCTGTCTCTTCGAAACAGACGAGGCTGCGTAGGAGTAATTTCCGGACCCAGGCAGAAAAAGCCTCACGTTTAATAGATGCACAGTGGCAGCATTTTCTGAGGCTAGGATTCGACGCTGATGAAATTTTCAGTGCTAGAGATATCCGACATCACAGGAGTGTTCACCTACCAGTGGTTCCCAAACTGTGTGATTGGTGTGCATCTGTTCACGGCGCCCCTGACTAGTTTTGACGGCGCACTGGGGTGCCGCGGCGCACAGATTGGGAACCACTGCCTTAGAATATCCCCAGGCGTCAGACTGGATCCGGAAAGTTTTCGTCGGTAGGGGTGTCGTGGGGCTCCGCGTCCGTCGTTGGCGTCGTGGTTGCCGAGATGACGTCGCGTGTGCTATTTAGACGCCGCCCACGCGCGCTGACGTCAGTTCTTTCTTTTTCTGTGCCAGCAAGCGCAGATCCGGAGAGAGCGGTATCCCTAGTCTTTTTTGACTACTTTTTTTTTTTTTTTTTTTTTTTACCCTTTTCGAGTCGATACTACATCTGGTGCAGTTAGGGATGCCCGGGTTTAAGTCTTGCGAGGACTGTCATCTGATGATGTCAGTGACGGACCCACACCATGTGTGTCTCTTCTGCCTGGGGCGCGACCACGACCCCAAGTCGTGCCCCGACTGCCGGTCCATGGCGCCGAAGTCTTTGCGGGAGCGGTCTCGAAAGCTGCTTGAAGCCCGGCAGTCGGCTCCGTGCCGTGAGAGGTCCCGGTCCAGAGGTAGGTCGAGGGACCGTGCGCGGAGTCATCGGCGATCGTCGGGATCGAAGTCTTCGCACTCTGGGTCAGGTAAGGCGAAGCACAAGAAGTCGAAATGTAATAGTTCTCTGACTTCCCCTTGCCGGTCGCGGCTGAGGGTATGGGTGGTGCCACCCCTGCGGCTCCGGCGGAGTCCATGGAGTCGCCACCCGCCCTTCCCGGGGTCGTTGGCGACTCCGGCCCAGATACAGGACTTCCTGTCGGCCATGGCTCGCCTCGGGGCGCCTTCGGGCCCTGTGGTCCCGCATGGGTGTCCTCGTGTTTCCTTGCCGGCGGCGCTGTCTGCTCCGGCCCCAGCGCCGCAGGACACCCTTTGATCCAGGCCTGGATCCCGGTCGACGCCGGTTGACCTTGTTACGCCTCCACCGGCACCGATACTGACGCCGCCCGCTCCTCGGGACGACGTCGACCTCAGATTCAGCCCCGAAGTGGACGCGGCGTCGATCGATGCAGTGTGGGGATTTCTATCCCCATGTCCCTACTCCTTATTTTAGGCCTGTTGAACAGCCTGGGGAGGACTGGGAGGGGTCGGATGACCCTTTCGCTGCAGCCTGCGAGTCTGAACAGGACTGGGCTGAGGAATTGGGGGACGCCAGTGGTCTGGATACCTCACCAGACCTTGGCATGCTGTCTCCTCCTACCATGGCTACGGAGGAGGGAGCCAGTTATGCAGTGGTGTTGCGTAGGGTGGCGGAGGCCCTAAACCTCCAGCTCCCTACTGTGGCCGTCAGGACTAACCTGACAGAGGTGCTTCAGCCGGCAGCTACTTCTGCGGAGCCGCTGCTGCCCTTTAATGAAGCCCTTTCGGACGTTCTTTTGGGCACTTGGTCCAGGCCCACCACAGGGGCTCCTGTGGATAGGAACGTGGCCCGACGCCATCGCCCGGCTCCGGGTGACCCCATTTTCCTCTCCCTACATCCCACCCCTGAGAGCATGGTTGTCCAAGCCTCTGCTTCCCCAACCGCCTTCCCTTCCGCACCACCGGATAGGGAATCCAAGAAGCTGGATCAGTTTGGGAAGAAGATTTTCTCTTCCACCAGCTCAGCGCTGCAGTCCGTGAACACTGCATGCCTCTTGGACCGTTATTCCCACTGTCTGTGGGATACGGTGGCGAATGTGCGGTCTCAGTGTCCGGAGGAGGCCCGGCCTACTTTCACCCAGGCTGTTGCAGAGGGGAGAGACGCAGCCAAGTTCATGATCCGTTGTGGTCTAGACACCGCCGACTCACTGGGTAGATCCATTGCAACGACGGTGGAGGTTCGCCGTCATGCCTGGTTGAGGACTACTGGATTTTCAGGGGATGTCCAAAACACCCTTATGGACATGCCCTTTGATGGCCGTCGCCTCTTCAGCGACAAGGCGGACAGTGCGTTGGAGCGGTTTAAGGACTCACGGGCTACGGCCAAGTCCTTAGGACTCTCGGCAGTCCGCCCTCCTCCGCCTTTCGCTCCTTTCGTGGCACAGGAAGGGGCGCCCCGCAGCGTTCGCAACAGAGCCACAGGCCGCCGCAACAGTCATCCCAGCGCGGACGCGGAACGTCAATCGCTTCCTCCGCAAGGAGAAGTTCAAGATGCTCACTCTAGCTCAGGTCTTGTCTGCTCTCGTCCCACAAGACTGGATGGTGGCGCTGTACTTGCAGGACGCATATTTCCACATCCCCGTCCTGCCAGCCCACAGGCGTTACCTGCGGTTCATGGTAGGCCACGAGCACTTTCAGTTTACCGTGCTCCCTTTTGGCCTTACCAGCGCCCCTCGGGTGTTCACCAAGGTGGTGGTGGCAGCAGCTCATCTGCACAGATCAGGGGTCTGTCTTCCCTTATCTTGACGACTGGTTGTTGAAGGCGGGCTCGCCCCAGACAGTCGTCTCCCACCTCCAGACTACGGCCGACCTGCACTTGCTGGGGGTTCTCCCATCAATGTGCCCAAGTCGCACCTGATTCCCTCCCAGAAGCTCCTTTATTGGAGCGGTTCTGGACACGGCGCAGTTTCGGGTATATCCTCCCGAACAGCGAGTCCGTGACATTCGGGCTCTGATTCCAATCTTTCAGCCCTTGTCCTGGGTTTCGGTCAGAGTGACTCTGAGGCTGCTGGGCCTCATGGCCTCCTGCTGGTCAATCATGCCAGGTGGCATATGCGGGCTCTGCAGTGGGACCTGAAGTTCCAGTGGGCGCAGCATCAGGGGAACCTGTCCGATCACGTTCAGATCTCGGAGGGCACTGCACAACAATTGCAGTTGTGGCTCCCGGACTGGCATTGGGTCGACGGCAGATCCCTCTCCCTTCCCCCAACCGGAGTTCACAGTGGTGACGGATGCGTCCCTCCTGGGATGGGGAGGCCACATGGGAGAGGCGGAGATCAGAGGCCTCTGGTCTCCGGCGGAGTCCCGGCTCCATATCAACCTTTTGGAGCTGCGGGTGATCCGGCTTGCACTGAAAGCATTCCTTCCCTCTGTCAAGGGGAAGAGTAGTGCAGGTGTTCACAAACAACACCACTGCCATCTGGTACTGCAACAAACAAGGCGGGGTGGGGTTGTGGACCCTCTGTCTCTGGACATGGCTGGAACATCAGGGCATGTCCCTGGTGGTTCAACACCTGGCAGGTTCTCTGAACGCCAGGGCGGATGAACTCAGCCGCAGGTGCATGCTCGATCACGAATGGCATCTTCACTCGGAGGTGGCGCAAGGTCTCTTTCAGCAGTGGGTAGAGCCTTGGTTGGATCTATTTGCAACCGAAGAGAACGTGCAATGTCATCAGTTCTGCGCGTTGGAATTTCCAAGGCGGCACTCGCTCGGCAACGCTTTTCGTCGCGAGTGGAGTTGCGGTCTGTTGTATGCCTTTCCGCCTATACCACTTCTGCCCAGAGTGCTGAAGATCAGGCGCGACCGGGCCCAAGTCATTCTTGTGGCTCCGGACTGGGCTCGAAGAGGATGGTATGCCGAGCTACTCAGTATGAGCATGGATCCCCCGATCAGACTGCCTCTTCGGGAGGATCTTCAGTCGCAGCAGCAGGGGACGGTCCTCCACCCGAACCTGTCCAGCCTCCACCTCTTTGCGTGGCGATTGAGCGACGGCTGTTGATTCTCTTCGACTTGCCTCCTGAAGTTTGTGATGTTATTCTGGCAGCCAGGCGTCCCTCTACTAAATTGGTATACGCCTGCAGGTGGAACAAATTTGTGGCATGGTGCACAGCAAAGGCTGTGGATCACCTTTCTGAGGTTCTACTGTTCCTTCTTTGGCCCAGCAGGGCTCTGCTCTGGGCACTATCAAGGGCTATCTTTCTGCTATTTCGGCCTTTCTCAGGCTCCCTGATCAGTCCTCTCTTTTCAAGTCCCCTGTTGTAAATAGGTTTCTTAAAGGCATTACACACCTTTTTCCTCCTATTCCTTTCGTGATGCCTCAGTGGGACTTAAATCTGGTTCTGACGTACTTGATGTGCGCTCCTTTTGAGCCCCTTCACAACTGTCCTCTTCGTCTTTTGATGTTAAAGACTGCCTTCCTGGTGGCCATCACTTCCGCCAGGCGAGTGAGTGAGCTCCAGGCTCTTTCCTGTAAGCCTCCTTTCAGTCTATCCGGACAAGATTGTGCTCGGGCCCCGTCCTTCCTTTTTGCCAAAAGTGGTTACGGCCTTTCACATTGGGCAAACTATTACCTTGCCCACCTTTCTTCCGCCTCTCTTCCAGAGAGGAAGAGCGGCTCCACCGTCTGGACCCAAAACGTGCGCTTTCTTTTTATCTCAACCGCACACCGCAGTTCCGGGTTGATGACCAGCCTTTTGTTGGCTACGTTGGCACCAAGAAAGGTCGGGCGGTCCATAAGAGAACCATCTCTCGCTGGGTTGTCTTGTGTATGAAAGCCTGTTACTCTTTGGCTAAAAAAAGAACCTCCGGTGGGGCTGCGTGCTCACTCCACCAGAGCTACTGCAGCGGGACGTGGTGTCCCCCCTGCAAGACACATGTCAGGCAGCCACGTGGGCCTCGCTGCACACGTTTACCAAGCATTACTGCCTGGACAGCCAAGTCCGGAGAGACAGCTTCTTTGGCTGTTCTGGTCTCCGTGACTTTCTGGTGTGATCTTAGTTCGCAGACACACCACCGGGGTTGGTATTGCTGGGGTATCTATTCTAAGGTGAGGAATCCATAACTAATTGTCTCTTTCAGATGAACAAGTTACTTACCTTTGGTAACAATATATCTGTAAGAGACATAGATTAGTTATGGATTCCTCACCGCCCCACCCATCCTTCCCGTTCTGCGAACTGACTTCTACGTTAAGGGACTCCCTTTCAGGGCCCTAGTTTTTGTGCACCAGTGGTCAGTGTCTTGCATGGCTCTGCGCTTATGGCGTGGAAAGTCGTGGAAAGAACTGATGTCAGCGCGCAGGGGCGGTGTCTAAGTAGATACCGCAACGTCATTCCGGTGACCACCACGCCAACGAGAAACGCGGAGTCGACCGATGCCACCCACCGACGCGCAGGGGTACTGCTGAAGAAAAATATTTCCGGATCCAGTCTGACGCCTGGGGGTAATTCTAAGGTGAGGAATCCATAACTAATCTGTCTCTTACAGATATATCGTTACTGAAGGTAAGTAACTTGTTCGTTAATTCCCTGGATGTGAGGAGAGTTTTTAAATTTGATAAAACACTGGACAGCTGCAGATGGAATACATTTTTCATCAACCATGGTCTAGTCCATATGGGGTTTAGCCACTTCCAAGCAATCCATTTCCAGATTTGTTTCCTTATCCAGTTGTGCTATCAAAAAGCTAACCAAACAATCTCAAACTTAAAGCACACTCCACTAGAGGTAAAGCGGTTACTACTGCTTTAATGATGAATATCCCTTTAGCAGATATTTGCAAAGCAGACGTGTGGATATCTGTTCACACATTCACCAAGCAGATTCTCAAGTAGGTCAGGCTTCCCTCTGAAATCTATTTGCTTAAAGGGTACCGTAGTTGATACTGTAGTCTTCACCGCTCTTAGGGGAGGTGGGCTTGCTACTCTAGTCGGTGCTAATGACTATAAATGGAAATCCCCTAATAGAGAAGGAATAGTTTCTTACCTGTAACTTTTCTTTCGTAGGGTGAGTTTCCATTATAGTCATAAGCAATCCTCCATGGTGGAAAGCTCAGAGGTGTATATATGGCATCTACGTATTCATCGCCTTAAAGAACAGAAGCAACTGCCACCTGCTGTGCATGATGAGATACTGGTGGTCTCTGGGTTCTTAAAGTCACAGTCTTAGCCATATGACAGCTTAGGAGGCTACACTGACCACCTCTCCATTGTAAAGGGTTTGTGAGTGAGATTTATGCTGTTTGCTAAAACATCTTGAAATTATACACAAATACTTTAATAAAATAAAGATTTTGGCCATTGTAGCCTATTTATACAGGCTTAACATTCAGTCTCTTAAGTGCCTTTGCAGGCCTTCCTGAAGAAAGGCGTGAGTCTACACTTAGGATATATATTTGCCATGTGTTGCTGTAGATGCACATGCTTAGCACAAGTCTGCCATCTAGTGTTGGGCTCGAAAGTGTGCAAGTTTTTCTTCAAAGTCTTCTGAGTCATGGGTTACAGTGACTCCTCTTGCTTGCAGTGTGCATGGTCATTGACTCCATTATATTCCATAGCACCCTTCGTGGCGGAAATTCTTATGTTTTTAAATAATATAGCAACCAAAAGGTAATGGAAATGACACCTTTTGAATTTTGTCCTTCCTGCCATTTAAAATTTCCACATACTGATTTCCACAAGGTGTGCAATTCATGCCTGTCTCCTGATCAGCAAGAACAAACCTGTAAATCATTCAGGTCGAAGAAAACTATGAGATCAGAAAACTGCAAATGTATTGCCGAGACACCGGACATTTTCGGTTCGGAGGAGCTGTAAACTGAAATGGATGCACATCTGTCGGCTGCAGATGAGGGTAATTTCTCTCCGGAACCGTGCTCCGTTTCAGAACAAGATACCCTCACATCAGGGCAACAAACAATGAGTAAAGTGCCCCATCCAAAACCACAGACATTACAAAAGTCTGCCGTTGGGCCTCCACTTCCTTCGAGCCATGGTTGGCACTGACCGGCTGATTCCGGAATGTCTGACCTCTGCTCAGCTCTGAAAAAACAGCCTAAAGTCCTTGGTCCAAAACAATCTACCTCCGAAACCTCGTGCTTGATACTGAAATGTTCAAAAGCAGATGCTTCCATCTTCGGAACCGAAACCCTCTGATTCGAAGAAGCGCTACGACTGCAGCTAAAGCCAAAGCTTTGGAACTGAAACAGTCTGCTCAAATAATGTAACCAGTTGCGCGTTCTCCACAGACTGTACAACCAGTAACTGGATTCTCAACAAAAACACTTAGTAATCCATCATGGTACAGGTAGAATACTCACCAGGCCCCCTCAAGAGCACGCACAACCTGCTAAATGACAACTATCTTTTCAAGAGGCAATAGACATTCCTACAAAAACAAGGGAAAAAACAGGATAAAGCCACTAGTCCACGTAGCTTTAGCTCTCCTTAACTACAACATGAACACACTCCATCACAACAGTCCAGTTCATGAGCACATACATTCACCA
The DNA here is from genome assembly GCA_963921515.1 of Calotriton arnoldi. Lineage (NCBI taxonomy): Eukaryota > Metazoa > Chordata > Amphibia > Caudata > Salamandridae > Calotriton > Calotriton arnoldi. Next base: position 412,018 of record CAWUFW010001865.1, on the reverse strand, counting down.
GAGGAATCATTACATTCTTTTACAGGTGATGGAGATGGGAGGAACAGTCAATACCACAACAAGATGACGGATACAATTGATACGGATCCTGATGTTTATCCGTCTAAGCCCTCCCTACCAGATGATACCACTACATATCATGATCTTATCAGTATGGCAGCTAATTTCCATATGATATTACATACTGAGGAAATAGGATGATTTTTTATTTGAGACTTTTTCTTCAACACAAAAATCTACACAGTATCTCCCTATGTTAAAAGGAATGCTCTGGCATATTACCGATATATTCAATGACCCTGTCAGATCTAGAATTATCACTCCTAGAGCTGATATAAATATAAGCCATCTTTAGCAGACCCTATTTATATTAGGAGTCTTCTTAGACCAGACTGTTGGTTGTGGTTACTGCTCACAAAAGAGCAAACTCCCAGGCAACTGGTGAAGCTCCACCACCAGACAAAGAGAGCAAATGTATAGATGCAGCAGGAAAAAGCGTGGCAGTTCAATTCTCCAATCATTGGAGGATTGCTAATTTAGGAGGCCTATTATCACACACCCAGACGAAATGGGAGACCTTTTACAACGAATCACTGACAGAATATCGAGGAGCTAAATATCGACCTACAAAAATATCGATGACAAAATATCGACTACGAGAATATCGAATTCTTATCTACAAACCAGTAAGTACAAAAATATCGAATCCTAAATATCGTTGTAAATAATATAGTTTGCTAAAATATCGAATTTTTTAAATGTCTTAAGTAATTTAAAATTAATGAAATAAATATAATTAAGTAAAACTTACTTAAAAATACTAAAATAACCTTAAAATTAATGAATAATAAATGTAAGTTAATACAGAATATAAACATGCATTTTAATTTTTTATTACATATATATTAACGTAATATTAAAAAATCAATATTTTTAATAATTAAATGTTAAAAACATAATTTTAAATATAATTACATATATATATATATATATATATAAACCTATAATATAAATTATATATAAGGTAAAACATTAAAAAAAATTATATTTGACACTACATTAAATGTAACAATACTGAAAAGATTGCATAGCGTAAAAGATAAAATTACTATTCCCACTCCAGTGAGTGCAACAGTAGGGAAAGCGTTGGATAGCGGGAGGGTAAAAATTACTATTCCCACTCCAGTGAGTATAACAGTAGGGAAAGCGTTGGATAGCGGGAGGGTAAAAATTACTATTCCCACTCCAGTGAGTGCAACAGTAGGGAAAGCGTTGGATAGCGGGAGGGTAAAAATTACTATTCCCACTCCAGTGAGTGCAACAGTAGGGAAAGCGTTGGATAGCGGGAGGTTAAAAATTACAATTCCCACTCCAGTGAGTGCAACAGTAAGGAAAGTGTTGGATAGCGTAGGGGAATAATTTAATATACCCACTCCTGCAATATAATTAAAATTAATTAACAATTAATAATTTTTTTTAAATTAATTTACCTCCCGCCATTTTCCCCTATAAACATTACCTATACTATTGTAACATATTAACCCCTTCGATGCTCGTGACGGAACCCAGCCGTCATGAGCCACGGTTGGCCTGTACGCATGACGGCTGGGTTCCGTCACGACCACGCCCGCGATTGGAATGTCTAGCACCGGGATGGAATTCCTGCCACAGGCAAGGTTTTAATAAATTAACATAATTAATTAACAAATTATAATTAATAACAATCAAATCTAAATTAATTCACACAATTAACACTATAAAATAACTTTAAAAAATTATAATATAACAAATAATAAAAAATACATAAAAATAAAGTACTTTCTACCCTACTCCCCTATCAACCCACTGATAAAGTACACAATTAACATATTTACAAATTAATTGTTAATAATGAATATCTAATTAATTACTAATCAATAAAAAAATACACAATTAACATAATTACCAATTAATTGTTATTAATTTATAATTAATTAGTAATAAATTAATTAACAATATAAATCATTAAATATTAAATTAAGTAATAAAATAATAAATTAATTAATTTCAATTAAATTACTTCCCACCATATTCCCCTATAAACCCACAACCCGCTACAGACTTAAATTACACAAATAATATTAAACGTATAATTAATTAATTCTAAATATTGCTAAAAATATATATTATAATTAAATTACTTCCCAGCCTATAAACCCACAACCTGCTACGGAATTAAATTACACAAAAATTCATTAACATAAAATTCATTACTTTTACAAAATTCAAACATACATGACAAAAATAATACATATTTTTAACACATGCTAACACTTCACACTAAAAAAAAAATCGATATTACCAACTTCGATATTTTGGAACTCGATATTTCTTACCTGCATTTCGATATTCTGCACCACTATATTTTTGCAATTCGATATTCTGTCCATTCTATATAAAAACTCGATATTCTGTCCAGTCGATATTTTTTTTCGATATTGTGACTAGTTACCTTTTACAGTACAATCAAATAAGTGGTCACGGTAGCAACTCTTGTAATAAAACAAAAATGATATAGCATTCACCACTCATATTATTCTTTAAATGCATACATCCATTTTATTCATGGATTATAGACATTGAATGCGCTTTTAGTCAAAGCATTAGTTATTGGCAACACAGTTGCCAAGACGTGGAACTCCCTACCCATCCACCTCCGCCTTACCCAAGACCACCTCTCCTTCAGGAAGCAACTCAAGACCTGGCTGTTCGAACAGTAGCGGACCCCCCCCCCCCTAGCGCCTTGAGACCCTCCGGGTGAGTAGCGCGCTATACAAATGCTTGATTGATTGATTGACAGTTGCTCCAGCAAATAACAGTACAGTATGTATTTACAGTGCTCTTGGTGTAGAGAGAGTAGGGTTGGGGAATGGGTGGTGAACATGTGAGTGAAGGACAGGGAAAAGGTATAGTGACATATATACATCAGCTGTATTTAGATATAGGACCTCTCCAGCCTAACAAAGGTCAGTTGTTCCTAGATATACACATAACTCTGAATGAACATCCACTGATAAATCAATTTTTCATCAGAGCTTGTGGAGGAGGTGCATGTTGTCAACGTTTCGACCCCTAGAAAGGAGGGTTAGTTAGGTCCTCACGGTGGGGTCTTCATCAGGACAGGGCTGGGAAGAGCACTTAGAAAAACAGCAAGAAGGTTATCCAATCTCTCGCAGTGGGAACTAATCCAAACAATCTTGGTACAGGCCATCCGGCTCGTGTGTCACACGAGCCTCAGTAGTGCGTCTACATTTATTGTTGAATCGGAGCCTTCACGAGCCCTTCTGTGCCGAGTGAACAGCGGACACTTCCTGCTGTTTTTCTAAGTGCTCTTCTCAGCCCTGTCCTGATGAAGACCCCACCGTGAGGACCTAACTAACCCTCCTTTCTAGGGGTCGAAACGTTGACAACATGCACCTCCTCCACAAGCTCTGATGAAAAATTGATTTATCAGTGGATGTTCATTCAGAGTTATGTGTATATCTAGGAACAACTGACCTTTGTTAGGCTGGAGAGGTCCTATATCTAAATACAGCTGATGTATATATGTCACTATACCTTTTCCCTGTCCTTCACTCACATGTTCACCACCCATTCCCCAACCCTACTCTCCTCTTTCTACACCAAGAGCACTGTAAATGCATACTGTACTGTTATTTGCTGGAGCAACTGTGTTGCCAATAACTAATGCTTTGACTAAAAGCGCATTCAATGTCTATAATCCATGAATATAATGGATGTATGCATTTAAAGAATAATATGAGTGGTGAATGCTATATCATTTTTGTTTTGTTACAAGAGTTGCTACCGTGACCACTTATTTGATTGTACTGCAATACTTACCCAGGTCGGGTAGTTTTTTGTGGGTTACCCCTTTGATACTCAACACATAGTTACCTTTTACAACATATCCCAGAGGAACATAAAAAGAAGGCATACCAAATTGCCTCAAAGGGTAAACTGCTCTCTCTTACAAATGTAAGATGTGCCCTTGATGCTGCCGATACAGCAGCTAGAGGTATACACAAGAGCCTTATACTAAAAAGACATACCTGGTTAAGAGTCTCTGGTTTTAAACCAGAAGTGCAACAAAATTTACTTGGCCTTCCCTTTGATGGAGAGCATCTTTTTGGACCGCAGGTGGATATTCTCTTTGAAAAAATGGAAGACAATGAGACCACTAAGTCAATGGAAGCCCTGCATGCACAATCTCAAAGGGGCACCTTTCGTCGCTCCTCATATCGCAAGGTTTAAAAACAACCACCACTGACACATCCACCTCCTATAATAAAACACAAACCGCCTCGCCTAGAGGATATTATAGGGGGTCCTAGAGAGGAAAATATAATAGAGGCATAGGTAAAGGAGGTTTTAACAAACAATACCAACACCAAGGCTTGACTCTCCTGTAGTTCTCCCCAATCGCTCAACACCTGTCAGGGGAAGACTACAATACTTTCTTCCTGCATGGATAAATATCACTTCCGATAAATGGGTGTTTGATATTATCCAACATGGTTATTGTCTGGAGCTCACTTCAACACTTCCGAATGTTCCACCTTGCACTCACAGATAGCTACTCAAAGAGGAAATTCAAGCTTTACTGAACAAAGGAGCAATAGACCTAGTGCCATTACAACAAGGCACAGAAGTCTATTACCTTTACTTCCTTGTACCCAAAAAGGATGGAGCTCTAAGACCCATATTAGACCTCTAAACAGAAACATCCTTTCAGAAAATTTTCATATGGTCACTCTTCAAGATGTCATACCACTTCTCCAACAGGGAAACTTCATAACTGAATTAGACCTAAAGAATGCATATTTTCACATTCCAGTTCACCCAGCAGACCGGTAATACCTCAGGTTTGACTTCAACGGACATCACTTTCAATTCAAATTGCTTCCGTTCCAGGTCGCCACAGCATCTAGGGTGTTAACCAAGTGTCTAGCAGTGGCAGCAGCCCACTTCCGAAGGCAAAACCTACATGTCTTTCCATATCTAGACTGGCTTATCAAAAGCAAAACATCACAAATGTTTGCAATGCACACAAACAACAATACATTTACTACATCAACTAGGTTTTAAAATAAATGCAGTAAAGTCGCACCTGTAGCCTCTCCAAATACAGCCTTACTTGGGAGCCATACTTTAGGAAGCTGGCTCTGTATATACTATACCAAAATGAGGTATAGTGTGTGCAGAGTCCAGTGGAACACCAAAGGTAGGCAGAGGGGTAAAAGTAGATGGCACCTTACTCTCTATTTGTGGTAGTGTGGGCGAGCAGTAAGGCTTTATCAGAGGGTAGTGCTAAGCATTTATTGTACACACTCGGGCAAGAAATGATGTCACACACTCAGACTGAACTCAGACCGAACTCAGACCAATTTGTTTGTATAAAAATATTATTTAGTTATTTTATTTCTAGAACCAAGCCAAGCCTGGTGCAGGGAAGTGAAATAATACTTTGCAAAATCTTATGCAGTGATTTACAGTTGAATGCAGGTTCAAATGCAGTTGGTTGAATTACAGGTAAGTCAACAGTTTGAAATTACTTTTTAGTTACATTACAGACTACTGTGCATGTTCCTTTTTAAGTTACTTTTGCAAATCAATGTGATATGCCTAGATATCACACTGAGACATTTCCTAGACAAAAAGTAAGTAATTCACTTTTAGTACATTTGCAGTTTTTCAATGTTTCATACAAACCAGCTCCACACTTAAAAGAATTTTCAAGGAAAACCAGTCCATGTATTCCTATGGAAGGAAATTAAGTTAACAGTTTGCAGGTAAGTATTTATTTTGTAGGAGTTGGTATTCTGGGGTTAGAACCAGGGTTCCCCCAGGGTTGAGGATGCACTCTCGGAACACACTCAGCGTACTTGGGCGGCCGGGTGCAGAGTGCTAAGGCCCAATGTTATCCAATGGGGGATAGGGGGCCTCTTGATGTTAGGCTCCGGGCAAAGGGGGATTCGATTTAGCACACCAGGTGCACCGACAGGGGCGGCCGTGTGCAGGGTGCTGTTTTGGCGTTGGGTGCCCTGTTTTCAATGGGAGTTGCCGGTTTGGGATTTTGGCTGCAGGCTCGGTCCAGGAAGTCTTCCGAGAGGAACCAACAGCTGGGCAGGTAAATTGGAGGGCTCTGGGATGTAGGTGCACCTCTGGTTCGCTTTGGATGCAGGGGTGTCTTTTGAGGTCGGATTTCACCTTACTGGGCCACCCAGTGGTTGGGGGGGGGGGGATCTCCGTGCAGAGGCTGCAGGCGACGTCGGGGAGTCCTGGAGGGGTCAACCCACGGTGGACTCTGACTCTGGAGTGCTGGGGGACCTCGCTGGGACCTGTGGGCCACCCTGATTTGGGCCATAGGCATCGGGTACAGTGGTGGTTCCAGGCGTCTGGTTTCTTTGTCCTCAGCAGGCTCAGAGTCTGTCTTGGGAGTTTCTTTTGAACAGAGCTGCTGTTCACAGGAGATCTGGTCTTTGTGGAAGGCTGTCAGTCCTCCCAGGGTTCTGCAGGACAAGATGACTTTTGGCGCAGGATCTCTGGAAGCTGCAGACGGGCCGGTAGGGCTGGGGCCAACTCAGTTCTTCTCTGCAGTCTCCTCTGCTGGGCGTTTTCTTTCGTCCTTCTTCGTAGGTTGTGGGAATCTGTATTCTTGGTTCAGGGCTGCCCCCTAAATACTGTATTTAGGGGGCGTTTTAGGGGTCTCGAGGTCAGTAGCCAATGTGCTACTGACCTTAGGCTGACTACACCCTTGGTGTGCTCACCCCACGTGGGGGAGTGGGCACAATCCCTAATCCTGATTGGAGAGAGCCTACCATTTGCAAGATGGTGGGCACTGAATAGTGGGCTTCACCTCGCCTCCCCCACCTGAGGGTTGGGGTTGGCAGAGGTGGGCACACCTTCTGGGCTGTTCTAATGTTTTCCTGCCGAAAAGGAGGGGAGATAGGAAGGAGGCCTTCTCCTGATAGCAGGAGAGGCTGGGGGTCCCGTTACAAAGGCGGCACGGCCTTTGAAGCTCCCCTGCCACAGATGGCTCTTCCTTGCCTGGGGGAGGTGTGACCAACTCCGCCCAGGAAAGTCTTTGTTTCTGGGCTCAGGGAGCGAAGGCTCCCACCACAGGGGTCCAGAAGCATGTCTTCTGGTGGCAAGCTGGTGTGTACCAGTCAGGGAACCCACCAGAGGCTGTTTTTTTCAGGGGGCATCTCTAAGATGCCCTCTGAGTGCATTTTTCATTAAATCCCACACTGGCATCAATGTGGGTTTAATGTGCTGACCAGTTTGATACCAAACTTCCCAGTTTTCAGTAAAGCCATTATGGTGCTGTGCAGTTCGTAATGACAAACTCTCAGTACCATATACTCCTAATCGCATTACTGCACTTACAATGTCTAAGAATTGGTCTAGAGACTGTAGGGGTACAGGGCTCATGCACCTGTACCCTCACCACTGGTATAGTGCACCCAGCTAGAGGGGTAGCTGACCTATGCCAGGGCAGTGGGTTGTAGGCATGGCACACAGGGATGTGTGCCAAGTCGACTCCTCACTTTGTTCTGCACCAAAACACGCAGCCTGCAATGGCAGTGTGTGTGTAAAGGTACAGGGCCTCTAAGGGTGGTACAATAAGTGCTGCAGCCCTTAGAGACCTTACCTGGCCACAGTGCCCTTGGTACCCATAGTACCTTTTACAAGGGACTGACGTGGCCAGAGAGGTGCCAATTGGGGGTACAAGGTACAGTTTTGGGAAAGAACACAGGCCCTGGGAACCTGATTGGCAGGGACCCAGGGCACATCAAGTCAAAGTGCATCAGTAGTCTGGCAAAAAGTGGGGGGTTACTGCAACAGAAATCCAGCTTCCTACACATACTGAATGGTCAAACAGGAGTAGCCTACCCAAATACAGCCAGGATACAAACATTCAAGAACCTGGTGCCACAATTTCAGCCTCAAAATTGGTTATCAATGAGAACAGTTGTGCTTCTCCTAGGAACCCTGGCATCATGTATAGCCATAGTACCTCATGCCAGACTCAATATGTGCCCTTTACAACAATACGTAATGCAACAGTGGTCTCAAGCAGAGGGTCAATTAGAGGATCTAGTGTTGCTCAGCCATCAAGTTTGCCAATCTCTGCAATGGTGGATCTCAAAGTCTATTACAAGGACGGCTGTGTATAGACCAAATTCTGCAAATAACTATAATGATGGACGCAGCAAGGACTGGATGGGAGCACACTTACAACAAATGACTGTACATGGGCATTGGATACACAGTCCCTTTTATGTATCAATCACCTAGAGCTGCTAGCTGTTCATCTAGCGATCAAAGCTTTTCTTCCTCACCTAATAGGGAAAGTAGTCTTAATCAAAACAGACATGACTACCATGTATTAGCTGCAAAAATGGTAGACCAAATTTCCACAGCTCTGACTCCTAGCACAGAAAATTTGGAAGTTTGTTCTACAACACAACATTCAGTTGTGCGCACAATACATTCCAGGAGTAGACAACAAATTGGTGGATCTCCTCCGCAGGACACACCAAGTCCATGAATGGAATCTCAAACAAGTTCCAACAGTGGCAAAAACCAGGCATAGACCTATTTGCAACACCAGAGAATTCAAAATGCCAAAACCTCTCCTACAGATTCCTACATCCACAATCCAAAGGTAATGATCTATGTATCAATGGGTCAGGTATTTTTGCTTACGCTTTTCCACCTCTCCCGCTGCTCCCATTTATAGTTCACAAATTAAGGTAGACATCCCTGATGCGCATCCTTCTTGCTCTCACAGGGGCCAGGCAACCTTGGTACACATTACTGGAGTTATCAGTAGTCCCACATCAACTATTACCCAACAGACAAGACCTACTCACTCAGAACCAGGGAGCAGTAACGCACCCAAATCCGAGATCACTCAGTCTTCCAATGTGGCTCCTGAGGTCTTAGAATTTGGATACCTAAATCTACCACAAGAATTTATGGATATCTTAAAAGAAGCAAGAGGGCCTACAACATGGGCATGCTATGTAGCAAAGTAGAAGAGATTTGTTCATTACTGTCACTCTAAAGATATTGATCTACTAAATGTATCACCTCAAAACATTTTGTTGCCTGCTTCATTTACAAAATGCAGGGTTAGATTTTACTTCTATAAAAATAAATCTTACATCTCTAGCTGCATACCTTCAAAATAGAGAACAAATCTCCATATTCAGAATTCCTGCAATTAAAGCTCTTTATTTTTATTTTACAAGGCCTTAAAAGAGTTATTCCAACTAGGGCTCCACCTATGCCAACATGGAACCTTATTATTGTGCTAACAAGGTTAATGGGTCCACCATTTGAACCATTGCACAAATGTCCTTTACAATTTTTATCATGGTAACCTGCTTTTCTCATTGCAGTTACTTCACTCAGAAGAGTAGGAGAAATTGAAGCACTAACTTTACAGCAACTTTTTCCCCAAGTACATAAAGACAAAGTAGTTCTAAGAACTAATCCTAAATTTCTACCTAGGGTAGTATCGCAATTTCACATGAGTCAATCCATTGAATTGCCTGTATTGTTTCCTCAACCAGGGTCAGTGGCAGAGCGTTACACACACTAGATGTTAAAAGAGCACCAATGTACTATATAGCTAGAACACAATCATTTAGGAAGACTCAACAACTATTTGTGGCATTCTCTAAACCACATATAGGTAAAGCAATTTCCAAATCTGGTATTTCATGCTGGATAGTAAAATGTATTCAAACTTGCTATGCGAAAGCTAAAAGACCTCTTCCTATCCCACCCTGCATGTAAAAAAGGGGCTTCTATGGCATTTCTAGGGGATATTCCAGTAGCTGGCATATGTAAAGCAGCTACATGGACTACACCACATACAGTTACAAAACATTACTGTGTAATGGTCAAGCAGTACTACGTACATTATTTCAAACAAATGCACCTGGTACAAGTTAGTCACGACTTACAAGAGGAACTGCTTTGTATTCTATGCTAAGCGTGTATCTACAGCCACACATGCCACCAAACGGTGAATGTTACCCTGTAAGCATCTGTTTGTGGTGTGTAGTGCTGTAGATTGACATGCGCCCAACCTCTTTCCTGGTGACTTGTTTCTTGCATTTGTATACATTTATCTCATTATTACATGGGATATACTATACTTTCACTCCATCCTCACCCGCCAAACGGAAAGCAATCTAACAATGGAGTCAATGACTATGCGCACTGAAAGCAAGAGGAGGAGTCACTAACTCATGACTCTAAAGACTTCTTCGAAGAAAAACAACTTCTACACTTCCGAGCCCAACACTAGATGGCAGACGTATGCTACGCATGTGAATCTACAGCACTACATGCCACAAACATGCTTATAGGGTAAGCAACATTCATCATATATGTAGATGTGCGTATATGTATGTGCTCTGGGGTCCACGCATGTAGGCAGGACTATTCAGTGCTTGACTGTAATGGAAATTCCCCTACAGGAGTTACAGGTAAGAAACTATTCCTTCTACATAACCTGAGTGAGCAAGCCTATGTTAATTTTATTGACCAGCCCAACTGCAAGGAAGATATTTTGTTTAAAGGGAAGCTTGTGCACTTCTACTTTTAATACTGTATGTCATTGCTGTGATTGTAATTATCCTTATGTGCTCTGCTCTAGAATTGTGAGTTAGTTCTGTCTCAGCAAACGAGAGCTGATTCATTATAGTGATGTCCTGAGCATGTACATGCTTAATTAGGGTCAAAATTGATGTGTTCACTGCAGAGGTGCAGCTTATTTTGTATCTTGCATTCATTTGTCTTTTTTTCATAGATTTTAAGTGATTGCTTGTCACTTATCTAGTCTCCGTTACTTTTCACTACTGTATGGCTAGTAGCGGCTCCCCAACAGTCCCTGAGTGATGAAATGCTGAGTACCAGTATGTCATTTTCTCTGGATCCTGAGGTAGCCTGAGGATACAGGCTAGTGACCGTGTTTACCATTGATGTTCCGGGCATGGCAGTGTTGAATTCCAGATGATCAGGTTCTCTTGTATTAGAGCTTTCATAGACTCGTAACGCTTGCATTGAGTCGGCTTCTGAATCCTCTGAAGTAATTTTTTTTTTCTCACTTGGAATCAAACTACGGTCCAGTAGACCACATTCAAGCAGTGCTTTGATACGTACAAACTATTCCATAAAAAAAATCAATCAAATAGGTAATGGAGCAGGCCTGGATATTTGGTTGGCTTCAGATCACTGTCATGAGCTTAATAGATCATGTGTCTGCTTTTTGAAGACAACCTTTACACTTCTGCCAGTTCAGGCGGATACGGAGTGCTTGTAGCTAGGACCTTCCTAGATGGCGGTACCAGAAACTAGGCTGTTGAGACCAAAGCCGTCATTTTCATTCATATTGCTGTTACAGAACCTATTAAGCACTAGTCATCCAGTGAATAACCACAGTGACGGAAGAGGCCGTCCAGTAATCTGACTAGAAGTACAGATGTTGCTTTTTTACATTTCCACATGTCAGGTACTTTTTTTTGTCATGATCTCTGCCTGCCATCTGTTCTTGCTGATATGCTGCAGGATTCCTAATTTTCTAAATAACAGTTTATACCATCTAACAGGTGTCTCACTGATGTCTTTTTCTGAAATCTGCAGTGATCAGTATCAATCAGGTGCCAGACTGGATCTAGAGAGTTTTCCCAGTGATGTTCTTAGCAGTGTACAATTTACAGTTTCGATCTGCAATGACTGTACCGCTCTGGAAGTGAGTGAGCACCATCCATGCGTGCTAATCTTTTTCTTTGTTCCTGCCCCCTTTGACGCGGATCCAGGTCTCTGCTCCAAACTTTCCAGGTTTTCAGACTACAAATTCTTACTACAATAGTGTGCTAGGGAATACATCTGATAGACATCTAGCCACAGATTCCTTACCTTTGAACTTCAGGCGTCAGGCTGGATCCGAAAGATTTTTCCTAGTAGTACCCCTGCGCGCCGGTAGGTGGCGTCGGTTGACAGACTGACGTCGGCGTAATATTCGTCTGCATCGTGACGTTCGTGTTGTCAAAATAACCACAACTCCGGCGCGCTGACATCAGTACTTTTCTTTCCGCACCAGCCAGCGCAGATCTGTCGAAGAGAGCTTACCCCCTGTAATTTTTTGACAGACTTTTTTTCGACTTTTTGTCGACTCCTTGTGGTGGGCTAGGCTTGTGTAGCAAGAAGACCTCGGGGTTCAAGCTGTGCGGTGCCTGTCACTGCACCATGTCGGTAACGGACCCCTACTTAATGTGTCTCTGGTATCTGAAGCGCGACCACGACACAATGTTGTGCTCCGATTGCCAGGCCATGGTGCCGAAGGCTTTGAGGGAGCGGTGCCTAAAGCTGATCGCGGCCCGGCGCAATCAGGTATGAGGAACGGGTGATGCCAATGGTCTGGACACCTCCCCAGATTCTGGCATGCTGTCTCCACCTAACCTGGCTACGGAGGAGGGGGCATCATTCGCTATGGTGGTGCGGAGGTCTTGGACCTGCAGCTCCCTACGGTGGCAGTCAAGACTAACATCTTGACAGAGGTCCTGCAGCCTAGTGTCTCCAGCTCGGAACCCTTGCTGCCTTTCAATGAGGCCTTGAAGGACGTTCTTTTGGGCACCTGGTCCAAGCCCAACACAGGGGCTCCTGTGAATAGGATGGTTGCCTGCTGCCCTTGCCCTGCACCAGGCGACCCAGTTTTCCTCCCCGCCCACCTAACCAAGCTTGGTGGTTCAAGCTTTCACTTCCTGTGGGGCGTTCCATTCCGCACCTCCGGACAAGGAATCCAAGAGACTGGAAAGCTTTGGGAAGAAAATGTTTTTTTTCCGCCAGTCTAGCATTGCGGTTGGTGAACACCGCATGCCTTTTGGGCCGTTATTCCCATTCGATATGGGACACAGTTGCGCAGGTACTGCCCAGAGTCTCAGAGGAGGACCTGATTCTATTCTCCCAGGACATTTCAGACAGGAGAGATGCAGCGTAGGTCGCCATCCAATGTGGCTTGGACACGACAGACTCGCTGGGCAGAGCGAATTCCACGATGGCCGTACGTCGCCATGCCTAGCTGAGGACGTTTAGTTTTTCGGGGGATGTCCAAGCTAATCTTATGGACATGCCCTTTGATGGCTCCCGTCTCTTAGGAGACAAAGCAGATGCCGCCCTTGAGCGTTTCAAGGACTCGGGGGTCTACGGCTAAGTCCTTGGGCCTCCCCACAACATCTCGTCCTGTATTTGCTTTTCGCTCCTTTCGTGGCTACGGAAGGGGCTTCCAACCAAGCCAACACTATTTCAGCCAGAGGGCCCTGCAAGTTCAGCAACCTCTGCGGGGCAGTGGATGTGGTTCACCCTGACCCCGTGGGTTGGGAGGACAGAAGTCGAGCCAAGCCGCAATTACCCCCCCACTCCTCCACCGGAAAACCTTCCTAGTACAACCCCAGGATCGTTCACGGCCAGTTGGTGGCAGAATATGACATAATCTCCAACACTGGCGAAACATCACCTCGGACAGGTGGGTGTTGCGAATAGTCCGAAGGGGCTACTCTCTCCCCTTCGAGACTACCCCTCCATCTGTTCCTCCAGTGTACAGTTGCAAAAGAGACACAAGTGATGGACAGAATGCAGAACAAATCAAAACATTCACCCCCCAGTCAAGAGATCTGGGTTAAATCTATTGTTCTTTTGCTCACCATGCCACCTCAGTTTAGACCCAGCCATGTGCAAATCAGTCTTGACCATGATCCTCATGGGAACAGTCAAGCCTGAACCGCCAAGCCAGGTCCTCCCTGGACCGGAAACAAGCATCCTAGGGTTGGTTTCGGGGCTTCACCCCTCATCAGCCAGGCTAGCTTGAATGCAGTGGCACTGGGAGCCCGGGAACCACGTCTGGGCATACCCGTCGCACTTATGGCAAGAAAGCAAAAGACACAAGTGATGGACGGAATGCAGGGTTGTCTTCATCTAAACCACTCTGGCCATTTGAAGAAGCCTTTGACATCCTAATGTCTACATGGGTTAAGCCATGTCCTGGACATGTCCTGGCCCCACAGCAGAGTATACTTTGCGTGCGAACTTGGACAGTACACCCAACCTAGATGGAGCTGATAGAACTAGTGTTGTGCTCAGAAGGCAATCCTGGATGAAATCGCCCTGAATTTTCAGAAGACTTGAAAGCATCCCGAATGGATATGCTGTTTCAGGTTGTATGGAGAGTTGGTATTGCATTTGTCGAAACCCCTTTCAGAGGGCCACAGGGCACACAGGGGTTACTGGCCTTGTACTCTTGATGTCACTGGGCCCAACCTACTATGGATCCTGAGCAACTGGGTCAAGTATACCTTCTGCACTTGACTCTGTGGTAGATATTGTTGAGCAGTCCAAGGCTGCTGTGGGGGGTGGTGTTAACTTTTCAGTTCTCCTGGTGGTGGGCCGAACTTCACAGCTCACTCTGTACCTACAGCCCCTACTAGCATATGGGGGTTGCGGCATTACCTGCTAACAAGGTGCCAGTCTCTACTGCATGGCAGTCTATGCCATGGGGGCCCCCTCTTGGCATAGGAGGTCGCCGCAACAATGCAGCACAGGTTTCACTCTCCCCTCATGCGTACAGCTCACAGCTATCTTCACGGCAACCCTCTCCTAACATACCAGGGTCGCTGGTCTGATGCACATGGGCAGAGACCCATTAGGTGCCGCAGGCGTCTCATACCAAGCACTGGGAGTCCTCTCGATAGGGTTCCCACTGGACCTCACTCCTTACAGGGCACGCTTGTCTTGGCAGGCAGGCACTGGTGCTCCAAAGCAGGTTGTCTTGGTTTGCCTGGGTGATGTCCCCTCGCCCAGCAGGGAAACTAGCAGTCGTTGCCCCCCCCCCCCCCTGTCCTGGTCAGAGGCACAAGTCTTGCAGAGGTTCCTCAGCCACATAGCCTGTCTGCTTTTCAGAGAAGTTTTAGAGGTCTCAACCTCACCTTATTATAGTCCATTTCCAGACATCAAATGTGATTTAGGGTCTGAGTCTTTGAAGTCTTATGTCTGCTTCTTTTGATGTATACACTTTCATCTTCCTCTTGAAAGGCTATCTGTCACAGCAGGAGAGACTCCGAAGTGGATAGTCCCACAACAGAGGACATGGGAGTTCACACCTGGATGTCCGCTACAGTGATATGTGCAGCATAAGGTTATTCCTGGGCTTCCAGCCCTACTCTGATTCCCTTATCAGCCCCATAACCTTCCTGAGATGTGTCCAGGGCCTTTCCTTGTGATCGCCAACTGAATCAAAAAATACCCTTTGAAGTGTACAGAGGGTCTTTCCA
The DNA here is from genome assembly GCA_963921515.1 of Calotriton arnoldi. NCBI lineage: Eukaryota > Metazoa > Chordata > Amphibia > Caudata > Salamandridae > Calotriton > Calotriton arnoldi. The sequence continues at coordinate 396,632 of CAWUFW010001865.1, read as the reverse complement.
TTCTCCAGTGTGTCCCAGCTATCTCTAATGAATGCAGCAATACACAAATTTGTCGGGAAGGGAGATTCCTCTACTCATCATGTCTTCACCTTGCAGGCCTAGGTCTCCCAAAATGGAATCCAGTGTACTCCATATAATGTACTATTGCAGGCGCACTTGCACTGAGTTTACATACACAGCACGCATACTGTCCAGTACTGTCATGTCCATGTATTTTGCCACCCCAGGCACACATACTCAGCACACACAATCACTCTGCACTCTACTCAGTACTGTATCCTTTATCGTGCCATGGTGTGCTAAATGCAAACACACCCACTGCTAGTATATATATTCACTATGTGTGCACGGCACATATACTCAGCCCATGCTTGCACTGCTCATCACATTTGTTCTGTAAGGTATTACTCTGGTCTACATAGGATGTGCACACTCTCACCATGCACTCACTGCTCTATCCCTGTACTGTAGCCTGACCAAGCACACATACATCCAGCACAGTCGCTACTCCTGCGCATCGCTTTGCATCTACTGATGTAGGCCAAGAGTGAGTTAAGCACACAGTGGTGAGTGAGCATGTAGGCCTTACTCCAGTGACACAGGTTTAAAAAGACCAGTTTGCTCCTATTGATCACTATACGGTAAGCTGCCACCACGCGTTTGTGCTGCTTAACTCTTGGTGAAGGCAGTAGCTTTCCACCATCAGTAGGTCATGCTTTGGGTGCCCCTCCTTGTCCAACAATATCGCAATCCGTGTGATGGGCCTATGTCATGGCACACATGCATGATCAGTGTTTGTCTGTGACAACAAAAATCAGCATCCCGGATCCAGACAACAGTACAATTAGGCACTCAGGAGGGAAAAGCCCTCTACATGGTAATGGATGTGTGCCCCCTCCCCTAATGGTGTTGGAATAATTTATGGAAAGTCATGGCACAGCATGATCTTTGGGGCTACTGTCTCCAGCCAAACTATTTCACCAGCAGTATAGAAAGTGGAATTTCTATTCCAAATGGCTGTCTTATAGGCCATGTCATGCCTCTGTGTTACAGTAGCACACCCAGACCTTTTGGGGGCAGTGGGCATGGCAGCGACTGATCTGGTTTGCTCCTGCGGGTCAGTCATTTTCCGACTCCTCCCCTAGTTGCCAAGCTTATATAGCTTGTCGTCACAGAAACATTGCCCAGCATGTAGAAAGCTAGATGTGAATTTACTGTGGCGATGCATTCATCACATTAGACAGGTGAGCCTTGAATTCTTCATAGGGGCTGCACCCTACCTTTTTGTTTCTTCACATGTTTAATGAGGGAGCAATTAAATGGTCATTCTGTCTCAAATTATTTCTAATCTGTACCCAGGACTGTGAGAAGGTGGTTCTGACCATCTGAGCCGACCGGATTGTTCGCTTTTTGAACACCTGATTTTTTTTAGCTTTTACTGTGGGGGAGCCTCATAAGCTGGGACTCACCCACAGTGAACTCATGATGAAATGGACTGCATGTGGATTTCACCGGTGTCTGCCTTGTGAGAAAAGGCCGCTGCGCTGCAGCCAGGGTAAGGGGCACCGGACTGTTACATGTGGACACGTGTTCACACTCGTGTGCACCCGTGTAAGGGCTGCTCGGGGGAGATTCCTGTTGTGCGCAGCACTGTAGAACCACTCCATTACTCTCCTATGAAGACAGAGAACACATGGGGTAGTTTCACTTCCCTAGGGCCAACAAATTCCAGACCCGCACCAAAGTACACTAAGTTGTGTAAAAAGTATTCTGCTGAGTCCAAAGCCATATCTGTACTGCGGATGGGTCATCCAGAAATGTCATATTCCTCTGACTCCGCTCATAACAAGAGCCTGGCCGGGTGTGACCCTGCTAGGCTGGATTAAAGACCTTCCTCCCCAAGCTGTAACATCAGAGGCCTAGCCCTTCACTGCAAGCATTCCCAAGGGCGAAGGTCTTCTCTCCAGGAGGGAGAGATGAGGGTGAAGCTGCAGGTTATCCATCAGTAGCTGTCACCCGGGGCCAGGCACCAGGCCTGCTCCGGGCCGGGGCTTGAACTCAGCAAGGGAGGAAGGGGGCTTATCAGAGACCATGGGGCATGAGACCCTGGATGATGCCATCTTGAAGTATCCCAGAGGCCTGTGCAGAAAGGAGGGAGCAGGGGCAGAGAGGTGATGTGTCGCTGCAGGACAGGGCAGAAGTGCCTTCCTGCCAGCCCCCTCCAATTTTTTTTTAAAAGGTCTTGCACAGAAAGAGGAGCTCTCTCTGGGGTGTGGTCTTGCTGAGGAAGACTGGTGCTGGAACCTGGCGCCATGGGCAGTTGAAAGGAGGAACCCCCTGACTGTCCTAGGACTCTGGATTGCGCCTTTGAGGGAGTCCAGGGCCCGTGAGGAGAAGCCTGGGCCTCTGCACAAGAAGAGCGGCCCAGAAGGAGAGCCAGGTGAAAGGCTGGCGCAGGGAGCCAGTGAAGACCGCTCCTTGCAGAGTCACCCTCTTGGAGGCAAGGAGGGTGGTGAAAAGTGCTCCAGATGGCTAGGGCTGGCCACCAGGAGCAAGAAGAGGCCAAGATTGTGAGAATCGGCCCCATGGGGGCAGAGATATGCCCCCCAGAAGGTAGGCGAGCTTTGAGCAGACCGATGACGAAGTGCGTGGGGCTCCGCTGCCAGTCTTGAATGTGCCCCCAGGGTGGGCTGCCCCCAGAAGAAGGAGATGCCGGGGAGCGCCGTCGCGCCCCCGGAAAGTACCTACGGGGCCAGGCTCTCCATCCTGGGCCCCTGAGAAGTAAAGTCGGGGAGCGCCATCGCGCTCCCTGTGAAATTGCCCCCAGGGGGTGCCAGGAGCCTACCCTGGCCCCCAACAGAAACTGAAGTCGGGGAGTGCCATCGTGCCCCCGTGAAGTGGTGCCTGGGGCCCAGGACCCCCAACTCCGGGCCCCGCAGAAGTCGGGGAGCGTTGTTGCACCCCCGTGATGAGGGAAGCGGGGGAGCGCGTCGCGCTCCCCGTGAAGAAACTCCTGGGGCCCGGGACCCCAACTCCGGGCCCGGGTGTCAGCGGAGAGGAGGGGGGGAGTGTCGCTGCACTCCCCTGCGGCAGGAGCAAGGAGGGGGGAGTGCCGTCGCACTCCCCTGTGGCCCCGCCCAGCCAGCCTTGAGGTCCGTGTCTGCCCGCAGGAGCGGGCAGACCAGAAGAGAAGGCCAGCTCCCGCTGCAGCACGCAAGAGTGCTGGCCAGTCGGGGAGGCCCCCAAAGGAGTGCCGACGCGGCGTGAGGCCACCAGTGAGGGCAGTGCGGTTCTCCCCGGAGCAGCGGGAGAGCCGCTGCTACAATATTCACGCGATGGGGTGGTAAGCGTCCCATAATGCCATGATGAGCCTGCAGAGAAATCTGCTTGTTTTTGCTTGTGGTGGGCCCAGGACGATGGGGTCACCACCATTTGCTGGCAAAGGTGCAGGGGAAGCTGCAGGAGCAACGCAGACTCCCCCAGCACAGAAGTAAAACGTCCCCACCCTCAGTCTCTGGGGGACTGGAAGGAAAGAACCCCCCAAGTGCTATTCATGTTTGTTAAAAGTTACCTAATGCTGGAACTTTGGTTCTGCAGCTGATGCTTAGGACTGCACGGAAGTGTGCGAGGTTAAACATGGATTGTCATCGAGGTGACTCACCCAGGGGTGGAAAAGTGTAATTGCACTGGGGGGGTGCTTTTACAAAATGTTCCTTTTTTTGAATTGGAAGTCACATTGGATATGTGAAATGATAAGTGAATTGGGATTATGTTGTTAGGCATTCCAGCTAGTGTTCCTGGTTGCAATTGCTTAATCCTGTGATTATAACTGTGATGCCTTTTAGGGGCTTTAATTGACTTGCATTATAACTGTTATCAGGTATGATAAGTACCTGTCATTCTAAGAGATGCTTAGACATGTATTCTTGCTACTGCGTTAGTTGAAGAACAACCCGACTGTCAGCCACTGTGATTTAAGGGTATATACTGTATGGTCAGTATGAGATGCTCAGTCAGGGTTATGTGTCACTGTGGCAGGTGTTCCCATTATAAATGCTTGTTGAGATAATGGGGTGGGCCGCCACTGGGATGGTGCCAGTGGGAAGGGCCCTCGCTCCAGGGGTATGATCAACCCACTGCATTTGGGGGCAAGATGATGTGCATACATGGGAGTGGTGGTACTAGACCCCCCCTGCGGGAGAGGTGGGAATGTTATGTAATGTCACGAAGTATTTCCAACAGCTTATGTATATTTGTAAATTGATGCATAGTATTGAGTAGTGTGTGTGTGTGTGTGTAATAAACGTACTCTTCCTTTTTATAAAGAAAAGAACAGACTGGACAATCAATTATTGAGTGTTATTTCTGCGTACCTGTAAATGGCGATTACTAGCCCACACCACCTCCCCTGAGTAAGCCTTAGACTGCTCTGCAACGCTACCCTCTGAGAGTCAAGCGCTACAATGGGGTGTTTGGTTCCCAGTGAAGGACAAATGTAGACATATTGTTTGTGCAGGCCTCACAAATAATGCCTCGTTTTCCAACAAGGACTCACTGCCCTTCCCACCTTTAGAGGTCTGGGATACATGTGTCCACACACCTTGATGAGTGGCTGCTCAAGGTTGGCTTATCAGTTATGGACCACCTCTGGATGACTGATCAATTTCTGACATCTTTGGGGTTTTCCACAGAGGATTACACTCATTGGTGGTGCTGAGGGTATTCCATGGCTGCAGAGACTCAAACATTCAGGAACTGTTTTTTGTGCTCAAGCTTTGGTCTCTGATAACTGCTATAATACATTCTGGACTCCTAGCCTCATGCATCATTGTCTTGTACGCCAAATAGCATATGTGGGCATTGGAGTGGGACCTCTGATACTGGGCCCACCAAGACAAGTGCTCTCATTCCGACTCACCCAGGTCTTGCAGAAGATGGCCTAGTATCTTCTGTGGTGGCAGACCAGCATCCGTCTGAGGTGTAGCAGGCCACTCTCCTTTCCCCACCGAGACTTCACAGTTGTGATAGGCATCAGTGTTGAGGGAGGGTAGTCACTTGGGGGAAATGAATATCGAGGTCTCTGACTGAGAATCAGCTCCACATTCAAGTTTTTGGTGCCTTTCCTTGAAAGCCTTGCTTCAAGGGGAAGGCTGTTACAGGTCCTGGTCCACACGCTCACCTTGTGCTACTGCATACTGGGATGGACTTGGGTCCTGGATCTTGTGACAGGAGGTGGCTGGACCAGCAGAACATCTTTCTGATATCCAGCCATCTACAATGGTGGGGAATTCAGTTAATATGTGTTTGAGTGTAATAATTTTCATGTTTTTTTTTTTTTTGGACACGTTGGCCCAGCCTCTTGAAGCACAAACCCTTTGGATGCTAGTTTATAATACAGCTCTCTGAAAGGATTGTTTGAGAAGCTGGCCTGGTATATGATGTCCACCTATGTAAGTGGGCACCTTGCACCAGTCCAGACAACCCTTATGGTGAGTTAAGAGTTAGACAACCTTAGAAAGCTCTCTAAGTGGTAGCTGTGGAGAGCAGCATTCAGGCTTAGTCCAGGAGGAGTGTAAAGCAGCTTGTTTTACCAGAATGCAATCTGATAGGATAGATTAAGTGAAAAAGAACCACACCAAGTATTTATAAAAATATGTATTTATTATATAATACTCTCTAATACGTTCAAGTATCTCCCACGCGGAGATAAACACAATGCACACAATAATTTAGCAAGAAATGCAGTAAATAGCACGACATACACAGAGGGCCGGGGGGGGGTGGACCAAACCATATATTAAGAAAGTGGTACAAGAACCACGACTCGAGTCAGAACGATGTCAAGAGGACGTAGAATTGCTGGGGAGCCACAGAACCATCCAAGGTAAGGAGATAGGGACCCCACGGAGAGCGTGTGCAGTGTGTGAACACGACCGCGTGCTCCGTACAAGTCTATGTGCAAGTCACAGTTGGATTTTTAAAGATTTAGGACCCTTCCCAGTGGACCCTGGAGGAAACCCTTGGAAGACAGAAGGTTGGAGAGCCACCCCACCCACCCGTGGATACCCTAGTACCCACGTTACCTATACCAGGGAAGCCGGGTGCATACGTTTGAAGTGGTGTCGAAAACCGCCGTCGAACCCAATGGAGGACTTCAGGAAAGTCCCGCTGTGGAAGAGGGAAGAAGTGTCCGGTAGAATCCAAGGATGGATTCTTGATGAGAGGTACCTGCAAGCAGACGGGACAGAGTCTATGTCACTCAGGGGTGACCAGGAGACTTGGAAGACGAATGCCCTCCGATGTCGAGTGTTGCAGGATGGATGACGAGGACCTTGACTCCGCAGCTGTGAGGACCAGGCGACGCTGAGGAGGACCAGGAGCAGTGCACGAGCTGTCCCATGAACGATGTCGCGTGCTGAGGGGTCGGTGTCCGTCAGGAGCACTAACAAGCCTTGGCAAATGCAACCAACGCAGGCATCAAAGTAGCAACTTTGGGACCAGCAAGGTCCAGGGGACTCACCAAAAGGCAGGGGAGTCAGGGCAGGCCCCAAGCAATCGGGGAGCCCAAAAGAAACAAGTGCGACCCTCAAATGGACACACAGGCTGGAGGCACTGGAGTTGCGAGAGGACCTTAAGCAGCTCACCAAAAGATGCAGGCCACAATGCACACAAGGCAGTGTGGCTGAAGATTCTGGTCACAGGAGATGCTCGAGGTTGGGGCTACGTGGAGCCCGAAGATCTTCTTGGAAGGAAGCCAACAAGCCTTTGCAACTGCAAGTTGGACGCGGTGCACAGGGCTTCGGTTATTGCAACCCCCACGAGGGATACTGACCTCAAACTTGGTGAGAGGGCAGGGCAGGCCTCAGGAGCTGAGGAAAATCACCACCTGTGTTGCAGAGCCCACGGAGTCCGGAGGAGCTCAGGATCTACAGACCGGTCAACTTAGTTGCGGTGCCTGCAAATGCAGGGGAGTGACTCCTTCACTCCAAGGGAGATTTCTTCAGGTGTCTTTGATGTTTCAGAGGCCTTGGAAGGTTCCTGTATGATGCACAGACAATGCTGCAGACTGGAAGGGAGACGAAGTCAGGCACAAACGAAGTTCAGCGAAGTCCAGAGTGCCCAGACGGTAGAAGTAGAAGTGGTGTCTGATCTGAATCTTATCCCACGATGAATCTAGGGACCTACACCTAGGTAAGCCCTTGAGTATCCTAGGGAAAGGGTTGGGAAGATTCAGGGGACCCGCCCATAGGAGTGTCTGGACAGGGGGGAGGTTACTCCCATGTCCTTTGTCCAGTTTCGCGCAAGAGCGGGAGCCAACGGCTCCCTGAACTGGTTTGAACTGGACTATGCACGGGGACACTAAATGTGCCCCTCATGCAGACTTTTTAGCACTGGCAAGCGCACCCACCCGGTCCCAATACACTAAATCCTGTCTGGGAGGTGGTCACACCTCCCTGTGACAGGATTCCTATTGTTCCACCTTCCTCTGCTCGAGCTTGGCTCAGCAGCAGGAGGGCAGAAATGTGTCTCTGGTCGGCAGCAACCATTTTGTGCTGTCCGGGTCTAGAAGGTTGGCACCAGGAACACTGAGAGCTTAATGGAGGGCTCTTCCATTGCTTGGAATCATACTTCCCACACCGTTTACAGTGTGGGGGTATGATTCCAACATGTTTGATACCAAACATGATAGGATTAGTTGCAGCCGTTTTCGAGATGGTCATCGCGTAATTGCTCACTGCCCCTCTATATAGTATATGACTGCTTCACTGACAACCTGGGAGAATGGACTCCATAGGCTGCAGGAGTGCCCTGCTCATGCAGGGGCACCCTCTCACTTAGAACCAAGCACCCTGCCTTCAGGATTGCAAAGGCGTGCTGTAGGGGTGACTTATGTGTTTTAAGTGCATTGACCCTTAGATATAGTAATTCTATATCTTTAGTAAGTGGTGCATGCACCAACGTACACTGACTGCAATGGCAGGCCTGTAGTTCCCTTTTGCCTGGTCTCTCATGGGTGGCATAATACATGCTTCAGCCCATGGGAGATCTCTGGGGTACCTTAGTACCATATACTAAGGACTGATAAGGGTACCCCAATATCCAATCTGGGATGTACCTAAGTACTGAACACAACAATTTAGGGAGAAAGCAGATAAACTGGGGTCCTGATTAGCAGGATCCCAGTCAGACTTGTCAAAAACAGCATCACATCAAGCAAAATGTGGGGGTAACCATAGAAGCAGATCCTTCTTTCCTACAGATTATCTGCCACTTAAGCAAGATGTGTATTTGTGCAGGTTTATGGTTTAAACTTGTATGTGATTCATTTACAATTGGGGCCAGCACTGTAAAGAAATGCTGTGAGCTCAGCTTGCATTACTGACAGCAGTTCCAGTAAAAAGAACATAGACACAATTTAACAGTTAGTGTTGAAGTCTTTGTGTCTGGCCATTTACGCCAAAGCAGAGCTGTTCAATGTGATTATGGATGTTCAAAGTGGTGTTTTTATGGCTGTAACCTGTGCTCCTTCTGTGACCGCTCTGTCCAACTGCCCTACAACACCACCTTGCAGAAAAATTGGACCCAAAGGTTGCCTAGGTCCTTGGCACCAAAGTTGTGACAATTTTTCAAATGTCCAGTCTTACTCGCCTAGCTTTGCTTCACACTTGAAAAGAAAAGACGCCCCCCTGGCTTTAGCCTAAACTGGCTTTGAGCTTTATACCTTGACTGCATGGAAGATCATTATGTTTATGAACAGCTTTTGTGGAATTCTCTTGAAGCAAAAAATGAAAGGTGGTGCAAAAGAGCACTTTATCCAGGTGGCTATACTCCGTTTATTTCACTGGCTATGAAGGGACCTCCAAAAGGTCTGCAGGCTCATTCTACCAAGACCACTACAACGGCTTTGGCAAGGATATGGATGTGCTGGTTCTGGAAATGTGCCAGGCCGCAACATGGGCATCAGTGCACACATCCATGAAATACAACTCCAGCGACACCCAGGTCCAACAGGAGGGCCACCTAGCTAACTTTCCTGCATGATTTCCTCATCTAAATCCACACCTCAGACCCTCTACCTTTGGAAGATACTGAAGGTGAGGAATCTACAGTTGGAACAATCCAGCCGATTAGGTACTTCTCGTAAACACTTTCTAGTGAATGTGAATAGCTAACTGCAGGATCCTCGCTCCACTTTAATTCCTTGATCTGTAGACTCTTGAATAGCATAAGGTTGCAAGTTAGATTTGTCGTGCACTTTCGCCTGCATTTTTGTTTTATTAATCCTATTGTCTGAGGGTGTGAAAGAGGAAGCCTGATGATAATGTACAGAATATGGTGCTTATGTGCCTTTCCTCCATAACGTCTGGGGTAGTTTGGAGTCATGTGGAGCTACATGGTGCCACCTAGCTTCATGGTGGAGCACTGCTGAAAACTTCTCTGGATCCAGTTTGGCAACTAGGATATTCAGAAGGAGTAATTCGCAGTTAGCGTATCCACTAGAAAGATAGTTAGTGAAGATAAATAACTTGTTTTATTTCTGCAACTGGCTAACCAGGCCTGCATCTGTGCGGTGTTCTAGGTAATGTAATCAAACATTTGTCTTCTGTAGGCACTGACTTGCTCTCAATGCTAGGAAGTAAGTTTTGTATCTGTCCAGCCTACTCAGTATTACTATAATGCAACTTGTAATGCGCACAGCTACCCCAAAGGGTTTCCCGGCAAAGGGGCTAAGATTGCAGCTCCAAAGAGAAAACTCAGGGGCATATTACCTAGGATTTGCGATAATTATCGCCGGCAATCGCTGGATTTCATCGCGGAGACAACACGTTATTATCAACGCTTATCTCCAAGGCGATAAAAATCCAGCGATAGCGGCTGAAACCAGCAATAGCGTGAGAAATCCAGCGATAAAATCACTGCGCTAATGAAAAGCTCGCTAATAGGCAGGTGAGGACTTAACCTTACAATCCACCTCCCATTGACAAGAATGGTTAAGTCAAGTTTTTAGCAGGTGTTAAATTCCAGCGATAATCGCGGTTAGCGCGACTTTTTGTACGCTTCGCGGGCATTGCTAATAGGGGGAAGTTGTGTTTGCGACTGTTTCCAGTCGCTTTTAGTTGGGAACGCCTACTTTGCATGTCATTAGCGATAATTATCGCTGACATGCAAAGCGGCACCAAAACGGTTGCTTTCGCCATAAAGCTGTTGCTAACAGCTGTTAGCGACAGCTTGCTAATAGGGCGATAGAAATATCGCCGCTTTAGCGGCAAAAAGTACCGCTAAAGCGGTGATACCGCCCTTGCTAATATGCCCCATAGTCCTTGGTGGTGGTCAAAAACTCATGCTCTTGTCTTTACATATTGTGTTTAGAAGCAGTGAATGTCAGAAAAGAGTGCTCATAATTGTCATGTCATTCTGCTCAAGCATGAGGCTTATCCAAAAAGGCACCTCACTGATGGAAATTGAATGCAAACTAGTGGCCCCAGATGAATACTTTTCAGTGTTGGATGGACAGCACCATGTCTTCTCCACAATTCTTACACTGATGCTTCTTTGCTGCAGAGGAGATCTCGTAATCTGAACTGCCACACCTTTAGATTATGGTCTGACAACTCTCCCTATCAATCCTTTAGTACTCTGGGATCAGATAAGCCATTTAGGTCTTTCTCCCTTAAGTGAAGAATTCAGTTTTATTGTTTGTATAGACTGGATCTGAACCATGAATTACATCAACATGTATGGAGAAACTAGACCAGTCACTGGAGTTATGATTGTGGTACTGGCCTCAAATTGAATGTGCACAGAGAAAATGGTTCACTAGCACCTTTGTTTATGGGCAATTAGTTAAGGAAAATCATATTGGTTCCCAAATCTCAAACTTGTTTAACACTAGAGCTATTTATTCATAGAACAAGTGTAAGAGAATACCCATTTGTTGTCACTTTTTTTTTTTTTTTTTTTTTTAAACCAGCTGATTTTATTTTTTGACAAATGCAAAAGAAACAATTGATGGACGGAATGCTGGACAATGCAAACATTCACCCCCCAGTCACAAGGATCTTGGTTAAATCCATCATTCTTTTGCTCACCACACCACCCCAGTTTGGACCCAGCCATATGCAAATCAGTCTTGACCCTGTTCCTTGTGGGAACAGTCCAGCCTGAACTGCCAAGCCAGGTCCTCCCTGGACCGGAAACAAGCATCCTGGGATCGGTATCAGGGCATCACCCTTTATCAGCCAGGCTAGCTTGAATCCAGTGGTGTAGTGAGCACGGGACCCACGTCTGGGCATACCCTTCCCACTTAGGGCGACAAATGCAAAAGAAACAATTGATGGACGGAATGCTGGACAATGCAAACATTCACCCCCCCAGTCACAAGGATCTGGGTTAAATCCATCATTCTTTTGCTCACCACACCACCCCAGTTTGGACCCAGCCATATGCAAATCAGTCTTGACCCTGTTCCTTGTGGGAACAGTCCAGCCCGAACTGCCAAGCCAGGTCCTCCCTGGACCGGAAACAAGCATCCTGGGACCGGTTTGAGGGCATCACCCTTTATCAGCCAGGCTAGCTTGAATCCAGTGAGCACGGGACCCATGTCTGGGCATACCCTTCCCACTTAGGGCGACAAATGCAAAAGAAACAATTGATGGACGGAATGCTGGACAATGCAAACATTCACCCACAGTCACAAGGATCTGGGTTAAATCCATCATTCTTTTGCTCACCACACCACCCCAGTTTGGACCCAGCCATATGCAAATCAGTCTTGACCCTGTTCCTTGTGGGAACAGTACAGCCCGAACTGCTAAGCCAGGTCCTCCCTGGACCGGAAACAAGCATCCTGGGACCGGTTTCAGGGCATCACCCTTCATCAGCCAGGCTAGCTTGAATCCAGTGGTGTAGTGAGCACGGGACCCACGTCTGGGCATACCCTTCCCACTTAGGGCGACAAATGCAAAAGAAACAATTGATGGACGGAATGCTGGACAATGCAAACATTCACCCCCAGTCACAAGGATCTGGGTTAAATCCATCATTCTTTTGCTCACCACACCACCCCAGTTTGGACCCAGCCATATGCAATTCAGTCTTGACCCTGTTCCTTGTGGGAACAGTCCAGCCCGAACTGCCAAGCCAGGTCCTCCCTGGACCGGAAACAAGCATCCTGGGACCGGTTTCAGGGCATCACCCTTTATCAGCCAGGCTAGCTTGAATCCAGTGCTGTAGTGAGCACGGGACCCACGTCTGGGCATACCCTTCCCACTTAGGGCGACAAATGCAAAAGAAACAATTGATGGACGGAATGCTGGACAATGCAAACATTCGCCCCCAGTCATAAGGATCTGGGTTAAATCCATCATTCTTTTGCTCACCACCCCACCCCAGTTTGGACCCAGCCATATGCAAATCAGTCTTGACCCTGTTCCTTGTGGGAACAGTCCAGCCCAAACTGCCAAGCCAGGTCCTCCCTGGACCGGAAACAAGCATCCTGGGACCGGTTTCAGGGCAACACCCTTTATCAGCCAGGCTAGCTTGAATTCAGTGGTGTAGTGAGCACGGGACCCACGTCTGGGCATACCCTTCCCACTTAGGGCTGACAAATGCAAAAGAAACAATTGATGGACGCAATGCTGGACAATGCAAACATTCACCCCCAGTCACAAGGATCTGGGTTAAATCCATCATTCTTTTGCTCACCACACCACCCCAGTTTGGACCCAGCCATATGCAAATCAGTCTTGACCCTGTTCCTTGTGGGAACAGTCAGCCGAACTGCCAAGCCAGGTCCTCCCTGGAACGAAAACAAGCATCCTGGGACCGGTTTCAGGGCATCACCCTTTATGAGCCAGGCTAGCTTGAATCCAGTGGTGTAGTGAGCACGGGACCCACGTCTGGGCATATCCTTCCCACTTAGGGCGACAAATGCAAAGAAACAATTGATGGACGGAATGCTGACAATGCAAACATTCACCCCCAGTCACAAGGTTCTGGGTTAAACCCATCATTCTTTTGCTCACCACACCACCCCAGTTTGGACCCAGCCGTATGCAAATCAGTCTTGACCCTGTTCCTTGTGGGAACAGTCCAGCTCGAACTGCCAGCCAGGTCCTCCCTGGACCAGAAACAAGCATCCTGGGACCGGTTTCAGGGCATCACCCTTTATCAGCCAGGCTAGCTTGAATCCAGTGGTGTAGTGAGCACGGGACACACGTCTGGGCATGCCCAGACGTGGGTCCCGTGCTCTCCATGCCACTAGACTCAAGCTATCCTGGCTGAAGAGGGGTGAAACCCCGAAACCGGTCCTAGGATGCTTGTTTCCAGTCCAGGGAGGACCTGGCTTGGCAGTTCGGGCTGGACTGTTCCCATGAGGCACAGGGTCAAGACTGATTTGCATATGGCTGGATCAAACTGAAATGGCATGGTGAGCAAAAAAACGATGGATTTAGGCCCAGATCTCTGTACTGGGGTGAATGTATGACATTGTTCTGCATTCTGTCCATCAACTGTTGTTTTTGCATTTGTCACCCCGAGTGGGACAGGTATGCCCAGACGTGGATCCCGTGCTCTCCATGCCACTGGAATCAAGCTATCCTGGCTGAAGAGGGGTGAAACCCTGAAACCGGTCCTAGGATGCTTGTTTCCAGTCCAGGGAGGACCTGGCTTGGCAGTTCGGGCTGGACTGTTCCCATGAGGCACAGGGTCAAGACTGAGTTGCATATGGCTGGGTTCAAACTGGAATGGCGAGCAAAAAAATGATGGATTTAGGCCCAGATTTCTGTACTGGGGTGAATGTATGACATTGTTCTGCATTCTGCCCATCAACTGTTGTTTTTGCATTTGTCACCCCGAGTGGGACGGGTATGCCCAGATGTGGGTCCCATGCTCTCCATGCCACTGGAATCAAGCTATCCTGGCTGAAGAGGGGTGAAACCCCAAAACCGGTCCTAGGATGCTTGTTTCCAGTCCAGGGAGAACCTGGCTTGGCAGTTCGGGCTGGACTGTTCCCATGAGGCACAGGGTCAAGACTGATTTGCATATGGCTGGGTTCAAACTGGAATGGCATGGTGAGCAAAAAACGATGGATTTAGGCCCAGATCTCTGTACTGGGGTGAATGTATGACATTGTTCTGCATTCTGTCCATCAACTGTTGTTTTTGATTTTATTTTTTGGGCTCTGCTCATTGAGGCACTGCTAACCAGGCCCCAATGCATGTGCTGTAACTCCCCCCACCTCCAAAATGTCAGTTTAATTTCGTTTATAAGTCCCCAGTATAGGGTACACAAATGTACCCAGGACCTGTAACTTAAATGTCACTAGTGGCCTGCAGGACATATTGTGCCACCACTAAAGTGACAATGTAAAGCATATCTCCAGACCTAGGTGTGCCGTTAAACTGCCAATCAAAGTTTGTAAAATAAACCTTTTGCCAGACTTAAACCATGCTGCATTCCCTTCTAATGTGGGCCCTAAATGCCCATAAGAATGGGTGCATGGTCTTTAAAAAGTATGACATGTATACTTTAGGTTTTATGTGCCCTGGCAGTGAAAAACAAGTCTTATTTCACTGTTGCAGGCTGGCTCTCCCATAGTAAAGTGCTGTTACATTTTGACATCTTATGCTTAACTTCAGTTTGGGGCTAGATAGAACAATGATTTAAGGACTCGTTTTAATAATTCAAAATCCAACTTGAGGCTCAAGTCTGGTTTTACTTTACTATTTAAAAATGACACACTTAGAAAAATGCCATTTTCCTTCCTGAGCCAAATGTGCCTTTCTGCCAGTGTTCACTGTCACCCAAGAGCTGAAAGGCTCCTTAATTGGGTGTAACGTGGCTCCCATAGCGGAGACCAGGAAGAGGGGGGGGGCGGGGTTGACCTTCCCATGACAGGATGGGCATCTGTGTTGTGCCCAAGAACTTAATTTCAAAGGATGCCTACCCTGTTACAGGCATATGCAAGTGGTATCTGGGGCTGCCCCTTCTATTGTCCTGCTAGCCAGCCAGGCACCACTTGCAGTAGGACAGGAACTAAACCCCCCGCCCAAATATCATCGGTTTTAAGTCTCCACAGGAGAAGGTTTGCTTATTCCCCTGTCATACATCTAGGGTGGGCACAGGAGCTCTTCACAAGGGGCATGAACGGTTCTGCCATCTCAGTTTTAAGTAGAGAGGGGCACTGTGGGATAGTTTCAAGTGAAACACACAGGAAGAGTTGCAAAAGTGGATACAGTCACCCCTGTGTACTTTTACACCTTTGGTTGGGGGGGTGAGGGTCGTCTCCAACCTTTTCGATAATAAGAGTTACTTGTGTTCATTGAAATTCGAGAGCTACTAATATAAACGTGGTAATAGTGACCCCATCAGACAAGATTACATTAATGCGATACAAAGGGGATGATGGACGGAACGCTTGAGCCAATCAAACACTCACCCCAGTCAACTGATCTGGGTTTAATCCATCATCATTCTTTAGCTCACTCCACCACCCCAGTTCAGACATGGCCATATGCAAATCAGTCTGACTCTGTGCCTCATGGGAACAGTCCAGCCCGAACTGCCAAGCCATGTCTTCCCTGGACCGGAAACAAGCATCCTAGGACCGGTTTCTGGCATTTCAGCCGTCATCAGCCAGGCTTGCTTGAATCCAGTGGCAAAGTGAGCAAGGGACCCACGCCTGGGCATACCCCGCCAACTTAGGGCGACCAAAGCGATACAAAGGGGATGATGGACGGAACGCTTGAGCCAATCAAACACTCACCCCCAGTCAACTGATCTGGGTTTAATCCATCATCATTCTTTAGCTCACTCCACCACCCCAGTTCAGACATGGCCATATGCAAATCAGTCTGACCCTGTGCCTCATGGGAACAGTCCAGCCCGAACTGCCAAGCCATGTCTTCCCTGGATCGAAACAAAGGGGATGATGGACGGAACGCTTGAGCTAATCAAACACTCACCCCCAGTCAACTGATCTGGGTTTAATCCATCATCATTAAACCCAGATCAGTTGACTGGGGGTGAGTGTTTGATTGGCTCAAACGTTCCGTCCATCATCCCCTTTTGTATCGCTTTGTTCGCCCTAAGTTGGCGGGGGTATGCCCAGACGTGGGTCCCTTGCTCACTTTGCCACTGGATTCAAGCAAGCCTGGCTGATGACGGCTGGAATGCCAGAAACCGGTCCTAGGATGCTTGTTTCCGGTCCAGGGAAGACATGGCTTGGCAGTTCGGGCTGGACTGTTCCCATGAGGCACAGGGTCAGACTGATTTGCATATGGCCATGTCTGAACTGGGGTGGTGGAGTGAGCTAAAGAATGATGATGGATTAAACCCAGATCAGTTGACTGGGGGTGAGTGTTTGATTGGCTCAAACGCTCCGTCCATCATCCCCTTTGTATCGCTTTGTTCGCCCTAAGTTGGCGGGGGTATGCCCAGACGTGGGTCCCTTGCTCACTTTGCCACTGGATTCAAGCAAGCCTGGCTGATGACGGCTGGAATGCCAGAAACCGGTCCTAGGATGCTTGTTTCCGGTCCAGGGAAGACATGGCTTGGCAGTTCGGGCTGGACTGTTCCCATGAGGCACAGGGTCAGACTGATTTGCATATGGCCATGTCTGAACTGGGGTCGTTGAGTGAGCTAAAGAATGATGATGGATTAAACCCAGATCAGCTGACTGGGGGTGAGTGTTTCATTGGCTCAAACGCTCCGTCCATCATCCCCTTTTGTATCGCTTTGTTCGCCCTAAGTTGGCGGGGGTATGCCCAGACGTGGGTCCCTTGCTCACTTTGCCACTGGATTCAAGCAAGCCTGGCTGATGATGGCTGGAATGCCAGAAACCGGTCCTAGGATGCTTGTTTCCGGTCCAGGGAAGACATGGCTTGGCAGTTCGGGCTGGACTGTTCCCATGAGGCACAGGGTCAGACTGATTTGCATATGGCCATGTCTGAACTGGGGTGGTGGAGTGAGCTAAAGAATGATGATGGATTAAACCCAGATCAGTTGACTGGGGGTGAGTGTTTGATTGGCTCAAACGCTCCGTCCATCATCCCCTTTTGTATCGCTTTGTTCGCCCTAAGTTGGCGGGGGTATGCCCAGACGTGGGTCCCTTGCTCACTTTGCCACTGGATTCAAGCAAGCCTGGCTGATGACGGCTGGAATGCCAGAAACCGGTCCTAGGATGCTTGTTTCCGGTCCAGGGAAGACATGGCTTGGCAGTTCGGGCTGGACTGTTCCCATGAGGCACAGGGTCAGACTGATTTGCATATGGCCATGTCTGAACTGGGGTGGTGGAGTGAGCTAAAGAATGATGATGGATTAAACCCAGATCAGTTGACTGGGGGTGAGTGTTTGATTGGCTCAAACGTTCCGTCCATCATCCCCTTTTGTAAAGATTACATTAATGGGCACCTTATGCAAGATTACTACCAGCGATTCCCTTCAGTGCATCAGGCATGGGTGCCAGCAGTAATGTTAAAAAAAGCTTTGCCAACATAAAATGCTCTCTACATGGGTATTACATAACAGCCATAGCTGAAATTCCTCAGGTGCTAATGTAATATTTGTAAAATGTCTTTCCAATGCCACATCATTTATCACATGAATATCAGATTTCAGTATTGTAGGAAAGTGCCCCTTTTGACATGGTCATCCCCACTTTTTGCCTGGTAAATCAAGCAATTTTGACAGAAGTGCAAAGAGTTCCTACTATCCATGTCCCCAGGGCCAGATCTCTTTCCCTAAAACTGTACAATTGTTCCCCCAATTGGCAATACCTTTAGTGCCCTTGTAAGTTCCTAGTAAATGGTACCCCTCGTACTAGGGCATGGATGCTAAATAAGGTCCCTAAGGGCTGCAGTATTTATTTTGCCACCCTAAGGGACTCCTCCCCAAAGTCATGCAAACTGCCATTGCAGGATGCGTGACATGGTGCAGACAAAAGTGAAGACACGACAGCAGACTGCATTTAATATATGTAAGTTACCCCTACAGCAGGCCTTACAGCTCTATGGCAGGGTGCATTATTTTACATGTGAGGACATATCTGCATGAGCAGGTATGCCCCTGTGATGTCCAAGTCGATTTTTGGACATCACCAGTGAAGAGGGAAGCCATCCGAGTATTTGTATGGGGCACTGGTGAGTACGAGTTCCTCAGCTACGTGATGGCTTAACTGAAACCAGAGATGTTTGGTATCAAACATCTTGTATTAATAAACTCACACTGATTCCAGTGATGGATTTAGTAATTCATGCACCCAGAGGGTACCTTAGAGGTACCTCTTGAAAACCTACCAACCTCTAGTGTGCTGGCTGACTGGTGTAGATCAGCCTGCCACCGCAGGCAGGTTTCTGATCCCCTGCAGGTGAGAGCCCACACTGTCTGAGGGCGGAAACAATGCCTAGTGTGGCCAGAGGTGTTGTCACCTGCTCCAAGAGGGATGGCTAATAATCAGCATGTCAAGGCAGGAGGCTTCAAGGGCCTCTGCCGCCTTGGATATGCGAACCTGGTTTCCCCAGACCTGGAGATGCCAGCCCCTTCCCTGAGTCCATTTGGCACTGGGACAAGCAGGAAAATTAGCTAGTAGGGGATGTGTTCACACCCGGTCGCGCACCTTAGGGGTGGAACTGGCCTGATAGTGAACACGAAAAATCAAATTCCACCATCTTGGTTTTTGGTGGAATTAGGCTCACTGAGTCAGGGTTATGCCCACTTACCGCAGGAAGTGGTCGTATAGGGGGTGTAGTCAACCTAAAGGTAAGTAGCTCATTGGCTGCTACCTGTCACTCGCCTTAACACCCCTAAATTGAGTATTTAGGTGGCACCCCTGATGCCAGGAATTCAGATTCAACAGACCCAGAAGAAGAGAACAAAGACCTGCAAAAACGAGAACTAAAAACTTGCTGTGGCCTGTTTTGCGCCAAACCCTGCCTGCCTGCTCCTGTCTCGACAATCATGAAGAAACCGACCTGTCCTGCAGCTGAACCTCTACCAAGAACTCCGGTAGACTGCCAGCCCTTCGCAAATTGCCAGCAATCTCTCTTGGAGTAGATGACCTACTCCCATGCAGGCACCTAAACAGCAGACTCCGGTTCACCATGCTGCCGATCCCCAGTCGTACTAATGCAGCAGCCACGCTGGAAGAGGTCACCGTGCTCCAGAAGGAAATTTCTGTCTCTCCACCAATTGAGAGGATGCCAGGACCAACCGGAGCTGCACAGCACCAATACCTGTGGTACCGGACTCTGACACCGAGACCGATCAGCCATCGAGGGACGTCAGCACAGCGGAGACTCACTTCCAGAGTGGCCCAGCTGTCCTGATTTCTACACTCTCAACCGGCGAGACCTACAACTGCAAGGTGCTACAAGGCACCAGCCCAGTTGACTTAACCCCTCTGCACCTGTGCGCCCCGGGTTTCCGAGAACCAACTGTGCTTTCTTGCTCCCTGGCCCCTTGTGAACCGAGTCCCCTGTTGGTAGCTCCTGGACCTGTCCCAAGTCCTCCTCTGCAACCTGTTTTGAGGTGGCCCCCCTCTCTCCTTTGGTGTAGCGTGCAAAGCTACCAACCTGACCAGTACCTCTGCACCTGCCCCCTCCAGGGCAGGTAAAGACTAACTGCTGGTGGTTCTTTGGACCTTGGCCCCCTACCACCTTAAGACCTGAAGGGGACCCCCAGAAACCTATTGTAAGTACCTGTATGCCGTATATTTCTCCCCCCCCCCAGCAAAGCATTGCACGGCAAGATGCATTTATGTGAACACTTCACTTACCTGTGAAATTCAATATTTTAAAAAGTACCCACTTGCTTACTAAGTTCTTGGTATCAAAATGTATATAAAAATACAAGTTATTTTTCTAAATTGGTCTTGGATTTATTCTTTGAGTGTGTGTCTCATTTATTGCTGCTGTCAGTACAACAAATGCTTAGCACTACCCTCCGATAAGCCTAAACTGCTCGCCCACACTAACGCAAAAGAGCATTTAGTGTTCTCAATTATGCCTCTGTAAACTAATAAAGAATTGCTTGGACTCTCTTTACAGTGTACCTCGTTTTGGTGCACTATATAGAGAAAGCTTCCCACATTTATATTTTGGCAATCCAGCCATTTGTCTCCAAATATCAGCTTACGATTTCTGAAAATAGATATTTTGTCTTAAACATATACTCCATTTTGGATTATGTGTGTTAATTCAACTAAGCAAATGCTTCTAGTTTAGTATCAACAATTGACTTTATTCGCATTTGATAAATGCATAAAAGTACATAAAACAATAAAAGATATACAACATGATAAAAGACCGGCATAGCAATAAATATCAATTAAAAAGATATATGATTTAAAAATTTCAGTAGAGGATTACAATGACCTAGTCTGTATTGTGCAAAGCTCACAGATATGAGAAAATATTACATAAACACCAAAACAAATGGCTTATAAAGCACAGAAATCCATTGGGCAATAATTAAAAATCAGTTAAGACAATCCCTCTAGCGGAAGATCTCTGTCTAATCAATAGGGCTGAGAGTAGGAAACACGCTGTCATTCTAGTTTAGTAGGCAGGGCTGAACACAGGAGATCATTTACAGGTAACTGGCGAGCTGCCAGTAGCTCATGAACTATGTGTTAGAGAAGCCGGGGTTAGGGGTGTCCCCCAACCTTAGTCTGGTACAAGGCATACATGTGGCACCCCCTGTACCCTCTTCAGACTGCTGCTGGACCTGTGGAAGACAGAAGGGACTGCATTTGCTGTTGTAATGTGTAAGGTGTCCCCTAAGGGTTGAACCTGCTTCTACCTGAACCCAAAACATAGAAGTTGACTCCAAGGGTCAGTTAGCTGACCTCTTGGTAAGCTACAGAGACACAAGCAGCAGAAGCTCACTTTCCTGATGAGCCCAACTGACCAATTGCAACTGGACCTGCCCTGGACTCTGCTAGTGGCTTCTGTTGAAGTGAATCCTGACCTCTTAATTGGTGTTTCTGAGGTCCTGGAACCCTTGGCTGGTGTTGGTGTACTCCTGCCCAACCTGCAGCATAAAAAAGCTGGGAACTTTTTGCCACCTTTTTTCTGAAGAATTGGCGGGAGACTGGGACTTCTTTCTGTCGAATCGCTGGTTAGAATAAACTTTCTGGTCTGTCCTGCTGAAGGAGATCTGATCTCCAGAAAAGTTTCAAAGTATGAACGTAAAGGGATTCACTGAGAGTGACGTCCAGACCTTCCTGGACATGGACGCCAGACTTCAACCACTCAGAGCTTTCTGGCCTTCAACAACTGCCTCTGGACCTTGCTCCTCAACAACACACTGCTGTCGAACCCAGTCTATGATCCAGTTTGCTCTCTTGCTGATTCATTGATGGCCACCTTTTCTACAGACATCTTAGTAAGTTTGAAGGGTAACTCTGACTGGGACCAACCTGGTACTGAATTTGACCCGAGCTCCATTGTAGTCTGCTTTAAAGCTTACTTTTGTCCTGGTCTAGCGTGACCAATTTGCTTGCAGTTGGCACTTTGCGTGTTTTGTTCTATTTTTATTTAAATCTTTAAAAATTAATGTCTATGGTTCCCCTTGTTGGATTTTCGTTTTGCTGTCTGTTTGTTCATTAAACTCTATTTTTATAAATTGGAGTGAGATTTTTATTGTGCTTTCGACTTTTTAACTGTTTGGTACTTCTAAATGCTTTACGCAATTTCGTAAGCAGCGCCTGTCTACTTTGTGCCATAGGTTCCAGGGATTGAGCTTCGGTTTAAATTAATGAAACCTTTACTGGCCCTAACCAGGATAGATATTATTTGTGGTGAACTACCAAACTAATAATCCACTTTCTCACAAGCACACATAGTCTAAGTCAATCGTGTGGTGCAGAGTTTGTCACATCCCAGAGAGCAAACTATGTGCACAGGTTAGTGGGTGTTCACAAAGGCCGCATGGCTCCGAGTGACTGACTGGAAATATCAATTCTGATTCCAGTGCCCACAGTGGGCAATTATGAAATGTCCAGCAATGTCGACATTTTGCTCATGTGTGTACGTTAGTTGATGGTCCTCATCAGGACAAAGAATTTCAGGAGCGCTATATCATCTGTATGTAACAGATGGCAGAGCCAGTTTGGGCAATATGAATGCAAAAAATTGGGTCAACAAATATGAAGTATGTGACTAATACTTGGGTAGACGTGTAAGAGTAACGAAATTCCTGGTACAGACAATAGAGTACTTGTCAATGTCTTTCTTGAGTGTGAATTGGGAAAGGCCAGGAGCACCAGTTCCCAGGAAGCGGAGTGCAAATTGACTTTTAAGATGTTTTGCATGGTTGGGCTGCAAGTGATGTGATTGGGTTAAAGAATCAACCCTACCTTGATGGCATCTTGACAAGGAAGCGCATGTGTAATCAGTGGAGAGGACAGGAGAAGAGATTCCTATAATGGAGGAAAAACATTAGAAACAAAGGAGGGCAATGATGGTGGTAAACAGTCATACAATAGGTATAATGTGGATGCTTAGTATGAAGAAATACGGTACGATTAGAAATAAAATACAAAGGAAATTACATAAGGCGGACGTAAAACGGAAGTAACAGCAAATATTTCATGTGCAATTACATATATACGGTACAAAGGATGGGATTTTATTTTTCCATGTTGTTCAGTATTTCTAGCTTTATAGTAAAATGATGTTTTAAATTTACATTTATGCCGACAGAGTAATTCCTCCAGATCGCCCCCTATTGCCGGTATTCTAACCACTTCAACTGTATGTCATTTTCAGTATGTGGTACTGCATAAAATGTTCAACCAAAGGATCATTGGTGGGCCCACATCTTATTCTGGCCAATATGTGATAGACCCTTTGTGATGTTTGTCTGATGTTCAATAAGCCGCAAGGGCAAGTGATAGGATAAATTACAGAGGTAATGTTACAGATGAACTATTTCAACTCAGCTGCTGTGCTGCCATGGCTAAATGTTTTTGTATTTAATATAAAGTCACATGCGACACGTCTACCACATTTAAAATGTATCATAGGGGCTGGAAGACCCGGCAGAGTATCCATTGTGTTTTAAAATTTAAAAAAAAATGTAATTATTTTCTCCTCATTGTGCCATAAAAAGTATTTGGGATGGGGGGTGGAGGTGGGGGGGGGGGTCCCGAGGTCTATATATTCCGTCTCGGAGCCGCCCATGATTTTCGCAGAGGGGTATTGTGATTCAACTTCTCTGACGAGACCCCCTTTTTTTCCTGTTCCAATCGACTCGGGGAGATCACCATCTGTGGTCAACAGTGCAAGAACCTTGCTTGTTGCCTTATTGCTGTATTGCTTAATCATTGGAAAACCAAGAGGTCCGTCATTAACTCAACCCTGTGTGAGATGTTTCTGTTCCAAATATCGCAGAAGCTTTTTCTTTTACTTTGCCTCCCACTCCGATCTAACTTATTTATCTTCTGAATAGAAGTTAGCCATTCCCACCGAGTAGGTGGATCTTGATGTATCCATTTAATGCATATCTCACGTCTGGCTAATAGAATTAGTACAAAGAGAAGATACTTATACTTCTTACTTAAATTGAGGGAACCATCATTATGCAATTTAACCCCAAATATAACCAGGTCTGTGCTTACCTCTATTTCTTGACCCATTACCTCGCTGAGAGTCTTACCCACTTCATTCCAGAAGCAATGGAGCTGAGGGCACTCTCTTCTCCGCACTTAGGACAAGTTCTTATCTTCTGTTTATTTAATTTGGAGAGTCTTTTCGGCGTCCAATACGCTCTGTGTATGGTGAAGAGATGATTTTTCCTGAGATAGGCGGATTTGATAGCATACCAACACATAGACATAGATACTTGCCATGTTTCTTGTGCATCCAGCGATGGCAGCTCCTTCCCCCAGATCTCCGTAGGTAAGATAAATAGGTCTTCCCCCGCAGCTATTAATGACCAGTACCAAGTTGAGACTTTTTTTTTAAACACCCCTTTGCCTTGTATTTTCCATTCCAATTCCTTTTTGCCTGTTACATTTCCCCCAAGGGATTTAGTCCAGCTTGCCAATTGATAGTATTTAAATTTCGCTAATGAACCTTTAGTAATGTTTAAAAGTTGGTTCCATTCAATTAGCACATTTCCTTCCAGTAATTGCCCCCATTTATTTATGCCTTCTTTTTCCAACGGGATAGCCAGCCCAAATGGGTGCAAAATCACTATAGTATGGAATTCTCAGTGTTCTTCTTACTTGATACCATAAATTAGCAGCTGACCATAATACCTTAAGCTTTATCTTTTTAAAGTACTTTGGGTGTCCAAATTTGTATAAAAAGTGACTACCTTCTACATGAGTCGCGCCGTTAATTGCTGGACTGCTCTGCACTTTTTCCCTCTGTCCCTGGCGCCTTACACAGAGCACTTTGTTGTTGCTCCCTGGTTCCTGGTCGGTAAGGGAGAGGCCCACAGCAGCACCGGAAATCGAGCGCAGGAGCGTTACTAAAGCCGCTGAGGCGTCCCGCAGCGCGGGTCACGCCGTTAATTCCTGGATTGCACTGCACTTTTTCCTCTGTGCCTGCCCCTGGCGCCTTGCACGGAGCACTTTGTTGTTGCTCCCTGGTTCCTGGTCGGTGAGGGAGGGGCCCACAGCAGCACCGGAAATCGAGCGCTACTAAAGCCGCTGAGGCGTCCCGCAGCGCGGGATGTGCGCGGGGTGAGCCCGGGCCAAGACCGGGCCAAGACGGGCCCGTCTTAGCCCGTCATAGACTGGATGAGGCCGGGCCGGGCCGGGCTAGCCCCTTGATCAACCGCTACTGGGATCTACAGCATTTGAGGGTGAGTTCCCCTTTTGGTTGCTGGGAGTTTGGGACTCATCCTCTGATGTGACTTTTTATTATAAGTGAAAACTACCTTGGCCCATGTGAAGGTGGTTAATAGGACCTATGGACAAACATATATTGGGATCCGCTGAGAACGTCAAGAGAAATTGCTGCACTGAATTATTGAGGGACTGAGTAGGAAACATTGTAACTTCTCTTTTGACTTTGACTGGACTTGGGATCATTCTTGAACAGTGCTGTGCGAGGGGATCCTTATCTATTGTACATCTAGCACTGAGATTATATAGTATTTAGATACTAGCAGGGAAACCGATCAAAGATTAGAAATTATACAGAGCCCTAAATACTATAGTTTGTGCACCTCAGTATTGGGTGAGAGCGATGGGCAAAAGAAAAGTCGGGAGCATTCCAAAGCCAGTCGGGGGGCCCCAGCAATCATTAATGAACTATCTATCGGGAGCAATGGGGGCCATCGAAAAACAAATACATTCTGTGGAGGAGACACTAAATCAAGGGAAAAAGGCTGGAGGGGGAGTTTTGAGCACCCAAAACCTTGAGTGTATTGTTTCCCAAGATTCACAAACAGAGACTATAACTGGCCCACTTAATACGAATGGCTGTGTACAGGAAGTGTCAGACCATATATATGTGTCTGACCATGAACGCGAATCACAACGCCCTTCAAAGTTCCCCAGAAACCCGAGGTTGCATTAGAGTCTGATATTGGGAAAAGAGGTCCACCTCCATCTAATACTCGAACAAATAGTCACAATGTGGACTCCAACAAGATATCACTCAAAATAGATGGGTTACAAAAAATAATTACCGACGCCCTATCAAATTTAACGGCCAGGGTGGTAGCTATTGAAGACATGCTGAATAAGCACTTAGGAGTGCAACTTGATTCTACTAAGATTAATACACCTAACATAGCAGGGTGCCCAGATAGTGACTTATCCCCCCGGTACGTCGAACAAACACAAGGGGGGGTTCATCACAATGAGCCACAAATAAAGATGGGGCCAATAGTCATACCCAACCACAGTCTCACAGTTAAGGGTTCAACTCCCCTTAATAGAAATACTAATAACACGAAACAAAATATAGACAACATACTAAGGGCACCGGCTAGCCTTAGCATAGGGACAAATCTCCCAAACCTCCCAAATCGTCCATCATACTCAAGCAACCAAGACACAGAAGGTACTAGGTTGGATTTGCCACATGCGGCCACACCCTATACAATAGTTTTGGCCAACGTACCGCGCCTACCAATTCAGGCAAAAGAATCATGGGACTCACTGAGAAATAAAGCTCTTTTTTGGTTGGGTACATAAACTGGGTTAACAGAGGCCCTATTTGGTGAATTTAAGATGGTAAGAACGGACCACAAAACACTTTCAGGCGATTGTATAATACTGACATTTAAAACACCGCAACTGATACAAGAGATCCTCATTAGAGTTGGCAATGAATTCACCACGACTATGGATATTAATGTAATGCCCCCTGGGATATTTTTATCAACCACCCAACCACAAGCAGATAAAAACCTACAGGAGAGGCCCTCATGGTACTTTACCACACATCTATAGTATTCCCACGCAGAACCGCTTCGACATATTGCCTTCTTTAGAGGACATTGACTTGAAACATAGAACGCATGTGTAACCCCAAAGAGGGATGAGGTTCAGCTTCATATTATTGCAAAATCGATTCCTCCCGTTATTGTGGAACCTTCTCTCGATGATGGCACAAACTTAATTTATGACACAAATCTGCCAGTTTGCAGCCAGAACCCACTGACACCCGCAGAACAACACCTTACTACAGTAACCGACCACACAAGCAAAGAGCGTAGTAATTGTGATCATGGAAGGACATCAACATGTGAAGTATTATTCTGGAATGTGGCAGAACTGTGCGCAAAACTCTCCAATCCCTTATGTCTAGCTTTTGTAGAAGATTTTGATTTACTATGCCTGAAAGAAACCTGGATGGAGGGTACTCTGCATATTAACGGTTATAAAACATTTCTCTCCCTGTCGGTGTCATCATCCCATGGGAGGAACAAGGGTGCTTTATGCACATACGTCTCTCACAGAGTAAATGTCAAAAAGATAGAATTTCTGATTTCAGATATTTTCTACCAGGTATTGATGTTGCATATTGGTAACATGTATTGTACTGCCCTGTTGAACTTCTATAATAATATTCCAAAAGACCAGGTGGAGGGGGTTCTGAGAAATCTACAGAGGGACTTGAATATTATGCAGAATGAGATGAACAAGGATATGTGTGTAATTTGAGGGGGGGGGAGGGGGATTTCAATTTTGCTTTGTGTCCGCACGCCACGGGAGGTATATGTGGTCTAATGCCTGACGACGAAACTGATTCTGCCCATTTTTCTCATACAACACTTGGGGACCATTTAAACACAGTTAAGTTTTCATCCGACCCTGGAATTGCAAATTAACTATGTTCCCCCATAGTCCCATTTAGTTATACTTTCAATGGTCGAGGTATGTGCTCTATAATTGATTACGTTCTGGTTTCAAATAGACACTCTAGCAGACTACATAACTTCGCATACTGTTGCATTTAGTGACCATTTTCCCATAAGTATCACCCTTGACTTTCCATGCAATGTGTTAAATATAAAGGGGCAGATTTACAAGCCTCTTGCGCCACTTTTGCGTCACTTTTCCCATGTTAAAAGTGACGCAAAAGTGGCGCGAGGGGCTTGTAAATCTGCCCCAAAAGGTCTATCTGTACACCTTGTTAAGGATATTGTCTTAAATAAAATCAACGGACATTCAATCCGTTGGTCTAGGATGGATCCAACAGAATTTACTAAGATACTTCTTAATAATTGTAAATCAGACTTTGCAGTGTGTCTCGATGAGACCGCTGTGAAGGCTAATATTCTGAAATCCTTTATGGCAATATCCTCCGAGGTCAAGAGGAATCTATGCGTGGAAAATAAAAACCCCACATTAAAAAGCTGGGATGGTTTGACATAAAATGCTCTAAAGCCCACATGGCCTTGAAAAATGTACTACATAAATCTGTCAGAAACCAGTCTGAAATTAAGATGGCTAGAAAGGTATATAGACGAGCCCTCAAAGAACGAAAGGATGCCCTAAGAGATGAATCATGGCGGGCTCTTCAAGAAGCATCCGAACTTAGAGACAACACATGCTTCTGGAAAGCAGTGAACGCACCTTTCTTAGCACCTAAAGATCTACCAACAATTGAGATAACTATCGGAGAGGACCAATGGGTGGATCATTTTTCAAATTTGTATAACGATAATACCTTAGCGACATCACCGGTAACCTCTAGACAAGCCCCGGAGTCAGAATTACCTAATTTTTCCCCAATTAATGTTGACATTACTGTGGACGAAGTTATCCACGCAATAAAGGCAAGAGAGGGAGGTAAAGCTCCGGGCCCAGATGGTGTGCCTCTGGACCTATATAAATCAAATCCTTTACTTTGGGGCCCATTATTAACATCGGTCTTGAAAGCCTGCTGCAAACAAGGTTTTATCCCGTCCTGGTCAGAATCGATATTGGTCCCTATCTTTAAAAAGGGAGACCGTAACAATCCCACATGTTACCGACCAATATCACTATTAGATTCTTTTGTGAAAGTGGCCGGTCGAATTCTATTGAACAGATTGCAGACGTGGGCTGAGGACTTTGGCGTAATCACGGAACTGCAATACGGTTTCCGACAGGGCCTCGGTATCATCGAACAAGGGCTAAACCTGAACATCATCTGGGGCAAATATACGCAAGCCAAAAGCGGGAACCTCTTCCTGGCATTCGTAGATCTCAGTTCGGCATTTGATTGTGTTAGACATCACAAACTCTGGAGTATTTTAGAGGCCCTGGGCGTGGAAATGCAACTTATAAACTGCCTGAGGCAGCTATATCAAGATGAACATGCTAGGGTCCGCTATGGAGGTCTAGGAGAGTGTACATCCAAGTTCCCAGTTAGGAAGGGGGTGAGACAAGGGTGTGTTAGCCCCTTTCCTTTTTACTTTGCACATTAATGGCCTTGGTCCAGTCTTAACCAGTGAATGCCAGGATGTCCCATACATTGACAATCGTCCAATTCCAGCATTGTTGTATGCAGACAATGCTGTTCTAATGTCACGTCCACAACTTGGGCTGCAAAGAGCTGTCTCCTGCTTTCAACCTTTATGTCTAATTTAGGTCTCCAAGTAAACACCACTAAGACATACGTTGTGAAATGCGGAAATAATAGTGTAAAATGTCGAGCCATTTTTAACAACAACAGCAAGGTTTCATTAATAGATTTTCATATTTGGGGATTCTCTTCGAACAAAAGGGCTCCTGTTTACACGCCATTTTAGCTAGAAAACTGTTATTTGCAAAAGCTACGGCAGCATTAGTTAATTTTGCCAGAAAATTAGGTAAAAGACCGATTGCGGAATTAATGAAGATTTATAAAGCAAAGTGCGTCTCAACTGCCACGTATGGTGCCGGCATTTGGGGTTATGCTGACCCAAAACCTTTACAACTAATTGAGAACGCTTTCCTGAGATATCTATTAGCGGTCCCGAATAGTACTGCTACCTATATCTGCCTTGTGGAACTTGGGTTGCCATACCTATCAGATTTAATCAAGATTCAACCGATCTTGTTATGGCACAAGATATGGTCAACTACGTTCACCAGTTTTAATCGGGATGTGCTAAATGATTGTTTTAAGCTACAAAGGGCGCTTCATATTCCCTGGATAAAATACATTAAGAATTTTATGACTGATCTTGGGCACCCCGAATACTTTGATGACCCGGGTAGCATTACTACAATTTCAAGGAAATCACTAAAGTCTGATTGTTTAGAGCTTCTGGAGACAATCAGATTTTCCTTTGAAATAGTAAAACCTACAGTTAGACAAAATCAATCGCTACTACTTCAACCCGGTGTGCAACCTTATCTTGTATCCGTAAAAGGGGGATATGATAGGATGCTGCTGACCCGTTTTAATCTAGGAAACTTATATAGACTAACAACCTTTCCAGACATGAACGATTGGTCGAGAACTTTATGCTCATGCCCATGCGATGACATATCCACGCAATCCACAATGCACATGCTACTATTCTGTAAATTTTATACTATGTTAAGAAAAAGATGGATAATACCAATATTAAGGGTTTTAGGATTGAGACAATGCCGCCCAGCCTTTTTTATATTACAACTCTTAGAACATGATGTGTTTACTAGCCATTTAATTAAATATCTGAAAGGCGTGATTAGAAGTAGGAAAACAATGTGAATAATGGATCTGGTCTTTTAAAGTTTTGTAAAGATAACATTTTAAATATCTGTTATTATCAAGCCAATATGATTGTTTTAGATCACTTATGACAATGTACTTGCATGATATCATGATTGTTTTTACACAATGTGCTTTTATGATTTAACCTTTTAAATCGAATAAAGCTTATTTTGATTTGATTTGATTTGAGTCATTGCTTGTAGGTATGTGGGATAATCGGGGTATTCTTTTAGTAGTACCCTCATGTTTTTGAGTTGGAAAGCTCTATAATATTCGAAAAGGTCTGGACTCGCTATTCTCCCTTGTTCTTTTTTCCGTCGAAGTTTCTTCCCCGCTATTCTGACTCCTTTTGAAGCCCATATAAAACTACTAAGCTCCCCTTGTAACTTAGTGAACCATTCTTTTTTAAACTCCAAGGGGA
Source organism: Calotriton arnoldi (assembly GCA_963921515.1). Lineage (NCBI taxonomy): Eukaryota > Metazoa > Chordata > Amphibia > Caudata > Salamandridae > Calotriton > Calotriton arnoldi. The sequence goes on along the minus strand of CAWUFW010001865.1, from coordinate 366,074 downwards.
TAGTATTAAAAATATATGTAAACTTCGGGAGGACTGTCATTTTTAATATGTTAGAGCACCTTAAGAAGGATAACGGAAGCCCCCCCACACTTTAAGCAGACCCCTAACTTCTGACAATATTTTTGCAAAGTTTATCTGGGCTATTTTGTTAATATCCTTCACTATTTCCACGCCTAGGTAACGTATCCTATCCTTTACTAGAGGGTTCTGACTTTTATAATTCCAATCTATTATTTCTGTTTTAGATTGGTTAACTAAGTACCCTGATACTCTCCCAAATTGGTCTAGGATATTCTCTATTACCGGCATTGATTTTGGTAAATTATTAGTGAAGATCATCAGTTGGTCGGTGTATAAGGCCACCTTCTTTTCCCACCCTTGATGTTTGAAAGGAGTTATATCTTGATTGGCCCTAAAAGCATTAGCTAACGGTTCAATATAAAGATTAAACAGCAGGGGGGACAGGGGACATCCTATCCATTGTGTTTCTTGCTGGTTGTCTGTGTGCACGGACAAATGCTCCCTAATATTGCATTCCTATTTGTAATTGGAAAAGGGGCAGATCAAATGCTAGACTACCAACTCAGTAAATACTACTGGTCTTAATAACTCTGCCTATTTACTGGAATGCATGCTGTGAGAAATTGGGTTATTGTTTGAGGTGTGTGAAACCGTATTCAAGCAACAACCACAATTCTTGTCAGAGTCAAACGCAAGCAGACCCCAAGTTGACCTGTGCTTAACCCTCTGGTAGCTTGGCACAAAGCAGTGAGGCTCAACTTAGTGTAAAGTGTTTATGCAACACCTCCAACCGTAATAACGTGAAAACACCTCGCAAGAAAAATCTGATACCAATTTTGAGAAATAGAGTACATTTTAATAAATCATTTGACATCAAAACATCAAAACAACAAAAACCAATATGTACAATCAGAAATATGCAATTTTTAAAGTTTTGAAGAACAGTAGTGCTTAGAAGCTCCAATTGTTATTATTGGGTCGCGGTGGACTGGGTCGAAGTCACAAGTTCAAGCCAACTGTAATGAGCGTGGGCCAGATACAGGACTGAGTTCAGTCTGCTGTTAAAAGTACCTTGTGTCCTGGGAGTTTGAGATGCGAAGTCCTTGCGTTGATCTGTGCAAGCCTTAAGGAGATGTTGATGGGAGCTTGCAGTGCGAGATACTGCATTGAGGCAAATTAAGCCACTGGTGCTGCGAGCTCTTGCACTGAGTTGAGATGTGTCGAGCTGGGCCTGTTTTCGGGGTTGAGATGTGTTGCACTGGGTATGTGCTTGCGAAGCTGCCACGTACATGCTGCGTTCAGATGAGTTGGTTGTCTGCGTTGAGATGCATTACGCTGGATCGTTGCTAGCAAAGCTGCCAAACAAAAGCTGTGACGAACGGTCCTGCATTGAGGTGGCGCAGAGGAGCCTATTGTTCCACCACAAATTAAGTCAGGATGACCCATTCTGCCACCCGCCAGACCCTCTATTGGGATACTGTCTGGGAGGAATACACAAAGGCCAACTTCTAACTACACTTAGTCATGTGACCCAGGAACAGGCCGCAGCACTATACTGCTCGGCCAAGAAAATACCAACTTTCTAAAAGTGCCATTTTCAGACTTGTGACTTAAAATCTGACTTTACCATTAAAGAGGATTTTAAATTACAATTTGTCAGACACCAAACATGACTTTCCTACCTGGCTGGCTTCCAATCAAACGTTTTCACTCACTCAATAAGGTAACCCAATGTCATCCTAATCCTATGAGAGAGGTAGCCCTCACAGTAGTGAAAAAAAACCAAGTGGGTTTGTTACTACAAGGACATGTAAAACGTAAAAGTATGTGTCCAAATTTTTAATTACTTGGCTGTTTAGAGGACTAGCTTAGGGATGACTTAAATGTATTAAAAAGGGAGTTTTACGTCTGGTGAGTTGATTTTGCCAAGTCAAATTAATAGTTTAAAACTGCTGTCAGGCTGTAATGGCAGTCCTGAGACATGTTTAAAAGGCTACTGTAGGAGAGTGTCCCTTTTTGCATGGTTGCCCCCACTTTTTGCTTGATGTTGAGGCTCTTTGACTAAGTGTGCCATGGGTTTCTGCCAACCAGGTACCCAGGGCCTCGGTTATTTCCCTAAAACTGTACTGTTGCAAAACCAATTGGCAACTCTCTGGCCACATGTAAGTCCCTTGTAAAACATACCATGGGTACCAAGGGCACTGTGACTAGGAAAGGCCTCTAAGGGCTGAAGCACGAATATGCCTCTTGACCCCGCATCCCGTTACCCCGCATGTTGTTACAACGCGGTCGTTACAACGACCGCGTTGTAACAATGCAATACCATTACCCCGCAAGTCGTACGACTTGCGGAGGGGGGCGCTGGATGTTGGAATAGTATAATTTACTATTCCAACTCCAGTCTGTGCGGACAGTAGGGAAGGTGTTGGATTTTAAACCCAACACCTTCTCCCCCCCTCCGCAAGTCGTTGTTACGACTTGCGGAGGGGGGGAAGGTGTTGGATTTAAAATGTTGTTACGACTTGCGGGGTAATGGTATTGCGTTGTTACAACTCGGTCGTTGTAACGACCGCGTTGTAACAACATGAGGGGTGAGGGATGCGGGGTCAAGGTTGTTTACCCTGAAGCACATATTGTGCCACCCTTAGAGGCCCTGTACCTTAACACACACCCACTGCCATTGCAGGCTGTGTGTTTTGGTGCAGAGAAAAGTGAAGAGTCGACATGGTACACATCCCTGTGTGCCATGCCTACAACACACTGCCTATGGCATAGGTAAGCCACCCCTCCAGCTGGGTGCACTATACCACTGGTGAGGGTACAGGTGCATGAGCCCTGTACAACTACAGTGTCTAAGTCCATTCTTAGACATTGTAAGTGCAGTAAAGCCATAAATAGTGTATGGTCTGGGAGTTTGTCATTAAGGACTCCACAGCACCATAATGGCTTTACTGAAATCTGTGAAGTTTGGTATCAAACTTCTCAGTACATTAAACCCACACTAATGCCAGTGTGAGATTTAATACCAAATGCACTCCGAGGGCATCTTAGAGATGCCCCCTGAAAAACAACCTAACTCTAGTGTCTTGGCTGACTGGCTGCTCGCCAGCTGCCACCCCCAGACATGTTTCTGGACCCTTGGGTCGAGAGACTCCTGCTCTCGGGGTCCAGAAACAAAGCACATCCTGGGTAGAAGTGCCAAGCCTCCTCCCCCAGGATGGGCAGGGTCCATGAAGCGGGAGCTTCAAAGGCTTGCCCCCTTTGTGAGCTGACCCAGCCATTTGGTGCTCCCAGCAGCTGGACCCCACCGGTTCTGACCCCCACTTTGGGCAGGAGAATCAACAGGAAAACCAATATAGGAGGAGAGGTGTGCCCATATTTGCAAACCCCACCCCTTAGGTAGGGGAGGCGAGGTGAAGCACAACTCTCAGTCCGCGCCATCTTGAAGATTATGCCCCCCTCCCACTGGAGGGTGGCATAATAGGGGGTGTACCCACCCAAGGAAAGGACCCACTGGCCCCGACCTGTACCTACCTGAAAGGCCCCTAAATTTAGTATTTAGGGGCAACCCGAACCTTGCCTCCTCAGACAAGCAAAAAGAAGAAGGACCAAAGAGCCGTGCTGAAGGAAGAAGAGGCGGATACCAACTGCCTTGGCCCCAGCCCTACCGGCCTGTCCAACCTCGACCTGCTCCAGCGGAATCCCGGCGTGTCCTGCAGCCAGCAGCCCCCCAGAACCTGGGGGACCTGGCCTGCCTTCCCTACAAAGACTTTGTCTCCCGTGAGCACCGGACTTGCTCAAGAAACAGACACTGGTTCCGACCAAATCCACAAGTCTGCACCACTCTGCACCTGACGCCCCCGGCCTGAGTTCGAGTGGGCCAACACCACGAGGAGGTCTCCCCGGCGATCCTGACCAGGGATCTGGTGATCCCTGATCTTCCTCAAGCCTTCCTACGACACCTGCAGCCTCTATCTGGAGGGTCCCCTCGACCGCGACCGGAGCTGGTAAGGAAAACCAGATGCCTAAAGACACCCCTGCACCCGATGCCCCACGGCCTTGGGTGGCCCAACCGACGGTGTCCAAGCATCCCGCTGCATCCCAACTTACCTCTCCAACTGGTGGTCGCCTCCAGAAAGTCTTCGTACCCGAGCCTGCAGTGTTTGTTCTGACCGGAACTTTCCCATTGAAACCAACAGGGCACCCTACGTTGATCCAGCACCCTGCACCTGGCTGCCCTTGTGCCGCCGTGGGTGCACCTTGAGTGCTAACTTGGATTCCCCGTTGCCCTGAGCTTAACCCTAGGAGCTTTGCTCCCTCAACCTTGTGGCCTGCCCAAGAGCAGCCACCAACCGATGCCCCCTAGCCCCATAGGCTAACATTGGGCCTCAGCACTCTGGACCCGGCCACCCTAGTGCCGCTGAGGGTACTTTTTGAGTGCATCCTTGACCCTGGGGAAACCCTTGTTTTAACCCCAGAAACTCACCCCTCAACACCGTGTACTTACCTGCAAACTGATAACCTAATTTTTCCCCATAGGATTGCATTGACTGTTTTCCTCTGACAAACTTTTAAGTGTTGAGGGTGTTTGTATGGAAACATAAGAAACTGTGTTTTGATGAAAACTGTTTTTCTTACCTTTTATCTAGGAAATGTCCCAGTGTGATATCTAGGCATATCCTACTAAGTAGAGAAAGTAATCTGAAAAGTATTCTATAAAGTAATCAAAAGTAATACAAAAGTAATTCCAACTGTATTTGAATATTTTACAAACCTGTAACAAAAGTCATTATTGATCCAGCTTGCTTGTTGATCAATCTGTCTTGAAAAGTACAATTCCACTTACCTGTACCAAGTCCTGCTTTGTTCTAAAAATAAAATACAACAAGGAAATATTTTTGATACAAACAATTGGTCTGAGTTCAGTCTTTGAGTGTGTGACATTATTTCTTGCCTGAGTGTGTACAATAAATGCTTAACACTACCCTCTGATAAAGCCTTGCTGCTCGCACACACTACCACAAATAGAGAGTAAGGTATTATCTACTTTTACCTCTGTAAGCCTTTGGGGGTCCACTGGACTCTTTGCACACTATACCTTACTTTGGCATAGTATATACAGAGCCAGCTTCTTACATTGGTAGCTCAGCGGTGGGGTCTACAACTTTGCATTTGTTGGACTGACTTGGTCAACACCTGATCACACAACAGAACTCCTAAATTGTCTTTAGAATTCAGAATTTTTTAATTGACAGTTTTTCCAAATTTCTAAAAGTCTTGTTAGAGCCTTGGTTAAGTCCCTTTTAGGATTTTTTAGAAAAATAAAAGTCATCATGGTTAGGGGTAAGAGGGTTTAGAATTTTTAAATGTCGCCTAAAAAGAACCCAACTATTAGTGACAAAATGCCAAATGACATAGAGAATATGGTACAGGAGCTCGACCTCACCCCTCACCCCATCTAGAATTTAGGGAGTTATGGTCTCTGTGCAAACTCAAAAACATTGTTGTAGAGTCCCATCCCTCCAAGCAAAGGCTCCAGGAGCTTTTGGCAGGGTATGCTAAGGATAATAGAACACATTAAATCCTCGGGTCTAAGAAAACACATATGCCTGAAGAAGAGACAGCAAAAAATTATCTCAAAACGCTAGTAAAGGAGTCCCTTAATTAGGACGTAATCCCATCACCCACCAAGGTGGCATGCTTCATCATCTGGGATTCTCCTTTTGACGGGGAAAGTGATGTTAAAACTAATTACCAGGAGCAATACAGACTTTATTGGTTTGTTCCTAATGTCAGGGTTAAAAACAGAGCACCTGCAGTTTGAAATAATGACTACATGTGGTGGACGTAGAAGGGTCTACATGTTTCAGCCTCAAGGACCCTACAAGGTGTCACAGATTTCGTCAGGACCAAAGAATATTAGTGCTAATGCGATGAAAAATATTGTAAAAAGAAGAATGTGAAAACAAATATGTAATAAAGTGGTCCACGCTGGTAAGATGTGGATTAAGTAGGTTTATTGAATTAGATAACATGTAGAGTAGATCCAGTACAGCAGCCCCACCAGGAGCAGCCTGCTAGCTGCTCAGCCCATCCACCAACTGTCACCACTCACACCAGTCACCCAAGCATTCCACTCATGGCCCTCACACCAACATTCCACACAGAACACTCACACTGGCTGAGCAGCTAGGAAAAAGGTAACAGGGAACATTATAACACAACATGAAGATACTACATTATCTCCTCCCTTTAAAATAGAAGAATAATGAAACCAAACTTTTAACAAATATAGACAACAAAGTACAAAAGAAGTCAAAACTCCAGGGATAAACGGTAAAACCACATCACGAGAGGGAACAAGGACTAAACAAGGAGGAAAGAAAAGTGAAGAGATACATACGAAATATCACCCATCCTCCTCCTTTAATAAAGAAAAGAAAATACCAACACAATGTGTATACTCCCATGAAAGGAGAAAAGCCATGTAAAAATGTGGAAAAGGGACTGAAACCCAAATTCCTACCCCTCAATTAAGGGACCAAAGGGACCAAACCCAATAGAAACTAGGAGGTAGTGAAAACACCCACTACAACAACAAAACGTGAAGCACAAGGTGACTTACACACTAAACATGACGAACGTGCAGCACATGGTGGCTTACGCACACTAGGAACATGACAACCTAGCACTAAGAGGAACTAAAACCCATCCTTTGCGTGAAGACAACCCTCATGTAAGGGTACAGTGGTGTACAGTGAGGATATGGGACTAAAACCCATCCCTTGCGTGAAAGGGAAACAAAAACCCTTAAGCCAACCCTCATGTAAGGGTAAAGTGGCTTACAATGTGGATATGGGACTAAAACCCATTCCTAGCGTGAAGAGAAACAAACCCCTAAAGTAAGGGGAAAAAAACATGGAAGTGGGACTGAAACCCCTTCCATCCCTTAAGAAAGGGATACAGGCTTTGCAACAAAACAAGAATCAGACCACCCTCCTGTAAAGGACGATGCACCCACCCAACATATGGAAAAATGGGCTTACGAAAGACACAAAGCCAGAGCCAAAGCCAGATAAAAATGTGAAACAACAACAAGCTGGCATACACTTAAATCATGTCAGTCTAAACAAATAAATATTACTCTTAAATACAGCATACTAAGCACGCTATATAAACATGCACCTGAAAGATAGAATTTCTGTTAAAAACATTTTCGGCAAATAGACTATAACAATTGCCACAAACGTATACAAATTCAAGACCTTCATGCCATGAACATTGAAACCACCCCAGACACTGTAACTTTACCAATATTTTAAACTGTATAGTACATGAACCATAAGTCTTGGGAGGTACCCACAGTAACTGGATGCCCCTCACACTCTGTGTAGCAACAAGAGATGGGATCCTCACCACACACTAGAGTTTCAAATGTGCAGCACACGTAATGAACAGCACAAGTCTCTTGCACTAAATGTTTCCAGAAGGAAATAGGCGGCTGCAACACAACTGAAAACTTGGTGACGTTCAGAATAAAAGAGGGACCCCACACGATACCTGACATATCTAGGGTCAACACCAGATCCTCCTGAAAACGGACTATTTGAAAACGCACGCCTAGTTGCTAATGTTCATCTAACTAGGTTCTGCGGTCCTCTTAACATCTAATGTAAATATATTGTGTGTCTTGGTTCACCGGACACTTTGTTAATCAGACACGCAGTCCACACTGCAATTATATCCTTAAAATCTAACAGAAACTCAGTTGACAACTATGTTTTCACTCCCACTTAGTGACACTAGCCAGCTGATTGCCTAACCTCTTGTTGTTGACTGACTTGTGAACAGTTTTAATTTGAAATTTTAACATAGGAGCTGTGTCGTAATAACTATTACAAAAATTACATATGTGACACAGTTATCAACCCCCCCTTTTTTCAGAGCGGTGCCTCTCCCCTGAGCTCTCGCCAGGTTGAGGTGAGGTGAGGTGTCTTATCCGTACACAACAGGTAAGCTATTATATTATTTTACTTTGCTTTTGTTGTTCTAATATGTTCGAACCAAGGATGAGAACAGAGTCTCATGTGGTTGCAATAACATTTCCTTTTGTCTGTTGTAAGAGATGTATGCATTCTTGATTTGGACGGCTCACTGACTTTTGGACACCAAATAGCCAAATTGTCAGCTACATGCTACGGCATCATGAGGATGCTTCGTAGAGTGCTCCCCGTCCTTCCATTCCTGGCAAGAAGGATAATGATTCAGGCCCTCATTCTTTCACGAATGGATTATGGAAATGCACTTTATCTGGGAGCCCCTTAGGCCATGATAAACAGACTTCAGATCACCCAGAATTGTGCAGCTCGTTTGCTTCTGGGTTTCTCCCATAGGCAATCAGCCAAACCCGCACTGAAGACTTTGCACTGGCTGCCAATATCAGAAAGGATCAAATTCAAGGCGCTTTGTATTGCCCATAAGTCCTTTCAGGGAACGGGACCAGTAATCAATGAGCCCCTGATCACCCGATACCAGCCAAACAGAAGCCTTCATTCATCGAACATGCTGCTTGCAACAGTTCCTAAAATAAAGAGGGCCAGAAGCGGTGGCCGCTCCTTCGCTTATAATGTGGCTAAACTGTGGAACACCCTCCCCCTTGACATCCGACAGGAAACTAATCATCTGTCTTTCAGGAAACAACTTAAAACCTGGCTATTTTAATTTACCACTTGGCAGAGCTGGCTTCTAGGTCCGCGTCCGTAGATAGCGCTGGGATGCCTTAGGGTAGCTATGCGCTTTATAAGTGTTTATTTCATTCATTCATTCATTTCCTCTGTTGTTTTTGTCATTCACAGGTACTACCAGTAAATCGAATACACCAAGCGTGGGATTACTGGTTTTGTATTCTGTATTTCTTTTCACATTCTTATTTTTACAATATTTTTCATCGCAGTAGCACTAATATTCTTTGGTCCTGACGAAATCCGCGACACCTTGTAGGGTCCCTGAGGCTGAAACATGTAGACCCTTCTACGTCCACCACATGCAGTTATTATTTCAAACTGCAGGTGCTCTGTTTTTAATCCCGACATTAGGAACGAACCAATAAAGTCTGTATCGCTCCTGGTAGTTAGTTTTAACATCACTTTCTCCACATTATTATTTTTGTTTTGCACTGTGCCGCTACCCAACCAGTCAAGTGTCTTCTTCTCTGAAGGATTTATTATATCCTCAACAACGTAGGTGTTAGAACCGGGATTCCCTAGTTGGCTGAGGTAGGTACCTTAGGCCAAGTAGGGACCCTCGCTTCCACGTCAGGGAAAGGAAGGACACCTTCTCAGATAGCCCCTGCTCACCCCCTTGGTAGCTTGGCACGAGCAGCCAGGCTTATCTTCAAGGCTAATGTGTAAAGTATTTGCAACCACGCTCTCAGTGACCCAATGATGACACCACAAAAGGAATCCACACGAGTTTCATAGAAAAACAAATATATGTTTATATAAAAAGAAATACGATGAGACCACACGGTAAAAATCCAACATATGCGTATTTGTAATATTCCTCCTGGCCGGTTATTAGGCCAGCTAGCCCTTGTAGGGTCTGGCGGTATTAATGAGCAATTCTAGGTGATCCAATGCAATTCTAGTGCAATGCTATGCAGTTCATAAAGCAAGAATCAGGTACTTTGCAATGTAAAAATAATGCAGTTCGTTATGCAACAATCCAGCAGTTCGTAATGCCAAAATACTGCAATGCGTAATGCAACAATCAGGCAGTTCGTTATGCAAACTAATGCGATGCGTAATGCAACAATCAGGCAGTTCGTAATGCAAAACTAATGCAATGCGTAATACAACAATCAGGCAGTACGTTATGCAAACACAATGCAATGCGCAATGTAACAATCCGGTAAGTCGTAATGCAAACTAATGCGATGCGTAATGCAACAATCAGGCAGTTCGTAATGCAAACACAATGCAATGCGCAATGTAACGATCAGGCAGTTCGTAATGCAAACTAATGCGATGCGTAATGCAACAATCAGGCAGTTCGTTATGCAAACACAATGCAATGCGCAATGTAACAATCAGGTAGTTCGCAATGCAGAAACAATGCAATGCGCAAGGCACTTCGGCACCGATCACGGTGCTTTCGATGGTCTCTCTGCCTCTCGTACTGACTTGCGGTCAGCTTCCGCCAACATATGCCCCAAACACGGGTATGGTGTAAACCAAAGTACAGCTCAACACTCCGGCCCCGTTACTGCCACTCCTTGGCACGTACAGGCCACGATACGAGCTTGAGCAGAGGCTCGTGCTGCAAGAAGGGGAGAGGCCGAGAGCGTCCCTCTCCGAGCCCGCACCCCGCCCCAGGCGGCGACACACGTTACCTGGGGGGTGCGACCTCGCTCTCCTCTCCTCCTCTCTTGACTTGGGCCTCCGATGCGACTTGGTTGATTCCGGGCCGATGGCGATATCGAAGATCTCAGCTGCAACAGGGCACACGCACACAGCGTCGCTGAGACTCCCTTGAGCTTTGGGTGTGCACAGTCACAGGGCAATCCTCACGAAGGTCTCAGGCTGCACGAAGCACATTCACACAGCATCGCTGAGACTCACTCGAGCTCCGGGCGCACCCGATCACAGGGCAATCCTCATGAAGGTCTGAGGCTGCACGAAGCACACGCACACAGCGTCGCTGAGACTCACTTGGACTCCTGGTGCCCACGATCACAGGGCACTTCTTACGAGGGTCTCAGGTTGCAAAAAGCACATGCACACAGCGTTGCTGAGACACACTTGACTTTCGGGTGTGCACGATCACAGGGCAATCCTCACGAAGGTCTCAGGCTGCACAAAGCACACGCACACAACGTCGCAAAGACTCACTTGGACTCCAGGTGCACACAATCACAGGACAATCCTCACGAAGGGCTCAGGCTGCAAAAAGCACACGCACACAGCGTCGCTGAGACACTTCTGGAAACTTTTGTGTTCCTGAGTTTCCACAACAGGGAGCCAGCTCTCATCGGGCCCTTGGGGTTAAGTTACTTCAGGACACAGCACAGCAAAGTCCTTTCAAGCAGGGGGACACAGCACACAGCAAAGTCCCTTTAGCCTCTCCTTGATTAAAGCAGCAAACTGCAGGCCTGCCCCAGAACACACAGCAAGGGTCAGTCCTTTCCTTCAGTCTATTCAGCTGTTTCTTCCTTGGCAGAGGTTCCTCTTGACCACAAAGTAGGTTCAATCCTTTACAGTCTTGAACAGTTCCATTCCAAAGTCCAGGGGTTTCAGCTCTCATAGTTATACCCCTAAATGTCTTTGAAGTCTTTGTGTTCAGGGGGGCACTGACCCCTGTCTAACCCAGTTCTGGGTGTCTCCCTGCCAGTGACACCTTCTGCCTTTGACGGTGGGGGTCTGGCTCCTTAATCACTCAGCAGGTGATGGAGCCATTGTTTTATGGCAGCAACCCAGGCCTCTTCACCTCCAGGGGCTACTCCTCCCCCCTACATTCCAGATGCAGGTCAACCTGTTGCTGTCTCACCTCCTCCCCTGGGTCAAGACATTCCCCAGAGCCTATCACATTTAAATCCAGACAGTCAATCCACAACCAGGCAGAGACACACAGAAATGTTAGAGCACAAAAACCCAGCCACTTCTAAAAGAGTGGTTTCTAAACACGCAATTCAAAAACCACCTTCGCAAAAAGATGTGTTATTAAATTGTGAGTTCAGGCACACTAAACTTCACCTCTCCATCTTAAGCCTTTGGGAAGATAGGCTGGAAACATATTACACAGCCTTCCCCATTCTGTCCTATGGGCAAGATGGCCTTTCAACAGTGAAAAACGAAATGGAGAGTATTTCACTGTTAGGACATGGTACACACCTCAGTACATGCCCTACCTTTCACATACACTGCACCCTGCCCAGGGGGGTACCTTGGGCCTACCATAGGGGAGTCTGATGTGCATAGAAAGGGAAGGGTAAGGCCTGGCAAGTGGGTGCACTTGTCAGGACAACAAGGCAGCTTAACAAGCTGTGCGCAGGCACTGCAGTGGCAGGCCTGAGTTCTCTCTTTAAGGCTACTTGTGTGGGTGTCACAATTAGTGCTGCAGGCCCCCTAGTAGAAATTTGCATTACTAGCCCTGGCACACATAGTGCACTTTACTAGGGACTTTACTAGTAAGGCAAACATACCAATCATGGACAACCAATTACCATTACACTTTACACAGGGAGCACTTGCACTTTGACACTGATCAGCAGTGGCAAAGTGCCCAAAGCATCTAAGTTGGCAACACCATGTCTGAAAAAAGGTCTCGGGGGGGGGGGGAAAGCAAAAAGTTTAAGGAACTTTAGCCAAAAAGGGCCAAGTCCAACAGTAGGAATCAAAACCTCCCTGAGCTCCTCCCTCACAGTGAGGGGGTTGTATCCCTTGGCGGGGCTAGGGGTCCCCGTCAAGAGGAGAATCCCAGATGATGAAGCATGCAACCTTGGTGGGTGATGGGATTACGTCCTAATTAAGGGACTCCTTTACTAGCGTTTTGAGATCATTTTTTACTGTCTCTTCTTCAGGCATATGTGTTTTCTTAGACCCGAGGATTTCATGTGTTCTATTGTCATTATTTAGGGATTCAATCCTCGCAGGTCTTAAAATTTCCCTAGGACCCCCTCAGATCTTGCTGTTGGTATTGTTCTTGAGCAGCCCTGGCTGCGGGTCCATTCTCTCTCTAGCCCTTGAAAACAAGGTTGATACTACTTTTGCTCTGATAAAACTGTTCACATTAGTCTCAGCATCTAGTTAGTGCTATTTTACTTTCGTCATCATGACAGAAATAACAGGCTTGGCCTTTGATGAAGCCACAGTTCAGGCTATCCTTACAACACCGAGCATAATTGACACGATCCAGGTTGGGGCTTCCACACAATGAGATCATTGGGGCAAACTCCTCATCCTGAAAAGATCACACTCACGCACACAGATACATGGCACGATCATGACAGAATATCTGCGTGGGAATTGCGCCCCCACAGGGTTGATTGTAACAAATACACCGAGACTTTTTCTCGAGGATAAAACTTTCATGAAAGACTGGTCTCTCATTGCCTGGCGGTGCACGAGAGACTTGCTGATTTTAATAATCAGCACAGCTTAGCGCATCGCCGACAATATTCTGTTTGAAATCCAGACCTTGGAAGCAGACATTAAAACGATAATTTCAGTAACCCTATACCAAAAACAGTCCGAAGAATCTAATAAAACCAATAAGGAGTTTAAAGACTCTATTCTGACTGCAAAAATCACTAAATTCAAGAAGGATTTAGCACGTTTTTCCTTTGAGAAAGTGTACCCTTACACTAGTGAAAACTACTCTCCACCAGAATACAATCACAAAGGGAGGAGATATGGATCTAATTACTCCAGCTCAGGGAGTGACGATTGGTCTAGTGATTCGGACTCGGCCCCTAACACTGACCCTCAACGGCGAGGCAGAGGGCGCAATAACAGGACAAATTGGAGAGGTGGCCCATTTGGCCCCCACCAGGCACAGTGGTGGCCTCCCACACGGTGGGCCTACCCTAACCCTCCTTTCCAGCCCCCTAACCAACCATACCAGCATCAGTTACAATTCTTTCCCAATCAGCCTCAACCACAGTTCTTTCCTAACCAGCCTTTTTTAGGGTCTGGCCGGGGACGCTCAAGAGGCCGGAGAAGAAACCAGCAAGCCCAAGTACATTGGAGCCCTCCACCCTCCCCGAGATCTACGCGGAGCAAGAAGAAACTGACTCCACAACCAGGGAGCAGCAACGAGACAGTCTAGTAGTGAATCTGAGTGATCGAATAATGACCTCAGACGAACTAGCAGAACTGAACAGAGGATTAGGGTTTGTCCCCACTTACATCGGAGACTCCTTCCAAATCCAACAGGAACTTGCTCAGTTTTTCCGTAAGATCAGGCTACACTTTTTCTTCAAGGATAACACTGGTGACATGATTGAAGAAGGACCTAACAACACGGGCTTAGATATAGATCAACCTTCAACCCATGAGCTCACTTGATTCCAGCGCCAGTCCTAACATTTGAAAAAGCGGTCCTGACTGAAGTAAATACGTTGCAAAATACCAACAGGCGACATTTCCAGAATCTTCCGAAAAATGAACTAAGGGCTCTACAGAATCTGGCGAATGATGAGACGATCACAATCAAGCCAGCAGACAAAGGCGGAGCGACTGTCATTATGAGTACGACATCTTATCGAACTGAATGCCTGCGCCAACTTGACAACAGACGATTCTATCGACCCCTCAAAATGGATCCAACTAAATGGTTGCCAACTGAGATAAGTAAATTGATCAAAGATGCCAAAGACAATGGATGGGTTACACCGAAAGAGGCAGCATTTCTCACCACCTCCCACCCGGTAACCCCCTACTTTTATGTATTACTGAAAATAGATAAGGCACAGACCGCCTCCTGGGAGACCCATTATCTCCGGTATTGGGTCTCTCCTCGAGTCCCTCTCAACCTTTGTGGACTTCTTCCTTCGTCCCATGGTGAGAGAGATGCCGACTTATCTCCAGGACACCAAAGTCATGTTACGACTGCTGACGGACACCGCATTTGATGTCACCCAAGACTATCTTGTCTCTTTTGATGTAGAGTCGCTTTATACCTGTATTCCCCAGGATGAGACTCTTGTGGCGATAAGAACATTACTTGAGAACAGGGACTTTGATTCCATCTCACCAGTGAACTTCATTATGGAGTGTTCCCGGATTGCCATGAAAGAAAATTTATTTCGATTCGAAGATACCATTTACCTACAAACGTCGGGTACTTCAATGGGCAGTGTTTTTGCGCCCAGCCTGGTGAATCTCTACGTCCATGTATTTGAACAGGAACATGTCTTGGCAGAAGGAAATCCATACAGGAATCACATTCTCCTTTGGAGGCGTTACATAGATGACGTGTTCGTCATTTGGCGTGGAGCAGCAGAAACCATTTGTGAGTTTCATGAATGGCTGAATGCAAGGAATGAATTCCTCAAATTCATTTTTGAATTTAGTAACATCAGTCTCCCCTTTTTGGATATACGCATTTTTCCAACAGACGAAGGACTGGGGATGGAGCTATACAGGAAATCTATGGCCCGCAATTCCCTTTTGTCCTACAACAGCTATCACCCTAAATCATTAAGGGATATACTGCCGTTTGGACAGTTCCTTTGCATAAGAAGGAACTGTTCCTCCAAAGAGAAATTCAGTGACCACGCAAGAAGCTTAATTTACACAATTGAAGAATAGAAAGTACCCAGCCAGCCTGGTACGACGTTCTTTGAAGAGGGCATTGAATAACAACCGAGAGGCCTTGATTGAGACTAACCCACCTAAAGAGGAGTCTACAAGGATAACCTGCGTACATACATTTTGCACTCTGTCGAATGGAATTTAAAAAAGCATTAAAAAGAATTGGAAGATTCTGAATATTGGTAACACTCCGATCCCTCCACCATTGTTTGCTTTTAAGAGGAGCACCAATCTTAGAGATAAACTGGTTCACACTAGACCGAGAACCAAGAAACCACCCGCCCAAGATACGCTGTGGGGCATGCCAGCAATCAAGGGACACTTTCCATGTGGCACATGTGCAGTTTGCCCACAAACAAGACACACGACCTCCATAGATATAGGGATGGACAGACCATGGATACTATCTCGCCATACCAATTGTAACAGCGAGCGACTTATCTATTTGGTGACATGCCCGTGTGGTCTCCGGTATGTGGGTATGACCACACGTAAAATAACATCAAGAATTATGGAGCATAAAAGTACCATTCGGTGCAGAAAACAAGCAACCAAGCTCACCAACCACTTCCTTGAGAAGAATCATACAGCAGAAGAATTGTCTTGGACAGTACTTGAACAACCCTTCATCCCTGCTCACATATCTAATGTAGCCAGTTATCTGTTTACCAAAGAACAACGATGGGTACACAAATTGCATAGTGATAGCAGGGGTCTCAACAATGACATTCCGTGGACTGCTTTGTGACCTGCAGTCACACGTGCATTTACAATTGCCCTTCGTTTGGCTTGTCCAGATAATACTAGAGACACACACTCCATGGAGAAAACCCTGCATTATGGAGCTATTACTTGAGGGCTTCTCTAATTAGCTCTTTTATTACTGAGACTCCAGTGATCACCACAAATGGCATTATTAATTTAATGACTACCCCTAACTGTGTTCACTTTTTATGACTCGACATTCCCCGGTCTTTTCAGTAGCATTTTTGACCCACGAATGGGGTAATAGTGTCCTGCTTCATAGTTAATTAGAGCCCCTACTCCGACTTAAGGTGTATCATGAATCGCCCAATGACAATAATCGGGCTTATCACTTATTCAACTATCACTAAATCATATACAGGAAGTATTTTTCCCTGACAGCATTTTGTTTATAATATTACTGTCCTTTGAGGACTATATATCCCAGCATGCCTTCCTGCTCCCTACATTCTATGAGGGAGCGTGACGCGTTTGCGTCACATGATACAGGTGATTGGGGTAAAAACCGCCCGCTCGGGACTGGCAAGCACCTCCGGCTCCAGCTCCGTGAGAAGCCTGGGGTACCGACGGAGAGGTAAGCCACCCGATTGAATCCCGTACTAACTAGATACATGCTGTTTGAAACCTTTTTTTAAATAAAATGCGCGCTTGGTTATACGCACAGACTTATTGATTAAACTTGCCTTTGTTCGCATGCCTGAACGGACTAGTTCCGCATTGACATGCTTCCTTGCAAGCGATTTCTAATCGTCGTCTAAGCAATAATACACTGAAGCTTAAGATACTACAAAGACTCTTTGCTTAATTGTACCTCCTTTGAGCTGTAGCCCCCTTGGCAACAAACACTAGCAGACGTCCTGCCTGCACATGATTCTCATAGCTGCCAAGGTTTCAGGTTGCTATGAGTGACATTTTCATAATTTCAGTGTAATTATGAGTGACATTCCAATGACTATGAGTGACACTTTCTCACGAGCGAAATCAAGCAATGAAGATGAGGGACACATAAATATCAGAAATTACACCCATTTGAGCAACAAGAAACTCCAGGAACATCTTAAAACTGCTGCAAAGCACCAGAAATGTTCTCTCTGTCCATGTGGGACCCGGCCCAACAGGAAGGATGTGTGAGGCCCCAACATGGCCAAGTTACACACAGAGGCATCTCAGCTGGGTAAGTGTCACACTCTCAGCTGATTCGCGCGCAGACAGGCTGCCGAGCACCATTTTGCATTATCCAGTCACAGGCTGAGGCCGGCGCAGTAATCTTCCATACAACATAGCCCACAGTTTATGATTGTCAGAAACGTGCTTTAAATTACCCCCGGCGGTTTTGAGAAATAAACCGTAAACGTAAAGGAGGGGACAGAAACACACACCTGGTCACAGCTGTAACCACGGCCGTCAGCCAGTTACCCATTAGCTAATCTCATTCTTTTAGCACTAAAGTCACAAGGACAGTGACATTGCAGACTATACTGTCTTTTTTTGAACATGCTGTAGATTACAGGCTGTTCATTAAGACATCACATGCCATTAACTGCAGACTACATATGTATACATTTGTAAACGGTGGAGGGAGAGGGATGAGAAGGAAGAAGAGAAACAGGAGGAGGGAGAAGAGAGAGAGGGAAGGAGGGAGACAATGGGAGTAGGGAGAGGGGGTGGAAAGGGAGGAGGTAGACAAAAGGAGGAGAGAGTTGAGAGAGGGAAAGAGATAGAAAAAGAAAGAGTATAGGTAAGATTGGAGGAGAGAGAGAGAGATGGACAAAAAGCTGAAATGGAAGTGGAAAAGCAAATGTGAGGCACTTGACATGGCTATTGCAGAAAGTAAATATAGCCAGAGGTGCGCTGGCCAGCTTGGTTGATTTACAGATAAGATCTCGGTTATGGGATGGAAAACTAATGTGCTCTGCTGTGAATAACTGTACTGTTGCCTGGAAGCTGGGCGAGCACCCTGCACCTTCCGACAAGTAGTGTCAGTGGACCCCCAAATGTGGGTCATGCAAAAAGTGTTCCATCTTTGCTGAAGGGACCCTGTCTTTATGGGCCCCACAGGTTCCGATGTGCATCCTAAACTAAATGGTTCTGAGCATTGAGGTTGCCAGGGAGTGGTGAGCAGAAATGGTTCAGGTGCAACAAGTAATCCTTTATATGTTTGCTTTGTGCTCTACATTTAAAGAGACAGTTGGCAGCGAGTTTCAGACTCCTCTCCTCCGAGCCGGTGGAATTTGCTCTAGCACTGAGCTCATTCCCAGCTTCTGACAGAAAGATCCAGGGTTACCAGAACACAGAATGTCGATTCTTTCGGAAAGCAGGCTGCATGCATTAAAAAAAATTCCTTCGCAGCCCTGTGGGGGTGACGGGGTAGTAGCAGGGTGACAGGTGAGCGATGTGCAGGCACCAGTGGGCATGCCGCCCTTGGCAAACTCACCCTCAGACTGCACCCCGAGTCTCTGTTTCTCAGATTATTATATTTTTGAGCGTGAGGCGGAGGGGCCGGGAGGCTTCCAGGCTGAGAGCTTCTGGCAGTTCTAGGCCTGTGAGAGGCAGCCCAGGGATGAGAGTGTAGCCTGATCGGCTCTGTGCCTGCGGAGCAAAACTGGAGGGGATCACGGAAGGGGTGCTCAGGGATGGGTCAAAAGGTACAGGTCAGCTCACTGAGGGGCAAATAAAGGTTAGTAATTAGGGAAAGTCTTCAGGGAGGAAGACAGCGAGCAGGTACAGGTCAGCTCACTGAGCCTCCCCCTGGGCATGGCAGTTTGTGATTAGGGAAAGTCTTCAGGGAAGAATCCAGCTGGGCCGGTATGAATGCACGTGTGACATTTTCAGCCATGGAGCAGAGTAAAATTAGATTATACAACACTACAGAACTTCTGAGCTTCAGTAGCTTACTGAAGCTCAGAAGTTCTGTATTGTCCTGGCGTGGCTGCATGTTCTAATGTCGATCGACACCCTTTATTTTATATATAATCTAATTTTACTCTGCTCCACGGAGTTCTGTACATGACTGGCACCCACTTACTGCCTGAAGGAATTGTTTAATCTCACACACAGTGTTTTGGCTGCATTTCACCACTTTCTCACTTACTTCTCTGCCAGTAATTCTTGCGGCGATTCTGCTCTGCGCGGTAGGCTCAGCCTCGAGCCACCATGCAATTACCGTTTGCCGCCTGCTACTCAGTCCTCCGAACCAGGCCTGTCGGGTGACCAGTGACAGTCCTGGTCACTGCTGCTGCAACGGTCACTCCAGTATGGCTCTCTTTGCAATTCTAAATCACCGCGGGCGGCTGGGGCTCAAATATTTACTGCAGCTCTGACTGAGAAGCTGAGCCACGCGGCGGCCGGCGGCGGTGCCCACAGACAGCGCTGCTGCGCCATGACGTTTAGACGCAAAGTAGCCCAGCCCCTCCCTCAAGTTAACTCTCAAGTTAACTCTCAATCAGCAGGACATGACCTCCCGTCCTCAATGCACACAAGTCAGTGTTTCACTTTCGGCTACTGATAACTCAGCCAGCGGAGCGAGCCCCAAGCATGATATGGGAGAAGTGCGAGCTGCCAGCTGCCACTCCATTTTAACAGTTTTAGCGGCTTGAGTGACAGCTGTGGCGCTATGCCTTAATGCGTGACAATACATTTCAGTGCGGTGATGCGGAGCACCGCACTGAAATGCGTTATTCTAACGCGTGATGCGTGATACTTGGCAGGACTGGATTCTGGGACATGCTTATAACGCTGCTAATGTTTATAAATATTTTTGCCCGATTGCACTATGTGCAGGGAATCGGGAACCGTTATGTACTGCAGTCTCCGTGATTACAATTGTTTGTCTTGTCGGAACATTACCCAGGGAAAAGTTAACCCCTCCGTGAATGTTTTTGATAAACTTGCTAAACGCACGCCTAGTTGCTAATGTTCATCTAACTAGGTTCTGCGGTCCTCTTAACATCTAATGTAAATATATTGTGTGTCTTGGTTCAGCGGACACTTTGTTAACCAGACACGCAGTCCACACTGGAATTATATCCTTAAAATCTAACAGAAACTCAGTTGAGAACTATGTTTTCACTCCCACTTAGTGACACTAGCCAGCTGATTGCCTAACCTCTTGTTGTTGACTGACTTGTGAACAGTTTTAATTTTTAATTTTAACATTAGAGCTGGGTCGTAAATAACTATTACAAAAATTACATATGTGCCACAGTTATCAACTCCCCCTTTTTTTAGAGCGGTGCCTCTCCCCTTAGCTGTCGCCAGGTTGAGATGAGGGGTCTTATCCGTACACAATGGGTAAGCTATTATATTATTTTACTTTGCTTTTGTTCTAATATGTTCGAACCAAGGATGAGAACAGTCTCACGTGGTTGCAATAGCATTTCCTTTTGTCTGTTGTAAGAGATGTATGCATTCTTGATTTCCTCTGTTGTTTCTGTCATTCACAGGTACTATCAGTAAATCGAATACACCAAGCGTGGGATTACTGGTTTTGTATTTTGTATTTGTTTTCACATTCTTCTTTTTACAATATTTTTCATCGCAGTAGCACTAATATTCTTTGGTCCTGACGAAAGCCGCGACACCTTGTAGGGTCCTTGAGGCTGAAACATGTAGACCCTTCTACGTCCACCACATGCAGTTATTATTTCAAACTGCAGGTGCTCTGTTTTTAATCCTGACATTAGGAACGAACCAATAAAGTCTGTATCGCTCCTGGTAGTTAGTTTTAACATCACTTTCTCTACATTATTATTTTTGTTTTGCACTGCGCCCGCTTCCCAAACAGTCAAGTGTCTTCTTCTCTGAAGGATTTATTATATCCTCAACAACGTAGGAATAAACACATCCCTAAGCTCCTCCCTCAAAGTGAGGGGGTTGTAGCCCTTGGTGGGGCTAGGGGTCCTCGTCAAGAAGAGAATCCCAGATGATGAAGCATGCCACCTTGGTGGGTGACGGCATTACGTCCTAATTAAGGGACTCCTTTGCTAGCGTTTTGAGATCATTTTTTAATGTCTCTTCTTCAGGCATATGTGTTTTCTTAGACCCCAGGATTTCATGTGTTCTATTGTCATTATTTAGGGATTCAATCCTCGCAGGTCTTAAAATTTCCCTAGGACCCCCTCAGATCTTGCTGTTGGTATTGTTCTTGAGCAGCCTTGGCTGCGGGTCCATTCTCTCTGACCCTTGAAAACAAGGTTGATACTACTTTTGCTCTGGTAAAACTGTTTACATTAGTCTCAGCATCTAGTTAGTGCTTTTTTACTTTCGTCATCATGACAGAAATAACAGGCTTGGCCTTTGATGAAGCCACAGTTCAGGCTATCCTTACAACACCGAGCATAATTGACATGGTCCAGGTTGGGGCTTCCACACAAGGAGATGATTGGGGCAAACTCCTTATCCTGAAAAGATCACACTCACGCACACAGATACATAGCGCGATCATGACAGAATATCTGCGTGGGAATTGCACCCCCACAGGGTTGATTGTAACGAATACACCAAGACTTTTTCTCGAGGATAAAACTTTCATGAAAGACTGGTCTCTCATTGCCTGGTGGTGCACAAGAGACTGGCTGATTTTAATAATCAGCTAAGCGCATCGCCGACAATATTCTGATTGAAATCCAGACCTTGGAAGCACACATTAAAACGATAATTTCAGTAACCCTATACAAAAAACAGTCTGAAGAAACTAAAAAAACCAATAAGGAGGTTAAAGACTCTATTCTGACCGCGAAAATCACTAAATTCAAGAAGGATTTAGCACGTTTTTCTTTGAGAAAGTGTACCCTTACACTAGTGAAAACTACTTTCCACCAGAATACAATCACAAAGGGAGGAGATATGGATCTAATTACTCCAGCTCAGGGAGTGACGATTGTTCTAGTGATTCGGACTCGGCCCCTAACACTGACCCTCAACGACGAGGCAGAGGGCGCAATAACAGGACAAATTGGAGAGGTGGCCCATTTGGTCCCAACCAGGCACGGTGGTGGCCTTCCACACCGTGGGGCTACCCTAACCCTCCTTTCCAGCCCCCTAACCAACCATACCAGCATCAGTTACATTTGTTTCCCAATCAGCCTCAACCACAGTTCTTTCCTAACCAGCCTTTTTTGGTCTGGCCGGGGACGCTCAAGAGGCCGGAGAAGAAACCAGCAAGCCCAAGTACATTGGAGCCCTCCACCCTCCCCGAGATCTACGCGGAGCAAGAAGAAACTGACTCCACAACCAGGGAGCAGCAACGAGACAGTCTAGTAGTGAATCTGAGTGATCGAATAATGACCTCAGACGAACTAGCAGTACTGAACAGAGGATTAGGGTATGTCCCCACTTACATCGGAGACTCCTTCCAAATCCAACAGGAACTGGCTCCGTTTTTCCGTAAGATCAGGCTACACTTTTTCTTCAAGGATAACACTGGTGACATGATTGAAGAAGGACCTAACAACACAGGGCTTAGAGATCGATCAACCTTCAACCCACCAGCTCACTTGATTCCAGCGCCAGTCCTAACATTTGAAAAAGTGGTCCTGACTGAAGTAAATACATTGCAAAATACCAACAGGAGACATTTCCAGAATCTTCCGAAAAATGAACTAAGGGCTCCTCAGAATCTGGCGAATGATGAGACGATCACAATCAAGCCGGCAGACAAAGGCGGAGCGACTGTCATTATGAGTACGACATCTTATCGAACTGAATGCCTGCGCCAACTTGACAACAGACGATTCTATCGACCCCTCAAAATGGATGCAACTAAAAGGTTGCCAACTGAGATAAGTAAATTGATCAAAGATGCCAAAGACAATGGATGGGTTACACTGAAAGAGGCAGCATTTCTCACCACCTCCCACCCGGTAACCCCCTACTTTTATGTATTACCGAAATTACATAAGGCACAGAGGCCGCCTCCTGTGAGACCCATTATCTCCGGTATTGGGTCTCTCCTCGAGCCCCTCTCAACCTTTGTGGATTTCTTCCTTCGTCCCATGGTGAGAGAGACGCCGACTTATCTCCAGGACACCAAAGACATGTTACGACTGCTGACGGACACCGCATTTGATGTCACCCAAACCTATCTTGTCTCTTTTGATGTAGAGTCGCTTTATACCTGTATTCCCCAGGATGAGACTCTAGCGGCGAAAAGAACATTACTTGAGAACAGGGACTTTGATTCCATCTCACCGGTGAACTTCATTATGGAGTGCGTCCGGATTGCCATGAAAGAAAATGTCTTTCGCTTCGAAGATGCCATTTACCTACAAACATCGGGTACTTCAATGGGCAGTGTTTTTGCGCCCAGCCTGGCGAATCTCTACGTCCATGTATTTGAACAGGAACATGTCTTGGCAGAAGGAAATCCATACAGGAATCACATTCTCCATTGGAGGCGTTACATAGATGACGTGTTCGTCATTTGGCGTGGAGCACCAGAAACCATTTGTGAGTTTCATGAATGGCTGAATGCAAGGAATGAATTCCTCAAATTCACTTTTGAATTTAGTAACATCAGTCTCCCCTTTTTGGATATACGCATTTTTCCAACAGACGAAGGACTGGGGACGGAGCTATACAGGAAACCTATGGCCCGCAATTCCCTTTTGTCCTACAACAGCTATCACCCTAAATCATTACGGGATAATCAGCCGTTTGGACAGTTCCTTCGCATAAGAAGGAACTGTTCCTCCAAAGAGAGATTCAGTGACCACGCAAGAAGCTTAACTACACAATTGAAGAATAGACAGTACCCAGCCAGACTGGTACGACGTTCTTTGAAGAGGGCATTAAATAACAACTGAGAGGCCTTGATTGAGACTAACCCACCTAAAGAGGAGTCTACAAGGATAACCTGCATACATACATTTTGCACTTTGTCGAATGGAATTCAAAAAAGCATTAAAAAGAATTGGAAGATTCTGAATATTGGCAACACTCCCATCCCTCCACCATAGTTTGCTTTTAAGAGGAGCACCAATCTTAGAGATAAACTGGTTCACACTAGACCGAGAACCAAGAAACCACCCGCCCAAGATACGCTGTGGGGCTTGCCAGCAATCAAGGGACACTTTCCATGTGGCACATGTGCTGTTTGCCCACAAACAAGACACACGACCTCCATAGATATAGGGACGGACAGACCATGGATACTATCTCGCCATACCAATTGTAACAGCGAGCGACTTATCTATTTGATGACATGCCCGTGTGGTCTCCGGTATTTGGGTATGACCACACGTAAAATAAAAACAAGGATCATGGAGCATAAAAGTACCATCCGGTGCAGAAAACAAGCAACCAAGCTCACCAACCACTTCCTTGAGAATAATCATACAGCAGAAGAATTGTCTTGGACAGTACTTGAACAACCCTTCATCCCTGCTCACATATCTAATGTAGCCAGTTATCTGTTTACCAAAGAACAACAATGGTCACACAAATTGTATAGTGATAGCAGGGGTCTCAACGATGACATTCCGTGGACTGCTTTGTGACCTGCAGTCGCACGTGCATTTACAATAGGCCTTCTTTTTGCTTGTCCAGATAATACTAGAAACACACACTCCATGGAGAAATCACTGCATTATGGAGCTATTACTTGAGGGCTTCTCTAATTAGCTCTTTTATTACTGAGAGTCCAGTGATCACCACAAATGGCATTCTTAATTTAATGAATACCCCTTACTGTGTTCACTTTTTATGACTCGACATTCCCCGGTCTTTTCAGTAGCATTTTTGACCCACGAATGGGGTAATAGTGTCCTGCTTCGTAGTTAATTAGGGCCCCTATTCCGACTTAAGGTGTATCATGAATCGCCCAATGACAATAATCGGGCTTATCACTTATTCAACTATCACTAAAACATATACAGGAAGTATTTTTCCATGACAGCATTTTGTTTATAATATTGCTGTCCTTTGAGGACTATATATCCCAGCATGCCTTCCTGCTCCCTACATTCTATGAGGGAGCGTGACGCGTTTGCGTCACATGATACAGGTGATTGGTATAAAAACCACCCGCTCGTGACTGGCGAGCACCTCCGGCTCCAGCTCCGTGAGAAGCCTGGGGTACCGACGGAGAGGTAGGCGGCCTGATTAAATCCCGTACTAACTAGATACATGCTGTTTGAAACCTTTTTTTAAATAAAATGCGCGCTTGGTTATACGCACAGACTTATTGATTAAACTTGCCTTTGTTCGCATGCCTGAACGGACTAGTTCCGCATTGACATGCTTCCTTGCAAGCCATTTCTAATCGTCCTCTAAGCAATAATACTAAGCCTGGGCGTAGTTCGCGAAGTAGCGCTACGCGAAGCTACGTGAAGTGCAGTTCGCACTACGCGAGCTACGCGTAGCACTACGCGAACTGCGTAGTGCGCTGTTCGCGATGATTGCACAGTGCCGGATGCTTGTCCGCACTGTGCAATCATTGAAAAGGGCATCTTGCACAGTGCGAGCTGTCTTTTACTGCCGCTCGAGTAGATTTTTACTCGAGCGTCAGCTTTCTCAACGCGGACTGGTAGTTTCTCATCGCGAGCGGTCGCGAGCATACGCGACCACTCGCAATGAGAAACCTGACCGCCCCGCGTTGAGAATCTCGCCGACAGGTTTATTTTCCACGCTCGCGATCGGCAACTTGATGTTGCTGATCGCGAACGAGGAAAAAGTCTCGCCGGGATGTCATTTTGCTTGCTCGCGGTCGCCAACTTGACGTTGAGGACCGCGAGCAAGCAAAAAATGACCGCTGCACTACGCTACGCGTGTTTGCACTGTGCTACGTGCAATTCGCTTTGTGCGAAGTAGCGCAAACTTCGCAAACTACGCGAGCGTAGCGTAGTGCTTTGCCCAGGGTTAAATAATACACTGAAGCTTAAGATACTACAAAGACTCTTTGCTTAAATGTACCTCCTTTGAGCTGTAGCCCCCTTGGCAACAAACACTAGCAGACGTCCTGCCTGCACATGATTCTGGGACTTGCTTATAACGCTGCTAATGTTTATAAATATTCTTCCCCGATTGCAATATGTGCAGGGAATCGGGAACCGTTATGTACTGCGGTCTCCGTGATTACAATTGCAATTGTTTGTCTTGTTGGAACATTACCCAGGGAAAAGTTAGCCCCTCCGTGAATGTTTTTGATAAACTTGCTAAACGCACGCCTAGTTGCTAATGTTCATCTAACTAGGTTCTGCGGTCCTCTTAACATCTAATGTAAATATATTGTGTGTCTTGGTTCACCGGACACTTTAACCAGACACGCAGTCCACACTGCAATTATATCCTTAAAATCTAATAGAAACTCAGTTGAGAACTATGTTTTCACTCCCACTTAGTGACACTAGACAGCTGATTGCCTAACCTCTTGTTGTTGACTGACTTGTGAACAGTTTTAATTTTTAATTTTAACATTGGACCTGTGTCGTAATAACTATTACAAAAATTACATATGTGACACAGTTATCAACCACCCCCCCTTTTTTCAGAGCGGTGCCTCTCCCCTGAGGTGTCGCCAGGTTGAGGTGAGGTATCTTATCCGTACACAACGGGTAAGCTATTATATTATTTTACTTTGCTTTTGTTGTTCTAATATGTTCGAACCAAGGATGAGAACAGAGTTTCACGTGGTTGCAAAAACATTTCCTTTTGTCTGTTGTAAGAGATGTATTCATTCTTGATTTCCTCTGTTGTTTCGGTCATTCACAGGTACTACCAGTAAATCGAATACACCAAGCGTGGGATTACTGGTTTTGTATTTTGTATTTGTTTTCACATTCTTCTTTTTACAATACTTTTCATCGCAGTAGCACTAATATTCTTTGGTCCTGACGAAAGCCGCAACACCTTGTAGGGTCCTTGAGGCTGAAACATGTAGACCCTTCTGCGTCCACCACATGCAGTTATTATTTCAAACTGCAGGTGCTCTGTTTTTAATCCTGACATTAGGAACGAACCAATAAAGTCTGTATCGCTCCTGGTAGTTAGTTTTAACATCACTTTCTCCACATTATTATTTTTGTTTTGCACTGCACCCGCTACCCAATCAGTCAAGTGTCTTCTTCTCTGAAGGATTTATTATATCCTCAACAACGTAGGAATAAAAACATCCCTGAGCTCCTCCCTCACAGTGAGGGGGTTGTAGCCCTTGGCGGGGCTAGGGGTCCCCGTCAAGAGGAGAATCCCAGATGATGAAGCATGCCACCTTGGTGGGTGATGGGATTACGTCATAATTAAGGGACTCCTTTACTAGCGTTTTAAGATCATTTTTTGCTGTCTCTTCTTCAGGCATATGTGTTTTCTTAGACCTGAGGATTTCATGTGTTCTACTGTCATTATTTAGGGATTCAATCCTCGCAGGTCTTAAAATTTCCCTAGGACCCCCTCATATCTTGCTGTTGGTATTATTAGGGTATGCTAAGGACCAGCTATCTGAACAAGGGGAAGACCACTCAGATGGGGAAGGAAGTGGAGAGGATGAGGATAACTTCCAAACCCCTCACTTCCTAGGGGGTCCCTGTGTCTCTGACTCCAAGAATACTACTCACAGCACCTAGATCCCACACAGGTGGGTCAGGTACTTCTGGGACCATTGAGGACAGCCTCAATGAGAAGACCAATCTTTTAGTAAGGTTGGCCAAAAGATTAGACCTAGAGACCAGACTCCTGGATCGAGAAAACGAAAGAGCAGAGATGGGCCTTTCTCCCATCAATGGTGGCAGCAACTTAGTAGATAGGACAGAAAGCAATCTTATGATCCCAAAATCCCCAAAGGGATTGTCCCCAAATTTGAGGAAGGTGATGACATCACTAAATGGTTCACAGCTTTTGAAAGGGTTTGGAAATGAGAAAAGTGAAGAAGTCACACTGGGGGGCTTTCCCTTGGGAACTGTTCACTGGTAATTGCAGGGACAGACTCCGGCCCCTTACTGGGACAGATGCTGGGTCTTATGACCTCATGAAGAACACTCTGATTGAGGGCTTTGGGCCCACAACTGAGGAATATAGGATTAGATTCAGGAGGGCTCACAAAACCCAGAGCCAGTTTTGGGTTGACTTCGTAGACTACTCAGTTAAGACACTAGATGGATGATTAACTGGAAATAATGTGCATGATTTCAATGGACTTTACAATCTTTTTATGAAAGAACGTATTTTAAGTAATTGCACTAATGAAAAGTTGCTTCAACATCTGGTAGACCTAGGTCTAATTTCTCCCCAAGAATTGGGAAAGAAGGCAGACCCCTGGGCTAAAACTAGGGTAACAAAAACAGCCACAGGGGGTAACCAGGAGAAAGGGATTACCAAACCTCCCCAGGGGAAAGGGGGTGAGAACCCCAAAGACAAAAAACAAGAGTTTTATAAAGGGCCCCAAAAGCCTGCTCAGGGGGGTGGGTCCCAGAACTCTTCCCAGACTACTCGTAGGTACAAAGGGAAAAACTTTGATCCCCAAAAGGCCTGGTGTTTCAACTGTAAGAAGTTGGGACACCTGACTGGAGATGCTACCTGCCCTAACAAGAAGCTCCTTAGGCTTCACCAGTACTAACAGGAGGAGGACTATCTCCAGATGAGATCAACAGTGTGCCCAGAGCAAATCAGGGTTCACACTGATGCTGTTTTAGTTCCAGAAGGGGAAGTTGAGTTTGCCACTTTAGCTGTATGGCCACCCAACTTGAAAAAGTATTTGCAGTACCACTGGATTAATGGGACTAGAATAGAAGCCCTGAGGGATACAGGTGCCAGTGTGACCATGGTGAGAGACACACTGGTTTCCCCAGAGCAGTACCTGATTGGAAAGACATATCCAGTCACCAACGCTGACAGTGTTACTACAGACCATGCCATGGCTATGGTAACAGACGGGGGGGTTACTGGCCTGACATAAGTAATGTTCTCTCCAGACTTCCAGCAGCCTGTTTGCTTGGAAACGACCTGGAGACCTCCGCATGGGCTGAGGTAGAATTAAAAACCCATGCAGCAATGCTGGTCATCCCTGAGATTGTGTGTGTCAAGACTAGAGCACAGAGCCGAGCACAGGGTGAAAAAGAAGTGTTGGAGCCTGGAAGAATGACCCAACCTTCCAAGAGAAATGGCAAGAAGACTGGGGAAACAGCTTCTGGACAGCTAAATATTCAGGACCCCTCTCCCCAGGGAGAGGACTTGTCAGCCCCAGAAGGAACTGAGCTTATGGAAGTTGACCCTTACCAGGTTGAGCTCTTAGGCCCAGGGGACCCACTAGAGAACAGCTGTGTCTTGGACATCAGACCTGTCCAACTCTTGAAGGCCTGAGACAGCAAGCTGCTGCACAGGAAAAGGGAGATATTAATGGAACCAACAGAGCCTATTGGGAGGAGGGACTTCTGTATACAGAGGCCCCAACCCTGGTGCCACAAGGAGAGTGGTAGTGCCTCAGATGTACAGAGAGTGTTTACACACATTGGCCCATGACATCCCCCTAGCTGGGCATCTTGGCCAGACCAACACTTGGGACCGGCTTGTCAGCCATTTCTGCTGGTCCCAGATGTCCCAGAAAGTAAAGGAGTTTGTCAGATCCTGTGTCACCTGCCACGCCAGTGGCAAGACAGCTGGACACCAAAGGCCCCCTTAATTCCACTACCAGTTGTTGGGGTTGCCTTTGAAAGGGCTGGTGGGGAGATAGTGGGTCCCCTTGAACCTCCCACAGCCTCAGGAAATAAATTTAGACTGGTGGTAGTGGATCATGCCACCAGGTATCCTGAAGCAATTCCCCTTAGGACTACTACAGCTCCTGCAGTAGCCAGGGCCCTCATTGGTGTCTTCACCAGGATAGGGTTTCGAAAAGAGGTGGTGTCAGACAGAGGCTCCAACTTCATGTCTGCATACCTCAAACACATGTGAAAGTTTCAACAAGACATTGAAAGGCATTATCATGGGACTCCCTGAAAAACTCAAAAGGAGATGGGATGTCCTTTTGCCAGCTTGCTTTTCGCCTACAGGGATGTGGCTCAGAAGGGAGTAGGGTTTTCCCCCTTTGAACTTCTGTTTGGCCATTCTGTTAGGGGACCACTCTGTCTTGTTAAAGAAGGTTGGGAGAAGCCTCTCCAAGAACCAAAACAGAAACAGGATATTGTGGACTATGTACTAGGTCTAAGGTCCAGAATGGCAGAGTACATGGAAAAAGCTTCCAAGAATCTTGAGGCCAACCAGGAGCTCTAGAAGCACTGGTATGACCAAAAAGTTGCACTGGTGGAATTTCAACCAGGGCAAAAGGTGTGGGTTTTGGAGACTGTGGCACCAAGGGCCCTCCAGGACAAATGGAATGGACCTTACCCCATCTTAGAAATGAAAAGTGAGGTTACCTACTTGGTGGACCTGGGCACAAGCAGGACCCCCAGAAGGGTGATCCATGTGAACCACCTAAAACTTTTCCATGACAGGGCTGAAATAACCATGCTGATGGTTACTGATGAGGCTCAGGAGACAGAGAGTAAACCTCTCCCTGACCTCCTCTCTTCCAGCCCCAAAGGTGGGTCAGTGGATGGAGTGGTCTATTCAGACACCCCCACTGCCCAACAGCAGGCTGACTGTAGGCAGGTCTTACAGCAGTATGCTAAGCTCTTCTCCTTAACTCCTGGTCAGACACACTGGTGTACCCATGATGTGGACACTGGGGACTGTGTACCTGTCAAAAACAAAATCTATCGGCAGTCTGATCAAGTTAAGTAGAGCATCAAAGCCGAAGTCAGCAAGAGTTATGGGTTATTGAACCCGCGGGGAATCCCTGTGCCAGCCCAGTGGTCTTAGTCCCCAAACCTCATCCACAGGGTGGAAAGAGAGAAATTAGGTTTTGTGTGGACTACAGAGGTCTCAACTCTGTCACCAATACAGATGCTCACCCCATACCCAGGGCTGATGAGCTGATAGATAAATTGGGTGCAGCCAAATTCCTTAGTACCTTTGACTTAACTGCAGGGTACTGGCAAATTGCCATGGCCCCAGCAGCCAAAGAAAATACTGCATTCTCCACACCTGATGGGCATTATCAGTTTACTGTTATGCCCTTTGGTTTAAAGAATGCCCCTGCCACCTTCCAAAGGTTGGTGAATCAAGTCCTTGCTGGATTTCAGGCATTTAGTGCAGCACATCTTGATGATATTGCTGCCTTTAGCTCCACCTGGCAGGATCACCTGGTCCACCCGGATAAGGTTTTACAGGCCCTGCAAACTGCAGGCCTAACTATCAAGGCATCCAAATGTCAGATAGAGCAGGGCACAGTCGTATACTTGGGCCACCTTGTTGGTGGAGGCCAAGTGCAAACCTTACAGACCAAGATCCAGGCTCAATCAATCAATCAATCAGGGTTTTTTTTAAGCGCGCTACTCACCCGTGAGGGTCTCAAGGCGCGGGGGGGTGCATCTCCGGGTCAGCCGAAAAGCCAGGTCTTGAGGGTCTTCCTGAAGGTGTGCAGGGTAGGGGAGCATCTGATGGTGACTGGGAGCTTGTTCCAGGCTTTGGCTGCGATGTAGGAGAAGGCTCTTCCTCCAGCTCTGGTTCTGCGGATGCTTAGCGTTGCTGCCAGGGTGAGGTCGGGGGAGCGGAGGTTTCTTTTAGGTGCGTGGAACGAGATTCTTTCGTTGAGGTATTTGGGTCCGATGTTGTGGAGGGATTTGTAGGCGTGGGTGAGTAGCTTGAAAGTTACACTCTACTCGACAGGGAGCCAGTGGAGGTCTCGCAGGTGTTGGGTCATGTGCTGATGTCGTGGGGTGCCGAGGACGAGTCTGGCTGCGGTGTTCTGGATGGTCTGGAGTTTGTGTAGCAGGGATTTGTTGATCCCCGTGTAGAGGGCATTTCCGTAGTCCAGTCTGCTAGTAATGAGTGCGTGGGTGACGGTCTTTCTGGCTTCGGGGGAGATCCACTTGAAGGTCTTGCGGAGGACGCGGAGGGAGTTGAAACAGGTGGAGGCGACAGCGTTGATCTGGCGAGTCATGGTGAGGGAGGAGTCTAGAATGATGCCGAGGTTCCGGGCATGGTCCGTTGGGGTGGGTGGGTTTCCGAGGGCAGAGGGCCACCAGGAGCTGTCCCAAGCGGAGGGGGAGGGTCTAAGGATGAGGACCTCTGTCTTCCCCGAGTTCAGTTTTAGGCAGCTGTTGCTCATCCAGGCTGCGACGTCTTTCATTCCCTCCTGGAAGCTGAGTCTGGTGTCTTCGGGGTTCTTCGTGAGGGAGAGGATGAGCTGGGTGTCGTCGGCGTAGGATACTATGCCGAGCCCATGCTGTCTGACGATGGGGGCGAGGGGGGCCATGTAGATGTTGAAGAGCGTGGGGCTGAGCGATGATCCTTGGGGTACTCCGCAGTTGATCTCTGTGGGTTCGGAGAGGAAGGGTGGGAGTCTGATCCTTTGGGTTCTGCCGGCGAGAAAGGAGCGGATACAGTCTATTCTGGACTGGGAGGCTCAAACAAAGCAGACTCAAGTCAGGGCATTCCTTGGCTTGACTTGGTATTGCAGGAGGTTTGTGAAAGGGTATGGATCCATTGTGACACCCTCACAGAACTCACCTTCAAGAAAATGCCCAAAAAGATAAACTGGACAGTTAGCTGTCAATAGGCTTTTGACACCCTGAAAGAGGCAATGTGCTCAGCACCCATTCTCAAAACTCCAGACTACTCTAAGAAGTTCATTGTGCAGACGGATGCCTCTGAGCTAGGGATAGGAGCGGTCCTATCCCAGACCAATGATGTTGGCCAAGACCAGCCTGTTGCTTTTATAAGCAGGAGGTTGCTCCCCAGGGAGCAGCATTGGAGTGCCATTGAGAGGGAAGCCTTTGCTGTGATTTAGTCCCTGAAAAAGTTAAGACCATACTTGTTTGGTACGCACTTCACAGTTCAAACTGGCCACAGACCTCTCAAATGGCTAATGCAAATGAAAGGTGGAAATCCCAAACTCTTGAGGTGGTCCATCTCCCTACAGGGAATGGACTTTACAGTGGAACACTGACCTGGGACTGCCCATGCCAATGCAGATGGACTTTCCATGCTCTTCCACTTAGACAATGAAGTCTCTCTGGGGATAGGATAGTCTCATCCTCTTTCGTTTGGGGGGGGGTTTGTGTAGGAAAGTGCCCCTTTTTGCATGGTTGCCCCCACTTTTTGCCTGATGTTGATGGTCTTTGACTAAGTGTACCCTGGGTTCCTGCAACCAGGTACCCAGGGCCTATGTTCTTTCCCTAAAACTGTACTGTTGCAAACCCAATTGGCAACTCTCTGGCCACATGTAAGTCCCTTGTAAAAGGTACCAAGGGAACTGTGATCAGGGAAGGCATCTAAGGGCTGCAGCTCATATTGGATTTTAACCAATGACCTCTTAGATCCTTCTCAGACAGGATTTAGAGCTGCCAATAATACAAAGCCACCTTACTTGCCATGTCAGACAATATTAGATCCTTGGTGGACCAAGATAAAGCTGTGGCACTGATCCTTCTAGACCTGACGGCGGCTTTTGATACTGTATCTCATGATAACCTACTACGCATCCTTCATGAAAAAGGAATACATTCAAAAGCTCTTCAGTGGTTCTCCTCCATCCTACAAAATAGAACACAAAAAATTCAAATGGGCCCCTACTCCTCAAGTTCAAAAACTATCAAACACGGTGTTGAAATGTAAACGTTACGCATTCGTTTTGCTTGCATATTATTCTATGTAAAGTTAGCATTCGCGGCACCATTTTAAGTTGAACCGCCATTTTGAACTGCGATTGAAAATAAGCCAAGCTTGCTGAGAAATGTCTCCATTTGTTTTCTCTTTTTTCTCAAGGTTTAACGCTGTCTCTCACTGAGTACATTGTCCTCATTAGCACATACCTTTCCCACTAGATAGAGGCCTTCTCCCACTAGCCCAGCTGCGGGCACGGGCAGGACGACCTTCAATTACAGATAGCGTGTACCCAGCCTTAGAGTTGAAACTTATCCTACTGTACCCCTTTGTTTTAGCTGTATGAGCTTGGATTTTTCCATTCTGGGCGGTGTCTTTGTTGGTTTGAAATGTACTTAATGTATCTTTAAGCAGGCTGAAGTCAGTCCCTCTGCAGCAATCCAAGGAGGCTGGTCAGACCAGACTCCACTCGAGTGTATCTTTAATAAATACCTTTGGTTTGTATTCTCTACTGTCTGACCGACTCTTCATTTGTGTGGAAGGCTGAGAGGTGGTCGCAAGTGACCTGGGTGGCCCTAATTGGGTCTCTTCCTTCATTTGGCACCCGAGCAGTGACTCTATCGGGTGACCCATCCTCGCCCGCGGAAGGGTGAGGAGGTCGGGGCCGCGTCGGGTCGGACCGGCAGACTGGGGATCCCTGCACAAGAGAGTCTTGAACTCGCAGCTGCCCCGTCTGTCTGACCAGGCGCTGCCTTGCCCAGCGATCATCCCGACTGGGGTCCTGAACGGCGAAACCCTTGGATCTGACCGTTTGGTCTGAAGAGTCGGCAGTGGAGAATAAAATTTGTTTGACCTGTGTCCACCAGGTGAGTTTGCTTTGGTTCTTTGTGGATATGGCGCCATTTTGGTTTGTAATTGACACGGTCTGAGGGCCGTCTCAAGACAAGCGCTTGAATTTGTTTGAGATCTTTATGAACATGGTACCACTTTGATTTGAATTTGATGAGGTCTGAGGACCGGCTTTGGTAAAGATATTTGCAAATATCTGTTAGGCATAAGTAGTGAACTTATATTCTTTTGAAAATGCCTTGTCTGAGTAAGTTGTTTTGTTTGGGCTGTCGTTGTTGTTCTGCTGATGCTCGATTGGAAGAAAGCCAGCCAGCGCCTCCAGAAGGCACCCCAAATTTTGATATGTATGTGAAGCATGGCCTTGGCCCTATTATGTTTAGTATGTTATGGCACAAATATACGAGGGACAGTGGCGAGTTGCAGTGGCCGTTGACGGGCACTTTTGATGAACAAAAAATTAATTTTTTACAAGAGAAATTGTTTGCGAAAAGGAGTAGGCAGTCCATGTTTGATTCCCTCAGAACATGGCAAAAGGAGGATAAACAGAGACGAATGAAAGCAGAGAAAGAGGCCCGGAAGGGGAGAATGCAGACATTGACTCAGAAAGCTGTAGCGCATGATAGAGAAAAAATAGAACAAGCATTTGCAATGCAATAGGTCTCGCATTTGCGAGAGTTTGAGCTATTTTTATTGTAAATGACATTGCCTTTTATTTATGTTTTGGTTTTTGAAACATAAATAAAAGCCATTGTCATTTACAATGCCAATAGGTCAAACTCGCGTAAATGCGAGACCTATTGCATTACAAATGCTTGTTGTTACCGAAAAGCCCTTTCCACAGCGCATACTGGCTCCTTTAATGTTACTCACAAAAACAAACAAGTACAGGTAAAGCACGAGATGGCTTCGTGTTACCAAAAACACAATGCTCCAGCACTGGAATTTTAATCAACATAGTGGCAGAACTAAAATCCCAATGGCAGGAGTCAGGAGGCCTCACAAGGAACATATTAACCTGTAATAATGTGCTAGAATCTGTTGGAGGAATATGGTTAAAGACCAGTGTGCACACTGATGAGAGGCATGTGAGTCCAGGACAGTGTCTCCTATGAATGAGCAGTGCGGACCCTGAGTAACAGTCTCTTAATCATGCAGTTTTGCCATCTGCACTAGTCCTGTTATCAGCGCTATTCTTATTGTTGTCATCGGCACTAGTCTCGTCATCGGCACTAGTCTCGTTGTCATCGGCACTAGTCTTGTTGTCATTGGCACTAGTCTCATTGTTATCATCAGCGCTATTTTCGTTGTTGTCATTCGTGTTGTCATCAGCACTAGTCTCATTGTTGTCATCAGCGCTATTCTCACTGTTCTCGTTAGCACTAGTCCCACTGTTATCATCAGAGCTATAGTCATTGTTATCATCAGTGCTATTCTCATTGTTGTCATGAGCACTAGTCCCATTGTTATCATCAGAGCTATTTTCATTGTTATCACCACTAGTCCTGTGGTTATCAGGGCTATTCTCATTGTTTTAAGTCACACAAAAAAGAAAAGGGACTATATAAAAACTAATGTGAGTGAACAAAGGAGAGGTGTGAGAACGGGTACATACTGTGGAGAGGAGTAAAACAGGGCACACACTGTGTATATAAAACTGCCCTCACACACAGCAAGCTGTGTCATGCTTCATCATAGGGCCTGCTGACACACCTCCGCGCTAGCTAACGCTGGAGGTGGAGCAATAGGGAAGGGGAAGACAAACACCATATAAGAGAAGACAAAATAGTGAGGGATCAAAGAAGTGAAAAAGAATGGCAGAAATAAGTTGATAAAACTGGTAACAGTGTATCCCTGCTATACCTTTAATACTGGGTACACTGTCCAGATATAAGAGATGGTCTAATCCAACCTCGTGGATGGTGGTAATGGCTACTCATTAATAGAGCCCTACCCCTCCACTCTGCTAAGATGTCGACATGTTTCAGCCGGCACGTGATAATACCCCGGCTTTCTTCAGGATTTCCACCTGATCAATCCCCAAAGAGAAAAAAACTACTGTCCCTACCTCCTTATAATCCAGAGGTGAGAGAGAGAGGAAGAGCACCAGATTCAGTGCAAAACTCTAGAATATGGTATGGTAGAGCCCTTTGCTCTCCATGAGGAACCTGCAAAAAAATATAAAAATCAAGAAAAAGCAAGAAACGTGAGGTGCAAGGTGAGGTAGTGTAGTGCCCAGTTTAAAAAGCCCAACATGAAATTGTGTGCCAAGACTCCCTCTTAAAGATCGTTATGTACCCGTTCACAAATCCATAAGTTGTGTAAATCCAAACACACTCCCCAAAGTACATCTAAAACCACTGCTGACAAAAGCACTGTCAGCCTAATATACTACTCCTAGAACAATTAGTGAGTGTGCCTAGGTATAATAGTAGTGCAAGTAGCGTGTACCACTATGATGCTCTTAAGGTATAGTCAGTGTCTATGCACAAATAGATACCTTAACTCATATACTCATATGCACATTAAATCTTTAATAGGAGACAAACAATCATCCAGCTCCAATAGTAGTCTCTTACCGAGTTTACCAAAGGGTCAAACTGTAACTGGCGGAGGGGTGCGAATAGCTCCC
Source organism: Calotriton arnoldi (assembly GCA_963921515.1). Lineage (NCBI taxonomy): Eukaryota > Metazoa > Chordata > Amphibia > Caudata > Salamandridae > Calotriton > Calotriton arnoldi. Next base: position 328,871 of record CAWUFW010001865.1, on the reverse strand, counting down.
TGTAGTCACACACTATGGTACAAACGGGCAAATTACAAAGAAAAAGAAGAAGAAAACACACAAAATAATGTAAGAAGGGTAAAACAGATGGCAAGTGGTTAATTGCCAAAAAAGGGAAACAAAACTACATAAACATAGTTCAGCCGTTCTGTTTCCCATCTTTCGTTATTGTCAAAGCCAATAGCTCTCTCTATCCGCAAGGACTGAGAATTTAAATAACAAAATCTTAGATGGGGAAGAGTAACTAAAGAAAATAGGTAGGTCCGAACCCACGGTGGACATAGTTCGTGCTCACCGTAAAACCAGTAAGGCTAAAAAAGTGAGCAGGGGAGTAAGCTATCAACACCCATAGGTCTCTTCCATGGCAGGATAAGTATGGTATAAGCAGACATCAGGTCGCTGCAATGGAACCCCACATGGGAACACTTACTTCGTCAAGGTGAGCCCATGACCACAACGCACTCCCGGCACCGCGAGGATAATTATGTCCCGTTTCCCTAAGCCTTATCAAGGGAAAGACCAGCGGTGCCGCCCTGCGCGCGTCATCACGTGGTGCGTCACTACGTAACCCCCGTGGTTCGGATGGGCGGGGGACGGAGAAACAACTAGACCGTCCCTCAACAGAATACCGGCAGTCGGGGGATCGTTATTAGGAGTCTGCACAGGAGTTGTTCCTGCATTATTCCTCATGTATTCCCGTATTGAATTCCTATTATGCCTGCTAACACTTGGCAACACGTAAGGGGCACAATACAAAATTAATGATTTGTGCAAAACAAAAAACACACCCACAGACGAAACAAACTATAAGTATACTCTAAATAAAAAAATTAATAAACAGCCCTAAAACAGGGGGAAAAAAAGGGGGAGTCACGTAATGTATCCTATGTGGGTAGTCCTTACATCACATGGATCTCAGTGTACATCGAACATTACAATGGTTCCTTCTATAAGGTAACAATGTGGGAGTATACTTATTGCTTAAGAGCCCCATAGTAGATCTGACTAATAAGCAGAAATTGAACTGCTACGCCCATACAAATTGATATCTATTCCCACACAGTGTTGAGGTTAAGAAGTTACAATATATAGTCAAATAAAGAGAGGGAACAAAGGGAAATAGCGATACTTATTAGTTCAAGCTATTCCATGGGATCTCATCATTTAATCCCCGAATGTGACTCCGTAGCCTATACACCCATTTCTGTTCCCTAATAAAAAGAGCTCTTTCTGGCCTGTTGTGTGTCATATCAATGTGTGGTTTATCAATCACTGTCCAGAAGAAATCCTCAGCCGAGTGATTCCTCTCTTTGAAATGGGTAGTAAGTCGACTAACGGATCTCTTGCATCTGAAGGTGGACCTATGCTCCATAATCCTGACCTTAACCTTCCTAGTGGTCATACCTATGTAAATGAGTTCACATGAACATTTGATTAAATAGATAACATACGTAGAGTTACAATTCGTATGTTTCCTTTGTTCCCACAGACTGGGTAGGCCAATGTCTATGGTTTTGGTATTGGCGGTCAGGTGGCAGACATCACAGGAACCACATTTAGTGTGACCCGTTACAGGGGGTAAGACGGGCTGAATCTGGACAAACCGCTTTTTTCTTACAAGAGGAGTCATAATATTAAGGACCTTGTTGTGCACACAAGACCTAGGCCCTTTACACCTGTAGCTAACAGCACGGCCCATAGTATCCTCCCTGGGATCTTACCCCCTGTAACGGGTCACACTAAATGTGGTTCCTGTGATGTCTGCCACCTGACCGCCAATACCAAAACCATAGACATTGGCCTACCCCGTCTGTGGGAACAAAGGAAAAATACGAATTGTAACTCTACGTATGTTATCTATTTAATCAAATGTTCATGTGAACTCATTTACATAGGTATGACCACTAGGAAGGTTAAGGTCAGGATTATGGAGCATAGGTCCACCTTCAGATGCAAGAGATCCGTTAGTCGACTTACTACCCATTTCAAAGAGAGGAATCACTCGGCTGAGGATTTCTTCTGGACAGTGATTGATAAACCACACATTGATATGACACACAACAGGCCAGAAAGAGCTCTTTTATTAGGGAACAGAAATGGGTGTATAGGCTACGGAGTCACATTCGGGGATTAAATGATGAGATCCCATGGAATAGCTTGAACTAATAAGTATCGCTATTTCCCTTTGTTCCCTCTCTTTATTTGACTATATATTGTAACTTCTTAACCTCAACACTGTGTGGGAATAGATATCAATTTTTATGGGCGTAGCAGTTCAATTTCTGCTTATTAGTCAGATCTACTATGGGGCTCTTAAGCAATAGGTATACTCCCACATTGTTACCTTATAGAAGGAACCATTGTAATGTTCGATGTACACTGAGATCCATGTGATGTAAGGACTACCCACATAGGATACATTACGTGACTCCTCCCCCTTTCCCCCTGTTTTAGGGTTGTTTGTTTATTAATTTTTTTATTTAGAGTATACTTATAGTTTGTTTCAGTCTGTGGGTGTGTTTTTGTTTTGCACAAATCATTAATTTTGTATTGTGCCCTTACGTGTTGCCAAGTGTTAGCAGGCATAATAGGAATTCAATACGGGAATACATGAGGAATAATGCAGGAACAACTCCTGCGCAGACTCCTAATAACGATCCCCGACTGCCGGTATTCTGTTGAGGGACGGTCTAGTTGTTTCTCCGTCCCCGCCCATCCGAACCACGGGGGTTACGTAGTGACGCACCACGTGATGACGCGCGCAGGGCGGCACCGCTGGTCTTTCCCTTGATAAGGCTTAGGGAAACGGGACTTAATTATCTTCGCGGTGCCGGGAGTGCGTTGTGGTCATGGGCTCACCTTGACGAAGTAAGTGTTCCCATGTGGGGTTCCATTGCAGCGACCTGATGTCTGCTTATACCATACTTATCCTGCCATGGAAGAGACCTATGGGTGTTGATAGCTTACTCCCCTGCTCACTTTTTTAGCCTTACTGGATTTACGGTGAGCACGAACTATGTCCACCGTGGGTTCGGACCTACCTATTTTTCTTTAGTTACTCTTCCCCATCTAAGATTTTGTTATTTAAATTCTCAGTCCTTGCGGATAGAGAGAGCTATTGGCTTTGACAATAACGAAAGATGGGAAACAGAACGGCTGAACTATGTTTATGTAGTTTTGTTTCCCTTTTTTGGCAATTAACCACTTGCCATCTGTTTTACCCTTCTTACATTATTTTGTGTGTTTTCTTCTTCTTTTTCTTTGTAATTTGCCCGTTTGTACCATAGTGTGTGACTACAGGGAGCTATTCGCACCCCTCCGCCAGTTACAGTTTGACCTTTGGTAAACTCGGTAAGAGACTACTATTGGAGCTGGATGATTGTTTGTCTCCTATTAAAGATTTAATGTGCATATGAGTATATGAGTTAAGGTATCTATTTGTGCATAGACACTGACTATACCTTAAGAGCATCATAGTGGTACACGCTACTTGCACTACTATTATACCTAGGCACACTCACTAATTGTTCTAGGAGTAGTATATTAGGCTAATGACAGTGCTTTTGTCAGCAGTGGTTTTAGATGTACTTTGGGGAGTGTGTTTGGATTTACACAACTTATGGATTTGTGAACGGGTACATAACAATCTTTAAGAGGGAGTCTTGGCACACAATTTCATGTTGGGCTTTTTAAACTGGGCACTACACTACCTCACCTTGCACCTCACGTTTCTTGCTTTTTCTTGATTTTATATTTTTTTGCAGGTTCCTCATGGAGAGCAAAGGGCTCTACCATACCATATTCCAGAGTTTTGCACTGAATCTGGTGCTCTTCCTCTTCTCTCTCACCTCTGGATTATAAGCAGGTAGGGACAGTAGTTTTTTTTCTCTTTGGGGATTGATCAGGTGGAAGTCCTGAAGAAAGCCGGGGTATTATCACGTGCCTGCTGAAACATGTCGACATCTTAGCAGAGTGGAGGGGTAGGGCTCTATTAATGAGTAGCCATTACCACCATCCACGAGGTGGGATTAGACCATCTCTTATATCTGGACAGTGTACCCAGTATTAAAGGTATAGCAGGGATACACTGTTACCAGTTTTATCAACTTATTTCTGCCATTCTTTTTCACTTCTTTGATCCCTCGCTATTTTGTCTTCTCTTATATGGTGTTTGTCTTCCCCTTCCCTATTGCTCCACCTCCAGCGTTGGCTAGCGCGGAGGTGTGTCAGCAGGCCCTATGATGAAGCATGACACAGCTTGCTGTGTGTGAGGGCAGTTTTATATACACAGTGTGTGCCCTGTTTTACTCCTCTCCACAGTATGTACCCGTTCTCACACCTCTCCTTTGTTCACTCACCACATTAGTTTTTATATAGTCCCTTTTCTTTTTTGTGTGACTTAAGACTTTGTAGGAGGGTGATTTGGGACTACTTCCTCTTACCTCTTTCTGTGATTGTCTATTCTCATTGTTGTCATGGGCACTAGTCCCATGGTTATCAGTGCTATTCTCATTGCTGTCATGAGCAATAGTCCCATTGTTATCATCAGTGCTATTCTCATTGTTGGCATCCGCACTAGTCCCATTGTTATCATCAGTGCTATTCTCATTGTTGGCATCGGCACTAGTCCCATTGTTATCATCAGTGCTATTCTCATTGTTGGCATCGGCACTAGTTCTATTGTTATCATCAGTGCTATTCTCATTGTTGTCAGGAGCACTAGTCCCATTGGTATCATCAGCGCTATTCTCATTGTTGTCATGGGCACTAGTCCCATGGTTATCAGTGCTATTCTCATTGTTGTCATGGGCACTAGTCCCATTGTTATCATCAGTGCTATTCTCATTCATGGCATCGGCACTAGTCCCATTGTTATCATCAGTGCTATTCTCATTGTTGGCATCGCACTAGATCCATTGTTATCATCAGTGCTATTCTCATTGGCACTAGTCCCATTGTTATCATCAGTGCTATTCTCATTGTTGGCATCGGCACTAGTCCCATTATTATCATCAGTGCTATTCTCATTGTTGGCATCGGCACTAGTTCCATTGTTATCATCAGTGCTATTCTCATTGTTGACATCGGCACTAGTTCCATTGGTATCATCAGTGCTATTCTCATTGTTGTCAGGAGCACTAGTCCCATTGGTATCATCAGCGCTATTCTCATTGTTGTCATGGGCACTAGTCCCATGGTTATCAGTGCTATTCTCATTGTTGTCATGGGCACTAGTCCCATTGTTAACATCAGTGCTATTCTCATTGTTGGCATCGGCACTAGTCCCATTGGTATCATCAGTGCTATTCTCATTGTTGGCATCGGCACTAGTCCCATTGTTATCATCAGTGCTATTCTCGTTGTTGGCATCGGCACTAGTCCCATTGTTATCATCAGTGCTATTCTCATTGTTGTCAGGAGCACTAGTCCCATTGGTATCATCAGCGCTATTCTCATTGTTGTCATGGGCACTAGGTCCCATGGTTATCAGTGCTATTCTCATTGTTGTCATGGGCACTAGTCCCATGGTCATCAGTGCTATTCTCATTGTTGTCATGGGCTCTAGTCCCATTGGTATCATCAGCGCTATTCTCATTGTTGGCATCGGCACTAGATCCATTGTTATCATCAGTGCTATTCTCATTGTTGTCAGGAGCACTAGTCTCATTGTTATCAGTGCTATTCTCATTCATGGCATCGGCACTAGTCCCATTGTTATCATCAGCGCTATTCTCATTGTTGGCATCGCACTAGATCCATTGTTATCATCAGTGCTATTCTCATTGGCACTAGTCCCATTGTTATCATCAGTGCTATTCTCATTGTTGGCATCGGCACTAGTCCCATTATTATCATCAGCGCTATTCTCATTGTTGTCATGGGCACTAGTCCCATGGTTATCAGTGCTATTCTCATTGTTGTCATGGGCACTAGTCACATTGTTAACATCAGTGCTATTCTCATTGTTGGCATCGACACTAGTCCCATTGTTATCATCAGTGCTATTCTTATTGTTGGCATCGGCACTAGTCCCATTGTTATCATCAGTGCTATTCTCATTGTTGGCATCGGCACTAGTCCCATTGTTATCATCAGTGTTATTCTCATTGTCAGGAGCACTAGTCCCATTGTTATCATCAGTGCTATTCTTATTGTTGGCATCGGCACTAGTCCCATTGTTATCATCAGTGCTATTCTCATTCATGGCATCGGCACTAGTCCCATTGTTATCATCAGTGCTATTCTCATTGTTGGCATCGCACTAGATCCATTGTTATCATCAGTGCTATTCTCATTGGCACTAGTCCCATTGTTATCATCAGTGCTATTCTCATTGTTGTCATGGGCACTAGTCCCATTGGTATCATCAGCGCTATTCTCATTGTTGTCATGGGCACTAGTCCCATGGTTATCAGTGCTATTCTCATTGTTGGCATGGGCACTAGTCCCATTGGTATCATCAGTGCTATTCTCATTGTTGGCATCGGCACTAGTCCCATTGTTATCATCAGTGCTATTCTCATTGTTAGCATCAGCACTAGTTCTATTGTTATCATCAGTGCTATTCTCATTCTTTGCATCGGCACTAATCCCATTGTTATCATCAGTGCTATTCTCATTGGCATCGGCACTAGTCCCATTGTTATCAGTGCTATTCTCATTGTTGTCAGGAGCACTAGTCCCATTGGTATCATCAGCGCTATTCTCATTGTTGTCATGGGCACTAGTCCCATGGTTATCAGTGCTATTCTCATTGTTGTCATGGGCACTAGTCCCATTGTTATCATCAGTGCTATTCTCATTCATGGCATCGGCACTAGTCCCATTGTTATCATCAGTGCTATTCTCATTGTTGGCATCGCACTAGATCCATTGTTATCATCAGTGCTATTCTCATTGGCACTAGTCCCATTGTTATCATCAGTGCTATTCTCATTGTTGGCATCGGCACTAGTCCCATTATTATCATCAGTGCTATTCTCATTGTTGTCAGGAGCACTAGTCCCATTGGTATCATCAGCGCTATTCTCATTGTTGTCATGGGCACTAGTCCCATGGTTATCAATGCTATTCTCATTGTTTGCATCGGCACTAGTCCCATTGTTATCATCAGTGCTATTCTCATTGTTGACATCGGCACTAGTTCCATTGGTATCATCAGTGCTATTCTCATTGTCATGGGCACTAGTCCCATTGGAATCATCAGCTCTATTCTCATTGTTGTCATGGGCACTAGTCCCATGGTTATCAGTGCTATTCTCATTGTTGGCATGGGCACTAGTCCCATTGGTATCATCAGTGCTATTCTCGTTGTTGGCATCGGCACTAGTCCCATTGTTATCATCAGTGCTATTCTCATTGTTGTCAGGAGCACTAGTCCCATTGGTATCAGCGCTATTCTCATTGTTGTCATGGGCACTAGTCCCATGGTTATCAGTGCTATTCTCATTGTTGTCATGGGCACTAGTCCCATTGTTATCATCAGTGCTATTCTCATTGTTGGCATCGGCACTAGTCCCATTGTTATCATCAGTGCTATTCTCATTGTTGGCATCAGCACTAGTCCCATTGTTATCATCAGTGCTATTCTCATTGTTGTCATGGGCACTAGTCCCATTGGTATCATCAGCGCTATTCTCATTGTCATGGGCACTAGTCCCATGGTCATCAGTGCTATTCTCATTGTTGTCATGGGCTCTAGTCCCATTGGTATCATCAGCGCTATTCTCATTGTTGGCATCAGCACTAGTCCCATTGTTATCATCAGTGCTATTCTCATTGTTGGCATCGGCACTAGTACCATTGTTATCATCAGTGCTATTCTCATTGTTGGCATCGGCATTAGTCTCATTGTTATCAGTGCTATTCTCATTGTTGTCAGGAGCACTAGTCTCATTGTTATCATTAGTGCTATTCTCATAGTTGGCATCGGCACTAGTCTCATTGTTATCATCAGTGCTATTCTCATTCATGGCATCGGCACTAGTCCCATTGTTATCATCAGTGCTATTCTCATTGTTGGCATCGCACTAGATCCATTGTTATCAGTGCTATTCTCATGGGCACTAGTCCCATTGTTATCATCAGTGCTATTCTCATTCATGGCATCGGCACTAGTCCCATTGTTATCATCAGTGCTATTCTCATTGTTGGCATCGGCACTAGTCCCATTATTATCATCAGCGCTATTCTCATTGTTGTCATGGGCACTAGTCCCATGGTTATCAGTGCTATTCTCATTGTTGTCATGGGCACTAGTCCCATTGTTAACATCAGTGCTATTCTCATTGTTGGCATCGGCACTAGTCCCATTGTTATCAGTGCTATTCTCATTGTTGGCATCGGCACTAGTTCCATTGTTATCAATGCTATTCTCATTGTTTGCATCGGTACTAGTCCCATTGGTATCATCAGTGCTATTCTCATTGTTGTCATGGGCACTAGTCCCATTGGGATCATCAGTGCTATTCTCATTGTCATGGGCACTAGTCCCATTGGTATCATCAGCGCTATTCTCATTGTTGGCATCGGCACTAGTCCCATTGGGATCATCAGTGCTATTCTCATTGTTGACATCGGCACTAGTTCCATTGGTATCATCAGTGCTATTCTCATTGTTGTCATGGGCACTAGTCCCATTGGTATCATCAGCTCTATTCTCATTGTTGTCATGGGCACTAGTCCCATGGTTATCAGTGCTATTCTCATTGTTGGCATGGGCACTAGTCCCATTGTTATCATCAGTGCTATTCTCATTGTTGGCATCGGCACTAGTCCCATTGTTATCATCAGTGCTATTCTCATTATTGGCATCAGCACTAGTCCCATTGTTATCATCAGTGCTATTCTCATTGTTGTCATGGGCTCTAGTCCCATTGTTTTCATCAATGCTATTCTCATTGTTGGCATCGGCACTAGTCCCATTGGTATCATCAGTGCTATTCTCATTGTTGGCATCGGCACTAGTCCCATTGGTATCATCAGCGCTATTCTCATTGTTGGCATCGGCACTAGTCTCATTGTTATCAGTGCTATTCTCATTGTTGTCATGGGCACTAGTCCCATTGTTATCATCAGTGCTATTCTCATTGTTGGCATCGGCACTAGTCCCATTGGTATCATCAGTGCTATTCTCATTGTTGGCATCGGCACTAGTCCCATTGGTATCATCAGCGCTATTCTCATTGTTGTCAGGAGCACTAGTCCCATTGTTATTATCAGTGCTATTCTCATTGTTGGCATCGGCACTAGTCCCATGGTTATCATCAGTGCTATTCTCATTGTTGGCATCAGCACTAGTCCCATTGTTATCATCAGTGCTATTCTCATTGTTGGCGTCGGCACTAGTTCCATTGTTATCATCAGTGCTATTCTCATTGTTTGCATTGGCACTAGTCCCATTGGTATCATCAGTGCTATTCTCATTGTTGTCATGGCCACTAGTCCCATTGGTATCATCAGCTCTATTCTCATTGTTGTCATGGGCACTAGTCCCATGTTTATCAGTGCTATTCTCATTGTTGGCATCAGCACTAGTCCCATTGGTATCATCAGTGCTATTCTCATTGTTGGCATCGGCACTAGTCCCATTGGTATCAGCGCTATTCTCATTGTTGTCATGGGCACTAGTCCCATTGGTATCATCAATGCTATTCTCATTGTTGGCATCAACACTAGTCCCATTGGTATCATCAGTGTTATTCTCATTGTTTGCATCGGCACTAGTCCCATTGGTATCATCAGTGCTATTCTCATTGTTGACATCGGCACTAGTCCCATTGTTATCATCAGTGCTATTCTCATTGTTGGCATCGGCCACTAGTCCCATTGTTATCATCAGTGCTATTCTCATTGTTGTCAGGAGCACTAGTCCCATTGGTATCATTAGCGCTATTCTCATTGTTGTCATGGGCACTAGTCCCATGGTTATCAGTGCTATTCTCATTGTTGTCATGGGCACTAGTCCCATTGTTATCATCAGTGCTATTCTCATTGTTGGCATCGGTACTAGTCCCATTGTTATCATCAGTGCTATTCTCATTGTTGGTATCAGCACTAGTCCCATTGTTATCATCAGTGCTATTCTCATTGTTGGCATCGGCACTAGTTCCATTGTTATCATCAGTGCTATTCTCATTGTTTGCATTGGCACTAGTCCCATTGGTATCATCAGTGCTATTCTCATTGTTGGAATCGGCACTAGTCCCATTGGTATCATCAGTGCTATTCTCATTGTTGGCATCGGCACTAGTCCCATTGGTATCAGCACTATTCTCATTGTCATGGGCACTAGTCCCATTGGTATCATCAGCGCTATTCTCATTGTCGTCATGGGCACTAGTCCCATGGTCATCAGTGCTATTTTCATTGTTGGCATCGGCAGTAGTCCCATTGGTATCATCATCGCTATTCTCATTGTTGTCATGGGCACTAGTCCCATTGGTATCATTAGGGCTATTCTCATTGTTGACATCGGCACTAGTCTCATTGTTATCAGTGCTATTATCATTGTTGTCATGGGCACTAGTCCCATTGTTTTCATCAATGCTATTCTCATTGTTGGCATCGGCACTAGTCTCATTGTTATCATCAGTGCTATTATCATTGTTGTCATGGGCACTAGTCCCATTGTTTTCATCAATGCTATTCTCATTGTTGGCATCGGCACTAGTCCCATTGGTATCATCAGTGCTATTCTCATTGTTGGCATCGGCACTAGTCCCATTGGTATCATCGGCGCTATTCTCGTTGTCATGGGCACTAGTCCCATTGGTATCAACAGCGCTATTTTCATTGTTGGCATCGGCACTAGTCCCATTGGTATCATCAGTGCTATTCTCATTGTCATGGGCACTAGTCCCATTGGTATCATCAGCGCTATTCTCATTGTCGTCATGGGCACTAGTCCCATGGTCATCAGTGCTATTCTCATTGTTGGCATTGGCACTAGTCCCATTGGTATCAGTGCTATTCTCATTGTTGTCATGGGCACTAGTCCTATTGGTATCATCAGCGCTATTCTCATTGTTGGCATCGGCACTAGTCCCATTGTTATCATCAGTGCTATTCTCATTGTTGGCATCGGCACTAGTCCCATTGTTATCATCAGTGCTATTCTCATTGTTGGCATCGGCACTAGTCCCATTGGTATCATCAGCTATTCTCATTGTTGTCATGGGCACTAGACCAATGGTTATCAGTGCTATTCTCATTGTTGGAATCGGCACTAGTCCCATTGGTATCATCAGTGCTATTCTCATTGTTGTCATGGGCACTAGTCCCATGGTTTCAGTCCTAGTCTCATTGCGGTCATGAGCAATAGTCCCATTGTTATCATCAGTGCTATTTGCATTGTTGGCATCGGCACTAGTCCCATTGGTATCATCAGTGCTATTCTCATTGTTGGCATCGGCACTAGTCCCATTGTTATCATTAGTGCTATTCTCATTGTTGACATCGGCACTAGTCTCATTGTTATCATCAGTGCTATTATCATTGTCATGGGCACTAGTCCCATTGTTTTCATCAGTGCTATTCTCATTGTTGGCATCGGCACTAGTCCCATTGGGATCATCAGTGTTATTCTCATTGTTGGCATCGGCACTAGTCTCATTGTTATCAGTGCTATTCTCATTGTTGTCAGGAGCACTGGTCCCATTGTTATTATCAGTGCTATTCTCATTGTTGGCATCAGCACTAGTCCCATGGTTATCATCAGTGCTATTCTCATTGTTTGCATTGGCACTAGTCCCATTGGTATCATCAGTGCTATTCTCATTGTTGTCATGGGCACTAGTCCCATTGGTATCATCAGCGCTATTCTCATTGTTGTCATGGGCACTAGTCCCATGTTTATCAGTGCTATTCTCATTGTTGGCATCGGCACTAGTCCCATTGGTATCATCAGTGCTATTCTCATTGTTGGCATCGGCACTAGTCCCATTGGTATCAGCGCTATTCTCATTGTTGTCATGGGCACTAGTCCCATTGGTATCATCAATGCTATTCTCATTGTTGGCATCGGCAGTAGTCCCATTGGTATCGGTGTTATTCTCATTGTTTGTATTGGCACTAGTCCCATTGGTATCATCAGTGCTATTCTCATTGTTGGCATCGGCACTAGTCCCATTGGTATCATCAGTGCTATTCTCATTGTTGGCATCGGCACTAGTCCCATTGGTATCATCAGTGCTATTCTCATTGTTGGCATCGGCACTAGTCCCATTGTTATCATCAGTGCTATTCTCATTGTTGTCAGGAGCACTAGTCCCATTGGTATCATTAGCGCTATTCTCATTGTTGGCATGGGCACTAGTCCCATTGTTATCATCAGTGCTATTCTCATTGTTGGCATCGGCACTAGTCCCATTGTTATCATCAGTGCTATTTTCATTGTTGGTATCAGCACTAGTCCCATTGTTATCAGCAGTGCTATTCTCATTGTTTGCATTGGCACTAGTCCCATTAGTATCATCAGTGCTATTCTCATTGTTGGCATCGGCACTAGTCCCATTAGTATCATCAGTGTTATTCTCATTGTTGGCATCGGCATTAGTCCCATTGGTATCATCAGTGCTATTCTCATTGTTGGCATCAGCACTAGTCCCATTGTTATCAGTGCTATTCTCATTGTTGGCATTGGCACTAGTCCCATTGGTATCATCAGTGCTATTCTCATTGTTGTCATGGGCACTAGTCCCATGGTTTCAGTCCTAGTCTCATTGCGGTCATGAGCAATAGTCCCATTGTTATCATCAGTGCTATTTGCATTGTTGGTATCGGCACTAGTCCCATTGGTATCATCAGTGCTATTCTCATTGTTGGCATCGGCACTAGTCCCATTGGTATCATCAGCGCTATTCTCATTGTTGGCATCAGCACTAGTCCCATTGGGATCATCAGTGCTATTCTCATTGTTGGCATCGGCACTAGTCTCATTGTTATCAGTGCTATTCTCATTGTTGTCAGGAGCACTAGTCCCATTGGTATCATCAGCGCTATTCTCATTGTTGTCATGGGCACTAGTCCCATTGGTATCATCAGCGCTATTCTCATTGTTGGCATCAGCACTAGTCCGATTGTTATCATCAGTGCTATTCTCATTGTTGGCATCAGCACTAGTCCGATTGTTATCATCAGTGTTATTCTCATTGTTGGCATTGGCACTAGTCCCATTGGTATCATCAGTGCTTATCTCATTGTTGTCAGGAGCACTAGTCCCATTGTTATTCACAGTGCTACTCTCATTGTTGGCATCAGCACTAGTCCCATTGTTATCATCAGTGCTATTCTCATTATTGGCGTCGGCACTAGTTCCATTGGTATCAGCGCTATTCTCATTGTTGTCATGGGCACTAGTCCCATTGGTATCATCATGCTATTCTCATTGTTGTCATGGGCACTAGTCCCATTGGTATCATCAGTGCTATTCTCATTGTTGGCATCTGCACTAGTCCCATTGGGATCATCAGTGCTATTCTCATTGTTGGCATCGGCACTAGTCCCATTGGGATCATCAGTGCTATTCTCATTGTTGGCATCGGCCACTAGTCCCATTGTTATCATCAGTGCTATTCTCATTGTTGTCAGGAACACTAGTCCCATTGGTATCATCAGCGCTATTCTCATTGTTGTCATGGGCACTAGTCCCATGTTTATCAGTGTTATTCTCATTGTTGGCATCGGCACTAGTCCCATTGGTATCAGTGCTATTCTCATTGTTGGCATCGGCACTAGTCCCATTGGTATCAGCGCTATTCTCATTGTTGTCATGGGCACTAGTCCCATTGGTATCATCATGCTATTTTCATTGTTGGCATCGGCACTAGTCCCATTGGTATCATCAGTGTTATTCTCATTGTTTGCATCAAGACTAGTCCCATTGGTATCATCAGTGCTATTCTCATTGTTGGCATCGGCACTAGTCCCATTGTTATCATCAGTGCTATTCTCATTGTTGGCATCGGCACTAGTCCCATTGCTATCATCAGTGCTATTCTCATTGTTGGCATCGGCCACTAGTCCCATTGTTATCATCAGTGCTATTCTCATTGTCATGGGCACTAGTCCCATTATTATCATCAGTGCTATTCTCATTGTTGGCATCGGCACTAGTCTCATTGGGATCATCATGCTATTTTCATTGTTGGCATCGGCACTAGTCCCACTGGTATCATCAGTGTTATTCTCATTGTTTGCATCAACACTAGTCCCATTGGTATCATCAATGCTATTCTCATTGTTGGCATCAGCACTAGTCCCATTGGGATCATCGGTGCTATTCTCATTGTTGGCATCGGCACTAGTCTCATTGTTATCATCAGTGCTATTCTCATTGTTGGTATCGGCACTAGTCCCATTGGGATCATCATGCTATTTTCATTGTTGGCATCGGCACTAGTCCCATTGGTATCATCAGTGTTATTCTCATTGTTTGCATCAACACTAGTCCCATTGGTATCATCAACGCTATTCTCATTGTTGGCATTAGCACTAGTCCCATTGGGATCATCGGTGCTATTCTCATTGTTGGCATCGGCACTAGTCTCATTGTTATCATCAGTGCTATTCTCATTGTTGGCATCAGCACTAGTCCCATTGGGATCATCGGTGCTATTCTCATTGTTGGCATCGGCACTAGTCTCATTGTTATCATCAGTGCTATTCTCATTGTTGTCATGGGCACTAGTCCCATTGGTATCATCAGTGCTATTCTCATTGTTGCCATCGGCACTAGTCCCATTGGTATCAGCGCTATTCTCATTGTTGTCATGGGCACAAGTCCCATTGGTATCATCAGTGCTATTCTCATTGTTGGCATCGGCACTAGTCCCATTGGTATCATCAGTGCTATTCTCATTGTTGTCATGGGCACTAGTCCCATGGTTATCAGTGCTATTCTCATTGTTGTCATGGGCACTAGTCCCATTGTTAACATCAGTGCTATTCTCATTGTTGGCATCGGCACTAGTCCCATTGTTATCAGTGCTATTCTCATTGTTGGCATCGGCACTAGTTCCATTGTTATCAATGCTATTCTCATTGTTTGCATCGGTACTAGTCCCATTGGTATCATCAGTGCTATTCTCATTGTTGTCATGGGCACTAGTCCCATTGGGATCATCAGTGCTATTCTCATTATTGTCATGGGCACTAGTCCCATTGGTATCATCAGCGCTATTCTCATTGTTGGCATCGGCACTAGTCCCATTGGGATCATCAGTGCTATTCTCATTGTTGACATCGGCACTAGTTCCATTGGTATCATCAGTGCTATTCTCATTGTTGTCATGGGCACTAGTCCCATTGGTATCATCAGCTCTATTCTCATTGTTGTCATGGGCACTAGTCCCATGGTTATCAGTGCTATTCTCATTGTTGGCATGGGCACTAGTCCCATTGTTATCATCAGTGCTATTCTCATTGTTGGCATCGGCACTAGTCCCATTGTTATCATCAGTGCTATTCTCATTATTGGCATCAGCACTAGTCCCATTGTTATCATCAGTGCTATTCTCATTGTTGTCATGGGCTCTAGTCCCATTGTTTTCATCAATGCTATTCTCATTGTTGGCATCGGCACTAGTCCCATTGGTATCATCAGTGCTATTCTCATTGTTGGCATCGGCACTAGTCCCATTGGTATCATCAGCGCTATTCTCATTGTTGGCATCGGCACTAGTCTCATTGTTATCAGTGCTATTCTCATTGTTGTCATGGGCACTAGTCCCATTGTTATCATCAGTGCTATTCTCATTGTTGGCATCGGCACTAGTCCCATTGGTATCATCAGTGCTATTCTCATTGTTGGCATCGGCACTAGTCCCATTGGTATCATCAGCGCTATTCTCATTGTTGTCAGGAGCACTAGTCCCATTGTTATTATCAGTGCTATTCTCATTGTTGGCATCGGCACTAGTCCCATGGTTATCATCAGTGCTATTCTCATTGTTGGCATCAGCACTAGTCCCATTGTTATCATCAGTGCTATTCTCATTGTTGGCGTCGGCACTAGTTCCATTGTTATCATCAGTGCTATTCTCATTGTTTGCATTGGCACTAGTCCCATTGGTATCATCAGTGCTATTCTCATTGTTGTCATGGCCACTAGTCCCATTGGTATCATCAGCTCTATTCTCATTGTTGTCATGGGCACTAGTCCCATGTTTATCAGTGCTATTCTCATTGTTGGCATCAGCACTAGTCCCATTGGTATCATCAGTGCTATTCTCATTGTTGGCATCGGCACTAGTCCCATTGGTATCAGCGCTATTCTCATTGTTGTCATGGGCACTAGTCCCATTGGTATCATCAATGCTATTCTCATTGTTGGCATCAACACTAGTCCCATTGGTATCATCAGTGTTATTCTCATTGTTTGCATCGGCACTAGTCCCATTGGTATCATCAGTGCTATTCTCATTGTTGACATCGGCACTAGTCCCATTGTTATCATCAGTGCTATTCTCATTGTTGGCATCGGCCACTAGTCCCATTGTTATCATCAGTGCTATTCTCATTGTTGTCAGGAGCACTAGTCCCATTGGTATCATTAGCGCTATTCTCATTGTTGTCATGGGCACTAGTCCCATGGTTATCAGTGCTATTCTCATTGTTGTCATGGGCACTAGTCCCATTGTTATCATCAGTGCTATTCTCATTGTTGGCATCGGTACTAGTCCCATTGTTATCATCAGTGCTATTCTCATTGTTGGTATCAGCACTAGTCCCATTGTTATCATCAGTGCTATTCTCATTGTTGGCATCGGCACTAGTTCCATTGTTATCATCAGTGCTATTCTCATTGTTTGCATTGGCACTAGTCCCATTGGTATCATCAGTGCTATTCTCATTGTTGTCATGGGCACTAGTCCCATTGGTATCATCAGCGCTATTCTCATTGTTGTCATGGGCACTAGTCCCATGGTTATCAGTGCTATTCTCATTGTTGGAATCGGCACTAGTCCCATTGGTATCATCAGTGCTATTCTCATTGTTGGCATCGGCACTAGTCCCATTGGTATCAGCACTATTCTCATTGTCATGGGCACTAGTCCCATTGGTATCATCAGCGCTATTCTCATTGTCGTCATGGGCACTAGTCCCATGGTCATCAGTGCTATTTTCATTGTTGGCATCGGCAGTAGTCCCATTGGTATCATCATCGCTATTCTCATTGTTGTCATGGGCACTAGTCCCATTGGTATCATTAGGGCTATTCTCATTGTTGACATCGGCACTAGTCTCATTGTTATCAGTGCTATTATCATTGTTGTCATGGGCACTAGTCCCATTGTTTTCATCAATGCTATTCTCATTGTTGGCATCGGCACTAGTCTCATTGTTATCATCAGTGCTATTATCATTGTTGTCATGGGCACTAGTCCCATTGTTTTCATCAATGCTATTCTCATTGTTGGCATCGGCACTAGTCCCATTGGTATCATCAGTGCTATTCTCATTGTTGGCATCGGCACTAGTCCCATTGGTATCATCGGCGCTATTCTCGTTGTCATGGGCACTAGTCCCATTGGTATCAACAGCGCTATTTTCATTGTTGGCATCGGCACTAGTCCCATGGTCATCAGTGCTATTCTCATTGTTGGCATTGGCACTAGTCCCATTGGTATCAGTGCTATTCTCATTGTTGTCATGGGCACTAGTCCTATTGGTATCATCAGCGCTATTCTCATTGTTGGCATCGGCACTAGTCCCATTGTTATCATCAGTGCTATTCTCATTGTTGGCATCGGCACTAGTCCCATTGTTATCATCAGTGCTATTCTCATTGTTGGCATCGGCACTAGTCCCATTGGTATCATCAGCTATTCTCATTGTTGTCATGGGCACTAGACCAATGGTTATCAGTGCTATTCTCATTGTTGGAATCGGCACTAGTCCCATTGGTATCATCAGTGCTATTCTCATTGTTGTCATGGGCACTAGTCCCATGGTTTCAGTCCCTAGTCTCATTGCGGTCATGAGCAATAGTCCCATTGTTATCATCAGTGCTATTTGCATTGTTGGCATCAGCACTAGTCCCATTGGTATCATCAGTGCTATTCTCATTGTTGGCATCGGCACTAGTCCCATTGGTATCATCAGCGCTATTCTCATTGTTGTCATGGGCACTAGTCCCATTGGTATCATCAGCGCTATTCTCATTGTTGGCATCAGCACTAGTCCCATTGGGATCATCGGTGCTATTCTCATTGTTGGCATCGGCACTAGTCTCATTGTTATCAGTGCTATTCTCATTGTTGTCAGGAGCACTAGTCCCATTGTTATCAACAGTGCTATTCTCATTATTGGCATCGGCATTAGTCCCATCGGTATCATCAGTGCTATTCTCATTGTTGGCATCTGCACTAGTCCCATTGGTATCATCAGCGCTATTCTCATTGTTGTCATGGGCACTAGACCCATTGGTATCATCAGCGCTATTCTCATTGTTGGCATCGGCACTAGTCTGATTGTTATCAACAGTGCTATTCTCATTATTGGCATCGGCATTAGTCCCATTGTTATCATCAGTGCTATTCTCATTGTTGGCATCGGCACTAGTCCCATTGGTATCATCAGTGCTATTCTCATTGTTGTCATGGGCGCTAGTCCCATTGGTATCATCAGCACTATTCTCATTGTCGTCATGGGCACTAGTCCCATGGTCATCAGTGCTATTTTCATTGTTGGCATCGGCAGTAGTCCCATTGGTATCATCGCTATTCTCATTGTTGTCATGGGCACTAGTCCCATTGGTATCATTAGGGCTATTCTCATTGTTGGCATCGGCACTAGTCCCATTGTTATCAGTGCTATTCTCATTGTTGGCATCGGCACTAGTCCCATTGTTATCATCAGTGCTATTATCATTGTTGTCATGGGCACTAGTCCCATTGTTTTCATCAATGTTATTCTCATTGTTGGCATCGGCACTAGTCCCATTGGTATCATCAGCGCTATTCTCATTGTTGTCATGGGCACTAGTCCCATTGGTATCATCAGCGCTATTCTCATTGTTGGCATCGGCACTAGTCCCATTGGGATCATCAGTGCTATTCTCATTGTTGGCATCGGCACTAGTCCCATTGTTATCATCAGTGCTATTCTCATTGTTGGCATCGGCACTAGTCCCATTGGTATCATCAGTGCTATTCTCATTGTTGGCATCGGCACTAGTCCCATTGGTATCATCAGTGCTATTCTCATTGTTGGCATCGGCTCTAGTCCCATTGGTATCATCAGTGCTATTCTCATTGTTGGCATCGGCACTAGTTCCATTGGTATCATCAGCGCTATTCTCATTGTTGTCATGGGCACTAGTCCCATTGGTATCATCAGTGCTATTCTCATTGTTGGCATTGGCACTAGTCCCATTGGTATCATCAGTGCTATTCTCATTGTTGGCATCAGCACTAGTCCCATTGGTATCATCAGCTATTCTCATTGTTGTCATGGGCACTAGACCAATGGTTATCAGTGCTATTCTCATTGTTGGCATTGGCACTAGTCCCATTGGTATCATCAGTGCTATTCTCATTGTTGTCATGGGCACTAGTCCCATGGTTTCAGTCCTAGTCTCATTGCGGTCATGAGCAATAGTCCCATTGTTATCATCAGTGCTATTTGCATTGTTGGCATCGGCACTAGTCCCATTGGTATCATCAGTGCTATTCTCATTGTTGGCATCGGCACTAGTCCCATTGTTATCATCAGTGCTATTCTCATTGTTGGCATCGGCACTAGTCCCATTGGTATCATCAGTGTTATTCTCATTGTTGTCATGGGCGCTAGTCCCATTGGTATCATCAGCACTATTCTCATTGTCGTCATGGGCACTAGTCCCATGGTCATCAGTGCTATTTTCATTGTTGGCATCGGCAGTAGTCCCATTGGTATCATCGCTATTCTCATTGTTGTCATGGGCACTAGTCCCATTGGTATCATTAGGGCTATTCTCATTGTTGGCATCGGCACTAGTCCCATTGTTATCAGTGCTATTCTCATTGTTGGCATCGGCACTAGTCCCATTGTTATCATCAGTGCTATTATCATTGTTGTCATGGGCACTAGTCCCATTGTTTTCATCAGTGCTATTCTCATTGTTGGCATCGGCACTAGTCCCATTGTTATCATCAGTGCTATTCTCATTGTTGTCAGGAGCACTAGTCCCATTGGTATCATTAGCGCTATTCTCATTGTTGTCATGGGCACTAGTCCCATTGGTATCATCAGCGCTATTCTCATTGTTGTCATGGGCACTAGTCCCATGGTTATCAGTGCTATTCTCATTGTTGGCATCGGCACTAGTCCCATTGGTATCAGCGCTATTCTCATTGTTGTCATGGGCACAAGTCCCATTGGTATCATGAGTGCTATTCTCATTGTTGGCATCGGCACTAGTCCCATTGGTATCATCAGTGCTATTCTCATTGTTGGCATCGGCACTAGTCCCATTGGTATCATCAGCTATTCTCATTGTTATGGGTACTAGTCCAATGGTTATCAGTGCTATTCTCATTGTTGCCATGGGCACTTGTCCCATGGTTATCAGTGCTATTCTCATTGTTGGCATTGGCACTAGTCCCATTGTTATCAGTGCTATTCTCATTGTTGGCATCAGCACTAGTCCCATTGTTATCATCAGCGCTATTCTCTGTTGTCATGGGTACTAGTCCAATGGTTATCAGTGCTATTCTCATTGTTGGCATCGGCACTAGTCCCATTGGTATCATCAGTGCTATTCTCATTGTTGGCATCGGCACTAGTCCCATTGGTATCATCAGTGCTATTCTCATTGTTGGCATCAGCACTAGTCCCATTGTTATCATCAGTGCTATTCTCATTGTTGGCATCAGCACTAGTCCCATTGTTATCATCAGTGCTATTCTCATTGTTGGCATCAGCACTAGTCCCATTGTTATCATCAGTGCTATTCTCATTGTTGGGATCGGCCCTAGTCCCATTGGCATCATCAGTGCTATTCTCATTGTTGGCATTGGCACTAGCCCCATTGTTATCATCAGTGCTATTCTCATTGTTGTCAGGAGCACTAGTCCCATTGGTATCATTAGTGCTATTCTCATTGTTGTCATGGGGACTAGTCCCATGGTTATCGGTGCTATTCCATTATTGTCATGGGCACTAGTCCCATTGTTATCATCAGTGCTATTCTCATTGTTGGCATCGGCACTAGTTCCATTGGTATCATCAGTGCTATTCTCATTGTTGGTATCGGCACTAGTCCCATTGGTATCATCAGCTATTCTCATTGTTGTCATGGGCACTAGTCCCATTGGTATCATCAGTGCTATTCTCTTTGTTGGCATCAGCACTGGTCCCATTGGTATCATCAGCTATTCTCATTGTTGGCATCGGCACTAGTCCCATTGTTATCATCAGTACTATTCTCATTGTTGGCATCGGCACTAGTCCCATGGTTTCAGTGCTATTCTCATTGCGGTCATGAGCAATAGTCCCATTGTTATCATCAGTGCTATTTTCATTGTTGGCATCGGCACTAGTCCCATTGTTATCATTAGTGCTATCCTCATTGTTGTCAGGAGCACTAGTCCCATTGGTATCATCAGTGCTATTCTCATTGTTGGCATCGGCACTAGTCCCATTGGTATCATCAGTGCTATTTTCATTGTTGGCATCGGCACTAGTTCCATTGTTATCATCAGTGCTATTCTCGTTGTCATGGGCAATAGTCCCATTGGTATCATCAGCGCTATTCTCATTGTTGTCATGGGCACTAGTCACATTGGTATCATCAGTGCTATTCTCATTGTTGGCATCGGCACAATTCCCATTGTTATCATCAGTGCTATTCCCATTGTTGGCATCGGCACTAGTCCCATTGTTATCATCAGTGCTATTCTTATTGTTGGCATCGGCACTAGTCCCATTGTTATCATCAGTGCTATTCTCATTGTTGTCAGGAGCACTAGTCCCATTGGTATCATCAGCGCTATTCTCATTGTTGTCAGGAGCACTAGTCCCATGGTTATCAGTGCTATTCTCATTGTTGTCATGGGCACTAGTCCCATTGTTATCATCAGTGCTATTCTCATTGTTGGCATCAACACTAGTCCCATTGTTATCATCAGTGCTATTCTCATTGTTGGTATCGGCACTAGTCCCATTGTTATCATCAGTGCTATTCTCATTGTGGCATCGGCACTAGTCCCATTGGTATCATCAGCGCTATTCTCATTGTTGGCATCGGCACTAGTCCCATGGTTTCAGTGCTATTCTCATTGCTGTCATGAGCAATAGTCCCATTGGTATCATCAGTGCTATTCTCATTGTTGGCATCGGCACTAGTCCCATTGGTATCAGCGCTATTCTCATTGTTGTCATGGGCACTAGTCCCATTGGTATCATCAATGCTATTCTCATTGTTGGCATTGGTACTAGTCCCATTGGTATCATCAGTGCTATTCTCATTATTGGCATCGGCGCTAGTCCCATTGTTATCATCAGTGCTATTCTCATTGTTGTCAGGAGCACTAGTCCCATTGGTATCATTAGCGCTATTCTCATTGTTGTCATGGGCACTAGTCCTATGGTTATCAGTGCTATTCTCATTGTTGGCATGGGCACTAGTCCCATTGTTATTATCAGTGCTATTCTCATTGTTGGCATCGGCACTAGTGCCATTGTTATCATCAGTGCTATTCTCATTGTTGGTATCAGCACTAGTCCCATTGTTATCAATGCTATTCTCATTGTTGGCATCGGCACTAGTTCCATTGTTATCATCAGTGCTATTCTCATTGTTTGCATTGGCACTAGTCCCATTGGTATCATCAGTGCTATTCTCATTGTTGTCATGGGCACTAGTCCCATTGGTATCATCAGTGCTATCCTCATTGTTGTCAGGAGCACTAGTCCCATTGGTATCAGTGCTATTCTCATTGCGGTCATGAGCAATAGTCCCATTGTTATCATCAGTGCTATTTTCATTGTTGGCATCGGCACTAGTTCCATTGTTATCATCAGTGCTATTCTCATTGTTGTCATGGGCAATAGTCCCATTGGTATCATCAGCGCTATTTTCATTGTTGTCATGGGCACTAGTCACATTGGTATCATCAGTGCTATTCTCATTGTTGGCATCGGCACTAGTCCCATCGGTATCATCAGTGCTATTCTCATTGTTGGCATCGGCACTAGTCCTATTGTTATCATCAGTGCTATTCTCATTGTTGGCATTGGCACTAGTCCCATTGTTATCATCAGTGCTATTCTCATTGTTGTCAGGAGCACTAGTCCCATTGGTATCATCAGCGCTATTCTCATTGTTGTCATGGGCACTAGTCCCATGGTTATCAGTGCTATTCTCATTGTTGTCATGGGCACTAGTCCCATTGGTATCATCAGTGCTATTCTCATTGTTGGTATCGGCACTAGTCCTATTGTTATCATTAGTGCTATTCTCATTGTTGGCATCGGCACTAGTCCCATTGTTATCATCAGTGCTATTCTCATTGTTATTTGGAGCACTAGTCCCATTGGTATCATCAGCGCTATTCTCATTGTTGGCATCGGCACTAGTCCCATGGTTTCAGTGCTATTCTCATTGCTGTCATGAGCAATAGTCCCATTGTTATCATCAGTACTATTTTCATTGTTGGCATCGGCACTAGTCCCATTGGTATCATCAGTGCTATTCTCATTGTTGGCATCGGCACTAGTTCCATTGTTATCAGTGCTATTGTCATGGTTTGCATCGGCACTAATCCCATTGTTATCCGTGCTATTCTCATTGTTGGCATCGGCACTAGTCCCATTGGTATCATCAGTGCTATTCTCATTGTTGTCATGGGCACTAGTCCTATTGGTATCATCAGCGCTATTCTCATTGTTGTCATGGGCACTAGTCACATTGGTATCATCAGTGCTATTCTCATTGTTGGCATCAGCACTATTCCCATTGTTATCATCAGTGCTATTCTCATTGTTGGCATCGGCACTAGTCCCATTGCTATCATCAGTGCTATTCTCATTGTTGGCATCGGCACTAGTCCCATTGTTATCATCAGTGCTATTCTCATTGTTGGCATCGGCACTAGTCCCATTGTTATCATCAGTGCTATTCTCATTGTTGGCATCGGCACTAGTCCCATTGTTATCATCAGTGCTATTCTCATTGTTGTCATGGGCACTAGTCCTATTGGTATCATCAGCGCTATTCTCATTGTTGTCATGGGCACTAATCCCATTGTTATCATCAGTGCTATTCTCATTGTTGGCTTCAGCACTAGTCCCATTGTTATCAGTGCTATTCTCATTGTTGGCATCGGCACTAGTCCCATTGCTATCATCAGTGCTATTCTCATTGTTGGCATCGGCACTAGTCCCATTGTTATCATCAGTGCTATTCTCATTGTTGGCATGGGCACTAATCCCATTGTTATCATCAGTGCTATTCTCATTGTTGGCTTCAGCACTAGTCCCATTGTTATCAGTGCTATTCTCATTGTTGGCATCGGCACTAGTTCCATTGTTATCATCAGTGCTATTGTCATTGTTTGCATCGGCACTAATCCCATTGTTATCAGTGCTATTCTCATTGTTGGCATCGGCACTAGTCCCATTGTTATCATCAGTGCTATTCTCATTGTTGGCATCGACCACTAGTCCCATTGTTATCATCAGTGCTATTCTCATTGTTGTCAGGAGCACTAGTCCCATTGGTATCATTAGCGCTATTCTCATTGTTGTCATGGGCACTAGTCCCATGGTTATCAGTACTATTCTCATTGTTGGCATGGGCACTAATCCCATTGTTATCAGTGCTATTCTCATTGTTGGCTTCAGCACTAGTCCCATTGTTATCAGTGCTATTCTCATTGTTGGCATCTGCACTAGTCCCATTGGTATCATCAGTGCTATTCTCATTGTTGGCATCGGCACTAGTCCCATTGGTATCAGCGCTATTCTCATTGTTGTCATGGGCACTAGTCCCATTGGTATCATCATGCTATTTTCATTGTTGGCATCGGCACTAGTCCCATTGGTATCATCAGTGTTATTCTCATTGTTTGCATCGACACTAGTCCCATTGGTATCATCAGTGCTATTCTCATTGTTGGCATCGGCACTAGTCCCATTGTTATCATCAGTGCTATTCTCATTGTTGGCATCGGCACTAGTCCCATTGTTATCATCAGTGCTATTCTCATTGTTGATATCGGCACTAGTCCCATTGTTATCATCAGTGCTATTCTCATTGTTGGAATCGGCACTAGTCCCATTGGTATCATCAGTGCTATTCTCATTGTTGGCATCGGCACTAGTCCCATTGGTATCAGCGCTATTCTCATTGTTGTCATGGGCACTAGTCCCATTGGTATCATCAGTGCTATTCTCATTGTTGGCATCGGCACTAGTCCCATTGGTATCATCAGTGCTATTCTCATTGTTTGCATCAGCACTAGTCCCATTGGTATCATCAGTGCTATTCTCATTGTTGGCATCGGCTCTAATCCCATTGGTATCATCAGTGCTATTCTCATTGTTGGCATCGGCACTAGTTCCATTGGTATCATCAGCGCTATTCTCATTGTTGTCATGGGCACTAGTCCCATTGGTATCATCAGTGCTATTCTCATTGTTGGCATTGGCACTAGTCCCATTGGTATCATCAGTGCTATTCTCATTGTTGGCATAGGCACTAGTCCCATTGGTATCATCAGCTATTCTCATTGTTGTCATGGGCACTAGACCAATGGTTATCAGTGCTATTCTCATTGTTGGAATCGGCACTAGTCCCATTGGTATCATCAGTGCTATTCTCATTGTTGTCATGGGCACTAGTCCCATGGTTTCAGTCCTAGTCTCATTGCGGTCATGAGCAATAGTCCCATTGTTATCATCAGTGCTATTTGCATTGTTGGCATCGGCACTAGTCCCATTGGTATCATCAGTGCCATTCTCATTGTTGGCATCGGCACTAGTCCCATTGGTATCATCAGCGCTATTCTCATTGTTGTCATGGGCACTAGTCCCATTGGTATCATCAGCGCTATTCTCATTGTTGGCATCAGCACTAGTCCCATTGGGATCATCGGTGCTATTCTCATTGTCAGGAGCACTAGTCCCATTGTTATCAACAGTGCTATTCTCATTATTGGCATCGGCATTAGTCCCATCGTTATCATCAGTGCTATTCTCATTTTTGGCATCGGCACTAGTCCCATTGGTATCATCAGCGCTATTCTCATTGTTGTCATGGGCACTAGACCCATTGGTATCATCAGCGCTATTCTCATTGTTGGCATCGGCACTAGTCCGATTGTTATCATCAGTGCTATTCTCATTGTTGACATCGGGACTAGTCCCATTGTTATCATCAGTGTTATTCTCATTGTTGGCATCGGCACTAGTCTCATTGTTATCAGTGCTATTCTCATTGTTGTCAGGAGCACTAGTCCCATTGTTATCATCTGTGTTATTCTCATTGTTGGCATCGGCACTAGTCCCATTGGTATCATCAGTGCTATTCTCATTGTTGTCATGGGCGCTAGTCCCATTGGTATCATCAGCACTATTCTCATTGTCGTCTTGGGCACTAGTCCCATGGTCATCAGTGCTATTCTCATTGTTGGCATCGGCACTAGTCCCATGTTTATCATCAGTGCTATTCTCATTGTTGGCATCAGCACTAGTCCCATTGTTATCATCAGTGCTATTCTCATTGTTGGCGTCGGCACTAGTTCCATTGTTATCATCAGTGCTATTCTCATTGTTTGCATTGGCACTAGTCCCATTGGTATCATCAGTGCTATTCTCATTGTTGGCATCGGCACTAGTCCCATTGGTATCAGCGCTATTCTCATTGTTGTCATGGGCACTAGTCCCATTGGTATCATCAATGCTATTCTCATTGTTGGCATTGGTACTAGTCCCATTGGTATCATCAGTGCTATTCTCATTATTGGCATCGGCACTAGTCCCATTGTTATCATCAGTGCTATTCTCATTGTTGGCATCAGCACTAGTCCCATTGTTATCATCAGTGCTATTCTCATTGTTGGCATCGGCCACTAGTCCCATTGTTATCATCAGTGCTATTCTCATTGTTGTCAGGAGCACTAGTCCCATTGGTATCATTAGCGCTATTCTCATTGTTGTCATGGGCACTAGTCCTATGGTTATCAGTGCTATTCTCATTGTTGGCATGGGCACTAGTCCCATTGTTATCATCAGTGCTATTCTCATTGTTGGCATCGGCACTAGTCCCATTGTTATCATCAGTGCTATTCTCATTGTTGGTATCAGCACTAGTCCCATTGTTATCATCAATGCTATTCTCATTGTTGGCATCGGCACTAGTTCCATTGTTATCATCAGTGCTATTCTCATTGTTTGCATTGGCACTAGTCCCATTGGTATCATCAGTGCTATTCTCATTGTTGTCATGGGCACTAGTCCCATTGGTATCATCAGCGCTATTCTCATTGTTGTCATGGGCACTAGTCCCATGTTTATCAGTGCTATTCTCATTGTTGGAATCGGCACTAGTCCCATTGGTATCATCACTGCTATTCTCATTGTTGGCATCGGCACTAGTCCCATTGGTATCAGCGCTATTCTCATTGTTGTCATGGGCACTAGTCCCATTGGTATCATCAGTGCTATTCTCATTGTTGGCATCGGCACTAGTCCCATTGGTATCATCAGTGCTATTCTCATTGTTTGCATCGGCACTAGTCCCATGGTTATCAGTGCTATTCTCATTATTGGCATCGGCACTAGTCCCATTGGTATCATCAGTGCTATTCTCATTGTTGGCATCGGCACTAGTCCCATTGGTATCATCAGTGCTATTCTCATTGTTGGCATCGGCACTAGTCCCATTGGTATCATCAGCTATTCTCATTGTTATGGGCACTAGTCCCATTGGTATCATCAGTGCTATTCTCATTGTTGGCATCGGCACTAGTCCCATCGGTATCATCAGTGCTATTCTCATTGTTGGCATCGGCACTAGTCCCATTGGTATCATCAGCGCTATTCTCATTGTTGGCATGGGCACTAGTCCGATTGTTATCATCGGACTAGTGCAAGATCTTTCATGTTTGGGGCATCAAGACTGTGGAATTCCCTCCCTAACTCTTTGCGTCAGCTATCGTCTGAAACCCAATTTAGGAAGGCTATCAAAACTTGGCTTTTTAATCTGGCTTAATTTCGTTGTTGATCTTGTCGCCCCTCCGTGAGTCGCCTGTTGCTTTAGCGCCGGGACACCTCCTAGGAGGTAGCTGTTCGCGCTTTAGAAATGACAGTATTATTATTATTATTATTATTATCATCAGTGCTATTCTCGTTGATATCGGCACTAGTCCCATTGTTATCATCAGTGTTATTCTCATTGTTGTCAGGAGCACTAGTCCCATTGTTATCATCAGTGCTATTCTCATTGTTGGCATCGGCACTAGTCCCATTGTTATCATCAGTGCTATTCTCATTGTTGGCATCGGCACTAGTCCCATTGTTATCATCAGTGCTATTCTCATTGTTGGCATCGGCAGTAGTCCCATTGGTATCATCAATTCTATTCTCATTGTTGTCATGGGCACTAGTCCCATTGGTATCATCAGCGCTATTCTCATTGTCGTCATGGGCACTAGTCCCATAGTTATCATCAGTGCTATTCTCATTGTTGGCATCGGCACTAGTCTCATTGTTATCTTCAGTGCTATTATCATTGTTGTCATGGGCACTAGTCCCATTGTTTTCATCAATGCTATTCTCATTGTTGGGATCGGCACTAGTCCCATTGGTATCATCAGTGCTATTCTCATTGTTGGCATCGGCACTAGTCCCATTGCTATCATCAGTGCTATTCTCATTGTTGGCATCGGCACTAGTCCCATTGGTATCATCAGTGCTATTCTCATTGTTGGCATCGGCACTAGTCTCATTGTTATCAGTGCTATTCTCATTGTTGTCAGGAGCACTAGTCCCATTGTTATCATCAGTGCTATTCTCATTGTTGGCATCGGCACTAGTCCCATTGGTATCATCAGTGCTATTCTCCTTGTTGGCATCGGCACTAGTCCCATTGGTATCATCAGCGCTATTCTCATTGTTGGCATCGGCACTAGTCCCATTGTTATCAGTGCTATTCTCATTGTTGGCATCGGCACTAGTCCCATTGTTATCATCAGTGCTATTCTCATTGTTGGCATCGGCACTAGTCCCATTGTTATCATCAGTGCTATTCTCATTGTTGTCAGGAGCACTAGTCCCATTGGTATCATTAGCGCTATTCTCATTGTTGTCATGGGCACTAGTCCCATTGTCATCAGTGCTATTCTCATTGTTGGCATCGGCACTAGTCCCATTGTTATCAGTGCTATTCTCATTGTTGGCATCGGCACTAGTCCCATTGTTATCATCAGTGCTGTTCTCATTGTTTGCATTGGTACTAGTCCCATTGGTATCATCAGTGCTATTCTCATTGTTGGCATGGGCACTAGTCCCATTGGTATCATCAGCGCTATTCTCATTGTTGGCATGGGCACTAGTCCCATGGTTATCAGTGCTATTCTCATTGTTGTCATGGGCACTAGTCCCATGGTTATCAGTGCTATTCTCATTGTTGTCATGGGCACTAGTCCCATTGGTATCATCAGTGCTATTCTCATTGTTGTCATGGGCACTAGTCCCATGGTTATCAGTGCTATTCTCATTGTTGTCATGGGCACTAGTCCCATTGGTATCATCAGTGCTATTCTCATTGTTGGGATCGGCACTAGTCCCATTGTTATCATCAGTGCTATTCTCATTGTTGGCATCGGCACTAGTCCCATTGTTATCATCAGTGCTATTCTCATTGTTGTCAGGAGCACTAGTCCCATTGGTATCATTAGCGCTATTCTCATTGTTGTCATGGGGACTAGTCCCATGGTTATCAGTGCTATTCCATTATTGTCATGGGCGCTAGTCCCATTGTTATCATCAGTGCTATTCTCATTGTTGGCATCGGCACTAGTTCCATTGGTATCATCAGTGCTATTCTCATTGTTGGCATCGGCACTAGTCCCATTGGTATCATCAGCTATTCTCATTGTTGTCATGGGCACTAGTCCAATGGTTATCAGTGCTGTTCTCATTGTTGGCATCGGCACTAGTCCCATTGGTATCATCAGTGCTATTCTCATTGTTGGCATCAGCACTGGTCCCATTGGTATCATCAGCTATTCTCATTGTTGTCATGGGCACTAGTCCAATGGTTATCAGTGCTATTCTCATTGTTGGCATCGGCACTAGTCCCATTGGTATCATCAGTGCTATTCTCATTGTTGGCTTCGGCACTAGTCCCATTGGTATCATCAGTACTATTCTCATTGTTGGCATGGGCACTAGTCCCATTGTTATCATCAGTGCTATTCTCATTGTTGGCTTCAGCACTAGTCCCATGGTTTCAGTGCTATTCTCATTGCGGTCATGAGCAATAGTCCCATTGTTATCATCAGTGCTATTTTCATTGTTGGCATCTGCACTAGTCCCATTGTTATCATCAGTGCTATCCTCATTGTTGTCAGGAGCACTAGTCCCATTGGTATCATCAGTGCTATTTTCATTGTTGGCATTAGCACTAGTCCCATTGTTATCAGTGCTATTTTCATTGTTGGCATCGGCACTAGTTCCATTGTTATCATCAGTGCTATTCTCATTGTTGGCATCGGCACAATTCCCATTGTTATCATCAGTGCTATTCCCATTGTTGGCATCGGCACTAGTCCCATTGTTATCATCAGTGCTATTTTCATTGCTGGCATCGGCACTAGTCCCATTGTTATCATCAGTGCTATTCTCATTGTTGTCAGGAGCACTAGTCCCATTGGTATCATCAGCGCTATTCTCATTGTTGTCATGGGCACTAGTCCCATGGTTATCATCAGTGCTATTCTCATTGTTGATATCGGCACTAGTCCCATTGTTATCATTAGTGCTATTCTCATTGTTGGCATCGGCACTAGTCCCATTGTTAGCATCAGTGCTATTCTCATTGTTTGGAGCACTAGTCCCATTGGTATCATCAGCGCTATTCTCATTGTTGGCATCGGCACTAGTCCCATGGTTTCAGTGCTATTCTCATTGCGGTCATGAGCAATAGTCCCATTGTTATCATCAGTGCTATTTTCATTGTTGGCATCGGCACTAGTTCCATTGTTATCATCAGTGCTATTCTCATTGTTGTCATGGGCACTAGTCCCATGGTTATCAGTGCTATTCTCATGCTATTCTCATTGTTGGCATCGGCACTAGTCCCATTGTTATCATCAGTGCTATTCTCATTGTTGGCATCGGCACTAGTTCCATTGTTATCAGTGCTATTGTCATGGTTTGCATCGGCACTAATCCCATTGTTATCCGTGCTATTCTCATTGTTGGCATCGGCACTAGTCCCATTGGTATCATCAGTGCTATTCTCATTGTTGTCATGGGCACTAGTCCTATTGGTATCATCAGCGCTATTCTCATTGTTGTCATGGGCACTAGTCACATTGGTATCATCAGTGCTATTCTCTTTGTTGGCATCAGCACTATTCCCATTGTTATCATCAGTGCTATTCTCATTGTTGGCATCGGCACTAGTCCCATTGTTATTATCAGTGCTATTCTCATTGTTGGCATCGGCACTAGTCCCATTGTTATCATCAGTGCTATTCTCATTGTTGTCAGGAGCACTAGTCCCATTGTTATCATCAGTGCTATTCTCATTGTTGGCATCGGCACTAGTCCCATTGGTATCATCAGTGCTATTCTCATTATTGTCATGGGCACTAGTCCCATTGGTATCATCAGTGCTATTCTCATTGTTGGGATCGGCACTAGTCCCATTGTTATCATCAGTGCTATTCTCATTGTTGTCATGGGCACTAGTCCCATTGGTATCATCAGTGCTATTCTCATTGTTGGGATCGGCACTAGTCCCATTGTTATCATCAGTGCTATTCTCATTGTTGGCATCGGTACTAGTCCCATTGTTATCATCAGTGCTAACTCATTGTTGGCATCGGCACTAGTCCCATTGTTATCATCAGTGCTATCCTCATTATTGTCAGGAGCACTAGTCACATTGGTATCATCAGTGCTATTCTCATTGTTGGCATCAGCACTATTCCCATTGTTATCATCAGTGCTATTCTCATTGTTGGCATCGGCACTAGTCCCATTGTTATCATCGGTGCTATTCTCATTGTTGGCATCGGCACTAGTCCCATTGTTATCATCAGATGCTATTCTCATTGTTGTCAGGAGCACTAGTCCCATTGGTATCATCAGCGCTATTCTCATTGTTGTCATGGGCACTAGTCACATTGGTATCATCAGTGCTATTCTCATTGTTGGCATCAGCACTATTCCCATTGTTATCATCAGTGCTATTCTCATTGTTGGCATCGGCACTAGTCCCATTGTTTTCATCAATGCTATTCTCATTGTTGGCATCGGCACTAGTCCCATTGGTATCATCAGTGCTATTCTCATTGTTGGCATCGGCACTAGTCCCATTGCTATCATTAGTGCTATTCTCATTGTTGGCATCGGCACTAGTCCCATTGGTATCATTAGTGCTATTCTCATTGTTGGCATCGGCACTAGTCCCATTGGTATCATCAGTGCTATTCTCATTGTTGGCATCAGCACTAGTCTCATTGTTATCAGTGCTATTCTCATTGTTGTCAGGAGCACTAGTCCCATTGTTATCATCAGTGCTATTCTCATTGTTGGCATCGGCACTAGTCCCATTGGTATCATCAGTGCTATTCTCCTTGTTGGCATCGGCACTAGTCCCATTGGTATCATCAGCGCTATTCTCATTGTTGGCATCGGCACTAGTCCCATTGTTATCAGTGCTATTCTCATTGTTGGCATCGGCACTAGTCCCATTGTTATCATCAGTGCTATTCTCATTGTTGGCATCGGCACTAGTCCCATTGTTATCATCAGTGCTATTCTCATTGTTGTCAGGAGCACTAGTCCCATTGGTATCATTAGCGCTATTCTCATTGTTGTCATGGGCACTAGTCCCATTGTCATCAGTGCTATTCTCATTGTTGGCATCGGCACTAGTCCCATTGTTATCAGTGCTGTTCTCATTGTTGGCATCGACACTAGTCCCATTGTTATCATCAGTGCTGTTCTCATTGTTTGCATTGGTACTAGTCCCATTGGTATCATCAGTGCTATTCTCATTGTTGGCATGGGCACTAGTCCCATTGGTATCATCAGCGCTATTCTCATTGTTGGCATGGGCACTAGTCCCATGGTTATCAGTGCTATTCTCATTGTTGTCATGGGCACTAGTCCCATGGTTATCAGTGCTATTCTCATTGTTGTCATGGGCACTAGTCCCATTGGTATCATCAGTGCTATTCTCATTGTTGTCATGGGCACTAGTCACATGGTTATCAGTGCTATTCTCATTGTTGTCATGGGCACTAGTCCCATTGGTATCATCAGTGCTATTCTCATTGTTGGGATCGGCACTAGTCCCATTGTTATCATCAGTGCTATTCTCATTGTTGGCATCGGCACTAGTCCCATTGTTATCATCAGTGCTATTCTCATTGTTGTCAGGAGCACTAGTCCCATTGGTATCATTAGCGCTATTCTCATTGTTGTCATGGGGACTAGTCCCATGGTTATCAGTGCTATTCTCATTGTTGGCATCGGCACTAGTCCCATTGGTATCATCAGCTATTCTCATTGTTGTCATGGGCACTAGTCCAATGGTTATCAGTGCTGTTCTCATTGTTGGCATCGGCACTAGTCCCATTGGTATCATCAGTGCTATTCTCATTGTTGGCATCAGCACTGGTCCCATTGGTATCATCAGCTATTCTCATTGTTGTCATGGGCACTAGTCAAATGGTTATCAGTGCTATTCTCATTGTTGGCATCGGCACTAGTCCCATTGGTATCATCAGTGCTATTCTCATTGTTGGCTTCGGCACTAGTCCCATTGTTATCATCAGTACTATTCTCATTGTTGGCTTCAGCACTAGTCCCATGGTTTCAGTGCTATTCTCATTGCGGTCATGAGCAATAGTCCCATTGTTATCATCAGTGCTATTTTCATTGTTGGCATCTGCACTAGTCCCATTGTTATCATCAGTGCTATCCTCATTGTTGTCAGGAGCACTAGTCCCATTGGTATCATCAGTGCTATTTTCATTGTTGGCATTAGCACTAGTCCCATTGTTATCAGTGCTATTTTCATTGTTGGCATCGGCACTAGTTCCATTGTTATCATCAGTGCTATTCTCATTGTTGGCATTAGCACTAGTCCCATTGTTATCAGTGCTATTTTCATTGTTGGCATCGGCACTAGTTCCATTGTTATCATCAGTGCTATTCTCATTGTTGGCATCGGCACAATTCCCATTGTTATCATCAGTGCTATTCCCATTGTTGGCATCGGCACTAGTCCCATTGTTATCATCAGTGCTATTTTCATTGCTGGCATCGGCACTAGTCCCATTGTTATCATCAGTGCTATTCTCATTGTTGTCAGGAGCACTAGTCCCATTGGTATCATCAGCGCTATTCTCATTGTTGTCATGGGCACTAGTCCCATGGTTATCATCAGTGCTATTCTCATTGTTGATATCGGCACTAGTCCCATTGTTATCATTAGTGCTATTCTCATTGTTGGCATCGGCACTAGTCCCATTGTTAGCATCAGTGCTATTCTCATTGTTTGGAGCACTAGTCCCATTGGTATCATCAGCGCTATTCTCATTGTTGGCATCGGCACTAGTCCCATGGTTTCAGTGCTATTCTCATTGCGGTCATGAGCAATAGTCCCATTGTTATCATCAGTGCTATTTTCATTGTTGGCATCGGCACTAGTTCCATTGTTATCATCAGTGCTATTCTCATTGTTGTCATGGGCACTAGTCCCATGGTTATCAGTGCTATTCTCATGCTATTCTCATTGTTGGCATCGGCACTAGTCCCATTGTTATCATCAGTGCTATTCTCATTGTTGGCATCGGCACTAGTTCCATTGTTATCAGTGCTATTGTCATGGTTTGCATCGGCACTAATCCCATTGTTATCCGTGCTATTCTCATTGTTGGCATCGGCACTAGTCCCATTGGTATCATCAGTGCTATTCTCATTGTTGTCATGGGCACTAGTCCTATTGGTATCATCAGCGCTATTCTCATTGTTGTCATGGGCACTAGTCACATTGGTATCATCAGTGCTATTCTCTTTGTTGGCATCAGCACTATTCCCATTGTTATCATCAGTGCTATTCTCATTGTTGGCATCGGCACTAGTCCCATTGTTATTATCAGTGCTATTCTCATTGTTGGCATCGGCACTAGTCCCATTGTTATCATCAGTGCTATTCTCATTGTTGTCAGGAGCACTAGTCCCATTGTTATCATCAGTGCTATTCTCATTGTTGGCATCGGCACTAGTCCCATTGGTATCATCAGTGCTATTCTCATTATTGTCATGGGCACTAGTCCCATTGGTATCATCAGTGCTATTCTCATTGTTGGGATCGGCACTAGTCCCATTGTTATCATCAGTGCTATTCTCATTGTTGTCATGGGCACTAGTCCCATTGGTATCATCAGTGCTATTCTCATTGTTGGGATCGGCACTAGTCCCATTGTTATCATCAGTGCTATTCTCATTGTTGGCATCGGTACTCAGTCCCATTGTTATCATCAGTGCTAACTCATTGTTGGCATCGGCACTAGTCCCATTGTTATCATCAGTGCTATCCTCATTATTGTCAGGAGCACTAGTCACATTGGTATCATCAGTGCTATTCTCATTGTTGGCATCAGCACTATTCCCATTGTTATCATCAGTGCTATTCTCATTGTTGGCATCGGCACTAGTCCCATTGTTATCATCGGTGCTATTCTCATTGTTGGCATCGGCACTAGTCCCATTGTTATCATCAGATGCTATTCTCATTGTTGTCAGGAGCACTAGTCCCATTGGTATCATCAGCGCTATTCTCATTGTTGTCATGGGCACTAGTCACATTGGTATCATCAGTGCTATTCTCATTGTTGGCATCAGCACTATTCCCATTGTTATCATCAGTGCTATTCTCATTGTTGGCATCGGCACTAGTCCCATTGTTTTCATCAATGCTATTCTCATTGTTGGCATCGGCACTAGTCCCATTGGTATCATCAGTGCTATTCTCATTGTTGGCATCGGCACTAGTCCCATTGCTATCATTAGTGCTATTCTCATTGTTGGCATCGGCACTAGTCCCATTGGTATCATTAGTGCTATTCTCATTGTTGGCATCGGCACTAGTCCCATTGGTATCATCAGTGCTATTCTCATTGTTGGCATCGGCACTAGTCTCATTGTTATCAGTGCTATTCTCATTGTTGTCAGGAGCACTAGTCCCATTGTTATCATCAGTGCTATTCTCATTGTTGGCATCGGCACTAGTCCCATTGGTATCATCAGTGCTATTCTCCTTGTTGGCATCGGCACTAGTCCCATTGGTATCATCAGCGCTATTCTCATTGTTGGCATCGGCACTAGTCCCATTGTTATCAGTGCTATTCTCATTGTTGGCATCGGCACTAGTCCCATTGTTATCATCAGTGCTATTCTCATTGTTGGCATCGGCACTAGTCCCATTGTTATCATCAGTGCTATTCTCATTGTTGTCAGGAGCACTAGTCCCATTGGTATCATTAGCGCTATTCTCATTGTTGTCATGGGCACTAGTCCCATGGTTATCAGTGCTATTCTCATGCTATTCTCATTGTTGGCATCGGCACTAGTCCCATTGTTATCAGTGCTGTTCTCATTGTTGGCATCGACACTAGTCCCATTGTTATCATCAGTGCTGTTCTCATTGTTTGCATTGGTACTAGTCCCATTGGTATCATCAGTGCTATTCTCATTGTTGGCATGGGCACTAGTCCCATTGGTATCATCAGCGCTATTCTCATTGTTGGCATGGGCACTAGTCCCATGGTTATCAGTGCTATTCTCATTGTTGTCATGGGCACTAGTCCCATGGTTATCAGTGCTATTCTCATTGTTGTCATGGGCACTAGTCCCATTGGTATCATCAGTGCTATTCTCATTGTTGTCATGGGCACTAGTCACATGGTTATCAGTGCTATTCTCATTGTTGTCATGGGCACTAGTCCCATTGGTATCATCAGTGCTATTCTCATTGTTGGGATCGGCACTAGTCCCATTGTTATCATCAGTGCTATTCTCATTGTTGGCATCGGCACTAGTCCCATTGTTATCATCAGTGCTATTCTCATTGTTGTCAGGAGCACTAGTCCCATTGGTATCATTAGCGCTATTCTCATTGTTGTCATGGGGACTAGTCCCATGGTTATCAGTGCTATTCTCATTGTTGGCATCGGCACTAGTCCCATTGGTATCATCAGCTATTCTCATTGTTGTCATGGGCACTAGTCCAATGGTTATCAGTGCTGTTCTCATTGTTGGCATCGGCACTAGTCCCATTGGTATCATCAGTGCTATTCTCATTGTTGGCATCAGCACTGGTCCCATTGGTATCATCAGCTATTCTCATTGTTGTCATGGGCACTAGTCAAATGGTTATCAGTGCTATTCTCATTGTTGGCATCGGCACTAGTCCCATTGGTATCATCAGTGCTATTCTCATTGTTGGCTTCGGCACTAGTCCCATTGTTATCATCAGTACTATTCTCATTGTTGGCTTCAGCACTAGTCCCATGGTTTCAGTGCTATTCTCATTGCGGTCATGAGCAATAGTCCCATTGTTATCATCAGTGCTATTTTCATTGTTGGCATCTGCACTAGTCCCATTGTTATCATCAGTGCTATCCTCATTGTTGTCAGGAGCACTAGTCCCATTGGTATCATCAGTGCTATTTTCATTGTTGGCATTAGCACTAGTCCCATTGTTATCAGTGCTATTTTCATTGTTGGCATCGGCACTAGTTCCATTGTTATCATCAGTGCTATTCTCATTGTTGGCATCGGCACAATTCCCATTGTTATCATCAGTGCTATTCCCATTGTTGGCATCGGCACTAGTCCCATTGTTATCATCAGTGCTATTTTCATTGCTGGCATCGGCACTAGTCCCATTGTTATCATCAGTGCTATTCTCATTGTTGTCAGGAGCACTAGTCCCATTGGTATCATCAGCGCTATTCTCATTGTTGTCATGGGCACTAGTCCCATGGTTATCATCAGTGCTATTCTCATTGTTGATATCGGCACTAGTCCCATTGTTATCATTAGTGCTATTCTCATTGTTGGCATCGGCACTAGTCCCATTGTTATCATCAGTGCTATTCTCATTGTTTGGAGCACTAGTCCCATTGGTATCATCAGTGCTATTTTCATTGTTGGCATCGGCACTAGTTCCATTGTTATCATCGGTGCTATTCTCATTGTTGGCATCGGCACTAGTCCCATTGTTATCATCAGATGCTATTCTCATTGTTGGCATCGGCACTAGTTCCATTGTTATCAGTGCTATTGTCATGGTTTGCATCGGCACTAATCCCATTGTTATCCGTGCTATTCTCATTGTTGGCATCGGCACTAGTCCCATTGGTATCATCAGTGCTATTCTCATTGTTGTCATGGGCACTAGTCCCATGGTTATCAGTGCTATTCTCATGCTATTCTCATTGTTGGCATCGGCACTAGTCCCATTGTTATCATCAGTGCTATTCTCATTGTTGGCATCGGCACTAGTTCCATTGTTATCAGTGCTATTGTCATGGTTTGCATCGGCACTAATCCCATTGTTATCCGTGCTATTCTCATTGTTGGCATCGGCACTAGTCCCATTGGTATCATCAGTGCTATTCTCATTGTTGTCATGGGCACTAGTCCTATTGGTATCATCAGCGCTATTCTCATTGTTGTCATGGGCACTAGTCACATTGGTATCATCAGTGCTATTCTCTTTGTTGGCATCAGCACTATTCCCATTGTTATCATCAGTGCTATTCTCATTATTGGCATCGGCACTAGTCCCATTGTTATTATCAGTGCTATTCTCATTGTTGGCATCGGCACTAGTCCCATTGTTATCATCAGTGCTATTCTCATTGTTGTCAGGAGCACTAGTCCCATTGTTATCATCAGTGCTATTCTCATTGTTGGCATCGGCACTAGTCCCATTGTTATCA
This sequence comes from Calotriton arnoldi, assembly GCA_963921515.1. Taxonomy (NCBI): domain Eukaryota; kingdom Metazoa; phylum Chordata; class Amphibia; order Caudata; family Salamandridae; genus Calotriton; species Calotriton arnoldi. Next base: position 289,692 of record CAWUFW010001865.1, on the reverse strand, counting down.
TCAGTGCTATTCTCATTGTTGGCATCGGTACTAGTCCCATTGTTATCATCAGTGCTAACTCATTGTTGGCATCGGCACTAGTCCCATTGTTATCATCAGTGCTATCCTCATTATTGTCAGGAGCACTAGTCCCATTGGTATCATCAGCGCTATTCTCATTGTTGTCATGGGCACTAGTCACATTGGTATCATCAGTGCTATTCTCATTGTTGACATCAGCACTATTCCCATTGTTATCATCAGTGCTATTCTCATTGTTGGCATCGGCACTAGTCCCATTGTTATCATCAGATGCTATTCTCATTGTTGTCAGGAGCACTAGTCCCATTGGTATCATCAGCGCTATTCTCATTGTTGTCATGGGCACTAGTCACATTGGTATCATCAGTGCTATTCTCATTGTTGACATCAGCACTATTCCCATTGTTATCATCAGTGCTATTCTCATTGTTGGCATCGGCACTAGTCCCATTGTTATCATCAGTGCTATTCTCATTGTTGGCATCGGCACTAGTCCCATTGTTATCATCAGTGCTATTCTCATTGTTGTCAGGAGCACTAGTCCCATTGTTATCATCAGTGCTATTCTCATTGTTGTCATGGGCACTAGTCACATTGGTATCATCAGTGCTATTCTCATTGTTGGCATCAGCACTATTCCCATTGTTATCAGTGCTATTCTCATTGTTGGCATCGGCACTAGTCCCATTGTTATCATCATTGCTATTCTCATTGTTGGCATCGGCACTAGTCCCATTGTTATCATCAGTGCTAATCTCATTGTTGTCAGGAGCACTAGTCCCATTGGTATCAGCGCTATTCTCATTGTTGTCATGGGCACTAGTCCCATGGTTATCAGTACTATTCTCATTGTTGGCATGGGCACTAATCCCATTGTTATCATCAGTGCTATTCTCATTGTTGGCATCGGCACTAGTCCCATTGTTATCATCAGTGCTATTCTCATTGTTGACATCGGCACTAGTTCCATTGGTATCAGTGCTATTCTCATTGTTGTCATGGACACTAGTCCCATTGGTATCATCAGCGCTATTCTCATTGTTGGCATCGGCACTATTCCCATTGGTATCATCAGCGCTATTCTCATTGTTGTCATGGACACTAGTCCCATTGGTATCATCAGCGCTATTCTCATTGTTGGCATCGGCACTAGTCCCATTGGTATCATCAGCGCTATTCTCATTGTTGTCTTGGGCACTAGTCCCATTGGTATCATCAGCGCTATTCTCATTGTTGGCATCGGCACTAGTCCCATTGTTATCATCAGTGCTATTCTCATTGTTGGCATCAGCACTAGTCCCATTGTTATCATCAGTGCTATTCTCATTGTTGGCATCGGCACTAGTCTCATTGTTATCAGTGCTATTCTCATTGTTGTCAGGAGCACTAGTCCCATTGTTATCATCAGTGCTATTCTCATTGTTGGCATCGGCACTAGTCTCATTGTTGGCATCGGCACTAGTCTCATTGTTATCATCAGTGTTATTCTCATTGTTGTCATGGGCACTAGTCCCATTGTTATCATCAGTGCTATTCTCATTGTTGGCATCGGCACTAGTCCCATTGGTATCATCAGCGCTATTCTCATTGTTGTCATGGGCACTAGTCCCATTGTTTTCATCAATGCTATTCTCATTGTTGGCATCGGCACTAGTCCCATTGGTATCATCAATGCTATTCTCATTGTTGGCATCGGCACTATTCCCATTGGTATCATCAGCGCTATTCTCATTGTTGTCATGGACACTAGTCCCATTGGTATCATCAGCGCTATTCTCATTGTTGGCATTGGCACTAGTCCCATTGGGATCATCAGTGCTATTCTCATTGTTGGCATCGGCACTTGTCCCATTGGGATCATCAGTGCTATTCTCATTGTTGGCATCGGCACTAGTCTCATTGTTATCAGTGCTATTCTCATTGTTGTCAGGAGCACTAGTCCCATTGTTATCATCAGTGCTATTCTCATTGTTGGCATCGGCACTAGTCTCATTGTTATCATCAGTGCTATTCTCATTGTTGTCATGGGCACTAGTCCCATTGTTATCATCAGTGCTATTCTCATTGTTGGCATCGGCACTAGTCCCATTGTTATCATCAGTGCTATTCTCATTGTTGTCATGGGCACTAGTCCCATTGTTATCATCAGTGCTATTCTCATTGTTGGCATCGGCACTAGTCCCATTGGGATCATCAGTGCTATTCTCATTGTTGGCATCGGCACTAGTCCCATTGGGATCATCAGTGCTATTCTCATTGTTGGCATGGCACTGTTCCTCAGTGAAAAATCTAAGAAAGTTTCAAAAGCGCAACCTGTGCCCGACAGGCACTTCAAACTTAGCAGTCCGTCAGGAAGTACATCGAAGAGCAGAGCCCTCCACCGCTGCAAGTAGCTGAACTGAATGCCCAAAGGAACATTTTGCGTGCGTGGTGTACATTTATCTGGAGTTCGCCACCAAACCTGTTACACTGTAATCAAACATTCCTCCGTACATCCACGCCAAAGACAGTCAGCAGAAAACACGGGAGTTCTGCCTCACAGAAGTCCGAGGAGCGGCCTAAAGATGGGGCAGACATTTTTATACTGTGTGAACATAATGAACATAGTGCAATGCATAATACTTCAATAATTCAACACTTTTAAAAGCAGCTGCGAAACTTATTTCAGATACTATCTGGAAACAAGGCAGTGGTGTAAAAAGCACATGCGGCTGAAACTGCCTCCTTGAAACGAAAACTAGACAAGCGGCAGTGAAAGCGATCGCGAAAGCGATCGCTATTGTTAAAAAAAACAAAAACACGCCAGCGAGTGCTGCGCGCGCCACAGCTAAGCATGTGATTTCAATTATCACGCCAGTGTCTGGGCACGATAATTGAAACCACATGGCCTATTGGTGTCTATTACGCGCACCAAGCGCGTAATAGACTCCAATAGGCCATGGGCGGAGCAATGCGCCTGCCTTTGGCCAATTGCGTGCAGTCTTTTATACAAAGACGCACGAAAAGGCCAATGGGGGAGCACAAAAGGAATCGCACGAGCGTGTGCGATTCCTAGGTCAGTGCTGAATCTCCGTTTTTCACCTACTTAATGTCTCGCGCTGCGCAACGCTAGGCGCGAGACCTAAAAAGGAATAGTGTGCCGATAGGAGATTTCGATTACAATGTGAAAAGTCTTATGTTGCTCGAGAAGGGAATGACACCTTTGTGGAGGAATTGTTAGATACTCGACCTCCACCCCCATACGCTCCGCAGAGAACATACCCTGCCATGCCTCAGCCTCAGTCATCCGTTCCTCCTGCCTCTGATGCTTCTGTTTCTCCTGCTATTGATCAAGCTGTTTAATATTTAAGAAGGGTGACCATAATAACCCAGCTCACTACAGACCAATTTCTCTTCTGGATTGCCTAGTAAAGGTGGCTGGTCGCATTCTTCTAGGCCGACTGCAGGACTGTGCAGAAACTAACAATATCCTCTCGTATCTGCAGTACGGTTTTAGGTCTGGGCTTGGGACTACAGAGCAGGCCATTAATCTGGACTTACTTATTGGTAAATATGTGCATATAAAAGGAGGCAATTTGTTTTTAGTTTTCGTAGATTTATCTTCTGCGTTTGATTTTGTGGCCCATGATAAGTTATGGTCAATCAAGGCTAACATGGGAGTGGACTGCACTATCGTGAACTTTCTTAGAGATCTGTATGCCCAAGGCCGTGGTAGAGTTTGCTACAGCCTCAATGGCAACTGCACTGGGCCATTTAAAATAGGAAGAGGGGTACGCCAAGGTTGTGTACTGGCCCCCTTCCTGTTTAACCTCTATCTCAACAGTGTAGGCGACACACTGGGTAGCAAGTGTGCGGACTTACCTCAGGTGGGACATCGGCCAATACCAGCACTTTTTTATGCCGACGATGCAGTATTAATGGCCCGCACTCCAATTGGCCTCCAGCGTCTAGTTGACGAGTTCGCCCAGTTCATGCAAAACCATGGTCTAAAAATGAACATCAGTAAAACTTTTGCTATGAAAATTGGGAATAAGGCTTCCCGCTGTTGTGACATCTTTATTGAGGGCTCTAAAATTCAGTTCACAGCGACATTTTCATATTTGGGGATTGTGTTTAGCCAAGGTGGGAACTGGCCAGGGGCAATTAAATCAAAGCGACTTCATTTTGTTAAAACGATAACAGCCCTACTAAATTTTGCTAGACAGCTTGGCATTAAACACCCGAGGGAACTGATGACCATCTATAAGGCCAAATGTAGACCAACTGCTATGTATGGGTCTGAGCTCTGGGGGTATGGGAAGATTGATACTCTCCAACTTGAAGAAAATGCCTTCTTAAGGAATCTCCTTGCACTCCCGAAAAGTAGCTCAACCTATGTTTGTCACTCTGAATTAGGAGTCCCTTACATAGCAGATCTGATCAGGATCCAGCCAGTTCTTCTCTGGCATAAAATGTGGTCATCCGAACATACATCTTTCAATCGAGCCATAATTGCTGACTGTCTAAAATCTACTCACGTTCTCAAAATCCCCTGGCTCAATTTCGTGCACAATTTCCTGACAGACCTCGGCCATCCCGAGTATTTTAATCACCCGAGAGCCTGATTACCGTTCAAAGAAAAGCCTTGAAATTGAAGTGTATTTCACTATTAGAGGAAATCAGAGTATCTTCCGAAATTGAGAAACCTTCGGTGTTGAGGAATCAGACGATTTTGACTAGTTATAACATGCAACTGAACTTAGTCATAGTGTATAACTCGCGCCACAGATTCGTGTTGACCCGCTTTCGGTTGGATATTTTCCACTGTTTAATTAGTTTCCCTACTATTAACAAGTGGTCACCTGACCTGTGGAATTGCCCTTGTGATGATACCTCACCACAGAGTACCATCCACACTGTGCTTTTCTGTAAATATTTTTCTGCGCTGAGAAAGAAACTCATCAAACCTTTGTTATTACAGCTGGGTTTTGTACAATGTCGGCCAGCTTTTACATACTTGCAAATGTTACCAAATTTATACACATGTGTAGTAATGTCACGATTTCTGCTGGCCGTTATCAATTATAGGAAGCAGTTGTAAATAGTAATTGAGTGATCGCGCAGTCTATGATTGTTTTTATACATAACAGCCTTTTGTATTCTGTTTTAACTTGTATTCTGGTTTTTAAACTTTGTAATGGATGTATTTTGTAGCTTTTATGATTCACTTTGTGATTTCGAATAAAGCTTATTATTGATTGATCAAGCTGTTTTGACCACAGCGCCTCCTGCCCTTTCTTTGACTTCGCCTTCTGCGGCTACTATGACTGTCAGTCTCCCTGCTACGCCTATTGTTTCAGCATCCCTCTCGCCAGCTCTTACACCTACCACGCAGCCGGCAGCGACGTTGGTGCCTGTTACTTCTGTTGCTACTCCCACCCTGTTCTTCCATCCCCTGACGTTATTGAGCAGTGGAACGCCGGTACGTGGACTAGGGGACGGAGACTGGGCGACGGTTAAGGAGCGACTGGGGCGGACATTGATACGATCTGATGTGGGAGATGAAGAGAAAAAGGTGGTAGCCAATCAGGCCGCCCAGTGGGCTCGTAACCCCATTTACAGTGTGGAAGATGTGTGGAGTGTGATGAAGGATTATGAGCCTTTTGTGCAGCAGCATGCCCTTAAGCATATGTCAGCTACTTTGATTGGACTATGGGAACAGTGTATCAATGTTGTGGTACCCCAGGTTATTTATGACATTAGGGATCATGTATATGCTGCTGATATGGCACCTGGTAAAGTTTTTGGTAATGTTGCGACGTTGGTCGCTTATCGGGGTAGGCTGCTTGAGAAGAGCCCGAAGACAGTATCCCAGTTTCCAATGAGGTAGGTCCACCCCATATATCATACCGAAATACCTGAGCTACGGGACCAGCATGATAATGTGACTAGACCACGGGTAGAGGCCCGGTTTCAAGAACAGTGGGTTTCTTGGAAAAGGAGTGAAGTTTTATCCCTTAAGACTCAGTTGCCTGACCCTAGGAAAAACCGAACAGCGTATTATAAAGAATTGACTGAGGCTGCATCCTCGACAGTTATGACTCTTGTGGATATTGAAATGTTCTTTGGTTTGCTGGTTCCGGTTGATATTTGGAGACAACTGCACACGCAAGATCATGTTGCGGAATTGGGGGGTACCTGGGATCAAATAAAGGCATGGGATCAGGAGAGGAAGCCTGGTGAGAAGCCTAGAGCGGAGATACTTGCCTTGCCAGGCCGTATTATCACGTATATGCATTCTCTCATCCAGCTGAAAAAGGTAGATTGGGACAAGCTCTCTCAGCTTGTCGTCAGAAGAAAGACGAGAGTGTGTCAGATTTTTTCACGCGGTTTGAAGGTGTATTCCTGGATTACAGTGGGCAGGACTTGTCTGTTGATGGAGGTGTCCGATTGTTTGTTAATAGGTTTGTATCGAATTTACTTCCGGAGATCACGACTCGGTTGCAGGCTTCTGAAAGTACTTGGTCCCCTTCTGTTATTTTGAACATGGCACAGTATTATGAGCAAAGGGAGAATGAGGACAAGGAGAAGATGGAGAAAAAGCATAAAGACTTGAAGACGAAGGTGTTGTTGCAGCAGACTTCTAGGGGAATGGTAGAGGACGTGGTGGTTCGGACCAGCAGTTTCCGCGTACTAGCCGGAACACTACGCTTGTAGGGCCTTGCGTATTGTAAGGAGGAGGGACATTGGCGTAGCGAGTGTCCGGTGTTGTTGCAGAAAGTCGTGGCCCCTAGAGGACGAGGTTCTCGTGGATGGGGTCGTGGAGCTGGTGGACAGGACAGAGCTCAGCATGCTGCAACCTCACAGGATCGTCCAGATAGTAACTACTTCGATGACAATAGGGGCGGACAGGATTACCATGATGACTATGATATAGACGAGGTGACAGGAATGTCTCACAGCTAGGACAGCCAGGGACAGAGTGAGGGACCAGTTCAGATACCTGTAGATCAGTGCGGTCCTTACGTTACTGCGGATTTGCATGGCTCAGCTAAGGAATTTTTGGTGGATACAGGTGCAATGAATAGCTCTATTTCTCGTTCAATGGTCCCCGGGGCAGCTCTGTCTGGCCATAATAATGTTTTGGTAGGCTTTTCTGGTGTACCGATGTGAGCCCCATTTCTAAACCTCTTACCTTGACTACAGGTCCTTTTACTGTGGATTCGCCATTTTTGTTGACGTCCAATTGTGGAGAAAATTTGATGGGTTTGGATTTGTTAAAGAAGTTGCATGCTACCATTTATTGTTCCCCGGAAGGCGTTTACATGACAATGGGCCCAAATGTGGTCAGCGCTAAACAGTGTCTGTCCAAAGATGCGCCTCTCCCGGTTGAATTTAAGGATGTGCCGCCCACTTTGTGGGCAACGGGTGACACGGACGTAGGACTATTGCAAATACCCCCAGTTTCCATCAAAATTAAAGACCATGCCATTTTGCCTCGTATTCCTCAGAACAAAATACCGCAGGCAGGGGAGTGAGCTTTGTTGCAAATTATAGAGGACTTGATTAAGTCAGGAGTTATTGAAGAGATGACTGCTAGTGTGTGTAATAGCCCTATTCTTCCCATTCTTAAGAGGGCACCTTCGGGTTCCTCTGATGATCATCCAGATGTTTATCGTTTTGGGATTTACTTGCGCGAAGTTAATAAAATAGTAGTGCCTCAGTTCCCGGTGGTCCCTGACATTACTGCCCTTTTGACGATGATTCCTTCCTCTGCTAAATTCTTTTCTGTCATTGATCTAAAAAATGAATTCTTCAGTATTCCGATCCATCCAGACAGCAGGTACTTGTTCGGTTTTACACTAGCTGGCAGAAGCTTTAGATTCTGTCGAGCCCCTCAGGGCTACACTGAGAGCCCTAGTATATATAGTCCAGCTTTAAAAGCCCAACTGGACTCCCTTACGCTTCCCTCAGGTAATGTATTGCTCCAATATGTAGACGACCTTCTCATTGCTTCTGACACTGAAAAGGGTTGCAAAGACAGTACGGTTAAATTGTTATTGCATTTGGCACACCACAGACTTAAGTGTCCCTTTCCAAATTTCAATACTGTCGACAGGAGGTCACCTACTTAGGTCACCTACTGTCGAAGGAGGGTAGGAGATTGACCCCTGAGCGCATCAGTACCATTGTTAAAATGCCTATCCCTAAAACTCAAAGGGATGTGGGCGCTTTTATTGGCATTACTTCCTATTGTAGTCAATGGATCCCTAATTATTTGTTATTAACAAAACCTCTGCTCGCACTAACCACTAAAGATGTCCATGAACGCTTGCTTTGGACGCCTGAATGTCAGCAGTCTTTTGAACAATTAAAAGTTGCGCTTTGCTCTGCGCTTGTGCTCGGTACGCCGGGTTATGCAAAGCCCTTCGTGCTGTACGTACACGAGACGGCTGGTTGTGCGCTTTCTGTTTTAACACAGGCATTTGGAGGTAAGCAACGGCTGTGTGCTTATTTTTCTGCTCTTCTTGACCCTTTCACAAGAGCCCTCCCGAGCTGTCTAAGAGTGGTCGCGGCTGTGGCCGTCTCCATAAGGCAATCGGCTGGGCTCGTACTTGATACTGACCTCACAGTCATGGTGTCCCATGCAGTGGATACCCTTTTGAATAAGACTAAGACACAGCACCTCACCAGTGCGCGTTTGACCGGTTATGAGCTAACTCTCTTTGCACCACATGTCCCGATTAAAAGATGTGCCACTCTGAACCCATAGAAACAACGTGGACGAACCCACAGGTAGGTGTTTTAACTTGTATTGACTCAATATGATGTACCAGAGTACAGACATCCAATGGATTTGTAAAAAGAACCCTCACCCACCAACCTAGTTGGTGGCATGCTTCATCATTGGGTTCCCAGCTGGGCTGCCGAATGCAACCCAGCTGTGCTTCAACGCCTGTCTAAAGCGGAGCGTTTTTTTTTTGTGTTCGGTGAGGTGTGTGCTCAGAGGGTGGTGAAGTTAAAAGTGTCTCTAAGAAATGCCCAACCGAAAAACTTTATTAGTAGGGTCTTAGGACAAGATTAAAACTAAAGTAGGGATATAGTGAAGATTAAAAATGAGTCTTCAATATCCCTTAGGTGTAGGTCAACATGTTTCAGCCTTTTCCGGTAATCGTAAGGCTTTCTTCAGGACCAAAGTTAACGTGAAAAAATAGTGAGGTTGCTACAAAAGTGGAGTTAGCCATGTGAGTGAAATATCAGCACGCACGCTAAGGTGTGCTGTGTATGTAGTGGAGGAACCGTACTTACGGACCCACTTAATGGTTGGAATCTGTAAGATAAAAACGTACAACGTAAAGGACATCCAAAACATATAAAACTTTTTCATGGAACATGTGACTGTCCTTACTTGCATGCTGCGCGCTTTGCTGTAATCTGGTGCGTCTGATGAGTCGAAGGTTTCCGTGAAAATAACCCTGTCAAGGGCATTGCATGCAATGAACGTAAATCTAATTGTTATACGTCATGCATGGTGAACAGTTTATGGCATGCATATTTATACATGAGCAAATACCTTGCGTGGTCACAAGTATGCGCAAATTAAGCCAGCTGTAAGTATTTAACTGGGCTAAAAGTAATACTTGTATGGGACACATTAGGTCTAGCTGTAAACGCGGGAAAATTATTGCGCATATACCAGCCAAATGAAATCATGAGCGTAATGTTCCTGAAACCAAAGTGAATACCCGGGGCCAGGGAAGACAGAGCTGGAGAAGAAGAAAAGGTGTCTTACGTTAACCAAATTAAAAGGATCAGACGGATCCTGCAAGAGGGAGCCTCCTGTAGTCACACACTGCGGGAGGCAAAATAGAAGTAAGTTTTATCGGAATGAAGCAAGGAGATAGATGTCAACCTTGCGGCGTTATTGCTAACGAGATGGGACGTGGACACTTACTTCTTCAAGGATGGCGTCCCACCATTATGACCTGTTCGTTCTTGTCAAGATCCCGCCGGTAACTGTAGCGGTGACTGCCGCGGTGAGATAGCAGTTCCTGGAATAGGCGTGGCCACGTGAGCAAACGTGTGCCATGTGATCCCTGAAATATGGCTAGAACGCTAACCGGGCTGACGTGGTCCGTGGCAAGTGGGATGGAGGTCTACTCGGACATTGTTGACGTCATGCTTGCAACTTCCTGGTTACAGGATTGTACCTATCGGTGATGTTAATAAAGTTACAAGGGATCAAAGGGACACAGGGAATTAAGTGCCTATAGTCTGTAGGACTAAATAAGTAGGCCAATAGCCCAGTGATAAGTGAACTAATAATAGTGTAGTGATAATATGCCCCACCATTAACGAAAGCGTAAATCAAAACAGGGGCGTGTTACTCATGAATAGAGTGTGTTACTCATGGAATTTGGAACGAACGCTGGCGTTGGTGGATACGGGGGGAGCCTCCATTACCTTGCATATGTATATGAATGTGGAGACATCAATTACACATAAATAAATATGTCCCACAGTGGAGCAGAGGGGCTCCAAGTCAAATTATAGGTGTGGGAACATAGCAAGAATCACTGGTCCAGTAGTAGGGTAGTCACCTTATGGGCACATAAGTGACAGTGGAAATGCACAATAGATTTGGAAGGGGTGCAGTAGTCTCGCCACATCTTGGGGAGGCGAGAGTGTTAAAACCAGAGAAAAGGGTTACTGTGTAGGGGGGGGGGCGGGACCAGACTATAGGGTTAACCCCTTCGCTGCTAGGCCTTTTCCCCCCCTGTGCTAAGCCTTTTTTTGGCTATTTGGGGTAGTGCGCGCTTAGGCCCCTGTAACTTTTTGACCACATAAGGTATCCACGCCAAATTTGCGTCCTTTTTTCTAACATCATGGGGATTGTAAAGGTACCCAGGGTTTGTGGATTCCCTGGAGGGGACCCAGAAATTAGCCAAAATACAGCAAAATTTTGTTTTTTGGGGAAAAATTCGAAAAAGGGCTACAGATGAAAGCGTCTTGTTTTTCCCCTGCAAATGGCATCAAAAAAAGGGGTTGTGGTGCTGAAATCACCATCTTCCCAGCTTTCAGGGACAAGCAGATTTTTGTCAGAAAACCAACTTTTTTTACACAGTTTTGGCATTTTTCTGGAACATAGCCTATTTTTGCTATTTTTTGTGCTTTCAACCTCCTTTCAGTTAATGGTAGAAATGGGTATGAAGCCAATAATGGATCCTGGAAAGCCATACATTTCTGAAAAGTAGACAAAATTCTGAATTCAGCAAGGGGTCATTTGTGTAGATCCTTAAAGTTTTCCTTATAGAAACTAACAGTTAAATAAAGGAAAAATTGAAAATTAGTTGAAAAAAACAGCCATTTGTGTCAACGTTTTCACCTGTAACTTCTTCTAATTATGACAGCTATTTGAAAGCAATATACCGTTATATCCGCTGGACCTTTCTGGTTGTGGGGATATATAGGACTTGTAGGTTCACCAAGAACCCAACGAACCCAGAGCCAATAACTGAGCAGCATCTTGCAATGGTTTTTTATTATGTACCGGGTATATAGCAATTATTTTGGGAAAATGTATACATGGAAAAATTGTTATGAAAGACACCTATGTATTTATGAAATGGGAACAAAATGTAGATTTTAGAAACAGTAGATATTTGCACATTTCCAAAATTGGGAGTATCCATACTAGCATGAGAATTATAGGTCATTTTTCAAAATGACTTATTTTTTACACATTGTCTTTCATTTGGAAGGCAGAAATGCATCGAAAGTCAATAGGTAATAACAGTTGCTCTACAATTCTGTGTTACCCTAAGTCTCCCGATAAAAATGGTACCTCACTTGTGTGGGTAGGCCTTGTGCCCACAACAGGAAATGGCTCAAAATGCAACGTGGACATACCACATTTTCACAATGAAAAATTACCCTTTTTTTGCAAAGTGCCTAGCTGTAGTTTTTGAACCCTAGCTCTGCGGGCACTTAGGAAACCTAGCAAACCTATACATTTTTGAAAACTAGACACCCAGGGGAATCCAGGATGGGGTGACTTGACTGGCTCTCACCAGGTTCTGTTACCCAGAATCCCTTGCAAACCTAAAATTGGCAAAAAACCACATTTTCCTCACTTTTCTGTGGTGGAAAGTTCTGGAATCTGCGTGGATCCACAAAATTCCACCCACCCCGCGTTCCCCAAGGTCTTCCGAAAAAAATGGTACCTCACTTGTGTGGGTAGGCCTAGTGCCCGCGACAGGAAGCAGCGCAAAACGCAACGTGGACGCACCACATTTTCACAGTGAAAAATGACCCTTTTTTGCAAAGTGCCTAGCTGTAGTTTTTGAACCCTAGCTCTGCCGGCACTTAGGGAAACCTAGCAAACCTATACATTTTTGAAAAGTAGACACCCAGGGGAATCCAGGATGGGGTGACTTGACTGGCTCTCACCAGGTTCTGTTACCCAGAATCCCTTGCAAACCTAAAAAATTGGCAAAAAAAACACATTTTCCTCACTTTTCTGTGGTGGAAAGTTCTGGAATCTGCGTGGATCAACAAAATTCCACCCACCCCGCTTTCCCCAAGGTCTTCAGAAAAAAATGGTGCCTTACTCGGGTGGGAGCGATACCAAAGGGGATGATGGACGGAGCGTTAGAGCAAATCAAACACTCACCCCCAGTCAACTGATCTGGGTTTAATCCATCATCATTCTTTAGCTCACTCCACCACCCCAGTTCAGACATGGGCATATGCAAATCAGTCTGACCCTGTGCCTCATGGGAACAGTCCAGCCCGAACTGCCAAGCCATCTCTTCCCTGGACCGGAAACAAGCATCCTGGGACCGGTTTCGGGTTCAAAACCCTCATCAGCCAGGCTATCTTGAATCCAGTGGCAAAGTGAGCAAGGGACCCACGTCTGGGCATACCCTGCCAACTTAGGGGGAACAAAGCGATACCAAAGGGGATGATGGACGGAGCGTTAGAGCAAATCAAACACTCACCCCCAGTCAACTGATCTGGGTTTAATCCATCATCATTCTTTAGCTCACTCCACCACCCCAGTTCAGACATGGCCATATACGTATTGAGGCGACATCAAAATTGCCTATCACAAAATGTTTTGGGCCCTTGCCTGTCGCGGGTACTTGGGCCTCCCACCCGAGTGAGGCACCATTTTTATCGAGAGACCTGGGGGAACGCTGGGTGGTAGGAAATTTGTGTCAGCCCCGTGATGCCACAACTTTACCACACAAAAATGTGTGAAAAAAGTGATTTTTTTCAGCCAAATTTCAGGTTTGCAGGGGATTCTAGGTAAGAAAACGTTGGGGGATCCATGCAAGCCATACCTCCCTGGAATCCCCCGGGTGTCTACTTTTCAGAAATGTGTGGGTTTGGTAGGTTTCCCTAGGTGGCCGCCGAGCCCCGGGTAAAACGTCATGGGACCCCCCGTGCAAAACCAGGTCATTTTGTGATAGGCCATTTTGAGGTCGCCTCAATACGTTGTGGGCCCTTGCCTGTCGCGGGTACTTGGGCCTCCCACCCGAGTGAGGCACCATTTTTATCGGGAGACCTGGGGGAACGCTGGGTGGTAGGAAATTTGTGTCAGCCCCGTGATGGCACAACTTTACCACACAAAAATGTGTGAAAAAAGTGATTTTTTTCAGCCAAATGTCAGGTTTGCAGGGGATTCTGGGTAAGAAAACGTTGGGGGATCCACGCAAGCCATACCTCCCTGGAATCCCCCGGGTGTCTACTTTTCAGAAATGTGTGGGTTTGGTAGGTTTCCCTAGGTGGCCGCTGAGCCCCGGGCCAAAAAATTCATGGGACCCCCATTGCAAAACCAGGTCGTTTTGTGATAGGCAATTTTGATGTCGCCTCAATACGTTTTGGGCCCTTGCCTGTCGCGCGTACTTGGACCTCCCACCCGAGTGATGCACCATTTTTATCAGGAGACCTGGGGGAACGCTGGGTGGTAGGAAATTTGTGTCAGCCCGGTGATGCCACAACTTTCCCACACAAACGTTGTGGGACCCACGCAAGCCATACCTCGCTGGACTCCCCCGGGTGGCTAGCTTTCAGAAATGTTTGGGTTTGGTAGTTTCCCAAGATGGCCACCGAGCCCGGGGTCAAAAACCCAGGTGACCCCCCTTGCAAAACCAGGTTGTTTTGTGGTAGGTAATTTTGATGTCTCCTCAATACGTTTTGGGCCCTTGCCTGTCGCGGGTACTTGACCCACCCACGCGAGTGAGGTATCATTTTTATCGGGAGACCTGGGGGAAAGCTGGGTGGTAGGAAATTTGTGGATCCACGTAGATTCCAGAACTTTCCCACACAGAAATTTGAGAAAAACGTTATTTTTTTCAGCTAAATTTGAGGTTTGCTGGGGATTCTGGGTAAGAAAATTTTGGAGGACCCACGCAAGCCATACCTCGCTGGACTCCTCCGGGTGTCTAGTTTTCAGAAATGTGTGGGTTGGGTAGGTTTCCCTAGATGGCCGTCGAGCCCGGGGCCAAAAACTCATGGGACCCCCCCTTGCAAAACCAGGTTGGTTTGTGATAGGTAATTTTGATGTCGCCTCAATAGGTTTTGGGCCCTTGCCTGTCGCGGGTACTTGACCCATCCACACAAGTGAGGTACCATTTTTCACGGAAGACTTTGGGGGACGCGGGGTGGGTGGAATTTTATACATCCACGCAGATTCCAGAACTTTCCACCACAGAAATGTGAGGAAAATATGTTTTTTTTGGACATATTTTTAGGTTTGCAAGGGATTCTGGGTAACAGATCCTGGTGAGAGCCAGTCAAGTCACCCCATCCTGGATTCCCCTGGGTGTCTAGTTTTCAAAAATGTATAGGTATGCTAGGTTTCCCTAGGTGCTGGCAGTGTTAGGGTTCAAAATCTACAGCTAGGCACTTTGCAAAAAAAGGGTCCGTTTTCACTGTGAAAATGTGGTGTGTCCACGTTGTGTTTGGGCCGTTTCCTGTCGCGAGTACTAGGCCTACCCACACATGTGAGGTGCCATTTTTCTCGGAAGACTTTGGGGAACGCGGGATGGGTGGAAATTTGTGGATCCAGGCAGATTCCAGAACTTTCCACCACAGAAATGTGAGGAAAATGTGTTTTTTTTTACAAACGTTTCGGTTTGCAAGGGATTCTGGGTAACAGAACCTGGTGAGAGCCAGTCAAGTCACCCCATCCTGGATTCCCCTGGGTATCTAGTTTTCAAAAATGTATAGGTTTGCTAGGTTTCCCTTGGTGCCGGCAGAGTTAGGGTTCAAAATCTACAGCTAGGCACTTTGCAAAAAAAGGGTCCGTTTTCACTGTGAAAATGTGGTGTGTCCACGTTGTGTTTGGGCCGTTTCCTGTCGCGGCCACTAGTCCTACCCACACAAGTGAGGTACCATTTTTCTCGGAAGACTTTGGGGAACGCGGGGTGGGTGGAAATTTGTGGATCCATGCAGATTCCAGAACTTTCCACCACAGAAAAGTGAGGAAAATGTGTTTTTTTTGCCAATTTTTAGGTTTGCAAGGGATTCTGGGTAACAGAACCTGGTGAGAGCCAGTCAAGTCAGCCCATCCTGGATTCCCCTGGGTGTCTAGTTTTAAAAATGTATAGGTTTGCTAGGTTTCCCTAGGTGCCGGCAGAGCTAGGAACCAAATTCAACAGGTAGGCACATTCCGAAAAAAGTCAGTGCCTAGTGATCTTTCTGCCGCCCTGGGGAGGGGGGAAATCAGGGGCTATTGCCCCGATATGCCCCCGAGGGGGGCAGAATTACTGTGGCTAATCTTTTGGGGGGTCGGGGGCATTGGGATGCCCATTCTGGTAAGCCCCCACCCCTGCGTATAAAAAAGCCAGCATAATCGCTGGCACATAGTGGGCTTTCTGCCCCCGGGGGCAGATCAGGGCTACTGCCCCCATCTGCCTCCTGGGAGGGGCAGAAAGACAGTGGCATCTTTTTGGGGTGGGTGGGGGCATTGCCATGTCCATTCTTGGCAGCCCCCACCCCGAACTTTGTAAAAAAAAAAAATCCCTGGTGGCTAGTGGGCTTTCTGCCCCCCCGGGGGGTGCAGATAAGGTGCTATTGCCCCATCTGCCTCCCAGGGGGGGGGCAGAAAGACTGTAGCATTTTTTTTGGGGTGGGGGCATTGACATGCCCATTCTGGGCAGCCCCCACCCCTACCTATATAAAAAAAAAAAAAATCCCTGGCGCTTAGTGGGCTTTCTGCCCCCTCCCCGGGGGGGGCAGATCAGGGGCTATTGCCCCCATCTGCCTCCTGGGGGGGCAGAAAGTCTTTTTTTTTCTTTGGGGGTAGGGTGGGGGCATTTGCATGCCCATTCTGGGCAGCCCCCACCCCGGGCCTATAAAAAAAATAATCCCTGGCATCTAGGGTGTTTCTGAACCCCGGGGGGCAGATTGGTGGCCACTGCCACCATCTGCCCCGCCCCGGGGGCAGAAAGACTGGAATTCCGTGGGGAGGGGTGGGGGCATTGGCATGCCCATCTTGGGCAACCCCACCCCTAAATTTATTGAGGGGAAAAAAACCCTGGTGTCTAGTGGGCTTTCTGCCCCCGGGGGCAGATTGGGGGCTACTGCCCCCATCTGCCCCCAGGAGGGGCAGAAAGACTGTAGCTTTGCATCGAGGGTGGGGGCATTGGCATGCCCATATTGGGCAGCCCCTACCCCAAATTATAATAATAAAAAAAATCCCTGGTATCTAGTGGCAGAAAGACTGTACCTTTGCACCCCTAACTATAATTTAAAAAAAATCCCTGGTATCTAGTGGGCTTTCTGCCCCCCCGGGGGGGCAGATTGGGGGCTACTGCCCCATCTGCCCCCATGGGGGGCAGAAAGACTACTTTGTGGCCGGGGGGGGGGTGGGGGCATCGGCATGCCCGTTTTGGGCAGCCCCCACCCCTAATAAATATCTCATAAAAAAATCCCTGGTGTCTAGTGGGCTTTCTACCCCCCCGGGGGGGCAGAAAGACTAATCATGCCAATTTTTTATGGGGGGAGCAAAGGCCCTTGCCCAAGGGGCCGCTCCCCCCTCCCTGGTGCCTAGTGGGTGGATCCCTGCGTGGGGATCGCCCTCCTGGGGCGATCCCCAAGCAGGGATCCACTAGGGAGGGGTACCATTGGAAAGGAGAGATTCTCCCCTTTCCAACGATACCTCTCCTGAGTTTCTACGTGCTCAGGGGGCTGAGATAGCCCCTGAGCACATAGAAACTGAAACTGAAATGAGCCTCTTGGCTCATTTCAGTTTCACTGAAATGACATCAGCGCGACGTGCGCGCCGATCGTCATTTCAGGGAAACCAGGGGGGCCTCAGGAGCTGGGAAGCTCTTCCCCAGCTCCCGAGGCTTTAGAGAAGAAAGGGAATCCCTCTGGTGCCCGCACCAGAGGGATTTCCTGTGCAGGGAATCATGACGAGCTGGACTCGTCATGAGCACACGACCACTGTGTGCCATGACGAGTCCAGCTCGTCATGAGCATGGAAGGGGTTAATGATCGGAGACCAGAATGATGTACAAATGTACTGTCTGAAAATATCGATGTTGTCATAATTCGGCAAAGTATGCCGTGGTCAAGCCACGTGCTAGGGATTCAGGAGTATTGAGGAATATCACTTATACTCTTTGGAGTGAGTTCCATGGGATGTTGTCGTTCAAACCGTTTAAATGTGTAGATAGGCGGTAAACCCAACGTTGCTCCTTTTCTTGGAGGCGACTTTGTAGGTTGGTGGTGCCCTTGTCCAGTTGTTCAATTATCACGCATCCCATATCATTGGTGGTGTGGCCAAGTTCGAGGAAGTGTTCTGTCACCTTCGTCGTGCTGCGCTTACAGCGGATGTTACTTCTATGTTCACATATCCGAATTTTTATTTTCTGGCTTGTCATCCCCACATAACGTAGTCCGCAGGGGCAGGTGATGAGGTAGACGACATTGCATGAGTTGCAGTTGGTGTGTTTTCTCATCTGCCACGTCCTACCAGGCTCTAAGTTGAGCTATTTGTTGGTTTGGTAAGGTGGCACACACTGCAGTTTCCGCAGGGAAAATGGCATGTCACATTGGGGAGTCCCCAGGCATTTGGAACAGTGTTAGGTGTGGTAGTTTGTTGTTGGGGACGTGTAGACACCAAACTGTCTCTTAGACTTTTTGCTCTTCTGTATGAGAAAAGTGGTTTTCCCCCAATTCAATCTCCCACTCGTGAGTATTCTCCAATTCTTTTGGATGATACGTGTTACTCTGTTGGAAATGGAGTTGTATGTGGTTACACATGTTAGTGGTATTTCCGAAGATGTCCGCTGAGTTTGTTCCAGGAGGCTTTCACGGTTCTGATTCCTGGCTCGTTTCTGAGCTTTTTTTGTGATTCTCTCAGGGTACCCTCGGGTTTTAAGTTTGGTGTTCAAAGTAGTAGCCTGATCTTTGTAATCGTGGATGTTACTGCAATTTCTGCTCAGCCTGAGGTATTGTCCATATGGCAGATTCTCGCGCAAAGGTCTGGGGTGAAAGCTTTCAAAGCGTAAGAGAGTTTCTCGCAGTGGGTTTGAAATGAGTTTTTGTCGAGAGATATCCTCCTTCTGCTGTGATGTCTAAGTCCAGGAAGGTGATGCTGTTTCTACTTGCACTGTGAGTGAACTTGAGTTTAAGATCCTGGCCATTAATCCAGGTTAGAAAAGATTGTAGACTGTCCTCAGTACCTTCCCATATTAGGATCACATCATCAATGTATCTCTTATAAAACTTGATGTTTGTGAAAAATGGGGTTGCGGGGTTAAGAAGATGAGTTTTTTCAAAATTGTACACATAGAGCCCCGCCACACTGGGGGCGAATGTGCTGCCCATCATACATACCACTCTGAACCCAGCTGCGTTACTACCCCTCTCTTCTGAGAATGAGGAAATTGACCTACATGATTGTATTTTCCGGACGGAGGAAGAGACGAAAGGACGGGTAGACCTGACTGATGTTCCCTTATCTGACCCCAAAGGGGAACTATATGTCGATGGCTCTTGTTTTAAGTTACCAGATGGCACTACAACTGCTTCATACGCAATCACAACACTGCACACGGTGGTTGAGACGTCACGGGTTCCCTATCAGTCGGCCCAAGCTGCAGAGCTCGTTGCCCTTATTCGAGCCTGCGAGTTGAGTGAGGGACTGGTTGTCAATATTTAATCTGACAGCCAGTACGCCTTCAGAGTCGCCCATAATTTCGGGCGGCTCTGGGCAGAGAGAGGGTTTCTCACTTCCCATGGGATGAAGATCCAACACAGCCCCCTTATACATAGGCTTTTGTCGGCTTTGACACTCCCCAAGAAATTGGCGATAGTAAAGTGCAGCGCTCACAGGAAAATTACTGACTGTGGGTAAGGGGAACCCGTTTGCAGACCAGACAGCCCGAACGAAGATGAAAAGGATGTTTGTAGCAGGTCCCGCTAGGTGGGTGCCCGAGGTCACCATGTTTGAGGATACACTAGAGAATGTTAAGGAAATACAGAGTGAGGCAACGATTGAGGAATTAGCAATATGGCAGGAAAGCACAGCACGTTTGGATGAGGAGGGGTGTTGGACTGATAAGTCTGGGAAACAGAGATGGATGCTACCAGATGCATATATTCTTACCGTAGTCACCATAGCACACAGGCCAGCTCATATCAGTGCTAAAGGTATTTGTAAGTTGTTAAACCCTGTATGGCAAAATGACAATATCCCAAAGACTGCCACTCATTTGGTCAAATATTGTATGGTGCGCATGATGCACAATCCTGGAAAAGGTACCCCTACGCCACCTGGTAATTTTGCACCTCCCACTTTCTCTTTTGAGGTCCTCCAAATTGATTACATGGAGATGGATTGAGTCAATAATTTGAAATATGTGTTAGTGGTTGTTTGTGCATTCAGTAAATGGGTTGAGGCTTATCCCATGAAAGAAAATACAGCCATAGTGACGGCAAAAGTACTCCTGAAAGAGTTATTTCCTCGCTTCGGCTTGCCCCGTTTGATCTGGAGTGATAACGGAAGTCATTTTAATGCCAAAGTTATTCAGCTAGTTTGGGAGGGACTATATATATATCAGACAAAAGTTTCATGCTGCGAACCACCCCCAGTCTGCCGGTTTGGTTGAGAAGAATAATGGTACTCTCAAACTGAAATTGGCAAAGATTCAGGAGACCACAGGGTTGCAGTGGCCAGATGCTTTTCCATTAGCCCTTTTGTCCACAAGAACAACAGCGCACTCTAGAACAGGATTGTCACCCAACAAGGTCGTGTTCGGGCGCCCGGCAAATGTCCGGGGCGTCCCACGTCCGCGTAGGTTTTCTGAAATTGAATATCCTCTGTTAGTCGACTATCTGTATGAATTAACTAAAAGTCTGCGTTCTATTCACCAACAGATCCAAGACTCCCTACCGCCAGTACCCGAGGGGCCAGGACATGATATTCGGCCTGGTGACTTTATCCTATAAGGAATTTTCAGAGGAAGAAGAATTTGGAGCCCAGGTTGAAGGGACCGGTCCAAATCCTCCTTGCCACCCTCACAGCGGTAAAAGTCACTGGCCGAAAGAACTGGATTCATAGTCAACACTGCTGCAGAGTGCCTCTACCCTTGCCCTATGATCAGTTGGTCAAGGAAGGAATAGGGGACTCTGAGTGGGAGCAAGCAATTTTCCATTCTGGGCGGTGCCTTTGCTGGTTTGAAATGTACAATGTATCTTTACGCGGGCTGAAGTCAGTGCCTCTGCAGCAATCCAAGGAGGCTGGTCAGACCGGACTCCACTCGAGTGTATCTTTAATAAGTACCTTTGGTTTGTATTCTCTACTGTCTGACCGACTCTTCATTTGTGTGGAAGGCTGAGAGGTGGTCGCGAGTGACCCGGGTGGCCCTAATTGGGTCACTTACTTCAACGGAGTCCCGCAGCGAGCCTCTTTGAGCCCGACTCTTTTCAATACCTATGTCTCCTCAGCAGCGATTAGCAGGAAATGGGGCTTCGATATCTGCTCATGCGCAGATGACACACAACTACTAATTAACCCTGGGCGTAGTTCGCGAAGTTGCGCTACGCGAAGCTACGTGAAGTGCACCTCGCACTACGCGAGCTACGCGAACTGCGTAGTGCACTGTGCAAAATGCTGTTCGCACTGATTGCACAGTGCCGGATGCTTGTCCGCACTGTGCAATCATTGAAAACGGCATCTTGCACAGTGCGAGCTAGTCTTTACTGCCGCTCGAGTAGATTTTTACTCGAGCGGCAGCTTCTCAACGCGGACTGGTAGTTTCTCATCGTGAGCGGTCGCAAGCATGCGCAACCACTCGCAATGAGAAACCTGACCTCCCGCGTTGAGAATCTCGCCGGAGGTTTTTTCCACGCTCGCGATCGGCAACTTGATGTTGCTGATCGCGAACGAGGAAAAAGTCTCGCCGGGATAGTCATTTGCTTGCTCGCGGTCGCCAACTTGACGTTGAGGACCGCGAGCAAGCAAAAATGACCGCTACGCTACGCGTGTTTGCACTGTGCTACGTGCAATTCGCGTAGTGCGAAGTAGCGCAAACTTCGCAAACTACGCGAGCGTAGCGTAGTGCTTTGCCCAGGCTTACTACTAATTTCCCTGGATGACAAGCACGTGGACACCAAAAGTAACTTAATTAACTGTCTCACTGAAATAGCAACTTGGATGACGGACCACAGATTCTGCTCTTCGGTGGAGCACACTTAATCTGGGACAGTACCTGGTGTCCCCGGGCTCTGGAAACCTCCCCAGAACCCAAGCGAGTTGCAAAAAATCTGGGCTTACTTATTGATAACGCACTGTCCATGTAAGATCAAATTCAAACGCTGTGTGGAAAAGCTTCGCTACACAGAAACTACTTCGTAGACTCTTTTCCTGGATCCCCTTAAACTGCAGAAGATCTATTACCTAAGCCTTATTTTCTAGTAGACTGGACTGTGGGAATGCGCTCTATGTAGGCATGCCCGAGTATCTTTTCTCTCGCCTGCAGGTGGTTCAAAATTTATTTAATTTATTTATTTAAGAAGTTTTATATAGCGCTGGCCTGACCCTAGGGTATCGGAGCGCTTTACAGCAGATACTTTGCAAAGATTCACAAAACACAAAACAGAAGAGCGAACAACATTAACAGTGCAGGACAGTCTTAGTCTTCGGAGCCTTCGAAGTCTTAGAGTTGGAGCAGTGCGCGGTGTCAGCTAGCTGCTTCAATTGATCCTATCCACTCCCTAGGGAGCGGTTGAGGAACAGGATTTTGAGTTGGCATTTGAATTTTACAAAGGAGGGAATGGTTCTGATGTGAGGGGGAATAGAGTTCCAGATTTTTGGGGCGCTTCCGGCGAAGGATCGATCCGCAGTTTTTTGTTTTCGAGTTTTTAGTGGGATGAGTAGGAGGGAGTTTGAGCTTCCGAGGTTCCTGGCCTGACCGGCTTTTTTGAGTTTTTTCGCCAGATATTCGGGTTTGCCGGTGTGTAGGGCTTTATGCGTGAGGCAGGCTGTTCTGAAGCTAATCCGCATTTCGACTGGAAGCCACTTAAGTTCCCTGAGTGCAGGAGAAATGTGGTCGAATTTCTTGATACCGGTGATCATTCTGGCTGCCGTATGCAGCGTTGTTTTGATGGGAGCCAGATGTGATTTTGGAATTCCTGAGAGGACTGCGTTCCCATAGTCCAGTCTTGACAGTACCAGAGTTTGGGTGGCCTGTTTGAGATCACTGGGCGGAATGAAGGGTTTTATTTTATTCAGTAGTCTGAGGTTAAGGAAAGCGCTCTTGGCCGAATTCTTGATGTGTCTAGTCATGTTCAGTTTCGGGTCTAGAGTGATGCCTAGTGATTTGACAGAGTCTGCTAGAGTGAGATTCCCGTTGAGCGCATCAACGGCCTTTAACCATTCGGCAATTTGGGGGTTCTCTTCCTTATTCGAGATGAGGAGTGTCTCAGTCTTGTCAGGGTTTAGTTTAAGGTGGTTGCATGACAGCCAGTGTTGGACATCTCTCATTACGTCAATGAGTCTTTGAATGTCTTTGAGGGAGGTAGTTTCCAAATAGATCTGAGTATCATCAGCGTAGAGATGGAAGCGGATGTTGGCTTTTTTTAGTAGTTTGGAGAGAGGTTCCATGTAGATGTTAAAAAGTTGCGGGGATAGCACCGAGCCTTGAGGGACACCCTTGTTGACTTGGTGGAGGTCGGAAGTGAAGTTTTTGATTTTTATTTTTTGCGTGCGATTGTGCAGGAAGGAGGAGAACCATTGGAGGACCACCTCGCCAAGACCGGCTCTTTCTTGGAGAGCCCTAAGGAGAAGTTTGTGATCAACCGTGTCAAATGCTGCCGAGAGGTCGAGGAGAATGAGGATGCAGCATTGGTCAGGGTCTAGTGATCTGTGGATATCGTCAATGATGTTGAGGATCGCGGTTTCTGTGCTACAGCCTTTTCTGAAGCCAGGCTGGTGGGGGTCCAGGAGGTTGATGTTGTCCAGGTATTGGGTTAGTTGTTGGAGTACGCATCTTTCTAGGGTTTTGGACAGGAGGGGGAGGTTCGACACAGGTCTAAAGTTATTCAGCTCCGTAATGTCGAGGCCGGGTTTTTTCAGCAAGGGTGTGACCTGTCCCATTTTAAGGCTGTCTGGAACGACTCCATTTTTCAAGGAGCTATTTATGATCGTGCACCAATGCGGAGCTAGGGCGCGCTTCAGTTTTTTGGTCAGTAGGGGAGGAATGGAGTCTAGGACATGAGCTGAGGGTTTGGAGGTGGAGATCAGCGTGACTATCTCAGATTCTTGAATGGGGCGGAAGCTTAGCCAGGAATTGGAAGAGGTACAGGGAGAGAAATCAAGCGTCCCGGATGTGATGCTCTTAGTGGGGTGCGTATTGCTGACGTCCAGTGAGAGTTCAATCTTAGTGATCTTATCGTTGAAGAAGTTAGCGAAGTTATCGCAGAGTTCTTTGGACACCTGTAAAGAGGAGGTCACGGGCTTGGAGGTTTGTTGCCTGATGATGTTATAGAGCTCCTTGGGTCTATTTTTTGCGCTGTCCAGCGCCGAGCGGAAAAAGCTGGATTTCTTGTTTTTGATGTGATTGTTGTACTTCCTACGGGCTGTTTTGAGTTGTTCGCGGAGGATGGAGGTAGGTTTATTCCTCCAGCTTCTTTCTTTGGCTCTTAGTTTTCTCCTTTCAGAATTGAGGTCGGAGTTGAACCATGACCTGGATGGAATGGTTCGGCTTTTTCCAGCTTTAGGGGAGCTAGCTGATCAAGCATGGTCACTAGATTTGCGTTGTAACGCTCGGTGAGTTCGGTTGTGGAGAGGTGATCGTTGGTGTTGGGAAGAAGCGAGCTTATCCGTTCTTCAAGGACTACCATGGGAATCTGGGAGAAGTTTCTGATCCATTTGGGGGGGTCTTGCATAGGCGTTTGAGAGAGAGTTTGTTGGTTGATATGAAATAAGATCATGTGGTGGTCTGACCAGTCCACGGGGAGTATGTGGTTGATTGTAATTGTGTTTCGTTGAGCGATGATGGCATCCAAGATGGCACCTTTGTAGTGCATTTCTTCAGTGCAGTGTTGGGTTAAATTGTTGTCACAGAGGAGATTGGATAGCGTTTGAATTAGCGGGTTGTTAGTTTCATTCCACCGCAGGTTAAGGTCGCCAAGAATTAGATTGTTGGCGTCTCAGAGTGCACATTGAGCTATCAGGTCAGATAAGTGTTCCCCGAATGCGGAGGTGTTGCCTGGTGGATGATAGAGAAGGTGGCAGAGCAAAGTTCCATTATCTTTGGTCTTTATGTTGGTTGAAAGACATCCAACTGTGTTGTAATTGCATGATTCTATTTCCGTGATGACCATGTTGTCTTTATGAATGATAGCTACCCCTCCCCCTCACTGGTCTTTTCTGTCTTTGTTAATAATGGAAAAACCTGGGGGCACAAGCATGTCTAAGCATGGTGAGGAGAGCTCGTTGAGCCAGGTCTCCGTGATGAACGCTATGTCTATGTCCTGCGAGAGGATGGCTTCTGCTAGTTCAGTTGCATGCATAGACGCCGACCTGCAGTTGATGAGCAAGCAGTTGGTGGAGAGCTCTTTGTTGCTGGGGATCTTTCCTTTGGGCGCCCTAGATAGGGTGGTGAGGAAGGGCGGTCTAGGGGGTTTTGTGCAAGGAAGGTCTTTTCGGAAACCGGTGATCACTTGGATATTGGATTTTGGGGAGTCGATGGGAGGTGTGTCATATGAGGAGGCTAGATCGGCTGCTTCTTTGTCAGACATTGCTGCTTCTGTCCTGGTGGGTCTTGAGGTCGGAGGCTCGATATCGGTATTTGAGCGTCTCTGAGCCCTAGTGGGGAGGGCTGAGTTTCTTAGGGATTTTTGTGGCCAGGCTTCCGCGTCCGATCTTGAGTCTCTGTAACCGTGTCCCAGGGGTTGCAGTGGGCCAGGTAGGGCACTTGTGGTTGTTGGTGTTGGATGTATAGGGTACCCAGGGAGGGGATTGGTGGGGCCTGCATGCCTTGTCTAGGTTGGTGAGGATTTCGGACAAGCCCCGGGAAATAGCGTCTATCTGGCTTTCTAGTGACGCGAGACGCTGCGCCATGGAGTCGTGGGAGGGGGTGAGGGCATCTTGGGGGGATTCGCCCTGTGTGGTGCAGGTCGGGTTTATGGAATGTTGTCTATTACTCATTGTGTAGGACATGCTGTCACCTTTTGGGATCCTGGGAGGGGGGTGTGTTGGGTCATGATATGAATTCGGATTTCTGAGATCTGTGCGGGAACTAGTGTGATTAAAGGTCACTGTCGGTAGAGCTGGATCGTGGGGTAGCGGTGGGTGGGTCCAATTAGGAAGTGGATTTATACTTTCCTTAGAGAGTTGGAGAGCACGCTTTGAGGAGGCGCTGTAGTGGGAGGTGACTCGGGGGAGATGGGCGGCGGGGCGCGGGGCGGGGTGGCGACAGTTTGTGTTTCCTGTTGGGGCCGTTTAGCTGTAGGTGGGAGCTGGGTTAGGGCGGGTTGAGGCAGGTGGGGGAGAGCGGATCGTAGTGTGGGGAAGAGGGAGTCGAAAGCCTCTAGGTTCTCGTTATTTGCCTGAATGAGGACAGTGCCGTTAGTGTAGATGGTCACGGATGTGATCCCTCTTCTTGACGAACGATTAGGGAGCGAGGATGTTAATTTGCAGCTGTGTGGTGTGGTTGTGGTTTTGGAGATGTAGAGTTGTACTCTGAGAGTGGTGTTCCAGTCTTCTGGTCTCTCAGTGTGGAAGATTAAGTCCATCTTAATCAGTCCTTTAGATGAGCAGTGGTATATGTCTGTAAATAGGGTTTCTCTGTGCTGTCTGATCAGTTTCTGCTTGAAATTTCGTCTTGCTTTAGAAGAAAGGTTGGGGGGGGGAAGTTAATAGTGTATGTGTTCGCGCTGTGAGGTTTCAGGTGGGTCGGTAGGGATTGGATGGGGTGAGTTGGCGTGTCCAGGGCCATTGTGTGATTTCTACAAGATGGGGGATCGAGCCTCTGAAAGGGAGTTTAAGAAAGTTGGTGAGATAAGACAGATCAGCAGTGAGTGAGTTAAAGGTTGTCGCCAAAAAGATGTGTCAGGAGGATGCGATTGTAACTGAGCGGTCCCTTACACACCTGTCTGACGGTCCTGGGGTACTGACTTCAGGAGGCCACCCTTTTTCAGGCCTCCGGGTCAGGTGTGAATTGGTCAGCAACCGTGGATAGGGTTCCCCCTCGACTCGCTTTCCCTTGTCACGGCTGTTTTAGGCGAATGTAGCTTCTGACCAATTATTTGGGAGGGTTAGCTGCAAGAGCTGTGGGAGGAGTTTGCTTATAATTTACCTGGCCTGTCTAATTGGCAGTTGTCTCGAGCAGGAGGTTAAGGTAAGGTGACATAACGAAATTGTAGTCCTTTTGTTATTTTCTTTGGGGAGTGAACACTGTGGTAATGAAGGCGTCCAACTTGGAACTGGTGAGGAGAATTGCAAGCTGGAGAAAGAGGGCAGCGTAGCGGCGCGATAATTCTAAACTTATAGGCAAAGGGCCGAATTAGTTCCTCTTGCTTGGTGGCCCTTACAGCGGTTGGTTGTTTTTACAAATCCTGTCTTGAATTAGACTCAGAACTCCGATGGTCGGGGGTAGGCCATCTTAAGGCCAGGCAAGGTCCCGAGAGGGAGAGTGGCTCCGTGTAGGACTTATGCGCTATTTTCAGAATCTTCTTTTGTTAGGGGTAGAGGCCGATGCTATCCCCTTGTATAGAGCCCTTGCATCTGTTATTTGGCTTAGTGGATCTTATCAATTGGTTGGATGTGGATCGTTGGGCTCTAGGGAGCGGCCATCGTGAGGCCAGGCAGGCTCGGCTGAGGGTGTTGGGCTCACTGAGAGACTTGTGTGCTCTTGTATAGGTTCCTTCTTGGTTGGGGCAGAAGGGATCCTATCACATGGTGTCCCGTGCAGCGGAATGTATTAGAAACCAGTCTTTGGGGCCGAAGCGGATCGACAAGGGTTAGGGATCCACCATCTTGCCGTCAGGCGGAATCGAAAGGAGAAGTTGCGCTTCTTGCGGGACTTGCGCACGCTACAGCGCCGACCCGGGTCACCTCTGGACAGATTAGTAGGGGTGTGAGGCCTCTGTTGATATCGTTGGGGGCCTTGACGCTCGGCGGGCCCTATTCCTCTGTGTTAAGGTCAAGCGTGGCGGCCATTTTGAGGCCAGTCCTCTTACCTTGGTGATGCTGCTCCATGGCAGAACGGAGCAGGAATCATTACGATTCATGACCTGAAGTCCTTGCCCAGGAGTGAGCACTCGTCTGGTCTGTGGTTTCTTTCAGTGGTTTCTCGTGAGTCCGACGTGGATCCGGGAGTGCTTGCTGGTTTCCTTCGCAGTGTCCTGTCAGGGCTGCTAGCAGGTCTGAGGGATCGGCGAGGGACGTTTTCTCCAAGCACTGCGATCTTCGTCGATGTCGTCTTCTGGCTTCTTCCACTCCGGTGAGTCCGGCTTTGATGGGTGGCGGGGGGAGTGGGTCGGGTGGGGATTCGGGTGGGAATCACTGATGTAGTGATCCCGAGCCCCGGAGCCTGGTTTCAGAGCTCCCTCCCTGCGGCCATCTGCTAGACTGGTTTGCAATAAAAGCAAGCATAGTTTGGCATCTGATAGTCTGAGGGAACTGCATTGGCTGCCAGTACGTCAAAGGGCCAAGTTCAAGCTCCTTTGCTATGCACACAGAGCGCTACACAAGAGAGGCCCCCGTATCTTGCAAGATAAGATAGAATTCTACGCTCCCCCACGAAACTTAAGGTCTCGCCATCAGGCCCTGGCGAAGATCAAACGGACCAAAAGAGTTAGAGCTGGAGACTGATCCTTTTCCAAACTAGCAGCCGTCCACTGGAACAAACTACCACTAGATTTACGGCTAACAGATGAATATCTTCTTTTCAGGAAGAAATTAAAAACCTCCCTGTTTCCTAGATTATAACTAAAGCAACCGATTATCTACTGACGCTTCACCCTGAAACTGATCACATTCACCTTCCTCACTTCAGGATTATGCTCCCCTAGCGCTGTGATGTCCCTTGGGCTGAATGTTGCGCTCTACAAATATAAATACAAATACAAATTGTGCCACCCTAAGAGGCCCTGTACCTTAACACACACACACTGCCATTGCGTCTGCATGTTTTGGTGCAGAGAAAAGTGAAGAGTCGGCATGGCACACATCCCTGTGTGTCATGCCTACAACCCACTGCCTATGGCATAGGAGCCCTGTACCCCTACAGTGTCTAAGTCCATTCTTGGACATTGTAAGTGCAGTAAAGCCATGAAGAGTATATGGTCTGGGAGTTTGTCATTACGAACTCCACAGCACCATAATGGCTTTACTGAAATCTGGGAAGCTTGGTATCAAACTTCTCAGCACATTAAACCCACACTAATGCCATTGTGGGATTTAATGCCAAATGCACTCAGAAGGCATCTTAGAGATGCCCCGTGAAAAACGATCTAACTCTAGTGTCCTGGGTGTTTGGCTGCTCACCAGCTGCCACCCCAGACATGTTTCTGGACCCTGGGTCGAGAGCCTCCCGCTCTTGGGGGTCCTGAAACAGAGAACATCCTGGGTAGAGGTGCCAAGCCTCCTCCCCAAGGATGGGCAGGGTCCACAAAAGGGAAGCTTCAAAGGCTTGCCGCCTTTGTGAGCTGACCCAGCCATTTGCTGCTCCCAGCAACTGGCCGCCACCGGTTCTAACACCCACTTTGGGAGAGAGAATCGGTGGGAAAGCCTAGATAGGAGGGGAGGTGGGCCCACCTTTGCCAACCCCACCCCTCAGGTGGGGGAGGTGAGGCGAAGCACAACTCCCAGTCCCCGCCATCTTGAAGATGGGAGGACCCAGCCAACCAGAGTGAGGTTTATTCCCCCCTCCCACTGGAGGGTGGCATAATAGAGGGTGTACCCACCCCAAGGAAGGGACCCATTGGTCCCGAACTGTACCTACCTGAAACGCCCCTAAATTTAGTATTTAGGGGCAACCCCAAAAGATTGCCTCCTCAGACTAGCAAGAAGAAGGACCGAAGAGCCGTGTTGAAGGAAGAAGAGGACACCAACTGTCTTGGCCCCAGCCCTATCGGCCTGTCCCGACCTCCTCCAGCGGAATCTTGGTGTGTCCTGCAGCCAGCAGCCCCCCAGATCCCAGAGGATCTGCCCTGCCTTCCCTAGAAAAACGTTTTCTCCCGTGAGCACCAGACTTGCTCAAGAAACAGACTCTGGCTCCGGCCGAATCCGCGAGTCTGCACCACTCTGCACTCGACGCCTCCGGCCCGAGTTTGAGTGACCCAACATCACAAGGAGGTCTCCCCAGCGATCCTGAACTGGGATCTGGTGATCCCTGACCTACCTCAAGACTCCCGACGAAGCGTGCAGCCTCTATCTGGAGGGTCCCCCCGACCGCGACCGGAGCTGGTAAGGAAAACCCGACGCCTAAAGACACCCCTGCACCCGGTGCCCCACGGCCTTGGGTGGCCCAACTAACAGTGTCCAGGCATCTCCCTGCATCCCAGCTTACCTCTCCAACTGGTGGTCGCCTCCAGAAAGTCTTTGTGCCCGAGCCTGCAGTTTTTGTTCTGACTGGAACTTCCCCATTGAAACCAATAGGGCACCCGATGTCGATCCAGCACCCTCCATCCGGCCGCCCCTGTGCCGCTGTGGTTGCACCTTGTGTGCTAACTTGGATTCCCCTTTGCCCTGAGCTTAACCCTAGGAGCTTTGCTCCCTCAACCTTGTGGCCACCGACCGATGCCCCCCTAGCCCCACAGACTAACATTGGGCCTCAGCATTCTGCACCTGGGCGTCCTAGTACTGCTAAGGGTGCTTTTTGAGTACAACCTTGACCCTGGGGGAACCCTTGTTCTAACCTCAGAAACTCACCCCTCAAGACAATGCACTTACCTGCAAACCGATAACCTCTTTTTTCCCCATAGGATTGCATTGACTGTTTTCCTCTGAAAAACTTCAAAGTGTTGAGGGTGTTTGTTTGGAAACATAAGAAACTGTGTTTTGATAAAACTGTTTTAATTACCTTTTATCTAAGAAATGTCCCAGTGTGATATATAGGCATATCACACTAAGTAGAAAAAGTAACGCAAAAAATACTCTAAAAAGTAATCAAGAGTAATCCACAAGTAATTCCAACTGTTTGAATATTTTACAAACCTGTAACAAAAGTCATTATTCATCCAGCTTGCTTGTTGAGCAATCTGTCTTGAAAAGTACAATTCCACTTACCTGTACCGAGTCCTGCTTGGTTGTAAAAATAAAATACTACAAAGAAATATTTTTGATACAAACAATTGGTCTGAGTTCAGTCTTTGAGTGTGTGATATTATTTCTTGCCTGAGTGTGTACAATACATGCTTAACACTACCCTCTGATAAAGCCTTACTGCTCACCAACACTACCACAAATAGAGAGTAAGGTATTATCTACTTTTACCTCTGTAAGCCTTTGGGGGTCCACTGGACTCTGTGCACACTATACCTTACTTTGGTATATATTATATACAGAGCCAAGTGGGTGGCACAATAAGTGCTACAGGCCCATGTAGAAAGCTGACTCTGTATATACTATACCAAAGTAAGGTATAGTGTGCACAGAGTCCAGTGGATCCCCAGAGGCTTAAGTAGATAATACTAAAAGCTCTATTTGTGGTAGTGTGGCCAAGCAGTTAGGCTTATCAGAGGGCTGTGTTAAGCTTTTGTTGTACTCACTCAGGCAAAGAATGATTACACACATTCAAAGACTGAATCCAAGTCCAATTGTTTTGTATAAAAAGTTATTACTTTGGTATTTTATTTTAGAACCAAGAGGAACTCAGTTGCAGGTAAATAACAATTTTGAATACTTTTCAAATGCAGTCAGTATTGTTCTGTGAAGGCAGTTAAATTATTTACAGTAGTATGAAAATACTTTGGTAATGTCAATCAAATAGCAGCAAACTTAGCAAATGTAAAAGATAGACATTTAGTGTAATAGGTATAAATGCAATGAACTCCTATAGAAGGAAAACAGTTATATGCAGTTACAGGTAAGTACTCGACTTACACGTCCAGTCTTCGGGGGTTTGGACCAAAACTGGGCAAGGGTCAGACCAAGGAAGGTACTGTCCACCAGCGGCACTGGGGTAACCAGGTGCAGAGGTCACTGGGCCCAATGTTAGTCAATGGAGACTGGGGCACCCACAAGAGGTACGGTTTGCAGGTAGGTACCCGCGGTTTCAGGGCACAGGCCCCAGGGGTTAAAGGAAGGACGGGGGGCACAAAGTAGCACCAACCTTATACCACTAGCGGCACAGGGGTGCTCGGGTGCAGTGTGCAAATTAACGGCGGGCACCCAATGCTTTTCAACAGGGAATCTCGGTCGCACAAAGAGGCTGCAGGCTCAGACCAGGAGGCTGGATGAAGGTGAACACTGGCAGGACAGGTAAGTTGAGATGTCGAAGGAGGGCTGGGCACTATCGGCTGGGCTCCCCGAAGTCGGGGGCGGAGGATGCAGGGGTGCCCTTTGATGTCGGATTTTCTTTGCCAGAGCTGGTAGCGGTCAGGGGGACCCTTCAAGATGAGGCTGCAGGCATCTTCGTGGCATCCAGGAGAGGTCAGCCAACACTGGATTTGAGGTCAGGATTGCTAGGGAGACTTAGCTGGACATATGAGCCACTCAGACACGGGCCGTGGGCGTCTGGTGCAGAGTGGGCAGGGGTCGCGGATCTGCCTGGATCCAGAGTCCTTGAAGTTGGAGCTTTCTGGACAGGGCCGCTGTCCTCGGGAGATCTGGTCTTTGTTGAAGAGTGGCAGTCTTCCTACGTTTCTTGGAAGACGCTGGCCACAAGGCAGGCGTCGTCGTCTTTGCAGGCTCTTTAAGCTGGAGACAGGCCAGTTGGGCTGGGGCCAAGTCAGTCGTCCTCTTCAAGCTTTGCTGCACGGCGTCTTCTTTGTCCTTCATAGGTTGCAGGAATCTGAGTATCAAGGTTCAGGGGTGCCCCTAAATACTGAATTTAGAGGCGTTGCAGGTGCCGGCAACTGGTAGCCAATGGGCTACTTGCCTTTAGGGTGACTACACTCAATATGGCTTCACTGCACTTACAATGTCTAAGAATGGACTTAGACACTGTAGGGACATATTGCTCATGCAGCTATGCTCTCACCTGTGGTATAGTGCACTCTGCCTTAGGACTGTAAGGCCTGCTAGAGGGGTGACTTACCTATGCCACAGGAAGTGTTTGTGGGCATGGCACACAGGGGTGTGTGCCATGTCGACTTTTAGGTTTTGTCTGCACCAAAACACACAGTCTGCAATGGCAGTGTATATGTGTTTAGGTGAGGGGTCTCTGAGGGTGGTCCAATACATGCTGCAGCCCTTCGAGACCCTCTCTGGTCACAAGGCCCTTGGAACCACTGGTACCGTTTACCAGGGATTTACATGTGGGCCTGAGGTGTGCCAATTGTGGAAAACAAAGGTTCAGTTTTGGGAACGAACACAGGCACTGGGAACCTGATTGGCAGGGAACAAGTGCACACTTAGTCAAAGTGCATCAGATATCAGGCAAAAAAGTGGGGGGTAACCATGCAAAAAGGGCCACTAGTAGGATTTAATTTACAGGCCCAGGGTACATATAGTACCACTTTACTAGGGACTTATAAGTAAATTAAATATGCCAATCAGGTGTATGCCAATTTTACCATGTTTCTGGAAGTGAGCACAAGCACTTTGTGCACTTTACCACTGCTAACCAGTAGAGAGTCCACTGGCCAACATAAACGAATTCAGAAAAATAGGAGGGATGAAGGTGTTGTTTTTGGGGGTGACCCTGCAGAGAGGGCAGAGTTCAACACGTGTCAAAAGTGGTGACTCGTTATCCTTTGTTTTGGTTCTTTAGATTTTTGTTATATGTTCGTTTTCAGATTAGTACCATGCCATTCTCCTAGTTTTGTAGGATAGACTGGGGGTAATAGTTCATCACACGAGGTGTGGGCTTCAGTGAAGGAGTTTACTTTTACTCTAACAGTTAGATCTAGCTGGGAAAAGGTGTGACTGTTTCCAGAATGTGTGGATTTGAGATCTGTTTGTATGGTATTATGCCTGGCGACCCATTTGTGGGAATTCCATACGAGCTTGGCCCCATCATAAACACAGTTGATGTAACCCTTCCAGAAGGTAATCTTAGAGGGATGGATTATGGGTAGAGAGTATCATTCGTGATTGTAGATCACGCACATCAAAATGAAAGTTAACGTCTCAGGAGATCACATACCTGGCAAAGACTGTTTTTGGGCATACTCTTGAATGATCTATTTGGCAGATCCAACTCTGAGATAGAGGACAAACAAATGACCTTGGGAATCCAAAGCTTAGAACATCACTGTCGGATCTGATTCTGAGGGGCATGAGCAGCAAGTGACCCTTGTTTACCCACAGATGACTGTGTCTGGTTTGGCAAGTTACTCTGTGGCTTTGCTCCAGTTCTTTTGATTTCTAGAATTTTGGGCAAAATGGAAAAAAACAGCCCAATGATCCAGGTAGGTATGGGCAAAACATTGTTTTTTGGGAGCTGTGGGAATGGGCTATAGAGACTGATCTAATTCAAGACTAAAAGACTCCTTTGACCACAATAGAGTTCTGGAACACAATGTGTAGTTGCTGCGCTTGACCGCTATGCATTCCATGTCCGAGTGTTTGGGTCGCCACACATTCCAGAGGACGGTGATCAGATACAACTTGCAGCTAGTGGTCTGATGGTAAGAATGTATGCAATGAAATAGCAATGCTTTGTTTTTCTTTCTATGAGTGAAAAACATGTACTCAATCTTCACGTCTCCCTGCCATTTCTTAGCTTAATGTCTCCATTTCTACCGAGCAGAAAGTATAATTCAATCACTGCATTTTGTGGTCCTGAAGATATTTAAGTCCCTTCCATCTTCGTAAAGCAATTTGAGAGAATTTTGCTCTTTTTCTTCTGTATTGAGGATTGTCTATCTTCGGAGCTAAAAACCTTGAAAAGCACCCTTCAAA
This sequence comes from Calotriton arnoldi, assembly GCA_963921515.1. NCBI lineage: Eukaryota > Metazoa > Chordata > Amphibia > Caudata > Salamandridae > Calotriton > Calotriton arnoldi. The sequence goes on along the minus strand of CAWUFW010001865.1, from coordinate 255,155 downwards.
TTCATTCACCGAGACATAATTCAGTACGTTTGACGGAAGAGCACGTTTTTATTTATTGGTGTTAATCACTTTGGCCAGAGGACCCCTAGGATTTTGCATCCTGAGTTCGCAAATTATGTGCCAAAAAACCGAACTTATATACACATAAAGGGGTTTGTCCCTGTGCCCCTGCCAGACCTTGGTTATATCAAAATATACAAACAAAAAAGCATGGTGACTCCGACTGGCAGGGGTAGATTGTACACATAAGTTACTTACGATTCTGTGGTATTGTGTCCTTTCTTTATCTTCTTTATAGAGTTTAGAGTTCTCATGTCATTACCCTATTGTTTATGTCATTTGGAATGTGTATGTGTAATAGAGAATTCACTGATGCAGGAGCTTGGGTTTGAATATTTAGAAAGCGGTTGGAGTTTGGTTGGAGTGAACGCCTTGGCTCTTGCACCAGTGGGTCCTTTTATGGCACTTGGAATAAAGAAGAATATTTTTACATAAACCTCGATTCCCTCGCTTTATTACAATGGCGACGAGTGGTTTTTAATATTCTGTGCCGACCCACTGTGCTTTTATTTTTTTTACATGGATTCTCTGAAGTTATCTTTTTACTACTACTTTTGGATTGATTCTTCGAGAGATTCATCATAATTCTAACCTCATTTACGGCTACTTCTTCGTGTGAAGTCAAGGTTCGTGTCAAGTCAAGGTACTGTACTTGGGAGTTGGTTGGCTGCTTGCTGGAACCGTTGATCGCTCGTGACATTGCTCGCGCTTGGGTCTCGCAACGCGCTCAGAGCTTTTCACGCCAGTGTTCCTCGTTACGTCCCTCTGCCTGCCTGACGATTGTTGCTAAGTTACCCCTCTCATTCGTTAGACGTGCTTCTACGCAACTCACGTCATTGGCGGCCATCTTGGGAGGACGTTTTGCATGTTGTACGTCGCGGCCATACTGTCCAGCTTCGCACATGAAAACCAATTGATCAGTTACGGCAAGGCTTACTACGGCTTTATCCGCATTCGTTCAAGCGACTGTCAATTCTTGTGCATCGCTTCAGCTGGAAATATATTAAATCTGTTTTGCGGATTCAGTGATTCGCACACTTTGAGCGGAGTCAGTGATTTGCGCACTTCCAACAGCGTTGAGGTTTGGTTGCTTCTTTGAAAGTATTCCGTTTTGAAGTACATCCTGATAAGTAAACTTTTGATATCTACAACTGTGATATGCACACTTTTTAGAATTGCTTGTGCATGTTTCGTCTACAGTGATATGCACATTTAGAATTGCTTGTGCATGTTTCTTCTACAGTGATATGCACACTTTATCCTGATACAGCTTTTATCAGCAACACATAAAGGGATATTTACAGTCCATTGTAAAGCTTTTAATTGCATTCTAGTTGATATTTACAGTCCATTGTAAAGCTTTTAATTGCATTCTAGTGGTTTTAATAATTTAATTCTCACATTCCCACTTTCCATTTGAGTATGGCAGCTTCTCAAATTTGCAATCAACCTACTATTTTTTTTTTTGCAGATTCCAGGCAAACCAAAATTGAGATGGAAAAAATGGTTTGAGTCTTTTGAAAACTACATTGTAGCCATTGATGGCACTAAATTTTCACCTGAAAGGTTGAAAGCTATTTTATTTAGTTTTCTTGGCACTGCAGCGATAGAAATATTCAAAAATCTTATTCCTATAGCGCCACCCGGTAGTGGAGGAGGTGGGTGGAATGTGTATAAAGAAGCTGTAGCAAGGCTAGAGGAACAATTCGAGGATGAACCCAATGTTTTGATTGAAAGACATTCTTTTCACAAAAGGAAGCAATTTCCTGATGAAACCATTGAAGAATATGTTGCTGCACTAAGAGTTTTGGCTGCGAACTGTGAGTTTGGAGCAAATGTCGATTTCTGCATTAGAGATCAATTTGTGTTTAACTGTGAGTCCAAGAAAGTACAAGAAAGACTTCTTGCTTGTCGCAATCCTACGTTAGGTGAAGTGTTGGATTTAGCTAAAGGAATTGAAAGGTCCATTATATCCTCGAAAGTCATCACTGGTGAAGAATCTAGAAATACTACTCCTTCTTCTCCTGTTTGTGCCATACAATCTTTCAATAAGGGAAGTGTCAAAACTACAAGGGATAATAGGCTAAGTTGTTACAGATGTGGTTCTAACAAGCACTTGGCGAATTACTCTGACTGTCCTGCTTTAAAGAGAAAATGCACCAAGTGTGGCAAAGTTGGTCATTTTTCATCACTGTGCAAAGCACCAAAGAGGATCTCAAACACTAGTGTTAATAATATTGCTAGTGTTGAGCATGATTTGCAAAATTTACTCTTAACTGTTTATGATGATTTGCTTGATGATTCTGTGAACAATCTTTCTATTCCTTTTAAAGCACCTTTAGGTACTGTACTAGTGGGCAATGTGGCTTTTGAAGCCATGGCAGATTCAGGTTCGCCCATTACCATTCTGTCTGATATTTTTTTTAAAGATAATTGGGTGGATGTCAAACTCAAGGAAACTGATGTTAACCCCAAGGCGTTTAGTAATTTTGAAATTTGTATGCTAGGTTTCTTTGAAGATACGTTAGAATTTGAAGGACGTAAAGTGCTTACCAAAATTTATGTGGCTATTGATGGAAAAAACATAGTGGGATGGTATGATTTGGGGAAATTGGGTGTTATTTTATGTCCAGGCTCAGATCGTCCTATCCAGTTAAGGGATTTAGCAGTCAATAGTGTTTCTGTTGATAAATCTTCTTTGGAGATGATTCTAAAGAAACACAGTGATATTTTTAAAGATGAAGTGGGCCAAGTAAAAGGTTATACACACAAAATCAAACTTAAAAAGAAGCCGTGCCAATACAGCATAAAGTACGCATGGTCCCTCTAGGCATACGGCATAAGTTAAAATCTCACTTAGATATGTTGTGTTCTGAGGGCATCATCGAATCCACTGATAGTTCAGAGTGGGTTTCTGCTATAGTTATCGCTCTTAAAAAAAATCAAGAATTGAGATTGTGTGTGGACCTTAGGTCTTTGAACAAAAATATTGTAGTAGACACTTACCCCTTGCCCAGAATTCAAGAAATGTTAGCAGCTGTTAATGGTGCAACATTTTTCTCCATAATCGATCTTAAGTCAGCTTATCACCAAGTGGTTCTTGATGAGTCTTCAAAAGATCTTACAGCATTCATCACTCCATTTGGTCTTTACAGGTTTTTGAGGATGCCGTTTGGGCTGGCCTCAGCGGCCAGTGTTTTTCAAAAATTAATTGAGAGTTTGTTTCAAGGTTTGAGTGGTGTGCAGTCATTTCAGGATGACATTTTAATTTTTGCTGAAACTTGTGAGCAACACAACAAGATTCTTGACAGTGTATTACAAGTTTTAGAAGGTAAGGGGATGACCGTGAGTAAGGAGAAGTGTACATTTCTGGTAGATGAGATTAATTATTTGGGTCACAGGATCACTCCTGATGGCATATTTCCCAAGGAAGATCTCATTAATACTTTAGAGAAAGCTAGCAGACCTCAGGATAAAGATTCCTTGCGTTCTTTTCTGGGGTTGGGCGAATATTATGCCAGATTTGTTAAGGGATATGCTCTTGTTGTTGAGCCTCTCAGACAACTTTTAAAAAAAGGGTCTCAGTTTACGTGGACAGATATCCATGATGAAGCCTTTGATAATGTCAAAAAACTAATAGCTAAAGCACCTGGTCTCAATACCTTTGATCCTCAAGGAAGATCTTATGTTACTGTTGATGCTAGTGCTATCGGACTAGGTGCTGTGTTTACACAGATTGTGGATGGCAAGGAAAGAGTCATTTCGTTCATTTCAAGGGGGATTCGAGGGGCAGAAAGGCATTATAGTACCATCGAAAAAGAGGCTTTGGCCTGTGTATGGGCAGTAGAAAAACTAAAAAATGTCTTGTGGGGGCGACCTTTTATTCTTGTCACTGATCACAAGCCTCTTGTTTATATGATGGATGGTGTAAGAAGTGGGAAAGCTTCATCCAGGCTAGTTAGGCTCATTGCTAGATTACAGGAGTTTAATTTTGAAATTCAACACATTCCTGGAGGTAAAAATTTCACTGCGGACTGTCTATCTAGACTGCCACCTGTCTAAGAGTGTGAGAATGAGATCATTGACCAGCATGAATGTGTTGTGGCTTTGCTAGATGCCGTTGATTCGTGTAATTCTGTGATTTCTGAAAAGGAATGGAACGACTTTGTAGCTGTGGATACCATTTTGTCCAAGGTCAAGCATTTTGTTACCAATGGGTGGCCGTCTTGCAAAAGTTTAGAGATTCCTCTCCGAAGTTTTGCTCAGGTTGCCAGTGAACTTAGTATTGAAAATGGCATCTTATTGAGGCAGGATTTGTTTGTGCCACCGGCTGGGGTCAGGAATAAACTTATCCAATTAGCTCATTCTGGGCATCCTGGAGTGTCTGGTACAAAAAAACTGCTCAAAGTTCACTATTGGTGGCCGGGCATGGACGCGTGTGTTGAGAGGTTTGTGGATAATTGTTCAGTATGTGTCAAGTCTGACAAACATTGGAAAGTATCTACAGAGCCTTTATCAGTTCAGGAAGCTCCTAGGGGACCGTGGGAGAAAGTTTCTATTGATTTTTCTGGTCCGTATGAGTGTCTAGGCAGGGAGAAGAGATTTTTAATTGTTGTCATTGACAATTTCTCCAAATGGATGTATTACACTTTTGTGGAACATCCAGTTACTGATGAGGTTATTGTATTTTTGGAGCATATTTTCAGAATTGAAGGTGCGCCGCTTACTCTTTTGTCCGACAATGGGGTGCAATTCATTTTTACTAAGATGAAACTGTTTTTGAGTAAATTTGGTGTGCATTCTGAAAGGGCGCCACTATATTGTCCCCGCGCCAATGGTCAAGTGGAAAGGGCCAACAGGTTCTTAAAAGAAGGGATCCAAGCAGCTTTGGAGAGCAATCTTGATGTTTTTGAATTTTTTAAAGAAAAAGTTTGGAGTTACCACATAACGCCGAATGCATGCACAGGTGTGTCTCCATACTTGTTGATGAGCGGTAAACAGGTCAAATCTTTGTTAACACCTGTGTTTAAAAAGAAGGCAGGAGGGGAAGCTTTTGAATCCTCTATTGCCAAAGCCAGAACAAATATAACAGATTCCCAGATGTCTGGTAAATCTTATCATGATATATGTCACAAAACAAAGAGTAAAAGTGTGGAAATTGGCGACTGGGTACGTATTATTAAACCAACATTGAACCGTAAGGGTTCATCCAAATTCACTCTTCCCTTCAAAGTAGAAAGAGTGACTGATACTACTGTTCTACTAAAGGACAAAGGCTGGTGGAGCAAAAGTTCTGTTGTGGTTCTTAAACCGGGGCAAGAATATTTTTGGGGAAAAAATGAAGATGGTGATGTGTGGTTTGATGCGAATGGCACTTGTAGTACTCTTCCTCAAAATTATACGAGGAATGAAGGTTTCGATATACCTGGTGCATATCAGACAGAATCTAATGTAGAAGAGAGGGTGGATTCCTCGATTGAGGACATTGCTGTGTTACAAAAAAGAAATACTAGGATGCCTAAGAAATTTGATGATTATATTTTGGAATAATTGTTTTATTTGGTTTTGTTAAAAGGGTACATGTGGTATTGTGTCCTTTCTTTATCTTCTTTATAGAGTTTAGAGTTCTCATGTCATTACCCTATTGTTTGTCATTTGGAATGTGTATGTGTAATAGAGAATTCACTGATGCAGGAGCTTGGGTTTGAATATTTAGAAAGCGGTTGGAGTTTGGTTGGAGTGGACGCCTTGGCTCTTGCACCAGTGGGTCCTTTTATGGCACTTGGAATAAAGAAGAATATTTTTACATAAACCTCGATTCCCTCGCCTTATTACAGATTCGCAACACAAACGGATTTAGGTCGGTCGAGTGACTGAATCACAAGCATACTGCTCACTGGTTTAAATAGTGTTGCCACCACTTATCTCTGTTCTGATTACTCCACATTCTTTTTTTGTTATTAAGACCAAAGCAGCAGACGTCCTGAATAATTCAAAACACATATATCACCCAAGACAAACATGTAAAATTCTTAACATCCCATTAACAAAAACGTTTTACCCAATGAAAAACAAAGTAATTTAAATGGGAAAAGAAATACAGGCGTTGCTTGTCCTTCCGTCAAGTACAATAGGTGATTCCCTACTTATTTCAGTCCTTAATCCATCTGGAGGTGGTGAGAACGGGTAGGCATGACCACATATCTATTATTCTTGACATTCATGCCATACCCATAGTAGGAAGAATTGTAAGAAAGTCTGTCTCAAAGACACTCCTCCATTGAAAAGGTTTGACTTGTTTCGGCTTTAATTTATCAGCCCTAATTTAATGGCCTCATCAGGACTAAAGAAGGAGTAGGCATCTACAACAAATTTCAAACACATAGGGCCAGATGTTCGACCATTGGATTTAGCGCCTCGCAATTTGCGACAAATTGCGATTCGCAAATTGCGAGGCGCTAAATCCAATGCACAACAGTGTCTCAGACACTGTTTGCGATTCCCAATGGGGTCGCAAATTGCGAGGCTCATAAATATTAATGAGCCACTCACAATTTGCGAGCCCATTGGGAATGACTGGCCCTCCCGGGGATGGTGCCTGCTGGGCTCAGCAGACCACCATGTCTCGGACTGCTTTTCAATAAAGCAGGTTTTCTTTTAAATGTAGCCCGTTTTCCTTAAAGGAAAACGGATGCATTTAAAAAAAAAAAAAAAAATGAAACGTTTTCGTTTCATTTTTTTAAGGGCAAGTAGTGGTCCCTGGGACCACTGCCTGTCCTTAAAAAATATTTTTAGAGCTAGTCACAAAGGGGCAGGGGTTCCCTGGGGACCCCTTCCCATTTGCGACACCATTACCACCCTCTTGAAGAGGGTGGTAATTTGCGAGTGTTTTGCAACCGCAATTGCGGTCACAAAACATTCATACATGGCTAGGGACTCGCTATTAGGAAGGGAACGCCCCTTCCTAATAGCGAGTGGCAAAACACTATTTTGCGAGTCGCAATTTTTTGCGACTCGCAAAATAGTGTTTGTACATTGACCATGTAGGTTTTTGCATGCGCAAACGGGTCGCAAACCCGTTTGCGCATGCAAAAACGGGTCGTACATCTGGCCCCTAATTTAGGAAGCTGGCTCTTAATATGATATATCAAAATGAGATATATCGTGTAGAGTCCAGGGGTTCCCTTATGAGTGGACAGGGGCTTGCTATGGCAATCCAGAAGGTGCTCTTCTAGGGGGATAGTGTGGTCGAGCAGCCTTAGGCTTATCACAGAGGAGTGCAAGACATCTGAAAATACACACAATAGTCAATATGTGAGACACACGACTCAAGAAGGAGATCCACACCAATTTATAACAAGCATTGGCATAGCCAATAGGTCTCGCTTTTGGGACCTTGTAAGTAAGTATAACACTTCACTTTTACATTTACTTCCTATTTAGGATGCAGTAAATGTAAACGTGAAGTCTTACACTTCAGTTTTTTTTTTTTACTTACAAGGTCCCAAAGGCGAGACCTATTGGCTATGCCAATGCTTGTTCTGATTTGATTTCGTAACTAAGGTTATCTTCGTTACAGGAGGTGATTCCTGTGGCTTAGAAAGCTCAACTCTTTATTTTGACAGCACATCGTTGGTCCTTTAAGTGAATACAAAGGCCTTTCACAGGGAAGGGGTACTAAGCTTGTTGTATACTTAACAGCTGACGCCCCTCACCCCAGGGCCAAGGCATTGATTCCATCCTCATATTTTCTTGTGAAAATTGCATATTGAGGGTTTGGAAAGCTACTCGGAGTTGAAGTATTGATTTGCCACTCGTATTACAGACATGCGTTTTGTCATGTCGCAGTACAAAGGATGCTACTTGCTGTACCACATTACAATCTAAACTGTTTTGATACATTTTTAGTTTTTGATGCCTTAATTATTTAATTAGCTTCTATTGTAAATGGTGTATACATAGTGCTTACTAGCACTAACGAGTCGCTGCAGAGCTCTGCAGCGAGTAGCACATTACCCCAGTTTCCCGGGTTCCTTTTCCTAGTAGGATCAGTTGCTTTTTAGGGTTGTCAGGTTTGTGCTCTCGAATATCTTGTACATTTACCCTACTCTTTTGAACAGGGTTTGGTTAATTGAAGCTGTTTAATAAAAGGGAAGATCTGGGGTGGTGTTGGAAGTTGTGGACTTGTGCGGCTGTTGGAGGGATAAATACTTCGGAAAAGATGGGTGTCACGAAAGCATGGTTGGGAGTCCTAGCGTGAAGGGAGAGGTTTGTTTTTTTATTATTTGAGTTAGTTATGTATGTATAAAGATATACATTTATGTAGACATATACACACACATTTAAATATGTTCCTGGACGTTAGCTTTGGTGGAGCACTGCCTTGCTGGCTGCTAGAGCCACAGTGACCTCCCTTATGTTCATTGTACGGTAAATATTGACTAAACAAGAAATGCTGAGTTCAAGTTTGCATAAATTATGAAGCTCCAGCATGCTCTCTTTAGGGTGGTATGAACCCATCCAGGCTGCTTACTATGCAGTGTGGAACATTTCAGTCCAGTACCCCATATCTCTAACTGCACAATAGTGCCTTCCATGTCTTTGTTCGGAAAGGTCGGGATTACATAAACAATTTGTAATGGTCTTTGGCGACTTTCACAGCCTTTTGTGCTTGAAGCCTGAAAATCCATTTTATTTCAGGTAACGTGTAAGCGCCAGATATGTGCTTTGCGTTTGTATTTAGTTGGTTGGAGGTGCATCTCTATAAGAAATACATTGTGTATAGAAGATACTCACTACTTAAATACCAGGCATTGACTGTGTATACTCGAGTGCTTTAATTGGGCAGGTACGGAGTAGCTGCACTTTTTTTAAAATTTGAAATGGAAAGTACCTGCACTTCTTAGCACTGCTGCAACATTTAGTGGGAGAGTACCTGCACTTCCTAGAAGCAATTAGGTACTCTGAACAGAAGAGTGCCAGCACTTTGTATTTCCATTTAAATCCTTGATTGTGCTGGAGTGGGAGAGGGGAGAGTCGTGCAACTGAACAGTATGGGGCAACATACAGTCCTTTAATATTAAGCCGCCTCTGTACTGCTGAAAGCAGAACTCGGGTTGATTCTTCGAGTGTGGGAGTGGATGTTGTGGGGCAAGGTGCACCTTTAGGTGATTGGGGGCAGGAATGCATGCGTCCATATATCCAGGGGATGGTGTTTGAAATCAAAGGTACACATGACAGGGTTTCTGGACCTAGACTGGACTCTGTGGCTAGGGGTAACTAACCAAGCAGTGTTTTCATTGTGAACATTGCTGAGGTTTGCAATATAGTGCAAGATAACATTGGCGAGTTAGGGTGATGATATTCACAGAACTGAAAAGGATGAGGTTCAGAAACGTATGGAGAGCTAGATTTTGCAGATAGTTACAGCTAGGCTAATGATGCAACTGAAGGGGTAGGTGTGGAACAAGAGCGTTTGAATATTGTGTGATGGCATAGCTTTGTTGTTGTTTGGGGGGTGGAAGGAGTATTGCAGTTGTTGCTAAAGACAGGTTACAAAGTTTATGCTTGCACTGGTCCAGCATCTTAATCGGCTTTATCCGAGTGGAAAGCAAGGTAGAAGTAAGAGGGGCATTTGTAGTACCGGAGGGGGTTGGCAAAGGATTCTTTCAAAGTGCTCCCAAAAGTTCCTCATGCACGGCTAAAGTAGGAACTTGGTGGGCAAAGACTAGCATGTGTCTTAAGTGTCTCAGTGCCATGGAGTATTGGAAGCAAATACGCTTAGTTTGGCGTGAGTCTTATCTGAGTCTTCCCGAGCACTTTCTGAAAGTAAGTACATTTGGATAGTGTGTCGTGGGCAGCTATTTCAAGTTAGGATGCACAGAAAGAAGGAATGCTCTGGGGTGCAGATAAATCCCCATGTGCCTTCGAGGAATGTATGACGTTACAATGCATACATTTACAATGCATGCCTTTACAATGCAGTTTTTACATCGCAACATCCTTTACAACGCATTCTTTTACATTGCATGCCATTACATCGCATTTTCAGAAACTACCTTTACAACGCATTCCATTACAATGCCTACCATTACATCGCATTTAAGGTAAGTGTTGGATAGTATTGGGGTAATAATTACTATTCTAACTCCAGTGAGTGCAACAGTAGGGTAAGTGTTGGATAGTAGTGCGATGTAATGACTGCTATGTAAAGGTTGTTTCCCGCCTTCGAGTGATGTAGCACCATTGTTAGTCGAGGTTTCAGACCTGCTGAAACTTCAAATGAAGGTGGGAAAGCAGTTCAGCAGTGCACACCAACTCAATGATGTGGATTATGGGAATTCATTTATGGGATATAGTGTGACACTTGTGATGTCATCAATTATGTTGTATGATATCAAATATAGCACAAAGGAGCGGCACGAGGTATGCTTTTCCCCGCAAACCATACTTGATGAATTTCTGTGGTTTGTCTTGTTTGAGCCAGAACAATGACTATTTTTGTGGTGTTTATTTTTTCTAGCAGTCACAATTCGGTCTGATTTAGCAACTAATAACTTTGGCGATGTTTGAATTTGCACAAAACTCTGTAAGAAAAGTTATCTTTTTGTTTCCCATAGGAAACTTTGATATAGAAAAAAAATGGCTGACCAGAATTATACCAGATTTGACAGAATGTTAGAACTTTACTCAGAAAGGGTGCGTTTTATTATTATATTAATTTCAGTGATGCAATATCGGAGGTGTGTTGCCTGCCTGTGGTGAGGCTTGATCATTGTTTACAGTTTCAGTGCATGGTGGATGTGTTGTGGATTTGGGTGATGTTTGTAGCATAATGATAGCTAACTGTACAACAGGTCTAAGGTGTTTGGTTGTCTTTCTAAAAAATAAGGACCAGATTAGGCAACCAGGGATAGACTGATGGTCAGAGAGAGGAAGAGAGTTAGTGAGAGTAAGTGGGAATTGAATCAGAGTGAGTGTATGAGTGAGTGAATATATCCAGTGAATTATATCTGTGAGGAGGAGAGTACGGCAAGTTTGCCTTGCATGAGGCAGTACTAAAGCATTTAAAAACAAATTAGCGACTGGGTAACTGAATGAGCGCAGTGTGTGTGTGGTTTTATAGAAGGGAAAGGAGAAGTAGGAAACATTGCCTTTGAGAGTGGTCCCAGAGGAGCATTTCCAGGTACAAACTACGACCCCTGCACTATTCTCTGGCTCACCAAATGTTCCTCTTTGAAGCCTTATATGCAAAGTATTATTTCATTGAGTAATTCTTACACCTATTAGCTACAGTGCTTCGTAAGGGAAAACGCTGACAGCAAAAGTTTCATTATAACACCGTGATTATTATATAATAACCCATAATTGCACCTAAAAGTATTTTCTCCTAAATACTGGCACTCCATTTATCAGAATGTTTTAAAATAAGAAATTCCCGTGACCTAAGGTGCGATATGTGTGACATATTCTGAAATTCTGAAAAGGTAGTAAATCCGAGGCACATAATATTTAATTATACAAAAGTGATAATAGTAAATAGTTCCCATTGTATAAATACTGCTAAATCTCTATATTGCCCTTGTTTTATGAATATTTATAGAGCTAACTTAGTTCCACGGAGCCTGGTGCACTGTACCTAGAGCATATTTGTGGTGGCAGGGGCATCCCAATGACGAGGTGCCATGAAGTGGTAGGTTTGCGGGCCAATGGGATTCGGACACCTCTAGTGATAGGCAGCAAACTGCGAAGCAATTTTTTAATTTATTTTGAAATACACAAATTAATGCATATCCACAGGTGAAGTCAGCTCGGTTCTGCAGGTGGGTGCAAGCGATATACTATCATACTTCATTCTTCAATGCCAAGAGTTTTATTACAGACAAAATGAGTTGGAGAAAAGTCCTCATGCATAATCCACGCCGCGTTCATTCTACATACTGCCACTAGATGGCAATATAGCTCTTTTTCGAAACGCCATTAAATTTGCTCTTTCTTCTCGTCTCTTTTAGAGAAAAACTAATAATACCAACATCTCAGTAGAAAAGAAAAAAACAAAGGTTAGAAAGATTATGAGGTGATTTGATGAATATGCTGCGCACTGACCGGCCTTGGCAAGCACAGCGGTGAGTGCCAGGCTGTAGACGAAACCTTAAGCAACAGAGTCACCCTGTAGCCGTGCCACACCAGCCCTGCGCCTGGTTAATTTCGTTTGACTTGGCAGAGAAACCTTCAGGTTTTTCTAAGCGCGAGGTCTGAGGAAGGAAGAAGCCTAGAGCTCGTTCACATGGCGTTTGTGGGGGCTGGCGCGATGGCGCAAGGGAGGAGGGAAGAAGTGCAAAGAGAAAGGGAACAAGTTTAACGAGGCGAGGAGGAGGCAGCAGGGGGAGAGGAGGGGGCCTGCGCCTGTTTCCCTTGCGGGAGCGAGCAGAAACCATCTGTTAATTACAAACAGATGGTTTCAAAGCTCGCTCCCACAAGGGAATTGCCAAACGTTCACGCGTTGCCATTGAAAGCAATGCAACGCGTGCACGTTTTTGGGACAAAAATCGAAGCGATTGCTAAAGGTCTTTTTCCTAAGCAGCGCATGCGCGCTGCGTAGGCGAGACCTAAAAATAACCAGTATCTTTATATATGCTTTGGCACCAGAATCAATTCATTCAGGTAAGTATGTTTCTTGATAGAAACTGTCGTGGCCGGCATGACTTGCGGGTGGGGGGATGCGCGGGGGGGAGGAGGGGTGTGTTAAATAATATTAAAAAAGAAACTTACCTTCCTGGGTCCTGCGACATCGCGGCTCCCGGCCGGGTCCCGTTTTCCTGCTCTCCTGCTGAACAGGAAGCAGGCAGCCTCCCTCCTGCTGCAGGGTCAGACTGGGAGGCCAGTCAGACTGAGCCAACAAGGGGGGGGTCGAGGGCATAGGGACACCGTTGTTCCTGTTTTTCAGGGGCGACGGGAGCAGAGGTGTCCTTATCCGTCGGGTTTTTCTTATCGGGAGCAGTGGCAGTAGAGGGGGCCTGCGTGCAGAGGCTGCAGGCGATGTCGGGGAGTCAACAAGCGGTGTCACCACACTGGACTCGGTCTCTGGAGGACTGGGGGACCACGCTGACACTGTTGGCCTACTTCAACTCGGGCTTGGAGCGACGGGTGCAGTGGTGTCTTCAGGTGCCGGGTTTCTGCGGTCACTGAGTCCTTCCAGGGGTCTTTGGATGCCTGCAGGGAAGCAGGTCTGCTAATTCACGGGAGGTCTTGGTTCCTGGGTAAAGTGCTGGCAGGTATCCTGGGCTTTGGGGACTCAGCAGCTGCAGGATAGTCAACTTTGGGTGCAATTGGTGAAGGCAGCAGGCAGGCCATCAGGTTGGTGCTGAGTCAGTTGCTGGATCTTGTGTTCTCACAGAATGCGACTCTTCATGTCCTTTGTCTTTCAAGGCGGCAGGATCTGTTTTTCTGGTGCCAGGGGCTCCCCTAAATACTGAATTTAGGCGCGTTAGGGAAGTGTGTCATAGTAGCCAATGGGCTACTGGCCCTTGGGGTCACTGCACCCCCTATATGATCACTTCCTGTGGGAAGTGGGCATAACCCCGTCTCGGAATTCCCACGTATGCCATCACAAAGATATCTACTTCTGAAAAGTTGTGCCCACCTCAATTTAGCCCACCTTAGGGGTGGTACTAGCCTGAGGGTGGCACGCCTAACAGACTTGCAAATTTTCCCGCCTGTCCAGGTGCCAAAGGGGCTTCTGGACAATGCGGGTCAGCTTCCTCTCCTGTGAGGGGAGCCAGATTAGCATATCAAAGGTGGCAGGTCTTTGAAACTTGCCGGCCTAGTAAGGCTAATCAACAGGTTATCCTGTGGGAGGGGTGTGACACCCTCTTTCCGGGTAGGTCTCCTGAGAGCAGAAGGCTCTCACCCTAGGCGGTCAGAACAGTGTCTTGGCCGGCAGGCTGGCAGAAACCAGTCAACAAGCACATTAGAGCCTGGTAGGTTTTCAGGGGGTACTTCTAAGGTGCCCTCTTTGTGAATGTATTGGTAAATCCAACACTGGAATCAGTGTGGGTTTATCAATACGAAATGTTTGATACCAAAAATCCCTATTTTCAGTGAATCCATCACGTAGCTGGGGAACTTGTTTTCATCAGTGTCCAGCACATGTTCTAAAATGGCTTCCCTGGTCTCTTTTACTGGCAGTAATGGAACTGACCAGCACAGGGGCATATCTGCTCATACAGGTATGCCATCACATATAATACTATGCACCCTGCCTTAGGGCTGTAAGGCCTGCTAGGGGTGACTTACAAGCACACTTTCTGGACCAATTATCGTGTTCCAAAAAAGGCTTTGGAAAGTGCATGGTGTATTTGCATTTTAGACCCCCTCTATTTCTTGGCTCCTGCTTGACAGATCACCTCAAAACTTTCCGTAAAGCAACTAGGCAAAAAGTGCACATTTTTGGAAAGTTTCCTGAAGATTTGTCAAACTGCGTCCAAGCTATTAGCAAACCAAAAGAGTCATTTTCTATGGAAACGCAGACCTAACTATAACTACCCAGTAAAATGCTTTTGTAAATAGCAATCGTAAACTTACACAAAAGTGTAAGTTTACTTTTGTAAATCAGTCCCAGGAGGTTTTTCAGGAATCCCTGGTAGAGTGGAGACTGGTAAGTGAAATCACTGTATATCATCATGTAAGAGTGACTGTTGGGACATTAAAGTCCTCTGCAATGAAAAGGACATGCAACCCTTTCTTGAGTGCCCCATTGCAGTGATGTCTGGATCCCTAATACTGATTGTTGTTGTCATAGGCAAACATGGATCATACATGGGCGCCATGACATAGGTCTGTTGGATGGATTGTCGTCTTGTTGGACCAGAGGAGCGGCCCTCATAGTAGTGAAAGGCTGCTGCCTTTAATAGGACCTAAGGTGCACAAGCATGGTGGTAGCAGCATGCCATGTAAAGATCAGTAGGAGTGAACAGGTCCTTTTTAACCTGTGTCACTGGAGTGAGACCTACAAGCTCACTCATTCAAGTTCCACTGCCGTGTGCTTAAGTCACCCCTTGGCCTACATCAGTATGATGTGGAGTGCTGCGCAGCGCAAGATTGGTGTATCTGCGCTGGGTGTATGTGTGCCTGGAAAGGGTACACTGCAGGAATAATGGAGTACTGTGCAGTGCATGCATGGTAAATCTATGTGCTGGGTGTATGTGTGCCTGTGAGTGGTACTGTACATGTAGGATACAGTGCTGTGCAGTGTGTGCATATTAAATGCATGAACTATGTGTATGCGTGCCTGTGAATGGTAAAATTCATGGCAGACTGTTGGTTCCATTTTGGGAGACCCCGGCCTTCATTGTGAAGCATAAAGAGGTAGAGGAATCACCTCAGTCAGATTTGTGTATTTCTGCATTACTGTAAGCTGGGTGGGACACACTGGGAGAGGCATGTTTCCTCCGTAAACTTCAAAGGGTGCTCTTTGATTCAGAAAGAGGTCACAATGAAGGGGCCTGGGTACATCTCAGGAAGGAGATGGGGCTGATAAAAGAATCATAAAGAGTAGTTCTGGAACGCTGGGCTAATCTTTTGATACACATATCACTGTGGCTGACATCCAGGTGTGAGCTCTAGTCACTCCCATGGCCTGTGTTGTGGGGCTATCAGCTTTAGTGTCGCTTCTGCTGTGACAGACTGCTTTCAAGAGGAAGAGAGGGCAGAGGAGTGGGCACTCCAAAAGGAATCAGGCCCCCATCATAAACTTCAAAGATTCAGACTTTAAATCACATTTGGTGCCTGGAAATGGATTATAACAAGGGGATCTTGAGACCCCAAAAATTGTCAACTGTCAAGCAGCCAGTCGCGCTGTGTGAGGAGGAGAAGCTCTGTAAGACTTCTGCCTGTGACTAGGACTGGGAGTCAAGGCCTGCTTGTCTCTCTGCTGGATAAGGGCACATCACCCAGGGAATCCAAGACCACCTGCTCTGGAGCACCAGCGCCTGCCTGCTTACCAATACCAGTGTACCCTGTGAGGAGGAGGAGAGCGTTATTCGGGGCAGGGTCCAATGAGGAATCTTGAGCGAGGTGTGAGGGATGGCTGTTGCACTGATTGGGTTGTTGCCCAAGTGCAGGACAAAGTCAGCAACCCCCGTATGCTAGGGGAGGGCCACCAAGAAATTAGCAGTGGATATCGCTGTGTCGATCGGGCCGGAGCCCTGTGCAGTTAGGTGTTGGTGACCCTGTATGCCAGGAGGGGCCGCCACAAAGTGAACTTCATTTATTGCTGTGCCAATGGGGTGGGAGCTTGTGTGCAGTGAGTACATGGTAACCCCATATGCCAGGAGGGGCCGCTGCAAAGTGAACCACCCTTATTGCTGTGCTGATCTGGCCAAAGACAGTGTGCAGTGAGGACTCGATGACCTTGTATACCAGGAGGGACTGCCAGAAAGTGAACTACCCTTATTGCTCTGCCGATCAGGCCAGAACCTATGCGCAGTGAGGACTCAGCTACCCAGGATGCCAGGAGGGGCCACCATGCAGGTATCTGCTGTGCTGTTCGGGTTAGTGCTTGTGTACAGCAGAAGTATGGTGACCCCATATGCCAGAAGGGGTCACCAGAGCTAGCAAGAAGTGCAACCTGACCAGGAGCATTGCCGCAGGAGGGAGGCCATCGTGGGATCCCCCATGCACCTACATTGGAATGCAGGACCAGCATAAGGAACTTCGCACTATGGATGGACTAAAGATTTACCCTGCCAGGAGGAGCCAGGAGGAAACTCCGGTCGCTGGAGGAGCACAACCATGTGTGAGGAACTCACAGATCACTGAGGGCAGCTCCCCTGGGCTGCATGCAATGAACTGACCTGAACCAGCTGCTGCTGCTCCGGCACTCGCAGAGGGGGCGCGCTCAGGAAGTCTGGGCGCTCCAATTTTGCAGGTGCCGGTAAGACTTAATTGGAGCCAGTGGTGCCCAGGGGAACTTGCTTGCTAGATAGCGCTGTAGTGCTGGAACACTTGTGGCTTTCTGACAACGTCAGAGTGGGCTCTTGAGACTCCGACTACTTGTGGGACTTGCCCTGGATGTTGCCTATAGTAAATGGAAAATAACCAGTATCACTAGAGCGAGGAGAGAATGGGACACAGGGAACTGCCTAAAAAACACTAGAGCCCTGATCTCAGGGGGATTGTGTGGTTGTTTGTGAATGTTGTATTCCCAATCGTGTTAAAAGCGATAATAATAAAATACTTATCTTTATTTCATAAAAGTGAGTATTTGGCTGCACAACAACTTATTGCTGCTAATGCATGTATTTTGACTTTGTCAGCTTGTGTTCACCCCCCTGTATCCACCTCCCCCCCCCTGAGGGATCCTTGGACAGCTCAACCTACGTTACCACTGACAGTTAAGTGCTGAAGGCTTACTTGACCCAGTTGCCCAGGATCCATTGCAGGTCCGGTCCCAGGACATCAGGAGTTAAAGGCTTCAATCCCAGCGGTAAGGCCCAGCAGCTCCTGTGGTCCTCTGAACAGGGTTCTGACAGTGATTTAATCAGATTTCTACTTCTCTATGTATTGATGTTCATTTTCATTAATTTTACAATTTGTTTTGTTTGACCTAAAGGTTACATTTTCATTTTAACTTTGAAATGTAGGTTTTGTATCGATAAAGTTTAGAGATATCATCTCACCATTCTCGTGTTCATGATATAATCTGTACAGTCATGTATCTTTACTCATTTGTTTGTGCTGAAATCTGCTAAGAAATATCCATATGATTTTTTTATCAGAATCTTTATCATTGTTAGTTTACCTCCTGTTGTCTGTTTATTTGTATGGTTGTGCTAAATTAACAGAGATGTTTATGTGCTTACATGTACTACTATATATATTTTTCACAGACAGCTATTCATATATCATTTGTGATTTTTACTTATTGTCCATATCTTTGGAGACAGTGCTAGGAGTCAATGACTACATCTCCCATAATGAAACATTGTAGGCCATGCGTTTTATGGAACTTTTAGACTTTATCATGCTATATGGTGCACTGATAACTGCTTTAGGCATGTGCAATAGGTATCAATAAATCAAATTAACATGTCAAAGTATTATTACTGAAAGATGTGTCACTTTAGCCTGTTGTCTGACACTCTCTATTGTAATTATATGTAATATGTGCTCCATAGTCTCAATAGGTTACTATACTTGCTGCTGCATTTCCATGTTGCCTGTAGGCTTTGCACATTATGGTTAATATCATACACATACTAAGCTATTATCATCATCTACTGTCCCATGGCAATAGTGTATTGGGAAATGTAAATGTGGGTTGACTGTTCACAGGCGAGAGCTCAGCACTATTGTTCAAAGATATATACCTACCTCTGTGCCCTTACATCAAGGCTGGTACCCCTTTTGTGTGACTTTAATTAACATTCAGAATAACTAGTAATTTATATCAGTTTGTTTGTACCAGTAAGTACTACTAGTAGTACAGTCACTCCACATACATCTGCCATGTTGCACCTACATACAATTGTATGAAATACGAGTTTTGCTGCTAAATAGGTGTCAAAAATTGTTACAAATGAAGGTTTGATTTGTTAGGGAAATTAGCTTCTTACTTTATGTTGAACATGACTGAGGGCACATATGTTCAATTAGGAAGACAGCATTCAAAAATTAACAAGTCCTGTATATTGTGTTTCATGTCTTACAAGTGTCAATGCATAGGCTATAGCAATCCCGTGCATTGTACTCAATTGTATGTGGAGTACCTCATCTCAGTCACACTAAAGATGTTTTTCTTTAGGATAAAACTTACTATCTTTTATCTGTCCCTTAGGGGCACATAAATGAGCATTTGAAAATCACTAGGAATAGCAGGTTACCCTTTGGAGAAAGCATTATACACTGAAGATCATTTATCTAAAAGTTCTACAATGAATTAATATTGATGTTACATTAATTATTGTTTTCTTTGACATTGTAGGACCATCAGTCAAAGGTAAAGTCTAGCAACCCTCTGAGAATCTCCCAACCACTACTCCTACTCCTGCTGAAGCCTTCAGTGGAGACACATCTCCTGCGTGCCTGGATCGTAAGGTGGAACAGCCTGGTCCGTCAGGTTTGTCTGGTCAAGCTGCAAGGGTGAGCCTCACTCAGCCAATCAATTGTACAAAAACAACTAATCTAGTGCCGGCCACTCCACAACAGCCCATAGTTGTCTCTGCTACATGTGGCCAAAATCACCTCTGTAGTGTACGCCCCAGTCCTGGCCCCTGTAATGCCAACACCTACAACATCTGCAGTTGATGCAGGGCACATTGTTAAGGTACACACTGTATGAAGCTGGCTCTCTATATAGTGTACCAAAACGAGGTAAACCATGCAGAGAGTCCAGGCAACCCTTATTGGTTTACAGAGGCAAAAATGATACCACTAAATGCTCTCTTTTGTGATAGTGTGGGCGAGCAGTTTAGGCTTATCAGAGGGTAGTGCTAAGCATTTGTTGTACTCACAGAGGCAATAAATGAGACACACACTCAAAGAATAAATCCAAATCCAACTTAGAAAAATAACTTATATTTTCATATAAATGTTGATATCAAGAACTTCGTAAGCAAGTAAATACTTTTTAGAATATTGAATTTCACAGGTAAGTAAAATGTTCACTTAAATGCATCTTTACGTGCAATGCTTTCCCATGGGGGGGTTGGGGGCTATAGAGCCCGGCCGCAAGATGGCCATCACCCTGTGAGGCTCTGCTGGATGGAATGTTATTCCGGCATTTATGCGCATCTGCTGGCGGCATCGGCGTCTGCCGACAGGGCGGGAGAGGCTCTACTTTGGCTGCAGAATGTAGGGGGCCCATGCTGAAGCTTATCGTCCCTGCTAACGGAGTGTTTTGAATGAGAGGATCATGGCCCAGAGTTGCAGGCCTGACAGCGTGCACAGCATAGCGGAACGGAGGGCAAGAACAGAGTAGAAGGCCAGCTGGTGAGGGTGTTGCGGTGGAGGCCTGAGGAGAGCGGTGCTGGCCCTTCCCCGCCTGAAAACTACGAACCCTGTGGGGTGAGGTCTGCGGTGCGTGCTGCGGCCTTGCCGGTGGGAGCAGACTGGTGAGGCGATCCTGAGGAATCCGCCTGTGGGTGCAGAGTGAGAGTGTGAGGGAGTCCTACCTGGCGATCCGATGCCCCTGGGGTGGCACTTCCGCCCTGCCTGATACTGGGGGCGGATGAGTGAACACAGCGCTACCTCTCGGTGCCTCTGCCCGTGAGTGCGGAGCCTTGGATGCCCTGAGGATACCGGCACCATATTGGAGCAGAGATGAGGCGCGGAGGGGCGATGGATGGTGGGAGGTACTGCTGCGATTCTGCAGTCTGGAGACAGCCCGCACCTGAACTGGGAGAAGTAGCACAGATGCGGGAGGCGGTGTGTGGACAGTGGTGCGACCTGGGCGTCATAGCTCGAGAGAGGGGGGGTGCAGTTGCCCCATGATTGACTTGAGAGGGCCTGCACCGGAGGGTAGTCCCTGCCTGGAGAACACTGTGATAAGGACAGCCAAGGCCCGCAGGCAATGCTGTGAGTGGCAGAACGCCTCTAGAAGCTGCAGGAACCTTATTCTGCAGAGGCTCTGGAAATAGTGGATGCATTTGCGAACACTCTGCTGGCACTAGTTCTGGGGCACAGACGAGTGCGTCTAACTGCTGTCCTACATAGAGAATCTGCTTTCACTTATAGACCATCCTCGCTTGAGCGCATCCCTGTGCGCCCCGTCCCCTGGCTCCCCACTGTGTCTACCACCTATGGGGGAGGTTTGCTCGTGCCTCCTAGCTCTGATCTGGTTGGTTGGTGGCTGGACTGCGGCGGGGGTCCAAATCTCGCTCTGCCTTCTCATGCTGCCTCAGCCACAACGGGCAAAACGGATTCCAGACAGTCCAAATTAATGTTTGAACAACATAAACCATCCCGGGGACCGCAGACCCCACAGGAGGAATCCTCTGCTGATAATGCAGGCGATGACACTTAATGTCAGGAGCCTGACAAACTGGCAATGTTCTTTGATCTCAAACAGAGCCTGATGACCATAGATGGCAAAATAGACTCACTTGCAGATAGATTTGATCACTTGAAAGAAAAGGTTGCATGCCATGATGAAATCATTGGTCAGTTAGAACAACGAACGTCGTCAGTGGAAGATGACAGCCATACAACTATAGAGAAACTGCGCAAATGGAAAAGGTTTTAAAACTAATCTGCAACAAGAATGAGGATTTGGAAGCCAGATCCCAGTGGAACAACATCAGATTCATGGGGTTCCCGGAATCCACTGCAATGAACTGGTGGAGGATTACGTGGAAGGCATGCTGTGGGCCCTTTATGGAGATGCTCTGTCGACCGTCTGCATAGTGGAGCGGGCGCACAGGTCGCTGGGCCAGAGACCCCCACCTGGGACCGCTGCCCGGCCCATTATTGCCCGGCTCCTAAATTATAGGGGTAGGGACATTGTACTCAGGCTGGCTTGTGATAAGTGCAAGACATCCTACCAAGGGAATGAAGTATCCTTTTATCCGGATTTCACAGTGGCTGTCCAGGCGGAGCTGTGCGATTTTTCTACCTGTGAAGCGCTCCTTACATAAAACTGATGCTAAATACTCTGAGCGAAGCTGCACATCATTCACGCTGGCAAGACAACATATTTCACTGACCCGAAACCCACCCAAGAGTTTGATGATACTGGCTGCACAAGTGATAATGACTGATTGCATGGATGATAGATCTGAGGGAGAAAATGGCGGCTAAGTGACTCTGCTCAGCTGGACTCATTGATTTACTGCCCTGAACGGGGACCCCCAAACAGTGCTGCCTGGTTCTTGATAGTTGGGGTCTTTCTCCGCCTGGCGGACGCTGACTGCCAACTACCTTCTAATTCTGGCCCCCAGTTTTGTCCAGACATGGGGGCAGTAAGGAGGGCACTTGCGTGGCTTCCCCGAGCTCCTCTTGGTCGCGGATCGACTATTGGCTTGTTCGCGGGATGTGGATGCCTGGGCTACTAAGGTATGCCATTTGCCAAGGACCCTTTCGGATCATTCTCCTGTACTGCTTATGCCCCCCTCATGCATACTCCTGGTGGCTCCCGCCGGGGGCCTTGAGGGATCCAGTATTTCGGAATTGTATTCAAGTAGCAATTGTGGAATATTTTGTACATAAAGTGGGCACAGGGGACTCCCCTTCGACAGTATGGGAAGCCTTTAAACAGTGATAAGGGGGAAGTGCATAGGCAAGCAGACTGAGGTTCTGCGGGCAATAAAGGGAGAACTGAAGCACCTCGAAGACGACATCCAAGACCTTGAACATGAATACTTTGCGACTTGTGGGGCGGACACATTAGGCCGCATACATAGTAAGATGGATGAGTATGAGGGGGCTGAGCAATGGGAGACATTATTATCTTGGAAAGAAGGTGTGTGCTAGGTGCAATGGGGAGGGTGATCGGGCGGGCAAGACCTTAGCTGGACTGCTCCACAAACCCTGGGCTAGTGATTATCACCGAGCTCCGCAATGAGGAGAATGAGCTAATTGATGAGCCTTTCACAGAAGAAGAGGTTATTCAGGTTATTAGAGCTCTTCCCGGGGACAAGGCCCCTGATCTAGATAGCCTTACAGCCGCATTTTACAAGGAATTCACAGCTCTTTTGGCCCCTCATCTCATCAATATGTCTGCCGAGTCTTTGAGAAGAGCAAACTACCCCTCTCCTTTAGGGAAGCACTCATAGTTACCATTCCAAAACCAGACAAGGACTCGCAGCAATGCGAATTGTACAAGCCATTATCCATGATTAACATGGATAACAAGATTCTTGCTAAGTTGATAGCTTCACTGCTCATCCCTCTGCTTCCTCTAATAGCTCGCCCCGAATCAATCGGGACTCGTACCTGGCAGGGCCACTACACATAATTTACGCGCTTTCTTTGCAATCCCCCAGGTGATAGAGCAATCCTTACAGGCTGCTGTCAGAACGACTGTCAATAGTTCCCAAAAATCTTCTACTTCTACTGCTAACTTCTTTGCGTTGAGTATTACATACACTGTAAAACAAATTAACATTTAATGTTTAAATAAACCACTTTCTATTTTGCTAGATATTTTACTCTTCTATCTGAAACATACCCTTTTATAGACTGGCTATTGCTCCTCTTCTATATCTTTTCTTATATTCTTTGAATTGGTATTTCCAAATAAAAGGCGCAATAGTACTTTCCTTTTTGAACTGTAAGAAAGTCCTTTCTCTTGTTCACTAAAACTTCACACTACTAGCATAGCGGATTTTCTATTTACTATGGTTATTTAAACATACTTGTCATAAGCCTTAAATTGAGGAAACGTATACAACTATTAATACTGTTTTCTTTCCCTTATTTCTTTTCCTAGGTACTTGCGTGACTCCTCCGGATAAACTGAAGGTAAGACTTTTTGTAGATCTTCTTAGAATTTCTCTGGAGATAATTGAAGATACTGGTATCTACTTCTTTTCTTCTCAATACTTCTGCATCTACCTCATAAAAGCTTCCCAGTGAGCTGCTACACTCCCGACGGTCGGAACACTACTCTTCCGACGGGTGACGAAACGCGACACTAACTCTCTAACCCTGACTCTAATGCGCATGAACGAGAAAACACTGCTACTCTCCTGACTAGACTTGCTGAAGTGTGCAGTTGGGGGGGTGCGCGCGAGCCTCACACTATTCTCCTGACCTTGCGCTCTCAGCAGGAAGGCTGGAGCGCTAACACTTGAGCACAGGCGGCGGCCATCTTGGAAAACCGCAATCTCACCAATGCGGTCCAAGAGAGGTTTTTGAGCTCGTCCTGACAGTGAGACAAACGAGGGCTTTTCATTCTATTCAGGGCCACTGCCCCTACTATTTGGTAAGTGCGGTCTTGTCTTTTGCCCCGATTCCTGACAGTACCCCTCCACAAGGATGGTTCCCCAAGTCTTGCTTTATGAGGGTATTGGCCATGGAAGGATTTTACCAATCTTGGCGCATGAACATCAGTATGTGACTCCCAAGACCTTTCTTCCGGGCCATAGCCTTTCCAGTCGATCAGATAGAATAACTTCCCATCTTTCCACTTGGAATCTAAGATTCTTTGTACTTCAAACTCCTCCCCTACTTCTGTTTGAACCATTTTTGGAGGTGTATTTTTCCTGAAACTAGGGGAAGATCTCTTTAATAACGAGACATGAAACACTGGGTAAATCTTTAACTGTGGCGGTAGTGCTAACTTATAAGTCACTGGGCTTATCATCTTCTCAACTACAAAAGGGCCAATAAAACGAGGTTGGAATTTCCGATTTCCTTTCAGTCTTAAATTCTTAGTACTGAGCCAAACCTTACTCCCTATTGAATAGGTGTCTTCCTGTCTTCTCTTTTTATCAGCATAGTTTTTGTGCATTTCTTTAGATCTTTCTAATTTTTTCCTAGCTAATTCATGAGTATCCTTTAAGTGTTGTACTAGGTCTCTCACTGCTGGGATGGTTATTTCACTGGTACTGAGTATCAAGTTTGGATGTCGTCCATAATTTAAATAGAATGGTGAATAGCCTGTAGAACTGTTCTGGGAGTTATTGTGTGCAAATTCTGCGGCCCGTAGGAGATCTGGCCAATCTCTTTCCTGATCCAACAGAAAAAGTCCAGATATTGTTCTAACTCCTGATTAGCCCTCTCAGTCTGTCCATCTGTTTCAGGATGATAGCTAGTGGAAAACCTGGTTTTGATGTTCAGACCTTTAGTAAAAGCCTTCCAAAAATTAGATAGAAACTGAGTACCCCTATCAGAAATGAGTACCTTTGGTATACCATGTAACTTTACTAGATGTAAGTTGAAATGTGTAGCCAATTCTTTCGCACTAGGAATGTTCTTTAATGGGACAAAACGAGCCATTTTTGTGAAGGCATCAACCATGACCAAAATCGAATTGAAACCCTGACTAGATGGGAGGTCTACTATTAAATCCATCGTTACGGTGTGCCAAGGGTGAGAAGGAATGGGCAATGGTTGTAACAAACCCTGAGGGGATTGCCGAGTTGATTTTCCCTGAGCACAAATCCCACAATCCAATGCATATTGCTTAATATCCTTGGTCATATTTGGCCACCAAAATTGCCTCTTAATCAATTCTTCTGTTTTATTTATTCCTTTGTGTCTGGCCAATGGATGATCATGACAATCATATAAGACTCTCTCCTGGAATTTGAAGGTGGGTATGAACAACCCCTCACCATGGTATGGTAGACCATTTCGGATTTCTCTTGAGGGATCTTCTTGTACCCATTGTCGCATTTCTTCTTGTGTCAAGGCCTCTCTGATTTTCTCATGCAAAGTCTCACTGGCAATAACCCCTGCTATTTTTGACTCAGGACTTTCTGATTTTCAATCACCAGCTTTGGACCTTCAGAATCAATTCTGGACAGGGCATCCGCTTTTCCGTTCTTGTTTCCTGGTCGATAAGTAATTACGAAGTCATAATCCGCGAAGTAAAGGGACCACCTGAGTTGTCGAGGCGTAAGGGTTCTTTACAGACCTTAGGAATTGTAGATTTTTGTGGTCAGTGAATACTGTTACAGTGTGCCGGGGTGCAAAACACACAAGATGATGGACGGAATGCTGCACATTGGCAAACATTCACCCCCAGTCACAGATCTGGGTTTAATCCATCGTTATTTTGCTTCACCACGCCACCCCAGTTCAGACATAGCCATATGCAAATCAGTCTTGACCCTGTGCCTCATGGGAACAATCCAGACCGAACTGCCAAGCCATGTCTTCCCTGGACCGGAATCAAGCATCCTAGGACCGGTTTCAGGCTATCAGCCTTCATCAGCCAGGATAGCTTGACTCCAGTGGCGTAGTGAGCACGGGACCCACGTCTGGGCATACCCTTCCCACTTAGGGCGAAATGCAAAACACACAAGATGATGGATGGAATGCTGCACATTGGCAAACATTCACCCCCAGTCACAGATCTGGGTTTAATCCATCGTTATTTTGCTTCACCACGCCACCCCAGTTCAGACATAGCCATAAGCAAATCAGTCTTGACCCTGTGCCTCATGGGAACAGTCCAGACCGAACTGCCAAGCCATGTCTTCCCTGGACCGGAATCAAGCATCCTAGG
The DNA here is from genome assembly GCA_963921515.1 of Calotriton arnoldi. Classification (NCBI taxonomy): domain Eukaryota; kingdom Metazoa; phylum Chordata; class Amphibia; order Caudata; family Salamandridae; genus Calotriton; species Calotriton arnoldi. The sequence continues at coordinate 228,925 of CAWUFW010001865.1, read as the reverse complement.
ACCGGTTTCAGGCTATCAGCCTTCATCAGCCAGGATAGCTTGACTCCAGTGGCGTAGTGAGCACGGGACCCACGTCTGGGCATACCCTTCCCACTTAGGGCGAAATGCAAAACACACAAGATGATGGACGGAATGCTGCACATTGGCAAACATTCACCCCCAGTCACAGATCTGGGTTTAATCCATCGTTATTTTGCTTCACCACGCCACCCCAGTTCAGACATAGCCATATGCAAATCAGTCTTGACCCTGTGCCTCATGGGAACAGTCCAGACCGAACTGCCAAGCCATGTCTTCCCTGGACCGGAATCAAGCATCCTAGGACCGGTTTCAGGCTATCGGCCTTCATCAGCCAGGATAGCTTGACTCCAGTGGCGTAGTGAGCACGGGACCCACGTCTGGGCATACCCTTCCCACTTAGGGCGTGGTGAAGCAAAATAACGATGGATTAAACCCAGATCTGTGACTGGGGGTGAATGTTTGCCAATGTGCAACATTCCGTCCATCATCTTGTGTGTTTTACAGTGTGCCGGGCTCCCATTAGATAATGCCTCCACTCTTTAAAGGCATCCTTAATGGCCAATAACTCCTTTTCAGTGATGGTGTAGTTGATTTCTGCTGGGAGCAATTTCCGGGAACGGTGGGCAACCGGGTGTAACTGACCAGTAACCTTGTGCCTTTGAGACAAAACCCCTCCAATAGCTTGGTCAGAAGCATCCGTCTCCAAATAAAAGGGTTCTGCTGGATCCGCATGAAGCAGGATTGGAGCCGAAGTAAAACTCTCCTTTAATGACTGGAAAGCTGCTTCACCTTCCCGTGTCCAAGCGAATGGAACTCCTTTCCTTAACAAGCGAGTAATTGGAATCACCTTTTGAGAAAACTCCTTAATGAATCTTCTATAGAAGTTTGCGAATCCAATAAAACTTTGTATTTCCTTGATGGTCGTAGGAGAAGGACATTCCAGAACTGCCTTAATCTTTTGCTCATCCATGGTAATCCCTTCAGGAGATAGGATGAACCCAAGGAAATCCACGGAGCGAACGTTGAATGCACATTTCTCTAGTTTCACATATAAACTGTTCTATTGCAGTTTCTCAAACTCCTTTTACATGTTCTTGATGTTCTTCTTCCGATGCTGAGTAAATTAAGATATCATCAATATAGACGATAGCACACCTGTCAATATACTGACTCAACACATCATTTATGAAGTGCTGGAAAGCACCCGGGGCATTACACAGACCGAACGGCATAACCTGGTACTCATAAAGACCAAACTTAGGGGCTGATTACGATGGCGGACGGAAAAGCATTCCGACCGCCGTGCTAGCGGGAAATTTCCGCCCGCAGGTACTGCGGCAAAACCGCCGGCCAGATTAGGATGCACCGCCAGAAACTCCCGAACGCGGCTGTCGGATTCCAGGATTCAGCGGCGGAAAAGCTGAAAATCCGTCCGCGGCGGTCGGATCTGCTACGGAAAGGCCAAAGACCGCCGTTTCCCCAGCGGACTGGAACACATGGAGCCATCCGCAGTATTGCCACCGCCATCCTCGATTGGCCGGATTATCCGCAGCGGTATCGTGGGCTGTTTGAGGCATCGTGATTTGACCGGCGGTCCTGAGCGCATTCCCCACGGCGGTACCTCTCTTTTGGCTCCGTCCGCTACCGGTGTGGACGGAAATTTTCGGCGGAACCAGGAACACCGCAGCGGACGGGAAATGGGCTACCAATGCCCATCATAATACGGCGGGCGCAAAGACCGCCGATGGAGTGCGGAAAAGGGCATTTTCTGCCACCGCCAGCACGGCGGATGTGCCTCCGCCCGCCATCGTAATCAGCCCCTTAGTTCTGAATGCGATCTTCCATTCATCTCCTTCTCTGATTCGGACAAGATAATACGCCCCTCTCAGATCTAGTTTAGTGTAAATTTGAGCTCCTTTGACCTGGTCTAACAGCGCTGAAATCAAGGGTAAAGGGTACCTGTTTTTGATGGTTATTCGGTTCAATGCTCGGTAATCTATACAGGTTCTTAATTGTCCTTCTTCCTTCTTGGGTATGAAAAACAGTGGCGCAGATACTGGGGACTGGGATGGCCTGATGAACCCATTTTTCAAATATTTCTGAATATATTCCTTCAAATATTGATCTTCTTTTTCCGTTAAAGCATAGATTCTGCTGCACGGAAGATTCGCCCCAAGTTCCAACTCTATTTTACAGTCGTAAGGTCGATGAGGGGGAAGTTTCTCAGCCTCCACTTCATTAAACACATCTTTGTAGTTCTGGTAAATCTCCGGAACTTCTTCAGTACGTATCACACACACTGTGGCACCATTCTCGCACAAACAGGTGGCTAGATTAGTCCATTTAACTCGATTCTCTTCATGATAACAAAACTCCTTGCAATATTCTGAATTCATCTTAATTGATCTTTTCTCCCAGTCTATCTGAGGGTTGTGTTCTGTTAACCAAGGGAGACCAAGGATTAACTGAAACTGTGGTGCATCGATTAAATTAAACTGTAAAATGTCTTGGTGTCCATCTGGTAGAATAAGTTCAACCTTTTCAGTGTGACTCACGATACGACCTGAAGATAGGTTTGTGCCATCTACCGCTCTCACCGCTTCACTCTTATCGTTCTGAATTGCTTGCAATCCAATCTTTGTAGCGAACTTCAAGTCACAGAAATTTCCAGTGGCTCCCGAGTCAATCATTACTGGAATGTCTGATTGTACTGACGTCCTAAACTTTAATGAAACCGGTAATGTCAAATGCAGAGCCGAAGATTGAAGAGTATTTGCCAACAAGTGAGAATCCGGAGTTGTAGTTTCTTTAGCACTCACCAATCTAACCCCTCCTACTGGTGGTGCCGCAAGTTTTCCTTCGGTGAGGTTTTCGGTTTCTTGGGACAGACTTTGACGAAATGACCACTGGTTCCACAGTACAAACAGAGATTATTTAGTCTCCTCTCATCCTTTTCTTCTTTTGAAAGAGGACCTCGAACTACTCCAATTTGCATTGGTTCCGTTGATTGATTATTCTCCACAGTTCTTGAACTTTCTGGTCTTATCCGATCAAATCTAGGCACACTTAAACGAAACTCTCACCTCTTTTCACCTTTTTTCTCCGTTTGTCAATAATCTAGTTCCAGAACCAAATCGATGAGATCCGAAACTTCAGAGGGTCTATTTGGAATTTGCGACAGGGCATCTTTAAGTTAATCTTTTAGACCCCTATAAAACAATGCTGCTCTCTTGTTTTCAGGCCAATCTGTCTCCACAATCAATTTATTGAATTGGGCAAGGTACGCAACTAATTCCCTGTTTCCCTGTTTCAATTCCAACAACTCGTTGTCAGTAGCTTGTGACACCCTTCTCCGATAAAATATTTTCAGAAACTCCTTCTTGAATTCATCAAAGTCGTACAAAATAGCAGAGTCTTTGGAAACTAATGGTAAAGACCAAGCGGCAGCATCTCCACTTAAATAGGACAGTACAAAGACTACCCTAGACTGTGCATCAGGGAAAATTGTTGGTCGGCACATAAAATGAAGAGAGCACTGGGTCAGAAAAATCTGGGCCTTTTGAGGGTCTCCGCTAAAACATTTTGGGGGGGCTAGTGGAATAACCGGTGACAAGGAAGGAACAACCTGAGTGGTGTTTCTAGGGTGATGAATTGGGGTGGAACTAGAAGCCTGAGACTCAGGAGACAATGCTGCAAAACTAGCTCCAGAGAAATAACCATCCATTTTACTAGCTAAATCTGTAGTTTCGCTCCTAGAGGCCAATAAGTCCTGCCTCAAACTCCTGTTCTCTTCTCTAACGGCTAACAACTCCTTCTGTATTGCTTCTAAAACCCCACCTAAATTTTTAAAATCAAAACCTTCTGCCATTCTGCTCAGGTGATTAAATATTTTGTGGGCACTTCACTCTGTCAGAACGACTGTCAATAGTTCTCATAAATTTTCACAGGAGCTGAATGAAGCCTTTTCCCAATGCCTCTCCAGGATCCTCTCCACAACCCCTAGATAGAAATAATAGGGAAGTGAAGGAATTCTCAGGGGGGAAAGGGGATGGGGATTGAGAAGAGACTGCCTCATCTTCTTCAAAAGCTGTCTTCTACTTCTACTGCTAACTTCTTTGCGTTGAGTATTACATACACTGTAAAACAAATTAACATATTACTTAATGTTTAAATAAACCACTTTCTATTTTGCTAGATATTTTACTCTTCTATCTGAAACATACCCTTTTATAGACAGGCTATTGCTCCTCTTCTTTATCTTTTCTTATATTCTTTGAATTGGTATTTTCAAATAAAAGGCGTAATAGTGCTTTCCTTTTTGAGCTGTAAGAAAGTCCTTTCTCTTGTTTACTAATACTTCACACTACTAGCATAGCGGATTTTCTATTTACCATGGTTATTTAAACATACTTGTCATAAGCCTTAAATTGAGGAAACAAATACAACTATTAATACTGTTTTCTTTCCCTTATTTCTTTTCCTAGGTACTTGCGTGACTCCTCCGGATAAACTGAAGGTAAGACTTTTTGTAGATCTTCTTAGAATTTCTCTGGAGATAATTGAAGATACTGGTATCTACTTCTTTTCTTCTCAATACTTCTGCATCTACCTCATAAAAGCTTCCCAGTGAGCTGCTACACTCCCGACGGTCGGAACACTACTCTTCTGACGGGTGACGAAACGCGACACTAACTCTCTAACCCTGACTCTAATGCGCACGAACGAGAAAACACCGCTACTCTCCTGACTAGACTTGGTGAAGTGCGCAGTTGAGGAGGTGCGCGCGAGCCTCACACTATTCTCCTGACCTCGCGCTCTCAGCAGGAAGGCTGGAGCGCTAACTCTTGAGCACAGGCGGCGGCCATCTTGAAAAACCGCGATCTCACCAATGCGGTCCAAGAGAGGTTTTTGAGCTCCTCCTGACAGTGAGACAAACGAGGGCTTTTCATTCTATTCAGAGCCACTGCCCCTACTATTTGGTAAGTGCGGTCTTGTCTTTTGCCCCGATTCCTGACAGCTGCTGCCACCAAGGCATTCGATTCGCATGAATGGCTGTACCCGTTCGCACTGTTGGCCCGGCTGGGACTTAGCCCCAAATTCATCCAATTAATTGGCCTTCTTTATTCCAAACCATTGGCACGCCTCAGGATTAATGGGGTGATCTCTCCTCTATTTCCGGTCTCGCGAACGACGAGGCAGGGGTGCCTTCTCTCGCCCATCTTTTTTGCCATGGCAATGGAGCCTTTGGCCGCGCGCCTTAAACAACATCATGCACATCGGGGCCTCGCTTTCACTCCGCGAGTGGTGCTGGTCTCCATGTATGCTGATGATGTCACCCTAATGTCAAACATCCGGCTGAGAATCTAGACCCACTGATTAGGGAATTCACTAGATTTGGGGGACTAGCTGGAATTATTATTAACTGGGCAAAATCTGTTTTCTTCCCACTCATGCAGATCACTGAAAAATGTTCCTCGGAGTTTCCTCATCGGTGGGCGACCGAGCCCATTAAGTATCTGGGGATATGGATGTCTTGTGGAGGTTGAAGTATGGTTACTTGATGGAATGGATGGAGAATCGGGTGGCCCGCTGGATGCGCCTCCCGCTATCCATGGCGGGACGGTTGGCCATCACCAAAATGGTTATATTACCCAGATTTTCTACTTGTTTGTTAACCTTTCCCGCCCTCTTCCCCACTGCTTCAGACGCAGGCTACGGTCAAACCTAGTGACTCTGGGTTGAGCTGGGAAGCAACCCAGAATTTCTTGGGAGATTCTCACCCTTCCATTCGAACAGGGCGGTCTGGGCTCACCGGTTTAGACCTTTACTACAGTTGTGTGCAGGTGCAGTTCGTGTTCCACTGGCTTTACCCCACACAGTTCATGGCACACACGGCGCCCGAACATGATCAAGTGACACCGTGTGCACTTCACATGGTTTTATATTGACCGCAGAGTTGTTGACGAGCGACATTGGACACAGTTGGTTGCACAACTTGGGCATAGCATGAATTGCGCTGATGTGCTCATATGGATGATCTGATCGCCTCCTCAATTACAGATACAGGTGCATGCAATAGGCTGCGACAAATGGGACTTACCACTATGGGGGCAGCATTCCTAGAGGGTCACTTTATCACGTTGCAGCAGGCTATGGGCGACAGAGAAGGGAATCTTCTTGAAAGGTTCACATATTATCAGTTGCGAGCAATTCTAAGAGCGCAGTATGCCTCGTTTCCTGTGGCGCCTCCCACGCTACAGGCGCTCAAGAGCTTCATTGGGAACCCATCCCTGCGCAAGCTAATGACTAGACTGTACTCTAACATTAAGTGTACGGCGCAGTGCGTGTTCTGACTGCGCGACAGAGGTGGGAGGACCAATTGGGCATATCTAGGCTTTCCTGTTTTCAGTTTCTATTTTTGGTAAATTCTGGTGGTGTTTTTTCAGTGTTTTCCAGTGATTTCAATACCTCCAAAAAACTGTGCTTTTCAGTGGTTACTCATTTTTGCACCATAAAAAACAACTGAAACAGTGTTTTACCGGTGTTTATGAAACGCTTTGCTTTTATTATTGCTTGCTTTCTTCATTGATGCATGGTATATAGACAGTGTACGTACAATGTATATGAGGTCCAAATACATTTTTACAAGTCGAACTTATTGTAGTGCACCATACAATTTTTTCTTCAGTGAGTCTTTGGTCATTCGCGCTCTCTCTTTCCTTCCCATGTAAACTTTTATTTGTGAAAAGGCCCTCTCAATATTGGCACTTGAGACTGGCAATGCCAAAACAGCCAGTACACAATTTGCCAACTCTGGCCAGTGACGTATCTTTCCATGCCAATACTGGTGCACCTGAAGGTTGACATTCTCTGGGACAGGTTCTGCAACATATGCGTTGAACTGGGTGCATATGCCCTCAGAGGTATTAAAGCGGTCAAAAATGAAGCTGTACTTTTCAAAGTCTGGAGAAAATTGCCCTTTACGGAAGGGATCTAACACTTGTGCAGAGTACCACAGTGAGGCTTCATTGACTTCAAACGCCATGGTTGGTGAAGGGACATTTCTATGCATCAGTGCTAGACATTTCTCATGCATTGTAAAATAAAATTTCCTGAATTGGTCCTCAACACTTCTTTGCTTACCAAGTGGCAAGCATTCTAACAGGGAACATGTTGCAGTGCCAAAGTCACTAAAAGTGTCGCCTAGCCTACTCTCGAGGAGATGTTTCACATCTACACCAATTATGCTGAACACTTGGTAGACAAGGATGTTTTCTGACTCTAGGTTTTTGATTATGTCCACTACAGCAGTCATGTTTTCCTGTAAAAATCTAAGAATGCAGTAGTGTACTTTTTTTCACATCACTATCAATATGCACCAGAAGATCCTCACATTTCTTGCCTTTTGCATCATAACTAAGCAAAAATTCAGTAAACGGTCGCCACATAGATAATATTGCATTCACGGCCTCTAGGACTGAGAATCACCGACTAAATGACACAGTTGGGATGACTCTTTCTTTGCTGCCACACAAAACACAAAATGAGAAATATTTGCGTTTTAGTTCCCGCGCATAACGAAACAGTGCACCTGAATGGACTACAAAATCAATAGCATTCTTCATTAGCTCAGAAGATTGTAAAGATGCTTTCAGCATACCATCTAGCAAGTGGCAAGGATCTCTTACAGGGAAACACTTCAGCTCAGGTATTGCTTTTGACAGATCATCACATAACTTTTTCATATACGTAGCTGAATCGCTGCAAATACAAACAATATCACTCCAATCTTTGTTAAACCTGGTAAGAACTCTCTGCAGCAGCATTCCAAGTGACACTGCGTTGCATGTTTCCAGTACATCTAGATCTGCCATGATGGTACGTCTGTACCATCCATTTTTTGCATCACAAAATGTGATTAGCACTACCACTGCTGGGTCGCCACGCATCTCTGGAGTTTCATCAATGGTAACAGAGATCTTTACATCACCTTGGAGTAACTCTGAAATATGTTCAATATCTGCAAGGAACACCTCTGGTAGATATTTGTCATACATTTGTGTTGCTTTTGGTAATGTTTTGCATGCTGGTGCACGCTTGCGGAACAGATTCCCAATCGGTCCATCGGCTTGGTGTAAGCTGGTTCCAGATTGCACTAGGGCACGTACAAATTCATGTGCCACATCCTTTTCTTCCTCACGTTTTCTTTTGAAGCGTGTCATTGTCTCAGCAAGAGACATCTGGCATAGGCTGTCGCTATTAGGTGGCTCTTTTAATTTCAAGTGGGTCTTGGTGACAAGATGTTCAGCAATTCGGCTTGCAGTCTTCCCAGTTACTATTGGGACAGTCACTCTGCAAAACCTGCAAATTAACATCTTTTGCCCACGCACTTCTTCAACCATGAAATCTTTGTTTTCCAGCACATAATCTTCTGCCGTCTTTATTCTGCGGGGCATGTTGTTCTGCGCAAACTAGATCAATACAAAAAAAACACTTAGAAACCGGTTGCGTACTGTTGAGAAAATAATGAGAAAGACAACATTTTCATGGTCTTCATGATTTTACCAAACTTGTTTACGTCCATTGCCAAATAAAAGTTCCACATCTGAATGTGTTTTTATTTGGCGATCTGCAACCAGCAAGATAAATTAACAAATATAAAGGATGCATGACTGCAGGCAGTGTGAAGTACCAGGAAGGACTCAAGAGACCATGAGAGAGCCTGCCTAATGTACTCTGTCTTACTCAAAAGAAACTTTTAAATAAATGGAATAAGGTCCACAGCCTTCCTGAGATGGCACGTTTCATCATCGTAGGGTCTACAACTAGAGGATCTTGCTTAAATCACACCTATACTACCAATAACTATTTTACTTTTCAGCTAAATCCACAATACTGGTATTCTAGCCAAACTGTACACCATACAGTTGTTGCTTTCTCTTTTTAAATCTCTTAGTTCTACCAGCACAAAGAAAAGCTTTTTGCAGGTCCCAGAATTAAACAAAAGGCTTATTAAGAGCGTCATTTTAAGATTCTCAACTTCTTTTATACGTTCAAATGAATACAAATATGTACTTCATAATTCCATTCCCGTAGTTGACTGCCTTCTTATCGAATCAACATAAATTAAAGACGTGGTGTCAAAGGTTAAAATGTAATTTTTTGTAACAATAAAGTGTCAAGAATGCAGATTAAAAAGGTTAGAGGGTGCAACTTAAGCACGATCTTGCTGTAAAGAAACAAACCATGTTTTACTTCACTACTTGGGGGCCACTGTACTTCGTGTGAACGTCTCAAATCAACCTCCTGAGCAGTTGGACAGACACATGCTGTCATTTGGTCATCTGGTAAGGTCATACGTCAGGTGACTGCTGTGCAAACAGGGAAGAGCGCACTTGTGTTGCAATGAGTAACAGAAACAACAAGTTCTGGTCACGGGAGCTAATAGGCTAAAAGCACCCCAGGGCAGGGGCGCGAGGCCTTGATGTCTGTAAGGTTAAGTCAGCATTATCAGGCAGAGCGCATGATGAAAGGGACAAGCGACCAGCACACAAGAAAAGAGGCAGGGAAACACCTCAGGGAAAGTGTAGCAGCTGTAATGCAAGGAGTGGCAGCGTTATGCTAAATGTGGTATGTAAGCCTAAGATATTTATTGATTTATTTACTGGTGTTTTCTATTGCTTGAGCTCCACCCACCCGGCACTCTGACGCTGTACAAAATGATATAATGATAGTATTATTGGAGGAAACTAATGAAACAATTTCAGAGCTGTGCAATACCAGGAGGAAAAGAAGCACTGGGTGAAACAATTTGCAGTCACATGAAAATGTTTCTCAGTTAGTATGTTTTGGGAGGTGTTTGAAAACAGTAATGGGTGAGGAAGGAGTACTGCAGACTACAAAAAGAGCATTTGGCACTTTCGGAAATTTGCCTGAAAAGGGAGGCTCTGTGCAAGGCACACCTCTTGAACTGTGGGGTACAGAGAACTTTTTTGAATCGCAGGTTTTGTGACTCTCCAGGTATGGGTAATTTATGAGAGATTACTGGGGGTGTTGAGCGTTGTAGGCAAGGCAGGCAGTTCTCATAGTTCATTTAGAATCAATGTGTTGTCATTTGAAGAAAGTGAGAGTTGGGTGACATGTTCATGGTTTTGGGCACTCCTCACATCACGTAGCATGATGGCACGGCTCTGAGTAAAGCTAGTCTGGTTTTCACTGCTGTTTTTTTTCCCCTCGGAGATTTATATAGTGCTAACTCGACCTGAAGGTATTGAAGCGCTTCACATGAGCACCAGTTTCGTTACACAAGGGCACATTCATTTTTGTTAGGGACGGGTAGATTACGTGATTTGCCCAGAATCACAGGATGTTGAGCGTCATTGCCGAGACTCGAACCCCGTTCGCCAGATTTGAGGTCGACCGCCCTAGCCATTAGACTACATCCTCTCCTGCTGTTATTTTTTAGGTTTATGGAAGAGTCTATGCTTTAAGTGTTTGAGTTTGTGAAGTTGAAATCTTGCCAATTAGCCAAACAATGCCACTGTTTTTGGTCTTGATGGTTATGCTGTTTATTGCTGTTCTGCATTCCACTCCCCATTATCTTTCCATCCTGCATGCTAATCAGCTTCATTACAGACTAAGGGGGATATTCTCAAGAACGTGCGATAATCATCGCCAAAATAGGTTAACGCAATTTTTCATATCGCGGGAAAATAACGCTGTGTTAATGTCTTATTCACAACACGGTGGTAATATGCGATAGTTTCCCGCTAACGCGTCAAATGTCCGCGATAAAATTACCGGGACGGCGATAAAAATCTAAAGCTGAACGTGAAAAAAGTGGCGATGGGCCCAACCGCGATAAAAAAATCAGCGATAAGCTGCGCCAGGCCTGCAATTCACACACGTCAAGCGGGAAAAATCACTATAAAAGCAGAAAAAAAAACCACAAACAAAACCAAAACAACTGCGAAGCACAATGGAGATAGCCGGAGCAAGTACAGAGGACAACCAGAACCCCACAAGCGCCACGGAGGACCAGCCTGGGACCTCGGGGTCAGGGAAGGGCAAGGAGAAGAAGAGGAAGACGCAGTTCAGTCCGCAGGAAAACAGGATCCTGATCATGGAGGTAATAGAACACCATCAACTACTGTTCGTCACCTCCACTGTGTCACTGGCAACTAAGAATGGAATATGGCAGTCCATCGTGGACAAGGTGAATGCAGTCGGAGTGCTGAAGAAGACAATGGACGAGGTCAAGAGGCGCTGGAATGATGTGAAGCGCAAAACCAAGCAGAAACTAGGCAACAACCAGAAGGCAGCAATGCAGACTGGAGGTGGGAGTCCAGCGCCACAGGAGGAGCTGGATGAGATGGAGGAAATGGTGTCCACAGTCATCAGTGTGGAGACGGTGGCAGGAGTTGGGGGACCGGACACTGCTCAACATGACCTGACACAACAGCAACAGGGTGAATAACGACCAGGGACTGGGGGGACGGGGGGAGATGGGCACAATGTCACATGTGCACAATTAAGTATAGCACAGTGCACACCCACAATGACTCTGGATCATGTCCCTGATCCCCTTGGCACACTGAAGCACACCTACAAACAGCAAGTAGGGCCCCGTCGACTATGTGCCCGGAGGGGGCCCTTCCCACACATCACCAATCTCACAACCAACCCATGCACATGTGCCAAACCCAGCAAAGTGGCGTGTCTGTGAGCCACACTGACAATGCAAGTGACACTGCATGATGAATAGCATGGCTGCAGTCAATATATCATGACGTTGCACGCCACGACACTGAGTTGGCTGAGTGTGGACCACACCCGTAAAGGAGCAGGTCACACTCTGACACATCCACGTGCACAAACAACCCCTGACGTCAACAACACATCTGCGGACAAACCATGCCCCAGAGTCCAAACTCCCACCAAGAGCCCAATTGACGCAAGTATGCAACATCTCAGCACTGTATAAGCACAGAAGTCAAAGGCACACCGCCTGAAAGGGATAAGGGGCAGCAAAATCAGAGCTGCAGGGGCGACTCTCCAAAAATGCAGCACACACACATAACATTCAGAGCACATCAACTTTGACAACAATGTGGTACAAACTGCAACACGTTCACAACAGAACAGAGGACACAACTGGTGCCGCTTGTGTGTAGAAACTGGCCAATCACATTTGGCATAGCAAGGAAATGTGAGATGATAATGTACAAGTACAAACACACATCCGTGATGTTGTCGAAATGTCCACTGTCCCGCATCAAATAGGCAGCTCCTTCCAAACAGTCACAATGTACATTGTCATGCAGTCGGTATGTAAACTTGTACAATGCGTCAACATACATGTAAACACAATGTTAAACTGCATCTCCCCTTCACATTGCAGAGGGAGAATCAACACCTCCTGCAGAGCAGACCGAACATCTCTTCACTGATGACGAAGAGGACCTCCACACCTTCGACATCGACGCCCTCCAAGAGCTCATGGACAGCTTCGGCAACTCACCTCCAGGAGCAGGGCAGCCCAGCTGCATCGAGGAGACCTCACCCCCTGCACAGACCACACAGCAGGAAGCACCCACCACCCCGGCTGTCTCCCAGGACCCCCACGAACAACACATGGCCTTCCAACGCCGTGTGTTAGGGGGCCAGGAGAAGATGGCTGATCAGGTGCGGGTGGGGTTCGACCTCATGGCAGCCAAACTAGATGCCATACGTGGGTGTCTAAGTCCCATCAGGGACCACTTACAGTCCCTAACGGACACCCACAGTCCGCTCCATGCTCAACGATCCATGGCTGACATCGCTGGAGTCCTGACTCTGAGTCAAGGACAACTGTCTAGTCAGAGTGGCTCGCGATGTCAGCCGGGAGTTGGGACACATGCGGAGGATCATGGAGAACAGGGAGCGGATGCAGGGGGAAAGAATGGCTGCCACGGCTGCACACCAGCGAGATGTAGCTGGGATCTTCCATGTCCTGCAGACCCTCATCATGGCATTGCTGCCACAAGGCCTGGCGCCGATGAATGCTGCTTCTACATCCACATCTCCGCCCCCTGATGTGTCAGTGACACACAGTGCTGCAGACAATACAACTCCGGCCACTGATGTGTCACTGCCACACAGTGATGCAGACAAAACAACACCACCCACATGTGAGGCACATGAAACATCAGAGGACGAAGATGCGGATGAGTCTGCCTTAGTGGTAAGAAGGAAGCGGTAGCATTCATCTCCGCCATATGGCCTGTTTCTGCTTGGTTCTGCCCTCTGCATCATCACCTTCCACTGTCCCCCGATACACTCTGTGACACTCACCTTGGACCTCGACATGGACTGCTATATTCTGTTTGGTTACCAATGACACAGCAATCAGACTGTAGACTGAACTCTTCCTCTTCTGATGAACTTGTCATTCCCTAAAGGACTCTGGCTGGCCCTCCACGGGGCAACAATGTAAAGTGGGGTTTGCATGGCCCTGTACTGCTCCAGCTTCAACACTCCACTGAATGTGAATAAAACATTCAAATTCACACAGATGTGTCATGTCTATGATCATTCAAGTATGAAAGTATGGATGAATGTAGGGTCAGGGATTCCCCCTTACGTCCATGTTGCTCATGTTGTGGGACTTGAGTCACAGGGTGCAACATTGCCGATTGCGGTCCGGGTGGCGCCGACACTACAACAGAGACACACGCATTAGTTACTTTCTTGTCCAGCCCAGAACTGAACCACGCCCAGACCCCCTGGCTCATTGTTCACACCCCTACGCTGGACTGGCATACGCCAGCCCAGCCCGCTTACGCTTACAGGGGGGGGGGACAAAGCTACATGTCCCAGGTCTTCCCTGTAGTGATCTGCTGATCACTGGTCTAGTTGTCAGCATGCCACAGCCACTCCCTGAGAGCTGGTTTACACCCACACCACACCCATCCAGCACAGGCATCACAGGACATGTGACCCTGCCAATAAAAGGGGCCTACCACATCACATTCCCCACTGCCGGAGGTGACATGATGGCGTCCGCATCACGAGACTCAATCATAAAGGGTCCATGACTTGTGGCGCACTGGGTTAGTGGCACCCAATGCACTGCGGCCGGCACGGGCCTACCGCCATGTGACGATGACTTGCGGTGCACAGAGTTGGTGGCACCCGATGCACTGCGGCCGGCACGGGCCTACCGCCACGGGACGGTGACTTGCGGTGCACTGAGGTAGGGGCACCTGAAGAGCTGAGCGGGTGTGCAGCCTGCGATGATGCGTAGACCTCGATACGCCGTCCTGCCAATCAAGATTCGATTTGAATTGAGACCCCTGCTGGACCGCAGTGTACACCAAAGGCAGCAGTCAGCACACACATGACTCCGCGGTGCGGTGCCACTGGGGGCCTGTGGCGCGGAATCCAGCGATCGGCTGAGGAGGTTGCACCGGCACGTGGTGGGCCCTGTTGGAGACACGCCGGTGGCGGCAGGTGAGCATTGAGGCCTGGGTGCGCAGGGGCGGCCAGTCATCGCTGGGCGGCGGACCGGTCTGGGGACCAGGGCTGAGGTGCAGCAGGCGCACAGGATCGCGCAGGCACCACCGGTCATGGCGGCGGCCTCATGGCTGGGTGGGGGGCGCCGCCCTGGCAGACACGACCCTGCATGCGATGACGAGATGTGCGCGGGTTGGCTTGGGACGTAGCCACCTCGTCTCCAGTGTAAATCTGGCCGTTGAAGGTGGTCGGCCACGTGTGTGTAGGCCTATGGACAGGATATGGCGGACACAGAGACACACGCAGTAGTTACTTTGGTGGCCATCCCGAAACTGAACCACGCCCAGGGCCCCGGGCTATTTATTCACGACATACGCCGGCCAAGGCCACTCCGCTCACGCTTACAGGGGGGGGGGGGGACAAAGCTACATGTCCAAGGTCTTCCACACTGCCTGGGAAGTATGCGACGACATTCGTGACCAGGCCCCGGTGGTCCACTTTTGCCTGCACATTGATGCAATGCGTGTGGTTTCTGTTGCAGTTATTGTGTGCAGTGTCAGCAGGGGGCACAAGTAGTACATGTGTAGTACATGTGTGCAGTCAATTGCCCCCAACACGTGCGGGAAGTAGTTCCCTTCCTTGGTCTCCAGCAATTCCTGCGCAGTGTGGGGGAAGTGAAGGTGCAGGGGTATCAAGCTAGTACAAACCGTGATGCTTACAGGTATGATAAATCCTGCATAATAAGACCGTAACAGAAGTTCGTGTGGTCGTAACCTTCCTTTTCTTTCCTACGAAGGTTACGACCACACAAACTTCTGTTACGGTCTTTTTATGAAGGATTTATCATACCTGTTAGCATTCCGGTTTGTCCAAGTGCAATACACTGTGCCAAATTACGTTTGTGACTATACGGACGCTTGACCATTGTCACCATTTTTCCAACAGGTTTCTGAATACTGACTTTCGGAATATGGAATTGTATTGGGGAGTGCCCGCAGCATATGCAGTTAATTGAATCCACACGTTGCCCTGATGAAGTTCCCCGTTGGGAATGGAACGCGTTGGCTGAGCTTTTCGTATTGTTGATTTATGTATTTGTAATTAAGAACTGTTTTTACACTACTGTTGACTACTGGACTTCATGACCTGGCGCACCCCATTTCAGTAACTACAATCTTGGATCTGGAGCACAGAGGCGTCAAGCAACGGCTGGCGTTGGGGTTGGTTGCGCAGGAACACTACGAGTTGGAACTAGCATGTGGTGCGGATACAGGGACCCGCCGTTGCTTTTGTGGACATGCATCCAAGACAGGTGTGAGAAACTTTGATAGGGCTGGCTGTGAGACTCCGACTCTGGCAGTTGTTGGTTGGAAGGTACCAGAGGCCAACAGGTGCAGCACAGCCAGCAGCTTTGTCTGCGATGTTGGTTCTCCGCTGTGTTGGTACCATCAGCCTGTGGGCAATGTGGGTCAGGATGCGGAGGATGGTTGTCCTTTTGAGCCTGTAGTGGGCAATGGCATCCTCTGGCGTTGAGTGTCTGAGGCTGGTGCGTTTTAGGAACGTCCGCTGTCTTCTTCTGCGCTGCCTAGGTGGTAGTCTGGGGGGGGTCCGGGGGGGGGGGTCCTGGGGGTGGTGTCCTGGGGGTGGTGGCGGTGGGTGTTGTGGCCCTCTTGGGTCTCCAAGCTGCATGATCATTGGCTCCATGGCATCTGTTGGTCTTCAGATGTGGCTCTGGGCTGGGCTCCCTTTCTACTGCAGGTTGTCGTCCTGCTTAGCACCAGTAATAGGCAGGTGTTAAATCCCTGCTGCTAACGCGCCTTATCGCCTGTTTTTGGATCGCTTCGCCGATCTGGCTGGTCGTTGAGAATAGCGCGAAGTGGTGTTTTCGTGCGTTTTTGCACGGGAACGCCTACTCTGCATATCATTAGCGTTAGTTGTCGCTCTCATCCTTGGTGATGTTTTTTGCGGCAGTTATCGCTGGTAAACTGGCGATATCTGCAGTTTGCACCAGCTTGAGAATAGGGCGAAAAATCTATCGCCACTTTTGCGGCGCTAAAGTGCCGATAAATCGGCGATACGTCCTTGAGAATATGCCCCTCTGCATTTTCAATTACTCTGTTAGTGCTGCACAGGGCAGCCATTTTGGCCGGAGCCCTGAAATACATTACCCTGCTGAAAAGCTGCGGGATGGTAATTTTAGGCCTCATTTCACAGAACACTGTGGACCAGCATTCTAATCAGTATGGCCTGTGCCTGTCTGATGGGCTGAGCGTTGAGCACTGTGAGGATCTGGAACTGTGCGCAACTGAGCGCATCTTGAGACCCTTGGAGCACCATCTAAACGCCCTCGTTGGCGCTCCTACCACAAGGCTCACACTGAGGGGAGATAATGGTGCAGCGCAGTGGCGTAACACAGGCCCCCGCAGTGCGGGGGGCCCGAGCCCCAGTGGGCCCCCTCAGCACAGTACCCTGGACTAAGGGCTCCTGGTTGAGTCTGGAGGGGGGCCCTCCATGGACCTTGCAGGGTGGCCCCCTCAAGTTTCGTTACGCCACTGTAGGGAACTGCAACGTAAATGGTTACCGTGGGCGTAAACACTGCACACACTGGGCTCATTCCGTGCACTGGCAATTCGATGTAAACAGTAGGTCTGCCTGTTGCAGAAACACGTATGAATCGTTAGGACCGGAGTTTATAAAAAATGAACATAACATTTTATTGGCATCTGAGCAAAACCATTAACACCCACAATATTAATTTCAATAACAATGATAAACAGTTTTGTAAGTGGGACTAGAGGCTTGGACCAGCAGGCTAAATGTGCGCTTTTGCAGTCAGTTATCAACCCACTGAACTATCGTAAGGATTTGAAACGGTGAACTGCAGATTCCAAATTGATCTTTGCATTAAGCATTTCAAGCACATTTAAAAAACAAGCAAGAAACTTGAACGTGCCGCCTCTTTCCCCGGTGCCCACCCCCGTCGCCCAATCCTTTATTAATTTCCTGCCTACTAAATTAGCTTGGGTGAGCTGGACCCCCATTAGCACCCTTCCAGCTCCAGCAACATCGTATGGCGGTGCTTGAATGCCCGTTGCAGGGGCTCTACGAAGGGGTGCAAGAACAACAAAGCCTCGTTAAGTAAATGGTCTTTTTAAAGACCTGTGAATGAATCGGGAGCGGCCGCAGGCAGACAAACGGCAGACCACAACAGCTCCTCTCCCCCACATTAGCCAGGCAGGGGGCCTGGTGTTGCTCTGGCCCTTGCTCACGGGCCTGGACCAGGTTCCAATAACTCTCACCCTTTTTTGGCTTCTGGTACAGCAGTTTGTCCCACTGTACGTTCCGGGTTGCTCCACATATAAGAGCACGTTGATCGTGTCGAGTGATATTTTCTCATTCCACGTATCCTCCTATCACAGATTCCTCCCCACCCTGACCTGGGGGACCTTCCGTATTCAACATGCCAAGGGCTCTAGAGCCAACGTAAAGACCATCCATACACGACAGGTGGCACCCCATCTACTCCCCCTCTCTAGCTGAACTAGGTTGGACAAGCAAGAAACTTGAGCGTGCCGCCTCTTTCCCCGGTGCCCACCCCCGTCGCCCAATCCTTTATTAAATTCCTGCCTACTTAAAAATTAGCTTGGGTGAGCTGGACCCCCATTAGCGCCCTTCCAGCTCCAGCAACATCGTATGGCGGTGCTTGAATGCCCTTTGCAGGGGCTCTACGAAGGGGTGCAAGAACAACAAAGCCTTGTTAAGTAAATGGTCTTTTTAAAGACCTGTGAATGAATCTGGTGCGGCCAAACGGCAGACCACAACAGCTCCTCTCCCCCACGTTAGCCAGGCAGGGGGCCTGGTGTTGCTCTGGCCCTTGCTCACGGGCCTGGACCAGGTTCCAATAACTCTCACCCTTTTGGCTTCTGGTACAGCAATTTGTCCCACTCCCAAACATGGAGCGCTACTCAGGTGCCGAAAGCCTTGGTAGACGCGAGCGTTAGCAAGACTGTCTCCCCCAACACCGTGTACAGTACCCCATGCAGATGCCGCTGATAGTCTGGTCAGGATGTACGAAGATAGTAACCACCCTTTTCAATTCGGGTTATATACACTCAAGCACCTTGGGGACATAGCGAACATTGAAACAGGAGGGCCTCTTCCAACACCCTGGTTTGGGAGGGTCCTGGTGAACACGGAGGGGAGCTCTGCAGATTTGCAGCCAGAGCGGACAGAACTTACCTGCTAGGCCTTGGAACACTGGCGGTCGTCGTCTCGTCGTCGTGGTTGCCTGAAGTGTGGTGAGGTGTGTGGGGCCAGACAAAGTCCGGACAGTATTTTCAATGGGACCTGGCCCCACCCACCAACCTTGCCAACCAATGTGTCTCCCCGAATTTAATGGGGGTGACTCGCGTTCCGAGCTGCTTC
Organism: Calotriton arnoldi; assembly: GCA_963921515.1. NCBI lineage: Eukaryota > Metazoa > Chordata > Amphibia > Caudata > Salamandridae > Calotriton > Calotriton arnoldi. The sequence continues at coordinate 209,986 of CAWUFW010001865.1, read as the reverse complement.
CTTCTCGGGCCTAAATTGCAGATTGGTCTGCAATGCTTTGGCTCCATCAAGTGGCCAAGTGGTGCAAAAACAATGAAATTCAGTGACACTCGGTTTAAACCGGGTCAGCTGATTTTCATCCAGTAGGGTACTGTCGGGCACAGTCGGTTTTAACCGATTTCCGGACAGCCTAGGCATATCCATACCTGAGGAGTGGTGGAGATATTGATGCACTCAGGCGAAAATGCTGTCCCCCAAATACAGGCATCGGCTCGTCCATTTTAAATTTCTGAATAGACTGTATAGAACCCCAGAGTGGCTGTTTAAGTTGGGATTAGTAGAGGATGCAAGCTACGCCCGGTGCTCGGACCCCTGCATGCACTTTCTCCATTTAGCTTGGGCATGCCCTGGAATGGAACGATAATGGAGATCGGTCCTTGACATTATTGATGAGGTTATGGGCCTGAGGATAGAGCGCACCCCGCTGTTCGCACTGCTGGGTTAATTTTAGGGATCTCCCCCAGAGTTTTGAAGGCTAACTTCAGATCTGCACTTGCTGGGTAAGAGGCAGGTCGCGATTAATTGGAGCTGCCACCCACTTCCCAGGCTGGAGGACTGGCTCAGAATGCCAGAATCAATTAGCAGCCTACTGGGACTTAATGTCAACTCAATCTTGCCCCAAAGATATTTGGGCTCCCTTGCAGACCTGTCTGCGGTTACATACGACCGCGGAGGACCCTGCTGACCCAGATGAGTAGTGTGGCTTCATGGGGTTTCCTTCCCATATCAGTGTGAGGTGCCTTTTTGAGTGGGTAGTGTAGCGTGATGGATCTTTGGGTCTGACTAGACCCCTGTGAGTGCACTCCTGAACACTCCCCCGGATGTACTTTAACTACTGTTTCCTTCATGATGTGACAGCTCCCTCTCCCACCCCGCTCATCCCCTTGCCCTTACTCTCCCTTCTCTTTTTTGAGACATGACAATGTATGGAATTGTTTATCATTGCCTGGATGGGTGGGCTTGGGGCTGCAGAGGATGTTACTGACATATTGTTGATCCTGATTACTACCTAGTGTACGGCGCTGTATAACTCAACTCTGGCTGCGCCTTTATTGGTCTATGTATATCTGCATTCTATACTCAATAAATAAAATGCTCTCCTATGGGAGAAAAAAACATATATGGTATACAGGTACTTGCAGTAGGTTTCCGGGGGTCCCCTTTGAGACTTAATTTTGTAGGCATGTAAGGTCCAAAGTACCACCAGCATTTAGAGTTTACCTGCCCCGGGGCGTCCGGGTGCAGAGGTACTGATCGGGTTGGTAGCCCTCCGTGCTACACCAAAGGGGGTACCTAAAATCAGGCTGCAGAGGGTGACTTGGGGACAAGTCCGGGAGCTCCCAACCAGGGGCTCTGTTCACAAGGGTCGTGGGAGCAAGGGAGCACAGTTGGTTCTTGAGAACCTGGGACGGGGCGCTCAGGTGCAGAGGGGATAGGTCAGCTGGGCTGGTGCGTCGTAGGACCTTTTAGTTGTCGGTCTTGATGGTTGAGGGTGCAGAAATCAGGACAGCTGGGCCACTCTGGAAGTGGGTCTCTGTGGTGCTGATGTCCCTCGATGACTGTTCGGTCTCAGTGTTGTTGAAGTCCGGATTGGACTCAAACAGGCGTTAGTTGCTGCAAGGGGTCCTATACCCCAGGTATTGGTGCTGTGCGGCTCTGGTTGGTCCTGGTGTCTTCAAACTTGGTGAGGAGATGGATTTCACCTTCTGGAGTAAGGTGACCTATTCCTGGGTGACTGCTGCATTGGTGCGACCGGGAAGCAGCAGCACGGTAAACTGGACTCCGGTGTTTTGGTGCCTGCTGACTGCGGGGGAGTAGCTGGCAACTTGTGAAAGGCTGGCAGTCTACCAGGATTCTTGGTAGAGGTTCAGCTGCAGGACAAGTCAGTTTCTTGACACATGTCGAGACTGGTGCAGGTAGGCAGGGTTTGGCACCAAAAAGTCCACAACAAGTCTTCAATTCTCGTTTTTGCGACTCTTCTTTGTCCTCTTCTTCTGGGTCAATCGAATCTGAGTTCCTTGCATCAGGGGTACCACCTAAGTACTACATTTAGGGGCGTTGAGGGGAGTAACAGGTAGTAGCCAATAGGCTACTTACCTTTAGGGTGACTTCACCCGTACATGACCACTTCCTGTGAAAAGTGGGCATAACCCTGACCCAATGAGCCTACTTCCACCAAAAACCAAGATGGTGGAATTCTAGTTCTCATGTTCACATCAGCTACTCCACCTCAGTGGTGGAACTGGCCTGATAGTGAACATGCCCCGTGACTAGCCAATTTTCCCATCAGTCCTGGTCCCAAATGGGCATCAGGGCAGGGGGTGGCATCTCCCAGGTGTGGGGGAAGCCAGGGTCACATATCAAAGGCAGCAGAGGCCTATGAAGCCTCCTGCCTTGATATGCTGATTATTGGCCATCCTGCTTGGAGGAGGCGACAGCACATCTGGCCAGAGTAGGCATTGTTTCCACTCTCAGAGAGCATGGGATCTCACCTGCAGGGGGTCAAAAACCTGTCTGTGGTGGCAGGCTCATCTACACCACTCAGCCATTGCACTGGAGGTTGGTAGGTTTTCAGGGGGTACTTCTAAGGTACCTTCTTGATGCATGTATTAATGAATCCATCACTGGAATCAGTGTGGGTTTATTAATGTGAGATGTTTGATACCAAACATTTTTGGCTTCAGTGAGGCCATCGTGTAGCTGGGGAACTCGTAATCACCAGTGACCAGTACATATACTCAAGATGGCTTCCCTGTTCACTGGCAATGTCCACGAATCAACTTGGACATCCCTGGGGATGTAGATATGTCCTCACATTTAATATAATGCACCCTTCTTTAGGACTGTAAGGCCTGCTGTAGGGGTGACTTACATATATTGCATGCAGTGTCTGCAGGCATGGCACACAGGAGGTGTGCCATGTCCTGTCTTCACTTTTATCTGTGTCATGTCACACAACCTCCAATGGCAACTTGCATGAGTGTGTGAAGGGTACCTTAGGGTGGCACAATATATGCTGCAGCCCTTAGGGACCCTCTTTAGCATCCATGCCCTAGGTACCAGGGGTACCATTTACTAGGGACTTACAGGGGTGCTGAAGGTCTTGCCAATTGGGGGAATAATTGTACAGCTTTTTAGAAAGAAAGAAGACACTGGGGACCTGAATAGCAGGAACCGAGTGCACTTCTGTCAAAATTGCATCATTTACCAGGCAAAAAGTGGGGGGTGACCATGTCAAAAAGGGGCACTTTCTTACAAACACCATTCCAAGGACATTCGGTAGTGAGGGTAGGGGTAGACCAGCATCGGCACAGCTGAGTGAAGCCGCTGATGACCATAATTTTCATACAACTTTGGGCCAGAGCATCATTGGTGCAACCTCAAGACATCGTAAAACTTAATTCTGTCTCTGAAAATATATAATGTTCAGTAATTGTATTTTCATCTTTTGTAAAGCAAAAATGTTTTGATTTATTCTTTTTTTATTCTTAGGTAATATTATTGCTAAAGACATTTAATAGTTCCTATTGTGGTTTATCCTCTGTTGTTATTATCATGTTGAAGTAAAGAATGAATTTTGTCTAAAATGATAAAGTATTATTAACATATCAAACACAGTAATACAAGACATATAAGTGGCTCTGTAGCCCAATGTGTTAGGTACGCAAATTTGGATACTAGAGGTCCTTTTAATAATTTCCACAAGGTGAAGTTGTTCAAGAAGGTGGGCAATGGGATGTCCGCTGGGAGTCAGAAGGTGCAACAACAGAGACTGAAGGACCCGGTGGCACAGAGGGTGATGGGTTTGCAGAGGAGGCCACATCATCATCAAAATCTGAGGCCTCCACATCAGACCAACCCCAGGCAGTTGTAGACTCTAGACCAACCATCCTCTGGACTTACAACCCTGTCCACCACCACCAGAACCTTCAGCACCCTCCCTCCTGCTCTCACCAGTGTAGACCAACACCCAGCCCCAAAACACGGTGGGGGTCTCTCTGTCCCCAGGCACCTCAGCTTCTGTCCCTATCCACCCAGCAGTGATGTCTGAGGAGGCTATAGAATTGTTATGAATCCTCTCTGTAGTGCAGACTGCACTGTTGTGTGCCATCTGAAGGATAAGCACATTAACGCAACCAGTTAGTAGCATTCCTGGATGGTATACAGAGTGCAGTGTCTGCAAAACGGAGAAGCTAGGGCCGAAGCAGAACCCCCTCAGACACCACTGTCTCCCACACACCATCACCTCACTCTTCCTTTCTGGACCCTTCCTCTTCCCAAGCCCATCCTCCAACCACCATTATCCCACCAACCCCCTTTACACAAGCCACCACAACACTACATTCACACCCTCACACAAAAACACACAAAAATGTAAACACAAAACAAAACATACAGACACACAAATAAGCACCACCTCACTGACCCATCCAACACAGATACAGACTCACATACATCAATTCATCCACCACTAATCACTACCATCAGACTGACACCCAGACACCAGCACCACACAGACAGACACACTCAGACCCCAACACAAACCTACACCAACACCCTCGCACGAGCAGGCACCCACACCCTCAGCCAAAACCCACACCCTCACCTAAAACCACTCCATCACCCAAACCCACACCATCACCCAAATACAGACCCTCACCCAAACACATACCATCACCCAAACACACACCCTCATCCAAACCCACATCACCCAAACACACACCATTACCAAACCCACACCATCACCCAAACATGCACCTTCACTCACACACACACCCAAACCAAACCTCACACCAAAAACTCCCATCCCAAACCACTACCACACCTGAAACCCCAACACACATATACTCACCCTCACACCAACACACACACAACTTTCACTAACTGCAGCACCCATCCCAGCACCCTGTATCAGTCTAACACCCACTTCATCCATCCAATCTAGCCACGTTCGCCTCCCTCACAGACACCTACTCCAACTCCCAAACCTATTAAAATGACCCAAACCCTCTCCCCAATAACTATTAGAGGTGCCTGAGTTCCACCAGTTCATGGAGTAAGACAGGCCCCTTTAGTAGCAGGACTTATTTGGTGTACTAATAGACATTGGAGGCAAGAATATGTTGCGGTTTTCTACCTTAAGTTTTTTAAAATGTTTATAAATTGCTTTTAAGAAATGTTTTTTTAGAGAAGTATCTCACAACATAAATGTATTTTATGTTTTCTAAACACATGGTTTGATTTTTCTTTGTCACATATACAATGTAAGAATGTATTTTGATTCATTACTGTAATATCTACAATATATAGAATTTTTAGATAGTTATTATAAAACATTTATGTATATCCTTTTACATACATCAAAATCTCATAGGATGTAGAATTTAAAGAAAAAAAGATTTTCAGAATTGTAAAAAATAAGGTGTGAGAAGCTCGAAAGCAAGAAGAATTACTTATGATAGACAATGTGGGACATGTAAAAGAAATATCAACGTATATTTAAGTATTTTTAATAGATAAAAATATATATGAAATGGAATTAGGACTCCAATATTTGGTCACTATTACATTCAGATGTAAGTGTGTCATACAAGTGTTTTCTATTGTAATGCTTAGAAAAGTACTTTGGCAGTAAACAAAAGGTATAATAAACATTGTTTATTTGATGTGTACTGCCATTATGTTTTTTTAATTGCAAGTTCACACATAGCTGGAGGTCGTCCTAGGGCGGGAGGGATCCTGGTATCCCATTGGCAAGTCACCACATCATCCACTCAGGGCACTTTCTGGGCATAAATGTGGCACCTCTGTTACCCTGAACCTCAGAACACATCTGGACTGGAGAGAGGACTGAAGAAGTACTGCCCTGCTGACCCCTGGACCTGGTAAGAGAGGCTGCACCAACCGCTGGGCTACACCTGCTGCTCCTTGGGGTAGCAAAGAGAGGACTGTGCCTGTGGTGCCTGGCTCAAGGAAAAGTTGCTCCTGAGACCCAAACCGACGTCGTGACTCCAAGGGTCAGTCAGCTGACCCCCTATTCCAGCGCAAGGGCCCCAAAAGTTGAAGTCGCTCGTCCTCGCCAGTTAGTAGCTACTTGCAAGTAATCACCACTGACCGGCGAAATGCAGCCAAGAAGACCTACAATCCAAACTCAAAGGATGCACCTGTGTCCGCTGGACTCGGAAGAGTTGTTTTTCTTTTTTTAATTGTATTTATTGATTTTTTAGAAGCATAACAAACAGAAGAAAAAGGAAAAAACTAAACCACAAAAGAGTGAAGTTTCCAATAATACAAAGGTAATTAGGATAAACGCCTATGAAATGAACAAAGCAGTGACATGCCAGCAATGATTAGACAGATGAAAGAGTGGTTATAGGCGATGAGAGCAATACAATAGGCATAGTCGCAGCGGAGCCGGGGTTGAAGAAGAGACATCAAAAGCCGCCTGAGCAGCCAAATAAGTCCTGAAAGGGCTCCAAATGTCCTTAGGGCGAGATCTGTCGGGCATTAACGCTCAGTAGTCCTTGAGGCGGTCTTGGCAATGGACAGCATCATTAAGCCAATCAAAGAGTTTTGGGCTGCCTCTATGACCCCAGTGAACAGCGACTCTTCTCTTGGTGAGGAGCAAAAACATTGCTGTCAGACATATGTTTGATAAATCCCAGTAGGGCAATTAGTGGAATATGAGGTACAGGATCTTCTATAACTGAGTCAATACAAACCAGTATGGCTGACCAATAAGTAGCAATTGCAGGGCAGGACCAAGCAAGGTGTAGAACGTCAGCATCATCATCCCCTCAACACACACAGCATGTATCAGGCACAAGACACATCCACTCGAAGCCACCGGGGTATGATACATGCGGTGAAGAAATTCTACATGAATGAGTCTCAGTCTGCAATTTGGCAACAAAGCAAAAGACACACAGATGATGGCCGGAATGCAGAGCAAATCAAACCTTCACCCCCAGTAAAGAGATTTGGGTTAAATCCATCGTTCTTTTGCTCACCATGCCACCCCAGTTTGTCATTGTTCAACATTCTGTCCATCAATTGTTCTTTTTGTAATAGGGCGACAACAGTCTAGTTAAGGAGCAGCAATGACTCGAGAGAGTTGTTAAAGTGTGGTTTGGTCACCAAAGAAGGACACTAGCCCTTAAGATATTGCTGGACCTGCTGTGACTGGAGATCGGTAGCCTAACTGCTGCTGGGTTTCTATTGATTCAAAGAGGACTTTGAGGGACTCCGATCCCTGTGGCCAAAATCTTCCTACCTTACCCATGGACTAAGGAATTTTCCCAGGAAGGCCCCTATCGACCGCTCAGCACCCAGAGCATCCTTCAGCATCCTGCATCCCCCAGCATCAGGACCACTCCATTGAAGTCTATGGAGGTCTGGTTGTAAAGCGTAGAACTGGACTTTAGACTGGTTTGGTGACCAGGTAACTGTCCAAATACTCCTTATTGGCCCCCTTGATCTTCTCCCTGTGAAAATTGGTTGCCCAGTCTGGGCTGGAGTAGCCAAACACAACTCTTTTAAACTTTTCAAAAGTTTATTGACTTTATGGTTACCAATGCTTGTTTGTACTTTGGACTAAAAAACTGAGATTGCCATTTTACTTAAAAAATCTATATCTCCGAAACCCTCAGGTGGATTTTGCTCATCTTGGTGTCTAAAAATTCATTAAATAATATAATCTATTTTTATAAATTGGTGTTGAATTTCTTTTGGGCTATGTGACTTCTATTATTTCGTTGTTCGGTGCTTGTACATGGTTTACACTAGTCCTTTTTTTAGGTTGAGTCTGACAGCGCGCATGCGCTGTGTGCAAGACGTGTTTTATTGACTATACAGAGTGTAATCCCGCCTGCTGCTTCCCCATAGGCTGAGTCCATTGTCGGTCATCTTTGCTGCTTCCTAATTGGTTCTAAAGCCGATACCTCATTACCGTTTTTACGTTCAGGAGCACTGGCCAAGTACAGTTTACTTACGCTTGGATTGCCTTAGTGCTGGTTGGAAGAACTCTTTGTTTGAATGCATGCATCCATTTTTTATAATTGTTGCAGTGGGGCATGCCGCGCTTTATCTTTATTTGTAATTGTTCCAGTGCGGCATGCCGTGCTTTATTTTTAAGTATGAAGTTTCGCCGCAGCATCTCTTGGAATTGTTGCAGCGCTGCACGCCATGCTTTATTTTTATTAAGTATGCAGCTTTGGCGCTGCGTCTCCCTGGGGGTGCCCTTCCTGCCCGCACCACCTCCCATCCATTTTTAAAAGCACCCCCGGGCCTGGACGGAACTACCCCGCCAGGTCTGTCATCACACTGCAGCAGTCCCAAGGCTTTTTCAGGCCTCCTTCCCATCACAGGCAAGTGGCTGCAATCTGAAGAGGAGATCAGCCGGGTGCCGGGCTGTGGATGTGGTGAGTAAGGCTCTGTTCTTAATTTTATTTACCCTTGTTATTAAATGGTTGCAGCGCGGCACGGCGCACTTTATCTTTACCTTCATATATGGCTACCGCAGCTGTCCCTCCCCCCTCTGTCTTTCTTCCTTTTATTCCCTCTATTGTCTCTGTCTCGCTCCTCCTCAGTGTTCGCAAAGTGCCCAGATTGGTTTGAAAGATCGTGTGAGAAAGTGCACCATTCCTGGAGGTACTGTAATACGTGGTGCAGCCTCGGTATGGAGACAAAAAAAAAGGTCAAAATATAAAAAGCTGCCAGATTCATTTTATTCATAACCACATACATTAGCACCACTTGACAAAGTTTTCCAGTTAAGCCCTACTTTCATTTTCTCGTATTTCTTTAAACAACAATGTTCACTTCTGCTGCTCTGCCACTGGCAGATGGCACTCCCCCCTCTCTCTTTCTTTTACTTATTCCCTCTCCTTCTGTCTCTGTCTCGCTCCTCCTCAGTGGTCGCAAAGTGCCAAAATTGGTTTAATTCACAACCATGCACATTAGCTCCACTTTGCAAAGTTTGCCCCTACTTTTGTTTTCTCCTCTTTCTTTAAATACCATTGTTTTCCCTGGTGAGGAAGTGCACTATTCCTGGTTTTTTATTCAGGTGTTTTTTGAGCGCCATATGCTGACTTGCAGCTACTTCAAAGCGCTCACATGTTTGGGTACTGTGTACATTTCAGAGTTATGAAGTCATGTCTATTATATAAAAATATTGCATGACCAAAAACTAACGCCCCTGGCTAATGATATAATAATGTATTCCAGTGACGTTAGTTTTTGGTCACGCAATATTTTTTCACTCATAAGATGGTGCGCACGTTTACGTTCTAGTGGCGCCACGCATGAGACACGTTAAATGCGTCTCTGATGGAGCTTTTCCGCCGACATCAGATTCGGTGCGAGCAAGGCTGGACTGGAGGACACCTGTGGTAATGAAGAGATGAGAGGCGTTGTGGTAAGTTGCTTGAAGATTTATTCAATGAAGTACAGCACCCACGACCGAGCGCTCCCGCTGCGCACCCGGATCTCTGCCAACTGATTAACGTTGACAGAATCCTGGCTCGCATCGTTCAGAGCCCGATCGTGCAACCAGGTTTGAACAATGCACAACACACGAGACATCCTCGCGCAGTGTACAGCGCGAGGATGAATCTAATCACTAAAGCTAAACATTACAACTTCTCCCTCCTCACAAAGAACAAGATGGAGGAAGGAGATCAATGCAAATAACAGAACATGAGAAGGAAAGCAATGGTTGAAAATATAAGTATATATTAATAAGACACCAATTCATGACAAAATATAATCATTGAGCTTGGAAGGTAACTTCCTTTGCCAAGTACCTAGAACTCCAGCCTGAAAGGAAGAATCAACAGCCGTCGCAACAGCCCTAGAGACAGGACTGTCACGCTGACTGACCTGTGAAGTTAGACACTGAGAAGCAACAGCTTTCCCAGCACTACTTTCACCAACCAGAGATGGTACACCAGAAGTGAGATCATGCAACCAGTTGGTCCAGTCACAATTTTCAGCTTCCTGTTTGGACAACTTGAGCAAAGAGGCAACCTGTGCATCAGAAAGATGCACAAGTGATCTTTTATTCCACCATCCTTTACAGCCAAGAAGCGCTGAACCTTTGCTCACCTCAGTGACCTGAACAGGAGTGGAAAATTTAGACAAACCCTTAGCAACCTTCTTAGGATTTTTGATAAGAACCCAATCATTAACTTTCAGATCCATATTGTTAAAACTTTTCCCAGAATCATGCATAGATTTCATGAGGCTCTGCTTTAGCAACACACGAGAAACAAGACCTTTGTCAACATGGTTATGCTTGTCATGTTTTTTTTGCAACCAATTAGGACACAATTTGGTGTGTACATTTCTACCCCTCAAAAGAGTAAATGGCGGGACACCTGTGGTGCAATGAGGTGAAATATTGTAAGACCACAATTTGGCCTCAACAAAATCTTGAACATCCTGACCAGAAGACAGAGCTGCTTGAATAGCATCCTTAACTAACCTATTAGCCCTTTCAACCAATCCATTGGAGGCTGGAGAATACAACGCAACCTTGAAATGACTGACATCATTACTTTCTAAAAATGTGCACATCTTATGAGAGACAAAATGAGTACCATTGTCCGTAACGATGACAGAGGGCGAACCTTCAACAGCAAAGACCTTCTTCAAAAACTTGATGGCATTATCGGTACTAGCTGCGTCGCAAAACATATGATAAATCCATTTGGAATGATAGTCAACCATCAAAATAAGGAACCGGAGATCAAAAGGCAAAATATCATAGGGTCCAGAAAAATCCAAACCAACTTTGTTCCAAGGTCTGTCTGGAAAGGGAACCGGATGTAGAGGTGTATTCAATAATTTCCTTTTCTTATCAGACAACAAGCATTCTGTGCAAGTATCAATACAAAATTTGACCTGAGATTCTAAAGATGGCCACCAATAATGCAGCTTGATCAATTGAGAGGTCTTGGTAACACCTAAATGACCATGGTGTGCGAATTTAATGATGTCTTCACTGAGACTTGTAGGAGGAACAAAAGAATCGTGCCGCATGAGCATGCCATTGACAAGGGACAATTCAGATGCCACCATGGCAAAAGCTCTCAACTCACCAGAGAGTCTCCTGTTCTCTGGCCATCCTTTAACAATGAATTCCATGACCTGTTCAAGAATTTTATCTCTACTGTAGGCCCCCATTCATAACTGCTCAGTGATACTGGGGCACTCCTTGATTGCATCTAAAGCTGCATCAACACACTCTGTGTCCTCAAAACCCTCAAGTTCAGGGTCCTCCAGAAAGGCCATGTGTGACAGACAATCTGCCCTGAAATTCTTACCACCTGAAATATGTTTAATAGAAAAATGAAACTCTTGTAACTTAGACAGCAACCTAACCAGTCTAGCTGAAGCCTTACCAAGCCCTGTACCATTAAGTATATGTGTAAGGGGTTTGTGATCAGTGAACAGTTCAAATTCACATCTCCAAATGTATTTCTTGAATTTATCAATCGCCCAAACGCACGCGAGTGCCTCGCGTTCAATGGTGCTGTAGATGGCTTTAGCATTCTGGAAGAAAAAGCTATTGTGTGTTCCTTCCCAGATACCCATTGACCTAGGACTGCACCCAAGCCCATGAGACTAGCATCCACCATGATGAAACATTTAGAACCATCTTGAAAAGCGTGTAAAGCAGGTGCCTCAATAATACATTTTTTCACTTGATCAAATGAAGATGAAGCTTCATCGGACCAGACACATTTTGAACCCTTACAAAGAAGGGCACGCAAAGGTTCAACAGTTTGAGCATAACCTTTAACAAAGCGAGCGTAATATTCTGCTAATCCCAAAAATGATCGAAGGGTATCTTTATCTTTGGGAGGAGCAGAATGGCTGATGGCTTTAATGAGGGATAACTTGGGTTTGATGCCCTCTTGAGACAAAGTGTGACCTAGGTAATCTAACTGTTGAGTGCCAAATTGACATTTGTCCGTCCTAATGGTCATGCCTGCTTCATCTGATTTGCACAAAACTCTAGTCAAATCGTTTAAGTGTGTTTCCCAATTATCTGCAAAGACAAGGATATCATCCTGGTAGGCCTGGACCGCCGGCATGTCTCTAAAAAGATTATCCATTATCTTCTGAAAAACACTGGCCGCGGAGGCCAGGCCAAAAGGAAGTCTGAGGTATTTGTACATGCCGAAGGGTGTGACAAATGTCGTGAATTCTTGGGAATCCTCTTTCAAAGGTATTTGGTGGTAGGCTGAGCGAAGGTCAATGATTGAAAAACACTTTGCACCCCCCAGACTGGCAAGAAGTTCATGAATCTTAGGGAGAGGATGGCAGTCAATCAAGATGTTTTTATTCAAGGTGCGCAAGTCTGCACACAACCTGACCTCCCCAGATTTTTTCCTGACAATAACAATGGGAGAAACCCATTCTGAGGAGTCACACGGTGCAATGACCCTATCATCACACAATGACTTGAGGACAGACTTAAGCTCATCCCTGGCACTTAGAGGCAATGGGCGTACCTTGTGAACCATGGGTTGAGCATCAGGCTTAAGTCAAATTTGATGTTGGAAACCTTTAACAGTGCCTAATTTGTTTGAAAATAATCTGGGAAAACGATCTAAAACCTTTTTAATGTCTATGGTGTGATCTTCAAGACCTAGACAATCCACTTTGTCATGTTCATCCTCTAAAAACCCAGCTCCAGTATAACCTTGAGGAACATCACCAAGGACAATGGGGTTTTCAGAGCCTGAAATGAGATACAATCCCATTTTTGCAAGATCTTGCCATCCAATTATGTTGCGTCCCTTGAGTGCAACATAGACTTTTGTAAAAATTGATCTGCCTAAACATTCCAACCTTGAATTAAAGTAACCCAACATTTCTATGTCAAATTCACCAAATGCTTTGGGATTATTATCTGTCTGAGTTAGAGTAATAGAACCTTGCCATTTTTCATGAAACATTACATCTGACAATATTGTGATGGGCGAACCAGAGTCTGCCATGATTGGGATTTCCACTTTCCCAAAAAATGCAATACCCAAAGGACCTCTGACATAATGGTTGTTGAAAACAGAATTGTATTCAACTGTTACGATTACATCATGTAAATGCTCTACACAATCATCAAGAGCTTCAGAAAATCCCACACTGTTAACCCTGGTGGTTCTTTTGCCCGATCTACAAACTCCTTGAAAATGGCCTATTTTTTTACATAATACACATCTTTTCCCAAGAGCAGGACACATAGGAAAGTTGCTGAGATGTGATCTTGACCCACACATATAACAATTTGTATTGCCCTTTCTAAACAATTGTTTAACAGGCTTGTTAATATTCACGGCATTGACGGAGTCTCCAGATTCATGTGCAGAGGTCTTGACTAAATTTAAAGATTGAACATTTTAAAGTGCCTTGGATGTGATAATGGATTTCTCAATGCTCTTTGCAATATCAATTGTTTTGAGAAGTGTGGGTTTCCTGCAACTAAGAATACGTTCTTGGATTTTCCTTGAAAAACAAGAAAAAACAAATTGGTCACGAATGTAGATATCAAGATTGGCTTCAAACTCACAAGTGGAGGCTAAAACTCGTAGATCTGCAATGTATTCATCTACAGTTTCATCAGCACGTTGTTTTCTTCTAAAACAATTGTGTCTCTCTAACATTATGTTAGGCTCTTTGTCATAATGTCGTGCCAAGCGAGCTAAAGCCTCATTGTAGGCATTCCAGTAATCCGCATCACCAGCCACACCTAGAGGTGTAGGAAAAGGAGGTAAGTTCTCAAAAACATGTTGCGCGGAGAGCCCTAAGCAACCATAAAGAATTGCAACTTTGCGAGCAGGTGAAAACTTGACAGCGTCGATTGCCACTATATGATTTTCAAATGCTTTCACCCATTGTCGCCAGGGAATGCTGGGTTTACCTGGATGCTGCAAGAAAGGAGGCGGTTGCGCAAATTGCTGCGAGGTGGCCATGTGGACAATGCCAATAAAAAATATATATATATATTTTTTTTAAACTGTAACTTAGATGTATTTGCATGCACTAAGTTAAAGATGGAGAGAGTACAAAAAATAAAGCAGAACATGTGAAATAACAATACAAGTTGAATATTGTCCACAATAACATAAATTAATTTAAATTTTGAGAGCAGATGAGACAAATGCTGTTGAAAAGGTGAGCCTATCACCGAAGATGAAAGCTCAAAGTTATGGAAAAGCCAAAAGGTTTATGTAAAATATGATAAATAAACCAGGTGAGCCTATCACCGAAGGCTCCAATTATGTAGAATCGCTAAATTTTATAATTGTAGAAAGGTGTGCCTGTCACCGTAAACGTGGACAGGCAGGGCCTACCTGAATTGAAGAAACGAGGCAAACCAATCGAAAATGGCCGCCTGCATGTGAACGTGACGACGCAACAGAGCAGTAGAGCAAAACGTGTAGGCAGCCCAATTCAATGTGGCCGCTTGCGTGGTGACGTGATGACGTCTAGCGTTGATTTGCTAGAGCGTGACGTCATCAAGGGATCCGGTTGAGAAACTCACTGCGAGAAGGGTGCAGGCGCCGAAAATGACCGCCGGAAACCGTGGAGAAGGGAGGAAGAGGCGTGGAGAAGGTCAGCTTCTCAGCAGGAGGCAGGGAGCAGCGATCATCGCCAATTGTGGTAATGGAGAGGAGAGGCGTTGTGGTAAGTTGCTTGAAGATTTATTCAATGAAGTACAGCACCCACGACCGAGCGCTCCCGCTGCATACCAGGATCTCTGCCAACTGATTAACGTTGACAGAATCCTGGCACGCATCGTTCAGAGCCCGATCGTGGAACCAGGTTTGAACAATTCACAACACACGAGACATCCTCGTGCAGTGTACAGCGCGAGGATGAATCTAATCACTAAAGCTAAACACTACAACACCATACTCTTTGACACAAGTAAGTGACTTGGGGATAGTTCACCCTTTGGTATAGGACACGGTTATGGCCTAGATTTTAG
Organism: Calotriton arnoldi; assembly: GCA_963921515.1. Lineage (NCBI taxonomy): Eukaryota > Metazoa > Chordata > Amphibia > Caudata > Salamandridae > Calotriton > Calotriton arnoldi. The sequence continues at coordinate 194,949 of CAWUFW010001865.1, read as the reverse complement.
AGCCGGTCCCAATTGTCTATTTGGTTGTTTTTCAGAGTGCCCGATATTTGAGGACAATTGGTGGTTTTGAAACCCCGTTGGTAACACTTCTTAATAATTCACGATTTTGCATGGACTCGCGTTGGCATGTTTGACTGATGGCATGATGTGTGTTAATCCATGGTTAATGGTCGCATGAATGCACGCATCGGATGTATTTACATTTACGATTATCGTGACTGGCAATCCACTGCCTCAGTTTCAGATTGCATATATAAGGGCTGCAGCGATTGTTAATCACTAGTATCACTACAGCGACCCCAGCCTGAAATCGCACGCACTACAGGTGCCAGTGTATCACCTCGAGCCATTGTGACCTACCGATGTACCTTGTGACATCGTTGCAGGTATTCAAATTAGATCACCGACCGTCTGTGTTGCACACAGCAGACTAGGATTTTTGCCACATAGTGCATACAGGTTGGTGCCCTACTTGTAAGAACAAGGGGCCCCCCTATCAGTAAGTAAGGTCTGTGAGTAAGAGGGGAACAAGCAATAAGTATTCAATACAAAAGACTCCCCTATGACCTGTATTTCTTCTATATGGATTTAATCCTAGCTCGGTATGGAACCAAACATAGTGCTACTGACACAAATAAGTTTACTTTAATTTTTTTTTAATTTTTCTTAGTAGTTTCTTAGTTTTCCATATAAAAAGCAATTTGATCAAAATTCAAACCAAAAAAGATTTTTTTTATAATACATCAATTGTCAATAATAACACATTTTTTTTTAATAAATTAATTTTTCACTTTATGTAGACATATAAACATAACATAATCCCCAAACAACACACTCAAAATATATCTCATACATACACTCAACCCATTCGTTCACAATCGTACAAAACATATGTACTCATCTGGAAAGTAAGAAAACAATCAGATGTCAAAAGTTTTCACAAAAGATGGTAACTAAACATGATGCAGGTCTGGACACACGAGGTCGACGCGCGTTTCGGTGGCTTTAGTACAATTTGTAGACCACCTTCATCAGGACCTTGTCCAAATGAGGCACAAAATCACACAGGCATCCAAGCCAACGGGGACGTGTGTTATCACAATGCGAGTCTAAATGAAGAGGTATCCCACTTGTTTATGATCAACTCTGGGGTTGGGCCCTTCTTTTAATCAGTCTCCGCCAACAGTACCATTTGTTCCTATGTCTGTGCAGATTCACAATGACATCTTATTACTGGTCCTATACATCAAGGACCGTCAATTTGAATAATCTAATTGAACTGGGATAACTGTCTGGATTTAAAGTATATGTAGAATTATTTCCCTTTTGTTTTTATAGGTGAGGGTACATAACTTCATTCATATGTGGCACCGTTGACCCACATTTGGGTCGGCTTTCTGCAAATCCTTTTTTAATACATTTACTTGTTTCCTCCGTCTGTGTAAATCGGCGTGTCAGAGTCCAGCCAGTATTGAATACAGGTTGGTGCCCTATACACAGGATTAGAAACACGAACTAGATACCGTTTCGTTCTCGCGCGTTGGAGCATGTTATGGATAGTTCCGTACTCAAGGTATACACCAAGACGCATAGTTTCACTGGTCACGGTGATGTGCACGTCAATCTAACAAGTCATTATCGGCCCTTGAGATATAGCGAGTAACACATTTTATGTATTTTTAGATACACACATAGGCTTAGTGACACATGCTATGTGGATGTCGGGGTGACACTGGAGCCACCGCCCACAGTGAGATTCTCATTGAGGAATCAGACTGAGTCTCACCTCCTCCCTTTTGATTTGGCTATTGTACAAAATTGGATATTAACATTTTGGTAAGTTTTAGAGGTCAGCATTGACCTTTGTATAAATTGAAAGACATGATGGGTGTAATATCGACTGACGTCTTGCCGAGGTTTCTGTTTTTCTCCCATTGCAGATATTAAGGTCAGACGACTTGTCCTGAAGAGACCCTGAAAATCACGAGGGATTGAAACATCGATATTGTCCCACTTGGTTACTAATCAATCGTGATTGCACATGGTGCAATGTTATATGCACACGTGTCTCTTTCTGTAAATATTTGTAACCAGTGAATCTTCGTTGTGTGTCCTTTGCACATATTTTTCACATTCACTCACATACTGGAGCACCGCGTCGTCTGCACTTATGTTTAGTGTTGTCACAATATCTGCATACGAATTGAAGGAGATTTCTATACATATACATAAAATAACTATCTCTGAAACCCCCATTTGTGATTATTGTGATCATTACCGTGATTGTTGATTATCATTGATACAAAATAATTTTCTTATGAAAACATAACCAATCGAGGTACTTACCCAATGGTTCTTTAGAATATTGCATTACATGTGGATCCTTTAGACAGGTGCAGGAAGGTTCCACTTTTTCTTAAGAGTCCTGCGGTGGACTTTGTTACCAATATAATGTTATAGACCCTGGTCCCCGTGGGCAAAGAATAGGGTTGTCCTTGTGAATATTATATGCTTACACAGTCAGCAGCTTTGATTGGTTTTATACTTTTTCTGTCCTCTAATCGACAAAAATGTGCTTACCAGACCCTGCCTATACACGATTCTGTATGTTTATTTGCTCGTAGGTGAGGTATAACCCCACTGTTTTGGGTCTCCAGGCAAGAAACAGGCAGTATTGGTTCAGTGGGAATTCTCATGCGGTCCTCGCTGAGTTTCTGGAGTTGGGGGTCACCATAGACTAGTAGTATTCACAGTACACACTTTCCAAAGTAAATTCTTGGCATCAAGTTTAATGTATTTCATCCTTGCCGCAATCCTCTGGTTGACTTCAGCCCAGGAGAGGGGCCATTTTGATTTGGTTGACAGCGAAATTTGGTTTTTACTTGCTGAAAGTGGAAATGAAAACATAAATTCCTATTTTTACTTTGCTATTATTATTCTAATACACATCCTATACTTGTGCATATATTTCTACCCTTATGCATATTTATATATTTAGCTATGCTTACACACATGCTTAGACTCGTCATTATATGTGGTATGGTCATACAATTGTACTTATACATATTGCTGTTGCTATTGTTAATTAGTATTTTTATAGAACACAGCGTGCCATTAGTATGGCACTCTTACAATTATGTTTATACCTACACCTCCGTTTAGAATCATATTTATACTTAAACACACCAATTTATATAATACTTATAATCTTACCAATATTTATGTACATGTGCACATATATTTGGAATCATTTTTGTTATTTATGCTTATACCAACACTTATACGTACACTCAAACATATATAGCCATGTTATGTTAAGAAGCTTCTGTAAAGCTCTCATATACTCCTGATAGTTTCTTGACGTTTAAGGAGGTCCTGAACCTAATGGACAAGACCAATATCGAAGAAGATTTGAGAATAACCAGGTGCCAGAAAGTGCCAACATTTCATTTGCAAAAAGCAGTCGCAAATTGTGTGCCAACGTTTTGTTTCGCAAAGGAAATCAGATTTGTGAAACCAACCTATGTACTAATAGGTCGTTTTGCAAACTCACCATATGCAGTGGGTCACAATCTGCCCTACCTCATGGTGATTTGCTCTGATTGAATGCCATCACAGGGATGGTGGCCTGCTGGGGTCAGCAAGGCCAGCATGTCTGTGATCACATTGAAATAAAGTACTTTTTAGATCTAGCCTAGCAGCGCACATGCACTGCTCTGCGAAGCATGGTGTATTCAGAAAATGGCTTCAAGCCAGGCCATTGCTTGTCATTGATTTGTTTCTGGTGCCTAAATTCCTTACTTTTGAATGGTAAATTGTGCCCATTTGTCCCTCCTTTTGGTCCATCGTTTCCTCCAATAGCGACTAGCGCTGTTACAGGGCTCATTTCGCTTCTGTCCATTTCAGTTCGTTTCGCGCACTATTTTTTCCGATTGCCTGCCTTCTGTTCTGGAAATGTTGCAAACGCAAGCAGCTGACCAGTGTTACAGGTTTCCCCTCACACCCACCATTTCTCCATGTGTTCTCCCCTAAACACTTTAGCTTTCACCTATGATCTGCAGAGTCTGGACCAATGAAGATCAGGTTGAGCAGTCACAAAGTTAGAATGTTAGAAATTTGACTTTTCTCGCTAGCTCCCTTTCACCCAATCTTTCGTTTTTAGTATTAATTATGTTTCACTTGCTTGGAGCTCCGTTGCTCCGTTTCTATAAACAGGGTTGTGAATCTTGTTCTTTATCTGGTCACAAATGTGGCAGCTGTATCTCTGTCCCCAGGGGTAATTCCCCTTTCTTAGTCCTCTAGGCAGTTCTGCAGCTGCATCTCTGTTCCCAGTGGTAATTCCTCATTCTAAGTCCTCTGGACAGTGCTGCAGCTGCTTCTCTGGTCCCAGTGGTAGTTCCTCATTCACAGTCCTCTAGACAGTGCTACAGCTGCTTCTCTGGTCCTAGTGGTAATACCTCATTCTAAGTCTTCTAGAGATTGCTGCAGCTGCTTCTCTGGTCCCAGTGGCAATTCCTCATTCTTAGTCCTCTAGACAGTGCTGCTAGCTGTTTCTCTGTTCCCAGTAGTAATTCCTCATTCTAAGTCCTCTAGGCAGTGCTGCTAGCTGCTTCTCTGGTCCCAGTGGTAATTCCTAATTCTTATTCCTCTAGGCAGTGCTGCTAGTTGCTTCTCTAGTCCTCTCGGTATTTCCGCATTCTAATTCCTCTAGACAGTGCTGCTAGCTGCTCCTCTAGTGTCAGGATCCCTAGGAGGATTCCCACTAAAACAATAGTCTGCATATCCTGCGGGAAAACTAATTGGAGACAGAAACTATCTTCAGGGAGTAATGATTGGAGAACGAGCTGGCAACGCTGGAAACTCAAGATGTCTGCCAGCATGATCTCTCCTGAAGCGTTCTAGTTCTTTGGCAAACACATTGGAATGTGAAGCTTGCGCTGTCATACAACTGCGCACTTCACCTGAAGTAAATTCTGAAGAAGCAACCTTTTTCCGACGCGCTAGCTAGTTAGGTTAGTGGCGTCTCTCGGCGTTTTAGTATATTCGGATAATTCCATCTAGCGTCTCTCGGAAATACTAATTACCATTACTGAGCAGACGTGACCTTTGGTAGTGTCTCTCCAGGGTTTCTGTCTACCGTGAGTTCAATTGAATTTGAGTCTTTACAGTGAATTGTTCGGCAAAAGCTCCATTGTGTTGCGCATGTGAATAGCAGTTCTCGCTTCTACTGCGCACCCTCAAAGAAGAGTACTTCCCGAGAATTGTTCGTCAATAGCTCCATTGCGGTTGCGCATGTGAATAGTTATCCTCGCTTCTACTGCGCGCCCTCAAAGAAGTGTCTATCCAGAGAATAGTTGTCTATAGCTCCATTGCGGTTGCGCAATTGAAAAGAAACTCTAACTTGTCTACCGCGCACCCTCAAGGAAAAGTCGTTTCCGAAAGTGCCGTACCAAGTTAAGCCGAGTTTCCCTATGAAGAAATTCTTGAACAGTTAAAGACATCTTCCTGAATAATTTGTTGTCTTACCTGAACTGAAATCGATCCAGTGACACGTCGTCGAGTTTTCAGACACAGAAGTAGACTCTAAACAGGAAAAGAAAACACAAATGTTAATGATGTTATAATATGTACAACAGTCAAACAAATCGAAAGTTTAATTAAGAAAAAGAAGAAGTGCATGTTTTACCGATAGAAGAGGAACCATAGCCATAGAAGTTTTGGGTATGATTAAAATAATTAAGAAAGAATAAGAACAATATGCTAGAATGTAATTCTAGAGTAGATTACAATGTTTGTTTCTCCCAACAGTTATTCCAATATCGTAGAAGGGTACCGAGAGTGACAAAGGTAGAAGTGAAGAGGAAGTAACCTTTCAGGAGAAGAACCAAGACTATCTGGCTGTCTCTTCTTTCTCCCCATCCCCTTTCTCCCTGGGAACTCAGCTAACTCAAGGATTGAATTGAGTGGTGATAGTTTCTGAGGGGCTTTGGGAACTCTCTATACAAAGGAAGGGACAGAGGGGCTTATTTAAAGAGGTCCAGCATACATGCCCAACGTGTATAGCAAGAAATAGGTATGAAGTTCCTCTGAGGCGTAATGAACACGAGGGGAGAGATACAAGTGTTAGGCTGAAGTGGATAACAGTAACTCACAGCGCTATTATGGGAGAGGAATTCCTCCTTTTGGAACTAAGGCCCTCACACACCCAGCAAGCTAGGTGTCATGCTTCATCATTTGGGCCTGCCCCTCGTCGGGTCGGCGTTGCAATACCCGACGGGCACCCAAAAAGGGGCTCTTTAGAGGGGATCTTTTGTTCATGCCGTGTGGTGCTGTGCGGGTAAGGGGCCTAGTGTGTGTAGATGAGAGGAAAAGTGAGATTAAAACAGGTCAGTTAATCCTAGAACTAATTTTATTCAGGTAGGGAAAGTGCCTGATTAAAAACAGGAGAGTGGCGGATAACTAGGAACTATGTGTCTAGATGTATTCGCCCTACTCTCGGTCGGTCAACATGTTTCATGCCATGGGTGTCAGGAGGATCATAGGCAATTCTTCAGGACCTAAATAAAAACTATCTACACGATGTGGTGAGGGAAACCTACCTCCCACGTAGTCTAGGTGATTACCTATAGCTTAAAAATGACAAGTTTCAACAGTATCCGACGGTCGTAACGGACACCAAATTTAGTGTCCAGCACTCAATGAGATCTCCTCACGGGACCTACCCTGCCGCCGGAACCGGGTGGTTTGGGAACTGGCATCTTTCTGCTCCTGAGCAAGTCTGTCCAAGTAAGTGCCTGACATCTAGTCCCGTTGATAATTCCTCATTCTAAGTCCTCTAGGCAGTGCTGCTAGCTGCTTTTCTGGTCCCGTCTGTAATTCCTCATTCTAAGTCCTCTAGACAGTGCTGCTAGCTGCTACTCTGGTCCCATCAGTAATTCCTCATTCTAAGTCCTCTAGTCAGTGCTGCTAGCTGTTTTTCTGGTCTTACTGGTAATTCCTCATTTTAAGTCCTCTACACAGTGCTCTTGCTGCTTCTCTGGTCCCGTCAGTAATTCCCACATTTTAAGTCATATAGGCAGTTCTGCAGCTGTGTCTCTGTTCCCAGTGGTAATTCCCCATTCTCAGCCCTCTAGGCAGTGCTGTTAGCTGCTTCTGTGGTCCCGTCTGTAATTCCAAGTCCTCTAGACAGTACTGCAACTGCTTCTCTGGTCGCATCGGTAATTCCCACATTTTAAGTCCTCTAGGCAGTGCAGCAGCTATGTCTCTGTTCTCAGTGGTGAGTCCTCGTTCTTAGACCTCTTAGCACTGCAGCTAGCTGCTTCTCTGGTCCAGTTGGCGAGTCCTCATTCTCAGTCCTCTAGACAGTGCTGCTAGTTGCTTCTCTGGTCCCATCAGTAACTCCCCCATTTTAAATCCTCTAGGCAGTGCTGCAGCTCTGTCTCTTGTCACAGTGGTAATTCCTTATTCTTAGTCCTCTAGGCAGTGCTGCTAGATACTTCTCTGGTCCCATTGGTAATTCCTCATTCTAAGTCCTCTAAACAGTGCTGCTAGCTGCTTCTCTCGTCTCATCGGTAATTACTCATTCTAAGTCCTCTAGGCAGTGCTGAAGCTGCATCTTTAGTCCTGTCAGTAATTCCTCATTCTAAGTCCTCTAGACAGTGCTGCTAGCTGATTCTCTGGTCCCACTGGTAATTCCTCATTTTAAGTCCTCTACACAGTGCTGCTACATGCTTCTCTGATCTCATCAGTAATTCCTCATTCCAACTCCTCCAGACAGTGCTGCAGCTGCTTCTCTGGTCCCAGTGGTAATCCCTTATTCTAAGTCCTCTAGGCAGTGCTGTAGCTGTGTCTCTGTTCATCCACTACACTCCAAACCAAAACACATAGATAAAAGACATTGTCATTTACAAAGTCAATAGCTCTAACTCTGACAAATGCGAGACCTATTGCATTGCAAATGCTTGTTAAGCCTTGCTGTTTGAAGCCACAGCTACCCAGGTTGAGCTAGAAGTTTTACAAACAAGCCTGAATGGACCTAAGAACTTTTTGTGAGTGTATTGTATGGTAAGGTTGCACAACAATACCATATAATACACCACAATCCTCACAGCACCCTTCGGTCTTCACTTGGCTGCCAGAGCCTTCACAAAGTGCCTGCCATCAATCACAGCCATCTGCACAGACTCGGCTCCATGCCTTCCCTTACCTGGATGATTGGCTGGTGAAACTGCAGACAAAAGCATCATCAGTGCCACCTAAATGTTCCAGGGTATGGGAGTGTCTTCAGCTTTGTCCCAGCTGACTTTGTTCAAATTTAAAGTGTCCTGAGGGCAGTACTACCCAGTGCTGCATGGCATGACCTGCAGAAACCTGTGTTCAAGCCCTTCTGGAAAGGCCTGCTTTCACAAGCCAATCATGAATGCTACCTTGCAAGAGAGCTGCTTTACAGATCTCAGGCTCGTATTGTGATACATCATTAGGGGGCAACAATGCTGACTCAAAACGTGCACCTTGTAAGAGGAACTACATGCAGAGTGTAGACAGGTGTCTGGAGAGTGGCCGAACAATGTCCAGGTGACCAATCGCTTCAAGGTGACTCTGAACTGGTGGAATCACCTTCCGCATTTGACAGCAGGCATGCCTTTCCACCTCTGTTTCGGGAGGGTCCAGGGGTCACAATTATGCCATTGGTAGGCTGGGGTGTCCACACAGATACCCTCTGACTCTGGGAAGAGTGCTCAAATTCAAGGCATTCAAAAGTCCTTCCGGTCACATGTTAATGGAAGAATGGTTCTGTTGATGAAAAGCAACATGACGAACATGCTCTACCTTCTCAAACAGGGTGCAACCCACTCTGACTTTGTCCAGTGAAGTGCAGGTTTTCGTAGGTGGGATCCATGATTGAAGAGCTGTCTATATACCGTAAAGTACCTGCTGAGAGTCGAAGACAACAGGGTCCAAGTCGCACGGCATTGGATAATGTTTGGGTGACCCGAAAAGTGGTCTGTTTGCAACAAGGTTAAATAACAAAAACTCCCACTTGATCGCTAGGCTTTTGGAACTGTCATCGGGGAAGACCTGTAGCGTCTCTGTAGCTTGAACTGAGAACTCATATACACATTTCCTCTAGTCTCTCTGCTTGTCCAGTAGTGCAGAGACTCCATTTTCCTTCAGGCCATGCCCAGGGAGTTCCAAGCCCTGGCCTATTCAATACCAAAGGGAACATGTTTGTTTTGAACTCTTGATGGAACACCAGGCTCATATACTATCAGGAGGGCTTTAAGTGGGCCGGGTCCTGACGGTGCTGAGCACCGGCAGTTCTAAAAAGCAGGTGCCGAGACGGGTCCCTATCGAGCTCTCCAATTTCGCCTTCACCCTCGGTGAAAAAAATAAATCTTAACTCTGCAGCAGTGCCACCCTTCACTGCTTTTGATGTAACTTCAAAGAGACTCATTATAGTTCTTTCAGTCTCATCATTTCAGAACTGAAGCATTTTCAATATTCTATACAACAAAGCCATAGTTGTTGCTTATTTATCTTATGCAACTGACAACCATTGACAAAGCCAATACTCCTGGCTTGTTGTAGGTGTAATGTTACTTGTTGTCAGTGGTCGAAGTGGGCGTGATCGGCAGGGCACGACGTGCCCCTACTTCTTTAATTTATTAGGTTCCGTTCCCCTACTTTTTTATTTCAAACATGCGTCCCAGGACGCCAGAATGACGGCCCCCGGGGGAAGTGAAGGTTGCAGACCAGTCTTCCCCCGGGGCACTTCGCGAGATAATCAGAAGGACAAGGTGGGGAGGGATTAAAAGAGTAGGGAAGGGGCACGGAGTTGGGAGAGTATAAAGGTGTCAGAGGAGGAGGATCCGGCCTCTTCCTGACACCTGGCACCACCGGGAGGGCAGGGGAGAAAACGTTAGTAAGGTAAATGGGGTTTCTGTGGGCCCAGTAGTTGGGTCAGACAGGGGGTTTCGCATTACGGCTTTAGGATCCCCCGGTTTGCGAGCTACTGGGGAGCCTACCTCTCGGAGCTGGTTTGTTCTGGTGAGTGCGGCGGAGCGCTGCGCCGATCGAGTCATGCATGGGGGGTTGGACGGATTCCCCGAGGCCTGATTAGACCAGGTGAGGGGTCGGCGGGATCTGACCCACGCAGGGTGCATGGCACAAGTTGGGCCATGGCAGCGGTGGCGGCATGCGACGGGGAGCCGCCACGCGCTGTTTGGGAGACTGGGGGCATGGGCGGGGGGCCGGAAGCGGGACGCAGCCTGAGCTCCGTGCGGAGGCGGGGTAAGAGCCTGCCCGCACGGCTCCTCGATGCGGTAGGCATCCGAGGGGGTGAGCTGGGGGAGGAGGTCTGCGATAGGATCCGGCGCCACAGAAGGCGGCGCCGGCGTGAGGCCCAAAAACCTCTGAGCCTTTGAGGAGGGTGGGCCTCCGGCCCCTCCTCAGAGACGTCCTCCACGGAACAGGTTGATGAGCTATCAGGCAGCCTGGGCCCTGCAATTTAGACGCCCAGAGGGGGGTGGCAGGGCTGGGAGGCAGGGCATTGGAGTGCGAGGCGGGAGCCAGGAGCAGTGGGGGTCTGCCCTAGCGGGGGGGCACCAGGTGTGAGGCCAGGGAGCGTCAGGCGCCAGTTGTCCTGGTTGGGGGAGTGGGGTGAAACCCCAGTCAGTGCAGCAGGAAGGGGGGACTGAGGTGGGTGGGGGGAGGGTGGGTCTGCGGGGGGCCTGGGTTTTTGTAGATAGTAGGGCCATGGAGAGGGGGAGAGGGACTGGCAGCATGGCATTGAGGCCCGGTGGTGCACAGGACCCACCAGGTTGGAGCAGCCTGGTGGGGGATGGGGAATTAGGACCGGCGGTTGAGGCTGGTAGTAATGGGGCGCAGCCGGCAGGGCGCACGACGGCCCCAGGACGCTGGCCTGAAGCAGCAGGGGGGGTCCACGGCAGCCTACCCTCCAACGAGGGATCGCGCAGAGAATCCAACAACATAGGTGTATGATTGGAAAGAATGGCACGGATGCTAAGAGTACGAAGAGGTGGGGTGTGACGATGTGTGGGGCACAATGGGGGGTGAGGAAGAGATGATGCCGGGTACTGGGGATGAGAGTGTTGAATGGGAAGGTGAAGTGTGATGAGTGACTGTGGCCTAGTGGTTAAAGTCTCTGATGTCTACTCCAACGCTTATGTGTCTGCAAATCCTGGTGTTTCAAGGGTCGTGGTTTGTGAGGTAAAATGGTACGTGATGAGGGGGTGGGGCTGCGGGTGGCTCGGGAAGGGAGAAAAGGCAACCAGAAGATTGGTGTTTTGCAGGAGGCAAGTGCAGCAAAAGACAAAGTGGAGGGCGCGGAGCAAAGAGGAACAGTAGCTCCGGGCAAGGACGAGGAGGTCCTGGGCGGACACTCAGGTAATGGAAAGGGTGGAAGACATGGGACGAGGGAACCAACGGTTTTAAAAAGGAAATCCTGCTGATCGGTGGGTGTGTGTGGGGGGCAGTGAGAGATTTGGCAACAAAGCAGGTGCAGCCACGGCGCCTGCGTGGGTAAAGAGGGAAAGCTGGTGCCACGTGCTTGGCGGGTGCTGGGGGTCCAAACGGACAAGGTGAAAGCACGAGGGGAAAGAGGACAAAAAATGGGGGATAGGCATCACACAGTGCCATAGGGTGCCCGTTAACACGGAAATTGGACATCGACCTTCCGAAGTTATGCCAGCATTTTTACGGTGTGAGGCATGGGGCTAGGGCAAGTGCCCGGTGGAAACGCATGGTTATTGGCAATAAGGTACGGCGAATTGAGGATTGTTTGCGCTTGGCTAAAATTACAATGTGGAATAAAGACCAGGGTAGGGCCAACTCTGCTAAACCAAGGAGCGATTAATGCAGGGGCTGGCATCGACACAATACTCTGCATCCACACAAAAAGCCAGGGCGAGCATGTGACTGATCGGCCTTGCAAGGGGACCACTTAACAGACAGCGGAAGGGTCTCATTGGGGGGAAGGGCAGCGGGATCGGTTTCTTAGGACATCGACAACAGGCAGGGTTCACCACGGGGCCAGTTGAGAACTTTTACAAAGTTTTCTGCGGCAGACAACCAGGTAACTTAGGAATGAGGGGTACGAAAGAAATGGAGGGACATCCACTCACACGAGGTTTCACGTTTGGCCACCCTGGAACAGCAGGGGAAGGCCACTAAGGGACGGGGCAGTCCGGGCCAAGGGGCCCTTACCCGGTTAGTTTGAGGCCATGGGCCCGTGGCGCTCAACGTATCCCGACAGGAAGCCGGTGCTATGGCACTCAAGGGGAGTTTTATTGAAGGTGTGTTGGGTAGGACAACAAGTCCACGGGGAAGTAGAAAGGCAGTAAATCTGAAGGAAGCTTGAGAATTGCCACAGGGGCTGGCAACATGTGGGAAAGATGGCGGGGAAGGCATGACTTACCGGTCCGGCACGGCCGGCTCCTTTGGGGAGGACTTGATCAATTCAACTTTGAGTGCGGCGCCTAATAAAAAGAGACAGGGATTTAGGAAGATGTACAACCTATTTGCAAGAAAAAGGGGGCGGTCAATGATTCGGCGCAGTGGCAGTCCCCAGGGTACGGTATGCCTCGGTGGATGATGCCATCCGCCTGGGGGGACGGGGGTGAATGTGTGGATGGGAGCAAAATGGCGACGTATGATGTCAAGTCGCCCCCCCTTTTTTGATAATGACTATACACACAGTGGTTTTTCGCTTGGTATGCACTTTAATGGGGCATATACGTGGGCAAGGACGGGCCAGGGGGCCGGGCAAGCGATAGAGGCCCCCGTTTGGAACGTTGTAGACTACTCAGTGGGGTTGTTTCACACAGGAAGCAGCGGGCTCCGGGGGCGCCTCAGTAGCGGGAGGAAATTTGGTTCGAAAGAAAGAGAGCCTACGGGAGGGTGAAGGGACAGGACAACACTTCGGAGAATTAACGCAGGTTTGGGGTGACCTTGGAGCCGGAAGAAACGGCTGGGCACAGGGCAGCCTGACTTTATGGGTTATTTGAATGTGGACTTCTTACAGTGGGGGGACGCAGTTGTGAGAGAGGAAAAAGGAGGACAGCCAAGTTTCTTCACTACAGGTTGGGGGCGAGAGTAGATTTGAGCCGAGGGCAGTGTAGAGGGGGCTGGGGGGGATTTGACACAAATTGTAGGCAGGACGGGGTGAATAGGGAGAACAATTTGCTGATGCTCAGGCATGGCCAGGGCAGGGGCAGGCGTGCGGTACCAAGGGTGAGGATTTCGCTGAGGAATGCAGATTTGAGGGTGGTAAAGGTTTTGGCTGATTGCAAGGGTGTCATAGGTTTTTGGGGAGGGAATGTGGTTGGCAGGTGCAGAAGTTCAGACGCAACAGAATTGTGAGGTTTGGAATGTGCTGGGACGGTCGATGATGTAGGGGGAGTTGGCCATCACACATTTGGTTGACTCTGGGAAGTATGGCATTATTGCAGTTTTCCAGGGTTGGTGGAACTGGATGTCTGGGGTGAGAAATTTGAAACGGGATAGTGTGGCAAGATGGAGAGCATGACAATGGGGGGAATTGGCGATATGGGAGGATTTTTGAGAGAGTCTGGTGCGTTTGAGGGGCAAGTGTGGGGGATTTTTGACAGAGAGCGGTGACGTGTCGTTTGAGGCGTACGTATTTATGGGGCATGGACGATTAGAGAGTTGGTCAAGTCGTTTTAATTCGAATCAAGCGGCCAGGATAAGTGGAGCGGGGTGATAAAGAGTGGGGAGGAAAGCAGAGGGACTGATACGAGAATGGCAGGTTTGTGTCAAGAAGGGGATGGCCTCTAGCGGGGGAGTTTGTTACATGAGTCAAGAGGTAGAGTGACAGCCTCTCAGCTACCATAGGTCTTACGCAAAGCGGAACGTAAAGTGGGGCAGGGGCCAGCCATTTGAGGTATACATTTCCTATGCATTGGGGCTGCGTCAGCAACATTTCAGCATGGACCATGGGTGGGGCGGAATTTGAAGGAAGGGAAGATGGGGGCCCAAGCAGTTGGTTATGGGAAGATATAGGTATTAATGGGGTGTTTTTTAGTACTGGGGTTAGAACAAAGGGTGCGAGGGGGCTAAGAAAAAGGGGGAATAATTTATTCCAGACCTAATTGTCTTCTTTTATACTACAGGATGCAGGGGCAGACCGGGAACCAGGACGGTTATCTGGATAGGTGGACATTCTCTTGTGCATTGGGCAGCCAAGTATGCGGACCAGCCGGCGTACGGACGTAGCCGAGCTGGAGAAGCAGCCACCAGGAAATGACATGGTGGAGTAAAGGGAAACGCAATGAGTGGCGTTGTGGCCAAAACGGAAGGGACTGCCCAGACATGCTTTTGATACGCGTGGAAGAGAACAACCTAGTGCGTCTGTCAGGTTTGACACTACGCCACCCACAGGCAAAGGGATCTGGTGGCAATAAGGAGGAATGTGCGGGAAATTGGGTAATTTGAATGGATTGTGCCTTGCAGAGGATGGAATGGGGGGGCTGCCGAGCATGCAGCAAAGGGTAAGGCCCGCAGGTAATGGGATAGGATCATGGTGGGGGTTTTTTGCCAGACAAGAGACATGAAGGTTTCTTGCACAGGGGGATTGAAGATAGAACAAGTGGTTTGTTTAAAAAAACGATGGTGTGTACCTTTCACGGTCGGGGAATGGCACAAGATATGATTGGACCGCGGGATACAGTTAGTAAGTGGTGGAAGGAAATCCAAATGGGGCCGCAGGGTCAGCTGAAGGGAGGCGTAAGGTGCACAGGTGCTGGGGGGGTGGGGCAGGCAGCCGCCCTACGGGGGTTCCCTGGTTGGTGATACTTTGGAGGAGTGGTGAGTCACATACAGGCGGATCCACCCCTCGGGGGGGGGGGAGGTACACAGGCGACTGATAGCGGGGCGCGGGAGGCAATGAGCAACAAAGGAAATTCAACAGAGGATGCTTGGAGGGCAAGTGAAGGTGAGAATGGGGAGATGAAGGAGGTCACCGAGTGAAAGGGGGAGAGTCAAACAGGTGAGATGGTTTTGAGAGTGGTGAAGGGAGAATGAGTCGGTATGGGATGAAAAGTTATATTCTTGCAATTATGTACTGTTAATAAAGTTTAAATGTTGCAACCTTGTCCTAATAAAATGGCCTTTTACGCTTCAAGTAACAGCGTGGAGTGTAGTTATTGCACGAATCGTCAAGGTCTATAGATAAGGCCCGGCATTCGGGGACGGGCGGGGCGGGCAGAGAAGGAAAAGGACTCTGCCTGCCCAGAGACAACTAGGACAGTGTCCACTTCTGCTCTGCCGCTCCCCTTTCTTCCTCTTATTCCCTCTCTTTCTGTCTCGCTCCTTCCTCCTCACTCACTGAAAACCGAGACTTCAAGGAACTGGTATTACCCTGTTTTTCCTCCTTTTGTTTATTTGTTCCCCTGTGAAATGGATCAACAAAAGAAAAAACATTTTTGCTGGAAACGTCGTCTTTTTCTGACATTTTTCAATTTCAAAGTGCAGCCTCGGTATGGAGAGAAATAAAACATTGAAAATATGAAAAATAAATAACTAAAGCAAGACAGAGTGATCGCAAAGTGGCCAGATTGGTTTTATTCACACCCAAACACATTAGCGCCACTTTACAGTGTTTGCCAGTGAAGCGCTACTTTTATGTTCTCGTCTCTCTTTGAACAACATTGTTTTCCCTGGGTGGGAAAGTGCACCATTCCTGGAGGTAGTGAAATACCTGCTTGATGGGTGAATTGGAAAACAAAATGGAGGCTGTGTGTTCATGAATGTGGTCTTTTTACCATACTGCTTACATTATTGTAAGGATATAAGCAATGGGCATTGAAACTGGTCCCTTCTGGGCCCTGTAGTCATGGCCTTAACGTTTCAGGCAAAAGCACTCACCGATTTCTGAATAATGAGTGTAAAAGCGTTAAGGTAACCATGTTGTTCCTGCTTACATTTCAACTGCTTTACTTAATATAGCTCCCTACAGGAGATCCCAGGATGTTGTTATTTTTTTTTAGGCAGCATATTGCTCTTGTCTAGTGCGCATTTCGAATTTAGCTGTATCCAGGTGTTTATAACGGGGCGCAATTGGGTTGTAGTTGAAGGCAGTGCAAGGTTCTCTCAGTGGGGCAGTATGGTGTTCAGTGGGGGAGAGGATGTGGCACCATGGTAAGAACTGCCGAATTTGAAACTGGGGAACCAGGTTCAGCCTTGTTGACCAGTCCCCCAGACCACTTTCCTGAGGGAGCGTATTCCCATGCTAGACCTTAGAAGGCCCCTCAAGACCTTAGAAGCCCTGTGTCTTAGCACCAGCAGGTGGACCCAAGCGGTGGCAAGAGTGGGTTAACCTTGAAGGCCTGTCACCACAATCCATACTGAAGTTCACCTTCAGTCTTGCAGGCAGGCCTATGAAGCAGCACACCATAGAGTGACAGTGACTCTGTCACTGAGGTCACAGGACCCTTGAGCAGGGTGGCTCTAGGGCAGTGTGACCGCACCAGGCGCTGACTTCGGGTGGGGGCGTCGTGTTTGCAAGTATAATATGGTTTTAAAAGCACTTGCTGCCTTCTTTCTGGCCCCCAGCAATTTTCGGCAACAATAAAAGTGTCATGATAACTCCGGTGATTAATATTCTTAGTAGAGAGAGATGGTGTTTTGTCTAGGGGAACTTTTGACTCATGGAAAGAAAGCGCAGAGGGTTAATATGCCTGCTGCTAAGAACATGTACCACGCAGATCACAAAGTGCACATAATGTAAATAGGTCAGTGGGTTACTGCTTTTGTCAGAGATAGTTTATAAGTCAAAATCCTAACATAGAACAGTGAGCTATTAACTGTCATCTAAGAGCTGAATGCAAACTGCAAGGTATAAATTAGAGCGTTATGGTTTTTTCCCCAAGTCTTTGATTATCCTATGGTTTCAAAAAGGGTTCATTTGGATAGAAATCAATATGTGTGATGCAAAGTGCTCGACACCCTACACTGGCATTAGTGGCACTGTAAATTTTCTGATATTTTATTATTAGTACATTTTTACACATGCTAACAGTCTCTGCAAAGGTCTTTCCTTATTAGTACCAGTGTAACATACAAATGCAGCAGTGAGAAAGGTGACCAATCAACCTTTGCAAAGGGTCCTCCACTTCACAGCAGCACAAGTCACATTTTTTAGTAACTTTTGATCCGTTTGAGCTACAAACAATTTATTAGTTAAAATCGTCAGATTATGCAGCAGATGATGTATTATGTGGCAAATATGGCAGAGCCATAATTATGTGGAAAACATTTGCAAACTAGGATAGTTTGCCATTCATGTTTGAACTGCTCTTATTCAAGAAGGGAGGAGAAGTGCTGATGACATAAAATCCATGGCTCGGAGACAAATTGCTTGCGATTCCACTTTTAAGCGTATTTGGGATGTTTTGTGATTGGAAACATATTCCACTTTGTGAATGCATTTTAATGTCAATAACTCATAATAAACCTTAAATAAACATGTGTATCCATTGGTTGAATTAAATAGCATAATAAGCTGTAACCGATTAGTGAAATGGGAAACAAATACTAAAAATTGGGCTATTTTGCTCTTTCTGACACACCTCTGACTCTGCCCACTGACCCAATCCTCGGGTTATTCCCGCTCTCTGATTCCCCGCCCACAGTTCCCCTACTTTTTTCCCCCCACTTCGACCACTGCTTGTTGTATTATATATCTGGATACAATGACAGAAACAGCAAAATACCAGTCGGGCGGCGCACTATGCTAAGCATAGATTTTCAGTTTAAGTGTTTTTAAGTCATGCCCTTAACTACGTCGGCCACGCCCCTTTGAGACACCCCCAGTTTTTTCATCCCACTTAAAGCCCTGACTATTGCCGAGGCGGGCACGGACTACTCGGACACGCCGCCACTATGGCGGTCGCGCCTGTCCCCCGCATCTTGGGGAGGTCACGCCTCCTGGCGGTCTCCCTTCGGGTTCCTCTCTATTGGCGCGGGTGAACTGGAAGCACTTCAAGTGCTTCCGGTTCCCCGGAAGTCCCAACGTTGGGCGAGCCGGTCTAAACTGGTTTTGCCAAAGCATGCCATATAAAATCTGGGGAGCGGAGAGGGCAATCCCTCTTTTCGCCGCTCCCCAGCTTTAGAAGTACTGTTCCTCGGGGCAGGGCCTCGGTCGGAGGCCCCGATTTTTCTTTTTTCTTTTCAGTCAGCGAAAAGATGGCAAGCGGCAGCAGGACTTTGGAGTGCATCGGGAGCCAGCAATACGGAGGCAGCTGAATGGCGCGAGGAGCGGCATCGGAGCCAGGGGCAGCCCAAGAGGACATGGCTGTTAGAGGCGCAGCACTGCGGAGCAGCTTCGGCTTTCGATCGGGGAAAATAGCAGCCGACCCTGATGTAAGTGCAGATTTCGAGCGGCCATCCAGAGTTATCATTTCTGTCAGGTCTCCCCTGCAGGCCCCTTTGTGCTGCGGTGTATGTTGCCGCGTGATGTCTGCTTTAAAAGCCCGCTGACCTTGCTTCTAAAATCGTTGCTACGGCGCTAGAGTCGCGCGCGGGAAGCGATTGGCCTCAGTTGATATGCGCTATAAAGGCCTCTCAACTACATGATTCACCGACGGATCGAGGTTTTATAAGTGGGGGTGGGGATAGGATAAATGGGTCGCCATCTGCTGCGGGTAAACACTGGTACAGCTCTTAAAATCCTTGCATCCTGTGAAATATCTCTTTTTACATCTTTAAACGAAGGTGAAAGCAAAGTGGCCGTCGTTGTCACATTAGGGAAGTAAGGAGCTTTATTTCTGTTTTAATGTTGTGTACGGACGGAAGCTGCTGCTTGTTAAAGAGATTCTGGCAATTCAGTGTAGGGCTCTGCCAAAGTATCACATTCTTAATGGAAATGTACAGGTGAGCTCGTTCGTCCGTTTGAAAAATGTAATTAACACCATCGTTTTACAAGTTGAGGGCACTGCCTGTTTCACTGGAGAATGGTTGCATCTTGCAGATACTTGCCCATAGTGTGCGCACTGTGTGCAGGGGTTGTATAAATCGAGTTTCAATAAGCAGTGCACAGACCTCAGGACTCGAGGTACAATGAGGTTTTAATGAGTAAAGCACAATGTTTTTAAGATTAGAGGTTCCTAACAGACTTTAATTATGGAATACTCCTTTCACTTAGCAAGTGCTATGGACACATCCTCAATGAAATTCGCACCGCTGTGTAGCCGTAGAACCTAGTGGCAGCGCGCGGTTCATTCTGCTTACGGCAGGTTTAAGGGCTGGGTCAGCGGAGCTTGCTTGCCTGGCTACACTGTTACCCATTACCCGACATCTCAACAACCAGTAATGACCTCAGAGGAGTCAGTCTGATTTTGCCCAGTATCTGCGGCCTATAGGTGAGCCGCCTGCGGCGCGCGAGAGGGACAGTGCAAAGTTTAAACAGCGCAGCGTAATGGATTGGCCGGTCTGGTGCCTCAGTTGGGCCTTCACTTCAGAGAGGCAGTGGACAGCCATGAATGCCGCACAAGTCTGAGGCCCTCCTGGACTGTCGGCAGCCATGCACTGCCACAACAGGCGTGGGGGAAAAGTGCCACGGCTGGCCGGCCAATTCATGCTACTAGTAAGTAGCACTGGTTATCTACTGTTGTGTCCAGCTTCTCAGCCATACTCTGTATGCCCGGGGGGCTGCGGCGGATGCGCTCCGGTATTTCCGACACTGTTCTAGCTCTCTAGGCAGGGCCCACTTGACCCGAGGCACCAGTGTCGGGCGCGGTGCCATGGGACTGTAGGACAGAGGGCTCCACACAGTAAAGGCGAGGGTGCAGCTACGGGTGGATGCCACGTTCCCTCCACCCCAATGCAGCCCATGGCTGTTGCCGGGGTCCACTGGCTTCTAATTTTCTCGAACGGTAGCACTGCCAGCCAACGAGGACTGCAATGTTAGTCTGGTGTGTATGATAAAGCGCGTCTTTCTAGGAGAAACTTTACTATTTTGTGTAGCTTTATACACGCTACAATTTTCAATTTAGTGGGCAAATTAAATACCAATAAAGAACTGCCAGCGGTTAGAAAGGCCCATTTGATTTGCATTTCACTGTTTATAGATGGTCACGTCGGGCCTGTTCCTTCTCCGTACATTGTTTATCATTTCCCTTTGCTACATGTCGTTTGATTAGGCTACGGCTCTTTTGAAAGCGTGCTAGCGGGACATAATACGCAGGGAGCCACATGTATCTCTTAGCTGCAGTTTTCAGGTTGCTTATAGGTGACATTTTCATAATTTCAGTGTAATTATGAGTAACGTTTATTTACTATGAGTACATTTTCTATCGAGCATAATCAAGGAATGAAGACTAGGTTAACGTAAGAAATCAGAAATCCTGTGCAAGTGAGCAAAGGGAAACTCTAAGAAGATCTGGAAACTGCTGCAAAAATGGCAGAAAGGGAAGGGCACTAACCTACTGCCCCGCTGTATACTGTATGGTATGTGGGAAGGATTCTTGGTAACGTTTATATGGAATGGCTTATTAGGGCCACGATTAGGGAGTCATAAGTCTCTGACAAACTTGCATTTTCCAACCCAAACTAATCTGGCTTCGGACAGGGATCCTCCAAGAAGCAAGGTTGCCATTTATTTATTATTGTCGGGGGAACAGTAACGTAACATCTCTCTTCCTAGATACATGCTACCAATGAGAGCTGGGTCCCTTTTGATACCTGGGAGGGAGTCTTTGCAAACCAAGCTTGCCAAGTATTTTATGTTTCCTCAGGTGTTTGTCTTGGGCTGACTTGCAGGGCGGATGCAAGGGTTGCTGGTGCCCTGGCTTATAGAGTGATAGCTTATGCTACAGAGTTCGTCCTACTTCATGGACAATTGAGTGTCTACCTCAGATTGCAAATTGAATTACCAACAGTAGTCTTCAGCTTACAACGCACATTGATGAGCACAGTGTTACCGCCCAGGTCTGCTGTAGTTACACAAATCCTGCGGTTATGAAATGGGGTCAAATGCGCAAGTCCCACTTTTATGAAATGTGGGGGTCACTGGTTGGTCACAGACAGGGCGGGTTTATAATGTAGATGCATCATAGCACATGAATTACAGGATAATGTCATCATGTGACTGGGGTTACTAATCATTTGACCCCTCTACTAAATTTTGGCGGGGGAGCTAGTTTGGGGGTGGGGGGGGGGCAGCTAGACTGGCAGCGCGCAAGGGGTATTCTTGATGTAAACAATTGGGCTGGCATGTGAATTCTCTCAGCGTACCAAATGCTAAGAGCACTGATCAACTGTTTTGTGTTTCTTTTATCTATGGCATGGAATTACGACTGATGTCGGGGAGGTAAACACATCATGATGACAGCAAGATGCTTGCGGCCGTTGGACATTGAAGATCTGGAACGGGTATGGCCAGCAGAGGCATCAAGTGCGGCAAGCGCTCGAGAAGAAACACAGAGGTGCCAGCATGCATGAGTGAGATGCTGCGGCTGACGCACCTTTTTTAGTTTGGTGTAAGATATGGCAGCCAGAGTTTGTTGTTGGTAGGGGTATTTAGCATTCCTCTGCGACCCACAGTACGTGTCTTAACAGCCCGACCGAACTAAGGGGCCACGCGCAGCTGCAGCAACACAGCAGCCTATTGAACTGATTCCTGCTCTTAAGCGATATTTTACTGCGCTTGTATAGACGAGTGCCATCTCGGGGGGTGGGGGGTGCTGCACGGCATTGGGATGCTCCTTGGTAGGGGGTTTTTCCTGTGTTAGAGACCAGGGAACAGGAAGGTAAGCAGGTAGTTACGGGGTTAAGAGGTGCACACAGAGCCTATCACCAATTCTGAGGGCCAGGCGCACAGTCACATTCGATGGCTATGTTCGTGGGAGATGTGCGGGAGATCTTGTGAGGGCACCCCCCCCCCCCCCTTTTCTTTCTAGAGTCCCGATCTTCATCTTTTATGATTGGCCGTCTATTTCGGTACGCCCCAACACTGGATTTTAGTGCAGCTACAATTGCAATGAGTCGCCTGGTGGGGGGGGGCCAGGGGGAGGTATCCATCCGGTAAGCTGGACCCCCTACACAACAAACATCCCTCGGGTAGGTGTTCTTGGGACGAAGCTTTATTGGGATCTGGGGCCGCCAGTCATTGACCTTGCCGTAGGCTCTAACAGGGATACGCAGAAAGGAAATCACCTTCATTGCTTAGCTTACGATAGGAATGGTTATGTTAGAAACATGTTAAAGTTAGCAACTGACAGACGTGTACCTATCAATGTATCGGACTTTCTGCGTATTTGTGTACATAATGAAAATGATATTAATTTCAATGTTTTATTGTTTTATGTAATAAAATACGGCCGGGGTCTACGACCCTTAATCCAAACAGCTTGGTGTCTGTATTATGTGATGGTTGCCTTGGGGGGGCCGGGGGGAGGGAGAGATGGGTGGGCTCCCCATCCAACCCAAGGATCTGTTCGGTTAATGAATGGGAGGAGGGGGAATCTTAGGCGGTACCGGACCATATCAGTCATCTCCTTTTGATTCTGCTTGTACGCAAATGCATCCGTTTCTGAAACTGCTGCACATTGTCACGTACGATGACATTCTTTAAAACCTTATTGCCTCCCATAAAAACATTTTGCTAAACATTGCTCTAGAGGGGGTAAATTCTTCGAGGCCTATTTTCGGGACATGAACAGAAAACCTGCATAGGACCGGAAGTTGGTGCTTCTGATAAAGACCCCGTCTTTCAGAACTCATACCTTTTCTTCTAGGCAGGACGTCTCCAATCAGTGAGACAGCCATAGCGGGGCTTTTTCCAGGAGTTCCCAGTACCCAATAAATGACCCTGGCCCCAAACTTCGCCTCGTCATTCCATTTATGAGCAGCTAATATTTCAAGTCGGTCTCACCTTTCTTTCCGCCTTGGCTGGCTTCAATCTTTGAACTACGAGTCCTGGATGTGGTAAAAAATAGTTACATTTTGAGATGCCTCCCATTTTACTCAGACTCGGGTTGAAGGCCTACCCTAATCCCTCCATGTTCCATCAAACAGACGAGGACGCTATTTGCCGGGAAACATCCAGTGGTTCCAGTTCTACTTGAGGAGTGTGGGTGGGGCAACTGCTCTCACTTCATCTTAGTTCAGGACTTTTCTTTAAACCTATACCTCAAGGTTGTGAACAACGTCAATGTTCATCAAATGCTCCAAATGATGTTACTACACACTATAATCCCACTAATTCAGCAGGGGCATTCTTTCATTATTGGACCATCACAACTTCCTTAAATCTGCATAAATGTTTCTGTCCATCAGTTTTCTGCCCTACTTTGGATGGACAGTATTTCCACTTTCAGTTCACTGTCCTGACATTTGGTCTGGCATCTGCCCAAATAGTGTTTCCTTTAAGGTCCTGTTGTGGATGTTCTATAAGACTGAAGTAGTAAAATGTCCTTCCCATTGCCTAGGGTCACTATGTATGAATTTTCTCCATTCCCTTCATCATTAGGATCGTGGTGAAACAACGTCTTTTTTGTATGTTTCCATTGGCCCCAGAGCCATTGATTCACTCTCCTTCATAGCATCCACTTGGCAATTTGACCTTTCACCATTTTACCTGTCCCACCCTCAATTTCCCAGGAAGTTTTACTTGAGACACAAGAGGTGCTGCTCAAAGGGTTCGCATTCTAGAACTTTTGATATATTATTATCTTTTCAAGAATCTGATGCTCCTCAGGAACACATTTTCAGTGGCCAGTTTGAATTCCTCCTCACTCAGCGAAAGGGGAAGTGGTGCGGGCCTTCATTGAATCATGACATGATGTATCCAATTTTTGGGGGTGGGAGTGAAGGGGGGTTGGGGGAAGGCTGGCTTCACAGTTCTATGAAGTGCTGTCCATTGGTTTATTCTGCATTCTTTTCGGAGCAGCAACCTGCAGGCAGAGAGGGGGGTATCTTATTTTAATATCCAGCTGGGCCCAAAATAAAGGCCTGATTTAAAGGGCCATCAGCTCTCCTTTAGTTCAACCATCATCCAGGCTGCGAGCCATCTGGAGCTTAAGACCTAGACACCAATATAATGGAAAGAAATAAAGGCACCCTGCTTGTTAGCACTTCACAAGCAGGGGCGGCTCCTCCGTTTGAGCAGAGGAGTGTCACCTCACTGAAATGCCACAAGAGACAAAAAATAAAATGGTAATGAAGTTAATTCATTACCATTTTATTTTTCATCTCCCCGTCTCGAACGGCGCATCAGGACGGGGTCGGGCTGCTGCTGACTGGCAGCAGCAGAGAGAACAGGGTGGTTTCAGTTTAAAGTGTGCATGTCTTTTTGGCCGGCCGTCTTGTGACGGCCAGCCATGCATGCCCACTTTCAACCTCTCTAACCAAGACAGCTGGGTTAGAGAGAGCAAAAGCCTCCAGTGCTCTTCTGAGCGCTGATAGAGGCCGCTCCCACCAATCCTGGTGCTGCTCACATGCTGGTGAGAGCAGCGCCAGAATTGCCTTGGGAGTTTGGAGCCTGCCTGCCTCGAGGAGAGAAGACCATCGAGGAGAACGTCGCACTGCAGGTAAGTGCTTTTAATTTTTTTTTTTTTTTTTTTAATGTCCCACCTGCCCACCACCCTTGGGACATGCCAGCCACCACTGTTCACAAGTACTTAAGAGAAACTATTGGAGGCTGGTTTGTAACTTTGTTCAACTATATAAGAGAAATGGTTGCACTGTAAGAATGCAAGATTTATCTGTCTCTAGAGTAATTACACAAATATTGAATTAATTAGCACCTATTATTCTTTCTTTGACAGGTACTCATTTCAATGCAGGTCGTCAGAGCTCTTTACATAGCACACAGAAGCACAATAAATTATACAAGTGTGTAAATCAATATACATGAAATGTTACAAAGACAATGAGGGTTATAAGGTGTAGGAATCACATATCATCCTTACTGGTAGACATTGTGGGGCATATTCTCAAGCCCCTATCGCCACAGGAACGTCACTTTTTTTGACGTTCCCGTGGCGATGGGGGCCAGTGCCCTATTGTCAAGGCAGCGTTAACCCACTTAACGTGGCTTAAAGCCACGCTAAGTGGCTTAACGCTGCCTTGAGAATGGCCCCTTTCATGCTAAACTTAGCGTGAAAGGGGACGTGCAGCGGGTGTTGCGTTGGGCGTACCACCGCAACACCCATTGAATTCGACGCTGCCACCTATTATCAAGGGCGGCGATAATAGGTGGCAGCGCCGAACTTACGACCAGAAAAATCCTGGTCTTAGGTGGCGAAACGAGGAGAAATGCTTAATTTCTCCTCGTTTTTGCTATTACCATGTGTGCTGCCTTGTGCAGCACACATGGAAATAGTAAAATGCCATGTTTTGTTTATGTACAGGAAGGTGTCCCTTCCTGTACATAAACAAACCTTTTAAAAAAAAATGCTGTTTTGTAACTTACATGTGTGCTGCATGAAGTAGCACACATGTAAGTTACTAAACGGCATTTTAGGTTTGTTTATGTGCAGGAAGGGACACCTTCCTGTGCATAAACAAACCTCCCTGCTCGCAGACACCCTTGCACTCTGGTGCAAGGGTGCCAGCGTTGGCGTTAAGTTGTGAGACTTAGCGCCGTCGCAGGGGGAAACGCCAGGCTGCACCACATTCTTGAGAATAGGGTGCAGCCTGGCGTTTCCGAAGTGGCGGTGAGAGGCGTTAAGCCAAGGAGGCTAACGCCTCTCACCGCCACTTCCTCGTGAATATGCGCCTGTATGTTACCAGTGAATGGTTGGAAAAACCCAAAGTCAGAATATAACATTTAACGCAGTGACTGTGGTTGTCTGTACCAACAAGACTTTATTACTTCCCAAAGGAACTCTTCTTTGCAATCTTAGAATAACAACAGATTGAGAAAGAAACAATAAGGATATAAACCCATGACTTACAGTTTGCATACAGCTCCTTGATGCCGGTAAATAGACCACTGTGCTAGACTCGAAGGCTTGAAGCTTATGAACTAGAAGTAATAAATTGATGTGTCAAAAGCAGTAGCCCACTTACATACCTATCTCCGACCTGCATGTTGCACGATGTGCTTTTTAGTAGGCACACTAACACGCTATGCTACTTTATGAGTCAAAACTGGGACTGCCCAAAGTACAGAACTCTCCCAGAACTGGTTTAACCACTAGAGTTATCTTGCACTTTTATAATCCCCTCAAAATTACTGGGCACTCAATGATCTCTGCAGCAGGTGTCTTAACCCCGAAGGACATTTTAAAATGCAGCCTCTTTGGACCAATCAAATAATGTAGAACAGATTACTGTCACATATGTCCTTGCTGCCAATTTCTTTGCAAAGGGTTTAATAAATAAATATTTTTTTATTAACTTTCAAACATTCCTCTGCCATGCCTTGACCCCCAATTTTGGGGTTCTCGGAGTAATGTTTTCCCAATTCCACCACTGAACACGCCATATTGTTGCCGCGCGAGGTCTCCTAAATTTACCCTGAAGAAGCAATGATCTATACTACAATTGGATCATGATTTTAATTTGACTGAGAGTCGGCCTTTTTTGACTTTTATAACACTGGGGATTTTTCAAGACATGCATCGTTTTGTGGGTTTCACCGCATAGAATTAAGCTACACAGAGGAAGAATCAGCAACATTATGAAGGCACTAAGGCAAGATAAATCCAGGGTTTTGGCAAATTGTCAATAAAACAACAATTATCTGGATTTCAATTGTTTGTACAGAGTAAGAGTACGGCGGGTGTACGATTATATTGAAAATAAGGTTTAGAAGAGGTAGAGCGCCATCTAGTGGCATTTTGAAGTGCGCAAAACGTTGCCATGCTGAACTTTGCCGTGCTTAAACAACAAACAAAGGTAACGAACAGATGAAATGGTTGTATTAGTGTTTATGCAGTGCTTACTTCCCCTATGTGAGTCTCTACAGCGCTTATCCACTTCGGTAGCACGCTGCACCGTAAAGGATGTGTGGTTAATTTAACTAGGAATGTAACAGAGCATTAAACTGTGTATTAATTATTGTGCAGGTCATAGATTTATGAAAATCATGTAATTATTAATGGAACATGGCTGTGAAATAAGGTGGTCATTAATGATAAATAATATTACATTGATATGTGACGTTAGGAATGAAGTAGATATCTAAAGTGGGTAATTTCCTCTATACCACATTACCGAGAGGAAGACGCGGAGCAGAAACTATTTTGCGGCCTATCAGAAGCTATCAAGGACATTTCTAAGATTAAGAAAGTAAAGCAGTGAGACATATTTAAGTTAAGGGAGTGTGTGATTGTTTCAATAGCTCAGGTCATGTCAGTGGCGGCCCCGGCATTGCGGGGGGCCCTGAGCTCCGGGGGCCCCCTCCAGCCCTGGCAAGTCCCTGGCCTGAGAGCTCCGGACTAGGTCCGGAGCGTGGGGACCCCCTGCATGTGCTTTTCAGGCCACCCCCCTCAAGTTCCGTTACGCCACTGGGTCCCGTGGCTCACTGTGGCCCATCTACCTGGAAATAGCAACTTCAAGTGCCCCCACTTGGTCAGGCTGACTGGTAATCCTCTAGCACTGGTAGTAACCCAGTAGTCTTCATAGTATTTAGGGGGGCAGATTTACAAGCCCCTTGCGCCACTTTTGCGTCACTTTTCCCATGTTAAAAATGACGCAAAAGTAGTGCAAGGGCCTTGTAAATAAGCCCCAGGGATGTTTGGCACGGGGGCTCAGATTTACAAATGCTTTGCATAGCGTTTGCTCTGCTTTTCCTAACGTAAACCGACAAAAAGGGGCCAATTCCGATTCGGGCCGGAAATCTCTCCGAGCGAGCCGGACCCGGAGAGATTTCCGACCGAATCGGACCCTAGCAGCCCGACCGAACGAGTACGATGCGTACGCATGCTATCGGACTCGATTTGGTCGGACTCCCATTGAAGTCAATGGGAGCCTGTCGTACAACGCGTACGCGGGCTCCCATTGACTCAATGGGTGCGAGGCAAACAAGGGCGCCCCCTACAGCGTGTACGCAGCGAAGCGACTCGTGCCGTACACGCACAGGTAGGGGGGACCCATGGGTCCCCCCTGTGTGCGACTCGCGCGGCTACGCATACAGGGGGGTCCGACACGGACCCCTGAAGTACGGCTCCGCCTGCTTCTTCGAGCCGGACGGCCCGAGTCGGTCGGACTGCTCGCGGCGCGCATCGTACTTGACCAGCCGGGGAACGTCTCCATTGCGCGGTGCGAGGCGCATCCATGCGAGTCGGTCGGTCGTAGCGGTTGGGACGGGCGTACGAGTCGGTCGGCGAATTCGCACGCGCTCGCATCGTACTCGCTCGCCCGGACGCACGTACGAATCGGTCGGGAAAGAGGGCTCCGAATCGGATCCGGTTAAGCCAAATCCGATTCGGTGCCCTACCGGCCGAGATCGGAATCGACCCCAAAGTGTTCATGTGAGATTTACTATACAACGTAAATCCCGATTTGAGTTTGATAGTAACTCAAGGTAACACAAAGTTGCGCAACGTGCTTCCTTGTGTTACTATGCGTCAAGGGGGCATTCCATGGGTGGTGCATGGGCATTTCCATCCAACCACCCATGGGTTTTGATGCAAATCCCTATTTACAAAGAACTGTAGACAAAAATTTGCACCAAAATCCTACACCTCTACCGAACAGACACAGCCAAGAGAAATATTTTAATTTCCCCTCGTTTTTCCCTCTTTGCCTATGTGTACATTGTGCGTCATACATACAAAGTGCAAAAAACCTTAAAGCATAGTTTTTGTACCTGAAAGGGCCCCTTCCAGTACAAAAACTATGCTTCAGACAAAGCGGATATCCTTGCACTATGGCACAAAGGTGTCTGTGTGGGCACATGGCTGCCCAAAGTGCACCGGTGCAGGGAGAGAGCAGAACACCATATTTTAGTAGATATTGCCCTGTTGTGCTCTCTCCCTTTCACGCAACGAACCATTGCAACTTTGCTTCCTGCCTTGCGTTGCATTACACCTTGATAAATTTGGGCCGGGATATGGATTGGTGTGCATCTAGAGCATCAGCATACTACTCTTTTTTGGGTAACCAGCATCTTTCCCCGAGTGGTGTGTTGCTAATTGAACTGGCTGTGGGTGAGGATTTATGGTTTTCCACCCTCTGTTTTAAATGTAATTCTGGTACAATTAAACTCAATGGAGACAGTAGGGTTGCAAGGATGCCATGGGCCCTGGTGCAATAAAGGAAAATGTCCCTTTTGACTACTGTTGGGATAGTAAAATACAGCAGTTGTCAGGGTTCAACGGGCCCCTCAGGGGCTTTGGGCCCTGGTGCCACTGCACCCGCTGCACCAAGGTATCTACGCCCCTGAGTGAAGCCTCCAACCTCTGTTTCGACGTCCAAGGTAGACCCTCTTCTTTCAGATGAGCTTGGGTTACTCCAAGGGTTTTCTCATGCATCTCCGAATGGAACCACGGAAGGCCTCCATACTCGGAGCCAAGATAGCCTCTGCCCTCACCAGGGCCGGACTGGCCATAGTGGGCACTGGGCGTTTCCCCGGTGGGCCTCCAGGGTGGGGCCCGGTTTTAGACCCCTGGTTTTAGACACCTTGTTACCGGGGGCCCTCTGCAACAAAAGCAGCACAAACCTTTGCACTATCACCCCCCCTGGCCTGGCCCTGGCCCTCATCTCCCCACCCACGGGATTCACCTGCAAGAAGGCTGGGTAGGCTCTGCAGACTGCAGCAAGGGTGTTCTAATCCGCCTCTATGCCATGGAGGTCACTTCGTGAGCTCTTTCGTGAAGCCCGATGGTCCTGAGTAAGAATGATGCCCACTCACCAGAGGGAGGCGGTCGGCCATACCAGTAAACACACGTTCTTCCCTATTGGATACATCGTAGACTCACATACTTATTTGAATGTTCCCCATATCAGACCGAGAGTCCTCTCCTAAAACAAGAGCCGAAAGTAACCCTACATTTTGGGGAACTTGCTAAGTTATATTCTCAGGGAGTTGGTTTTCAGTCACACTCATACTCAAACGTGCAGGGACTTAACCCCTCCACATGTCAGTTTTTTCAGTTCGATGCATTGCTGCATGTAGGTATCCTTAGAATTCTGATCTTTGTTCATTATATCAGCTTCAAGGTAGGTGCTTTACCGCTCAAATCATTTATGTCAAAATCTCAGGATAATGTTATAAGGACACTAAAGAGCGGGCCATCCAAAGACCAGGGGAGCATCTCAGTCCATGGGATTCAGGGTGTGTGAGTCTGAGATTTCCCAACAATCACCTCAGTGTACCCAGCTAAAAGGGACAGTGCTAAAACAAAAGGGAGCAGGGACGCTGGTTGGATTGGTGGTCCACAGGAGTGTCGAAGAAGGGTATTTGGTGGCAGTATTGCTAGAGGAAGGTAGGATAATATTCTGAAAATAAAAGTACACGTCATTCTCGAAGTTCTTCAGATCCAAGCATTGAGGTATAAAAAAAAGAGCTTGAGTAAAACAACCCAGCAATAAACAGATTGGCGAGTTGGGCACGAGTCAACAAAATAAGCCATAATCGCAAACCACTTCCCCACATTGCTTTTACATCGTGCAGGCTGCATTTAACATCAGCAGAGGGTATTTTTTTACAATCTTGTGAAGCTTTTCCTCTCCCACAAGCAGGGTTTGTGAAGTGCAGTCAGAGCTGACAGTGATCCATGGAGCAGAGCAACAGGTACTTTTGGGCTGAAGGTTTATTTTGTTTAGTGGATAAATTAATGGTGGGGGCTGGTTTGAGAAGATGCAGGGGTCCAGCCTTGGCACCAGCTGCTGTGGTGACTGCAGAGGACACACAGATCTGACGAGAGCTGCAAAGCCAGGTAGAGGGCCTGAGTTTTAATGCTCGAGTGTAGTGGAGCCTGAATGGCTGTGGAAAGTAGGTGCCCCAGAGGTGTGAACAAGCACGTGAGTCTTTAGTTCAGTGGTACCTCTGGCGTACAGCGGAAGCCTGACCGGTCAAACAATCCAAATGACCGGCTGGTTAGCATCAGTCCAACTCCTCATGCGGGAAATGAATGATGAAGGGAGGTAAGGCCCACCGGGAGGATGGGGGTGGGTGGGCAGGTGAATGGATCTTGAGGGAACTGGTTGATGATTGGATTAAGTGTTGAATGTAATGGTAGGTGAAATATAAAAAGCATGTGCATGTTTTCACTTCAACAACAAATTATTCATAAGTTTATAAAAAAGAGGTGTAGGAAAAAGTTAGACTCGTTTTTTTTAACAGTGTGAATATTTGGGGAAAATAAAGGTAGTTTTGTTCATTAAGTAGCGCTGATATGTACTCTTCTGCACTCCCCCCCCCTCCCCCCATGAACAAACCCTTATGAGCACATCCCAGACGCCTCTTAAACAAAATACCCTCTTCACAATTCTGGCATACCCGTTTATCTAAAGCAGGAAAAGAGTTTTGTTTTTAAGTACCTTTCGCAATCACAGCCTCATTTTTAGGTCTCGCCCTGAAAGCCAGCGCTTCAGCGCTGGCTCTGGGCGAGACATTTTGTAGTGTGGGCTTCAGAAATGCGACCACAACTTTTGGCTGGCCTAGAGCATGCGAGAACGCGCACAGTAACGCGCTTTCCTCGCATGCTCCAGGCCATCTGCCTTTCCTGTCACGCTCTCCCAAGCGCCTCGCTCTGCCCCTCCCCCACCACAGAGCGAGCGCGTCCCTCACATTGGTCTGCTGCTGTGTGGGCATTGTGGACTGGTATGATGCTGTCTTGGCCAAATGTAAGCAGCAGCGGCAAAATCAAGAAGCAGTGTACTGGCTAGAGCATAGCTTGTGAGACAAACAGTGAGCTCGAATGATTAAAATGTTCCAGTTTGAAACATAACCATGCAGCTGTTTTTAACAGGACCCAATTTCCATTTGATACTTTGTGTCATATGTATTTTTTTAATAAGGGTTGGCAATTGATGAGATTTCTTCAGCCTTTATTGCTGCTGCTAGTCCTAGTTATGGACTGTCGTTGAAACAGGATTGTCACAGCTCTCTCAGTGCACCTCAGATCTGTCCCTTATGCTGCACACAGCTCTCCCAGTGCACTTGAGGTCTGTCCCTTACACTTCATGCAGCTCTTCCAGTACACCTCATAGCTGTTCCTTATGCTGCACACAGCTCTCCCAATGCACCTCAGATTTGTCCATCACGCCGCACACAGCTCTCCCACTGCATCTCAGATCTGTCCCTCACGCTGTACATAGCTCTCCCAATGCACCTCAGGTCTGTCCACACTGCACACACCTCTCCCAGTGCATCTCAGATCTGTCTCTCACGCTGCACACCGCTGTCCCACTGCATCCTAGATCTATCCCTCACGCTGCACACAGCTCTGCCTATGCACCTCAGATCTGTCCCTTCCGCCACACACAGCTCTCCCAGTGCACCTCAAATCTGTCCCTTACGCTGCACACACCTTGTTGTGCACCTCACATTTGTTCCTCATGCTGCACACAGCTCTTCCAGTGCACTTCAGGTCTGTCCCTCACACTGCACACAGCTCTCCCAGAAAACACACAAAACAAACATTAGGAAATGGACACTAAACATCCTGGCATTTTATTTAAAACAAAGCACCACATAATTATATGCTACATAATTACACTCCACATAATACCACTCAGTGACATAATTACACGCCACATACTTACACTCTACTCAATGCAACATAAATACACTCCACATAATACCACATAGTGCCACATGATTATATGCTACATAATTACACTGCACTCAATGCAACATACACTCCAAATACCACTCAGTGCCACATAATTACATGCCACATAATTACACTCTACTGAATGCTACACACACTCCACACAATACCACTCAGTGCCACATAATTATATGCTACATAATTACACTGCACTCAATGCAACATACACTCCAAATAATACCACTCAGTGCCACATAATTACACACCACATAATTACACTCCACTGAATACAACATACACTCCCCATAATACCACTCAGTGCCACATAATTACACGCCACATAATTACACTGTACTCAATGCAACATAAATACACTCCACATACCACTCAGTGCCATATAATTACACGCCACATACTTACACTCTACTCAATGCAACATTAATACACTCCACATAATACCACACAGTGCCACATAATTATATGCTACATAATTACACTGCACTCAATGCAACATACACTCCAAATACCACTCAGTGCCACATAATTACACACCACATAATTACACTCTACTGAATGCAACATACACTCCACACAATACCACTCAGTGCCACATAATTATATGCTACATAATTACACTGCACTCAATGCAACATACACTCCAAATACCACTCAGTGCCACATAATTACACACCACATAATTACACTGTACTGAATGCAACATACACTCCACGCAATACCACTCAGTGCCACATAATTATATGCTATATAATTACACTGCACTCAATGCAACATACACTCCAAATACCACTCAGTGCCACATAATTACACACCACATAATTACACCATAATTACACTCTACTGAATGCAACATACACTCCACACAATACCACTAAGTGCCACATAATTATATGCTACATAATTACACTGCACTCAATGCAACGTACACTCCAAATAATACCACTCAGTGCCACATAATTACATGCCACATGATTACACTCTACTCAATCCAACATAAATACACTCCACATAATACCACTCAGTGCCATATAATTACACGCCACATACTTACTCTACTCAATGCAACATAAATACACTCCACATACCACACAGTGCCACATAATTATATGCTACATAATTACACTGCACCCAATGCAACATACTCTCCAAATACCACTCAGTGCCACATAATTACACACCACATAATTACACTCTACTGAATGCAACATACACTCCACACAATACCACTCAGTGCCACATAATTATATGCTATATAATTACACTGCACTCAATGCAACATACACTCCAAATAATACCACTCAGTGCCACATAATTACACACCACATAATTACACTCTACTGAATGCAACATACACTCCACACAATACCACTCACTGCCACATAATTATATGCTACATAATTACACTGCACTCAATGCAACATACACTCCAAATACTACTCAGTGCCACATAATTACACACCACATAATTACACCATAATTACACTCTACTAAATGCAACATACACTCCACACAATACCACTCAGTGCCACATTATTATATGCTACATAATTACACTGCACTCAATGCAACATACACTCCAAATAATACCACTCAGTGCCACATAATTACACGCCACATAATTACACTCTACTCAATCCAACATAAATACACTCCACATAATACCACTCAGTGCCATATAATTACACGCCACATATTTACACTCTACTCAATGCAACATAAATACACTCCACATACCACACAGTGCCACATAATTATATGCTACATAATTACACTGCACTCAATGCAACATACACTCCAAATACCACTCAGTGCCACATAATTACACACCACATAATTACACTCTACTGAATGCAACTTACACTCCACACAATACCACTCAGTGCCACATAATTATATGCTATATAATTACACTGCACTCAATGCAACATACACTCCAAATAATACCACTCAATGGAACATAAATGCTCTCCACATAATACCATTCACTGTGACATAGTTACACGCCACATAATTACACTCTACTCAATGTAACAAATACACCCCACATACAACTCAGTACCACATAATTACAAGCCACATAATTACACTCTACTCAATGCAACATAAATACACTCCACATAATACCACTCAGTGCCACATAATTATATGCCACATAATTGCACTGTACTCAATGCAACATAAACACACTCCACATAAATGCACTCTATACCACCAATCAACATAAATGCACTCCACACCATGACATAATTTCACTAAGCATAATTTCACTCAACACCACAGTTACAGGCCACACGATTCAACTCCACACATTTCCAATACACACCGCATAATTACACACCAAACAACCTATTTCAACTCCACAATCCACAACGTACCTCCAATCCATCCCATATAGTGTTACCACCTGAGCACCAAACATCATTAACCACCAACATTTTGCATCAGCGCACCACCTAAGCATCACGTCAGTCTGCCCTTGGAATCTGGCATCTGTTTATTCTCCCCTAGTGTCCGTCCGTAGCTCGTGTTCTAATTAAATTACTGTTTTACAACCTCCACTCCCCCGTTATTTATGTCCCGCTCCCCATAACAATTTTTTTAAAAACAAACAAGCATGAAAACAGGCAGGAAGAAGTTGCCAGCAGTGCAAGTACAAAACAAGCATTGGCATAGCCAATAGGTCTCGCCTTTGGGACCTTATAAGTATTTAGTTATGCAGCACAATATCCTTGGTGCAACAACATCAACTGTTGCATGGCTAAACACTTATAAGGTCCCAAAGGCGGGACCTATTGGCTATGCCAATGCTTGTTTCAGAAAAGTAGTAGACGTGCTATGCTTTGGAGTCCCGTAGATTTTTCCACTCAAACAGATATCACCTTGCACCAGCAGCTCCCTGTAAACAGCTGCCAAATAAATAAATATTCTCATCTGAAACACTCACCATTAACAGCAAGGCCTCGGGAATTGATGTGTAGCCCCAGCAAGACCCGGCAAATTGCAATTGGTCGACTCTTCTGCAGAATGGCATTTTTCGCAGTGGACCATGGCACACAAGTGACAACAGAGGTGCGGCTGAAAAACCAATCAAAGACGTCTTGGATTTGACACATAGAAGGCAATCAAATATTTCTGCTGTCGTGGGGTGGGTGGTGCCAGGCTGTAGAGCTACTCCATCCAGTGACAGCTGACCCAGTGTAGATCTCACTCCCTGAAGCCTGCACCAGAGGCACCGAAGCCATATAGGACAGGCCCGCTGCTAAACCCTATTAGGAGTCCCTCAAACCCGACCGCCAACCTCAGAATGTACATATTCGGTGGGTGTGACACCACACACACTCCGCTTAAAAATACGACCATACCAAGACTCTTGACATGCTGCAGGGAGACAACATTCATCGACTGGAGGGCAGCAATCTTTTCCACGAGCACGTTTAGCACAAGAAAAACTATAATTATGTTTTGTTGATGAAGGAGGTTCCGGAATTTGAAGCCATTTGCCACTAAGTACTGCAATTCTTGGATGACTAGAAAACTTGCAAAGAAGCCCATCATATTTTCCACCGACGTCTTCTTACCCGAGAACCCTGTCGCTGTACACGATGTTAATATGAAAAATAGGAGATGAATGTTAGAAATTGGGTTCCTGGTTGACTGGGGTAAGTACCCTGTCCAAGCAGGAACCACAATCCTAGTGAAGGTAAGTCACAACACAACCTAAATTAATCAGTGCTCACCCTCAGGTAGCTTGGCACAGAGCAGTCAGGCTTAACTTTAGTAAAAGGAAAAAATGATGGACGGAATGCTGAACTATGCAAACATTCACCCCCAGTCACAAGGATCTGGGTTTAATCCATCGTTTTTTTGCTCACCACGCCACCCCAGTTTGGACCCAGCCATATGCAAATCAGTCTTGACCATGCACCTCACGGGAACAGTCCAGCCCGAACTGCCAAGCCAGGTCCTCCCTGGACCAGAAACAAGCATCCTGGGACCGGTTTCAAAACTTTAGTGACAATGTGTAAAGTATTTGTACATCACTTCAAACAGTAAATCAGTGAAAACACCACACAAAAGATTCCACGCAAGGTTGGAAAATAGAGCTTAATTTAATAAATAAAACAAGACCTAAATAATAAAAATTCAATAAGTAGAACTTGAGACATTGAATTTTAAATTTTATAGTGAAAAATAGTGCTTAGAAGTAAAAAGCGCTATTTGGCATATCAGGTCCTGCCGTACTGGGATAAAATCAAAAGTTCAAGCTAACCGCGATGAAGCATGTGCCGACTACAGGGACCCAGGTAAGCTAGCTGAAAAAAGTACCTACCGTAATCCTGCTTCTGGAGCGCTTGTGTGGATCCGCATCGAAGATGCGTCGCGCAGCAGAGGCAATGCGTTGGTCCCAAGATGGGATGAGGCTGCGGTGTGAGGTCCTGATGCATGGAGGATCCTGTTGACAGGGCTTGCGATGGCGGTGATGAGAATGTGAGGCAGAGCTGAGAAAATGCATCAGGTCCGATGAGCAGTGAAGCTGAGATGTGGAGGTTCGTCGTCTGGACTGCAGTGGATGAGGGATGCGAGGAGCTTGCGCCAGGAACAGCGTAGCTCAGAGGCTGTTGCAAAGGCGATGCGTCGGTCCCAAGAAGTGGGATGCAGCAGTGATATGATTCTTTTGTGACTGGTCCAATCCATGCAACAGCATTGATGCATTGGTGCTGCTCGAAGATGCGCCACTCAGCCGAGGAGATGCGTCGATTCTGCTTGCGGATGCGTCAC
This sequence comes from Calotriton arnoldi, assembly GCA_963921515.1. Taxonomy (NCBI): domain Eukaryota; kingdom Metazoa; phylum Chordata; class Amphibia; order Caudata; family Salamandridae; genus Calotriton; species Calotriton arnoldi. The sequence goes on along the minus strand of CAWUFW010001865.1, from coordinate 157,447 downwards.
TCAGCAGAGCAATGCTTCGGTTCTGCAGGAGAAACACCTTAGGCCCATTTCCAAGGGTCCAGGACTGGGGTGGCACTACGCGGCAGGGTAGACTCACAGATGGCAAAGTCTTAGGTGCAGAAGCAGGTTGGTTGGAATTCTTTTATGTCCCTGAGACGTCAGATCAAGGGACCAGCCAGCTAGCCCTTGGACTCACTCTAGGTTCAAGTGATGCAGGTCCAGTCCCCTCACCCAGGCAAGAGTGCAGCAGACAGCATGTCGGCTCAGAAAAGCAGGAGTTCAGGAAAACAGCATTTCAGCATAGTGGCAGTCCCTTCAACAGCACAGCAGTCCTTTCTCCTGGCAGAGTCTTCACAGGCCCAGAAGGGTACTGAAATGGTGGAGTCAGACGTCCAGTACTTATACTCAGTTGGGCCTTTGAAGTAGGGGAGACTTCAAAGACAGGCCTTTAAAGTGCACAGAGGTCCTGCCCTTCCTACCCTGGCTCTTGACTCACTACAGGGGGGTATGCAGCCCTTTGTGTAGGGACAGGATACATCCTTTTTAGGTGTAATTGAGGCTGGGTCCAGCTCCTCCCTCCCATCCTGCCAGGATGGCCCATCAAGTAAGTCACACCTAAGCTCTCATTGTGTGTGGCTGTCTAGGAGAAATACACAAAAAACAACTGTCACCCACCCCAGGCAAGTGATCAGAGACAGGCAGCAGGCACTAGATGGCTAAAGCAAGAAAATGACAAATTTCTAACAGTGGCATTTTCAGAACTGTAATTTAAAATCTGACTTCACCATAAGTTAGGATTTTAAATTAGCATTCCAGAGACACCAGAATTGGGGTTCTTATCTCTTCCCAATTGGAAATTACACTTATAAAATGTAATCCAGTAATCCCAATGTTATCCTCTGTGAAGATGCCTTGCTGTAGTGAAAACTGACTCTGGGAGTTTTTCACTACCAGCACATGTAAAACTTAAAAGTACGTGTCCTGCCTTTTAAATACAGCAATCAATCTATCAATCAACAAATCAATCTGTAGATTTGTAGAGCACTTTTTGTCACCCGTGAGGGTATCCAGACGCTGGCAGGGTCCAGTTGATTAGTCGAATAGCCAGGTCTTCAGGGACTTTCAGAACTCTGGAAGATATGGAAAGGTCCATAGATGAAAGGGTAGCTTGTTCCATGTCTTCGCTGCCAGGTAGGAGAAGGAGCATCCTCTGCATCTGCTACGTAGGATGTGGGGGGTGAGGGTTAGAGAAAGGGACGTGGAGCGGAGGGGTGTCTAGCGGCTGATGGAAGTTCAGACAGTGGTTCAATTAGGTGGGTCCGCAGCTGTGTAGGGCATTGTATGCATGGGTCAGGAGCTTGAACAGCATCTTTTCTGTACAGGGAGCCAGTGGAGTTCCCTGAGGTAGGGGATGTAGTGGGTTTGTCTAGGGTAGTCCAGGACGAGTCTATGGCGTTCTGTATGGTCTGTAGTTGTTGGAGGAGGTGAGCTGCACTTCCTGCGTAGAGAGCATTGCCTTAGTCCAGTCGGGTGGAGATGAGGGCCTGGGTGATGGTGCGTCTTGAGCTTTGGTGTAGCCATTTGAATATCTTATGAGGCATGTGGAGGATGAAGAAGCAGGAGGAGGAGACGGAGTTGACCTGAGTTGTCATGGTTAGCCTGTTGTCCAGAATGATGCCTAGGTTCCTAGAGTGGTCAGTGGGGGCAAGCGTCGGTCTGAGTTCTGAGGGCCACTAGGATGCATCCCATGGGGAGCTTTTGTTTCCAAAAATCAGTACCTCTGTCTTGTCCGTGTTGAGTTTCAGGCAATTGCCCTTCATCCAGTTGGCGACGTCTGTCAAGCAGTTGTGGAATTTGGTCTTGGTGGTGTCTTTGGAGAGGGAGAGTATGAGTTGTGTGTGTGCACCCTGCCCTCTGGTTGCCTAGAACCTACCTTAGGGGTGACCTATATGTTTAAAAAGGGAAGGTTTGGGCCTGGCAAAGGGTTTATTTTGCCAGACCGACATGGCAGTGTAAACTGGACACACAGGCTTTGCAATGGCAGGCCTGAGACATGGTTAAAGGGCTGGCTACTCAACTGGGTGGCACAATCAGTGCTGCAGGCCCACTATTAGCATTTAATTTGCAGGTCCTATGTACAGGGGATACCACTTTACTGGGAACTTATAAGTAAATTGAATAAGTCAATTGGGGATGAACTAATGTTACCATGTTTGGGGAGAGAGCACAAGCACTTTAGCAGTGGTTAGCAGTGGTAAAGTGCACAGAGTCCTAATACCAGTAAAACAAGGTCAGAAAAGTGGAGGAGGTAGGCAAAACGTTGCTCCCTAAGGCTGTCAAGTCTAAAAATGACTGTCTCACTCATGCTAAGAAATGCTAAGCAAGAATACTTTCTGTCAGGGCTTTAAGTGAGCTGGGTCCCTTGGATCTAGGGCACAATTTTCATGTCCTTAACTCTATAGGCAAAACACTAATTTATTTCCAAACAATGGATGTAAAAAACGTTAATGTAACCAAGTGTTTTAGTTCCTGTAATTTCTGTTTATATTACACATGTTTTACTAAATCTTGTATTCCCTATATCCAGGATGTTGCGTTCCTGCCTTTTTTTGTTTAGCATATTACTCTTGTATAGTACATACTTTGAACTGAGTCGCCTCCAGCTGTTTATAAAGGGACATAATTGAGAGCTCTGAAGTTGAGGCTAAAAGCAGTGCAAGTTTCTCACAGTGAATGTCATTGGGCCAGAAAGGCATTTAGAATACCTGGTTGTTAGAATTTGGGTGTCTAGTTGGTAGAGGTTTGCACCCTGTCCAAGTAGGGACCACCATCCTAGTCAGGGTAAGTCAGATACACAACCTAAATTAACCTGTGCTCACCCTCTGGTAGCTTGGCACAGAGCAGTCCTGTTTAAATTAAGAGGCAATGTGTAAAGTATTTGAGCGACACTTAAATTACAGTAACACAGTGAAAACACCACATAATGGTGCCACACCAGTTTAGAGAAATTGAGAATATTTATCTGAGTAAAACAAGACCAAAACAACAAAAATCCAATAACGGGAAATTGAGATATGACATTTTAAAGAATAAACTGCAATATAGTGCTTAGAAGTCAAAGCGCTTAGGGGTTACTTGAGGCCGCGGTGGACTGGGGTAAATCCAAAGTTTCAGGCTGACTGCGATGGAGGGCAGGCTGGCTACAAAACCCACGCAGGGCCTGATAAAAAAGTACCTTGGATGTAGCAAGTGTCGGTGTCAAACACTCGATGCGAGTAGTCGAGAAGGTGCCGCATCGTCGTTAATCCGGTGGATGAAGGCGAAGTGTCGGTGCCGATCCATGCTGTCAATGAAGGCTTCAGCGTCAAACCCCTTTACGATGCAGGTGCTGCATCAAAGTCGATCCGCGCTGTCCGTCGGCATCGACCAACTCCTGCGTCGAAGGGCAAAGCGTTGGTTCCGATCAGCACAAAGTTGTTACAGCATCGATGTTTGCAGAAAAGCAGCTGCAGAACCCTCTTTCAAATCCCAGGTCTGGATTGGCACCTCTTGGCAGGGCAGGACTCACAGTTGGCAGAGTCCAGCAGCTGAAGCAGAGTTGAACTAAGTCTTTGAGACTTCCAGAACAGGTGGCAAGTCAGCAAGCCATTGGAGAACCTGGGTGCAAAGGTATAGAGAGTAGGTCCAGTCCTTCTCACTCCCATGCAAGAAGCAGCAGGCCAGCACAGCAAAGCAGGTAGCAAAGTGGGAGTCCTTCCTACAGCACAGCAGGCAGCAGTCCAACACAGCAGAGCAGCTAGAAGAGTGGCAGTCCCTCCTACAGCACAGCAGCTCTTCTTCCTTGCAGAATGTCCTTGTTCCAGTATAGTTCTGAAATCATGGTGTTGGAGGTCCAGTACTTATACCCAATTTGGCCTTTGAAGTAGAGAGACTTCATAGAGATGCTTTGAAGTGCACAAGACCCTGCAGTTCCTGTCCTGGCCCAGATTCACTAACGGGGACATGCAACCCTTTGAGTGGGGACAGGCACAGCCCTATTCAGGTGCAAGTGTTAGCTCCTCCCTTTCATCCTGCTTCAGTATGATCCATCAACATTCCGATGGCTGCTCATTCCCACCTATTTTGTCTTTGTATGTGGCTATCTAGAGGGAATGCAGGAAGCCAGCGGTTACCCACCCCAGATGTATATTCCAGGGTCAGACAGAAGGGACCAAATGGTTTAAGTAAGAAAATGCCAAATTTCTAAAAGTAAACACAAGGAGATGATGGACGGAGCGCTGAAACTTTTCAGACACTCACCCCCAGTCACAGATCTGGGTTGAATCAATTATCGTTCTTTAGCTCACTTCGCCACCCCAGTTCAGACCCAGCCATATGCAAATCAGTCTTGACCCTGTGCCTCATGGGAACAGGCCAGCCCGAACTGCCAAGCCAGGTCTTTCCTGGACCGGAAACAAGCATCCTGGGACCGGTTTCGGGGTAACACCCCTCATCAGCCAGGCTAGCTTGAATCCAGTGGCAAAGTGAGCAAGGGACCCACGACTGGGCATACCCTGCCAACTTAGGGCGAACAAAGCAAACACAAGGGGGCCGATTCACAGAACTAATCTGAGATAAAATCCTAAACTTACTACTTTTGGTATTTACAGAAGGCATTTAGTAGTAGTAAAGTTAGGACTCCTAACTTTACTACTACTAAATGCCTTTTGTGAATACCGAAAGTCGTAAAGTTAGGATTTTGTCTCAGTTTAGTAGTAGTAAAGTTAGGAGTCCTAACTTTACTACCACTAAATGCCTTCTGTGAATACCAAAAGTAGTAAGTTTAGGATTTTATCTCAGATTAGTTCTGTGAATCGGCCCCAAGGAGATGATGGACGGAGCGCTGAAACTTCTAAAAGTGGCATTTTCAGAACAACAATTTAAAAACCAACTTCACCATAAGTTGTGTTTTTAAATTGTGAGTCCAGAAACACCAAATTTGATTTTCCCATCTTGTCCCAATGGAAAACTGCACTTATAAAATGTTATAAGGCAGTCCCCATGTTAACCTATGGGAGAGATAGGCCCTGCAGTAGTGAAAAACAAATTTAAGAGTGTTACACTACCAGGACATTTAAAACTTGAAAGCACATGTCCAAAGTTTTAAATACACTGCATCCTGCCCTTGGGCCTGCTTAGGGCCTACCTTAGGGGTGACTATGTATTAAAAAGAAGGGTTTGGGCCTGGCAAGAGGGTTAACTTGACTGGTAAAAATGGCAGGTTAAAACTGCACACACATGCTGTGCAATGCAGCCGCGGTCCGTGCAGGTAACAGCAGTGGGGCCATGTGGGGGGGATTTCGAGGGACGATGCAGAGGGAAAATTAAATAAATAATTAATTTTCCCTCTGCATCATCCCTTGAAATCCCCCTCACGCGGCCCCACTGCCCCACCACCTGCACGGACCGTGGCTGGTGCAATGGCAGGCCTGAGGCATGTTTAAAGGGCTACTGAAGTGGGTGGCACAATCAGTGTTGGTGGCCCGCTAGTAGCATTTAATTTACTGGCCCAAGTATTGCACTTTACTAGGGCTTATCAGTACATTAAATACGCCAATTGTGGATAAACCAAGCTTACCATGTTTAGAGTACAGAGCACATGCACTTTAGCAGTGGTTAGCAGTGGTAAAGTGCCCAGGTTCCTAAAGCCAGCAAAAATGAAGTCAGCAAAACAGGAGGTCAGAAGCCAAAAAGTCAGGGGAAACCACGCCAAGGACGCCAGGTCTAAGAATGGTTATTCAGTCCTTGGCCTCTCTGCAGAGCACACAGAGCAATAGTCATATATTCCTGTTGCAATTGTGATACTGTGCAAATGTGTGTGAAGGAGGTAAACAGTTGTCAAAATAATGACAAGGCAAAAGTGAAAGAAAATGCAGTCCTTACAGATGATTGGGTGCAATGTGTGTTTGGGGGTGGTAAAATGAAAGAGATACAAGGAAGTGCATTCAGGAGAGAGTGAAATTGTGCTGAAGAGGAAAGAAATGAGGTGTAAGATATACAGGTGGAGGGGATGTGGGGAGAAAAAGAGAGTACATGATAGAGGAGTGATTGAGACACATTGAAGACCACTGCTCCTTCGATGCCTCAGTAATGTTTAACTCACAGTCTCATAAGTTCAGAATTAAAACACTTTTAATAGTAATTATTTACAACAAAATCAATGTTGGTAGTCATTTATCTTAAACAGCTGATAGCCATTGACAAAGCCAATAGTCCTGGCTGGTTTTAGGTTACGTCAATTGTACGTTATATATATCTAGCTGCAATAAAAGAAAGCTCAGAGACAAACCAAAATACTGGCTGGGTGGCACACTATGGAAGTCCTAGAGAGTTAGTTTATATGTTTAAATCACAGCCTAAACTACATAGGCTGTGCCTCCTATAGAGATCCTCCATTTTTTAACCCACTTAAAGCCCTGCTTCATATTTACCAGTTTGCACCACTGCTGCATTTAAAGACTCCAGCTGCAGAACTAGCAGAGAAATGAAAGTTTCAGCAATGAAGATTAGTGCTACTTGCAAAACATGCCTAAACCTTTATTTAGCAGAAGCTTGATGATACGTGGTGTAACTATTGCAACACCCCTCCAGAATATACGGTGATGTCTTCTGTCTGGCACATATAGAGCAGCAGCCTCTGCAGTCCTAACAATATATCCTACAGAGGAAAGGGAGAATTTAGCCAGGTCATTGCTTTTCGCCATCTTAATACTTAAAAGCATTTGGAAGCATTAGATGCAAGGTAAATCTTGGTTCACACATACTGACCTCCAAAAGTACAATTAGGATTTTGATTGACCCGGATTCCATCATGCCTGCAGTAAACTAGTTATAAGGCTTTGGGCTTAGTGAGAAGAAATCTGGGATCAGCTCAAGTGCAGGCAGTTTACTGCAGTGGAATAGTTTGGCAAGGATGCTAGATTAGGTCTTTTTGCAATTGGTGGTGGCAACCGGGGGAATGGATGCATCTGCCTAATCTTGCACGCCTGCCTACTAAATCTAGAGTTTGCCACTGGGTGTCAGCCTTTTTCCCCTTCGAATTGGCTCCTGTCTTCCTGGTGAGAGCATCTGTGCGTGAAGAAAGTCATTGATAGTAAGGTCTTAAATGCAATGGTTGCATGGTGGACCTCTGGACCCTGTGTTTCCACAGGCAGGTCATAAAAGTTGGGGTTTGCTTTCTGGAAAAAACAAAACTGACAGGGGTGGCTCCTCTGCAATGGCGGAGGAGCGTCGCCCCACTGGCTCAGAGCCAGCAGGTGAAAAATAAAATGATTAACTATAATCATTTTATTTTTCATTTGCCGGCTCTGAGCCAGCTTGTGCAGGGAGGGGCAGGGCCGGGGCATGGGAGGAGGGAGAAGGAGTGCTATGTGCACTCTCTAAGTGAGCGTAAGTGTTTGGCCAGCTGTCTCAGGCCGGCCAAACACACATGCACACTTATGTTTTTCCAGTCCGGCTGCATTGTCACTACCAGGGTGAGAGCTTTTGTGCTCCCGGAGATCAGAAACAAAGCCTGCTTTGGATGGAGGTGCTTCACACCTCCCCTGGCAGGAACAGCAGCACTTGGAGGTGAGCCTCAAAGGCTCTCACCTTGTGATATGCTGATTTGGGCAGCTCCAACTATTGGAGATTCCCACTCCCACTTTTGGCAGCAGGACAGGCTGGAAAATTAGTAAGCAGAGTAGGAGTGTCCACCTTAGCCTGGCATACCCCTAGGGTCCCCGGGAGCTGAGGTGAACCCCTCTCTTAGAAATTCTCCATCTTGAATTGGAGCATTAGGCCAACAGGAACAGGGATGTGCCCCTCTCCCCAAATGGCGGGGTCACCCAAAGGGTGCAATCACCCTAAGGGACTGTAGCCATTGGTTACTGCCCCGACCTCAGTAACGCCCTTAAATTTAGCATTTAAGTGCTCCCCTGAACCTTGTTACTCAGATTAAATGGTCCCAAAAAAAAGACGGAAGAAGACCGCTGACGGACCAGGAACTGAACCGCTTTAGGAAAAACCCGGTAAGAACTCCCGCCGCCTGTAGCCGGTTCGACAACTGGACCTGTTGTCATTCCAGAAACCCTGTTAGGCCTTCTAAGAAACACCGGAGACGTTCCAGCCTTCAAACAATCTCCAAGAACCTCCCTTTGGGCTAGAGGCACTAGTCCCCTGCGTCTGCCGGTACAAAGACCACAGTTGTTGAGGACCGACACTTGTGCAGTTTCGACTCACTACCGCAAAAGGAACCACAAGACCGCAGCGGTAGAGAACCGACACTTGTGTCGACGCGACTCTGCCCTGCCCAAAGAAAGCACCACAGTGGGACTGCCTCCATGACCTAGAGGGATCCTCTTGGCACAACAACCCAAGCTGATCAGCTCCGTTCACGAGAGCCTGTACCCTCCCCCAAGTGGCCCTGTGGGCCTCCTCCTGCCCCGCCTGCTCAACCACGGTCTCTCTGAGACAGCCCAACCTCAGCAGAACTCCTCCATCCCCTGCACATCTCCATCCCCCCGACTGCTGGGCTAGTGTTGTGTCCCTTGGATCTACAGCGGCTCGCTGATGATGACCGCAACGGTCCCAACGTTGGCGGCCTACTAAATCTCATTCACCCCCCCTTTGTTCTCTGCTGACCCCGAGAGTGGAACACCATTGCCGGTATTGACCGCCGCGGCAGTGGTACTGAACTCTGTGCCCAGCTCAAACTGACCCTTGCTCAGGGTCAAACTAACCCTCAAAGACTGGTAACGTAAGGCGTGTACTTACCCACTGATGCATAACCCTGTTTTCCTTCCTTAGGATTGCATTGCATTCTATTGATTATCTACAACTATCTATCTTGTACCAGCACTAAATGTTACTGTTCTGAGTCGACAAGACCAAAGTATTTCTGAAACCATAAAGTATTCCTTCTGCCTTTTTGAAAGTAGTACTTGCCTGTAACTTAGTTTGACTTGGTTCCTGTTGGACTTGGCCCTTTTTGCAGGGTCATCCCAGAACGTTTAGCCTTCCTCCTGTATTTTTTCTGACCTGTTGTTGGTGGTTTTAGGACTCTGGGCTCTTTATCACTGCCGTTCAGTGCTAAAGTGCATGTGCTCTCTATTGTAAACTTGGTAAGATTGGTCTACACCTGTTTGGCATATTTAATTTACCTGTCAGTCCCTTGTACAGTGGTATCCCATATACTCAGGGCCAGTAAATTAAATGCTACTGGTGGGCTTGCAGCGCTGCTTGCGCCACCCACCAAAGTAGCCTTCCAAACCTGTCTCAGGCCTCTGACACTGCAGGGCCTGCGTGCGCAGTTCACTGCCGCTGTGACGTGGCACATAAAGTGGTTGCCATGTCTGTGACTCCCCTTTTACTACATATCAGTCACCCCTAAGGCAGGCCCTAGCTAGCCCTATGGGCATGGTGTGGTGTAGGTAAAAGGTAGGACATGTGCCTTAACTGTGTGGCACGTCCTGGTAGTGACAAACAGCCTATTTGGTTTCTCACTGCTGTGAAGCTGCCCTCTCATAGGAATGCATTGGGGATTCCCTGATATGTGCTTCAGTGGTAATTCCTGACATGGGAGGGGTAGCATGATCAAGTTTGATATGTTTTTAATAGTGGTGATAAATGCTGCATATTGGCGTTCGCTGATTTATTATCACTATTTCAGAAATGCCACTTTTAGAAGTAGGCATTTCTGTGTGCTATGTGTCTTTGTGCCTGCCTGTATTGTATTGACTGTCTGGCCTTGAAGTGACAGGGGCTGGGGAGGTGCAGTGGCTCCAGAGAGTCTGGATGAGTCAGCGCTAGGCTGAATAGACCTGGTCTACATTTGGAGTGGTGGGAGGAATAGCACCTGCACCTGAATAGGGCTGCGCATGCCTTCCACAATGATGGCTCCTCCCCCCTGTGGTGTGTCTAGGGCCAGGGGATGTGGGGAGTGTTGTGCACTGTAAAGATATTTTTAAGTGCCCCCCAGAACTGCTTGGACTGGGCTCAGAGCCCTGTTCCAGCAGAGCACAAAGACTCTATAGACTATAAATATTTGGGATGTGACCCCATGTCTTGAGAGTGCTTGGGACTAAAAGAGAAGAGGACAGCAAGGACTGCTGTGTGCCAGGAGGAACTGCTAGTTGGAACTGCCTGCTGGGTAGCTGAAAGGACTGCCCTCTGCTAAGGGGCCCTGCGTGCTGGACTGCCTGTGCCCCTTTCCTCTGCACCTGTGCTGGGGGAAATAGTAGCGCTGGTGAGCACTCTTTAAATTCTGCTGCCCAAAGAGTGGGCTTATGCAGGGCTGACTTAGAGAGGAGCGCATTTTGCCCTGCAGCGTGGGCAGCACCACCCTCTCCTCTGTGACCTGAGTCCCAGGTGTGGGCTCACACTGCCCTAAAGCGTCTGGAGCGCTTCGTTGGTTTGCGCTCAAGAGCGCTGTGCCCTGCATTCTGATCTCTTCAACAGAAGTTGCCTCCGTCTCTGAGCGCGCCACCCCCAGGGAGTTGCCGTAGCAACGAGGGAGCCGCGAGAGGAGCCGCCAGAAGGCGACAGGCGGAAGTCAGGCGAAGGACGCCTGGTCATGGGCGGGGCTCCTGTGTGGAAGAGGAGAGCCCCGCATGCTACCTGTGCCTGACTGTGGGCGGAGCCTGACAACGAGAAGGAGCCTCGCGGGCTCCTGTCGCAGGGAAGAAGCGCCTGAGCCTCGAGGGCTCCACTCCACAACTTCCCGCCTCCCCCCACCTGGGAGAGGCGGGTAGCCACTGGCCGCAACGAGAGCGGGTCCGACGGAGACCTCGCTCTGTGTTCTACAGCAGCTGTTCCTTTGCACAAAACAGAGCGGCTGCGCCGCGTGGTTGCGGGCAGCCGCGGGCCAACGTGCCAGGATGGAAGGCCCTGGCCCAACTGAGGTCCTGATCTTGGGAAAAAACAAAGATCTTTGGGGACCCCACCATTGGCCGGCAGAAATGGGTGCATTGCCTCGCCCCTCTCATCATGTCCGTAACCTTGGCTTTATCATTGACGACTCACTATCTATGTGTCAGCAAGCCGTGAAGGTGGCTGCAACCTGCTTCACCATCTTGAAATGGTTGAAGAAAATTGTATGGATGCTGCCCAGCTCCACCCAGAGAACCGTAGTCCAGGCACTGGTAACATCTAGACTGGACTACGGTAACATTCTCTACTTAGGAGCCAATAAAGACGTGACAAGCAAGCTGCAGCTGGTGCAGAATTCTGCTGCAAGATTGCTTTGTCAAGTTCCTAGAGCGGCCTCCATCTCGGGTTCTTTGAGTGACCTCCACTGACTTAGAGTTGAGAGCCGGATCAAGTTTAAAGCTCTGAGCTACATGTTCAGGGTCAAGCAGGGTACGGCTCCTCAGTATCTGCAAAAACTAGCCAAACCCTATCTGCCTTCACGTACTCTTCGCTCCACCACTCAGGCAAAATTCATGGTGCCTAGGATTAGACTGTCCCGCATGGGTGGTCGTTCCTTTGCCTACCTAGGCCCCTCTTTGTGGAATGCTCTTCCTCTATCACTCCAGAGTGAAACCATTACCACGCACTTTCGTAAATCACTCAAAACCTGGCTGTTCAATCAGTAATTTCTTTTCCTGCTCCTTCTCTGGCTGGCGCCGGGAAACCCTTTTTGGGTAGCTGTTGCGCCTGATATAAATTTAAAAAATAAAATAAATAAATAAACAAGGAGGACTGTTTGCTCCATGCCTCCCGGCCCAGAAGGGGGCCCATCCGGAGTGCGGAGTGTGGACCGGTGTCAGCCAGGGATACCGCTGCGACCAGAGGCGGATGAGTGTCGACCTCCTAAGGGAAAGCCCGCACTGCGGGGCAGCCCGAACGAGGGCCGCTGCTGGCCTCCTTTTGCCTCCGTTGTGGAGAGATCTACTGGCGCAGGTGGGCATGAAGCCCAGGCGCCTACCAGGAGGGGATCAGGGTAGCGAGCAGTAGCTCAGACGACTGTACAGTGGAGGTGTCATTGTACAGTGGGTAACTGACTAGTAATCACTATAGTGCACTGTGGATAGGGTGTAACCCATGACCCTGCTTATGATTTATGTGCCATACTGTGGCCAGTGTTCACTATGGTGCACTGCTGCTAATGTTGTTTATGCATAATGCTTTATGCTGAAAGGTGATCTTACCAGTAGTTACTGGTTGTCCTCACTAACTGTGATGTAAATGCGATGTTTATGACAATGGCCCAATTGGCCTGTTGGTTTATATAATACCTGTAAAGTCATGACAAGTGCCTGGTGGCACAGTGTATATATGTGACACTGTTCTAATGTGTGGACAACAAATGTGTTCACACTACCCTCTGATAAGCCTAACTGCTCAGCCCAGCTACCACTAAATTGAGAGTAAGGTATAATCTACTTTAACCTCTGCCATACCTTTGGTGACTCACTGGACTCTGTGCACACTGTACCTCGTTTTGGTATAGTATATACAGAGCCAGCTTCCTACTCCACTTCCTATATGATTCAATGTCCCAGTGTGAGATTGTGAAGACCTCAGGTTACTTCTTTGTCAGAGAAAACAGTAGTATATTTCCTCTTTCAGATGACCCTGTTGTAGGAATCACCCAGGTGAGATTAAAAATCCAAATATGGGGTGCAGCTTGACCGCCAGGCAACCTGGCCGCTTAAGCCGGGAGTTCAATGCATCACTGGAGCGTCTTTCATTGACAGCGGAGTCTTTCTGGCAGCAGGACCAACATTATGCTGTAGATACTTCTTGGCAAAGTATCTGGGTGACAGGAGCACTGCATATTCTTGACTTTGGACTTTTTCTTGCTATTGCGCATGTGGAGCGCGTCTCTTCTCCTCACAGATGGCAGCCATTTTAGATATCTCCGCGATACAGAATGGAGTCTGCTCCTCACTAGGGGACGTTGCAGCTTCTTCAATAAGTGCTTTTTCTTTAAATTTTCCTCAAATTGGATGCACTTATAAAGATTATTTTTGTCAACACTAAATAATCTCCTCTTCTATGGGATTTCCTTCAATATTCCTTTCAGTTATATATAAAGCATAGTGTACAAGTACTTTCAAAAGCTCATACTGTTCAGGTACAGCTATGCTTCTCGACCTCTTCAATTATTACCAGTTTTTGCATGGCTGAATTTCTGGAATACTCACCTTATCACACTGACCTTCTTGAATGTTCTTCACTTATAATGCTCCTTCTGATATGTTCCTCTATGTTGGCTGCTTCTGGGACATATTTGTATATATTTAATCAATTTATATGGGTAGAATTAGGAAATTTAAACTCTCCTCTCATCAGGAAGGACCTTCAAACAGGAAGCCAATTTTACCCTCAATGACGAATAATCGTCCTACTCTAGATCTTATGCCTTCCACTATTCCTAAGATATCCTCCTTATCCTCATCTTCGTTGCCGACCATTACCACTACATTTGCAAATAAGCGTGTCAAACAAGATCTGTCCTCTCTGGTGAAATCGCACTCACCGTTATAGCTAGAACTCTTGTTAGATGAAATAAGAGCTTTACATCCAATTGTTGAAGAGACCAACATGCGCATTCAAAATCTAGATGACAATGGCCCCATATGGAGGCAGAGTCTCATCTCCGTAACAACAGATCAGCGATGTCCACGACAAAACAAATAAAATCGAACAGTCTTGGAGAAGGAGGTATCACATTTAAAGCTGCAAATGGAAGCTTAAGAGAACAGAAATTGACAAAATAACCTTCATATTTATGGCCTTCCAGAAGGCCTTGAAGGCAATGATTCCATTTCTTCTTTCACATCGTTTCTACCCCAGTTAGGGGATTTACCATCATCCATACTACTAAATATTCAAAGAGCCCACCGACTGGGCCCTCATCCTTAACTCAACTTCTTCTTCCATCAAACCTAGAGGAGTTATCATTTTCTTTCTCAAATGTACTGACCTACTGAAGGTACTCAATGCAGAAAAATGCAAAAACAACTCTTTTGGCCAGGAAAGAAGATTTTCATCTCAAAAGATGTTTCCAGAGCAACTGCTTCTAAGAGGAAAGAATTCCTTGATCTTCATCCGCAACTTCGTACTTTGGATGCTCGCTTTGGATTGATTCACCTCTGTCTCTTCAAAGTGACTTATCGCAATAAGACTACCACTTATGATAACCCTGAAGATCTCAAAAACTTTCTTAAGATTCACTAAACTAGTAATATGGATACTTCTGGTCCTACCACAAGATGAACAGGTGTTTATTTGGGCCTTTGAGCACTAATTCTGACCTTTGATGCATTTGCACTTTATAATTATTAATGACTGCTAATTCACCCTGTTTATATTTGTTCTGCTAATTAACCATTTTTCTTTTTCAGGTTTTCTGTTGTATATTGTATTACCATATATTGTTTGATCACGCTCTGTCATTGATGCGTTTTACTCCCTTGCTGTGTCGTCTTCACCCTGTGCTGTCATCAACCCCACCCTAGTGTTCAATCTTATAAGGTATATGTTCTCAGTCTTCATTTATTTGCCATGTACTGTCTCCTTTACTTATATCTCACTCCCTTCCTTCTTCTCTCCTTTTTTGTTTTCTCTTCTTTCTTTCTTAAAGCTTTTCGTTATTATCCCTTTATCCTTATCTCCTCTATTTTCTCTCCGTTTCTTACTTCTGCTATGTTAACAGATTTTGTTGTCATTGAAGACCATATACACATATATATTTGTTCTTCATAACATCAGATTTATTTCCTGAAATGTAAAAGGTTTTGTTAGTCCTATAAAAAGGCAGAGAATTTTATCTCACTTGGCCAACTATGATCCAGATTTAGTCCTTCTTCAAGAAATTCACTTAACCAAAATTGAGGCCTTAAAGCTTAAACGTGCTTGGGTGGGCTCAGTCTTTGTATCATCATCTAATTAAAAAAAATGGAGTCATTCTCTTATGTCATGTATCCTCGAAGCAGAACCTCGTATCATAGCTCCGCAGCTCCCCTGAATCACCACTGCGCAATATATCCTAAACACAGTGCTGTGCATTACAGCCTGCTGCTCATCTGAACTGCTGCTGCACGATGCATCCTCAATGCTCTGCAAACAGGATTTAAGGTACTTTGTTCAGCTGCCCTGCTTGGTCCCTGTATCTGGCCCACGCTCCATCATGGCCGGCCTGAACTTGTGACTTTGTCCCAGTCCGGCGCAACCAGATAACCACAGTTGGCACTTTGGGCCACATGCATCATTGTAAATTGCGGTCGCAAAGGGGCAGATTAGCAGAATCTGCCCCTTTGCGACCGCAATTTTTGCATTTGGGATGCATCATCCCAAATGCAAAAATCGCTATTTAAGTAATCGCTAAAATTGCGATTACTTACATTGCGATTGCATTTAGGGAATCGCAAATTGCAATTCCTAAATGCAATGCAACAACCCAAAAAAATTGCGATTTCGCAATTAAGAAACGCAAATTACCATCAATTCAAAGTTGATGGTAATTTGCGAGAACTTTGAAAAATGCACAAAAGTGTATTTTTCAAAGTTCTATGTTGCACACATACATGTCCTTGGGGCATGTGTGTGTGCAACATGTGTTGAAATTGCAATTTGAGGGGTGCATCAGGGTGTCCTTTTGGCACTCTTGCACCTTTGAAATTGCATGCGCAATTTGCGAGTACCTATTTGGTACTCGCAAATTGCGCATGCAATTCCCATTGATTCCTATGGGCCTCTAGGCCCATAGGAATGAATGGTAAGCAATTCCTTATTTGCGAGTCGCAAATGAGGAATGTGTAGGGATCGCAATTTTTTTTGCGATTCCTACATTCATAAGCATTTGTGATTCCTAAATTGCGATTTCTTAAAAATCGCAATTTAGGAATCGCAAATGCACAGTTTGATGCATGTGGCCCCAAGTGCTTTTAAGCACTATTTTCACTGCAATCTTTAAAATTGCGTGTCTCTGGTTTTACTAATTGGATTTTTGTCATTTTGGTGTCAAATAATGTATTACATTTTACTCTTTTGTTTCTAAAATGGTGTGGGATTTTCCTGTGTACTGTTTTCACTTTATTATTGTTTGAAATGCTGCATAAATACTTTACAGATTAACGCTAAGTTAAGCCTGCCTGCTTACCAGAGGGTTAAAAAACAGGTTAAATTAGGGTTTCCTTGTTTTCACACTAAAAAGAATTGTGGTTGCTGCTTGAGTAGGGTTTTGCCCCCTGTCACCCAGTAAGCCAATTTCCTACATTGGTGCTCAGCTGTGAGATCTAGGACTTGTGTTTGTGCGGTGCCATACATTGATTTTTGTAACACTAAAATCCCAGACAAATAATTTGATACCATTTTAACTGTCTTGTACATTCTTCTTGATTCGCCCTTTTTCCATTTTCAAATTCACCCTTATTCTACCTGATTGTCTGTGCCTATGGGTACACCTGCAACAATGGAGTTTGAGGTTTTGCAAACCTGGATAACTACACTGTGGTTGAGCTCAATGAGTTCTTTAAGGAAAGGGGACTTCCAGCCAGACGGAACACCGGGAAGCTGGAGCTCCAGAAGACCCCGAGTGCCTGGAAGCAGCAGAGGATGACAAGGAGGGGGAAGGTGATGCAGAGGAGCAAGTGAAGGACCTGGACACAGGTCTTTAAGTGCAGCACGCAAAGGAGGCGGATAACTTGTCTTCTGAGTTGGGAATCCCTCCCAAAGCAGAAAGCAAGGAATCCTTCCAAGGCTAGTCCCAAGAGAAGCTGGCGGACTGGAAGGAGGATGAGGAGTTTAAGCTGCAGATGACCAAACTCAAGATGGGGGAAAAGAACGCTGAGAGTGAGAGATCCTTGGCTGAAAATAAGCTGGCCTTGGAGGAAAGGAGAACGGCCCATGAACTAAGTCTCAGAGAGCTGGACATCAGAGCCAGGGAGGCAGAGTCCAGCAATGATGGTGGCAGCATACTTGAGGTGCCCTCTGGGGACTAGATGATCCATATTAACCAGGATCTGGTGGCTAACTTTGCTGTGGGGGGTGATGTCGATAAGTGATTTGATGCCTATGAGGTTGCTTTTGAGTTGCACAGGGTCCCTGAGTAGGATTGGGGACCAGTCTCTGTAGGAACAAAGCTAATGAGGGATGCCCTGCTGGCCCTGAGACAGGATGAGGTACCCACTGAAGGACAGCCTGATCAGGAAATATGGCCTCACCCTGAAAAAGTACAGGAAGATGTTTAGGGGCAGCCAGAAGCTGCCCCATCAGTCCTGGGTGGATTCCCTTTGCAAGGCAATAGATGGTTGGGTGAAGGGCAGTGAAGTAAACAAATAGCAAGGGCTGTACAGTGTGATGGCAACAAAGGGCATGTTCAGTCTTTGTTTTACAGAGTTGCACCAACAATGATTAATAGTAAGCTCCCTGACCCCAGGGAACTTGCTAAGGTGGTGGACCACTGGCTCAGCATCTCAAATGTACCTGGGGTGACCCCTAGAAGGGTTGTTCAGGTCCCCTTAGTAGAGATAGGAGGAGGTTCAAAGTTGACCCAGATGAGTTCCAGACTAAGGTGGGGGAAAGGGTTCCCAAGCCCCTTCTGAGAAACATGAGGGAGGTTCTGGCTGGCAGAGGCACAGGGCATCCCATATCTAACCCAGCTGCTTTGAGTGTTCCCAGTTAGGGCACAAGCAGGGAGACCCTGTGTGTTCTAAGAAACCCCTCACTGGTGGGAATTAAGCCCCCTGGGGCAGATCATAGACCATGCCATGATCTCTCTTAATTGGAAGATAGACTAAGATACCAGTTTGGCGCTGCTCAAATGACAATACAGTGTGCAGGGAGTGTGGGTGCACTACGTAGTCGATGGAGCACGTAGCATGAGTTTTTCCAGCTTTACTTTACGATCGAAGGATGCTGCTCGGTGAGAATGGAAAAACTCGGTGTCTGCACCTGCCGCCAAGCCATCATAGCAGTCATGAATCCAGAGAACCTGATGCTCAATATCTGGTTCACAAAGTTCGTTTAAGAGCGGTAAAAACTCTAACGTAGTGGGAGTGCCAGTAACAACATTCACCGGCTGTACACCCGATTGCAACACCTTGACACACTTGAGACCATGTCAGTTATTTAACGTAGAGATCATCACCCATCTTGATAGAGCCTTAAAGTGAGAGGACAGAACAGCTGGACTTCCCGGGACGGGTGCTACGTCCATCTCTCTCTTTTTTTTTTCTCCATTCTTTTTTTACTGTGTTTTAATGGAATCGCTCCTTTTTAGTAAGGAAGCTTCTGCGTCCCTTGGCATACACTTTTTATATATAACGCATGCCGTACCCCGTGGTCTTGTGCAATATTGTAGCGTTAAATTTGATTCAACTTTTGTTTTTCGATTTCTCTCTTTTTTGTTTAATAAGTATTTTCTATTATAAAGATTTTAATTAATCAAACAATAAAGCTTCTTAACTTTCAGACCAAGATAGTGAGCTTGTGATCCCGGAGGGTGGAAGTCGTCACTTCCACCAGGTGAAGGTGGATCCCTGGCACAGTACAGGATTCCAGATGAAGGGGCAGTGTGAGGGAGGACTTTCCCCTGTCCCCTGTTCAGTCCTAGGGTACAGACCCTGGGCTGAAAGCTAGCCTCAGTATACCACCCCAGGACTGGTGGGAGGTAGAGTAGAAGCAGGGTGCCTAAAACACAGGGCTGTTGCCCCACTCTGAGAAACCCCAGAGGTCAGAGAATATGCAGGAGCCCATATGGAACTCCTTGCCAGCCCCAAAGCTGGAAGAGAGGGCTACCCAAAGGCCCTGCTTTGTGCTTCCACCTGGCAGTGAATGGTCCGGGACCTGGCTCTTTCAGTGGTTGCGGTTGGCTGCTGTCCTTATGGGAAGACTGTTTCTTGGGTTGCGAACAGAAGTCTGATCCAAGGGGCGGCATGAGCCACATCACCTTATTGGCCATGATGGTACTGTCTCCCTACTGGGAAGCATCTGTGAACAAGTTAAGGATAGGAGCTGCAAAGATAGGGTCCACATGTGAGGAGAAGGTTTCCGCATGGGTCAGTCCAGTGTCTCAGGAGAGTGTAGACAGAGGGATCGAGCTTAGTTCAGAGGAGCATGGAACAGACAAGTACCACTCCATAAGATGGCCTTTGCCCATGTTCTATTGCCTAAGCAGGAAAGCCCATCAAGGTATTGATTAGTCTACCCTGGCTTTTGGCTGCAGGGGAGTCATGTTGGACTTGGTCCTCTCGGCAGGGTCATCCTCAAACTTTTTGCCTTTACTCTCCTGTGTTCTGAACCTGTTTGTGTTGGCTTTTAGGACTCTGCTCACCTTACCCCTGCTAAAGAGTGCTAATGTGCTTTTTGCTCTCTCTAAACATGGTAAAATTGGCTTACACCCAATAGTCACATTTAATTTACTTGTACGACCCTAGTAACGTGGTACTAACTGTACCCAGAGCCTGTAAATTAAATGCTTCAAGTGGGTCTGCAGCACTTATTGTGCCACCCACTTAAGTACCCTTTTAAATGTCTTATGCCTGCCATTGCAGCCTGTGAGTGCAGGTTAAACTGCCACTTCGAACTGGCAAAATGAACATTTTGCCAGGCCTAAGCCTTCCTTTTTAATACATATAAATCATCTATAGGTTAGGCTCTACACAGCCCAGAGGGTAGGGTGCAGTGTATTTAAAAAGTTGGACATGTACTTTTAAGCTTTAAATATCCTGGTAGCGAAAAACTCTTAAATTCATTGTTCAGATAACTTTTAATTGGAAGTAGGTGAGAATTTCGAGTTTGGTGTCTAAATAATTGTAATTTTATACCCTCTTTAATGGTAAAGTTTATGGTAAAGTTTAATTTGAAGTTACATTTCTGAAAATGCTGTTTTTAAAAATTTGGGGGCAGATTTACAAGAAACTGACGCATCTGTATAGATGCGTCAGTTTTCATGCGCCTACGCGACAAACCCTTGTGCCACTATAGATGCACCGTATTTACAATACGGCGCCCTATGGCGCAAGGATTGACAGATGCGTCAGAAATTCTGACGCATCTGTTGGCGGAAAAGTCACGCATTGTTGGAGTCGTGTCACAAGCACGACGCAACTCCAGCAATGCGTGTTGCGGCCTATTCCCAATACACTGCGTCACTCCTTACGCCTGCTTCAAGCAGGCGCAAGGTTTTGACGTAGTGGCGTCCTAAAAGTGATGCAGGGAAATCTTGTAGATTTCACTGCGTCACTTTTACGAGGCTTTCCTGCGTGGGAACGCCTACCCTGCACACATTATACCTGACGCAGGTATGATGTCACGCAGGGCTTTACAACGTGACGCATCTCCCTAGATGCGTCACGTTGTAAATTTGCTGCATTTTTTACGCTGCCGTTGCGTCACAAAAGTGATGCAACTGCAGCATAAAAGTGACGCAAGGGGCTTGTAAATCTGCCTCTTGGTTTTTTCATGTACCAACTATTTGGTGCCTACAGCCTTTATCCTGGCCCACATGACTAGGTGAAGCTTGCAGCTCCTCTTTGTGTGTTTCTCCCAGACAGTGAAACAGAGGGGGAATAGGTGTTGGCAGGATAGGCCATCTCTGACTTGATAGAGGGGTGGAGCTGTCACCTACCACACTTGCACATCACAAAAGCTCTGCTTCAGTAGGCTCACAAAGGGGTTCTTTTGTGCCCCCAGGCAAGCTGAGGCCAGGGCAGGGAGGAAGGAAATTTCAAATACCTCTGCTTTTGGAACTTTCTAGAAACTTCTACTTTAGATCTGGCACCAAGGATAAATAGTCAACAGACAGACCCAACTCTTTAGTACACAACAAAACTTATGGAAAATTTCAAATACCTCTGCGTGTGGAACTTTCTAGAAACTTCTACTTCAGATCTGGCACCAAGGATAAATAGTCAACAGACAGACCCAACTCTTTAGTACACAACAAGACTTATGGAAAACTCACAAAGAAGGATTGCTGTGCTGTTCTGCTGCAAGAAGGACTGTTACTCTGCTGCCCTGATGCCCTGCTACCCTGCTGCCTGAGTGAGAAGAACTGGATCCGCATCTTGAACACAGGACTACCAGATTGACTTCAAGGGCTAGTTGGCTGGCCTCCTTATCAGAGCCTCAGGGAAAGAGAAGGCACCAACCACCTTGAACCATGCACCTAGAATCTACCTGCTGTGAATCTTAACCCCCAAGTGGTATCTACCCCAGTCCTGGACTATTGGAAGTGGGCCTGGATGTGCTCTGTTAGCCCAGCTGTGGTCTTTTGGGCAGTGCTGATGCAGTGTGAGGCATCTCCTCGCAGCTTCACATTGGAACTGCTGCTGCGCAACATATCCCCGACTTAGGACTCCGCAGCTCTCATGAACCAATGCTGCACGTCGCCTCCTTGCCGCATCACAGCCCCGCAATTCCTCAGAACTGCTATTGTGCGACGAATCCTTGACAGAGGATTTTGCACTGGAGACCTGCAGCTTCCTGTCCCAGGCCGACGTGACCAGATCACCACAGTTGGTGCTTAGTGCTTTTAAGCGCTATTTTTACTTAAATCTTTAAAATTGCATATCTCCTGTTTTACTAATTGGATTTTTGTCATTTTGGTGTCAAATATTTATTACATTTTACTCTATTTTTCGAAATTGGTGTGGGATTTTTCTTGTGTTGTGTGTTCCCTTTATTATTGTTTGAAGTGCTGCATAAACACTTTACACATTGCCTATAAGTTAAGCCTGACTGCTTTTGTGCCAAGCTACCAGAGGGTAAAGCACAGGTTAATTTGGGGGTGTGCTTGTGTTTCACCCTGACAAGAATTGTGGTTTGCTGCTTTCACTCCCCTCAACCAGTAACCCAATTTCCTACATTGTCTATCTTATTTTGGAGCTAACTCTGTTTGCCTTTGGTGCTAGCTTTGCAATTTTCCACCACAAGAAATCATGTGGTTAACATTAGTTGCCTTTTTGTGCATTGGCACCCATATTTAAGTGTTATTTTCCAGCTATTTACATTAGTACCCTCGCCTAAATCAGGCCCCATAGTGAAAACACATCTTTCTTAAAATTCCCCATAAGTTATAGTGTAGAGGAAGTCTAATGGCATAATAAACAGGTGTATATGTATGCACTAATACATGTACAATTTTGTTGCCTTTTAATTCATCAGGTTTACGGACTGCAATTAAGTTTTGATGTGGTAAACTACACAACAAATACCACACAGGTGCGACAAGATAAAAGTTATTAGTCCTAATACAATTGTTAAACAATTATTAAACTAATGGGAGGCAAATTAAACAAAATGAACCTATAAATATATGTGTTTTTGAAATTAGTAATTGGATTTTGTGATGATCTTTGGCTTGACATTGATAGGCTGCTTCTCATAACAGTCTAATTAGGCAATATGTAAACTTTGGCATTCAGTTCAGTCCTAGTGGCTTTTTCAAATGATGTTTGTAAAATTTGCAATTTCATATTACAGATTAAAAATTAAAAACTGCAGGAGGCTAACATTAAAATGAGAATTCATTTCAGGGAAAGCCCTGTAGACAAAATTCGCCCTAATAGAATTGTGCATAAGGGGCTGCAAATCATGATCGCTCGTTACACAGGGGAGGACTTGTCAAACCCAGCATTGTTGGCCTGTAGCTCCATTCACAGTATTAAACCCATCAGTGAAGCCACTTCGGGGAAAATGTGAACATTATCAAAGAACAGTAAATTAGCAAGAAATTAAAGCATATACCCTTGCTTTTCCAAAACAAAAGATCCCTTCATTAAAAACCTTTCATCAGTGGTTTAATATTCATAGCAGTAATTTGCATAACGAAATCAGTTTTCACTGATGAGAGACGACCAAAGTTTTTCTTCTTATTTCTTTTCTGAATGAGCCCTTTTGCTTTTTTGATTACAATTTCACACCAGTAGTTGAATACAATTGAATACACGGCTAACCCATATTTGCAAGAAACATCTTTGCCCGTAATTGCTTTAAAAGACTTTTTTATCTCCTTTGGTGTGCCTCGACTGGTTGTCTTTTCATTGATTTCTGAAACCGGGATTTATTTTGAGCAAGCATAAACTGCAACGTGTTTTATCTGTCTTTCTTTTTAGGTCCACATCCAACCGTGTACCTAGAAGCCCTACAGCTCGAAAGAGTGCACCTTTGCTGGCGTCGACTTCCTACAATAACCACCTGCGAATTTGCGAATACCTCATACGTGTGAACATCAGTGAGCTACATTTCAAGGCTAGACTTAAATACACACAGAAACAAGTATACTGTCACTGAAAGTTCAGTTGTTTTTTTCAGCCCTCTGGAGAAATCAATTCCCTGGCGGTTAGTAAATTAGTTGATGTTTGTAAAGCTCTCTGGAGAGGGCAGGCAAATGAGAGAAAAAATGATTGTTTAATGGGCTCGCAATATTTGTATTCCACCCGCTCTTGAGCAGACAATTGCCGCCGATGGGGGCCCTCTTTTCAAGGGATATCGCTTGAAAAGCATCCGTGATGAGTACATGCTTCCTTCGGTAATCTGTCTCAGTGACTGAAGCAGATAAAGCTTTTAACCGGCTTTCTGCAGAGAGCTGCGTTTCTGTATGTGTCTGTAATAACCAGATAAATTGAAGCAATTGTAAATACAAATGCCTATTCTCCTCCTGAGTTAGGGAAGGAGAGTCCTGATTTTATTAAAGGCACGGGGTTGAATATTATGCAGTCTTTCCTTGCTATTTTTTAGGTCTCGCCTACGCAGCGCGCATGCGCTGATTAGGAGGGAAGTATGACGATACCACGCATGCATTACATTGCATGCCATCAGATCGCGGTTTTAACAACGCAAGTCGTTACAACGACTTGCGTTGGAGAAACGCTGGACTTAGGAGTAGTTTAATTTACTATTCCAACTCCAGCCTACGTACAGTAGGGAAGGTGTTGGATAGTAATTTCAAACTACTCCATGTCCTATAAGCGCCCTCCAGTGCAAGTCGTTGTAACGACTTTCGTTGTAAAAACCGCGATCTAATGGCATGCGATGTAATGCATGCGTTCTAAGGTTGTTTCCCATTAGGAGGACCTTTAGCCGTCGCTCTGCTCTTTTTGGAAGCACACACTCGTGCTTGTGGCGGCATCCAGCTTGCGGGAGCGAGCAGGGCGCGCCACAAGCTGCAGTGCATCTCAAAAAGCAGACTCTTGCAGCACACGCACGCACCACTCCCGGGATTATCCCGTCTTTTAAAGTGTATTCTCCCCCTCTTTACTTAGTTAGCAATTTGTTTCTCTTTGCCTTAATTGTACTCTTTCTTTCTTCTTTGGTTCTCCTTTCTTGATTTGTTTTTCTCTTAGATTTTCTCCATTCATTGATTTGCGTCCGTCGTTCGATTGAAGTTCTTGGTATTTCGGTTATTCCGTTTCATTATCTTACATCTTATGTTTACCTTTCTTCCTTTGAGTCTTTTATATTCCTTTTTCATAATCTTTAGCTACATGCCTTTTGCTATTTCTCTCATCTTTTCTCTCATCTTTTTTGTGTGTCTGCCCCTTCCTTCTTCCTTTTCTGCTTTCTTTCATTCCTCATTTGCCTTCCCCCATTCTTTTCTCTCCGTTCTCCTTTCCACCTCCAGACCATTTCTCTTTCCCGACCACCTTCCGTTATTAATTTCTCGAGTGCTTCATTTCTTTCTACCGCCTTTCCTTCCTTTATTTCCCCTCCAATCACCACGTCCTTCTTTCCATTTTCTTCCAGTATGCTATTCTTCCCATGATTGTTTCCATTCTCCCATCTGCAATTCATTTCTTGTTTTCTTCTCTTCATTATGGTGTTCATATTTTTACAGCCTGACGTCTTTTCTCTATTGATTTTAACCCAGCCTTTTTAATTTGTTTCCTTTCTTTTTTCTTTGCACAATGCCTCCACTCTTTTTACATGCTTTCCTACTCCTTTAATTGATATATTTTCTTGTGCGTTTTACTGTTTCTTTCGCCTGCAATCGTCTGGGCTATCTTTAGTCTTTTAGCGCCTTCCTTGTCCTGGTTTTGTCGGTTAATCCTAACGAGGCCCATGTTCAAGTGTGTTTATCCGTTCACTGACACGTTCAGAGACTACAGAGAACGGGTACTGATGTGTGTCTGCAGTGACTGACTTCCTTCCTATGTTAATTCGACCAGTGTGGGCCTGTTTCTGTTGTCTCGAGTATGTTTGAGACTGTTTTCAGTTTTCTCCACCTCTCTAGTGCGGAGATAACCAGTTACCCAGACTTGTTAAAGAGACCCGATTGCCCCATGTGCAGCAGCACTGTGCCCTGAGCTGTAAGTTCAAGACACGTGACGCTGCACCCCTCAGCAGCCCCTGGAGGGAACGGAAGGGTCTTTCTATACACGTATCTGTCAATCTGTCCATCACTTCTGCTTCCTGTCTACCCGTTTTATCTGTTACCGTCTCACTGATGTGTGTTTTTCTGACTGACGTTTGCCTATTTCGTTTTTCTGTCTGTCTGCTCCTTTTGTGTATATCCCTTTATCGTCCTGTTGTTTATCCTGCCTGTCGGTTTGTTCAGTCTTTTAACTACCGGTCTTTTCATGTACCTGTCTGTCGTTTATTTGTTTGTTGTTTTTCTTTCTCCTCTCAAGTGTCTGTTTATCTGCCGGGTATCTCACCGTTTGCATGTTTATCTGTATGGGTGTTTACTTGTCTGACTGTTTACTATTTTATCCGTCTAATTGTTTGCTTGCCCGTCTATCCAACTGTCCGTGGGTCTATCCGTTCCTCTACCCAGTTATGTTTTTCTACCATGTATACTTGTCCGTCTTTCCAGTGAATTGTTTGACTGTCTACACGTGTATCTGCTTGTCTAACGTCCATTGATCTGTGTGACAGTCCGTTTATCTGCATTGTAGTGTAACCCAATATTTCTGCATATGAGTCCGATGTCGCTTCATCTGCCTGTTCGCTGTCCACGCACCTGTCCCATTTCTCTCATGTAATATTTTATTGTGCCGCTCTAGCTCTACGCTACGGTGTCACCATCTATCTATTTGCAAACATTCAAAATAATAGATAGATAAAATGATAGAGACAAAAAGAAAGCTGTGTTTTATGTATTGACCCTGTGCTTATATGTGCATTTGTTTGTGTAGTCCATTTCTTCTTTGACTGTGTTGCTGGTATCGGAGTGAATCTTAAACCACCACACACCGAGCGATGTACCCGCCACTTTTTTTTACTATTTCACTTCGACAAGTTGAAGCTCTTGCGTCCTGTGACCTGACCATCAATTCGTTGATCTTCGGCAGCTCCGTGACAGGGGGCGGCACAACTCCACCGCGTACCTCGTCCTTCCCCAGTTGAAAAAAGACTGAATTTGTTGCGTTCTCATAAAAAAAACAAGCATTGGCATAGCCAATAGGTCTCGCCTTTGGGACCTTATAAGTGTTTAGTTATCCAGCACAATATCCTTGGCGCAACAACATCAACTGTTGCATAGCTAAACACTTATAAGGTCCCAAAGGCGAGAACTATTGGCTATGCCAATGCTTGTTAATTAGTAGGCAGTGAAAGACAAAAACTACATATCCCATAATACTTCCTACCTGGTGGAGACACCAGAAAAACAAATAAAGCCTCGCCTTAGTTTAGTTAATAAAATAGAGCTCCGCCAAACTTCCTGCCTCTTTTGATGATGCTCGAAATCATAGGATAATAGGGATAACGAAAATCAAACAGAAACTGAAGAAGTTCGACTTTCTTATACCCTTCTACTAAGTCAAAGTCCAAATGCTGGGCACCAAGATGAACTTCTCTTGGGGTGTTCTTCTGTGACAACTGAGGGTGCTCCTGGGCAGACGAGACCCAGATTAAAAGAAGAATTAAAAGTTTTCGAACCTTCAGTCTGGGAGGGTTTCCCATCAAGTGATGGGACATTTACCTCCATGTCTTTGATAAAATCAAGACTCTCCTTCACTAATCACTTAGGAGAATCTGCAGTTTGTCAAGATCAGAGGATCTACTATGTATGTTCCATCCACTATTGACAACGATCAGTGGCAGCTCCTCCGCTAAGGCGGAGGAGCGTCGCCCCACTGCTGCAAAGCAGTGAAAGAAAGAACAATGATAATAACTCGAGGTTATTATCATTGTATTTGTTCCTGCAGCGCAGCTTTGTGGGGTGGGCGGGGCTGCTCTGCTCTTAGAGCAGGGGAAGAGTGGTTTGCCCACTCCAAGTGCGCAATGACTGTTTGGCTGGCCCTCTGGGGTGTCTAAAACAGTCATGCTCACTTTGCATGCTCTCCATGCAGGCTGCATTACAGCCTGCATGGAGAACATCCCCAGGCCCCCATTCCCTGGCTGAGCGCCGATCCATGGTGCTCAGACCAATCATAACGCTGGTTTAGGGGAGGGAGCCTGGCTGGTTCCTGTTCCGGCCCCGGAAAGGAGAGACTGAGACAACATGTGGGAGAGTGGCGAAAAGGTATGTTTTTAAACTTTTTTTTTTACATCGCCCCCACAAACTTTCTACACCTCCCTCCGTGGCCCACCACTCCCGATCCGTGCATGCCGCTACTGACAACGATGCATGTTGTATCAGTTTGCAGTGATACATTTGAATATAGAAACCCTGGACCTGTCAGCAGACCTGAGAGAGTATTTTAAGCTGGCGCTAGTGCAGAAAGCTTTAAAGGCCATAGCACCTCTAGCTGAGTGGGCTCTGAAAGATTTTGTATCTACTCCCACCAAGGACATAAATCATTTGACACAGTGAATAAAAGTAATAGAGGAAACTGGAGAATAAGATATTCGAAAAGAAATCAACAACTGAGAAGACATTCTCAGGCCCCTTGTAGAATGAACCCACTGCTGGATGGAGCAAACCACGCATAACTTTGGATGTCAGGGAAAAGAAAGTATATTCCAAAACAGTAGAAGCATTCTTAGTTCATCAAATGACAGAGAAATGACCCCCAGATGGAGAAAAACTGCATTGAAGTAATATCTAACGATCTAACATCAGACACTCTCCTAATGGATACTAGACATAGTAACATAACTAGGTCTAAGGAGAATTTCAATAACGCCCGAGTAATCAGAGTAATTTAGGCAATTCCACGTTACTCTTTGATGGGGAATGACCGATAATAAAGTCATTACGCTCGCTTGCGTAATTAAGAGTAATTTTGTAGGGAAAAGTCCTACTGCAAGAACACATTTAGAGAGCTTGAGTGGCTGCTTGTGCGGGTGTTTATCTTCTATTGCATTAAGCACTATGGGGCAGATTTACAAGGAAGTGCCGCAGCGCGGCAACGCAAGCCCTTTGGCTGCGCCACGCTGCGGCACTTCTAAAGCACAGGAATGCGACATATTTACAATAATATGTCGCATTCCTGTGCTCTCCCCTGCGCTGGCGCACAAACTGCTGCCATGCGCCGGCGCAGGCACCCTTGCACCATGGTGCAAGGATGCCTCCGTCATGGGGAGATTGTTTTTGTGCAGGAAGGGGCACCTTCCTGCACAAAATCAATCACTACAGGCATTTTCCTCTTTTAATGCGTGCTGTAGAATGCAGCACGCATTGAAAGAGGAAAAAACGAGGAGAAATGAAAACATTTCTCCTCGTTGCGCCTTGCTACGCCACCCCTAGGGTGGCGTAGCATTCAGACGCATTTCCAGATTTACGATTCCTCGTAAATCTGGAAATGTGTCTCGTTCCATGGGTGTTGCATGGGAACACCCACAGCAACACCATGGACACGCCCCTTTCACGCAAAGTGCTGCGTGTAAAGGGCCATATTTACAAGGACAGAAAAGCCACGCAGGGTGGCTTTTCCTGTCCTTGTAAATATGGAGCAGTAACATGCGCCACCAGTACGTCACAAAAAGTGACGTACTGGTGGCGCAGGGGGCTTGTAAATCTGCCCCTGTTTTCTTAGTGCAAAATGCATCCTGCCATCCATTTTGTATGCGATGTTGCATTTTGCACTAAGAAACTAGCACTTAATGCCTGGAGTAAGTTGGGGGGAAATCCTAACCCAAGCCCCAAGACTCATTTAGCGAGCGCAAGTGGCTTCTCGTGATTGCTATTAATGTTATGTTGCATTTAACGCTACTTCGGAGAGAAAACTGCATCCTTGTGTCAATTTTGGACACGAAGGGGCATTTTTGCGCTAAGAAAATAACGCTCCATACAGAGTTACTCTTCTTGCGTAGTTCTGCGTATTCTTTGTAGAATATTTTGGTAATACCGCATGATTATGCTACACAATTACGTGAGTTACACCCACCCCTAAACATAACCAACTTAGCCAACTACATTTTTAATGAAAGAGCTTTGTCTGACTTTGACTGAAATAGTTGAAGCACCAGATCACATATCACAGGGAAGAATAACACTGTTTTGAGGAGTTAAATACCTAATCCTTTTTAACAACCTACATACCTGTGAGCGTTCCCTCAACACTTTATTACCCACCTTTTGGTGCCCTGCAGATATAGCTGAACTGTACCCATTGACAGTATGATACAACTTCTGCGGAGCCACCAAGGAGGCTAGGAAGTTGAAAACAGATGTGACATCTGATGAAATGGGATCAATACCCCTTCCCAGATAGCTTCTGGAGCTAGTACCCAGTAGAATAACCAGTGTGTCATGGACCCTAGTGCAAGGAAGGAAATGGGCTCCTGACTGCTGTTTAAATTATAAAATACAGAAATATTCAGGGTTCAGTGAGCCCCTCTGGGCTGTGGTGCCACTGCACCTGCTGCACCAATGAAACCTACATTCCTGCAAGCACCCCAGGCTAATTTATAAGCCTTAGTTGTTTCCTAAGCCCAAGAGTACCTGATGAGGTCAGATTCTAATTTGTAACAGCTTGCCCAGAAAGGTTCCAAGCCACAAGAATAAGACTGCCCTCTAGAAGTAGATTATGGAAGTGCCCCCCCCCGAGCTCATCAATAGACGTGCAAAGCATTGCAAGGGTATTAAAATATTGACTGATAACTCCAGGAGTGGGATACCATTTTTGCACCATCCACAGAGGTGTTATTACAACAATTCAAGCTGCCTAAATGCAGATTTCTACAACACATATAGATATGATCGCAAAAGGACAAGTCTGGTTAAAAAGCCTCTGTTGATAATGCTTCCAGATATGATTTAAAACTGAAAAATTGACGTAGATGAGTTGTTAGGTGGGAGGCAGAAATATGTATTGTAAAGGGGTGCCAGAATTATTTGAGGGCCCAAACACTCGCGTACATAGATGCTCTCTTGTATCAGTCCACTACTGCACTGCACAGTCTAGACAGAACTCCCATAGAGACCTTGTTAAATCCTATATAGGTTTTGATCTCACACCCCTACTGATTTATATACCTTACTGCAATTAAATTGTGCACATTCAGAAGAATTGCACATTTTGCCCTTTACAATACTGTGAATTCCAAAGGAGCTTGCAAGAAGCTCTTAGCAATTTATATCCATTGACAATTCCCGCCTTGACATCTCCCTCCAGTCGAGAATTACCTCTTCGAGCTCTCAAGCCCTAAAGTCTACCATTATATTCTCATCCTAAATTAGGGATGTAAGAAAACCTGTTCTATGTTCCGGGCATCTACATGATCTAGCTGCCAAACTATCTCTTCTTGAGAGCAAAATGAATTCTATTCGAATACGACAGACACCTCAGCAAGTGCCTATTTTTCGATGTTGAAAAGGTCTTTCTGTCTCTCAAAAGATAATGTTGAGGTAATGTTCCCTAAGAAACAGAGGGATCTTTGGGCCCAACTGAAAACTATTTCTTGTCCAATGACTCCCCCAAGCCCTTTGCCTGCTCCAAAAAACAGAGAATTTTTGTCAGAGGCCCAAGATATCTAGAAGCTTAACTTGTCAAGATTCCCAAGCTTTATCATATCCCTTCTGGGATCATCACCCCCCTGCCCAGAAAGGTCACTATCTTAAAGTCTGGACCATGGGTTGAAGCCGTTTTATTAGAAAGTAATAGTCATGGACCGTCTGCCCTCCTCTTAGATCTGGAGCTCAGTCCGTGAAGACCTTAAACTGGATCTAATCCTCCACAAGGGAAGGAAAGGACTGCTCAGAAGAGTTGGGGTGCTCAATACGATCCAGATTGAACCTGAGGAAACCCCGTGCATCCAGAATAATGGTACTATCTTTTTAAGTTTTTTATCTTTTAAGTTGTAGCCTCTTAGGAGCATCATCATCAGCAATACCATCATTGCAATATTCATTATAAGTATATAGATTGTCCTTGCCTTGAACAAATACATTAACCATTGCATAAAATTATATTTTATTTCTTCCAGATGTCACCTCCAATGAGAGGACTGAGATTGAGACCTTGGTCCATCATCAAAGCGCAGATTCGAACCTCCACAGTCAAATACATTATCAGTAATTAAAGGTTCATCAAAGGATATCAAATGTTTAGACTTCATGCTTTTTTCCGAACTTAGTTCTGCACTCCACTACCAGAAACTAAACCAACAGATATCGGCTCTGGTTGTTGGGGTTGCAACCTGCTACCACAAGCGGGTTGGGTCAAATTACCTGTAAGTGCTTTGACAAGATGAAGAGCCTATATTATTGACGATGATAAGACCTTCTGAAAAAAAATGAAATACAGAAACATAAAAAAAAAAATCACATAAAACCATTTTTGTTACTTCATCCTCACCTCGACTCATGTCATTTCCATTTACCTCCTTATTCACGATGAACTCTCTAAATATAAGATATTTATCAGGGAAAAATACATTTTTCATAAATAAACTAACTGGAGAATTAAACCCTTGCCCCCACCTTACACAACCCCACCCCGCCCCTAATATGTAGAAGTGCTACATGCTCGGCCAGGAACGTTCAGTGGAACATTTCAGTAAGAGAAGACGTCATGCAGGAAAAGGAAGTTAAGTATTCAGGCACACAACAAGCCAAGCGGCAGGGGACGCCCGCACAGAGAGACAGAAACCGAGCCAAGGTTTGCTGAGACGTGCGGAAGCCGGCAGAATGCTGAGAGTCAGGAAACACTCCCTCTTTATAAACAATGTATCAGGAAGCTTCCAAATAAAGTGCATACAGGCGGGAGGGAAACTATACAAATAAAGAAAAGAGCACTTTTCTTTCTTTCAGCAGCAAGAAAAGAAGCAGCCCTGCCACTTGATTTTGCTCCCGAGAAAGTGTCACTCATAGACGTTGAAATGTCACTCATAATTACACTGAAATTATGAAAATGTCACACATAGCAATCTGAAACCTTGGCAGCTGTGAAGAAGCGAGATGCTTGGAAGAGCGTCTACTACTCATGAACTAAGGGTAGCCTTTCTTTGTGTTCCTAGTTTCTGCCAAGTGGCCAGTATAGAGCCTCCAGTCTTGTAATAATAATAGAATCTCTGAAATATCTCTGCTGAGTTTTCAAAAAAGTTATATCTTAGAAAGAGAAACACACTATAGTGAGAAACAGGACCGCCCAGGACTGTAGTAGGCTAGTAGACTAATCTAAACATAAATTCGGCTACTAAGTATAAAAAAGTGAGTTTGGAATCATGCCTTTTTTTGTATTTTTGATCATTTTCATAGTGCTCAAACTTTCCCATGTAGCACTGTGTTCAACAGTGCCGGTAGAGTGTTGTCTAGCCATTAGTTTGGCCTCGTAGCACTGCTGGTTTCGGGTCCTTTGCACTCGAGGATTCTGTCAGAACCCCTGAGTGTTTTTTTGGTTGCCTTAGTAGGTAGTGAGTAATGTGGACGCGATAATAGTTCATGTAAAAAATGTTGTTTGGTGTGTGTAGCTGGAGATTTTTCCAGTTTGGGTACTTGTTATATATCCAAGGTCCAATTTCTTTTTCAGTCAATTCTGTTTTTGATGATTGCCTACGAAGTCTGTTGTCTTTACTCAATGTTACTAGTTAAAAGATTTGCTTAAGGACTCATAAATTTGGTGAGGTTTGGTTATTCTTGGATGAGGAGTAGGGGAAACGTCCAATAAATAGCCTGCACCCTGCTAGCCCTCGTAGTTCACTTTATAAGTTGCAGTTATCACATTGTGTTGTCAAGGGTACATAATGGACTGTATGGTTGATTTTTTTCATGGAGGTCTTAGTTAGTTTGAGCATGCATGTTTTATGAATATTGACTACGTTTTGGAATTTCATTTGTGACTCAGTGGGGCATATTCTCAAGGATCTATCGCCGAGTTAACGGCACATTATCGCAGCCAAAGTCGCGATAAAATTATCGCCCCATTCACAAGCTGGTGCAAACAACCGATATCACCAGTTTACCTGCGATAGCAGCCGCAAAAATTATCGCCACAGATGAGCCCGGCAACTATCGCTAATGAGATGCAGAGTAGGCGTTCCCGTCAAAAATCCGAGACAACACCACAACGCAACATTCCCAACGACCAGCCAGATCGGCGATGAGAACACAAAACAGGCGATACGGCGCGTTAGCAGCAGGAAATTAACACCTGCTCTGACCTGGTGCAAAGTCGGACGACAACCTGCACCAGAAAAGGGAGCCCAGCCCACAGCCACACCTGAAGAACAACAGATGCCATGGAGCTACTCATCATGCAGCTCGGAGCCCCAACAGGGCCACAACACCCACCGCCACCACACCCAGGTCCGCCACCCCCCCTGGACCCCCCCGCACCCTCCCTCCGGACCACCACGGAGGCAGCGCAGACAAAGACAGCAGACCTTCAGGAAACGCACCAGCCTCACAGACTTGGCACCAGAGAATGTCATTGCCCACTACAGACTCAAAAGGTCAACCATCCTCCGCCTCCTGACCATCATTGCCCACAGGCTGACGGTACCAACACAGCGGACAACCAACATCCCACCTCAGACAAAGCTGCTGGCTGTGCTGCATCTGTTGGCCTCTGGGACATTCCAACCAACAACCGCCAGAGTCGGAGGAGTCTCACAGCCAGCCCTATCCAAGTTCCTCAAACCTGTCCTGAATGCCATCATCAGCTTGGTACCCCAGTACCTATACTTCCCCCACACTGCGCAGGAACAGCTGGAGACCAAGCAAGGCTTCTACGCCATAGCAGGCTTCCCGCACGTGTTGGGGGCAATTGACTGCACACATGTCCTACTTGTGCCCCCTGCCGACACTGCACACAATTACCGCAACAGAAAGCACACGCATTCCATCAATGTGCAGGCAATAGTGGACCACCGGGGACTCTTCACCAATGTCATCGCCAACTACCCAGGCAGTGTGCATGATTCATACATCTTCCGACAGTCCATCAAGAACCGGCGCTTCCAGGATGGCATCTACGGAAATGCAGTGCTCGTTGGTAAGTACAAATGAACACACCACACACCTCAACTCCACAATCATGCAACTCACAACCCTGGGAATGCACATGTTACAAACACACATACAACATGCCCACCCACCATACACGACAGCACAACGTACTGCGGAAACCTGGGCTAGCCATGTACATGAGCCATCAACGGCATGGCACCTCAGCCACACAATAGCAGTATGTGGGGAGAGGTGGGAACCAGGCATGTGCGAAGGAGGCAAGTGACCCATGAATGAGAATGCACACAATGCCAAGTGTGGCATGGAAGTGCTGGACAGACTGCAGTATGCAGACCACAGACATATCCATGTCGACATATGCTGCTGGTGGTGGTAGTGTTGTGGACAGTGGACGCAACCATGTCACCCCAGCCAGTGGGGAAGGTCTCGGAAATGTAGCTTATGACGTCCCCCCCTGTAAGCGTGTGCGGAGTGGGCTGGCCCGGCGTACGCCAGGCCAGCGTAGGGATGTGAATAAAAAGCACGTAGCTCTGGGCGTGGTTCTCTTCCGGAATGCCCAACGTGTCTGCCAGGGAGGTGCCTCTCACCCCGCCACGAGGCCGTCGCCATGAGCGGTGTGGCCGTGATCCTGTGCGCCTGCCGCAGCCCAGGCCGCTGGTCCCCGAACCAGTCCCGTCCGCCCCTGCACATCCAGGCCTCACTGCTTACCTGCCGACACCGGCGTGTCTCCAAGAGGGCCAACCACGTGCCGGTGCTCGCACCAAGCCAGAGGCCCTTGACCTTGGCAACCCCCTCAGACCACCACAGCCTCCGCGGGCAAGGCTCGCAGTACTCCTTTGTCATTGACGTACTCCACCGGCATACACAGCGGACAAGTAGGTCACACATTTGGAACTGAGTCTTGATTACACAATGGCAGAGTACACATGTTAATGCAGAGTTTAAATCAGTATACTCCCTTCGATGTGCTGCCACCAACTCTGTGCATAGCATTCCGACCACACGTGTCTGTGGGCCCTTCCTGACCGCTGCCTCTGGCCTACACTGCGGTCCAGCAGGCCTCACACTAATCCAATACAGTCCGTAACAGGCAGGACACGGCATCGTCGCTGGCTAAACACCCGCTCAGCTCTGGTGCCTCCACCTCCGTCAACCAGGAATCTTCTCCACATGCCATTTCAACGCCGTGTGTTAGAGATCCAGGAGGAGCTGGCTGCACAGCGGTTGCCTCGCGCTGACCGCTTCCTCCGGCACCCACTGCGGTCGAGTAGGACACACAATTGGAACTGAGTCTTGATTTGTTCATTGCAGACTT
This sequence comes from Calotriton arnoldi, assembly GCA_963921515.1. Taxonomy (NCBI): domain Eukaryota; kingdom Metazoa; phylum Chordata; class Amphibia; order Caudata; family Salamandridae; genus Calotriton; species Calotriton arnoldi. Next base: position 121,865 of record CAWUFW010001865.1, on the reverse strand, counting down.
CACATCATTGTACAGGCCTCATCGCAGACTGCATCCCCTTCCAGCTCTGGTGCCACTGACTCTGTGCCACAGTAGTCATGGACACTCTCTGGTTGAACTCTGGTGGCGTCTGAGTCTATGGCCTGGGGGTTGTCTTCATCATCATGTAGCTGAAACTGACATCGTGGGAAAAAGGAGACTGTAGCATTCAACTCCTCCATATTGCCTGTTTCTGCTTGCTTCTGCCCTCTGCATCATGCCCTGGATGGACACCTTCCACTGTCCCCCGTAACACTCTGCGACACTCTCCTTGGACATCAACGTGGGCCCGCTCAGCTCTCGTGGCCCTACCTCAGTGCTTCGCAAGTCACCGTCCCGTGGCGGTGTGCCTGTGCCGGCCGCTGTGCATCCGGGGCCACCAACTCTGTGCAGCTCAAGTCATGGAACCTTGCTGTTTGTACTTTGAACTTCTGATTGTCTGATCACTGTTGTAGTTGTTGCCAGCACCAACCAACCCCTGAGGGGTGGCTTACACTACCCAACACCCATCCAGCACAGGCGTCACTGGACATGTGACCCTGGCAATAAAAGGTGCCAGGCGTACGTGCCCATAGCCAGTTCCACGGATAATCTCAGTGTGTCCGTGTGGTCATCATGTATGCATGAGGGCCCCGGGCCATTCCACATTACGTTGTGCTGTGTACAGCGGGCACAACCTTGTCACCTCAGGCAGTGGGGTAGACCTGGGACATGTAGCTGAGTCAGACCCCCTGTGAGCATGAGGGAGTGGACCTGTGTATGGCAGTACGGCTTAGGGGTGTGGTCATTCAAAACGTGGCTCTGGGCGTGGTTAAGTTTAGGCCTTGCCAGGGAAGTAACTAATGCGTGTGTCTCAGGTGTAGTGTCGGCGCCACACGTCACGCAATATTCATGTTGCCATGTAGCATGCACCCGGAGTACGGGCTCGGCCAAGGGGTAAATGAGGGTGCGCAGGCCCGCTCGGGGTCAGGGATCAGACATGCCAACTGTTGTGTGTGTCGCTATTTCCGCAGCATAAGCCAAGGGTCTACCCTCGACCGCATGGCGAGTTCAGCCAGGCATGAACTCTACATCTGTGTCCGCCCTGTCCTTACCATTGGCCTACACACACGTGTCCATCCACCTTCAGCGCACGACATCACTGTGTCGTCAGGCTTGTGGACATGCGCAGAGAGGCATGACAATAGTGTGCCGTAGGGGTGCAAGTGATGCAACCGCGCTGCGCACTCTAGTGAACATGCTCGGGGGGAGGGAGGAGCGGCATTGAGGCTACATAATACACATTGATGCCGCTCATTTGCAACAAGCAGTACATGTCATGCAGAAATCACAAAGTCACACATATCACACACCAATGAACCAGTGAGCCTGCCAACACATCATGCCGAACCAACTATTGACTCATGTCTCTCTGCACTGTCACAGGTGACCAAGGATATGCACTCTGCGCTTGGATGATGACACCCCTCCGAGCCCTGAACACACAGGCCCAGAGGCAGTACAATGCGGCCCACAAACGCACCAGGGGCATCGTGGAACGCACATTTGGTGTGTTGAAGTCACGTTTCAGGTGCCTGGACGTCACAGGTGGAAGGCTCCTGTACAGCCCAGACATCGTGTGCAAGATGATCGTTGCATGTTGTGTGTTGCACAACATATGTGTACGCAGCAAGGCACCATGGATACAAGTGCCAGATGCACCGGACGAAGATGATGGAGATGAGGCAGGTGGACCACATCCCACTGCAGCCGCAGCAGGAATAGCCCGTAGGAACACCATCATTGACAATTTCTTCACATGAGCACGTCACATTGTGGCGGTCCATGGCAGTAATGGGACAGTACAAAATGACCACAGGCACAGCATGTGCAAATAAATGCATTCGAAGAACACTATCCCTGAGTGCATGTCTCTCATCTGTACAGGCACATCACTCAGACAAGTGTGAGTGCGACATGTATTGCTGACAATTTTGTGATTTGTTCATGTATGGTGGGTGTGTCACCTCTGTGGAGAGAGGCTGTTTAGGGTGTCACGTATTCGAACTGTCAGTTCTGTGTCGCAGTTAGTAGGGAATCCCACTCTTCGGCGTTTCACATGTGTCCAGATTCATTCCATTTTGGCTGCCATTTGTGTCCTGCAGGTGACAACAGGGCTCCTTTTGGGGTCAGATATGTACCACCATGATGCAGGCATGCCCTCTGTGACTCAGGTCCCACAACATGGGCAACATGTACTTAAGCGGGAGTCACTGCCCCTAAATTCGTCCATGATTTCATAATTGATTGATCATGGTCATGACACGTCTGTGTGCAGGAGGGGTTGCTTGTCCCTCTGCAATGTGAGGGGGAGATGCAGTTTCACTGTGTGTTACATGCATGTTTCAGCATTTGCGCAGTTTACATGCAGACTGCATGTCAATGTACATTGTGACTGTGGGGAGATGCCTATTTGATGCAGGACGATGCTCATTTGTTCTACGTCACGGATGTGGGGTTGTGCTCGTACATTGTCATCTCACCGTTTTTTTACTCTGCTTTTATTGTGCATTTTCCCGCATGACGCGTGGGAATTGCAGGCCTCTCACTGGTTATCGCTGATTTTTGTATCGTGATTGGCCTCATCGCTACTATTTTCGCGTTCGTGTTTCGCGTTTTTTCTGCGTCGCGTTAGTTCTAACACGTTCATTTGACGCGTTATCTTTGGACTATATCATGGGGCCGCCGTGTTGTGAATGTGAGGAGTTGCGTTAAACTAATTTTGCTGTAGTTATCACACGTTCTTGAGAATATGCCCCAGTGTGTTTCAGAGGATCAGAGATGTAGGAGCCAAATTCCAGGGCTCCTTATGGCCTTGGCATCAACATTTCGAACCTTGATATCAGTGTGGGGAAATATCATCTACCTACACCCCATTTCTGTGAAGAAATCAGCAACCACTATGGCCCACATTCCCTGTGGCAGTCTCCTACAGTGTACAGCTTTTGCCGAACCCGTCATTCTCCTTCTAGATTGCAAATGACCTTTAAATAGTAAATTCCACCATGATGTAAGGTGTGGAAAAGAAAACTGAGACCACACTTTTCTGCAGGGCATAGTTGTCATTGGTGCAACAGGTGCAGTAGCAGAGGCAACGGGGCCCAGGGGCATCACGGAGCCCTGCGCCCAAAATTATGGCAGTGTTTTACTTGGTGGGGCCGGCACAGGTAAGAGCGGTGAGGCAGGGGGGAAGTCGACAGATGACGGGACAGGTAAAATTAAATACAAAAATAAATAAAACCACTTACCTTGCGCTCGCCGCATCCCCGAATCTGCGAAGCTGTTAATCAGACAAACCCAGTGTATATCAGACTATAATAATTTCAAACGTTGAGTCATATACACACTAGCACCTACCATGCACCTGGAAGTTCTATTTGACCCATTCTCACCGAAATAAACTGTATTGCAGCCATGAAATTTATTAGATTTAAAAAACAAAGACAGAGCCCGATACTCCCACAACCATACAACAGTGATAAGGCCACTCTCGGGTTTCTTTGTTCAAATAGTTGAGTAAGGGGGCACAGAGCCTCCTGAACACCGAGGTTGGAATCAGCAGTGGCATACCCATCTGATCTGTGGCAATTCTGCCCATGACAGATAGAGGGAGACCAGATCAGAACATGACTGCAATGCCAAGTTTTTCTCCTAGAGTTTTTCCTCTACAACATATTCCTTGTGCTCTAATGGTAAAATCCTAGTTAACTTTAACTCCGGTGCTCGGTGGCTAGTTCACATCATTTGCATTTAAATATAATAAGCTGTAAACATATCATTTGAAAGGCAATTATTGAGAAAACAAATAGTAAGGTGGATGATAGTACCTTATTTGAGCTAGTGGTTCAGGTGGGGCCCACCAGCGCTCGTTTCTGGGGACTGACACCTATTTGTCCTCATCAGACTTTGACCGTGAGAGATAGAAAGAGAGAGGACAACACAAGAGAGTGAAAAAGGACCAGAAACATGGAAAACGGATTACAAAGAAAAATAATAAGGACGAACAGGAATCTGAGAGAGTGCGATAAAGGAGCAGGAAGTCACTGGTTGTGGATGAAAGAGGCTTGAGGTGGACTCAAGACTCCGCAGCCTTGGTATTCGGCAACTCGACTTTTGATAGCGCCAGACAAGGCTCTTGAGAAAAGCTTTGGGCACTGGTACTTATTCTTTCGTAAATTAAGCAGTGGAGATAGATTAAAAAAGGTTTGGGTAGAGTTAGTGTGATAGGATTAATGTAAAGTTTACAGTTCCATTTTCTGCTAGGTTTAGAGTTAGGGTGGGGGTCAAGGTGCTAATGATGCTAGTGAAAAATTCAATTCAAACTAAATACAGAATTGAACCACAGGAGTCAACCCGTTTGTATTCAAACCATTTGATTCCAGCTATACAATAGTCAAACTAACTGCTTCAAAAATCCACATAGTATCAAAGTCAAAGAAAAGTAGGATGAGTCATAGGGCAATCATTTGACTAGCGTGTCACCCTTGCATCCATTTCATGGTTTTTAGGGCTTGCGCCTGCGTTGCAGTGCGCAGCACTGCTCGCGCAGCGAGAGCCCTTTTGTACGGGCTTCTGAAAGCTGCTCACATGCTCGTGCGTGTGATCAGGCTTTCGCTGGCTGCCATTGGGTTTAGCGTGTTTTTTTAATAAAAATAATGCACGCAATTGGGCAAAGGCGGGCGCATGTCCCGCCTTTGCTCCGCCCATTCCCACCGGTGGCCAGCACGCGCAGCAGCGCGCGTTCGCTTCGCTGCCGCGCTCCCTCCCCCCGCTCCTCTGTGGTGCGCGCGCACCAGTGGTGGAAGTGGACGGGATCGGCAGGCTCGGCTTTTGGGGACGGGCGGAACGGACAGAGAAGGAAAAGGACTCTGTCTTCTCCTTCGTGCCCAGAGAATACACACCACATTGCTCAGGTAGAATGAAGGGTGTGTGTACGTATAGATAGTGCACACACGACAGTGCTCATGTAGAATGAAGGGTGTGTGTGCAGGCAGTGCGCACAGCACAGGCTTCAGGTAGAATGGACAGTGTAAAATTCAGAGATCACTCCGGACCGGATAATTTCAAGAGTTGCCTGCTTGCTTTTTAGAATATTTGCCTGTGAGCTGCTAAAATGCTAAATCTTTTTATTAATCAGTTTTGATCACCCCACGAATCACTGCTAATTTTGCCTCAGCTTATCTTTGCGTGATCTGTTATAATAACGTTCCTTGAAAGTTTGAACCGGTCCTTTCACAGTTCCCCGGTGCATGCTAAGGTTGGGTGAGTGCTGTATGATAAACCCACCACACCAAAGCACACTAGACACGGGCACAGCGGCGCTCGAGGCGAAGAACGGATTCAGACGGAGAAATCCGAAGTGTTCTCACAGAGATAAGAAAGTACTTCAGATCTCTGTACGGGCTTTCAGCATCCTTTGTTCAAGCGCATCCCCCGCTTAGCGCTGCGAAGTCTTTGCATCAGAATTTGAACAATAAAAAGCTGCCAAACACAGCAGTAACGTGGCATAATCTGTTTATGAATTTTAATCGTTCAATTGGCATTTGGCACTGATCTATTCTGCGATATTTCCAAGAGCAAAAGAAATTCCACGATACGCTCCCAAGCATGGGCTTCCCGAAAACGAATCTGCGATCTGTGTGCATAAAAAACCAAGGACAGTGTCCAGTTTTCCTGCCGCTGGCAACTGGCCCCCCTCTCTTTGTTCCCCCTCTTCCCTCTCTTTCTGTCTCGCTCCTCCTCATTTAGTGAAAACAGCGTATTACCTTCTCTTTCCTCCTTTCGTTTATTTGCTCCCCTGTGAAATGGATCCCAAAAAGAAAAACACTTTTGCTGGAAACGTCGTCTTTTTCTGACATTTTTTAATTTTTAAGTGCAGCCTCGGGGTGGAGAGAAATAAAACATTCAAAATATGAAAAATAACTAAGTAACTAACTAGCAAGATAGAGTGGTTGCAAGGTGGCCAGATTGATTTATTCACTCCTAAACACATTAGCGCCACTTTACAGTGTTTGCCAGTGAAGCGCTACTTTTGTTTTCTCGTCGCTCTTTGAACAACATTGTTTTCCCTTGGTGGAAAAGTGCACTATTCCTGGAGGTACTGAAATACCTGCTTGATGGGTGAATTGGAAAACAAAATGCATACCGCGGCTCTGTATTTACAAATGTGGTCTTTTTAAACCATACTGCTTACGTTTTGTAAGAATATAAGCAATGGGCATTGAAGCGGATTCCTTCTGGGCCCTGTGGTCATGGCCTTAACTTTTCAGGCAAAAGCACTCACTAATTTCTGAATAATGAGTGTAAAAGAACTAGCATTTGCAATGCAATAGGTCTCGCATTATTAAAGTTTGAGCTATTGGTGTTGCATTATTTAGCAATGCCAATAGCTCACACTTTAATAATGCGAGACCTATTGCATTGCAAATGCTTGTTATCATTTGATGTGGATAGCAGACAGTAATCTGTAATAACTATCTTCAGTTGCCAGCTGTACAGGCATTACCTTTATCTGATTATTTAACCTTTATTCTTTGCATAAAAGCATGCACGGTTACGGCTGCACCAGGAACGAAAATGATCAGGTAAAAGGGGTCAACTTTGCCTGGTGCCATGTCCAATCTTAACAACTAATGAAATCCAGACATTGATAATGGGGTTGTTCATAGAGCTTTCTCACCCACCACAGCATATGGTGAAGGATGGCCAGGTGCTCCTGTGTTAAGTACATACATTTGTGAAACAACTAAATTGCATGTTTTTCAGCATTAATACTCGGAATGGTGTAATCTCCTGGAGCCGGATTATAAGAACTGCTCATGGGATGCAAAGGTTATTGTATCTGTACATGTTTTTAAAAACCCTGGTGCAATATTTTTTTTAAATATTTTTTATTGCATTCTTTGATAATCATGCAATACCATTGTAACATATGAGCAATAGTAGTATATCAGTATTACAATGTTCATCATACAGTTTGTTTTATTATCTAGTAGAAGAGTGAACAAATGCCTTCTCATCTGTCTGGTGCAGCTTAAGTATAGGTTTGCATACTGCCATTTGTGTCTGGCCAACTGGGCTGGATAAGTAAGGAGAAAAAAACACCTAAACCCCCAAAAATCTAACAGGAATCCCAATATTATAACGTGAATGACTTCTGTACATGTTCTAATCAGTAAAACCTGGAGCCGCCAAGGACGTAGTCTCGAAAGTGAAGACTTGAAAAGAGACAGAACAAATTACTGGGGGCCGGGATATCTCCGCACTGGTGTTTGGAGGGGCTCAAGTGTTCGGAGATCCTTTAGATTACCTAGCGAGGGGATGTTACGGAGCTAGGGAGGCCTAGTGTTGTTCTTAGAATTTTTGAAAACATCCTCTCAAATTGCATCCGAATCTAGTGCTATAGGTCGGTAGGTTTCTCTTTTTCTCTCTGTGGAGAGCAACACTCTGCAACTGCCCGCGGCCCCCGCAGGGGGCCACCCTAACCGGGCGGCCCCTTTAGTGCCATTTGGGCACTTCCCCACCCCCACTCAGAATGCGGGGCTCGAGGAGGAGCCCCCTTCCAGACGCGTCACTTCCGGCACGCAGAGGAGGTGGGGAGGTATTTATGCCTCCCCTGGCCATCTTGGCGTCCTCTTTGCGCCGGACACGCCGTCTGCTGGATGTGTCCACGAGTCGTGTGCCGAGATCGCCAGGAGTCCGGAGCAGTGTGCGCGGTGAGTTTGCCCCTCTCCCCATCCCCATTGGTGGGCGTCCCCAGGCTGAGGGCGTTACCCAGCCATCGCTGAGGTTTTTGTCCGCCTGAGGGCGAGGTGGGGTTTGGGCTGCTCCCGGCTCGCATAGGCCAGTTGTTGGCCTGGGGGCATCTCGCACATGTGGGGCGGTCCTGGTCATGTCCTGGCTCGGTGTCGGCCCGGAGTGAGCCGGGGCGAACGAGAGCCATTCGCCTGCTCTTGCTGTGTGGGGGGTGCAGGATCCAGGGCTATTGTGTAACCGGCGCGTTATGCGGGTTCATGCCCCCTGCCCCAGGACTCGGCTGGGTCTCCCGCAGCTCGGTCACTGTGCAGCCACGGCTAAGGCCGCAAGTGCGCGTTGGTGTCGGGGGAAGAAGAGCGTATTGGGTGTTCACTGCCCTGGATTCCAGCCGGGTCGGATGCGGTCTGGGTCGGGCGTTGGCACACATGTGGGCCCCGGCGGGGCTGGGGCACAGGGGTTGCCGGTTCGGGCCTGGGCCGAGCTGCGCGCCTGGACCAGTGGGAGCACGATGGTCGGGACGGATGGGTTGCGCCGACCGGTCCCCCCCCCCCTTTCCAGTATGTTGGGCAGCATTGAGTTTCTGTCCCAGCGCTGCCTGTTCTGCATTGGCCAGACCACGCGCGGGGTAATGTCTTCCTGCCCTAGACACGCCGGCGGGAGGGTTGTGCGATCGTCGCTGTCCCGCTGGTCCGGTGCTGCTCCCGCCTGCTACTCTAGATTAGCTCGGTGCGTGCTCCAGGCCACCCCCCCTCCTCCCTTTTCGGGGACAGTCCCGGGTGGCCCAGCTGGCCATGGCGTGAGCTGCCAGGGGGAGGGGTGGGCAGTTTGTTCTGGCCAGCCGCCAGCGGCGGTGGTCAGTGTTCGGACCAGCGCGGCACGGGATATGCCCAGGGGTGAAGGAACATTCTCCCAGCCGTGACTTTACCCGTCTTCAGCTGGGGCAGCATGCGTGTTCCATGCCCCCACTTGCTCAGCCACCCCGTCTCACTGGGGGTACGCGTCCTACGGTTTTCTGGCTGGCCTATCGGGTAGCCACAGCGGTCCGGCCGGTGGCTTGCAGGGTTCCCCGCGGGCTGGGGGGGGGTTTATGGGCCTGCGTAGCTGCACCAGGGCACGCCCGCCGAGATCTCTCAAAGGGAGAAGTGCCTACCCCCCCCTTTTTGATGCCCCCCGGGGTGAGACTCTGTGTTGGAGGCTAGAGGAGGCGCAGCAAGTAAATCGTAAAGATCTGCGCGCCACTGCAGACACTTGCGCTCGCGCCGCCTCCCTCCCCCGCAGGGGATGTAGAGCGCACGCTTTGCATGCCTAGGCCCCGGGCTTTACCCCCCGGCATCCCCACTCCTCGCGACGCCAGCAGCGCAGCGGTCAGGCTGGTGAGTACAGAAGTTGCCAGCACGGGTTCAATCCCCGCCAGTGCTTAGGTGGGTGGGTCAACTGTGTTTTGCGGCACCTTGGTGGGTTGGCGGCTACCACGATCGGGGCGTAGCTTATTGCCCCTCTTTCTGCGCCCTGAGCCGGTTTTGCCGTCCCCCCCCCCCTCCTTGCAGCACTTCTCGGTTGGCTGCCGGCTCAGGTTCTGTCCGCGATCGGGGGGGGGGAGGGGGCCTTTCCCAGGCGGCACAGCGCAGGAGGCAGTTCTATCGGGTGGCTTGCCGAGCACAAACTCATGCCGCCCGCCGCAAATGTCTAACGACCGGCTCTGGGGACCTTGTCAGCGTGGCAAAGTCAGGATGTTAGGACAGCCTCTTCTCCTGCTCTGCAACGGGGGTCCTTGCAGCAGTCTGATTGCCAATTGCCTGGGGTCGCCCTCCCGTTTTCGCAGCAGCGCAGGCAGGGTAGTATCGTGAAGTTCGCACCCATTTCGGCATGCTTGGGCTGATTTGAATAGTTCCCATGTTACCCAGCAGCTTCACTAAAGTACAACATTACACAACATTCATGCTCTGTCCCCTGTGCTTAGAGCGTTTTTTCTGTTATAACCTCTTTCCACAGTTGGAGCTAACTGGCTTTATAGCGCCACTCACACCTATGTGGGGGGCAGAGCACTTAACTTCACTATCAAGCCCAAGTAGCCTCAGACTCACAGAGGTAATGTTGTATCGATGTTGGGTAATGTTACATAGACAGGGGACTTCGAAGTGCATGAGTCAGTCATCCATACTGATAGGCACTACAGTTATGAGTGCCTGGTCTGGAGAGGCATAACGGCAGAATTCGCAAGGCCAACACCAGGCAGGATGATGTTCGACTCGGGCAATATCTTAAAGTTTTAAACTGTAAATAGGTTCACATTGCCCTGGTTTCATGCACAAGTCCCGAGTCCATCAGAGCGGACCGTTTCTCGGTAAATGATGACTGCACTATGAATATTGCATGTTGTTTCATGTTTTCAGACCACATATTCTTGAGCATCGGGAAAATACAGTGTATTTGACGATGGAAGGGTATTTTAGTTAACGGAGTCAGGACAAACTGTTGGCCTGTTCGAATATTAATTCGGTCTGAGCTATCACTACTCCGGGGGTAGTGTTGCCATCAGATGGCGCTGCTCCATGTTTTCTTCGAAGAGACAATTTGTTAAATAAGATATTGCACGTTGTTTCCTAAGGTTGAGGACCACGAACGGTGTGTTTCAAGGCAGTCAGTTCACCACTGTTTTATTCTAAGGTTAGAAAGAGCACACCGAAAGGACATGGCGCCTCCCCAGTGTCTCTCGAGTGATGAGCAATTACAAATGGATAGCAGGGGTGTGTTCCAGGGGGGCCACCTATTGAACGTCAGCAGGTCATGCTTTCTTGACCCTGTGGCGGTGGTTTGAGGCCCCCGTCATTCTGTGGCGGACAACCCCTCTGAGGTGTGGCAGAGGTGCCAAGAGTAGTTAATGCTTTCTGAGCGCGGTGCGGCGCTCCCGGCCGGGCCCAAGTCGCACATTCCTGCCAATCCTTCTTGCTGTCGGGCAATGCACAGCCCTCTTCGGACCTGCAGGTGGCTCTGACACGTGGTCACGGCATCTTTAAGCATCATTAGACTCCTGGCAGAGTCCTGCCTTGTTGTCCCAGCCTTCTTCGGTATGGGCAGGGGCTCTGAGTAAGTCCACGTCCAGGTTGAGCCTAGGGCTGAGAAAGTGTGTAGGCCACAAGGTGGCACTGCACTACTGTCCTCGCACTAGGCATGCTGCATCACTGAGCACTGCGGTCTGACTGCGGTCTTTCACCCTGGGCATACAAATGAAGGTTCCTTTCGCCCTGGGTCAGGCTGGCATTGGGCCCTGTTAGGCATGTTTTGGTTCGTTGCAGCACAGGCCGTGTTGCAGTGTTCGGGCGCGGCGGATTATCCTCGCTGGCTTCACGGACTGGAGTGGGGGGTTCTGCCTGGCTTGGGTGCATATCCTGGCCAACCAGACACCCCATATACATTATTGGTAGAGAATGCCCAGGAGTGCTTTGCGGTCCTGTTGCAACTGCCCCACAGGCGAATGTCTTAGTCCACAGGGCGTCTTGCGCTATCATCGCACTGTCAAGCCTAGTCATGAGCGGTTTGTATCAGGGGAGCTGGCTGTGGGTCAGGGAGCGCAGATGCATCAGATGCACTGAGCAGCTTGCAGCCAGATGCGCTACGGTTGGTATCCGATGCAAGGGGCATATGTTAGGCTAGAGCTGCACCCGGATGTATCCCGGAGGACTGGCCCTTGACCATTATTTGTTCCCGCTCACTCTGAGCCGGGTAACGGACGGTACCCTTCCCCAGATGCACGGCGCCAAACTGCCCTAGGGGTCCCTCCTAGGACTCAGCTGGCTATCTTACTGAGGATTGGTTGGCAATCAGTTGGCATCTTCGTATCCGACTCACATTTGCATCTGGCCCTTTAGACCGTGTGTCGGGTGGAAGGGTCTTTCAAACGGTGCCTCTTTTTAGTTATGTACGTTGGCTTTAAAAGAGGTGCCTTTAACTTTGCAGTACTTCAAAGCCCAGTGAGCCACGGTTGGAGGAGCGTTGTCCTCTGCTGCCACATTTCACACCTTGAGATTGCACGAAATGGCTGATGCATGTGTGAGTGAGCGAGTCGGGCATCATCTTCAACTTTCCTTCGATTTCCAGAGTAGCGACCGATGGGATCGCGGCCAAGTTTTGGAGCATTTTGAAGGGGCTGAACGGAGTGGCCCCCACCCAGAGCAGCAGACGGGGAAGTAATAATTTCCCCCCCCCCCCAAAAAAAAAAAAAAAAAGTGGTTTGTCGTGTGGTTAAAGCTCCAGTGGCGCAATCGGTTAGCGCACGGTACTTATACAGCAGTACAAAGCAATGCCGAGGTTGTGAGTTCGGGCCTCACCTGGCATTTAGTGGCACAAGTGTCAGGTTGTCTGTAGAATGGCCTTGCTGTACTGTAGCGCGGGCGAATGCTGATTCTAGTTTTGCGCAATATTGGGCGTCTTCATGTATGTGTCGCCGTGAACAGCTCTAGGTCAGATCTTGTGTTACTCCGCCTTCAGTTGGCGCTGCGGTGCGTCTGCCTTGGCAGTAACCGGACAGGGTGCCCTGGGTGGGGCTAAACAGTATATCAGTTTGGGGTTGATTATTGGTGTATTATACCATTTGTACTGCTACGGTGCCCTAAAGTGGGGAGGCCACTTGGGGGCAGTGTTTCTCACTTTGGCTGGAAATGAATGAATAATGTCTTCATTCACTAATAGCGATAATTGGCATTGCTCCATCCTTGTCAGCACAGTAGACCAAATTGGTTTGATATGTCTTTTGACTTTGATGAACGATTCGTTCAATGCTTTTCTCTCATAGAACTATTTTCGCTGAATTTTAATTCAGTAGTTTTGGATGGCGTCTATGTCCCATATCCAACACTGTTTCATTGACGAGCTGGTGTCTCGCAGTTAAGGTGATGTCCATGGTTCTTTGCGTGGCTAATAATGTTTCCAGGACACAAAGACACCCGTTGCTTAGGCCGCATGCTCCTATTGCTTCAGCCTTGGTTTGGTCGTAACATAAAGGGGGCCAGTCACTTACGTATAAACAATCAGTTGGCTGCGTTAGAAAGACTTTTCTCACATTTGTTAATGGTGCAGGATAATTATTGTTTTACTCTAGGAAACTGGGATCTCATGCTCAGGTTCTGTCTTTTTTGGCCGTCGGTTACCAGCCCATTGGTGGGAAAGTACAAATTTATATTTACTCTGTGCTGTGTTATGCTAAGTGCAGTTCCTACCGGCAGCTACTGGGTTGTGCTGAGTTGTAAGACGGTGGCCCGATTGACCTAGTGAGTTATGTAATCCCTGTGATGTCATGACGAGGTTTGGTAGCACAGGGTAATAGGGGCAGATGGAACTAGTTTCTCTTGTATGGACGATACGAAGGGTAATCAAAATAACATGGTATGGAGTCTCTTCTGTAATGTGCCACTGTGGATGTGCGGTTGGCACAGTAAATTTACACTGCCCCTGGGATAAGCCATGTCTCTGCCTAGCCCCCTAGGGGGTGGGCAGGTGGCAGCTTAAGTGTACTCCCTTCTGACTAGAGAGGTGGGTTCGGACAGGCTTAGGTGCATACCCTAGCCAACCAGAAACTCCAGTTACAACATTGGTAGAGAATGCCTAGGAGTTGTTTGCAGTCCGTTCGCAACTGCCCCACAGGGCGAATGTTGTAGGGCACAAGGTTTGTGGAGGGCTCTTGTGTGGGAGCCTGGTGAAGAGCGAAGGTCGGGCTAGGATGCCTCGTGCTTTCGCCGCACGGTTTAGTCCCAGTCACGAGCGGATTGTATCAGGGTGAGCTGGCTGTGGGGCAGGAAGCGCCAAGGCATCAGTAGCACTGAGAGGCTTTCAGCCAGATGTGGTATCCGAGGCAAGGGGCATCTGTTAGATTGGAGCCCTACTCAGAGGTACCGCCTTAAGTGCTTGGAGGTATGTTGACACCGCCTTTCGATGGAAGCCATTGTCTAATGGGCTGCTCTGAGCAGAGCATTTGCAGGCGTAAGTAACAGTATCAGCTACCAGTTCAGACGTGCATCTTTCACTAATTTACTCAGATTCTGGGACCGGAAGTAAGTCGGGCTGGATAACCCTCTAACTGCATTGGCACTTCTTGTCAGGAGTGATTGTCAAAGGGATTGCACTTCAGCCAGGTAATGTTAGCACCCATCCACACCAAGCCAATTGTTTAAGGTCACCCTGGGCCGCAGTTACACAGCCCAGTATTAGGCCCTTGTGGTGGTCAGTGCCATGAATTACTAAATTGAACTGAACAGGAGGCGTGACCGTGGGTTGCACCAGCAGAAGTTTGGGGACAGCTAGACTCCACCCATGGTCAAGGTGCAGGTTTAAGAAGTTGGAGTTGGCACTCTTATTTGACCAGGGGTTTGATGCTACACAAGGGCATCGCCGCGTTGCGGCCAGAGCACGGGCATTGTGTGTTTCCCAGGGGGCAGCAAGTGAAGGCTAGGCTCTTTCCAAATATGGCACTCGAACACAAGGTAGTCTGGGTCAACTTGTCTGTTGGGTGCCTTGTGTAGGCTCCTGTGTAGTGGTCACTCCACGAAGGGGTGAGTTGTCTTCAATAGCGGGCACAATACATATATTGTTTCAAATCAGATTTGACACCATTGATGTGTTCACCAGGGTCTAGCAATCAAAGAGGTCTGTGGAATTGTCTGGTCAACGGGCGAAGTAAGTGCACTCTAGAACCAAGGTCAGGTGACACAGGAAGATGGAGGGTGATTAAAGGGACACAGGTGGTGTGACGGCAACGCAGGACTGTCAGCTTACGCTGGGTAGGTGGTTCCGTATCACCAACCAGAAGGGTGCCATGTGGCAAAACCAGTAAATATGTTTAAGAATGATATAGATGCTGGTCAGGAGAGGTTTGTCAAAGGTATTACACTTATGCCTGGCATTACCAACCCATCCACACCAAGCCTATTGCCCAGGTTCCTGGGCTGCATACACACAGCCCGGTACTAGGCACCTGCGGTTGTCAGTGCCATGAGTTACTAAATTACAACTGTACAGTGGGCATACTTGCTGACCGGGCAGTATTGCTACGGCCTCCAAGGGCCGAATAGTCAGACACCAGTAGCAGTGAGTGTGGTTTGCCCACAGTGCAGTTGTTAGAAGAATTTAAATTCCATGTACAGGTTATACTGAACTTGCTACCAGCGGGTCTAGTGTGTGAGCGGGTTAACTGCTTTGAAAAAGGCATAAAAGGAGTATGGCATAACGCATAGACCACCAGGAATTAAATCGGGGATCAGCTACTCTTACACATGGATGTCGGTGGAGGGCAATTAAGTCCGGGGTAACCAAGAGTACCGGGTCGAGTGCTTTGCATCTTGGGTCAAAGCGGGTTGGCACACAGGGGGTGTCCAGGATTTCCAGGCACACTCTGCAGTGTAGAATGCAAAAGAACTGCACGTTGCCACCATTGTGAGTGCGACAGATGCAACAATTTGATCCCGGCCAAAGCAAACCTAGGTTCTTATGGTCAGATGCACAACATACAACCGTTCACTCCAGCTTCACTGAAGGTAGTTTGTTAGCAGAGGTATAGAACGGTGACGTCTTGCGCCAGGGTGCGGACATTGCGCGGGCGACACGGCAGATAGTCTGCTGTCAGACGAGGGTGCTTGCGGGCTAGGAGGCCAGGCAATGTAGCAGAACCAATTCTAGGACCTCTCTCCCCCACCGGACTGCCCGAGAATGTGAGTGCTGTGGGATTTGCAATGTTACAGGAATTTTCCTGCCCATACAGGGGCAGAAGGGTACATTGCAGGTATCTGCACAAATAGAGTGGGGGCAAGTATCTACAGACGGTGTGCACCGGTAACCCCAAGAGGGTGGTGTTGAGATCAAAATCTCGCAGCGGCAAGTTAGCCAGGTGGCATGCGTCAGTTGGTTAGGCCAGAATGTGTGCCGTGGCTCCAAGAGCGGCTTTAAATGTGTTGGAGCTCTATCGCTGACCATTTCAGAGCACACACTGCACCTCGGCTAAGTAGGTGAAGACCATATGCTCAGGTGCAGCTTGATCTTATGGAAGGCAATATTCCCTGGTATATCAAAATACTAGTTCACTACCTGGGTTGAGCATCAAGGGTCACAGCTGGTTAGCAGGTATGTGTGTATTCTGTGATCGAGCTTTAGTTAGCAAGCCTGGTAGGTGGCGTAAGTTGTTACTCCAAATGGTTGCTGTGACTGCAATAGTGTGCGCAATGCGAACAGTCTTGTTCGCGAGGGTTTATTTATTGCAAAGGTCTGTGCACATGTCTGGTCAACTTCAACAAAGTAGGTGCACTCTGCTCCCAGGGCAGGTTACGGGTTGCTTCAGTGATGCAGGAAATGCCCGTCCGCATAGCCAGAGCATATAGGCTGGTTGTGGAAGCGGTCTTCTAAGCAAGTGTGCTGCTGTTCCATAAATTAGGGAAACAGGTGTTAGGAAGCACGAAATGCTAGAATGACTGCAACTACAGGTTGCAGGAGGTGGGAGCCACATCAGCTTGAAGGGTAATATAGCGATGTGTAAAAGTAGAGCTCCCTCCTGGGAGGCCATCACATTATTGCAGGTAATGCGAGGTACTGGTACATTCCCAGAGAAGGATAAACCGCTCCATGCGCAAGTTCGCAGAGCAAGGGGCTGTGGCTTCATCAGGCATGGGCTAGGCCGGGCGAACACCAAAGGTTATTTTGACAAAGTGGGGTGCACTTGGCACAAGTGGGCTTGGATCTGTTCCTGCTGGACATGAATGAGGCCCGGGAAATTGCAGGTTGCAGTGAGAAAGGAACTGTTTTGGTGGGGGGCTCTTTAGGCGACGGGGGCCGCCTCCAGAGCTTTGGCGGAGTTACAGGGCGATCTGGAAGCAGATGGGTACAGAAGGGTACCTCTGCGTGGGCACAATAGGGGTGCCAGAGCCAAATCCCAGGAGCCTCATGGGAGGGTCCTGGAACAAATACGTCGGCGCCCCGTTAGTCCTTCAGGCGGTTGTGGGCCTGAACAACCGGGGGCTTGCCTTGCTACGCTCCGCCCCGAAAGGGGCGTGAGTAATAAGGGACCAATGTGTCACGTGATCCAGTAAGGGGATCACCCCCATAAGGGTAGCGCTGATTGGATTCTCCACAGTGCTTGGCTCATCAGGCGGGCAGGGCAGCGTAGAGTGGTACAGCTGCCTGCCCTTGGATCGCCCGTAAGATAACCCACCATATTTGCATACTTTTGTATGGAATTGTCTTGTGGCTCATGGCCTCCTGGCCGGTCTGGCTACGTTACTGCAGGCCTGGCTGCCATGATGACTCTTGCGCACGTTATTAATGGATGTTGTTCTGTCGCCCTCTGTTATTGCCAAGTTATTCTACAAACTGTCTGCATATTCTGTTTCTCACCTTTTCTCCTGTTCCCTTTTGGGCTCAGTCTGAACAACAGTTACAAGGTCGAATAACAACTCCCTGGTTCCTACTGATTTGGCCCGTCCCTCGCACCTAGACATAACACATGTACAGCTGCCATTGAGAAAATAGTGTGCTTTTAATAATGCGATCGCTTGTTCTAAGATAGCACTTGGAGACGACCTTTCCAGAGAGAAGAGCTGTGATTGTATGCTGATGTAGTTTTGCATCAAGAGTCTGAGGTATGGGGGTTCGCTAGTCAAAGCCCAAAGGTCTTCTATTATTATAATAAACTGGCTTCTAGCACGGGGAGGGTGGTAATGTTAGTTAGACATATATCCACTGCTTTATGAGATGCTTTCCCCGTTCGTATTCTATGGAGTAGTAACTATGCTGATTATATTGTTCTTATGTATTATGTTACTAGTACTGACACGTGTACTGTATCTTAGAGCACGTAAGTTGAAATAAATATTTTGAACTACACAGTGTCTCTTCTTACGCATGTTGTGGACAGGTACGAGAGTGACGAAAGAGTGTTCTTGCCTCTGCGAGTCCTGAGAGAGATACCGTGTTCTGGGTTGTCTAATCATTGGTACATTAGTGCTAATGGGACGCTAAGGCTAGTTGGGTTGGGGTTTTGGGTGCTAAGGTTTATGGTTGGCTCACCACTATATTCCGAGGTCCTATTATCCTGTGCATAGCTCTGTATGTGCAGAAACCCTATGACATGGCGCGACCAACGAGTGGGGCAGCTTACTTGCGAGACGCTTGAGTAGTACTTGTGCTTGTCCACAAACCCCTCGCGTACGCTTCCGGAAGCGTACGTGATGGTGATACCTCCTATATTACAGTTATTGTAGGTTCTTTCAAGCTTGAAGTTATTATAAAAGGTTTTTCTTGATTAAAACCCTAATTGTGCTGCCTCCTGTTAGATTGTCGAAGTATTTTAGCCGTAAATGGCTGTTCAAATTGCGGCGCATAGCCGCGGAGCACTCCGGACACACTTACGGGTGTATGGAGTGCCAGATGCTGGAGTCGAACTGATCTTTGTGGTACAAGCCGATCCGGCTTACCACTTTGAGGTGTTCTACTCATGGGTAACTTTTCCTGCAGTGGATGGGACTGACAATTTGTTCCATGAATATACAGCCACCGCAGTTCCTAATAACTATATACCTTATTCTAGTCTTGAGGTACCGCTCACGGCGTGGCAACACCGTGTTTGGTTTAATGGCGCCCTCCCACAACCGACTACCACGGTTCGTTTAGGCCCCTTATCTATTGATGGGGCCACTTGGCCTGTTTTGGCCGGGTACACCCCACATCCGCGATATATGACAATACCAGTCGCGGAACTGCGCAACATGTATTCGGCTTTGGTACGAGTGCATCGAGCCTTAGTGCAATATGTTACAGGCAACATCCAGGGAGCCCCTCCTGGAGTTGCAGGCCATCCAGCTGGTGCAGCCGGAGTTGCCATAAGTCCTGTAATGGTGAACTCAGTGATGGGCAAACGTCCACAACATAAGGACGACTTTCCTTATTGGCTTGCAGAAAAATTTGACCAGTTGGAGGCAGTTTTTCCACACACAACCCCAGTGGATAAACATCGTATTTTGACGATTAGTTTGCCAAAAGACTTAATTCCCGAGTTGACAGCTTGTGACAACTGGGGTAGGGTATTCGCAGCAGTATATTCTAAATGTTTTGGTACTCCTTCCATGACTGTTCTCCCCTCTGTAATTAAAAAAGTACAGGATGAACACGGCCCTGAAGCGGCTGTGGAATTAGGGATGAGACTAGTGGGAGTGTTTGAAGTAGTAGCTGAACTGATCCTTGCGAATGTCAAGGGCGATGCAGTGAACTTTCAAGTAGCTAACGCTTTGGCTTTGGTCCCAGAATTGGACAAGCCTCGCGATTTACCGAAAATTATTACCCAGGCTTACAAAACTATTGGTAGAAACAGCCTGGGTAACCAGCCTTTTGCAAAACTGCAAACACAATCGCAACCACAACAGCAACAAACCAAATCTCAATCTGAGAAGGATGAGAAACCAGTCTTCACTAAAAAAAGCTGGAGGCTGAAAAAACAGGGTAAGCAACAGACAAAGCCGGGATCGCGAGGCGCATCCCCGGTTTCAGTTTCTTCTGAACGTACTTATGATTTACGCGATAGAGCGAGAATTAAGTCACCGGATAGGTTTCAGATCCCTGATACGCGTTCTCCTCGTTCTTTACAGGCACAGACTTCGTCACAGGCCGGTGGAGGAGACCGCCAGGATAGAGGAAGGGCCCGTGAGGCCCCACAGGGACGAGACCAGCCTCGACAACAGGTCAGAGGAAAAGAAGAAGACGCTCAACGTTTTCGACCCCAATTTCAGAAGAAGAAAGTTGCCGCTGTAACCGCGAAATATGCCACAGACGGTGAGAACGAGACTCTTGAATTGGACGTGGGCAGTAACCCTCCTAGACAGCGCCGCGGAAGTAACCATAGTGCGGGAGGCGCTACGTCCTCATATGGAGGCGACAGCAACTGAAACATTCATTACTGTGGAAACAGCAGACACCAGAGTGGCACCCCCTGACAGACTATTTAATATCGTCCTCCAAATTGAAGGTGATATACAGCGAGTAATTAAAGGTATTTTTTGGGAAAATCTGACCTCTTCATATGATATTTTATTGGCAGAGGCGGATTGGCCACCCCCATTCGTACTTGCTCCGCGTAAAGGGGAGGAAGTAATCCTTCCGAGCTTTTCTCGACATGTCCCAAAGGACAAAGCAGAGGCTCTTGCAGCAGAATGGGCTGTGTCCCTGGCTCCAGCGTTATTCCGCAATCACGTGGGTTGGGACGAAGAATCTCCCCCCCATGAAATACCTTTGCGGTCGTTACCACAGCCACAACCCCAATATCCCATAAAACGTGAAGCCAAAGGCCCCGTATCCGAAATTCTGACACAGTTGGAATATCAGGGAGTAATTGGACCTTGTGTATCACCTATGAACAACCCACTTTTCGCGGTTTCTAAACCCGATGGATCGTACCGCTTAGTTTTGGATTACCGGCATTTAAACTCACATTGCCGGACCTTCGCGGTGCAAAATACCCATAGTTCGGCGCTTGTAGACAGTCTTGTTCGTAAAAAATATAAAACGACACTTGACCTTTCAAATGGATTCTACACGCACAACTTAGCCCCGGAAAGTGGCCAATGGTGCGCTTTTACTTCCGGTGGTAAAATGTTCAAATTCAGGCGTCTTCCTATGGGCTACAAAAATAGTCCGGGCGTGTTTGCCGCTCGTGTTGTCTCTTTGTTAGACGGCATCGATCCAGACGCCTGTTCGTATGTGGATGACATTTATCTGACCGACGATGAATTGTTTCCGCATCTGACCCGGGTGGACCGCATTATTCTTGAATTTGCGGTTCAGGGATACAAAATTAACTTTGCCAAATCCCATATTGCTGAATTTACCGTTTTGTTCTTGGGCTATGAGCTCAACAATGAAGGTAAGGGTTTAGCCCCCATTTTCTGGAGAAATGTGCACTTCTGTGCCCTCCTACTAATCTGAAGAAACTTCAGTCCTTACTGGGTTTCCTGAACTTCGGACGTACATATATTCCCGAATACGCCCAGCGTATCAAGCCATTGTATGCTTTGATACAACCTACTTTTTCGAAGTCTTGCTGGCTTCCGGAGCATACCTCCATTCTGCAATCTTTGCAGACAGACCTTCTTGAGTCTAAATATCTTTTGACGCGTGATAACCACACAAACTTGGTGATTAGAATCATTCCAGGGGCAGTGGGTTTCACGTACTTAACCTTTAATGAAGGTGATACAGTACCCATCGCATACAAGTCACATCTATACACCTCTGCAGAAATGCGATTCTCATCTGTGGAGAAAGTGCTAACAGCAGTGCAAATGGCGATCCTGAAGGAGCGCGCACTGGCACAAGGAAAACGCATTCTGGTGGTAACACCCTATCCTGCCCTAGAGGCAGTGACAAAAGCAAGTGTTCCGAACTCTAAAGCTTTGCACCCCCGTTGGATTCAATGGGCAACATCTTTGACGTCTCCGGATGTCACTTTCATTTTCGACTCTTCTCTTCAGACTCAGGAGTTTTTACAGTATGAATTCATTCATCCTCCTCCTTTGTCCTTATTGCCGCTTGAGGATTACGACTGTGTGATCTACACCGATGGCTCGGCACAACCGGCCACGGGGTCCAAGCATGCTTATTCAGCCGCATGTGCTATTGTTGCAGGTACGTTTGTGAACGGAAAGTTCAAATCCACTGTGGTGCATACACAGACACTCGGGGATAGTACCGCACAATTGGCCGAGTTGCGTGCCTTAGTGCTTGCGCTTGAGTTCGTAAATCCTGATGTGACCACTTTAATCGTGTGCGATTCTTACTACTGTGTTCAATCATACAATGACAATCTGTTCTTTTGGACGCAAAATGACTATAGAGACGCTAAAGGCAACACAATCAAGCATAAAATGCTTTGGGTTAGGGTGGCAGAATTACAAAGACGTCTGCCACTCACACAGGTGGTTCACACCCTAGGCCATCAGCGAGTGGGCGCACACGCTGTTGGTAACAGTCTGGCAGATGAGGCTGCCAGATCAGCAGTACTCACGTGTTCAGTAGCAGCAGTTACTAGATCCATGTCTAAAATAGACACTGATATCTTGGCAGCTATTGCTGCAACAAAAGAAGGAATTAATTACCCTAGAGGTTTCCCTTCTAAATATTCTTACCAGATAGGTCCCGATCAGGCTCCTTATGTAACAATACCTAACGTTGGGGTTCGGCTTATCCCCAACGCGGACCGCAGACTTTCCTTGATGGCAGCAGCACACGAAGGCATGGCTTCGGCGCACGCTGGTGTGTCTGCGACAATTTCCATTTTGCAGCAGCGTTACTGGTGGCGTGGTTTATATAAAGACACACGTACTTATGTGCTTTCCTGTGACGTTTGTCAACAGATCAAGCCTTCAACAGTCACAAGACCACCACAGACCTCGCTTGCAATTTCAAACAGACCCTTTGGGTGTGTTTACTTGGATCACTGCGGTCCATTTTCTTCAGACACTGCCTATAAATATATCTTAGTGGCAGTGGACTCGTGCACACGGTTCATCTGGGTCTGGCCACAACGGAGTGCTGACGCACGAAATGTCATTAGGGATTTGCGTGTCTTTGTGGGAATTTTTGCATGCGGCACCTTCCATTCTGACCAAGGTCCGGCGTTTGCCTCTAAGGCTTACAAGGACGCAATGGGCTCCTTAGGGGTGCGGGTGAAATTTTCGTCTCCGTATAGGCCTGAGGGCAACTCTATCGTTGAACGAATGAACCGTGACTTAAAGCAATCCTTGACAGCTAGAGTTATAGGTACTGGCAGGAACTGGCTGGCCCACTTGTATACCGTTCAGCGTGCACTTAATAATCTCCCTAGAAGGCCTCTGGGTGGGCGGACCCCTTACGAAATGCTCTTTGGCATACGAATGTTTGTGCCTGACCTTGATGGTCTAGACATGGCGGCGCAATCCGCCAAGTTCGATGTAGATAATCATTCTACTATGTTACAGGACTTACAAGAAGCCCGAGACAAACTAGCAATTGCACATTTACCTTCAGCCACAGAACCTGCTGTGCAGACTCCGGTTGCCGGCTGGCTTCCGAAGATTGGCGACCTAGTACGAGAGAAGGTGGAGAACAAAAAAGAATTCGGCCCCTCTTTTCGTGCACCGGTTCCAGTACTGGGCCTGAAGGGAACACGTACAGTCATCCTACCACCGCTTCCCGGTCGCAAGGAAAACAGATACATCTCAGTGGAAAATGTCAAGCTACAACATTTGGCCGATCCTAAATAGTGTCACACCAGCGGTCTCTTGTCCTGCCATTTATCGGACAAGCGTTCGAGGCACGCCTGCACGAACAATCACTGATGTTACCATGGAGATGGTTGATTTGCCTGAAAATATATTTGAACCCCCTGCATCACCCTGCATAGCCGAGGACGAATATACTTATCCTGCCACAGAGTCGGTGGCACACCAACCAACAACGCCACTGAGCCCGACACGTTATTCTTTTGATTCGGATTCCAACTCATCACAAGTCCCGTCCAAGTTTAGTCTTTTTGTATCCTGGTTTAGAGACAATTTTTTGATTCCACCTTGGACATATATTTGGATGGTACTTTTCTTGGCTTTTTTGTTCATGTCCATTGGCTTTGTCACAGTGTTTTTTCTACTCATCAATGGTCACTATTTACCTGAACGCTCTGCTGTGAACAGTGTTGCTGGAACTTTGGCTCCACATTCCTCGTCACACATCATGAAACGTGACCACACATTTGTGAACATTTCAGCGTTTCCAGTTGCTGATGGCATCGTATGGGATGCGGTAAACTTTCAAATACATGGCCCGACAGAAATTATTAATGTACCAAATGTCCTTCGAGTCTCGATGGGTGATGTAGTAAAAAGTAATATTCATTCTGATGATTGGGATGTGCATGCAGTTGAAGCATTGTTTGCTGATTTAAAATATTATGCCTCTTTTAATGCTGAAGACTTGTATATGAATTCTGCGAATTATGCCGATTTGTATTGCTACCAGCATTGGGGCAATCATTTTCTCCACAAACCAAGTGCACTACGCAGCCCTGTTACTTACACTCAATGGGAACACTGCCCAAACCCCATACCAGGTAGTTCCCAAACTCTTCGAAATAAATTCACCTATTTTACTGATTTTAATCGATCGAACCCTGGGTCATATTATTTTAAATTAAAATCTCCATCGACTCAAAAAATAATGTTGACCCACACTAAATTACTATATTCTGGTTCCTTTTTGAGCGCCTTGGCGGTGGGTGGTTATGAGTATTGGAAAGACACAGTGGATTTAAAATCAATCTGGGGTTCGAAGCCATGGCAGGTGCAGGGCACTGAGGCTCTGCACCGTGCTTGCCTTATCCCAGCCCAGATTCTATTTCTAAATGCTTCCATTTATCAGACCACATGTTGGGGGTTGGCTACCGTTAAACAACTAAATGCGCCAACCATCCCATCCTTGTCGAGTCTTCCAAATGATAGTTTGCATTTTAATATGTCCCTTATGGCGTTACAGGCTCAGTTTCAGAACAATTCCTTTAACGTTTCTGCACTGATACAGTCACCCTGGTTGGCATGGCCCATATCATCTAATACATGCCAACTTCGTTTTCATGGCACAGTTCCTGGTTACATACAGGACAGGCCTGATCCAAGATTTACTGAAACTCGTACTGTGACCACGTATTCGGTTGGTAAATTATGTAAACAATGGTTACAACATTCGTCCTTAGACTCTGTTAAAAACCATTTATCCCTCCTATCAGGCACTATTGACCTATCTGACTTTATCTTGGGACCTCGTGGTCCCCGACCGAAGAGATTCATTTATGAGGCGTATAATGAGCTCTGGAAGCTGTCACAAATGGAAGCTGCTTCCCGTCTTAGGGAAATAGACCAGGCAAATTTGGAAAAGGTGCTTGCTGTTGTTGACAATAGTATAAATACCCTGTCTTCCCGCATTTACACATTAGACAATATTGTATCCTCTGTTGTTGATATTGTACAAGATGATGTCTCTATGTTGTATCATGGTCAGAATCAGTTGCGTTCAGTGATGCAGTTTGCATGGACTTTGCAAACCCTTAAGTTGGGTAAAGTTCCTTGGAATTTGTTAAACACCACTGCCCTCTTTCTGCCTTTTAATTTGACTGACAAACAGCAGTTCATGTCCATGAAAGATGCATCCTACACTTTGTTACATATTGAAAAAGTGGATCCTTTACCATTCTCTGTAGCGGAACTAGATTCTGCGGTGTGGCTAGTTCATGGGGTTATAGCTTTACCTTTTTCCCTATTTGAGTTCGGTTCATGCATGAAACATTATCCTGTAGGCCGTTTCCAGCCTTTGGGTGGTGCTTTCCTGCATGAACTTTGGTCCTTGCCTTTCATGTATAAATGCCTTAGAGACGGCAAGGAGGTATTTCTCAC
Source organism: Calotriton arnoldi (assembly GCA_963921515.1). Taxonomy (NCBI): domain Eukaryota; kingdom Metazoa; phylum Chordata; class Amphibia; order Caudata; family Salamandridae; genus Calotriton; species Calotriton arnoldi. Next base: position 96,609 of record CAWUFW010001865.1, on the reverse strand, counting down.
GGGGGAGTCTTGTGATTCAACTGTGGGTCATTCGCTTATTTGTAAACATATTAAATTGCACGGGGCTTGTAGCGTTTCAGTTCCAAATCTTGCATGTGTACTGAAGGGTATTCCTGCTCCTGCTATTTCTCCTACTTTTACTTTGCTTACCAACGGTAGCTATTTGCTTTTAAATAACGAAGACTGTTGTGGCCTGCAGGCTGGCATTCCGTATATTGTTACAGTCTCACACAGAGTTGTCTGCTGCAAGAATGTGCTTTTTCCTCCCCCTCACGACATCGTTGATAGCTCTATTTGGCCTTCCATTCCTACCATGGAGGCAGATTTCAATAAGTTGAGCAGAATAAAGGCCCTATTATTGAATGAGGAGGTTATGCTCACATCCGCCCGGGAGACATTCATTCTCCAGGTGGCGAGCACCCACAGTGAAATACAGGCCCTTTTGAACACTGACCTCCCCCAACATTTTGGGGAGTTAATTCATCGTATTTTTAACGCATCAAACACTGAGGGTCTGGTGCACTTTTTTAAGGTTGTGGGGTCTGGCCTCGTGTCCACCTTTCAAACTATTTTCGGTGTGATACCGGCATTCATTCATTCTATTTTTTCTAGCGTCTTTGGTGGTTTCCCATTAATCCTCGCTTTGGCGGCCGGTGTCTTGCTGTTGGTCTGTTTTCTGCGCAATGGCTGCACTCCACTGGGCCCTTCTCGATCCCGAACGCCTCCAGCTGCTCCGTGAGCGACTTCTGGTTGGCTTCGATGTTCTGCCCTTGGCAACTATCAGTGTGTCCTACACCCTTTCCTTTCGCTTTGCGTATTTCACTTGCGTGCAACCTGTGATGTCTTGCATCCGCTGTCCATTTACATGGACCATGGATTATTGCCTCTCCAATTCGTCATTGTCGGTCCCGGATTTTGTTCGGTTGGTGGGTCCCTTAGAGGCCCATGAACGGGACTGTTCCGCTGCTGGCTTTATGATGCGTGCGGCTGCACTGGGGATTTTGGCACAATGGGATATCTGGGCGGCTGCTCAGAACCTCCTACAACAAAGTTATATTGAATATCACGCAAGCTGTCCCGCATTGCTTTTGGATGCTCCATACTCTGAAGAACATTCCTGCAGCTTTGACCTGTTGGACTGGATGGCGTCTACGTTTTTTGACGATTCCAATGATGTCCTTTTGGACGGTATAGCGTTTTTCTGCTCTTCCACATTTTTGGATTGATTGACTTGCCGTTGGTTATCAGTAGGCCGCCTCAATTCTGCTCAGGTGTTTGGAACTCTGTCTTCATTTTCGTCTTGGCCGATGGACTGTCCAGGGGAGGGTGTCTTGTGGCTCATGGCCTCCTGGCCGGTCTGGCTACGTTACTGCAGGCCTGGCTGCCATGATGACTCTTGCGCACGTTATTAATGGATGTTGTTCTGTCGCCCTCTGTTATTGCCAAGTTATTCTACAAACTGTCTGCATATTCTGTTTCTCACCTTTTCTCCTGTTCCCTTTTGGGCTCAGTCTGAACAACAGTTACAAGGTCGAATAACAACTCCCTGGTTCCTACTGATTTGGCCCGTCCCTCGCACCTAGACATAACACATGTACAGCTGCCATTGAGAAAATAGTGTGCTTTTAATAATGCGATCGCTTGTTCTAAGATAGCACTTGGAGACGACCTTTCCAGAGAGAAGAGCTGTGATTGTATGCTGATGTAGTTTTGCATCAAGAGTCTGAGGTATGGGGGTTCGCTAGTCAAAGCCCAAAGGTCTTCTATTATTATAATAAACTGGCTTCCAGCACGGGGAGGGTGGTAATGTTAGTTAGACATATATCCACTGCTTTATGAGATGCTTTCCCCGTTCGTATTCTATGGAGTAGTAACTATGCTGATTATATTGTTCTTATGTATTATGCTACTAGTACTGACACGTGTACTGTATCTTAGAGCACGTAAGTTGAAATAAATATTTTGAACTACACAGTGTCTCTTCTTACGCATGTTGTGGACAGGTACGAGAGTGACGAAAGAGTGTTCTTGCCTCTGCGAGTCCTGAGAGAGATACCGTGTTCTGGGTTGTCTAATCATTGGTACATTAGTGCTAATGGGACGCTAAGGCTAGTTGGGTTGGGGTTTTGGGTGCTAAGGTTTATGGTTGGCTCACCACTATATTCCGAGGTCCTATTATCCTGTGCATAGCTCTGTATGTGCAGAAACCCTATGACAGAATAAACCTGCAGCAATATTTTCCCAAACAAAAGTTGTGTTGTGTATTTATTTATGCATGCATACTCTGTTATGGTTGGGTGGGGTGTGTTGCCAATAATGGGACTATGCGGCTGCCCGCGGCCCCCGCAGGGGGCCACCCTAAACGGGCAGCCCCTTTAGTGCCATTTGGGCACTTCCCCACCCCCACTCAGAATGCGGGGCTCGAGGAGGAGCCCCCTTCCAGACGCGTCACTTCCGGCACGCAGAGGAGGTGGGGAGGTATTTATGCCTCCCCTGGCCATCTTGGCGTCCTCTTTGCGCTCGGACACGCCGTCTCCCACCCTACCGCTTACCCGGCGTGGGGTTGGCAGGCGAAGTACATAGAACGTTGTAATGTTTTTCTTTTGTCGTTGCAGGCGGAGTTACAGGGCGATCTGGAAGCAGATGGGTACAGAAGGGTACCTCTGCGTGGGCACAATAGGGGTGCCAGAGCCAAATCCCAGGAGCCTCATGGGAGGGTCCTGGAACAAATACGTCGGCGCCCGTTAGTCCTTCAGGCGGTTGTGGGCCTGAACAACCGGGGGCTTGCCTTGCTACGCTCCGCCCCGAAAGGGGCGTGAGTAATAAGGGACCAATGTGTCACGTGATCCAGTAAGGGGATCACCCCCATAAGGGTAGCGCTGATTGGATTCTCCACAGTGCTTGGCTCATCAGGCGGGCAGGGCAGCGTAGAGTGGTACAGCTGCCTGCCCTTGGATCGCCCGTAAGATAACCCACCATATTTGCATACTTTTGTATGGAATAAACCTGCAGCAATATTTTCCCAAACAAAAGTTGTGTTGTGTATTTATTTATGCATGCATACTCTGTTATGGTTGGGTGGGGTGTGTTGCCAATAATGGGACTATGCCTGTGTCTATCTCATGGCCTTGTTTCTCCATTGGGGAGCAGGGTGGAAATGGAGGATTTCCGCTTCAGAGAAATCCCTGGTGCATTATTGTATTACAAAAGGGGCTGAAGTCTTTTTGTGTACTCTTTTTTGTTTGTTGCATATTTATATAGCGCGAACTCGACCCGAAGGTATTGGAGCGCTTTACATGAGCACCGTATTTACATTACACATTCAGGCACGGGGAGATTAAGTGATTTGCCCAGAAGCACAGGATGTGGACGCGACCCCGAGGCTCGAACCCTGGTTTCCAACACCAAAGTCGGCAGTCTAGCTCTTCTGTAATACCCATCCTGCAGGTGCATATGTTATTCCTGTGCAATGTCAAGGGGGTGTTCCATCGTTTGCATGCCAATGGTATCCCCATCCAAAAGAAGGGGCACCTCTGCCTTGTATCCACACTGTACTGCATACACAGGCAACCAGTATTTGGGAAGCAAAGTAACTGTTCACCAACTGTAAAGAGGCGCAAAGTTGGTGCACTCTCCTGGTTGTTTTATGAGCGTGGTCACATGATTTCCTAGGACCCCACTTTATGTAAATGTTTCAATCATAAGAATATGAGGTCACCAATATTTTCCTTAATTGAACTGCAAGCTTGCAAATTCTTGCCGTGCTAGAGTAGTGCTTAGTCCTGCTTCAGGTCCTGCAATCCATGGTCGGGAAACCACCCGAAATGACCACAAAGACTGAGAAGGTAAACAACTGAAGAAAAAAGGCTTAACATGAATTTCACAAGGGCATTCCTCTGGGGAGGAGAGTGTAAATGAGAAATTACCAAACTACTGGCTGTCTATCTTGGGTGGATAATCTTCCTTCAAGCATGTTCAGACCACTCGGCCTTTATAGCTAATCTGATATTTTGCACATGCTATCTTGTGACATGTCCCTTCCCTCAAATACAAGCTGGTGTTGTTGTGTGTTTGGACAGAGACAGTAAATCAGCGCGCAGAAACGACCCCTACACCCTCAGGCCTTGCTTAGCTCTCCTCCCCTGGTCGAGGGTGGACTCTGAGGGGGCCCAAAGCCAGTCCAGGGTTTTCCAGAATATCCCCAGCCATCACCCTGCAAGCGAGTACGTCATTCATTGCACCAGACTTTTGGAGGAATCCCACCACCCTCTTCAAAATCTAGCCAGTCTGCTATCAGTGAAAGACAGCAGTATTTGAAACTGTCACTCTATCTTTCACTGCAGCGCTGTCCCCAGTACAGGCAAGAGTTTGCGCATGCGCTGAGGGCAGCAGATGTTTACTTCTAATCTGACACATGCTCTAGGTACGTGCTACGTGCCTCCGAATGGAGTGGACACTGCCTCATGCCTCAGAGCAGCAGTTTTATACAATCATCGACATCTCCACAAACATTTCTGCCTGCAGAGAACACGTCCATTTTGTCTTCTTATTTTAGATGCTTGAATGTAAGCAAGTGGGACAGCGCACGTGAGACTTGTCTTAGTGGTGGACACAATGAGGTGGATCCATGATTATTTCTTGCAGATGAACAGTGTCCCGAAGCAAGGTGGGAATGAGCTCATGCCAAAACCACTCTACTGGGGTTGCTCTCAATCCACTGTGAGACTCAGTAGTCTGACGTTACAGTGGCATTGCTCATAAAATCCATCAGCTCACATTTTACCTTGTTGTATTTTTTATTGTGTTATTTCTGACAGCAAACATCCTTTTTTTCTTAAGCAAGGTGTCCTAAATAGTTGTTCCTCTTTGTTCCACTTCAGTCTCTCTTTCACCAATTCTTTTCCACTCATGACATAGTATATTGATGCTTCTTGCCAAGACATTGATTTAACAGGCAATCAACTTTTCAGACGTTTGTATGAGGGGCCCTGCTTCTCCTTCGCAGGTTCACCATGAGTCCCATTGCTTTTCACTAAGTTGTTCAATTTAATCAGACCCTCTCGAGAAAAAGTTGTGCTTAGTACATATGAGCCCTCCCTTCCTTCCTTCCTTCCTTCCTTCCTTCCTTCCTTCCTTCCTTCCTTCCTTCCTTCCTTCCTTCCTTCCTTCCTTCCTTCCTTCCTTCCTTCCTTCCTTCCTTCCTTCCTTCCTTCCTTCCTTCCTTCCTTCCTTCCCTCCCTCCCTCCCTCCCTCCCTCCCACAAAACACAAGGTTGCGGTGGTTGCTTGTTTGGGGGGTCAGTGAAGATGGGCTCTTGGACAATCTAGAGTACTGATTCTGTGGTCACGTTAGGTATGCACTGCAGTGTCTGTGCTAGCACCCAGTGATTACAGTGGCATTAGCTTCCGGGTGCTCCCAAATATCGCATGTTCTCTCTGTGGAGCAGTCATTCAAAGTACACCTTTATTCTGTATGCTTTCACTGTGACAAGGTCTTTCAAGAAACACTTGCTGTTTATGCAGAACAAAAGTGACCTCATTCAGTAGAAGACGTTAGAATTTACCAAGAAGAGAACAAGATAAGCGTGAAGTACCGAGGCTCGGAAACCATGTATGATACTATCAGGCACATGCATCAAAAGAAAAACCGCTCGCAAACGGGCCCCTTTGCGACCGGTATTTTTGCATTTGGGATGCATCATCCCAAATGCAAAAATCGCAATTTAAGTAATCTCTAAATTGCGATTAATTAAATTACGATTGCATTTAAGGAATCGCAAATTGAGATTCCTTAAATGCAATGCAACAAAGTAAACAAATTAGCGATTTCGCTATTAGGAGCGCAATTTACCATGAAGTTGAACTTCATGGTAATTTGCAAAACTTTGAGAAATGCACTAAAGTGCATTTTTCAAAGTTGAAGGTTACACACACACATGTCCTTGGGACATGTGTGTGCGCAACATATGTGCACGGATCAATTTCAGGGGTGCAACAGGGTGTCCTTTTGACACCCCTGTACCCTTGAAATTGCATGCGCAATTTGCGAGTACCTGTTGGTACTCGCAAATAGCGCTCGCAATTTCCCATTCATTCCTATGGGCCTGTAGGCCCATAGGAATGAATCGGAAGCCATTCCTTATTTGCGACTTGCAATTTGCGAGTCGCAAATGAGGAATGTGAAGGAATCGCTATTATTATAGCGATTCCTACATGCATAGGATTTTGCGAATCCTTAATTGCGAATCCTTAATATTCTCTATTAAGGACTCGCAAAATCCTAGCTTGATGCATGTGCCAGCATGTCCGTTCAAATCCAGGTGTCCTAAAGTTTCAAATCCAGCTGATACAACCCCAGCAGCTTGCTGGCTTGGTCTGCCCAGTTTGTCAGTAGATCTGTATTATGGGCCCAATCTCACAGGTCAAGGATGCCCTAAACTCACCATCCTTTCCTTTGCACAGATCTGAGAATGACTGGGCCTCTGTGGTTGTGGCAGGTGTTAATGGGCAATACTCTGATACCACCAGTCTGACTTTAATGGCCCCAAACAGTACAAACAAGAAAAAGGGAGGAACCCTATATTTTATGATAGTCGGGACGGGGTGACAACAGGAAACAAACGGGTCCCTAGTACAAATTCTCAGGATCATGTGTTGAGCCAAAGCCCATAACAGTGTCACAAATCGTATCTCAATCCACAGTGGCAAATTAGCACAAAATAAACATAAAATCAATGAAATTCAAATTTCAAATTTATTCAAAATACTCGTTTAAAAAGTTTTATCTAAAACTAGACATGTCTTGAACACACAAAATTAAAGCAATCAGTAAATTACAACACAAAGGGGTCGATTCCGATTCGGGCCGGAAAACGTACCGACCGACTCGGAGCCAGAATTCTATCCGACCGACACGTACCGGTGCAGCCCGACCCGCAAAGTACGATGAGAAGCGTGCAAAACCCGACCGACTCGTACGGAACACAAGCCGAACGACCGAGCCGCGCGGAAAACAGCAATCCGGCCGGAAAAACACGCGAATCGAACCGACCGACACGCACCCGGAACAATCCCGAACGAAACGTACCCGCGAACTCCTACCCGCCAAGTACGATGCAACGCGTGGAAAACACGACGAGTCGCACGGAGGACAAGCCGTACGACCGACACGCATACAAAACTGCGAGCCGAAGCAACCCAAAACACCGCGACCGACGCGTACGCAGCATAGAAAACAGCACAAACACAGCGTGAACAACTCGGAGAAGCTCGTACGAGACAACTGCACGGTCCGACTCGGTCACAAGAACGTCTCCTACATGCACAAAAAGTACAAAGGGAAAATACACAAAAAAAGGCCAAACAAGCAATTACAAAGCCAATAAATACTGGGGGGGGGAGGCAGGGAACAAAGACACACCCACAACTCCACCCATATAAAGGACGCAAATCCCTACCATGATCCTTTGCAAATTCAAATTACCTGCCAGCACTCAACAGACAGCAACCACACACCCACAGCTCATCCATCACACAAGCCACACACCATCAGCACCTCAACAAATAGCACCCTCACATACACCCAGCAAAACGCACACACACACACCTTCACCTGCACACCAACACACACATCACTCACCATCACCATGCCCCCAAAGAAGAATCATAAGTTCCTAGATAGTGAATTGGAAGTCCTGGTAGATGAGATCCTCAGGGTAGAGCCACAGCTGTTTGGTACACTGGTCCAACAGACACCCATGTCGCAGAAAACCAAGATGTGGGAGAGGATCGTCGACAGGGTGAACGCACAATCACCATGTTTGCGCACAAAGGTAGACATCCAGAACAGGTGGTATGACGTGCGCAGGAGGGTCAGGGAGCTGTTGAAGAAGGACTACCTCTTGAGCCAACACACCGGCAGTGGCCCTCCTGCCAAACCAGTATACCTCAGGCCCTGGGAGGAGAAGGTGCGGGCCATCCTACCACCAGTGAGCGTATATGGACTAGAAAACATCCCAGAGCCTGGTGAGTACACAACAAATGTACACAATATTGTGCGACAATACACACACATCACTGTCAAGGGGAGAGTCAAACCATGCACCCTTAGCAAATACACACCAACCAGAACAGAATCATCCCAAAATGTGTATGTCAGTCAGATAAACACAACACATGCCATCTCATAGTGATATGTAACTGTGTCATCACATGTACAAACACAACTAAAACTACAGCTAGGCAGTGGCACAAATATAACTAACAAACACATCCAGACATGTAGCCACCACTACAACACCATCCTCACAGTGAAGCCCACTGAAAGGAAGGAATTCTGTGCATGCTGGGCAAGTCAGTGTAGCCAATAGCATCATGGGAGTCGTAGTCACAGATATTGCCCACCCTCACAATGCGCACATCAACACCACCATGAACCATGCCCACATCACAGGGAGTGGAAAACAACTGACAAGATGGCTGACACTGGCTACTGCTGTGGGGAGCACAAGGCCCTGCCGGAAACTGTGCACCAACCAACAGCAGGACACCACTGACTGACATCCTGAAAGACAACTTGCACTCCCTGCAATAGAAGCACGTTCCATGGTGGGATATCTGGCTGGGTGGGAAGGAGGACTGACACCTCAGACCATATGAACAAGCAGCTTTTCACACACACCCCCTTAACACAAACTACACACAACTCACCTGGGAGAATGCATTGCCTCAAACACACAAATCAAATATCCCACAAAGAACCACAACCCTGGGTCATGCTGTGTGAAGCACAGGGACACACATGGGACTTGTAGCAAAACTAACCCCAGGATAACACTGTCAGCCATCTTGTCAGCACAGGCACACAACCCCACAGGGAAGCAGAGTCAAAAGGAAGGAAGCATGGGCATGCTGGGAAGGGGGTGGAGGCAAAAGCATGATGGGAGTGGTAGTCACAGCCCAACATCCCCCACCCACATGGCCCAGCAAGATCACACCCAAGCATGCACACCTCACAGGGAGTCAAAAGCCACATCAAAGATGTCTGACACTGGTGAAATGTTGTGGGGAGCACAAGGCCCTGCTGGGAACTGGGCACCAACCAACAGCAGGACACCACTGTCAGCCAGCTTGCCATTGCTGTCACACTCACACACAGTGAAGTACACTCAAAAGGAAGGAAGTATGGGCATGCTGGGAAGGGGGGTGGATGCAATAGCATGATGGGAGTGGTAGTCACAGATATTGCTCACCCTCACAACTGTCCCATCAACACCACCCTGAACCATGTGCACATCACAGGGAGTGGAAAAGAACTGACAAGATGGCTGACACTGGCTACTGCTGTGGGGAGCACAAGGCCCTGCTGGGAACTGTGCACCAACCAACAGCAGGACACCACTGACTGACATCCTGAAAGACAACTTGCACTCCCTGCAATGGAAGCACGTTCCATGGTGGGATATCTGGCTGGGTGGGAAGGAGGACTCACAGCCCTGACCATAGTTACCAGCAGCTCCACTCACACACACCCCTAACACAAACTCCACACAACTCACCTGGGAGAATGCATTGCCTCACACTCCAATCAAATATCCCACAAAGAACCACAACCCTGGGTCATGCTGAGTGAAGCACAGGGACACACATGGGACTTGTAGCAAAACTAACCCCAGGATAACACTGTCAGCCATCTTGTCAGCACAGGCACACAACCCCACAGGGAAGCAGAGTCAAAAGGAAGGAAGCATGGGCATGCTGGGAAGGGGGTGGAGGCAATAGCATGATGGGAGTGGTAGTCACAGCTCAACATCCCCCACCCACATGGCCCAGCAAGCTCACACTCAAGCATGCACACCTCACAGAGAGTGGAAAGCCCCATCAAAGATGTCTGACACTGGTGCTCTGTTGTGGGGAGCACAAGGCCATGCTGGGAACTGGCCACCAACCAACAGCAGGACACCACTGTCAGCCATCTTGCCATTGCTCTCACACTCACACACAGTGAAGTCCACCCAAAAGCAAGTAAGTATGGGCATGCTGGGAAGTGGGGTGGAGGCAATAGCATGATGGGAGTGGTAGTCACAGCTCAACATCCCCCACCCACATGGCCCAGCAAGATCACACTCAAGCATGCACACCTCACAGGGAGTGAAAAGCCACTTCAAAGATGTCTGACAATGGTGCTCTGTTGTGGGGAGCACAAGGCCCTGCTGGGAACTGTGCACCAACCAACAGCAGGACACCACTGACTGACATCCTGAAAGCCAACTTGCACTCCCTGCAATGGAAGCACGTTCCATGGTGGGATATCTGGCTGGGTGGGAAGGAGGACTCACAGCACTGACCATAGTTACAAGCAGTTCTCCTCACACCCCCCCTCAACACTAACTCCACATAACCCACCTGGGAGAATGCAATGGGATTGAATATCCCACAAAGAACCACCACCCTGGGTTATGCTGTGTGAAGCACAGGGACACTCTTGGGACTTGTAGCCAAACAACTGCCAGGACAACACTGTCAGCCATCCTGTCAGCACAGGCACACTACCCCACAGGGAAGCAGAGTCAAAAGGAAGGAAGTATGGGCATGCTGGGAAGGGGGGTGTAGGCAATAGCATGATGGGAGTGGTAGTCACAGCTCAACAACCCCCACCCACATGGCCCAGCAAGCTAGCACTGAAGCATGCACACCTCACAGGGAGTGAAAAGCCACTTCAAAGATGTCTGACACTGGCCTCAGCTGTGGGGAGCACAAGGCCCTGCTGGGAACTGGGCACCAACAAACAACAGGACCACATCGTCAGCCATCTTGCCATTGCTGTCACACTCACACACAGTGAAGTCCACTCAAAAGGAAGGAAGTATGGGCATGCTGGGAAGGGGGTGTAGGCAATAGCATGATGGGAGTTGGAGTCACAGATATTGGACCAACGTGGGGCCATGGGCACCAACACCACCAACAACCCCCAAGGGGGCCCAGGGGTGGTGGGAGGGGTGGGAGACATAGGTCGCTGATCGCAGAGGGGTCTGGACTGCATGATGACCCACAACTGGCACGCATAGCCGATGCGTACCAGTCCAGCACCGGAGAGCTCAGCCAGGTAGTGGGGCTCCTCAGGGACATTAAACAGCAGCAGGCTGCCCATCATGCCCGCTTGGACTCACACATGTCCCGCGTGGAGTCCAAGTGGGACACACTTCAAAAGATGACGGCGGTGCATAGGGACATATTACAATGCCTCCGCCAGATGAGCAGCAACCAGCCAACACCTCCCTGTGTGCCCACAGCATCTGATGCTGAAACAACTGCAACTGCCACAGGGAGGGAGGATGACTCTGGCGGAGAGTCCCCTGCACCGCAGCAGCCTGCACTTGAGGGTCCCCCACCAAAGAAGAGGGGTCGTCCGAGGAGGGGCAACTGAGAGGCCGATGGCCATGTGCAACCCCCAGGAAGCCAAAACCTGTTCTGGATAATCACCTTTGTGCGCAAACTGTTCACCCTGTTGACTGCAACACAACTCCCCCACATGACATGGGGAGTACAAGTTGGACCAATGTCTCAGATGACTGTGGACTTGATACAGGACATTTCTGCTACCAGGACTTCCAATTCATCTAGGAACTTTGGATTGCAATCAAAATGTACAGCACTCACCATCCTGTGCACTATTCACACACATGTATGACAATAAACACACTAATACACCATACCTGCCTCTGTCGTGATTCCAACGTGGTTTCTGTCATGGAGATGATGACCAGCGAAATTACACTGTGCATGCTAACTGCTACAGCTAGTACAACACAGGCATGTGAGTCATGGCAACGTGACACATATGAGGGAGACACACCACCAGGGCTACACAACAAATACACACCTTGGCCATCTGACTCATTGCCTACACTGATGTTGCCAGGAAATACGGTGCAATGCACAGACACAACACCTATTCACAGTCTTTGTCAACTAGCCCACTGGTGCAGTAAGCAAATGTCAGTCAAATGTGTGACCACAGACAACGCACATCACAAAGTGAAGCACAGGTTTATTACACATTTGCTACATGTTGTAACCACTACAGATGCAAGGTAATCCCACCTGGCAGCGGGCACACAGTCAACAAGTGTAGAAGGAAGGAAGTCCATGGGTGTGGCGCACATCACCTGTAGGGACACGACAGCTACCACCCTGGAAGTCGAATCACGGTGTCGGGGATCACAGTTGACCAAACGACTCAGAAAGTACCCTGTGAAGGACAGAAATGACACACAGTCAAAAGCACTGAAGAACAGGACAGAACTGCAATACTCATGCCCAATACATGTCACAAGATACCCACACAGAACCAAGTTAGCATGTCAACACTGTTGGGGAGTACAGACTACCTGTAAGGACACATCGCTACACGCATACAGTCATGTAGCCCATGGACACACTCAAACAGCACCAGAGCACCACCAACACATATCATGCAAACTCACATCATTGACATGACATCTCTGGATACTCACATTCAGCTGAAGAAGTTGGTGATGAGCTGTGTGCGGACATCACCATCACCATCATCATCATCATCATCACTGGCATCGTGGTCCAGGCCAGGATCCTCCACAGGTGGCGGATGTTGGTCATCGTCATCCAGGATGAGAGGCAACTCCTTCCGCACTGCCAGGTTGTGTAGCATGCAGCAGACGATGACAATCTTGCACACCTTTGCTGGGGCATATGGGAGGGCCCCTCCTGTCTTGTCCAGGCAGCGGAAGCGGCTCTTCAGGAGACCAAATGTCTGCTCAATCACTCTCCTTGTCCGACCATGTGCCTCATTGTAGCGCATCTGGGCTGGTGTCACAGGGTTCCTGAGGGGCGTCAGCAACCACGGCATGTTGGGGTATCCGGAGTCACCTACATACAGACAATTGCACATTAGCTGAGTTGGAAAAGAGGGTGGAACACTACATTGCAGAACACACACAATGGTACAAAGTCAGTACACACCAACAAGCCAGGCACGCTGGTTCGGCATCTGTGACATCATCCTCGGGATGCGACTACTCCTCATCACGTAGGCATCATGTGCAGAACCGGGGAAACGGGCACACATGTGTGAGATGCTCATATCTGCAAGACAGACCACCAGTGCATTGACCGAGTGGTAGTGTTTGCGGTTCCTGTATGCCTGCTCTTGGGCCTGTGGTGGTACCAAAGCCACATGTGTCCCATCAATGGAGCCAATGACATGCGGCATCCTCCCCAGGGCATAGAAGTCACTCTTCACGTCAGTGAGTTGTTGGAGTCTAGGGAAATAGATGTACTGGTTCAGGTATATCAACATAGCCTCCAAAACATCGCGGAGCACACGGCTGAACATGGTCTGTGACATCCCACCAGCAGTCGCCAGAGTGTGTTGAAAGGTACCGGTGGCAAAGAAGTGTAGGGCTGCCATCACCTTCACCTTGGGGGTCAGCGCTGTAGGGTACGGCCGGCCAGGTTGCAAATGTGGTGCCAAGCGCACTTCCAAATCCTCAATCAGCTGCCTGGTGAAGCGGTACCGTCGGATGCTGTCACGTTCCACCATCGTTGCCAGGTCAGGGAATGGTCTATGGACAGCTGGTGCCCTGCAGTGCATAGGTGAAGAAAGAAAGATTGTCCATCACCCCACATATGTGGCATTGAACACACTCAATATCACATGATACATCATTATGAGGCACAAGTACATGATGTGTGCAGTTCCGTAAGGACATGTATGGCACATACATGGCCAACATCTAACATCACAGTTCAACAAGTGGCATCAATAAGTCCCAGGTTGTGCCATTGGATATCATGAGGCCGTGTCACAGTTCCCATCTCCTGCTGCCACGTTACAAACACACCCCACAGTGACATGTGAGGACAGATGTGCCCCAGCCATCACAGCTCAACGACAGGTAGATTCCCAGGGACCCTGTATTGCCACATGGACACTGGCATGACATGGTGTATCATGTATATACCACAGCAAAACAACCATGACCCCCACAGGTAGTGGTCCCTGTTGCCTCGGCAGGACAGACATGGACGTCTGTGACACACACACGCACAACATCAAAGTCCATGCACAAACAACGTGGATGTGGAGACTGTCTCCCATTGTGCACATGAAATCACAGACGTAAACACAACATGCACACAGACTGTGGAGGACCATCACTATTGTGCCAATGGGTCACCCTGGGTTAAACATACCGTCCCACATGGGACTCAGGGGTATGTGACATGACATACACATACACCACCGTGAAATGTGACCATGCCACATGCTCAGATATGAACAGTTGCACATCACAGTGGTCATGTACACGAAACACCAAGGATTCTGTCCCCATGAACACGTGCACAGCCTGGGGGTGGCTGCCCCCAAGTGACACCCACAGAACAACATGTTCACCCCCATACACGGAATAGGTAATGCAGCCTTACATGCCTTAGGATACAGTTTGGACAGGCTGTGGTGTTGTAGGTGTGCCCCTCACTCCCTGGGAAGTATATGTGGCTGGCATATGTTCACCTGTGACAGGCATGGTGACATATGCCAGTGACTTGTACAGGGACGCGTTGGACAGCAATGGACCGATCGGTGCGCACACATTGGCCATTGCATTCAATGTGTGCTGGTACGCGTTGTATTCGCAATACGCGTTGGACAGCAATGGACCGATCGGTGCGCACACATTGGCCATTGCATTCAATGTGTGCTGGTACGCGTTGTATTCGCAATACGCATTGGACAGCAATGGACCGATTGGTGCGCACACATTGGCCATTGCATTCAATGTGTGCTGGTACGCGTTGTATTCGCAATACGCGTTGGACAGCAATGGACCGATCGGTGCGCACACATTGGCCATTGCATTCAATGTGTGCTGGTACGCGTTGTATTCGCAATACGCGTTGGACAGCAATGGACCGATCGGTGTGCCCGGCCGGCCCATTGCATTCAATGTGTGCGGGTACGCGTTGTAACCTGGGTACGCGTTGAACATCAATGGACCGATCGGTGTGCCCGGCCGGCCCATTGCATTCAATGTGTGCGGGTACGCGTTGTATCCTGGGTACGCGTTGATCAGCAATGGACCGATCGGTGTGCCCGGCCGGCCCATTGCATTCAATGTGCGCGGTACGCGTTGTATCCTGGGTACGCGTTGAACAGCAATGGACCGATCGGTGTGCCCGGCCGGCCCATTGCATTCAATGTGTGCGGGTACGTGTTGTATCCTGGGTACGCGTTGAACAGCAATGGACCGATCGGTGCGCACCCATTGGCTATGGCCTAGCCTAGCAACGGACGCGTTTTCAAATTTTTAACGAGTCTGATGCTGTAAATTCAGTTGGTCACCCACAACAATGTTGCAAATTCATGGGTGTCATGAAGTTGAACTTTTGAAGGATGCTGTGGGCGTGTGTAAGTGGTGCAATTCCATGGATTGGCCAGATTCAGAAGATGCAAACGACTTGGACCTATCACTTTGGACACATGGGACAGTATCTGCCTCTGCAGCATACATATAATGCTGGCTGTTCCCCTGACAGCTCACTTGCCTGCACTACATGCTCCAGGACGACATCTGCCACCACCACCACCACTGCTGCTGTAACTGCACCCTCTGGACCCTGCAATGGCACGTACTGTGGAGAGAGCCCCAGCCTTCAGCACTGAGGAGAACCAGGCCCTGCTGGACAGCCTCCTTCCACAGTACAGAAAGCTGTATGGGAAATCAGGGGAGCAGGTGAGTGTTCTGTCCACTGCCTTTCTAAATGTGCATGTTGTCTGACTAGCAAGGCTAACAGTCTGCATGCCACTGGCTAGCAGGCTCACTGAGTAGTTGTCACCCCCCATAGTGTGTAGTTACATGCACTGAACAGGTATAGTGCAGTGACAGTGCATTTAAACAAGGTTTTACTTCCCAGGCAATGATACCATGTAGTAACTGCTGGCATACTGTCCATGGCCATCGTTGCACTGCCTGTGTACATCATGTGCCCCTGTGATTGAGACATGTATATCCAACTGTGTAATGCACGGATATGTTGCATGTATAGTAATGGCATTCTTACTTTGTCATCCTCACAGGTTGATGCCCACCAGAAGCAGCAGATATGGCTGACCATCGTCCGGGCAGTGAGATCCGTGGGGGTCTACAAGCGCCGGATCCGCAACTGCCAGAAGAGATGGCAGGACCTTCGGGGCTGGACCCGGAGGATTGCACGGGTCCAGCTGAAGGTGTCACCTCCTCGCAGGAGGGGCGGACACCGGACCTTGACCCCCCACATGCTCAGGATCCTGGCGGTGGTCTTCCCTGATCTGGATGGGCAGCTGAAGGCCAGAGAGCAGCAAGGAGGGGGTGAGTCCATGACTGCATTGTGAACTTTGTCTGCCATGCTATGTGCCCTCTTCTGGCCTGGTTAAACTTCCACAGTACATCAGTCATGTGGTCCAGGACCCATGTCCCTCTATTTTGCACTGCCCACTCCTCATCTGATACCCAGGTGTGGCCCTTACAGTCAGGGAATTGTGTCACTTGGGTACTGTGTCCTTGCAGTTTGCTTGACTCAAGGTGGGGGACAGCATCTGTTTCCCTAACTCTGTGGTGGGCATCATGGGTGGGTCCATTGCTTACACAATGCCTGTGTTCTGACATGTAATCTGCGTGTTACTTTGATATGTGGTCCAATTGCTGAGCTGATCCACCACATGTGCCTGGGGTATCTGGCACACACCCATGCTGCGGGTGGGAACAATGTTTGGGCCCCAGGAGTGTGTCTATTACGTGTGTCACACATACTTAGCCACCTGCCTACTGTCCAGGGCTCATCCCTCATTCACGTGGGGCAGGACAGTCATGCCTACTCCAGGCCATACAATACACTCTGTACTCCCACTCCCGTGTATCAGCTGACACGTTGTGCTCAGTGATATGTCCACTCAGGTGTCTGCCTCTGTGTCAGTGTGCTGTGGCTTCGTTGTCAGGACTGCTGGGGTGTTTCTCGGTTGGGGCTCAGCATGCCACCGGAGATGTGACCATAGGAGACGATACTTGTGTGACACATAGGTGTTTGATCACCTGACCGTGCAGCTTGGGGTATGCGAATGTGAAGTTCAGGCAGCTGTTTCCCATTCACAGCAGACTGTGAGATCCTCAGGTTCATAGGGTTGTGTTACAGGTCTCCCATATGTCCAATCGGTATGACCTGGACTGATAATGGTTCAGATGATGTGGTGTGTGGGGGATGTACATGTGCACTTGTTCAGCTCCAGGACTTGCATTCCCCATGACCTACTATTGTGACTCAGTGCAGAGTGTTGTTGTCTGGCTGCCCTGCCCATGTGACTGGAGAGAGTGATGTATGACTTAGCAGGCATGCCTGTGCCATGGCATGTGACTTCCTATGAGTGATCCTGCAGGGGAGTGACATGTGCTACATGCACACCATTGTGGCAATGGCTATCAGGACATGGGTGCATCATGGTGTCTGTCGCTGGTATGCATCACATGCATTTCCTATTTGACTCTGGGCATCCCTTTCATCTGGACACCTGTACTGACTCAGTGGCAAGAGTCGTGATGTGTGCATGTTCACATGCTTCACCATGTTCTCTGCACTGTCCAACTACTGTGTAGGTGGTGCATGTGTCCACACTGGGGTATTGCCATCCAACAGACACCAGACAGATGGGTGCAAGGCCAGGTGGGATGTGAGTGCCATGGTTGACCATCAGACTGACAATTGGCTTCTCCTGTTCTGTTTGGGCACTTTTAGCAATGTTCAACTAAGGATGCCAGGGCTTGCTCTGTAATGTGCTGTACTTACTGTGGTGTGTGCGTTCGGTGCAGGTGACTGATGTCTGTCTGTTTCCCTATTGATTGCAGATACATCCACGGCCACAGGAGGGGACAGCTC
Source organism: Calotriton arnoldi (assembly GCA_963921515.1). Classification (NCBI taxonomy): domain Eukaryota; kingdom Metazoa; phylum Chordata; class Amphibia; order Caudata; family Salamandridae; genus Calotriton; species Calotriton arnoldi. The sequence continues at coordinate 78,664 of CAWUFW010001865.1, read as the reverse complement.
CACGGACCAGGAGGAGCCGCAGAGCCAGACTGGGTCAGCAGCCGAGGAGTGGTCGGAGGGACCCAGTGGCACGGAGGGCGAGGGGAGCCACACCGATGAGTCCTCAGCACCATCCACCTCAGCTGAGGACCACAGCAGCTCGGAGGATGACTCCCTTATGGAGGCGGGTGTCAGCAGCCACCACACCCCAGCTAGTGTTGCTGTCCCCGCCACCACCACCACCGCCCTCCCATCGGCTCCCATTCCCGAGGTCCGTGGAGGCTCCCATGTTCGGGAGCGTGTCTCCTTCGGGCCAGGCACCGCACCCCTGCCCCTGTGTCCCCTGCTGCCCTGAGTGAGGAGTCTGTGTACCTCCTTCGCCAGCTCCATGTAGGGCAGACAGCGATGCTGAGTGTCCTCCATGCACACACCACTCTGTTGACTCAGCTGGTGTCGTTCATGGAGGGCATCTCATCGGGCATGTCTGCCCTACAGAGGGGCAATAGGTCCATGGACTCCTCCCTGACGGCAGCAGTGTCCCTCCTCCGACAGTCCCTCACCCCTCCTGCCTCTGCCCCATCCACACTCCCCAGCACCTTACCTGTCCCAAGCACACACACACCGGCACAGGCACACACCAGCACAGACACGAGCAGCACACAGACACACACGCCACAAACAAGACGCACACGCACGCACAGTCAGGGGACTGAAACCACACTCACAGGGGATGGGGCCCAGGCACACACACACACATCCACAAGCACTGCGCAGTCCTCAGTTGCCTCTCCCTCCAAAGCCCCCTCCCTTGCCTCACCTGCAACCCCAAAGACACAGCGGCTCTTCCTCAGTGACCTCGGCCTCTTCCCCTCCGATCCAGCTGATACAGCATTCAGGGGGAAGAGGAAGCCCACCCACACGGAGCGGAGTGCCCCTCGCCCCCGGACACCCTCCCCCAGGCGCAGACCGACTGACGCCCCCACCCGCAAGTCCCCCCGGACCCGGAAGAGCAAGACCCCGCCGCCGCCCTGCAGCTCAGGCACCAAGTCTCCTTCCTCCATCCCTCAGGCCCCCACTCCACAGGTGCCCCCACCACACCCTGCCCCAGGTTCCCCCACCCACAGATACACCATCCCCAAAAGGATCAGGCCTTCTCCCCCTGCCACTTGCTCTTCCAGCCCCACACCCCTGCCTGCGCTTGTCTGTGCCACTGGTGTGGTGAGGGTGTCCTCCCCTCTGTCCTGCCCACCTTACCTGATCCCCATTCTCCTCCCCTGGAGGTAGGCACTGCAGTGGAGTCCACTACCACCCTGTCTGACTTGGGCACTGCAGTGGCGAACCTGTCCACTCCATCTGCACGGTCCACTGCAGTCGTGCCGGCACCCACACCATCTGAGTCATGCCCCCCAGTTGTGCCTGCACCCACCATGTCAGACACCTCCACTGCAGTTGTCAGGGCTCTCCAGCACCGACCACCCCTTCCCTGCCTCCTTCTGGTGAGCCCTGATCCTGTCCCTGCGGTGCCTGGCCTGCCCCCCGTATGCCCCTCCGAGGGGATTGTCCCTGGTTTTTATCAGTGCAGGCATGCGTAGGGTGACATCTGCCACTGTCACCCCTGTTTTGACTTTCATGATGGACTGGCCATTGGCCTTTGTTTATTTTTTACATGACTTCAACTTTTGAACCCACATATGCTGAATAAAGCAACTTTCTGTTCTCTAGTGCTTTTGCTTCTGATGTACATGATGTTGATGATGCTAAGCATGCCCTTGCTGCAGTGATGGTGATATTTGGTCTCATGAAAATGAAGTGTTACTGTGCAGGAACCCATGTGGTCCAGGGGGACTGTGTCCTATCCTGTGGTGTATCCATGTCATCCTTAGCAGCATCTGAGGGTGTAATGTTTTCAATATTTGGCAATGGGATTTCCTACTTACATTAGCAATGTCACATCTGTGGCTTCCACCCCTGCACATCTGTTGTGCTTGCCATTGTTCAATTAGTCTACTTCCCTGACCGTGTGGCCATCTCCACTGGACATGCAGGTTTGGGCATCAATGGGGAAGGACTCATCTGTGTTGTCAGTGCAACTTGCTATACATGTGTGTTGGATCTGTGCTGATGATTTCGTTGACACTCCCATGACCAGGCTGATGTGACGGGAGCCTTCATTTGGTGCTAATTGTTGACTGTGTGACCAAGTGTTCTGCTGACATGATGGAGCCCTACTGAGGCAACATATGGCACAGTTTTCCTCACACAGGAGTGGAGTCCCCTCATGGCAGTGTGTACTCCTGTGACATCGCCTGCGCCCAAGTTGTGTGTTGTATGAGCATGTCTGTGTGTTCACTTCCATTTTGCTGTGCATGCTGGGATCCCTAGTGATGTTCCTGTTTGTGATGCTTGCTGAGTTGACCTATGTTCCCCCAAAGTCTTCTCCCTGGGTTCTCCGTGATGTGGGTGCATGGCACATTACTGGTCATCAGGGTGTCACCCATAGGTGTGTTTGCTGTCAGGGCTGAGTTTGTGGGCAGACGCTGATGGGTCACAGTCAGGATTCCCCTTGGCACTTGTTGTTTACACCTGTCATGTGATTTCCGGTTTGTGTTAGCTTTCATTGGTTGTGACACGTTGTGTGTGTGACTGCTGGCACTCCTCAGGGTCAGGGCTGCAATGTTGGTAGTTGTCTATGTGTGTTCTTTGTGGGTGACCTTGGCTTCTTCATTGGTGTGTGACTGTGGCTGGGATCCCATTGGTTGGTGTGGTATTGCCGTCTAGTCCATGTACAGCGTAGTGTGCAGTGTGTCAGACATTCAGGAGTCTTGTTGAGTGGCCATGTGTGATGTGTGTCTGCACCTTGCTTCCCACCACCCCCCCTGGGATTGTCATGGGTGCATGTGCAATGTCACCAGTGCATGTGAGCTTCACTGCTGCACATTGTTGGAGGTCGAGGTGTGTGGTGTTGAGTGTGTGCAGATGAGAGTTGTTGCCCGGCTAGACCCCTGCCTCCATGTTGGCCTTGGCTTACTGGCCGTGCTGATTGATTTGTGCTTGTGTAGGTGTGATGGTAGTTTGTTGCTCAGGACACATGACTGTGGTTCACAGTGTGAACGACATCTAGCTTTGTCATCACAATCAATCAATCAATCATGTCACTTATTAAGCGCACTACATACCCGCGAGGGTCTCAAGGCGCTGGGGGAAGAGGGGGGTGGTGCTGCTACTGATCGAAGAGCCAGGTCTTGAGGAGTCTTCTGAAGGCCAGTAGGTATTGGGTCTGTCGGAGGTTGGTGGGGAGGGTGTTCCAGGTCTTGGCGGCGAGGTGGGAGAAGGATCTGCCGCCGGCGGTCGTTTTCCGGATGCGGGGACTGTGGCGAGGGCGAGGCTGGTCGAGCGGAGCTGGCGGGTGGGGGTGTAGAAGCTGAGTCGTCTGTTGAGGTAGGCTGGTCCGGAGTTGTGGAGTGCTTTGTGTGCGTGGGTGAGGAGCTTGAAGGTTATCCTCTTGTTGACAGGGAGCCAGTGCAGGTCTCTCAGGTGGGGTGTGATGTGGCTGCGTCGGGGGATGTCGAGGATAAGACGTGCAGAGGCGATCTGGATGCGTTGCAGCCGTCTCAGGAGCTTAGCCGTCGTTCCTGCGTAGAGGGCGTTTCCGTAGTCCAGCCTGCTGGTGACGAGGGCCTGGGTGACTGTTTTTCTTGTTTCGGTGGGGATCCACTTGAAGATCCTGCGGAGCATTCGGAGGATGTTGAAGCAGGATGAGGAAACAGCGTTGACCTGCTTAGTCATGGAGAGGGTGGGGTCGAGGATGACCCCTAGGTTGCGTACGTGGTCGGTGGGTGGCGGGGCTGTTCCCAGTGATGTTGGCCACCAGGAGTCGTCCCAGGCTGAAGGGTTGGAACCAAGGATGAGGACCTCCGTCTTGTCCGAGTTCAGCTTCAGGCGGCTGGTCCTCATCCATTCGGCGACGGCCTTCATTCCTTCGTGGAGGTGGGCTTTGGCGGTGTGAGGGTCTTTGGTGAGGGAGAGGATCAGCTGGGTGTCGTCGGCGTAGGAGATGATGTTGAGGTTGTGCTGTCGGGCGACGTGGGCGAGGGGTGCCATGTAGATGTTGAACAGCGTTGAGCTGAGGGAGGAGCCTTGGGGTACGCCGCAGATGATCTTGGTGGCCTTGGATCGGAAGGGGCGAGGCGGACGCTTTGTGTTCTGCCGGAAAGGAAGGATGTGGTCCAGTCCAGGGCCTTCTCTTGGATCCCGGCGTCGTGAAGGCGTGTTCGTAGTGTGTGGTGGCAGACCGTGTCGAAGGCGGCTGATAGGTCCAGGAGGATGAGGGCTGCTGTTTCTCCGTTGTCTAGCAGGGTCCTGATGTCATCGGTGGCGGCGATGAGGGCGGTTTCGGTGCTGTGGTTGCTGCGGAAGCCGGACTGGGAAGGGTCCAGGATGTTGTTCTCCTCGAGGTAGCGGGTCAGTTGTTTGTTGATGATTTTCTCGGTGACCTTCGCGGGGAACGGGAGCAGAGAGATGGGTCGGAAGTTCTTGAGGTCCTTGGGGTCTGCCTTGGGTTTCTTGAGTAAGGCGGTGATCTCGGCGTGCTTCCAGCTTTCCGGGAAGGTTGCTGTCTCGAAGGAGATGTTGATTATTTTCCGGAGATGGGGCGCAATGGCTGTACTGGCTTTGTTGAAGATGTGGTGAGGGCACGGGTCTAGCGGTGAACCGGAGTGGATGGTGTTCATGATCTCGCTGGTGTCCTCGTCATTGATGTTGGTCCAGGAGAGCAGGCGGTTGGTGGTTGTGGGGGCAGTGGTCTCGGTGGTTGCCGGGGCGGTCGTGGTGTTGAAGCTGTCGTGGATGTCGGCGATTTTGCGGTGGAAGAAGGTGGCCAGTGAGTCGCACAGGTCTCGCGATGGCTGGATGTCGTTGGTGTTGGAGCTGGGGTTGGAGAGTTCCTTCACGATGTTGAAGAGCTCTTTGCTGTTGTGTGCGTTGTTGTCTAGGCGGTCTTTGAGTGAGGCCCTTTGGCGGATCTGATGAGGTGATGGTGACTGCGGGTGGCGCTCTTGTGGGCGGCATAGCTGTCCGCTGTCCATTCGTGGAGCCAGATCTTCTCCAGTTTTCGGCATGTTCGTTTGGAGGCCTGGAGGTCTTCGGTGAACCAGGTGGCTTTCTTGCTGGTGTGGCTGTTGGGCGGATTCTTGACCGGGGCGAGGGTGTTGGCGCAGTCGTCGATCCACTGTCTGAGGTTGCGGGCGGCGGTGTCGGGGTCGGAGGGTTCGGCGGGTGGGCTCAGGGCGAGGGTTGTGGTTAGCTGGTCTTCCGTGACTCTGCTCCAGCAGCGGCGAGGCATTTGTTCGGTGCGGTGGTGCGTGGTGGGCTTCCTGTAGGTGAAGTGGATGCAGTGGTGGTCAGTCCAGTGGGGTTCGGAGGTGTGGTTGAAGGAGACGTGTGGGCTTGCGGAAAAGATGGAGTCTAGCGTGTGGCCGGCGGCGTGGGTGGGTGTAGTCACGAGCTGTCTGAGTCCGAGGGTGGCGAGGTTGTCGATCAGGGTGGTGGAGTTGGTGTCCTTGTTGTTCTCGAGGTGGAAGTTCAGGTCCCCGAGGAGGATGTAGTCCGTGGAGGCGATGGCGTGTGTGCTGACGAAGTCAGCGATGGAATCGCTGAACTGTGGTCGGGGTCCGGGGGTCTGTAGATGAGGGTTCCTCTGAGGGTGGTGTTGGGATCGGTGTGGATCTGGAAGTGCATGTGTTCGGCGGTGCTGAGGGTGTCGTCGGTGTTGGTTGAGACTCTGAGGGTGTTCCTGTGGACGATGGCGATGCCTCCTCCGACTCCGTTGGTGCGGTCCCTGCGGGTGATCTTGTATCCGTCCGGGATGGCAATGGCGATGTCGGGGGCTGAAGCGGGATTCAGCCAGGTCTCCGTCAGGAATGCGACGTCTGGGGAGGTTGAGTCGAGAAGGTCCCAGAGTTCGATGGCGTGTTTGCGGGCAGAGCGGGTGTTGAGGAGGATGCATCTGAGGTAGTTGGGTTCTTTCCTGGGCGGTGGTTTGGCGGGGCGGGTGCTGGCGAAGCTGCAGTTCCGGCAGGTGAAGGGCCCTTGGGTGCGCTTCGGGGTGGCCTGGTAGCAGGCGTGATCTTTTCCGGGGTTGAGTGCGTGGAGGGTGCTGGCGTTGTATCGGCATCTGTTGATGTGGCGGGCGCGGGGGATGCCCGGACCAGGGGGTCTGGCGCTGGGCGCGGTCACGGCGCGGACGGGCGCAGACGGGCTTGCCTTAGGCGCGCCTTCGGCGCGCCAGCGGGGCGCCCGCTGCGCACGTCTGCTGCGCGGCCGCACAGCGGCCGCCATAAATGGGGAGGTGGGAGGGAGGAGCAGGGAATGGGGCAGCGAATGGGCAGTGAGGGGGCGGGGCCGCAGGGGCGTAGCGGCGGGAAACAGGCACAGAAGGGAAAACGAGCACAATCAGGGAATCAAGGGGGCACAGAAAGGAAAACAAAATGAGCACAATGAGGGGCAGCAAGGGGGCACAGAAAGGAAAAACGAGCACAATCAGGGGCAGCAAGGGGGCACAGAAAGGAAAAAAACGAGCACAATCAGGGGCATCAAGGGGGCACAGAAAGGAAAAAAAATGAGCACAATCAGGGGCAGCAAGGGGGCACAGAAAGGAAAAACGAGCACAATCAGGGGCAGCAAGGGGGCACAGAAAGGAAAAAAACGAGCACAATCAGGGGCAGCAAGGGGGCACAGAAAGGAAAAACGAGCACAATCAGGGGCAGCAAGGGGGCACAGAAAGGAAAAAAAACGAGCACAATCAGGGGCAGCAAGGGGGCACAGAAAGGAAAAAAACGAGCACAATCAGGGGCAGCAAGGGGGCACAGAAAGGAAAAAACGAGCACAATCAGGGGCAGCAAGGGGGGCACAGAAAGGAAAAACGAGCACAATCAGGGGCAGCAAGGGGGCACAGAAAGGAAAAAAAACGAGCACAATCAGGGGCAGCAAGGGGGCACAGAAAGGAAAAAAACGAGCACAATCAGGGGCAGCAAGGGGGCACAGAAAGGAAAAAAACGAGCACAATCAGGGGCAGCAAGGGGGCACAGAAAGGAAAAAAAACGAGCACAATCAGGGGCAGCAAGGGGGCACAGAAAGGAAAAACGAGCACAATCAGGGGCAGCAAGGGGGCACAGAAAGGAAAAAAAACGAGCACAATCAGGGGAAGCAAGGGGGCACAGAAAGGAAAAAAACGAGCACAATCAGGGGCAGCAAGGGGGCACAGAAAGGAAAAAACGAGCACAATCAGGGGCAGCAAGGGGGCACAGAAAGGAAAAACGAGCACAATCAGGGGCAGCAAGGGGGCACAGAAAGGAAAAAAACGAGCACAATCAGGGGCAGCAAGGGGGCACAGAAAGGAAAAAACGAGCACAATCAGGGGCAGCAAGGGGGCACAGAAAGGAAAAAAACGAGCACAATCAGGGGCAGCAAGGGGGCACAGAAAGGAAAAAAAACGAGCACAATCAGGGGCAGCAAGGGGGCACAGAAAGGAAAAACGAGCACAATCAGGGGCAGCAAGGGGGCACAGAAAGGAAAAACGAGCACAATCAGGGGCAGCAAGGGGGCACATAAAGGAAAAAACAAGCACAATCAGGGGCAGCAGCAGGGCACACAGACGGAGCTGTGTGGTGGGGGAGCGACCTACCAGTCAAGGTCAGAGGTATTGTAATGCAGACCAGGGTCACCACATTGTGGGGGCCCTGGGGGTAGTGCTGTGGTGTCTCTGTGTCTTGCTGTGTCAGTTGCTGTTCCTACATGCTTGTGTTACATGTGTGATTTGTGCTCCCTCTCATCTGACAATGCCTGATTGCCCACATAGGGGATTTGGATCCATGAGTTACCTTTGTGTGGCACTGTATGCACATCTGTGTAATTGGTATTCAGGCCTCCTCATGTGTTGTGTGGTTGCCTGGGGACACTGGCACCCCCCCTCACCTGTTGTGTTTGATGTGCAGTGTGGGTCTGCCTGTTTGTGTTTGTGCATCTGCACCACTGCATTGGCATATCTTTAGTGTGCCATTGGCTGTATGTTGTTTGGTGTGTTTCCCCTGCTGTCCCTGGGACTCCTAGGTCATCAGTCAGCACAATGATCATTGTTTGTGTGTCCCATTGCTGCCATGGAATGGTATCTGTTCACCTCACATCTACAGTCTCCACAGGGTATCTGCATTTGTGTGCCCATTGGTGCAAATATGTGGGTCTGCATTCTGATGGTCACTTCTGTCATTGTGTCATTGATGAATGTTGACAGTGTCAGCCCCCATGGGTGATGTTTGTCTGCACATGGCCAAAGGTATGTCTTATTTGCACTGCACTGTTTGCCTCCCCCAATCTATGTTGCTATGGGACACAAGCACTACTTTGCCACTGATGTGTTTGTTGTTCTGTGACCAGGAATCATCCATGCAGTTTGGCAGTTGCAGCTTTTTCTTTGTCAACACTTACATTTTGGTCACTGTGATGATGGGGGTTTGGACCCCATTGCCACAATGTTCAAAATGTGCTTCAGCTATGGACCCCACACTTACATTTTGGTCACTGTGATGATGGGGGTTTGGACCCCATTGCCACAATGTTCAAAATGTGCTTCAGCTATGGACCCCACACTTACATTTTGGTCACTGTGATGATGGGGGTTTGGACCCCATTGCCACAATGTTCAAAATGTGCTTCAGTTTTGGACCCCACACTTACATTTTGGTCACTGTGATGATGGGGGTTTGGACCCCATTGCCACAATGTTCAAGATGTGCTTCAGCTATGGACCCCACACTTACATTTTGGTCACTGTGATGATGGGGTTTTGGACCCCATTGCCATAATGGTCATGGCCTGCTTGCATTGTGGGGGCCACACACATTTATGTGTGGCACATGTGATAGGGGGTCACATTGTATGTTCAAAGTCATGTTCAGTGTTGTAGGCATTTGACACAGTCTACACACGCTTGTCATGGTGTTGGGGGGGATGTCTTTATGTTGCATTCTTTATGTTGGTGTGTGCTTGTTGTGTCATGTATTAGCCATCCTGTGAGTGGGGGTGTTGTTGGTGGTAGGCATCCAGCCCCCCATGGGTAGGGGTGGTAATAGTGGTAGGCATCTGGCACCCCCTGGGTAAGGGTGGTAGTAGTGGTAGGCATCTGGCACCCCCTGGGTAAGGGTGGTAGTAGTGGTAGGCATCCAGCCTCCCATGGGTAGAGGTGGTAGTAGTGGTAGGCATTAGGCACCCCCTGGGTAGAGGTGGTAGTAGTGGTAGGCATCTGGCACTCCCTGTGTAGAGGTGGTAGTAGTGGTAGGCATCTGGCACCCCCTGGGTAAGGGTGGTAGTAGTGGTAGGCATCTGGCACCCCCTGGGTAAGGGTGGTAGTAGTGGTAGGCATCCAGCCCCCCATGGGTAGAGGTGGTAGTAGTGGTAGGCATCTGGCACCCCCTGGGTAGAGGTGGTAGTAGTGGTAGGCATCTGGCACCCCGTGGGTAGAGGTGGTAGTAGTGGTAGGCATCTGGCACCCCCTGGGTAAGGGTGGTAGTAGTGGTAGGCATCTGGGACCCCCTGGGTAAGGGTGGTAGTAGTGGTAGGCATCCAGCCCCCCATGGGTAGAGGTGGTAGTAGTGGTAGGCATCTGGAACCCCCTGGGTAGAGGTGGTAGTAGTGACAGGCATCCAGCCCCCTATGGGTAGAGGTGGTAGTAGTGGTAGGCATCCAGCCCCCCATGGGTAGAGGGGGTAGTAGTGGTAGGCATCTGGCACCCCCTGGGTAGTGGTGGTAGTAGTGGTAGGCATCCAGCCCCCCATGGGTAGTGGTGGTAGTAGTGGTAGGCATCTGGCACCCCCTGGGTAGAGGTGGTAGTAGTGGTAGGCATCTGGCACCCCCTGGGTAAGGGTGGTAGTAGTGGTAGGCATCCAGCCCCCATGGGTAGAGGTGGTAGTAGTGGTAGGCATCTGGCACCCCCTGGGTAGTGGTGGTAGTAGTGGTAGGCATCTGGCACCCTCTGGGTAAGGGTGGTAGTAGTGGTAGGCATCTGGCACCCCTGGGTAAGGGTGGTAGTAGTGGTAGGCATCTGGCACCCCCTGGGTAAGGGTGGTAGTAGTGGAAGGCATCTGGCACCCCCATGGGTAGAGGTGGTAGTAGTGGTAGGCATCTGGCACCCCCTGGGTAGTGGTGGTAGTAGTGGTAGGCATCTGGCACCCCCTGGGTAGAGGTGGTAGTAGTGGTAGGCATCTGGCACCCCTTGGGTAAGGGTGGTAGTAGTGGTAGGCAACAAGCCCCCCATGGGTAGAGGTGGTAGTAGTGGTAGGCATCTGGCACCCCTGGGTAGAGGTGGTAGTAGTGGTAGGCATCTGGCACCCCTGGGTAAGGGTGGTAGTAGTGGTAGGCATCTGGCACCCCCTGGGTAAGGGTGGTAGTAGTGGTAGGCATCTGGCACCCCTGGGTAAGGGTGGTAGTAGTGGTAGGCATCTGGCACCCCCTGGGTAAGGGTGGTAGTAGTGGTAGGCATCTGGCACCCCCTGGGTAAGGGTGGTAGTAGTGGTAGGCATCTGGCACCCCCTGGGTAAGTGTGGTAGTAGTGGTAGGCATCCAGCCCCCCATGGGTAGAGGTGGTAGTAGTGGTAGGCATCTGGCACCCCCTGGGTAGAGGTGGTTGTAGTGACAGGCATCCAGCCCCCATGGGTAGAGGTGGTAGTAGTGGTAGGCATCTGGCACCCCTGGGTAGTGGTGGTAGTAGTGGTAGGCATCTGGCACCCCTGGGTAAGGGTGGTAGTAGTGGTAGGCATCTGGCACCCCCTGGGTAGAGGTGGTAGTAGTGGTAGGCATCCAGCCCCCATGGGTAGAGGTGGTAGTAGTGGTAGGCATCCAGCCCCCCATGGGTAGAGGTGGTAGTAGTGGTAGGCATCTGGCACCCCTTGGTAGTGGTGGTAGTAGTGGTAGGCATCTGGCACCCCTGGGTAAGGGTGGTAGTAGTGGTGGGCATCTGGCACCCCTGGGTAAGGGTGGTAGTAGTGGTAGGCATCCAGCCCCCATGGGTAGAGGTGGTAGTAGTGGTAGGCATCTGGCACCCCTGGGTAGAGGTGGTAGGCATCTGGCACCCCTGGGTAGAGATGGTAGTAGTGGTAGGCATCTGGCACCCCTGGGTAAGGGTGGTAGTAGTGGTAGGCATCTGGCACCCCTGGGTAAGGGTGGTAGTAGTGGTAGGCATCCAGCCCCCCATGGGTAGAGGTGGTAGTAGTGGTAGGCATCTGGCACCCCCTTGGGTAGAGGTGGTAGTAGTGACAGGCATCCAGCCCCCCATGGGTAGAGGTGGTAGTAGTGGTAGGTATCTGGCACCCCATGGGTAGTGGTGGTAGTAGTGGTAGGCATCTGGCACCCCCTGGGTAGAGGTGGTAGTAGTGACAGGCATCCAGCCCCCCATGGGTAGAGGTGGTAGTAGTGGTAGGCATCTGGCACCCCCTGGGTAAGGGTGGTAGTAGTGGTAGGCATCTGGCACCCCCTGGGAAGGGGTGGTAGTGGTGGTGGGCATCCGGGCCCCTATGTGTATATGTGGCATTGGTGATGGCCATCCCGCCCCTATGGTGCTGCTGTTGCAAGTAATTTCTGCATCCCTCTGTGTGTGTGTGATATGTCGGGTACGTGTAGTTTGTTTTTGTGGTTGGTGTCTGACTTACCTTCTGCGCCGTACGCGTCCGTGCCTGTTTCGGTAGTAGATGTAGAATATTGGTAGGATCGGCACGATGGGATTCATGGTTGGTTCGTCTCGTTCGTCTTTCTCGTTGCTTCGGCTCGTCCTCGTCGCTGGCGTGTTCGTCTCGTAGCCGTGGATCGTGTTGTGGCGCGAATCGGAGCTTATGTGCGCCTCTCCCGGATGCTTTGACGTGCCGTGCGTAGCGACAGGTTCGGCGCGTACGGGAAGCGCATCGTACGTATCCGGCCGGACGGAGCTGCATTTTGGCTTCCGTGCGACTCGATTCTGCGTTTACGGATCCGGCTCGGTCGGGGAACAGGACCTGGATTGGGTGAGTACGACTGGGTCGGAGTCTATGCTGTTGTGCGCATCATACTTGCTCGTTCGGAATAATATGCGGATCGGTCGGGAAACAGGCATTCGCATGGCTTTTTTCCCGACCGAATGGTGTTAGGTGCGCCTCCGACCGAGATCGGAATCGGCCCCAAAGTGTTGAAGAATAAAAAACAAAGAAAACTACACAAAAAAGTCAAACAATCAGTAAATTACAACACACAGTGTTGATGAATAAAAAGCATAAAGAAAACTACACAAAAAGGTCGACGCGGCGTTTCGGTGTGACTTGATGAAAACACCTTCTTCAGGACAAGAGTTTTCTAAAACAATTTTAACAATATATTAGCTCCATACATATGTCATACATGTCTAGTATGTAACTGTGCAAACTTATGCAAAAAGTGATCAAAATTGCAATTACACCTATACATGAATTTCTATATTTTTTAAAACATAAGGCCTAACACACATTTATTTCATGCTAGCAGTTCTTGGCTCGAGAATCTCCTAGATATTTTGAGACAACACATGATCCAAATTTCAATTAAAACATACCTAGCTGGATATTGGACGTTTTTGTTGATATCTTATATCCGAATGGAACCTTCTTCAGGATACACATAAGGCTGAAAGTTACCTATAGGTGAGACATATTATAATTGAAAAGGGACTTTAATAGATTTACCCTAAAGTGGCAAACTTGGCTTATTATATCTGCGACCTTATTAGTACACGTACATTTTTATGTGGTACTCATGATTAATAATGCGTTGTTTGGAGCCACCGATAAGGTCAAGAAACGAATTTTACTTAAACCTTGAAAAAGAAAAATTAAGTTTAACCAAGTTGTGATTATCTCTCTCTATTAGAGATGGGTTATTTTAAATATGTCTGAAAGGCTGGTCTATGCTTACCAATAAAAGGATAGCTTTACCGCGACTAAGAGTAGGTACCCCGTGATTGTGCCACCAAATCTTGTTCAAACCGTGCTTTTTTTCAAAATTAAGACGGGGTAGAGCTAGAAAAACGCAAAATTGGTTTTAAAATTATTCAGTCTACGTGCGCCAAAAAAGCCCTCTTAATACTTAATGGTGCTCTTAAAAAACATATTTTACCTGGTATTGTTGTATTTCGAAATAATGCAATTTGAAGAATAAAATCTGAAAATAACAACAAGGCATTTATGTTTAGGTTACTCAACATGGAAAGTTTCTATATCTGTATTTTAACAATATTCATTTTATTTAGCCCTCGCGCAATGAAGTGCTGCGGGAATGTGCATTCTAATTATGGTTCATTTCCATCTATTGTTGTAGACTTTAGAGCTTAATTTATGCACATCGTATTATAAACGGATTTCTTTGTCTGCAAGCTTCAATATAGTTACATAAATATCCTGTATATCCAGAATATCGCAACAGGGGGAATGTCACTGTCTCTATGTGAAACGTAAGTTACCGTTGCACATATTATCATTGCGACGAAAGTCGGTCGTCAAATGCACAAATTATCGTTGCGACGATAGTCGGTCGTCATCTACAGAGATTACTTATACAATCCCCCAAAGTAGTTATTGCGTGCCGCAAATCAAGTGAACAAGTTTGCAGTCGCATCAAATAGCTATAAGTTAAGGGCTACAGTTTGTTATAGTTCGCTTACCTAATTGGAAGTATCCGGCCTCCCTGCTCCAACACAAACGACTTCCGGGTTAGGATATGCAGTGTCAGAACCAAATGTGCTCTTTAAATACCCTGATGTCCGATCACGTGATACGCCGCACGCGAAAATACCCGCACGGTCCACTTTATATTTCCGCATAATGAAAAAAATATTTTTAAATTCATAGGATAATGTGGATTCTAAATGTAAACAGTCTATATATGGCCATAGCTACAGAGAGTAATAAAAATGAACGTAATAGGCTCACCACGCGATGGTAAACATACATAGTTGCGGCGGCCATCTTTGGAAGTTATTTCACGAAAGTCTAAATTAGTGAATGAAAGAAATGAAATATTCCGCGAGAAGATACTCGCATGGTACATACTGGGGAACATTTTTAATTTTTTTATTTTATATATGAATTCTAAGTAGGAGAAATGTATAACCAGAATGACAAAAATTACAAAATAGTCGTGATAGGACCCATCACGACGGTGTCCGCATTCAATCACGGCGGCCATCTTTAAAAAGTATTACAAGGACAACCAAACTGGTCAACGGGAGCTTAATGCAAGTCCACAATCTTTACAGCAATATAGTACGGATACAATGTTAAAACCCACAGACTCCTCTATCTTTATCTAGTTTTTGCTTAGGAGCTATGGCCTACCCGTGTATTAAAGTGAGTACAGTCAGAGAGATGTTGTCACCATTGAACCAAATACAGAGGGATATGTACTAAATAACTCTTTCCCAATCTTCTTTACTGTTAAGACCCTGTCTGAATGTCTTAAATTTTGACATATAGAATTGCTCCCGTCTTTTTCGTTTTATAGCCAAATCACCTCCTCTCATGTTCATCTGCATAACTTCCACAACACACCAGCATAGGTGGTCGACTTCATGTCCTTTCTCATTCCAATGTTCAACTAAGGGAGCATTTTTCTTATTTGTACGTAATGCAGATTTATGCTCGTTCACCCTAATTCTAATCTCCCTAGAAGTTTCTCCAATATAGCCCAACCCGCATGGGCATAGAATTAAGTAAATCAAATTCTTGGTATGACAATTCGCCATTGTTTTAAAAGTGTGAGTTACATTATTGTGGGTGATCTTCTGTCCTTTAATAATGTTGTTGCAGTTATTACAGGAGCTACAAGGGAAAGTTCCTGTGGGTAATGGGGTCCCTAAGACACTCATTTGTTTATTTTGATTGGTGTTCCTATGGGTATGCACTAAACAATTCCTAATGGTTCTGTTACGGCGAAATGAGAACATTGGTTTTTCCAGTTTGGATGTGCCTAGTGTATTAATGAGGTGCCAATTCTTGTTTATAATGTTTTTCACTTGATTACTGATATTACTAAAGTTCGTTACAAAAATTAACGGCAGATTCCTTACCTCTTTGTTCTCAGATTTAGCTTCAAAAAAAGAGTCCCTATTATAATATTTGGCACGTTCATAGGCTCTTTAAACCAATTTTCTCGGATAGCCCCTGTCCAGGAGTTTTTTAGTAAGTTTGTCAGCATGTCTATTAAAATCTTGGATATTTGTGCAATTACGTCTCACTCTTAAGAATTGGCCATACGGGATGTTATCTTTCTGACACGCTGGGTGATTGCTATTGTAATGTAATATGGTATTTCTATCCGTGGGTTTAGTAAACAGTTCTACAGTCAACAAACCATTGTTATTTCGAATGCTAATGTCTAAAAAAATCACACCTTTGTTTACTTATGGATGATGTGAATCTTAAATTTACATCACCAAGGTTGAGCCAATCTATGAATTCTAAAAGGGTTTGTTTTGTACCTGTCCATAGAAAGAAAATATCATCAATATATCTTGACCATGCTGTTATATTCTCTTAGAAAGGGGCTACTGTGTTAAAAATGTGCCTGTCTTCAAATCTAGCCACATACAGGCATGCCAGGCTGGGAGCTCAGGTCGCTCCCATGCTGGTCCCTTTGGTTTGTTTAAAAAATTCTGTTGTGAATAGAAAAATATTATTTTTAAGGATGATATCTACACATTCTAAAATAAAAGTAGCATGAGGTGAAAGATCACCTTCACCGTTACTCAGCAAATCTTTGATCATTTGGATCGTGTCATCTTGAGGAATATTTGAGTATAGGGCTTCTATATCTAATGTATCAAGCCATTGTATTTCTGGGTCATACGGAAAGTTCTCAATCTTACTGATCATAGAGGTAGTGTCTTTAATGTACGCTTTTTGCTGGGTCACCATCGGTTGGAGGAATACATCTACGTATTTGCTGAGAGGTTCTGTCAACGAATATATACTCGACACAATAGGTCTCATTGGTGGATCATTCATACTCTTGTGGACTTTAGGTAAGCCATAAAGGGCAGGAATTACAGGATACGTATTATTCAGAAAATTGTATTCCTCTTGGCAGATGATACCATCTTCCTTAGCTAGTAATAGCAAATTGTTAACTTTATGGGTTAAGACATCCCATTCCTCTCTCTTGGATTTTTGATAATGTTGTTTATTGTTTAAGAGAGTTTTTGGCGTACGTAGACCGAATAATTTTAAAACCAATTTTGCGTTTTTCTAGCTCTACCCCGTCTTAATTTTGAAAAAAAGCACGGTTTGAACAAGATTTGGTGGCACAATCACGGTGTACCTACTCTTAGTCGCGGTAAAGCTATCCTTTTATTGGTAAGCATAGACCAGCCTTTCAGACATATTTAAAATAACCCATCTCTATATAGAGAGAGAAAATCACATGGTTAAACTTAATTTTTCTTTTTCAAGGTTTAAGTAAAATTCGTTTCTTGACCTTATCGGTGGCTCCAAACAACGCATTATTAATCATGAGTACCACATAAAAAGGTACGTGTACTAATAAGGTCGCACATATAATAAGCCAAGTTTGCCACTTTAGGGTAAATCTATTAAAGTCCCTTTTCAATTATAATATGTCTCACCTATAGGTAACTTTCAGCCTTATGTGTATCCTGAAGAAGGTTCCATTCGGATATAAGATATCAACAAAAACGTCCAATATCCAGCTAGGTATGTTTTAATTGAAATTTGGATCATGTGTTGTCTCAAAATATCAAGGAGATTCTCGAGCCAAGAACTGCTAGCATGAAATAAATGTGTGTTAGGCCTTATGTTTTAAAAAATATAGAAATTCATGTATAGGTGTAATTGCAATTTTGATCACTTTTTGCATAAGTTTGCACAGTTACATACTAGACATGTATGACATATGTATGGAGCTAATATATTGTTAAAATTGTTTTAGAAAACTCTTGTCCTGAAGAAGGTGTTTTCATCAAGTCACACCGAAACGCCGCGTCGACCTTTTTGTGTAGTTTTCTTTATGCTTTTTATTCATCAACACTGTGTGTTGTAATTTACTGATTGTTTGACTTTTTTGTGTAGTTTTCTTTATGTTTTTTATTCTTCAACACTATGGGGCCGATTCCGATCTCGGCCGGTAGGGCACCGAATCGGATTCGGCTGAACCGGATCCGATTCGGAGCCCTTTTTCCCAACCGATTCGTACGTGCGTCCGGGCGAACGAGTACGATGCGAGCGCGTGCGAATTCGCCGACCGACTCGTTCGCGGGTCCCAACCGCTCCGACCGACTCGCACGGATGCGCCTCGCACCGCGCAATGGAGACGTTCCCCGGCCGGGCAAGTACGATGCGTGCCGCGAGCAGTCCGACCGACTCGCGCCGTCCGGCTCGAAGAAGCAGTCGGAGCCGCACTTTGGGGGTCCGTGTCGGACCCCCCTGTACGCGTAGCCGCACGAGTCGCACACAGGGGGGACCCATGGGTCCCCCCTACCTGTGCGTGTACGGCGCGAGTCGCTTCGCCGTATACGCGCTGTAGGGGGCGCCCTTGTTCGCCTCGCACCCATTGAGTCAATGGGAGCCCGCGTACGAGTTGCACGACAGGCTCCCATTGACTTCAATGGGAGTCCGACCGAATCGAGTCCGATAGCATACGTGCGCATCGTACTCGTTCGGTCGGGCTGCTAGGGCCCGATTCGGTCGGAAATCTCTCCGGGTCCGGCTCGGTCGGAGAGATTTCCGGCCCGAATCGGAATCGGCCCCTATGTGTTGTAATTTACTGATTGCTTTAATTTTGTGTGTTCAAGTCATGTCTAGTTTTAGATAAAACTTTTTAAACGAGTATTTTGAATAAATTAGAAATTTGAATTTCATTGATTTTATGTTTCTTTTGTGCTAATTTGCCACTGTGGATTGAGATACGATTTGTGACACTGTTATGGGTTTTGGCTCAACACATGATCCTGAGAATTTGTACTAGGGACCTGTTTGTTCCCAAATAGTACAAGACTCTCACTGATTAATCCTCTGCAATAGAAGCAACCTCCTAGCCTCTGTTTGTTTCCTGCTCATTCTAAGTGCTACGTTGAGGGTCATGAAGCGCAGGGCTCAGTGACAGTCACACAGGACCTACAAACACTGGTGCTACTCTAGCCAGAACTCACTCACCAGTTCTCTTACAGCAGAAGCAATGATGACTAGTGGACCTTAATCAGAATCCCAATAACAGTACTGGTACCAAGGAGCCAGTAGACTTGCACCCTTAAAAAGGAGATGTAGGTTTTCTCACTCCTCTGCTGGAAGAGTGAATTGATTGTTTTGTGGCTGTCTCTGCTCCACTTCCAAGCCTTATTGAATGCTAAGATTTAAGTCCTAAAACAGGAACACTTGGAAAAAATAATTCTGAATCCATCATTCTCTAACAATAAATACATAGTTCCCAAAGAATGCTCAGTATTTGTTGCTTAGAATCCTTCAGCACAATCCTTTATGTTACTGGGTATTTATATAGAGCAGCCAACTTCTTGATCTCTTGTATTGTACAACACTGTTGTTTATTTGTCCTGTTGGTGATGCCGCCGACATCAGATTGAAGTTAGGGATCATTCAACCAAGGCTCTCCACTGGGTAATTTTGTTCTTGAACCACATTGTTGTAGGTGAGTTGTTTGGAGGATATGGGTTATCCTGATGGAGAGATCAATCAAGGTGATAGGTCTGATATCATTCTTACCTATTTTGTGTTAATGGTGTGTTTAGTGTTTATTAAGTGTCACCTACCAGACAGCTGTGAGCTGCCTGGTTGTGAAAGACATTTTATGGGCTACACCAAGAAGTTACACTGGACTTAGAGCATGCTCACTGCTTCTCTCGGTTGGCTTCATTGTCACTTTTGTTTCCTTGCTTCGTATTCAATGACTTTCATTCTTGTGTTTGTCCCTCCTCTGGAATGTGGCCTCTTTACCATGCTCTTGTTTGGCTGACTAGTATTTTTCCTCTGCTCACATTTAAGGAACTACTTTTTCCTTTTTGTGAAGCACTCCATGAGAGTGCATGTGTTTTCAGGTTCTCTCCATCACATGCAGTTTATCCCCCACCAAATACCTGTATCCCCATTTGAGTGCTGCATGTTGCTCGTGCCTGCCCCCATTTTCTCTCTCCCTCCTTACTCTCTCCCTGGGTTGCTGCTTTTTATACCTCCCACCGTATGCCTTCTGTATTGCTCCTTCTTCCTCTCACCCTGTCAATTACTTCCTCCTCTTTGTGTTATTTTAATGAATTGTTTCACCTTGTATTCATTTCTCTCCCCGCCCAATCCCTGTTGCCTAACTCCCACCAGCTTTTTGTTGCTCCCCTACTCCTCATGGTAATCCCCAAAAACTTTTGGAGGGCCTGAAGTGGCTGGGTAGCTATAACTTGCTGCCGGCCACTCCTCTTTTAAAAAAGCTCTTTCGACCTAGTCATTTCTTTTAAATTTATTGATCCAAGTGGTATTAGCCATCTTGAATTGATAAAGCAAAAAAACAAGAAAATTGTACCCATACTATTCAGTAGGTGTACATATGCGTGGTAATGCATGCACTTGCATATGTCGTCATGAATGCCTGGATCTACTGAATGATACAACACCAGTACTGTGCATGACATGGTGTGCGAGGGTTGAATGGCAACACATTGTTTGTTTTTGCTGATGCTGCACAGCATCAGCAAAATGCATTTTGCTTTTCATCAATACTGTACAGCATCACAAAAAAGCAATGCCAAAGTCAATAGGATGCATAAGCAAGACCTATTGGCTTTGCCAATGATTGTTTGGTCTGAATGAACAGCGTTGGGTGTTTGGGTCTTGAAGCCCTCAGTCTACCTTTGCCAGCTATGGCAGTGTTGGTGCATAGTATCAATGGGTCTTGGGCTCTTCCAGACTACCTAGTTGGCTTTCTAGTGCAATGCTTCTGGTCTCTCATGCTTTGTTTCTGATGTTCTGAGGTGCAACCTCCCAGTGTTTTTGTGCCCGATGTGTCTCAGTTTCTGCTCAGAGTTGTCTGTGAGGCTCTCTTTCCTACCATCAGGACCTTTATGACCAGTTCTTATGTTTTGGGTTGAGTCTCCTGGCCCTGTTTGACATTTACAAACCAGACCTAGAGCCAGGGCACACCCTTTGTGGGCCCTTGACCGATGACCCATTGTGGACTTCAGTGACTGTCTACTTGGGAAAGAATTGAAGGTGCATCTCAACAAACTTTTAGGATATTGTTCCCTTTTTCCTTGCCGGGACTGCCATGCCTTGTGTGGCAGTACTTGGCTGGAAAAATGTTTTGGAAGCCCTACCCTAAGTATGCCAGTCTTTCTGATGCCTTAAAGATGGTGGCCTTGTGGTGGTCTGCTGCCACAAAGGGGTTTCAGACAAGGGAGTAGTCCATTGCTTTGCCATGAAAAATTAATCAGTTGCCCTTATCACTAAATATGGTCGGACAATCATCAGGGTGAAGGCATCAGCTGATTTTTGGCAAACATGACAAGTCCACCCTCCTCCAGCAGAAGCGGAAAAATGGGTAGATTTCCGGAATGTAAAATCATATTCGGCAGAGAAATTCCTCATCATTTCCATCAGTGGTAGGTACTATTTTAGTGGGATCCCATAAGGAGTTCCTACAGCTTAGCCAAATTTTACAGATATTTGTATTGAAGAAATTATGTGCAGGACTTCACTAAACAAGATTCTTGCTAATAGAGGTGCTTGTTTATGTTGTTTTTGCATCCTTTTTATAATCTTCATTTATCTCACCCCAGTTGTCTTTTACAAAGCTGGTTGTCATTTTCTGCCCATGTGGTACTACTGTTTTTTAAATTTCTTTTTAATTATTAATTTTCAGTTTTTTCTTGACTTTATTGTAATACTGTATTGAAAGGCATTATTATATGCAAGATCCTTCGCACCATTAAAAAGAAGTGCTGTACTTAACTTGCTGTCAAAAGATGAGCAGGGTGTCCAGGCTGAGACTTTACACTAGTGGTCATGACATTGCGTTAGTGGATTTTGGGCCAGGTGTACGACGATTGCAAAATACAATGTACAACAGTGTCTCAGACACTGTTTGCGATTCCCAATGGGGTCGCAAATTGCATGCCTCATCAATATTCATGAGGCAAGCGTAATTTGCGACCTCATTGGGAATGGCTAGCACTCCCAGGGATGGTGGCCTGCTGGGGTCAGCAGACCACCATGGCAGGGGCTGATTTTTAAATAAAGCAGGTCTTTTTTAGGTCGAGTCTAGCGCAGCCCGCATGCGCTGCTCTAGGAGAGGGCCTCTTGGAATCACTCAAGACTTCCCAGAGACTTCTCCGTGTGGGTCGGAGTCCTCCCACACATTCCATTGGCCTTTGCGTGTGGCTTTCAATAATGAAAGCACGCAAATGGCCAAAGATGGGTGCATGTCCCGCCTTTCCTCTAAACTTTCACTCCCATGGCCTTTGGGTCTCGGGAGCGAGCAGCGGCGCGCAGGCGCGCAGGCTGGCAGCTGGTCGTGGATCAAGTTACTAATTTAACATAGCGCGGTCGCTTTCACTTTCGCGGCTGCACTTGTTGTTTATGTAACCTGTCATCGTGCTCTGTAGTGTATCGTTCCTCACCTTCTACTTCGTCAAAATTGTCAATAGAAAGACCATTAAAGAGGACAAGCAGGAGGGTGCGCCAAATTTCGTTTCGCCCAGGGCGCTGTCTGAGCGCTGAGGAGTAGACCACGCCACCCCAAGAAAGGAGTGTGTTCTTTCGCTTCGCTGGTGTCAGAAACTGGGCTAGCAGAGGCCGCACCATTTGTGCTGTACACACAAACATGTCGGTATCCAAATTGAACAAACCTCTCTTCCACTAAGTGTGCAGGATCCGGGGGAAGGCGGTGAGTAACGTGCTGTGAGGTGGTGGAAACTCTGACAATGAGCGTGATGGACTTTTGGAAATATTTACAATCTCTAAATGGATGCCTGCATGCCTGGCCGCCTGTGCGGAAGTGTGTCTGGGGCAGACGGGGCCCACACACCTTCAGTGGCACCTCGCAGTCTGGGCCCCTCTAGCCTTGTGGGCATTTGTCCATAGTCTACCCCCACTCTGTCACACTTCCTGTCACTCTACTCTCTCCTCGTGGCTTCCCCTGTTTCTCTCCCACTATAAAACCATCCTTTCTACCTCCCTCGCGCACGTTTTCTACCTCACCACACCTGGCTCGTTGCACTTCCCATGTGTTTCTCTCCGGTCCCTCTTATTGTGTCGCCTGTTTCTCTCCAATCTGCTTCACGTTCCCGCTTCTCACATTTCTCTCCCCCTACAGATTTCCCCTCCCTCTGTTTCTGTAACCTCGTCTCCTGTTTCCCTCTCCTCAATCTTGTAATCACTTCTCTCTCTTATTCTCTCTCCTCTCGACCATCTGTTTCTCTCTCTCCTTTTCTCTCTACCTTCCGCTTCTCGTTTGTCGACGATTCACTACACCCCGCCCCTCTCACACACACAGGCTTGTCTCTAGCTTTCCTTTGTTTCTCGCACTCATGTGATGTGACCCCTCTTGCACTCTCGGGCCCTGCAGTTCACTTCCCTCCCCCGCCTGTGTTTCCCATAACTTCTCACCAGCAATGCTTCTCACCCCTTATCCTCTTGGGTCTCTCCTCCATTTCTCACGCTCCCTTCTCCACTATCCCATGGATCTGATGCCCCCCTCTTACTCCATACTTCTCTCTCCCCTTCAACCCCCTCCTGCACACACACAGCTATGCAGTTTCAACTTTACGCCCTACGGACCCCTCATCCCCGGATATCCCCAGAACACCCTGCAACCCTAGCCCCTTCTTTTGTTTTTCCGCTTCTTTAGGGGTTCACACCTCTCTCACGTGATTTTCAACCTCACTCCTAACCCCCCCCTCTGATTCTCTGCCTATCCCCACTCTCTTTCTGCCCGCTGTCTCGTTCTCTCTCGGTCTCCCCTCACAGACGGGTCTCTGCAATTCGCCCCCCGTGTTCCCTGACACTCTCCAGATGGCGCTCTGCTGCTTGCCACCCTATCTGGGAGTTGTTCTTGGCAGCGGCGGTTGCAGCTGAATTGCAGGAATACTTTCCTTTATTTAGGAGCAGCCAGGGGTTGGGAGCTCAGCTTCTAACATCTGGATCTCATGGGCACCCATTTGGACACAATGTGTTGCCCTTATATATATATATATTTTTTAACATTCTTTTAACTCTTTATCCGCCACGGGCTACGAACGTGAAGTCAAGAGCAACGTGTCGCGAGTAGGAAAGGGAGGGCGGGGTCAGAGATCAGGCCGCCTGACTGTCCTGACCTGTGATTTCACTGAAAGATGTTATATGTATATTTATTTGTTTCATTTTTGTCAACGTCCTCGTAATATTGTGGTACATTTGTGAATTTAGTGAACCAGGTGTACAGCTTCTCCTTTGGAGCAACAGGGAAGTGGGGAGTCTTAAACCCGTCACCCCTGCAAAACTGAACAAGGGGTCCCCCTGCCCTCATCCGCTATCTTAAAACCTGGTCAGGGGTCCGTGCCATCTCAATTCAATGTGGCCCGCTACCATCATGTCCTATTATTCTCACTAGTACATCAGTCTGGTTTCATTGTGCACTCAGGTGCGTTGTGTTCACTAGTACATCACTATGGTTAGCAGCTACAATGCTCTACAACATAGCTTTAATACATTGTCAAAGCCAATAGCTCTGGCTAAACACTTATAGGTCCCAAACGCGAGACCTATTGGCTATGCCAATGCTTGTTTTAAATGCAGCTCGTTTTGCTTAAAGGAAAACGTGCTGCATTTAAAATACAAAAATGAAACTTTTCAGTTTCATTTTTTTAAGGGCAGGCAGTGGTCCCTGGGACAACTGCCTGCTCTTAAAAAATATTTGCGCACACACTCACAAAGGGGAAGGGGTCCCCTGGGGACCCCTTCCCATTTGCGAGTGGTTTACCACCTACTTGAAGTAAAACAACAGTACAGGGCATGGTGACTCGTTATTAGGAAGGGACGCCCCTTCCTAATAGTGGAAGTCGCAAATGCTATTTTGCGAGTCAGTGACTCGCAAAATAGCATTTGTACATGTCTGGAACCTTTTGCGGTCGCAAACGGACCGATCGCCCGTTTGCGGCAGCAAAAAAGGGTTGTACATCTGGCCCAAAATGTCCCTTTTTCAGCAATGACATGCGATGAAAATCTTTGTGTTGCTAGTGCACTTGACTATAAGATTTTGAAGCAATGAAATAAAGTAATAAAAGTGGACAACTCTGTCCTTCTTGATGCAAAGCTCTAAATGTTATCTTTGTAGGCCCTCCCTATAAAATTACTGTATTGTGGAAGGAGATGCCTGGGATATCAAAGTCAGCCGCCCTCGTCATGCACATTGTTGTCATCAACTATGTCATTTTAGATGTCTTCAGAGATATTATAAATAATGTCATAGAACATGTCATGAGTGATGTAATATGTGAGGTCATAAGCAGTGCATGATGAGGGAATGAGTTAAAGTTACCTCAATAACTATACATTGGTGAATTTCAGTGTTTGTTTTGAGTTTAAAATGTGATTTTTAAACTGACATTTTCATCTAACTGTAACTTCACTTTAACCTTTTTCAGTGAATTTCTAATTTAAAAAAAAATGTAAAGTAAGATATTATTACAACACATAACTATAAAGGCACTTTAACCTCTGCTTTTTTCAGTGAATTTGTAGTTTTTTGTAATGTAAAGTAAGATATTATTACAACACATAACTATAAAAGCACTTTAACCTCTGCTTTTTTCAGTGAATTTGTAGTTTTAATGTAAAGTAAGATTTTATTACCATATGTAACTATGCCAACCCCCTGCCATGCACAGTCTTTGGCTGTGAGCAGGGTGGGGTTGGACCCTGGGCCTGGCCTGTGGTTAAGCCCTGCATCCAACCCCCTGAAAGCAGCCAACCCACCACAGACACCCTTGCCCCTCAATTAAAAAAAAAAGGTTTTTTTATCCAGCAGGACTCATGCAGGAGTCAACATGGTCCCCAGTGCTTCTGTGAGACTCTGCCCCCTACCCCCACAAAGTCCATGGGGTCAGGCTACCCCTACCCTGCCCCATTAAAAAATGTTAATTTTCACAACAGGGGGACCTAGTGCACATGTCCTGTAATGGGAGTCGCAACATTTCTCTTCAGGTTGCAGCCAGCCAATTAGAGTGCGAGCTCTCGCAGGACTTGCGGGAGCGAGGTGGCTGACGGGAAAAAAAGTCCACTCGGCCAATCCGGTTGATCTATTATTTCAAGTTGTGTGCCTGTGGAACTCCCATGAGAGTCCTGAGAACTCAAACATCCAGATATCTACAAATCTTGACCCTTAATTTCTCATAAACTACTAGGCGTATTTACAGCAAACCACACAAAGCATGCTTTCTGGGTTTCGGTCTAGCTTTCTGCTAAATCTGGTGTAGTTCCACTCAGCCGTTTTGGCTGTAGTGGTGACTAAACTTGCCTTTTTTTAAAATTATTTTCTACCCAGAAAAAAGCAGTAATTTCAGAAAGAAAAATAAATAAATATATATATACAGATACACAAAACAATCTTATAAAAAATTCTTACAGCTATGCAGCCACATAGTTCCCTTAATACATATACAACAACAGAAAAAAGAAAGAGGTATAAGTTTTACCCCGTAACAGGAATACTTAAACGTGCATACTTTCCTAGAACGAACAAAAAAAAAGAAAAAGAAGAAAGAAAAAAAAAATAATAATAATATGAACAAAAGAATACGTTGGACATCGGTTATAGAAGTAGTTTTCTCTACCTAGTCCATCAAAGGACCCCAAATTTGCCTACCCCTTCTCCTCGCCCTCTGGCCTTTGCATTTATACAGTGCCATCTCTATGTTGTATACATGAAGCAGTCTGGCATGCCAAGCTTGATACGTCGGGGGTCAACATCTTTCCATTTCGATGCAATCAATAATCAGACTACTGCGGTTGCCATAAAGCAAAAATATACCCGAGTTAATTCTAACTGTGCATTCTCATCACAGCCTAATAACATCATAGTTGGTGAGACAAACACATTCTGTCTTAAAACTTTATACAAAAAGGTTTCAATCCCCTTTTTCAGCAAATTTAGTTTACTACAGTCCCAGAACATATGGGCCAGATCTGCAGAGCCCTGTCCACACCTTGGGCAGTGATCATTTTCCCTCTTCCCCCAAGCAAACAATTTAGCCGGGGTAAAGTACAAATTGAACACAGTTTTGAAGTGTTGGGCTTTTAAGTTAGCAGAGAGAAACACTTTCTTGGAGAGTGTCAGTGACCTACTTAAGTCCACATCCTGGTTCTCTAGCTTGCCTGCCCAAGCGGTCTCGACCTTTACTAAGTCATCCGGATTGGCATTTATCAGGATGGAGTATAAATCCTTTATTCGGGGTTGTTTATACAAAATACTTTCTAACAATGGAATCCGATCCATGCTAATAATATGTGATACAACAGGTCTAATCGTCTCCCTAATTTGGACGTACTTAAAAAACGATCTAGCGTCAAGGCTATACCGCTCCTGAAGCTCTACAAAAGGAATGGTTCCATTCAAATCAATAGCATCGCCTATCCTACTGACTCCTGCCTGTTCCCAAAGTTTGCCTATTCCATCATAGAGGGGAGCCGGAAATACTGGTGAGCGCCACAGGAGCAGGTACCTCTGGAACCTAGGTATTTCTAAAAGCTTGCATACTTTGTGCCAAACATTCCAGGCCGCTCTAAGAGGCTTGAAGCGTGTTTTTTTTTTATAGTTACTGCCCTCTAACTGCCTTAATAGGACCCCTGGCGCTGTACCACCTATGGCCAGCTCAAAAATTGAAGGGGGAATTTCGCTTTCCCGACCTCCCAAACCTGTTTCTGCCCCCGTATTTGTTTTGAACAGTATATCCATTTGTTGTATTGTTATGACCCAGTAGTAATAGAGTAAGTTGGGAACCGCCAGCCCCCCGATCTTGAGAAAGGGTAAAAAATGTCAAAGATCGCTTGACCTTCTGATAAAGCCAGATAAATTGGAAAAATATTCCGTCTAATTTCCTAAAAAAGGTGTTTTCCGGCTCTAGCGGGATACAACAGAATAAATATAAAATTTTAGGGAGCATCGTCATTTTAAGCACATTACACCTTCCTATTATAGACAAATGTAAATTATCCATTCTCTTTAAGTCTCTGCTAATCTTCTCTATGAGAGGAGCCGAATTGATTGCCCATGTGGAGCCAACATCCGCCGAAATATCAATCCAGAGATAGGTAGCTACCTCAGTCTTAGGTGGATCCTGGCAGGTAATGGTTTGACGGCATCAGGAACCGATTCCGCAATCTTTGCAGCAGCCATCAGGACGAGCAGCCGGAGCGTAGACTCCTCATGAAGGTGACCTATCATCATAATCAACTCACCCTGTGATCAAGATAACCTTAAATGATATTTGGAGGTGCAGCTCGCCAAGAACGGAGCTACAAGTTTTAATATGGATACATATCTTTAAACAGGGAAGACCGTTGGCAAGTCCATTTTACCATCCCTGTTATGTGGTTATATCAGCTAACTGTGACCCATATATTTTGAGAAGTTAATTGGAGGTGGCATTCCTGAAGAAGGCAGGTTCTGCCGAAACGCGCGTAGAGATGATATGAAAACCACCCGTCAATTACATTATCTTATGGGACAGTAGCTACATCTTTGAGCCTGTGTGTTCTGTCTATCTTTCTGAAATCAACAAAAATATTCAATTGCGTTATAATAACTTGGAATATTGTTTTCTTTTGGTTGAAATTATTGTGTATCAAGAACATTCAAACAATTTATTTATGTGAACAATCATGTGTATGATATGTATGTATGGATAGGTGGATGAATGCAGCATGTATGTGATTTAAATGTTTACTTCTCTGTTATTAATTGTATATATTGAATTATATTTAGAAAAAAATATCAAATAAAAAATATTTTTGTATTTTTCTAATTTAGAGTGTCAGCTTTTCTCTCTTAGACATTTTTTCATTATGGTTGTTTAAATATGTTTTGAAGTTGCCCTAGGAATTTCACAGTAGGTAATGGTTTTAGTACAGACGATCCTAGTCTTATCCGAGTTCAAATGGTAGCCCGACTGCCTGCCAAATTCCAAGGCCAAGACTTTGATCCTTGCAATTGCTCCCAAGGGGTCAGGGGTGACGACTGCTATGTCGTCAGCATATGCTAACACCTTGGTATTAAACCCCCTGACCACTATTGGTTTGATTGACTGATCTTGAATAATTGTTCTAATAAGGGGATCTATATATAATGCAAAGAGAAATGGTGAGCAGGGGCATCCCTGTCTTGTACCTCGAGCTACCAAAATCGTTTCGGACTCCCTACTCATCAATTGAATCCTATCATATGGCTGTGCATACATAGCTCTTATGGCCGTTAAGATGCGAGGTCCAAACCCATTAGATCTTAAGTTGTCCCATAAGTACGCCCACTCAACCTGGTCGAAAGCTTTTTGAGCATCAAGGAGGATCAGGGACATCTGCTCCCCTGAGGCATCAGCAATGTCAAACAGGGAGATTACCCGACGTACGTGATCCATAGTACCTCTACCTGGTATGAAGCCATGTTGCCAAGGGCTCACCAGGGAGGCGATGATTTTACCCAGTCGGAGCGCGATAATCTTAGAATATAATTTCTCATCGGCATTAATCAGGGAGATGGGTCGATAGGACGCTGGGTCCTCAGCCACTTTCTCTTTCTTCAAAAATACAATGATGTTGGTTTCTTGCCAGGATTGAGGTGGAATCCTCTTATGCTGTACGGCCAGGAACAGATCTAAAAGGATTAGTTCTGACTGGAGGGCTTTATATACTTCCATCAGAATTCTATCAGGGCCCGCTGCCTTATCTGAGGCCATCGCCTGGAGAGCCTCTGTAACTTCAATAATTGAAATATCTGCCTCTAATTCCTGCCAGATAGGGACATTCCCGGCAATTTCAGGCCCAGCAGCCTCTGGGGATTCATCCCTAGTCTGATAAAGGTCCCTATAAAACTCTGCGAATACGCTTAAAATTTCTTGGGGTTCTGTGGCTAGGGACCCATCTTTCCTTTTCAGCCTCACAATGTTATTTGCTGCTGCCCTTTGTCTTAACCGTAGTGCCAGATGTTTACCTGTAGCCTCCCCATACTCATAGTTATCCCTGGAGTAAGTTTGAAAGGCTTCTGCAACTGGTTTACTGTAAAATCCATTAATTTCTGCCTTTATCCTTGTAACCTCTTGCTCAAGCAGAGTTTGTCGCTCAACCTGTCTTTGGGCAATAGCTGGCGTATGTTCCTCCTCACACTTTGCCAGTTGATCTGTTAGTTGATATAACTCCTCTCTCTGCCTCTTCCTCCGATGTCCAACAAAACTAGCAGTCTCCCCCCTTAACCCCGCCTTAAACGTATCCCACACTATTTCTCTGGAGGCACTGAACCTATTTGTATTAAAGAACTGCCGGGTCCATCCCTGATATGCTCTATAAACCCCTCCGTAGCCAGCAGTTTCTTATCAAAGGTCAACTTTGTACAAGGTCTTTCGTGCCCCTGAACCCTAATTTCCAGCATCAGAGGGTTGTGATCAGACAACACTTTAGGGAGCTTCCTGATATCAGCACCCTCCATAAGGGTGGCGGAGACAAAAAAGTAATCAAGCCTGACGTATTTCCTGTGAGGACACTAGAAGTAAGTATACCCTGAATCTCCTGGCTTCCTCGAGGACCACATATCGATTAGACCATGACTAGTGATCAGGGCATCTAATGATCTGAACACCTGTGGCTTCCTCCCTCGATATTCCTTAATAGGGGCCGCGTGCATCCAGGTGAATATTGAAGTCCCCACACATAATAAGAGGAGAGGGCCACGAGGCTAACTCTAGCTCTAGTTCCTCCAGGATACCAGGGTCGTCTAAATTCGACCCGTAAACCGTACATACTGTTAGCCCACATGATAATGATATTATTGCCCAGCAGCCCCATTTATCTGATAGTGTTCGTTTTACGGGTGGCAGTCGATTAGACACATGGATCGCAACACCTCTGGTCG
The DNA here is from genome assembly GCA_963921515.1 of Calotriton arnoldi. Classification (NCBI taxonomy): domain Eukaryota; kingdom Metazoa; phylum Chordata; class Amphibia; order Caudata; family Salamandridae; genus Calotriton; species Calotriton arnoldi. The sequence continues at coordinate 48,535 of CAWUFW010001865.1, read as the reverse complement.
TGGTGGACTGGGAAGAGCAGGTTACCTGTGTGTACCCTGGAATTACGTTAAGCCCTCTCTTATGCCACAGGATGTGAGTTTGTTGGCAGATTATATCTGCCTCCAAGGATCTTAGTACCTCACTTACCCTGCCTCTCTTCCCCCTATCATTTAAGCCCCCAACATTTACAGAGCAAATAATTAACCTACCCATTGCTATAACCATTTAAGAATCCAAATTGATTAACATTCCGTTTTACATCATACACACAATTTCCTACCTCCTTCCGTATATTACAGCAAGCACTCTGCTTTTCTGGGTTTCCCCCCACCCTCCACCCTTCCCCCCAATCCCCCACTTCCCCTCTTGCCCCCCTCCCGCCCACTGCACCCTCCCCCCCACCCCACCCTACCCTCCCCATCCAGAGGAAAAACAGACCTGAGCCGGTCTGTGAAGGATGAATGGTGGTGCTCCTCCCAGTGGTGGCTTAAGTTATGCATAAATGTGTCTACCTAATAACCCCAACCCCCAGTAGTTGTCTCAGTGATAATGTTAACAAGTGCGATGTGAGCATTTAATCCCCTACCCTATTTTTGTTTTTGTTTTTGGGTTATCTTTGTCTTATTTATATGTATATTTACCCCCCCCTTTTTTTCCCCTTCCTTCTCTCATTTAAATTCCATGCCATTTTCTTTCTTGGCCGAACCTGGTTATTCAAAGGTTAATCCTTATACGTTACCTATTAAATTCTGCCGACCCGTGCCTATCACGGCATGCTAGGGGGCCCTTATTGCACCCCTGTTACTCCTAGAGTCATTTACCAAGAGAGAGAAAAAAAAGAACAATACATATTACAACCTAATCATACAGTGAAACAAACAAAAAACAGCATTATATCCCGCCTGAGGTTAAGAACTCTTTTGCCTTGATCTCGGATGTGAAGAATCTGGTGCGATCACCCCAGATTACTTTCAGCCAAGCCGGATTCAGGAGAAAGGCCTGTGCCTCTTTCTCCTGAAACAATTTAATCATTTGTCGCAAACGCCATCGACGCTCGACCGTGAAATGACAAAAATCCGGGCTGGAGAAGAATGAAAACCCATCCCTAGAACGCTGAGTCTCAGGTCTAGCTTTTTCGAATATATTCTGCCTCAGCATTAAGTTCCCAAAGTACACCAGAAACGCTCGTGGTTTGGCTTCTGGATTGACTGGTTGCCGAAGTGTAAACGGGACTCGGTGTGCCCTTTGAATTTCGTGAGACCAGTTCCAGCCTTCGAGTTCCGGGAAGGAATTTTGCAGTAGCTGAACCATGTACATGCGTGCGTCCGAGCCCTCTTTCCCTTCAGGGATTCCCAAAAATCGCAGATTGTTTAGTCTCTGACGGTTTTCATAGTCCTCGAGCTTCCACTGAACATCAATTAGTTGAGCTTGGTGAGCTTCTGCTTGGCCCTTAGTGCCGGCTATGTCTATCTCGAGGGTAGCTGTTCTTGTCTCCAAGTCCGTCATCCGATCACTGATGGTGTTGCAGGTTTTAGCTATTTTCCTCACTGCCTCCTGCAATTTACGAGCTGCGGTCTGTGAGTGTCTGCTTTCCAGGCGAGCTTCTTCACGGTGTGCTAGTACACACTGCAGAATAGTATCCAATGTAGGAGGCATTGTGGGCTGATCATCGCCGGAGGTCTTAATGTTGTCCCCAACCAGTTGTTCCCCGGGGAGTAGTCCCACTTTAGGTCCCTATGCCTCTGGTTGTCTGTTCTGCCCACTCTGGTGTGCGTCTTCCTGGTTGTGGCGATGGAATCCCTGCCGCTGGTGCCTGGTAAGCTCTCCGTCTCACTAGAATCTTAATTTGATCCTGAGCCTGACCCTACATCTGACCAAGTGGCATCCGACAGGGAAAAGAAGAAGTCATTAGCCTCTGAGTCCAGCTCCCTTTCACTGCGTGCTCCTGATTTCTTGGGATTTCCATGGTGTTTTAGTTTTGGTTTTCCCCGTAACTCCAGGCTAGATGTCGGCTCGGGCCCCCCTGCTGGTCCAATGTGCCCCTTGTTGTTGTTGGGGGCCTTCCAAATACTAGAATCCTTGCTCTTAGTTATTGAGTCACCATTGCTATTAGCTTGATCAATTTGAACACTTTGAGCAGATTCCTGCCCCCAAGTCTGTACTTGTGAGGGTAACCCTGCAGCCACCTCTTTACTGTTACTATCCACCTCCTCTTGGTATACTTCATTGTTTACTTCCCCTGCCATCACCTGGGTTGGGTTTTTTTTTATTCCCCCTTCAGAGAGCGATTGTACAGCCACCGTAATCTGCCCAGTCTCAGACCCTACTGGCAGATCAATACACTGTCCGTTCACGGTCTCGTCCTCCTCGGGCCCCTCAGACCCCCCCACTGCCCAGTACAGTCTTACCGGTCTGAGCGCAGGGCTGTCCGCCTCCATGGGCCAGGGTTTCAGTCTGCTGCATTGATCCCGCGATCGATGGTCCACTCCCGGAGGAATATATGATGTTACTTAGCATACAGTTACTCTGCAGGTATTTACTTCGAAGTTTTTACTTCGCAAATACCATTACTACGCATGATTTTAGTGCGCATGCTTTTACTTCGCAAATATATACAAATACATTACAAGTGCTTTTACTTCGCAGTTAATTATTACGCATACCGTTACAACGTATTATTGGTACTTTAAAACAAAAAATTAATCATAATAGTAACCTATCCCCTGGCACGCACCCTGAACCCATAAAATACCCCCTACACCCCCAAAACCCTAACCCACCCTGACCCCTAAAAATACCCCTGTACCCCAAAACCTAAACGCAGCCTGAACCCCAAAAATACCCCAGCACCCCAAAACCTTTAACGCACCCTGAACCCTCAAAATACCCCATGCACCCCAAAACCCTAACACACCCTGACCCCCTTAACTTACCCCAGCACCCCAAAACCTAAACGCACCCTGAACCCCAAAAATACCCCTGCACCCCAAAACCTTAAACGCACCCTGAAGCCTAAAAATACCCCCTACACCCCAAAACCCTATCCCACCCTGACCCCTAAAAATATCCAAGCACCCCAAAACCTAAATGCACCCTGAACCCCAAAAATACCCCTGCACCCCAAAACCTTAAACGCACCACGAAGCCTAAAAATACCCCCTACACCCCAAAACCCTATCCCACCCTGACCCCTAAAAATATCCAAGCACCCCAAAACCTAAACGCACCCTGAACCCCAAAAATACCCCAGCACCCCAAAACCTTAAATGCACCCTGAACCCTAAAAATACCCCTACACCCCAAAACCCTAACCCACCCTGACCCCTAAAAATACCCCTGTACCCCAAAACCTTAACGCACCCTGAACCCCAAAAATACCCCAGCACCCCAAAACCTTAAACGCACCCTGAACCCTAAAAATACCCCCTACACCCCAAAACCCTAACCCACCCTGACCCCTAAAAATACCCCTGTACCCCAAAACCTAAATGCACCCTGAACCCCAAAAATACCCCAGCACCCCAAAACCTTAAACGCACCCTGAACCCTCAAAATACCCCATGCACCCCAAAACCCTAACCCACCCTGACCCCTAAAAATACCCCAGTACCCCAAAACCTAAATGCACCCTGAACCCTAAAATTACCCCCTACACCCCAAAACACTAACCAACCCTGACCCCTAAAATTACCCCAGCACCCCAAAACCTAATCGCACCCTGAGCCCCAAAAATACCCCAGCACCCCAAAACCTAAATGCACCCTGAACCCTAAAATTACCCCCTACACCCCAAAACCCTAACCAACCCTGACCCCTAAAATTACCCCAGCACCCCAAAACCTAATCGCACCCTGAGCCCCAAAAATACCCCAGCACCCCAAAACCTTAAATGCACCCTGAACCCTAAAAATACCCCCTACACCCCAAAACCCTAACCAACCCTGACCCCTAAAAATACCCCTGTACCCCAAAACTTTAATTTGCACAGTAACTCCATTATGCGTAGTAAGTGCATGCTAAGTAATGGAACATGCGTAGTAAATGCATGCTAAGTAAATGCATGCTAAGTAATGGCATCTGCGAACTAAAATATGCGTAGTAATGGTAATACGAAGTAATGACCGCGTGGTAAAGGTAGAATACCCTCCCAGAGCCCCGGAGCAGTTCTAGCACCGAGGCACCGGTCCTGTGCGGCTGGGGCTGCGCGACCGTACTCCTCCCCTTCCCGCCGAATTACTCTCAATCCGGGTCTTCTGCCGGCGTCCTGACTGTACTGAGGCAGGGGCTGCGTCCATCGCAGTCGTTTGAAGGGGTATTTGGGGTAAAATCTGTTGAATGGCGCCTCTTCCTCTCGCCATCGACTTTGGCCCCATTGCCGCTGGTCTGTCCGAGACACACCGACCTGAAGCGAGGGAGAGTTCCTTCTCGAGGCACCTGCACCCTGCGATCACCGATTCAGCCTGCTTCACAACCGCTGCGATCCAAGATAAAGCCCAGCCGAATTCTACAAGACTTCTGGTCTGCAGGGGTTCTGTCATAGTCCAGCTATAACTGTCATATAGAGTTTATTGCCGCCACCTTGTTGGGAGCCACCTATGGCCGGTTCAAGCGGCCGCCATCTTGCTTCCTTTACTTCTTTCTAAGGTGACTAAACTTCCCTATGGAAATTGCATGGGGAGTTGAGTTTTGGGACCCCACTTTATTCTTGGCCCCCCGCTTGATGGATCACCCCAAATCTTTCAAGGAAGGAGCTGAGGTGGATGAACAGTTTTTTGGAAAGTTTTGTGAAGAGTCGTCAAACTGGCCCACTGTTACTAGTAAACTAAAAAATCCATCTCCTATGGTAACTAGGCCCTAACTATCTAACTATAACTACACAGTGACAAACACCACTGTGTAATATATATGTATATATATATATATATATATATATATATATATATATTACACAGTGGTGTTTGTCACTGTGTAGTTATAGTTAGGCCCTAGTTACCATAGGAGATATATATATATATATATATATATATATATATATATATATATATATATATATATATATATATATATATATATATATATATGTGTGTGTGTGTGTTCATTGAAAAAAAGCAAAGTTTAAAGGGATTATACAGTTAAGTGAAAATGTCAGTTAAAACGTAACATTTTAGACAAAAAACACTGAAATTCACAATTTTTAGTTTACTGAGCTAACTAGATTTGTGCCCTCCCCATGTCCAGTGTTGTCATCAAAGAGGTCATTTGAGATGTAATCGGCGATGTATCAATGACCATGTTATAAGATATGCAATCTGTGAGATTATAAGCAGAGCATGGTGGGGGCAAATATTCTAGTTAGCTCAGTAATCTATAACTGGTGAATTTCAGTGGTTTTTAACCTTTGTTATCTTACCTAACTATAACGTCACTTTAACCTTTGGTTATATTAGTGAATTTCTAGGGTTTCTTTAACATAAAATAAGATCGTATAACCATACCCAGCAGCCAGCGGGTGGCTAAAGCCCCCACAATCCCCCACCCCATATTTTTTTTGAAATTCATTTTCCCTCTCCCTTGGGACTCGCGAGGGGGTTGAGATGGAGCCAGGCTCCAGTTAGCCTACTAGGAAGAACCTCAGCCAGCTAAATCCTGGAAATCCTCTCCTTCCCCCTCGTCCTTTCATTTTATAATTTTTTTAATGTCCCCCATGATCCATAACTCCTCCCCCAATACATTCACAGAGTCGTAAGCTCCTGCCATTATGCCATCTGGATTCCACTGAGGGAGAATGAAGGCAGCCCTTATACGTGCTTGTACTATTTAACTACAAATTTAAGTAAAAGGGCTGTCTCCTCATCAGTGAAATTTCTCTTCCTCCTCAACACAAACAGCATCCCTGAGGCAGAAAGATGCAGTGGTGGCTGCAGGACCCAAAAGCTGAAGAGGAAAGGATCAGATCCTATGATGTGGGCAGTATTTATGTGGTTGTAAGCCATGCAGAGGTTTCCTTTTTGTTTTTTAAATGTGTTTTATTATGTTTTTAAGCATGATACGACAACAGTATTATGTGCAAATCCAATCGTTGCAATCCAACATGTCATAAACAGGATGTCAGCTTGGCACGATTGTGCAGCTGATATCATTCCTGATAATACAAAGCATTCGGAGCAAACACATAAACATTTATCGGTAACAATGATAAACTTGGAGTCTATGTAGATTAAGAGTGAGCTGTATCATACAATTTGGTTGGCCGGGAGACAGCAATCCCCAAAGTGGGCTACTCGACAAGGACGCCACAGAGGCACAAGGGATAACCACTCGATAAGAGGGAGGAGAGTCAGGAACAGTTCAGCCGAGTAACAGGGTGCAGGCCCAATAGCAACCTTGACAGGGTGTGGAGCCCTCTGATGTGGTGGGCTCAGGTTCTTTGTTGTTCCCCTGCTACCCCCAGGGCAGTGAAACCGCCATCAGTAGTGTGGTTGTGGACCCACCTTCATGGTATGATGGTGTGGCTCAGGGTGGACGTGTATAGTGTTTTGCTTCAACGTCAATTAAATAGGTCTCCCAACACTCACCACTGGTTCATGAGTCCCCACTCATATGGAGCAACTTAAGGGTATTAGCTAAAACGAAGCCTCAGGGATTTAAATTTCAAATACAGCCTCCTCTTTCCAGCTAAACTTAGAGTTGAGAGCAACGGGAAAGTGCTGTTTTTCTTTTCGGCGGCGGAGGCCAGTGACTGACTGGATTCCCGGGGACACCCGGGGAAGGATGTAGCTCCCTCAACAAACTCATCCCGAGCTGTCAGTTCATGATACCCACCAAGGGACAAAGGAACACACGATAACCCAGCGGCAGAATGCGTAGCCCAGGAAGAATCCGGGTATGTCAGGATGGCACACTACAGATATCAGACCCCGTCCCTGACTTAGGGGATTCCTCCCAAGCACAGCTGCTGAATACTGATGGTCACGAAGAGGACGATAACTAGGAAAGGACATCCCATCGACACAACTAAGACACCGGACAGACGATTGGTCTAAATAAGTATATGGCTGTTTATTGATGGGAATGACTGAGACTCTATCCTATCACATGAAGGGGGGTATAGTACTTATGATGTTATTTGTACAGGGAAATTAGCAATCTTGTCTCAGGATAGCGTCGACCGGCAGGGGGCTTAGCCCCCAAGAGATGGACAACTAAATGGGGGGCTGGAGGCGTGTCCTCGCACCCCGCTAGCGAGTCTACCACTACCATTGTGGAAGAATGTTGGAAAGTTCTACTTGCCTAGTACAAGGAGTATAGGCACTTGGAAAGTTAAAATGCAGATGGCATATTATAGTTGCATTGTTTATTTATGCTTTATGTTGGGGGGAATGTGGCGGCAAAAACACATCTTCACCTTGTCTCTTTTGCGACTGGGGGGGGGGTGCAACACTGCCCAAGGGGTGGGAGTGTTTACTGTTGGTGGGGTTTGGCTGGAGATATTTTTCCCGGCTTCTCATGGAGTCACTGTATATGACATGACGCCATGGTATCAAGTGCGACTAGCAAAATATGGTAATGCATGGTTGCGAAACAGGGGTGGAAAAGGAACATACGTTATATGGCAGTCCCGTGAAAAAGCTGAACATATGGAATGTACGTGGAATAGCCGCCCTTGATAAACGCAGAAGAGTATTTGAATATCTGAGGTGCTATAAAGTAGCTATAACATGTTTGCAGGAAACACATGTCTGGGGGATCCCCTACCCAGCCTGAAGAAACGTTGGCAGAGGCAATTGTATGCCACCTCGTACTCTGGGTTTGACAGGGGGGTCCTCATATGGGTGGCACTGGGGGTCCCGTTCCAACATCACCATCACTGTGGATCCGGAGGGGAGGTACGTCATCCTGTATGGCAAGTTAGATGGCAAAGAAGTGTGCATTATTAATGTGTACGCCCCATCTTTTTTACCTAACCTGCTGAGGGTGGCAGCCCCCTATCTGGGAGCGTCTGTGCTGCTGGCAGGGGACGTTAACTGTGTCCTGGATGGCGCCATGGATCGTGAGCCCCCAAGACCCGAACTAAACCCTGGATGACGGAGCTGCTACGGGACACTATAGACGGCATGCATCTGATGGATGTATGGTGCCAGCTGCACCAGACAGCCCAACAGTTTTCCTGCTACTCTCTCACGTCCGGAACCTTTAGTCGGTTAGACTATTGGTTCCTCTCCACTGACTTAGGACCTGAAGTGGGAGGAATAACATATTTACCTAGGTATCTGTCCGATCACTCACCCGCACTGTTAAGTTTGTGTGGGGCGAGATCCCGCTCTGCTATACCCCTTGTGGAGGCTTAGGACTGAAGCCCTATCTGACCCTCCATTTGTGGCCACATTACTCGTGGCCCTAGAATGATACTTTGCTGTAAACTGGGGTACTGCCTTGACACGAGCTCTTGAATGGGAAGCCATGAAGGTGGTTATAAGAGGAGAATGTATTAAAAATCTTATGGGTTACGCCGCCAGCTGGAAACAGACATAGCCACGCTGGAGGCTGTGATGGGTGATCTAGAGAGAGCCCTCCCGGGGGCCCCCCACAGGATGGAGGAATGGCGGGTGGCGCGTGAGACCCTATTGACAGATTTGCATGGATTAGAAAAACATGTACACTCCACGAACCAACAAAGATTACACATGGAGGGAGATAAAGCCGGGGCTCTGCTAGCTCGCCTGATTAAACGAGAATCAGATCTTAACCCGATTGTACAGCTTAAGGACAGAGACAGCACCACAGTTTTTTCACAAACTGCAATTGCGGCGATCCTCCCTGAACACCTTGAAAAAGTATATGCACAACCACCCCCCATGCCACAAGAGAGGATCCGAGAATTTCTAGACTTGATTGAGGTCCCCCAGCTCGATGCAGAAGTGGTGGAGACCCTAAACGCTCCTATACAAAAGGAGGAGGTTATGCTGGATATCCAACTGCTAAACACAGCTAAAAGCCCGGGGGCCGATGGGCTACCTTCAGAATTCTATCAAAGGTACGCCCCCCCAGTTGGTTGACCACTTAGTGGAGGTCTACAATGAGGCGCTCGGGCGGGGCATGCTCCCGCCTTCAATGAGGGAAGCTTTAGTGGCCATGATACCAAAAGTGGATAGGGATCCCCAGCTAGCCAATTCCTACAGACTGATATCACTACTAAATAAAGGTGTAAAAATATTTGGTGGGGTCATGGCTGCGCGACTTCTCCCTGGGATCTCTCACATTGTTCACTCAAACCAGGCAGGATTCATACCTAAGCACAGTACCATCCATAACCTGAGGAGATTGGTACATATTTGGCACGACCCGTGCTTGATGGATGATGACTATGCCCTAGCATGTTGGCCTAACGGCTAGGGCGGTCGACCTCGAATCTGGGGAACTGGGTTCGAGTCTCGGCAATGACGCTGAACATCCTGTGATTCTGGGCAAATCACTTAATCTCCCCGTGCCTAACAAAAATTAATGTGTCCTCATGTAATGCAACTGGTGCTATGTAAAGCGCTCTGATACCCGATCCCTTCGGGTCAAGTTCGCGCTATATAAAACTCCCTAAAAAAAAATAAAAAAAATTGCTAGATATAGAACAGGCCTTTGACTCGATGGAGTGGCCCTATTTGTGGCAGGTCCTCCTGAGGGTTGGAGCTGGAGGGGTGTACCTTAAATGGGTTAAACTACTTTACACAGCTCCCTTGGCACGGATTAGAATAGGGAATTTGGTGTCCAGACAGTTTGAGCTATGCAGGAGCACACAACAGGGATGCCCACTCTCCCCACTGCTGTTCCCAATAGCCATAGAACCGCGGGCGGTGGCTCTGCGGGGCAGTCTAGGAGAATGGGGGGTCAGGCTGGGCAAGACCAACCACGCGGTATCCTTGTATGCCGATGATACCTTAGTTTATCTACGCCAACCAACAAACTCGGTACCACTGTTACTGGCAGAGTTGAGGAACTTTGGGGAAGTGTCTGGACTTCAGATAAATCCAGGAAAATCCAAACTCATTCCCATCGGAAGCCTGGCGAGTGTACTCAGTCTGAGCTCACCCAAGAAAAGCTACCCTGGGTGGGGGAGGGGTGAGATATTTGGGAGTGCGGCAGGCAAATACACCTTCCGCATACCTCAACCTCAATATTAGCAGAGTGAAAGAGGGGTTGCGCGGCTCCATAAGGTTCTGGTGGGATTTTCCGTTGTCCCTCATGGGTCGAGTTGCAATAATTAAAATGATCATTCTATCCAGATGTCTATACACAATGCAACACTCGCTTTACATCATTCCTAGATGCTACTTTTGAACACTTGACCAACTTCTGACAGACCTCTTATGGGGCAATAAACATAAAGGGGTACGTTTAATGACGTTGCAGAGGACTTGGGGCCGGGGGGACTGGAAGTCCCATGCATGGAACTGTATTCTATGGCTTCCCAGCTGCAGCATGCGGTGCACTGGCTAGATATAGACAACAACTGGGAGACAAATCTTCTGGCGGGCACACATGACGGATACACACTAACCGAGCTGTCAACCCTTGGGAAAGGAGTTCCTCCCTGAATCCCATACATTGTACGACACGTGTACGATTTGGGAACGCGCGGTTCAAAGGGTGGTTCAACACGCTCCATATGGCCCTGATATGCCTCTATGGGTGTTACGGCCATTTGCCCGTATTGTGGATTCGATGTCCGTACAGAGGTGCAAGGCAGGAGGGTGCCAAACACCGAGAGACCTGTATATGGAGGGTAGGATTATAACACAAGATGAAGCCATAGATCTCTTTGACTTGGGGGCGGGACAATTCCTACAATATGGGAAAATCTCCAGTGTAACCCGGGAGATATGGCCAGGGTTTCCTGAAGAGCCCCCCAGCACCAACATACTGAAGGTAATGCTATATATGGCGAAGGGTAGGTGATTAATATCCCACCTATACAGAGCCTTAAGGGATGACTTAACAGGCGGGGCTCTGCCAGTGAAGCAAAAGTGGGACGCTATACTGGAGGAGCCGCTGTCAGATAGAGAGTGGGAGAGAGTATATGAGGGGGTACGTGCAGTCAGCTCCAATGCACGATTTAAACTCCTACAATACAACTTAGTCCACCAAGTGTATCTCACCCCGAGCAGATTACACATAATCTATCCAACCCGAAGTGATAAATGCCCGAGATGTAAGTCACAGGCAACAGACTTTATTCATATGGTTTGGATGTGCCTACACTATTCTCCTACTGGGATACGGTGATAACACACCTTCAGAGAGCCACGAGATGGGTAGTCTCTAAAGAGATCTGACAAGTACTGTTGGGCCTAATACTTAACCCTAAACACAAAAAATTAAGTAGGCGTTTTCTCTCTCTGGGGTTGGTCCTAGCAAAAAGGCAAATTATAATAGCATTGCTCCGACCTGGGCCCCCGCAGGTAGGGGAGTGGATGAAAGACATATGTGAGTGGGCGACGGTGGAAAGTGTGTGAATGAAGCTAGTCCGCAAGGATGAAAAATTAGAAGAAGACCTCTGGGCGTGGTATCAAATGCTAGTAGACCTCAGATGGGAACAGGATGCGGGAACCCAGGAGTCTACAAATGAGATGGGTGTCACATCAAGGAGGGGAAATTCGGGTAGGGAAATGGCATGACCCACGGCAAGCACTAAGGAATAGTATATAACAACCATGGACAAAATCATACTGAAACCGTGACTCTGTTTGGAGCGGGAAGGGGGAGGGGAAGGGTACATTGGGGGTTAGTTTTGGCATGATTCATGTAGAGATTATGAAAAGTACATGTTGTACATGAGACACCAATGGAAGAACAAACAAATGGGAATACGGACTCTCCCTTATTCGTTCGCCTTGATTTGTACAGATAGATTACTGTGATGATGGGAAATGATATGATCGACTCCTGTACTATGATTGGTAGGGAGGAATGGGGGAATATGTTGTTATCTCAAAATCTGCTTGCAAATGATGTCTATGTGATACATAAATGCCAATAAAGTTAATTCTTTCACTTATAAAACAAGCATTGGCATAGCCAATAGGTCTCACTTTTGGGACATTATAAGTGTTTAGCCATGCAACAGTTGATGTTGCACCAAGGATATCGTGCTGCGGAATTAAATACTTATAAGGTCCCAAAGGCGAGACCTATTGGCTATGCCAATGCTTGTTTTATATGCTGGTGAAACCTTATTGCGCACTGGGGTGAAGCTGCATTAATTGGTATACATTGGAAATAGCGTGAGACCACTCAAACAATACATCCAGTAACATCACAGAGTGATTAAAAATGGTAACTTCGAGCTATCTGCTGGCAACACATTTTCAAGAAGTACATCCAAAAGGATGCACATTTTGGTTTCATGTAGTTGAACATATTCACATTCACAGCAGAATGTTGTTCACCGTTTGTAAACCATTTGTAATGAGTCAGACTGGGTTTCGCCAGATGATAGTATGGAAAGAAGGGGAGAGGAAGGGAGGAGAGGGAAGAGAGGGCAAGAGATGAAGAGAAGAAGAGGGAGGGCGGGGCAGAGAGACGTACTGAAAAGCAGGAGATGGGGTGAGAAAAGAGGTGGATTGAGGGAAGGACAGGCAGAAAGAACTTGATTTTATATAGTGTCTCGGACTATACTGCAGTTGTTTCTAAGCGCTGTAAATAATGGGTGTTACAATTATACAATTAATAGTACTCAAAACAGAGCTTCAGGAGCAGAATGCAGTGGAAGGGATAGGGCATGAGCGTAATTTATAGCAAGAGTAATGTGAGGTAGCGGAAGGGGCTGGGGAGAGGGAGGAAAGAGGAGAAAATGGACAAGAGCAAAACCAGAGGGGAGAGTGACGGGGCTGAGCATGCCAGCAAATGGCGACTGTAGAGTAAAACGATGCGCTATGAAAAGGGAGCGTGGAGAAGACGAGACAGGTGAGAGGACAAGAGCTAATGGGGGCACGTAGATTAGAGGAGTTGGAAATTATGGGCGCCAACAACCTGGAGAAGCAGGTGCAACTAAGAAAGGAGGACGCGCGGTAAGGTGAAAGGTCAAGACAGAAGGGAAGATAAGAAGGAGAAGGTGTAAGACAGAAAGAGAGTCCGAAAAGACGTAACAAAGAATATAGAGAGAGAAGGTGACTCAATGAAGCGTCTGGTGAGGGAAAGTAGAGAAAATAGAGAGAGAAGTTAAACGGGGAAGAAGAAAGTAGGCGAGAGTTGAGAGAAAGGGGAGGGGACAGTCACGGTGGAAAGAATACAGAAAGGAGACAGAACAGGTAGAGGACAGAAGCCACAGCACAGGGGAGGGGGAGAGAAAAGGGAGAGAAGAGAAAAGAGAGAGGAGAAAAGGCATGGGGTGGTATGAAAAAGAGAAAAAAATGTGTGACATAGAACGATGACACGAGAAGGAACAGCGGAGAAAAAAGCTGGATGATATAAATAAGAGACGCTTTGGGGTCTGAGGAGTGCAGAGGACAGCACACAGACGACACGCAGGTATGTACAGCGGGGACGAGAAACAGAGGCGCAATACATATTCAGCGCAACGGAAGAGGGGGGGGGGGGCGAACGTACAGGCGCTCTGGGCGGCGGGAGCAGAAGGTGCCGGCTATTGTACAGTCAGACATCTGTTGACATCCAGGCGGAGAGTCGAAGGTAAGGAGTGAAAGATGAGGGTGGATGAAAAGAAGAAAGGGCAGATAGGAGGGTGAAAAGGATTTTAGGCAAAAGAGAGAAAGAAAAAATAAAACGCATAGACAGCGGTAGATAGGGAAATGAAGGGAAGCAAAATGAAAGGTGAATGTGGAAGTCATTAGAAAAAGTAGAGAACGATAAAGGAAAATTAATGAAAATGTTTTGGGAGAGAAAAGGCGACGAAGAGACAAAGGTGAAAGCAAGAGTCTAGAAGAAACGAGGAACTGGAGAACCAAATAAAGTAAAATGCAAAAATAACTGAAAAGAGGGAGTTGGGGGAGAATATAAGAAGTAGTAAGCGAGAAGGGGTATGAAGGACCAGGTGGAAAGAAAGGAAACAACCCTCCAAGAAAGCAAGATAAGAAAGAGTAAGGAACACGGAAATGGGAGAACGAGGAAAGAAAATCCGAAGATAAATAAGGATGGAAGAATAAGAAAGAAACAAGAAGAAAAGTGCAGCCGCCATTGTTGCCGATTAGGAGCGGTGTTGAAAATGTGGAAACAGAGTTGGGCGAGCTGCGCGACGGGACGTGTGGGCAAGGAAAGAGGCGCGCGCACGCGCTTGGGAGAGCAGTCTGCTCTTTTTCAAAGCACATACTCGTGCTTGTGGCGCGCCGCTGCGCACTCCCGCAAGGCGTATGCCGCCACAAGCACGAGTATCTGTTTCGAAAAAGAGCTGCACCTCGGCTAAAGGTCTCCTATGAAGCGCATGCGCGCTGCGTAGGCGAGACCTAAAAAGGGAGAAAAAAAAAAAGATAACCAAGCAGTGCCAAATTGCCAAAGCCAACAGAACCAACGCTGGCTGTCAACTTTTGACTTTGCCAGTATTTGTAAATTGTTTTTGTAAAACTGTACAAAGCAACTCCTTTTTTGTATTAAAGTGCTCATTGTGGAAGAGAAGAATTCCATCGCTCATAGAAAGGTTACACAATGGCTGAAGTGGGCTGACCGATGGTTGAAGAGGTGTGGCTGAATGCTCCGATAAGTACAAAATACATATAAATAAATATGCATAAAAACATGATTAAGCCTTCTTATTGAATGTTTGCCAGTGGTTTCAAAGCTTATATTTCACAGAAAAGAGGCCTACCCGTTACTTATATCCCGCAATTTACAGAGCTGAATTCATTTGCAGGATATTAAGCTTCCCTGAACAAATATGGGCTTTATTTAAGTGCTCATAAAAAAAATGTTATCACAATGACAGTGCTGCTCTTAGACCCTGTGATCGGTTTTACTTTTTTCCATAATTGTTGAGGTTTTAATTAACTAAACAATAAACGTAAACTTTCTCTTAGACCATTAATCAGCACACCTAACAGGCTCACTTTTGTAGCCCCATGCTTGATACAAGCACATTCCAATCACCCCCCCCCCACGCCCAGTGTGTGAAAATAAACATTGTAAACATTACACTGTCCCACATTGCACTTTATTTTCTTTCTCAACATAGGTCTTGTTAAACCTTCTCTGGGGTCAATGTACTACGAAAGTAAAGCACAATTAAGAATGCATGTTTTTAATTTCCTTACAATGCGCTTTGAATTTAAATTATGATTTTTAATACACATTGTTGCATTAAACACATTTTCAATATTAGCACAATAGCACCAAGAAAAACACGTCTCAAAACATTGAGAAACATATCTACGTTCTCATGCTAACAATGAATACTAAAAGGATGTAGAGGACTAAAATCGATTAACATATAATGTGATATGCATCACCGAATGCCAAGTCACTTGGATTCACCCTGGACAGCAATCTCAAAGAACACCTTGCCCAAAAATACAAAGACAGCCTCATTCTGTTCAAACTCAACTGGCTCCTCTAGCCGGCCCGCACCATCTACAAAATCAGCTGCATATGTTACAAAGCCATTATCGTGCGAGAAGCCCATCATCTCTGCACACTTGCAAAAAGAGCACCATCAGAATGCTGACTAAAAAGGGTAAAAAGAAAAAACATGACAGAAGACCTTGTCCATTTATGCTCCCAGAATCTAGAACATCCCTGTATCAATCAGAACCGTCGCAACGCTGCTCATATGTAGGAAAAGCGTTGAATATTCACCTCTTTAAAGAACACTACATCATAATGCATTAACCGTCCACAACCCAGGTTCCTCTCCTCTTACTAGCTGACTTTATGTTGGTCTTTGACCATGTACAGCGCTCCGCTACCTTTTGGCTACGTTTGTTCTACAGAAGTATCTTATGCATACACACAGATGCACTGATCTGAAGGAAGAGATATTCCTATTTATCAGACAACTTACAAATATTATTTCTCAGACACCTTAGAAACAAATTGTTTACTGATAAAATGTACACCCTGAAAGGAAGCAACTTTCACACACAAGAACGTTTCTTACACCCTCCTTACACCAGTGGGCTCCCTCAAGCAGCAGAGATTCAAATTCTTTCCTTGTGCCCTGTCAGCCTGTACCCACCGTTCTAGCACCCCGAAGAGTCTGGGGAAGTGGCTGCATTTGTTGACATATCTAAAGGAATCACCAGAACATAACACAATAACACAAAAGAAGTAACATACCACATTTAAAACATAAAAATGAACAACGAAACAGGCAAAAGAGACCACAGCAACAATACAACACATCACATTACATCGCAACAATGCAGCAGAAATACACAGCAGCTTAAACAACAGAACACAGCAACACCACAACAAAATGCCACACACCAAATGTGCACAATCATGTTTGTCACACATTACCACCTCCAGAAACCTTCTTTCGCAATACAGCGTTAAAAGGTGCCTTCACCAAGCACTGCCTTATCGACCAGAGCTGCCGACTTTGGAGCTGGGGAACCAGATTTGAGTCTCGGCGTTGACTCCACATCATGTGATTCTGGGAAAATCACTTAATGTCCCCGTACGTAGAAATGGACGTGTCCTTGTGTAATGAAACTGGTGCTGTGTAAAGCGGTCCAATACCTTCCGGGTCGAGTTTGCAGTATATAAAACCTTAACAAACAAACAAAAGTGCTAGTCAAAAATGTTTTGTGGTACTGTCCCCGAGGTAAACTTTGCTCCGTAGTGAAGATGGTCTCAAGATGTCTCCTTTAAGTAAGACTATGTTCGCCGCGGCCTCCTGCACTCTGGCTTCCTGGAGCAGGCCGCCTCCGCTCACAAACACGAGTTCTCGGAGTTTGCTCGCATCTGTTACATCAGCACATCTCGGCCCACTGGCGGCTTCCATTCCATACATGCCATTCCAAGGGAGCTCTGTCGGCAACAAACCATTGCTTCAGTTTAACACATTCCAGCAGCCAGCATGCTGCTCCGAGGAAGAAACACCTACTGTTCCCAGCAGAAACGGATGATGACGTGAACAGGGGCGAGCGTGTGGCTGGGATCTCGTGTTAACGCTTATCTGGTGGAAATGTAATGCCTTTTAATTACAGATTAAAATATGAACGCCCCAAACTATGAAAGAGTCCCGGCTTTGAGGGGAGTATATGAATTCCACAAATGGTGCCTGCATCTTGCTGTCCCAAATTATCCTACTTGAGGATAAAAAAACACTGCATTGCGAATAATAATATTACAAGAAAACAAACAAGCGCGGCCCCGCGGCCGCGAAAGTTAAAGCGACGCTGACGGCACCACTGAAAGGGGTTTCAGTGGCGCGTTTCCCTTGCGGGAGCGAGCAAAAGCACCATCTGTTTGCAAGTTAATTACAAACAGATGGTTTCAAACCTCGCTCCCGCAAGGGAATCGCCAAACGTGCACGCGTTGCCATTCAAAGCAATGCAATGCGTGCACGTTTTTGGCCTCAAAACCGAACCGATTACAAGAGGTCCCCCCTATGCAGCGCATGCGCACTGCGTAGGCGAGACCTAAAAAACAAAAAGCTTAAGGGTATTAGCTTCTGCTAGTGTCCATGTCAGCAGTGTGGCCAACCAACAATTTAGATCAGGAAGGGAAGGTGCCTTCCACACCATCACTACCTGCCTCTTAAACAGAACAAATGCGAGGTTATGGAACCTATTGAGGTGTCTCTCGTCCTTCCCTCTGGGGCGTAGCTCCGACAGACAGGATTCGGGTGTGGGTGCAAGGGTGTGTTCTGTGAGTTCAACAACTGTGACAGTGACCACTTCCCAGATCGGGTAGTCTCATACCATGTGGTAAAACCCAGCGTCTAGCAGCTTACATCGAGGGCAGTCAGGGGACAGAGATGGGAACATTTGCCTAATGCGCTAAGGGGAGAGGTAAGCATGATACACATAAGTGAACTGTGTGAAGCAAAATCTAGGGTTACGGGAGACATCCTTAACAAATTGAAGCACTTGGGACCAACCCCTATCAGACAATGGCTGTAACAACCCTGTCCCATCTGCTGAGAGCCACTGCCGCGTAATCTGGCGGAGCGGAATTGAGGGGCGCGTAGAGGGTACTAGTGATAGCGTGACACGTATTATCATGTTGCAAGAGCACGTGTAACGCGGCAGATGCGGGAGGTTCCCCTTCATGACATGAGGACACCCTTATGGTAGAGTTGCCCCAATTAATCGACCCCCGCTTCCCTCCATTGTCCTGTGTCATATGGGAGGGGAGGCCCCCTTGCCATGGACAAATCTACACCAACAGATGCCGGCCACAGTCACCTGGTGAATCTCATGTAGGGGGCGGAAGGTTAGATCAGACTACCATGTGTAGATGCTCCTGTTAATTAACATCGAAAGGATGGGTGCCTAAGATCGCAAGGATGGGTGCTACGTTGGGGCATGTGGGTATACGCAGCCAGGGCATATCAGCTGCGCCGGCGCATAATACAGCTCAAAATTGGGTGTGTCAAGTCCGCCGTCAGTTAAATGACATTGTAGAGGTGGTAAGTGCAACCCTCCGGCGACCCCCACCCCATACCAGTTCAAGAAATAGACCAGGCAGCTCTAAAGAAAACGTAGAGGGAGCACTATCGGGAGTGCTGTGAAAAAATGTAGTTGGGGCAGCACCAGCATTTTGGAGATCGTCACTCGACCCAGTGGAGACAGGGGGAGCAATTGCCAGAAGGGCAAAGACTGGTGGATGGAACCTTCTGTCTTGTCCACGTTGCCCTCCCTGAGGTCCCGCTCCGAATGGCAGATCTGGACTTGAAGGTGTCATAACACCACTAGAGAGGACTCCCCAGTGGAGGAGCCCATTCAGGTCGGGGCACAGCGCCAGTGGGAACAAACATGACTTAGGCCAATTCACCCAGAGCCCCGAAATGTTTCCAAAATCGTACCACAAACGCATGAGGCCTAGCAGGGTGGCCTCTACATCGCGGAGATACCAGGGCCTCATCCGTGTACAGTGAGATCACATGCTGTAGAGCCAGCTCTTGAATCCCCCAGTGTTGCACCTGTTGTCAGAAATGACAAGCTAGAGGCTGCATGGCAAAGGGAAAAATTAGCGGAGAGAGCACGCACCCCTATCTGGTGCCTCTCTGAATAGCAAAGCTGTTGGAGATTAGCTGTCCAGTCTGAACCCACGCCGTCGGGCTATTATACAGAGTACATATCCATCCCAGAAAACCGGGGCTGAACCTCATGCATTCAAGGGTTAGAAGGAGAAAATCCCAGCTCAGGGTGTCAAACACCTTCTCAATATCTAACGACACAGCCGCCTGTCCAAAGGCTTCAGCAGGATTGCCGTAAATGAGGCACAACAAGTGGCGGATGTTGGTGAAACTGCTATGCCCTGGAGTAAATGCAGACTGGTCGACATGAACAAGAGTGTTGTTTATAGGGAGTAGTCGGTTCGCCAGCACTCTACCTAAAATCTTACAGCCGAGGTTCAGTAATGAAAGAGGACGATACGAGCGAATGTCCAATGGGTCTCTGTAAGGTTTAGGTAGAACTACTATCAGGGCCTCTCAGAGCAAGTCCGGGAGGTGTCCTGTCATTTTGGCCTCATTGAACATCTCCATCAGGTGTTAAGTGGTTTGGGTGGAGATTGTAGCATAGTACTCAATTTGCAGCCCGTCAGGGCTCAGCATCTTATTCCGAGTGATTTGGGAAAGATGTCCGTATCCCTTCCAACTTCAGGGGCTCGTCTAGCACGGCCCGCTTCAGCAGACTCAACTTGACCAGCGGCAGGTTGTGGAAAAGCCTCTGCGTTTTACCACTGGTGTGAGGGGATCTGCCGCTGCGAACAGATCTCCGTAATATTCCCGAAAGGCATCTTTGATGGCCGTCTGTGATGTAATTGTCGAGCCATCCTCTAGTTGGAGCAACCCGATCGGAGCATGTCCCTGGTCTTCCTGTACCAGCAGTGCTTTAAATGGAAAAAAATAAGTGCAGGTACTCATTAAAATGAGCTACAGGTGTAGTGAGGGGGCGGGGCAAGGGGCGGGGCTAAGGGCAAGACATGATGATACTTAACGACTTCTAATTAGTTGCAGCACATACCAAAACACATGAGAAATGTGTTTATATAAACAAAGCAGGTTAACTCATTACACAAAACGAAAGAGAAGTGCAATAATATGTTAACATTTCCTATTTTTGCAATAATTGCACCTTCTTAATGCCATACTGTTAATTGCTGTTTGGCACAATTGTACGTATTTTTGAGCATGTGAGTAGGAAGAAATTGAAAATACCCCACTTCGATCCAAAGCTCTTATGGCACCAAGCAAATGAAGCAAATCATCATGACCCTCCCCAGAAGATATCTCTCGTCTCTTCCATCGATCTATCCATTCATCCTACCATTTGCCTGCTGATGTCCACCATTTAACCTTTATATTCTGTCGTCTATTCAGTCTTTCATCCATCATTCAGCCTTTCACCATTCTGTCTGTCCACCCTTCATATCCAACCATCTCCAAACCTATCCATTCATCCTTTCACTCATCCATCTCTTTATCCACCCTTTCGCTCATCCATCAATCCTTTTGCTCATCTATCCATCAACCTTTTCACTCCTTTATTACATCCACCCTTTCATTCCATCCATCCTTTCACTCAATACCTCCTTTCACTCATCCATCATCCACCCTTTCATCCATCCTCCCTCCCTTTCATTCATCCATCCAATCTTTCACTTATCCACCCATCATCCGCCCTTTTATCCAATCATCCACCCTCTTTCACCCACCCATCCATGCTTTCACTCATCCATCCATCTATTCATCCATCCATCTATTCATCCATCCATCTATACATCCACCCTTGCTCACTCATCCATCCACTCACCCACCCACCCATCAACCTTCCCTACTACGTTAGGTATGAATCTTTATCGCAGAGCAGACCTGTACTAAGTGCCACCCATTTTCTTTAAAAACCTCCTGAGAGTGTCTTGTTTCTCTCTCTCGTTCTCTCACTTTTTTCTTATAGAAAACAGGCATACACACAAACATAGCAGACACACAAAAGACTTAGGTATGATAAAAGCCATGTTATACCTTTCACCTACCATGGCTTTTTTAATTGCCACCAGGGCCGGACTGGCCGTAGCCTGATTGTCACTGCCAGGGTGTGCTTGCACGAACGCACACGATAATGTGACTGTGATTGACAGCACAGGGCCTGAACGGACCCTGCTCTGTCAAGCACAGCGTGATGGTGAGCACCGGACATTATTCAAATGAGCCCTGCTGAATAGCTCAGCTGGGGCTCAGATCGGGGATGCATAAGCGGCGCCATGGCTGCCAGAAACACGTTTCACTCCTGCTCACCAGCACTCACAGCCTACCTTTTCATGAGTACCGGTACTCTCCTCGGCAGTAGAGAAGTGCCGGTACTCGGAGTGATAAATTCAAGAAGTGCCGGTACTCCGTACCGGTGAGTACGGCCCATTTAAAGCACTGTGTACCAGCCACGCCAGCAGTTTCCCCGAGAGATCCCCCTCAGCATACGGTTAGGGCTATACTCCACCAGTAATCGCGTTTCCTCAGGTGCGCTTCTTCGGCCCACCGCTTACGCAGCTGCTGGAGTTGTTCGGCCATCACAGTACAATTAGCTACCCTCACCTCCGGAGGCCACAGCTCCCGCTGGATGGCTACTAATTCCCCTTACAAGCATCGATGTATCCCCCACTAGCCCGCCAGGCAGTGGCCATGCACAACAGCCTTGTGCGCATCCCACTCCAGCGCCTGGGACGAAGCAGAGCCCTTGTTTAGCTCAAAGTAGCGTGTGATGCACTGTGCTGAATCCTCTTGGAACGGGGGGGCCAGATAGAGCCTCCGTTTGCAGCCACCGGGTGGGTATCATGGGGTATTGTCTGCCCCAATGCAGGGTGACCAGCAGGGTATGCACCAAGTACTCCGCCCAGGTAATTAGAATGCCCAACTGTTCTGTACAGAAAAAAAAGATCTACCCTAGTGTGCACATCATGAACTGGGGAGTATAAGGAGTATTCCTGTTCAAGCAGGTGTCCAAGTCGCCATGTATCATGAAAGCGTTGGTGTGTGATCCAGTTGCGAAAGTGTTGTGTGGTGCAAACACACATGGCAGTCCCAAGGGAGGGGTAGAGCAGACAAGACAAACATAAAGCACACAGTAATGTCTTGTGGTTTGTGGCCTCCTGGCCTGCCTGGATACGTTGGCATAGGCCTGGCTGCCATGATGACTTTTGCGCACGTTACTCTTAGCCGTTGTTCTGTCGCCCTCTGCTCCTGCCAAGTTATTTTACAACTGTCTGCATTTTCTGTTTCTCACCTTTTCTCCTGTTCCCTTTGGGCTCAGTCTGAACAACAGTTACAAGGTCGAAAAACAACGTCCCTAGTTCTTGCTGATATGGCCAGTCCCTCGCACCTAGACATAACACTATGTACAGCTGCCATGGAGAAATTGGTGTGCTTTTAGTATTGCGGTTTTCCCTCTTAAGAGGGACTTGGAGAAAAACCTTTCCAGGGAGAAGAGCTGTGATTGTCTGCTGATGTAGTCTTTGCATCTAGAGATTGAGGTATGGGGGTTCGCTAGTCAAAGCCCAGAGGTCTTCTATTTTTATAATACAATAGCTATTAGCACGGGGAGGGTGGTAAGGTCATTTAGCCCTTTAGCCACTGCTTTAGGAAATGCTTTCCCCGTTTGTATTCTATGAAGTTGTAACTATGCTGATTATATTATTCTTATGCATTATGCTGATAGTACTGACACGTGTACTGTATCTTAGAGCACGTAAGTTGAAATAAACATTTTAACCTATACTGTGTCTCTTCTTACGCACGTTGTGGACAAGTATGAGTGAGTGACGAAAGGGTGTTCTTGCTACTGCGAGTCCTGAGAGAGAGAGATACCGTGTTCTGGGTTGTCTAATCATTGGTACATTGTTGCTAATGGGACGCTAAGGCTAGTTCGGTTGGGGTTTTAGGTGCTAAGGTTTATGGTTGGCTCACCACTATATTCCGAGGTCCTATTATCCTGTGCATAGCTCTGTGTGTGCAGAATCCCTATAACATGGCGCGACCAATGAGTGGGGTAGCTTATCTGCGAGAAGCTTGAGTAGTGCTTGTGCTTGTCCACAACACCCCTCACAGACGCTTCCGGAAGCGTGTGTGACGGTGATACCTCCTATATTGAAGTTTTTATAGGTTCTTTCAAGCTTGAAGTTGTAAAAGGTTTCTTAACTAAAACCCTATTTGTGCTGCCTTCTTTTAGATAGTCGACTATTTCTAGCCTACAATGGCTGTTCAAATTGCGGCACATAGCCGTGCAGCGCTCCGGGCTCACTTAACAGTGTATGGAGTGCCTGACGCGGGTGTCGAGCTGATCTTTGTGGTACAAGCCGATCCGGCTTACCACTTTGAGGTGTTCTATTCTTGGGTCACCTTTCCAGCGGTGGACGCGAACGATAATTTGTTCCATGCATATGATGCCACCGCGGTTCCTGCTGTCTATAGACCTTATAGGAATCTTGAAGTACCGCTCATGGCTTGGCAGCACCGTGTTTGGTTTGATGGCGCCCTCCCCCAACCGGTTACCACGGTTCGTTTAGGCCCCTTATCTATTGATGGGGCCACTTGGCCTGTTTTGGCCGGGTACACCCCACATCCGCAATATATGCAACTACCAGTCGCGGACCTGCGTAACATGTATTCGGCTTTAGTGCGAGTGCATCGAGCTTTAGTGCAATATGTTACAGGCAACATCCAGGGAGCCCCACCTGGAGTTGCAGGCCATCCAGCTGTTGCAGGCGGCGTGACCATAAGTCCTGTCATGGTGAACTTGGTGATGGGCAAGCGCCCACAAAATAAGGATGATTTTCCTTATTGGCTTGCAGAGAAATTTGACCAGCTGGAGGCAGTTTTTCCAAACACAACACCGGTGGATAAACATAGAATTCTTACGATTAGTTTGCCAAAAGACTTAATCCCCGAGTTGACAGCATGCAACAACTGGGGTAGGGTATTCGCAGCAGTGTATTCGAAGTGTTTCGGCACTCCTTCCATGACGGTTCTCCCCTCTGTAATTAAACGAGTGCAGGATGAACATGGCCCTGAAGCGGCTGTGGAATTAGGGATGAGACTGGTGGGAGTGTTCGAAGTAGTAGCTGAGTTGATCCTTGCGAATGTCAGGGGCGATGCAGTGAACTTTAAAGTAGCTAATGCTTTGGCTTTGGTCCCAGAATTGGACAAGCCGCGCGAATTACCGAAAATGATTACCCAGGCTTACAAAACTATTGGCAGAAATAGCCTGGGCAATAAGCCTTTTGCAAAACAGCAAACACAATCGCAACAACAACAACAACCCAAACCTCAATCTGAGAAAGATGAGAAACCAGTCTTCACCAAAAAGAGCTGGAGGTTGAAGAAACAGGGTAAGCAACAAAAGAAGCCGGGGTCGAGAGGCGCATCCCCGGTTTCAATTTCCTCTGAACGCACTTATGATTTGCGCGATAGGGCGAGAATTAAATCTCCGGATAGGTTTCAGATCCCTGACACGCGTTCTCCTCGTTCTTCACAGGCACAGACAACTTCGCAGGCCGGTGGAGGAGATCGCCAGGATAGGGGAAGGGGTCGAGAGGCTCCCCAGGGACAAGACCAACCTCGACAACAATTCACAGGGAAAGCAGAAGACTTTCAACGTTCTCGCCCACAATTTCAGAAGAAGAAAGTTGCCGCTGTAACAGCGAAATATGCCACAGACGGTGAGAACGAGACTCCTGAATTGGACGTGGGCAGTGACCCTCCTAGACAGCGCGGCGGAAGTTACCATAGTGCGGGAGGCGCTACGTCCTGATATGGAGGCGACAGCAACTGAAACATTCATTACTGTTGAGACAGCAGACACCAGAGTGGCACCCCCTGACCGACTATTTAATATCGTCATTCAAATTGAAGGTGATATACAGCGTGTAATTAAAGGGATTTTTTGGGAAAATCTGACCTCTTCATACGACATTTTGTTAGCGGAGGCGGATTGGCCACCCCCATTCGTACTTGCTGCGCGTAAAGGGGAGGAGGTAATCCTTCCAAGCTTTTCTCGACATGTCCCAAAGGACAAAGCGGAGGCTCTTGCAGCTGAGTGGGCTGTATCCCTGGCTCCTGCGTTATACCGCAACCACGTGGGTTGGGATGAAGACTCTCCCCCATGAGATACCTTTACGGTCCCTACCGCAGCCACAACCCCAATATCCCATTAAACGTGACGCCAAAGGCCCCGTTTCTGAAATTCTGACTCAGTTAGAATATCAGGGAGTAATAGAAACATGCGTATCACCCATGAATAACCCCCTTTTCGCGGTTTCTAAACCCGATGGATCGTACCGCCTAGTATTGGATTACCGGCATTTGAATTCTCATTGTCGGACCTTTGCGGTGCAAAATACCCACAGTTGTGCGCTTGTAGACAGTCTTGTTCGTAAAAAATATAAAACGACACTTGACCTATCCAATGGATTTTATACGCACAACTTAGCCATGGAGTGTAGCCAATGGAGCGCTTTTACCTCCGGTGGTAAACAATTCAAATTAAGGCGACTCCCTATGGGCTACAAAAACAGTCCAGGTGTGTTCGCTGCCCGTGTTGTCTCTTTGTTAGACGGCATAGACCCAGATGCATGTTCGTACGTCGATGATATTTACCTGACAGACGACGAGTTATACCTGCATCTTTCCAGAGTGGACCGCATTATTCTCGAGTTTGCGGTTTTAGGTTACAAGTTTAACTTTGCCAAATCACACATTGCTGAATTAACAATTTTGTTTTTGGGCTACGAGCTCAACAATGAAGGTAAGGGCATAGCCCCCCACTTCTTAGAAAAATGTGCACTTTTGTGCCCTCCTACTACTCTGAAAAAACTTCAGTCTTTGCTGGGTTTTCTGAACTTCGGGCGTACTTACATTCCCGAATATGCCCAGCGTATCAAGCCATTGTTTGCCTTGATACAACCTAACTTTTCGAAGTCTTGTTGGCTTCCGGAGCATTCCTCCATACTCCAGTCTTTGCAGACAGACCTTCTTGAGTCTAAATACCTGTTGACGCGTGACAACCACACAAACCTGGTGATCAGAATAATTCCGGGGGCAGTGGGTTTCACGTATCTAACCTTTAATGAAGGTGACACAGTACCCATCGCATACAAGTCACATCTTTACACTTCCGCAGAAATGCGCTTTTCATCCGTGGCGCAGGGAAAACGCATTCTGGTGGTAACACCCTATCCTGCCCTAGAGGCAGTGACAAAGGCAAGTGTACCGAACTCCAAAGCTTTGCACCCCCGTTGGATTCAATGGGCAACATCTTTGACGTCTCCTGATGTCACTTTCATTTTTGATTCATCTCTACAGACTCAGGAGTTTTTACAGTATGAATTCGTTCATCCTCCTCCTCTGTCATTGCTCCCGCTTGAGGATTACGACTGCGTGATCTACACCGATGGTTCGGCACAACCGGCCACGGGGTCCAAGCATGCTTATTCTGCCGCATGTGCTATTGTTGCAGGTACCTTCGTGAACGGAAAGTTCAAATCCACTGTAGTGCACACTCAGGAACTCGGGGACAGTACTGCACAATTGGCCGAGCTGCGCGCATTGGTGCTTGCGCTGGAGTTCGTTAATCCGGAGGTGACCACCCTTATTGTATGCGATTCTTATTACTGTGTTCAATCATACAATGACAATCTGTTCTTTTGGTCGCAAAACGACTATAGAGACGCTAAAGGTAGCACAATCAAGCATAAAAAGCTTTGGGTTAGGGTGGCAGAATTGAGACAAAATCTGCCACTCACACAGGTGGTTCACACCCTAGGCCATCAGCGGGTGGGCGCACACGCTGTTGGTAACGGTCTGGCAGACAAAGCTGCCAGATCAGCAGTAGTCACGTGTTCAGTAGCAGCAGTTACTAGATCCATGTCTAAAATTGATACTGATATTTTGGCGGCTATTGCTGCAACAAAGGAAGGTGCTAAATACCCTAGGGGTTTTCCTTCCAAATATTCTTACCAGTTAGGTCCCGAACAGGCTCCTTATGTAACAATACCCGACGTTGGTGATCGGCTGATCCCCAACGCGGACCGCAGACTTTCCTTGATAACGGCTGCACACGAAGGCATGGCTTCGGCTCATGCTGGAGTGTCTGCGACCGTTTCCATCTTGCAGCAGCGTTACTGGTGGCGTGGTTTATACAAAGACACCCGTACATATGTGCTTTCTTGTGACGTTTGTCAGCAGATTAAGCCTTCCACGGTTACACGACCACCACAGACCCCGCTCTGCATTTCTAACAGACCCTTTGGGTGTGTTTACCTGGATCACTGCGGTCCATTTTCTTCAGACACTGCCTATAAATATATCTTAGTGGCAGTGGACTCGTGCACACGTTTCATCTGGGTCTGGCCACAACGGAGTGCTGACGCTCGAAATGTCATCAGGGATTTGCGTGTCTTTGTTGGAATTTTCACTTGTGGCACCTTCCATTCTGACCAAGGTCCAGCGTTTGCCTCTAAGGATTACAAGGACGCAATGGGTTCACTGGGGGTGCGGGTGAAATTTTCGTCTCTGTATCGGCCTGAGGGCAATTCGATCGTTGAACGAATGAACCGTGACTTAAAGCAATCCTTGACAGCTAGAGTCATAGATACTGGCAGGAACTGGCTGGCCCACTTGTATACTGTACAACGTGCACGTAATAATCTCCCTAGAAGACCTCTGGGTGGGCGGACCCCATACGAAATGCTCTTTGGCATAAGAATGTTTGTGCCTGACCTTGATGGTCTAGACATGGCGGCGCAATCCGCCAAGTTTGATGTAGATAACCATTCTACTATGTTACAGGACTTACAAGAAGCCCGAGACAAACTTGCAATCGCACATTTACCTTCAGCCACAGACCCTGCTCTGCAGATTCCGGTTGCCGGCTGGCTTCCGAAGATTGGAGATCTGGTTCGAGAGAAGGTGGAGAACAAGAAAGAATTCGGCCCCTCTTATCGTGCACCGGTTCCAGTCCTGGGCTTGAAGGGAACACGTACAGTCATCTTACCACCGCTTCCTGGTCGCAAGGAGAACAGATACATCTCAGTGGAAAATGTCAAGCTACAACATCTGGCCGATCCTGAATAGTGTTACACCAGCGGTCTCTTGTCCTGCCATATACCGGACTTGTGTTCGAGACCCTCCTGCCCGAACGGTCACTGATGTTACAATTGAGATGGTTGATTTGCCTGAAAGTATACTCGAACCCCCTGTCTCCCCCTGCATCGACGAGAACGAGTATACCTATCCCGATACCGAATCGGTGGCACACTTACCAACAACGCCACTGAGCCCAACTCGTTATTCCTTTGACTCGGATTCTGCCTCATCAATTGTCCCGTCCAAGTTCAGTATTATTATTGTATCCTGGTTCCGAGACAATTTTTTGATTCCCCCCTGGACATACATCTGGTTGGTGCTGTTCCTCATTTTTTTGTTCATGTCCATTGGCTTTGTCACAGTGTTTTTTCTACTCATCAATAGTCACTATCTACCGGAACGCTCTGCTGTGAACAGTGTTGCTGGAACTTTGGCTCCACATTCCTCATCTCACATCATGAAGCGTGACCACACATTTGTGAACATTTCAGCTTTTCCAGTTGCGGATGGCATCGTATGGGATGCAGTAAACTTTCAAATTCATGGACCAACAGAAATTATTAATGTACCCAATGTCCTTCGAGTTTCGATGGGTGATATAGTAAAAAGTAATATTCATTCTGACGATTGGGATGTGCATGCCGTTGAAGCATTGTTTGCTGATTTAAAATATTATGCTTCCTTTAATTCTGAGGATTTGTATATGAATTCTGCGAATTATGCCGATTTGTATTGCTACCAGAATTGGGGCAACCATTTTGTCCATAAACCAAGTGCACTACGTGGTTCTTTCGCCTACACCCAATGGGAACATTGTCCAAACCCTTTACCGGGTAGCTCCCAGACTCTTAGAAATAAATTTACATATTTCACTGATTTTAATAGATCTAACCCTGGTTCTTATTTTTTTAAATTAAACGCCCCATCCACTCAGAAAATCATGTTGACCCACACCAAATTGCTATATTCGGGTTCCTTTTTGAGTGCCTTAGCTGTGGGTGGTTATGAGTACTGGAAGGACACTGTAGATTTGAAATCAATCTGGGGCTCAAAACCATGGCAAGTGCAAGGCACCGAGGCTTTGCATCGTGCTTGCCTTATCCCGACCCAAATTGTGTTTCTGAATGCTTCCATCTATCAGACTACATGTTGGGGCTTGGCTACTACCAAACAATTAAATGCACCTTCCATTCCATCCCTGTCTTCCACTACAAACACTAGCGTGCACCTTAATATGTCCCTTGCGACTTTGCAGGCTTTGTTGCAGAACAATTCGTTTAATGTTTCTACGCTTGTTCAGTCACCCTGGTTGGCCTGGCCCATTTCGCCTAATGGGTGCCAACTACGTTTTCACGACTCAGTCCCTGGCTACATACAAGATAGGCCAGATCCTCGGTTTTCAGACTCCCGTACTGTCACAACATATTCTGTAGGTAAATTATGTAAACAGTGGTTGCAGCATTCTTCCCTGGAATCTGTTAAACAACATTTATCCCTCCTATCAGGCAACATTGATCGGTCCGACTTTATATTGGGACCTCGTGGTCCACGACAGAAGAGATTCATTTATGAAGCTTATAATGAGCTCTGGAAGCTGTCGCAAATGGAAGCTGCTTCCCGTCTAAGGGAGATAGACCAAGCAAATATGGAAAAGGTGCTTGCTGTTGTTGACAATAGTATTAATACCCTGTCTTCCCGCATTTACACATTAGAGAATATTGTGTCGTCTGTTGTTGATATTGTACAAGATGATGTTTCTGTGTTGTACCATGGTCAAAATCAGTTACGTTCAGTTATGCAGTTTGCGTGGACTTTGCAAACACTTAAGTTGGGTAAGGTTCCTTGGCATTTTTTGAACACCACTGCCTTATTTCTGCATTTTAATTTAACTGACAAACAGCTGTTCATGTCCATGAAAGATGCAGCTTACACTCTGTTACATATCGAGAAAGTGGAGCCCTTACCATTCTCTGTGGCGGAATTGGATTCTGCTGTGTGGCTAGTTCATGGGGTTATCGCTTTGCCTTTTTCCTTTTTTGAATTTAGTTCCTGCATGAAACATTATCCTGTGGGCCATTTTCAGCCTTTGGGTAGTGCCTTCCTGCATGAACTTTGGTCCCTCCCTTTCATGTATAAATGCCTTAGAGACGGCAAGGAAGTTTTTCTCACGGGGGAGTCATGCGATTCAACTGTGGGTCATTCCCTTGTTTGTAAACATATTAAATTGCACGGAGCTTGTAATGTTTCTGCTCCGAATCTTGCTTGTGTGTTAAAGGGCATTCCTGCTCCTGCTATTTCTCCTACCTTTACTTTGCTTACAAATGGTAGCTATTTGCTTTTGAATAACGAAAACTGCTGTGGCATGCAGGCCGGCATACCCTATATTGTTACAGTTTCGCACAGGGTTGTCTGCTGCAAGACTGTGCTTTTTCCTCCCCCTCACGACATCATAGATAATTCTATTTGGCCTTCCATTCCTACTATGAAGGCGGATTTCAATAAACTGAGCAGAATAAAGGCGCTATTATTGAACGAGGAGGTTATGCTCACATCCGCCCGGGAGACGTTCATTCTCCAGGTGGCAAGCACCCACAGTGAAATACAGGCCCTTTTGAACACTAACCTCCCACAACATTTCGGTGAATTGATTCACCGTATTTTTAACGCATCCAACAATGTAGGTCTGGTGCACTTTTTTAAGGTGGTGGGGTCCGGCCTTGTGTCCACTTTCCAAACTATTTTTGGTGTAATACCGGCATTTATTCATTCGATTTTTTCCAGCGTCTTTGGTGGCTTTCCATTAATCCTTGCCTTGGCGGCTGGTGTACTGCTGTTGGTCTGCTTCCTCCGCAATGGCTGCTCCCCAATGGGCCCTTCTCGACACCGGACGCCTCCAGCTGCTCCGTGAGCGCCTCCTGTCTGGCTTCGGGGTCCTGCCGTTGGCGACACTGAGTGTGTCCTATACCCTTTCTTTTCGCTTTGCGTGTTTCACTTGCGTGCAACCTGTGATGTCTTGCATCCGCTGTCCTTTCACCTGGACCATGGATTATTGCCTCTCCAATACGTCGTTGTCTGTTCCGGATTTTGTTCGGTTGATGGGTCCCTTAGAGGCACATGAACGGGACTGTTCCGTTGCGGGCTGCATGACGCGTGCGGCTGCACTGGGGATTTTGGCGCAATGGGATATCTGGGCGGCTGCTCAGAATCTCCTACAACAAAGCTATATTGAATATCACGCAAGCTGTCCTGCATTGCTTTTGGATGCTCCGTCCTCTGAGGAGCATTCCTGCAGCTTTGAT
Source organism: Calotriton arnoldi (assembly GCA_963921515.1). NCBI lineage: Eukaryota > Metazoa > Chordata > Amphibia > Caudata > Salamandridae > Calotriton > Calotriton arnoldi. The sequence goes on along the minus strand of CAWUFW010001865.1, from coordinate 17,013 downwards.
CTGTTAGACTGGATGGCGTTTATGTTTTCTGACGATTCCAATGATGTCCTCTTGGACAATATAGCGTTTTTCTGCACTTCCACATTTTTGGATTGATATGGCATTCGCTGACCGTGAACTGCCTCGCTGACTGTCTTATTTACTCCCTTTTCCCATCCGTTGTCCTTCGTTGGGACTGCTTCCGCTGTGGACGCCTCCGTTCTGCTCAGGTGTTTTGAACTCTGTCTTCGTCCCTAGTCTTGGCCGATGGACTGTCCAGGGGAGGGTGTCTTGTGGTTTGTGGCCTCCTGGCCTGCCTGGATACGTTGGCATAGGCCTGGCTGCCATGATGACTTTTGCGCACGTTACTCTTAGCCGTTGTTCTGTCGCCCTCTGCTCCTGCCAAGTTAATTTACAACTGTCTGCATTTTCTGTTTCTCACCTTTTCTCCTGTTCCCTTTGGGCTCAGTCTGAACAACAGTTACAAGGTCGAAAAACAACGTCCCTAGTTCTTGCTGATATGGCCAGTCCCTCGCACCTAGACATAACACTATGTACAGCTGCCATGGAGATATTGGTGTGCTTTTAGTATTGCGGTTTTCCCTCTTAAGAGGGACTTGGAGAAAAACCTTTCCAGGGAGAAGAGCTGTGATTGTCTGCTGATGTAGTCTTTGCATCTAGAGATTGAGGTATGGGGGTTCACTAGTCAAAGCCCAGAGGTCTTCTATTTTTATAATACACTAGCTATTAGCACGGGGAGGGTGGTAAGGTCATTTAGCCCTTTAGCCACTGCTTTAGGAAATGCTTTCCCCGTTTGTATTCTATGGAGTTGTAACTATGCTGATTATATTATTCTTATGCATTATGCTGATAGTACTGACACGTGTACTGTATCTTAGAGCCTGATAGTACTGACACGTGTACTGTATCTTAGAGCACGTAAGTTGAAATAAACATTTTAACCTATACTGTGTCTCTTCTTACGCACGTTGTGGACAAGTATGAGTGAGTGACGAAAGGGTGTTCTTGCTACTGCGAGTCCTGAGAGAGAGAGATACCGTGTTCTGGGTTGTCTAATCATTGGTACATTGTTGCTAATGGGACGCTAAGGCTAGTTGGGTTGGGGTTTTAGGTGCTAAGGTTTATGGTTGGCTCACCACTATATTCCGAGGTCCTATTATCCTGTGCATAGCTCTGTGTGTGCAGAATCCCTATAACAGTAACAATCACCTCCTCAAAGCACCGGGTGCAGTGGGTCCTGAAAAACACCGGTGTGAATGCGGCCAAGAACCCCGACTGGTTAGCATTGGGGGCATAAATGGCCATCAGTGTCATGGAAGCTCCGTCAAGGTGACCATCTAATTTCACAAAATGCCCCTCAGTTCCATCCTGTGAGTATCCACAACAAATGGAACCTCTGGCGCAATCCAGATAAGCAGTACCTCTCGGGCATAAGCCGACATGGATGTGCCATACACCTGCCCACTCCACTTTGCGTGGACCTTTTTGCAGCTCTGTTGATGTGAGATTAGTTTCCTGAAGAATGACAATGTGCATGTGATGGCGTTTAAGATATGCATAAATGCAATATCTTTTAGCAGGAGTGGCCATACCGCGCACATTCCACGTGAGGACATGATATTGCGGGGTATGACTATCAGCTGTTGTCCCCATTATGTGAAGCAGCAGTAGGAGTTGCGCTAAAGGATATGGTGCCCTGCCGCATCCCTCACCGACAGCGACTCACTACAGAGAAGGCCACCCCTGCCATGCAGGTTGCCCTCTGAAAGCTTGTGTGTAATCAGCAAACCCACTAATAGACTCCAACAAAACAACAATGAAAACCTGAAGAGAAGCAAACCAAACCAACTGCATTCCCCCAGGACAGTGGGCACGTGCATACCTGTCCAAAGTTCCCCAACTTGTAAGCAAAAACAAAGAAAAGAAGAAAAACCAACAAACAAGTCCTCATTGGAGCACTGGCGGGATGTGGTTCAACTGCTGGACTCCATCTCTGCCATCTGGGCCCATGTTAATGGTACCGCCATCCGACCACCCAATGCGGACATGAGTCCCTGCAACGCAGAAGTGCACCTCCTGTGCATAACGGTGAAGGTTCCATTTGTAAGAGGACGGTCACAGTATGTTATCAGCCAACCTCGTCTTGATCTTAGGGTCAGGGGCACTGTACATGATGGAAGTCTCCTAAGCAGTTTCTGAGCCAGAGCCAAAGATTGGCTTAGAGAGCAGTACTGTGAAAGGGTTTGTGCTGTGCAGGGAGGCCGTCTATACTGCCCGGGCTTGCTCCTCAGCTACTTGGTCCTGGGTAGGCCGCGTCCGTTCTGCCCTGTTCCTCCTGCGTTTAGGTCGTGGAATCACCCAGTCTCCCTCCAACTGATCATTTTTGGTTGTGCATGAGAGGATTTTCGTGTGGGGACAGGTCTAGACATCCTCTGGGGTGGAGAAGATGTGGGAGGCCATCCATAACCTTGAGTTTCACAGGGAACAGTAGTTCATAGCGAAGCTGCAGCTCTCGAAAGCGATGTTTCACCTTCATGTAGAAGCCCCTTAGTCGGTGCACCTCCATCGTGAAATCCAGGTTATGTTGCTATTTCCATGTTCTCATATTGCCAGGTACCCTTCAAGTGAAAATGCTGCAATATGAGATCTTAATCGTGATAGTTAAGGTATCGAGCAATAAGTGTTCTTGGTGGTGCTCCAGGTGGAGGTGGACATCAAAGGACGCGGTGTGCCTGCTCCACAGAGAACAGCTTGGGGACCTTTTTTTCCAGCACGGTGGTCATCAGCCAGTCCTCAAGGAAGAGCTCGGAGCTGGGGTCTCCAACCGCTCTGGAAACCCCAGGAAATTAATATTATTGTGCTGTGAGCGCCCCTCTGTGTCCTTTGCCCGGCGGTGCAAGGATCCCACTTCCTCCTGCATGGTGTCCAGCTTGACTTTCAGTTCATGCACTGTGGGACCCATAGAGGTCAGTCTAGATTCCACATGATCAACATGGTCCTCCGTGATCCGCCCTCAGAAAATTCATCTCCAGAGATACAGACCCTATTTTTGATTCAAGCTAGGCTTTAGTGTCCAAAATGGCATGTGGAGCCTTCTCAAATTGCGCCGAGTGCATGTCAAGTGTGTATTCTAGGTGGCGCAGGGCACCCACGGTTTGGACAGTGGAGGTCGAGCGCCAGGGTGCCCAGGTTCAGAGGTCAAAGTCCTGGGGTTTCTGGTTTTCTCCATCATGGTAACATGGAGTTGGGAGACAAGTATATCCTGCAGGGTGCGTATGAGACAGGTCCTCTCGGGCACTCCAGCTAGTCATACATGGTCAGTGTGCAACAGTGAGGGGGTGCCACAACCTCAGCCCTCCAGGGGAGCCCAGGCAAGGGAGCTGGGCACCCCACACTCAAACCAGCCAAGCAGGCAGTCGTGCAGGAGAAACGGAACCTCCCCCAGATTGGCGTTCCTCAGCGTGAGTCCTTCAGGGGTCTCCCCCACTGCTGGGAGGGAGTGGAAGAAGAACCATGCTAGGGGTCACTCACAAAAGGTCCGGTGGACACCACCCCGTGAGGATGCGCAGCACTGATAGTTGGGGTGGGCGCCCCCTCCATTCAGTAACTCTGTTCCAAAGGTCCACCTGAAATGAGGCCCCCACTGGTCAAGAGTCTGCTGGTACAAGGCCAGATATGGAGTGCAAGCATGAGCCAGCCAGATGGGAGTCTAAATATCGGGTCCCCCATCAGCCACCAGCTGTTTTGTAATGCCCTTTCCCAGGAGCCGACAGTAAGAGTTAGCCAAGGTGGACCTCATTGGCCTTCAAGTTATGGGCACCTCCAGGTCTCCTGAGGGAGGGGGGCACTTATACGGTCGTGTGACCCCCACCATGATCTCCGAAGCAATCCTCAGCACTCCAATGCAGAAGTGGAGGCATAAGCAAGTCCCTTGCCAAGTATCAGGTCCCCAGAGGCACACAGTCATATTGCTGCCAATAAATGTCACCTATGGGCAGGATCCAGGTAATCCCCACACCCAGAGTGCGCCTCCAGTGCAATCAAGTGGCCCAACTCGCCGGGGTCCTCTGCTACATGGGCGCTTGTCATTGGGGCAGAGAGTTGGTGCTAAGGGCTCACACGCCTAGTAATACTATGAAGTAGAGGCAGTGGGTCACCATTAATGGGCAGAGGGTGGAGGCTGAGAGACACTTGTCAAATGCTATCTGGTGACCTAAGAGCAGGTTGCTCCTAATATATTCCACTAGGTTATTGTAGCTGACAACCATGAGAGTCACTATCCAGCGGATCTGGTTCCCTTTGAGAGGGGGCAGGGTTTAAGTTCCTTAAGGGTAGCTGTGATTCTATCCATGCACATAGATTGTTTGTTTGGCAATGACCTAGAGCGCATAATCTGGAAAGAGGTGGTGCTCAAGTCCCACTTGGGGATGTTAGGGTTGCCTGAATGGGTGTGCTTAACCACTTTTTCCATGGCCACCCAAGAGGCTAGTCGGAAGGACCTGGAGCCTGGAAGAATGGCCCAGGTACCTGCGAAGAAGAGGAAGGGCAAGGGGCATGGGAACCCCGTTCCTGAAACTCTCACGGTCCGGGAGGAGGCTGAGGATGATGCCCAGGAACCTACAGGGGAGGACATTGCTGCCCTGGGAAACCTACTTGAACTGACCAATTTGGCAGAAGGAAAGGGGCCCACCAGGGAGGAGTTCTGCAGAGCGCACTCTAGAGGGCCTAAGAAGGCAGGACAAGGCTTAGGCAGTTAGCGACACCTCTGGTGATCACTGCACTATTGGGAGAATGGTCTCCTGTATAGCGAGCCTAAGGTCCCTACTCCTGGTGCAACCTGTGTGCTGGTGGTCCCCCAGGGCTACAGGACCTTCCTACTGGAGCTGGCTCATGATGTTCCCCTGGCAGGTCATCTAGAAAGGGCAGAACAAGGCTTCTGAAAGGCTTATCACCCATTCCTATTGGCCCTGGATGAGCATGGCCTCAGATGCATTCTGCAGGTCATGCCTTACCTGCCAGGCCAGTGGTAAGTCAGGAGGGAACCGCAAGGCTCCCTTGCAGCCATTTCCTGTCATGGCACTCCCTTTGAAAGGGTGGGCATCAATATTGTTGGACCTTTGGACCCCAAGACAGCCCTGGGCAACAGGTTTATCCTGGTCTTGCTGGAACATGCCACCTGGTACCCGGAGGCTATTCCTCTGAGGACAGTGACTGCTACGCCGTGACCATGGCACTGATGGGGATATTTTCCTGAGTGGGATTCCTCAAGGAGTTGGTATTTGACCGGGGAACCAACTTCATGTCTGTATACATGAAGTCCATATAGAAGGAGTGTGGGGCAACCTATGTTTCCTCCAGGGCGCATGCATGCACGTGCACCCTGCTGCCACAAAGCACCCAGAGTCTTTAATGGAGCACACAGGCCGCTCCAGAAACCATTAAGAGCACATTGTTGTTAGACGCATGCCTTTAAAAAAAAAAAAGGCACATATGTGAAAGGCATTATGCCTTTTGTTGGTGGGCACACCAAGGAAGATAAAGGAACCACCCTGAAACTGGGCCAGACATATCCTGCACTGTGATGGGAGCAAGCTGTGTGATTAGAATGGAGGTGAGGAACAGGCAGGGGATGGGGAGGGGGGTTCTGAGAGAAAGGATTGTCAGCTCTCAACATTTGCCTTAAATGGTAGATTTAAATGTAGATAATGCAAGTATTTCTTTAATATTTCACCTTAGTCTATCACATTACATCAAAACTCATAGGAACTGGAAGTAGGTGTGTGAAGGGCGCTGTTGCACCCCCCCAAAATAACAATGCTGAAGCTTTGAAGGTGAATGTGCAATAAAGATGCCAGTAAATTTTGTTTTTATCTTGTCACATTAGCTGTGTATTCAGAGACAGAGGGCAGGTATCAGACTCTTCTGACAAATTGCTGCTTAATCTTTTAACATGGAGAGTGGTAATTACTTTTATTTCTCTGATTGCAAAATGGGACGATTTTGCAAAATAAACTATGTGACAATTTTGCTGGTGTAACAAGAAAGGCTGTAGGGTTTCATTTTTTTTCTAACATACAACATAATTTAAGTACTTAGGGGCCCATTACGATACCCGGCGTAAAAAAATCCACCAGGCATGGAAGCGGCAAAAATCCGCCCGCACACACCACCTGAACACCGACCACGCCATTATGAGTACACAAACCGAAAACCGCCATCGGCGAAAAATCACACAAAATACCGCCCGCCATCGTCCGAGTCGGAGTCAAACCGCCCGCCACGGACGGAAACACGCACGACAACACAAAACCGCCCGCCCACACGGCCGACACACCGCACGTGAAATTACGATCGCACCGCCATGAGCGCGGAAAAACAACAAATATACCGCCCGCCAGCGCAAACAACGCCGATGAGAATCGACACGGCAGAAGCCATGGCGCCAACGTACCTGCACAGAAACCATCCGCACACAAAACCAATAGCACACAACATGGCCAACAAGTCCACACAGCAAGGCACACACAAATACACAAGCACAGTACACATCCCGAAAACACCCCCCGGACAAACAAAAAATACAAAGGCCAGAACCCCAGACACAACACACCTGAAAACAACAGACCATGAGGACACACCCACATAGGTGAGTACAAAAGCAGCACTCCCACAGACCACAACCCCTTGCTACATTGCAAACCAGAGAGGAGAGGAGAGGACACAGTGACACAGCAAGGACAGCAGCACACCACAGAAACGCACACATCACAACCACCACCACCACCACCAAACACCGGCCCCACAAACCCCCTGCACATTACACAACCCACACCGCACCAGCACCACAAACACCATGGCACCACAAAGGATGCCCAAGTTCACGCCCATGGAGCTGACGGTCATGGTCGACTGAGATCATCAAGGTGTACCCACAAATCTATGGGAACATGGTCCAGCACACACCACTAGCCACCAGAAACAGAATGTGGAACCGGATCGTAGACCAGGTCAATGCAGTCGGGACCCTGCCCAGGAACAGAGTCGAGATAAACAAACGTTGGAATGACGTAAAGAGCCTGGTCAAGAAGAAGGAGGGCAAAAACAGAGAGCTGGCTGCCGTCACTGGTGGAGGGAATCCCGTGCTCTTTAAGACCTTCAAAGCGTGGGAGGAGAAGGTGCGAGTCGTAATCCATCCGGAGATCCTCGCCGGATTAGCAGGGGGAGTGGAGGCTGGTAAGTACAAACTAATGTATACCAGCACACCGCTATGTACTCACATGCGCAACTACCATGCCACAGCTCCCAGGGACAAACACCCCCATGTCCAGCACACAATACACAACACATCACACGCACATGCAACAGACACTACCACACACAGCCCAAACCGAACAACTGTAAGATGCGTGGGGACATGTGTACACTAAGCCAGCCACGTAACCACCAACAGGTCCCCAAATATGCCAGAAGCGCCACAACGAGCACCCACCACACCCATGTGTCCGCCACAGCTGCACTAACCGACAAGTAACAGGTAAGTGGCAGGAACACAAAGTGCAGTGGGTGGGACGGTGGACAGCCCAAGTACAACACACACCAGGCCCCAGTCCCACAGCACAGCAAGGAGGAGCATCCCCCACACCCCACAGCCACGTGTCAGCCACCGCAGTGCACAACGACAGCCGAAAGGCAGACATCACGGTCCACAGCAATCGGTGTCAGTGGGTGTACAGCCACCCCACGACCCACTACACCCCCCACCCCCACAGACCTGCAACATGGAGCACCCCCGCTTAGAGCCATGTGGCATCCAGTACAGTGCACGCACGAACAACTTGCAGGTGGGAAACTGGACAGGGCTGGATTACTGGAGGCATGAGGACCATAACACCACCAACACATGGGACATGTCACGTAGCAGACGAACACGCAGCACCGCCCACCGTCACGAACAAGTGAACAATGTGCACACGGACATGAACAACAGACTCACACCCCACATGACCCATCACAGACATAGCAACACCCAAGGAGCCACGTCTGCATGCACAAGCCACACTGAATATAGTCCCACACGGCAGCCACTGTGCAACTCATCACACACAACCGAAACACCATTGAAGTCCTGTCCATGTAGCCCCCACTGCCTGTCAACCCCACACCCCACAACTACGCCTATGTAAGACAAACAACACTAGACGCAACAGAGCGGAACAACAGAAATGCACACGAACACCACTGAACCCATCAAACTCACAGACACACCATGCACATACAACATACCATCCATCCCATCCGTCAGCCCCAGTCACATGAAAGGCATGTCATCCGCACAGCTGCCACACATACAGCAGTCACGCTAAGACACATGCCCATGACCAACCATGTGCCAGAAGTCAATTAAGCGCACGACACACTGTGAGCAACAACACACAACATGGGCCACACCCCCCCGAGCACTGCAGTGATGCACATGGCACAGGGCAGCACGCACACCAAGGAGATGGGACAACTGCAATACGTTGGCTGGCACACAACTATCACTCACTCATAACGATGCGTCCAATGCCATGTCCAGTAACCACAACAGACAGCAAATATGCAGGGCATGTCAGGCATGCACACACCTCAGACCATGCACTGTCATGCTGCCACAACACATGTCACGTTCGGCACCCATGGCTCACAGCATGTACCCCAAAAGCATATCCCTCCCAAATGCGAATCTGGGGCATGGCCCCCATGTTGCCATATGCGTTCCTAAGCGTGCCATTTGAACCCCAAAAGCATATCCCCTCCCAAATGCGAATCTGGGGCATGGCCCCCATGTTGCCATATGCGTTCCTAAGCGTTCCATTTGAACCCCAAAAGCATATCCCCTCCCAAATGCGAATCTGGGGCATGGCCCCCATGTTGCCATATGCGTTCCTAAGCGTTCCATATGAACTCCAAAAGCAAAGTACAAACCAGACCCAGGATGGGCCAGGAGCCCGCATACACCAGAGTCACAATGAGTAGGGGCACAGCAACACACCCATCGGCATGGCCAATCCGTCCCATGCCACATGTGCACAGCACACAGTCCCATTGCCTAGCACACACAACTACAGATGCCACAGCCACACACTCGCCTCCGGGAAACCCATGTACGAGATTGCACGAACTGCCAATGTCAGACGACTAATACATACTTCGCCAGGTGCAACACAATAACAAATCTCATTCTCTCCACAGGTGACGAACTGCTGGACGCTGGGGATGAAGACAGCAGCCAGCACAGCCAGCCTACAAGCCCCCAACGAGGACACACGGATCTGGAGGATCTGTCCACCTCTTCGGACACGGACCACCAAGCTGGCCCATCTGGCGTGGCAGGGCCCAGCCGCTCCCCAAGGCCCCTCCTACCCACCAACCCATCATCCAGGGATGCTGAACAGTCCCAGTCCCCTGCTGCCACTGTCGTTGCGGCCACACCCACGGTCATTGCGGCCACTACCACTGCCGCAACCGCCACCATCGCCGCACTGACCACCACCGCCTCCACCACCACCACGTCTTCGCTGGCACCAGCCCCAGCGCAGGTGGTGGCCCGGCCGACTGGATCCACCCTGGGAGCCACAGCGAGGACTGTGGTGTGCAATGTGGCTAGTGGGCAGGCCGGTGGCAGCAGGACTGGTAGGAGGAGCAGGGTCAGGGAAACGCCAGCCTCCCCTGGGAGCCATGCCCTGCCTCAAATGGCCAGAGTCCTTGGGGCCTATGAAGAGGCCCAAGGACAATGGGCCAGGTCTGCTACTGACACGCGGGAGGTGCTGGGGGTGCTGAGGTCCATGGACGCCCATATGGGCCAATTCGTGTCCCGTATGGACCAACTCGTGGACCTCATGGGCCAGCTGGTGGGGTCACAGGCAAGGCCAGCAACACCACCTCCGCCACCACCTGCTAGGGCGCAGGGTCGGCCAGCAGTGTCCACTTCCCCTGCGTCCACAGCCAGTGAGCACACCTCACCCACCACCAGCAGGTCGCCACCACACACCCCCTCCCAAACGTGGAAGGGGCCGTCCGAAGAGGAAACAGATCTCCCGGTAGGACTTCGCACGCTCCAGTCGCAAGTGAGGCAGCCAGCCAGCCTTCCGCCAGCCTTCCTTGACCAGCCACTGCATTGACTTGCTCTACGATCCCACTCCACACAGCCAGCTGGATGGCATGTGTGTGTTGGACTATGGACATAGAACCAGTGGGTACACCCTGATCATCACGCAGCCATGACCGACAGCTCATTGTCACTGCACGCACCACTTTTGTCATCACCTTACACACAATCACATGTCACAGTTTGTAATAAATGCACCTTTTTCACTAACTGCTGTTTGTGCCCTGTGTTTTATTTGTACGGAATACAACGGCCACCTTGGGCGGAAGGGCACCTGATGCGTGGCATGGCAATGGAATCCGGAGGGCCTGTAGGGACCTAGGGGTGGGAGACAGAACAGGAGCACATTCAATGAGTGTGTCACACACCCATCACACAGTACATGTCAACAACTACAAGCAATGTACACACATCGCACGGAGCAATAGGGCACAATGCCACAGTCACCAACAGTGGCATACTACCCTGGCCATGGAGCGTTGACACACTGCACGCAGTGAACATACGGCCACCCTGACACAGCACACACACACCTGCACAGATACAGACACATCATCCGTCGTACATGGACACTCACCGTCAAGTGAAGTAGCGGGCGATGAGCTGCTGGCGCACATTCCCAGCTTTCTCCTCTCCGCTGTCCACCTCACTCGAGCTGTCCTGGTCTGCGGGCTGGGGCCCTGGTTGATCTCCGTCATCCACAATGAGGGGGATCTGCTTCCGAATGGCCAGATTGTGCAGCATGCAGCACGCCACCACTATCTGGCACACCTTCTGTGGGGAGTACGCCAGTGCACCCCCGGTGCGGTCCAGGCACCTGAACCTGGACTTGAGGAGGCCAAAGGTACGCTCGACCACACGTCTGGTCCTCCCATGTGCCTCATTGTATCGATCGTCTGCTGGGGTGCGAGGATTCCTCAATGGACTGAGCAGCCATGCCCCATTCGGATACGCAGAGTCACCTGGGTGTGAGGGACACAGAGAACCGTAGCTATTCCAACTGGACAGGGGACAGCATCGCACAACCAGCACGCTACACCACTCCACATACTCACCGACAATACAGGCACGATCCTGTTGCAGATTGGCCATCAGTCGTGGCAAGATGCTGTTACGCATTATGTGTGCGTCATGTGCCGAGCCTGGAAACTTGGCACACACGTGGGTGATCACCATGTCCGCAAGGCACACCACTTGCACATTCAGGGAGTGCGTGTGCTTCCTGTTGCGGTACAGGTGCTCAGTGGCCTGTGGTGGAACAAGGCCAACATGAGTGCAGTCAATGGCTCCCACGACGTGTGGGATTCTGCCAAGGGCATAGAATGCACCCTTCACTGCCGCCAATTCATGAGCCCTGGGGAATCTGATGTACCTGTTCCGGTACAGCATCATGGCTGCCAGTACATCCCTCAGCACCTTGCTGAACATGGGCTGGGACATCCCTCCTCCACTGCCCACTGTGTGCTGGAATGACCCAGTGGCGAAGAAATGCATGGCGGCCATCACCTTAGCCGTGGGGGTGACAGCAGTCGGATACACCCTGCGGGGACGGAGATGGGGCTCTAACATGGCACACAGTCGATGCAGAGTTGGCCTGTCCAGCCGAAACTTCCTGATTACCTCTGTATCGTCCATGTCCGCCAGCAATTGGTATGGGCGGTCAATGTTCGGTCTCCGCCTGGGTTAAATGGCAGAGGACACATGTCAAAGCAACACGGCACATAGCAATTTCGCATACACATCACTGACATGACTGAGCAAGCACATGAGCCACAGCCCAGCTGTCAAGCTGGGACGGCACGGCCACAATACACTTACACAGGTCTCCCAACAATGGCAATGGCAAGTGAGACATACCACTGCCATGTGCATGCACATGGGGATCTAGGCCCCAATGACTTGCGGGGCGTGCTGATGGGGACTGACTGCATATTCGTCAAGCGGCAACGCCACGGCAACATGAGTGTCTGCTGAGCATGGAACTGCTTCCGAGGCTGGATGAGTATGGCACACGACGACGACGATGTGGGCACGGGCTGAGCGGCCAATACAAGTGGGACCTGTGGCACGAGGGGATATGAGACAGTAGTAGGTGTCAGCACTGCACCCTATGTACAGCACTGTACGGATCACAGCTCCCGAAACATTGACTGGTGTCCACATTGACAGCCCCATGCCAAGACGGCTGTGTGCTTGCAGTCACACGTCACAGGTGAGAGGTTACATTGCACGTGCCAGGTGGCAGACGTACATAGTGGGAGCTGGCATGTGTGTGCATGTGTCTCCTGTTCAGGATCCACCAGATGGGCGCTGACTCTGTACTGACCATTGGACACAGCATGTTCCGTGGAAGGCTTGTGTGTGTGGGATGGTGGCACTGGATGTGCCTCCGTTGGGTGGGGGGCCATGCACAGGGCGGGTACGTCGATGATTGCGCATTGTTGGTCACGGTGGGTGCACCAACTAAGATGTGTTGCCCTGTGTTCAATTCCTATGTCCGCATGATGATGGACTGTAGATGTGGGCAGACTACACATTGGTCGATGTGCTGTCTATATGCATGTGCCTTCACACCAGGCACAGCTGCCCCTGCACATGTGACCCCTGCTGGACTCGCTGCTGGGTCTGTGGAGCTGATGCACCTTCTGCGCGTGGGGCGGACAGCTCTCCTCACTTCCCTCATTGCGCATGTCATGACTTTGCCGCAAGTGACATGGATCATGGAGGGCCCACATGTACGCGCGGGTAGGCTACACATGATTGTACACTGGTCGCCACCCCCAGTCAGTGTTTCGAATGGGAAGGTTGTCGTGCTGGTGGTATGTTCGATGTGGCGGATGGGCGGGCCTAGGTGCGGGCTTACATTCCGGACATGGGGGGGTAGTTGGATTGGCGACTAGTTGCAGTACACACGGGACACGTCTCTTCCTTTCCACATCTGGGTCATCCCTTGTACTTACTGACAGTGATACAGTCATCTTCGCCCCAGCCCTCATGTCCTCCCCTCGCTCCCCCAATATGAATGCTCACCTGCGAGGCTAGCGCCTGCACAGGCAGCCCCAAGCTCGCACCAGAGAGGGCAAGGAGTGTATGTGTGGGTCCAGTTGCACGAGTGGGCTGTCTCAGGGTATGATGTGTGGCGGGACGCCGTCCACCTGCGTGGTGCCCCAAATGGAGACCCGGCCTGCATGGACTATGCATCACAGTCTTCGCCTTCCGGATCCGCCACCTGCGACACCCAGTGGCTGTGGCTGCCCTTGCGGCCAGGCCGCGTCCGTCTGTGGCTGATGGCCCACACATTCACTCTTTGGCCTCTCTGGGGAGGGCTCGGGGGTGGTGGCGCACGCGCTTGCACTTAGTCGCAATGGCATGTGGCGTGGTTGGTATGATGGGCAATGGATGGGATGGTGCGAGCCACCTCCCGTGACGTCAGTGCTGCTCGTGCTGTGGTGCGTCCCCCTACACTTCCATTTGACTTGTGCCATGCTAGACGTTGAGGTTCTATTGCCTGCGTGATATGACCAGGAGGAGCGCGAGGAGACCTCTCACACACCATGCTCCACTGCCATCCCGTGCCCTGTATCGCCTGTGCGGATTGACTATGTTGGGGTTGCACCTGGTCGACTGGGGCTGTGTGTGCCTTGTCAAGGGGCATGGCGGGCGCACAACAGGATCCAGCTTGTCCACAGAGGGTGGGCTGAGGTGCGCCTGGTACCGCTTTGTACGTGTGCCCGGCTGCTGTGCACACACGTGTTAACTCCCCCCCCGACAGGTGTCCTCTCACAATGCCCAGGGAAGCGGTGGTGTACTGTTCATGACCCCTCCCAACACGGCGGTCTCCAACTTGGCATGTGCGCATCTACCCGTCGCACCCACCCACCTGAGCACTGCGTCCATACGACTTCACACGACACATGTGTGTCTTCCACAGTAGTGCTACTCATTTGCGTTGACATCCAATACCAGTGGACTACATGGTCATGTCACGACTGCCGTGTACTTCACATACTCTCATCCTCTCTCATTCGTACTTGTGAAATGAGTCAGCGAAAACAGTTTTGGTTTCAAACATTATATTGAGTCTTCTGTCCTCTGTGATGCAGTATAGTGGACACTACTGGCAGCGGAATACATGTTGAGGATATACTGAGCATGATAACAAATGGGATAGGGTGTGGGGTTACATCTGCTTGGCCAAGGCTGTGCTAATGTACATTTACGTATAGCTGCGGAGCTGCGGACTTTGACACAGACGGTATACATGTAGCCTACCAGACCGCTCGGCATCATGGGCACAGTCCATCTCAGTTCCATGTGACAGGTTTGCTGCGGTTGTTCCTCATGCACGCGTGCATGTGAGATGACATCAGGGCATGTGCTTGCGTGCATGCAGCGGCGTGCCACTTGTTGTTGCACTGTGGTGGTTACTGGACATGTCACAGTCACTGGGGTCGTGTTGTTGTTGTATGCACTTGTCGTCCATGCAAAGGTCCTGGTATGGGATTCCCGGGGCGGGGGTGGGAGGGGTGCAGCACCCACAGACTCCAGGCGACCTATTCATGTCCACTGAGCGGTGTGTGTGTCCATGTGCGCTGGATCCATGTCGTGTCCTGGTTGTTCGTGCAGTTCCGTCCATGTGGGTGCGATGCACAGAGCCCATGCCACTGCCTCCCACGATGCATGCGGTGTTCCTGGATGTGATGGGGAACAGTGTGCATGTCCCGGTCATATCCGATGTCATGGCGATGTCGTTGATGGTGTGGTTACAGTTGCCGGTCGTTTGGTATGGCTGTTGTGGTGGTGACTGGCCAGTCCGTGCGGAAGCTGAGCATGGGTGCGGGGTTGGACTTCATAGGTCACTCGGGGAACCTGCGTTGTGGTCCGACGTATTTACAGGTTGTCAGGTATGCGATGCCGTCCAGCAGGGCTTCCATGTCATTGGTGGTGTACATGTTTGCCAGCCAATGAAGCGGATGGTGGCTGTCAAGGTGTTGTTCGTAGGTTGTCCCTTGGAGGACCATGATGGGGCATGCTGGGTGACATTCGATGTAGCTGTTCTCGATGATCCGTCGTGTGGAGGCACAGTGGTTCCATTTCAGTGCGCGTGCGATGTTGGCCACATACGCCATGCCCCCATAGGCAGAGCAGGCCCTGTCGTGTGCGTCCAGAGGGAGGAGTAGTGGTAGCAGGTCCGCCTTCAGACATGCCGGGTTGGAGAGGCATATCTCGACGGGATGCTGGTAGGGACACCTCCGACAGTAGAAGACGGGCATGACGCAGCTGAACAATGTGATGCGGTAAGTCAGTCGGTAACTTACGTTCAGCAGGGACAGGAGATCGCATCCCAATGTATGTATCGTGTTGGTTTGGTACAGCTTGAGCTGTTCGGCGTAGTTGGGTAGGTGTGTTGCGGTTGCCATTTCGCAGCGGTTCGTAGAGGTGGCGTGCTCCGGCTGTGTGTGCAGTCTGCAATGTGCACGCTCCGGGGTTGCTGTGAGCTCTGTGTAGTCGTGGGGAGACAGGACTTGTGTTCTGTTGGCTTGTTTGGAGGACACGGGCCCTCTTCCCACATGCTTCTCAGACAGTTCAAGGTCAGTGCTGTGTGACTCCTTCCAATTAACTTGCATGTGGCCGACATGGGGGAGTGTTTTCTTCTTTCTTCCCCGTCCGTTGTGTGCTTCTGTGATATGCGCTATCTGCCCTGTGGTCGGTCTCCTCGGCATGCCTGTGTTGGTCTATTCTTGGACAATGGCTGTATTCACCGGCTTCTGTCGTAGGGCTGTGGTTTCGGTGTTGGAATGGAAGGTCATTCAGTGCTGTCTGCTCTCCCTTGTGTGGGCGGCAGGCTGCCTTTCCGCTCTGCCTTGGGCCTTGTGTGTGGATGTAATTCTTGGGCCACCTGTTGTCGGTCCCCGGGCTCTTTGGTGTTCCGTTTCATGTGTCTTGTTCATATGTGCAGGGTGGTATGGGTTTTTCAGTGTGGTACTGGCGTTCCTCTTCCCGAAGGAGCCCTGCTTCTCCTAGTTGGTGTTGCCGCCGCTGTGTGCTACGCCATGTTTGTTACACTGGGGTGTGTCCTGCAGTTGCGTGTCTTCACTGACATGTGTGCGTCGTTTGTGTGGCGTTGGGTGTTGTCCGTGAATTGGGCGTTGGGGACATGTCTGTGGCCGGCCTGTCACGTGTCATGTGCGTTCGGGGTGGGGCTGATGTGTGTGCTGCTTGGTTGTGTTCCTGTGTCTGTGTGCGACGCATGCATGGCGCTGCGGTTGGCCTCTGCGTTGTGCGCATGTGTGGCGGCGTCATCGGCGCTTTGGGGCCGTGACGGGGTGGTTGGTTCCTAGTCCCAGGTGGTGTGTACACATGTGTTCTGCGATGTTAGGATTTGGCCTGTGTGTCATATGTGGATGCAATGGTGGATGTGTAGTGTATACGCGGGGGTGGGGGGTTGTCCGCTTTTCCGCCCTTGCACTGTGTGCGCTGTTTGCGTGCACTTGTTGTGTGTGTGCCTACCTGCGTCTCCGCGGTACGTTGCGTCCTTGGTGGTGCATCAGCAGAAGCATGGGAAGGGCCTGCAGTGCTGGATTCATGCCCGGGGTGCCGCTTCTTCGTTGTCCGTGCTCTGCGTCCGTGTTTCCGCCTCTCTTTCACGTGCGGTGTCTCTTTGCCGTGGGAGCCGTTTGTTTGCGGCATCGTAATTTATGCGTCGGGCGGGACGTGTTTCGTCGGACGGTGTGTGTCAGTTATGCTGCGCCGCTACGTGTGCGGGCGCACTTTGATGGCGGACGGTGTTGCTGGCTTGCCGGCGGTGTTTGGCCTGCTTTTCGCATCATAATTGGGCGGGCGTGTGGACTGCTGCGTGCCGG